>CM062804.1:99654580-100929580 GCA_031772625.1 Pinus tabuliformis
GTGCCCAAGCCTCCCTGCAAAATTTGAGGCTTGAACACATCCAATGCTACCCCAAATCCCAAATCAACACTCCCTCTTAGCGAGGAATGTGCTCTAACAATATTACTGCTACTGCATATTGCTCTGACATTGTATTGCTGCCTTTGACACTGCCAATGCCAATGCTACATATGTACTACAACTCCATTGCCTATGTTGCTAGCACTGCCACTGCTAACACTGCATCCGTACTGCAACTCAGTTGCTGAGAGAAGCAACTGAAAACACCCAAAACTAGATAAGTAACCCGTGGATACTCCTTGGTGCTGAAAGTTTAACGGCTGCTAGACATGTGATGTCTTCTGAAGCCATTGTGTTGTTGAAGCTCACACTGTGCCTCCACGCACTGCTGCCTCTATGCTCTTCGTTGCTCAAGTTCTGGTGTTGCTAACTACTACATCTGTCGCTTCAACACTCCATGGCACCAATTGAAAACTCCTCCATCCCGCTACTATTGATCATGAGCTCCCATAGCAAGATGATGATCCAAGAGGTGGGCTCCTCAAGGATCCTACCCATCTGTAGCTCTATCGAACTACAGTTCTAAATCAGCCCACCTCCCTCCTGCAGGTATCTTCGCTGAATGGCGAACTCGTCCTCTTGTTCGATCTTTGCGTCTGCAACCTTAGGATCGTGTTTTTCATCCTTGTCCTTTTTCTTCAAGGGAAATTGGGATGCATATTGGCCCATCTCGCCACATCTAAAACACTTCAACTTGGAGACGTCCTTCTTTCGTCTCTGTTACCCCTGCTACCCCTTCAATGCAAGGGCCGCATTATCCTCCTCCTCTACTTTGGGCTTCCACCATTGTTGTTGTTGCTTCCGCCAAGTTTGACCTTGACCAGGTCTCTCCTCAACTCTTTTTGTTTTAAAGCTGCCTACATCTCATCCCAATTAGGCAATGCTACTCTGCCTAAGATACTTTGAACAAAGACTTGCCACTCATCCGATACATAATTTAGGGCCAGCCTCACTAACTCTGAATCCTGAGGTGTATGCCCCGCAACCGAAAACTCATCACGAGGCTCCTTCAGCTTTGTGAGGGATGATCCACACATTCTGCCTTCTGCATCTGTGCAAATCTCAACTCTTGTTCCAAGTACATCTTCCACTGCTCAGAAGATCCCTAATACAATGTGGCCAAAGCATCCCGCATCTCCTTAGCAGTTGCTCTGCTAGCAACGTGGTACACCACGAGATCCTTGACTCCATCCAGGATCATCCTCTTGGCATTTTCCATTTCAGCTCTGTACTTCTTCAGTGGATCTACATCCGCAGGGACAGCTACCACACTATCAACATATGTCTTGAGGGCATGCTCATCTAGAAGGAAGGACATTCTAGCCTTCCAGGTGACGTAGTTGGAAGCTCCATCCAACCTGTCCTGGTCCCTCAAGCCACTGATTTCCATATCCTCCGAAAACTGTCGAACAGCTCCCTCTTTCTCCTTACTGCATAGCTTCTAGGCTGGCTTACACACTCCCTGATGGAGTTGGTAAGTCTGTTGCTCCTCTGTTGCTCAACAAATGAGAAATACTGATTTCCTCGGTAAGAAATCACTGAGGAAGTATTCCCTCACTATGTGATCTGCTTCCTTCTTCCGACAGCTTTTCTGCCCAGCACTCAGCTTGCAAAAAACTGCGTCCCTCTAGCTCTGCATTGATACTCTGCATGGTTCCCTCTACCTTGGCAAATTCTCGATCCGGCAATCTTACCTCTCCGTCAGTTCACTCAGAGAGAGATACCCACGAAAATATAGCCCTCCTGGCTAGAACTGCACAATCCCTCAAGGGATTCAAACTGCTGCTTGCTGCAGCAAGTTGGCCCTTGCTTCAGTGCTAGATCTGCTCTTCCTATTTCACATCAACAACTCTGATACCATGTGAAAATTCCTAGATCTAACAATCCCAAGAATCCTACTGCAACCAACTAAATCTACTTCACCTAGATCATAAATTACATTACAAAATTATTTCAAATTTCTTCTTGAAACATTGAAGTAAATTACTGAAGCAGCCTACACCAAATTAAATATGATTATGAAACATAGAAATTGAGCGAGGAAATACAAACACATAGGACACCGTTAAAATGTCCCCGGAAAAACCTAATGTGGGAAAACCGATGCAGCAGTTGGGGTTTTATTTTATTCTGCAGCAGCAAAATCTAAGTGCATCTATGGATACCCAACTGGCAATCCAAACAGCAAGAAAATATGGCAGAGATATTCCCTAAGAAACCCCGGCACTCGGTTGCCTGCACTCGCGGATTCCTATACTCGCATGTGCCTGCACTTGCGAGTTCCTATACTCGCGCGTTCCTGCACTCACATGTTCCTGCACTCTCGAGTTCCTGCACTTGCACGTTCCTGCACTCACGAGTTCTTGCACTGGGAATAACTCAGCATCTTGCTACTGCCTCTCCGATCTAGAAATCTTCCTCCGGATCACTGTCCCTGCCCTCTACTGCAAAAGATCTCTTTGATCAGAATTTTCCTCTTGAGAACGTCTCACTTCAGAATTTTGATCTCTTAATCTCTCGGTGTGTTTTCCAAATGACCCTCAAGCCCCTTCTTATATCTTCCTATTGGACAACCAACAGCCTAGATTAACTCCTAATCAAAGGCTCAACTCATTTTGACTTGATCTCCGTCTTTATTTAGAAGATTCACCCACAATTAGATTAATACCCATTAATATTTTAATTTTCCTAAGTTTAGACTTAGGAAATCCATTAAAAATATTAATTGTTTTAAATTTTAATATAATCGTCTCTAGGTGGAATTTCCCAAAACGGTTTTTGGGTTCTTTGGAATGCATGTGCCCAAACCTCCCTGCAAAATTTGAGGCTTAGAGTACATCCAGTGCTACCCCAAATCAACACAAACATTTGAGGCATTTCATGGTAATGTTAAAAAATTTAAGGATGAAAATGAAAAATAAGGAAATGTCACTTTAACTTTAAGAATTTAACATTACCATTGATTCTCAGCATTACTAGGGTTGAGATGTGTGAGGCAAATGAGAGGGGAGGCATGCTTTTCTTGGACTGGTTGTTTTTGGAGGGAAACAGCACCAAATTTCCCTCAAAACAGCGTCAAAACTCACAAAATTTCATTATGTGGGCTTTGTAGTTGGCCTGGAAATAAACCAGTCGTTTATGATGGAACTAGTCGGTTCTATCATAAACCGGTCAGACAACAAAACCGATGAGCTGCTCAAATAACCGAGTTTTTCAAGCGATTTGATGGCATAGGCTAATGAATCGGTCGGTTTGACCAATTTATGGTTCGAATCGGCCGGTTTTGAATACTATGGGTGAAACAGAGAGAAACCCACAAAAAACACAGTCAAATGAGGTCAAACAGAGAGTCAACTTTGTGGTCAACCTGAGATCAAACCCTGCAATCAACGCAAGTCAAACTTCACCAAAAGCCTCAATTTTTGTGCCAGAATGTGCAGCTTGCCCAAACAGGGACATCTCCACAAAAATCGCAGTCAAATAGTTCCAAATAAGCCTCCGTCAAAGGTCACTGCAAAAAAGCCAACACAGAAGGACAAAGATACCCAATCCACCCTTTGCACGTGTGAGAAGAATTTGTTGCCTCAGATATGAACAAACCAATCAAAAGAGATAGAATGTGTTGTTGTGATGAGGTGCCAAAATGAGGACATGTGTTATATTTATAGTGGTTGACGTTGGGTGAAAAGACATGTATTCATGCATGAGCCGACATGAAGGGGATTCACCCTCAAAAAGAAGCATTTAGAGAATGACAAAAAAATTCAAAATTCCCAATGATGAATGATGTCATCAAGAGCTCTTCAAGGGTGAAGAGTGCCATCAAAAAAGGAGTTGCTAAATGAGGGAATTGATCCCTAGTTGCCAACCTTAACACTCCCTCTCAACTAGGCAGAATTCCACCTACCAATATCTGACCATCGATCATCATACCATCTTGTCATCATGAACCATCTTTGCACCTCATCTCAACTCTGTTGAACACTGATATAGATAATAAGAAGAATCGATCAAGAGTGAGTCACAAGACCTTGCCACTCTCCACTGACAAAAGTCAATCCACACAACCACGGGTAGAGCCCCCAATCGGACTTGATCCTAAGAGATCAAGTTGTTGAACATCATGCATCCTAGTCATAGGGAGTACGGCAGTACACGATGCCTTCATCTGTAATGTTATGGTCCATATCCTATTTTCCCAACTCATTGGCCAAATGAGAGGTACTTCCTATGAGTCCCGGACTACATGGGTAGGATGTATGCTGGGTCATCCATAAGAGCAAGGTGAACCACTCATCCTGCTCATATGCCATAGGAGAAGGTGAACCACTCATCCTATACATATATCATCACTCGTAGAGGAAGGTGAACCACTCACCCTATGCTCACATATATCATCATGGGGTATCACAGGCGAAGGTGAACCACTCACGCTACACATGTCAACCACCATAGGGGAAAGTGAACCACTCACCCTATGGTCGCACATAGCTCCAAGAAGTACCCAGGCCCCCAAGAGCTCCCAGAGCTCAATGTTCAACCGAGACCCTCATAGTAGGGTCTTTCCAATTAAGTGGTACCTAATTCCAATAAGCTTGGAGCAATCGTGGAACAAGGGATTCTCTGAAAGGCAAATCCCACTCTGATTATCACAACATACAACGGCGATTTCCAACAAATGCTCAAATGGCTTGCTGAAGAGCTTCCTCCACCAAATCGATTCATAACAGGCCATACTAGCTGCAATATATTCAGCCTCGGCGGTGCTTAGAGCAATCGATCTCTGCTTCCTACTCATCCAAGAATTGAAGCAGATCCCAAAGAGAAGCAACATCCAGACGTGCTCCTTTCTATCCACCATACTGCCAACCTAGTCAGAATCAGAATATCTATGTAGCCTCAAATTCCCAGCAGTGTATCTCTGTCCATAATAAGCAGTTATCCAATATATGAGGCTTAACCATAAATTGTCTTAGAGTCTTCATAGCAAGGCATATGTTGATTAGGACCACCACAAGTTGACTATATCTAGATTAGCAGTGTCTCGATTTTATCAAACCTTTAAGCTTAGGAAGTAGTGCATCAAGGCTAGGTCTTTTATCTTAAATTTTAAAAAATCAACACCTTCTTACATTGATAAATGAGAGGATCATCATCTATTACACAGACATCATCAATAGTTGCATCTTCACAAACCAATCATCATAGCTCGACCATAGCTCCCTCTGAACATCGGAAAGTGATCTTGCCCAAAATATAACCATCGAGCTATCTGCAACCTGCTACTATTCCTATCATTGATCCTTTGGTCCATATGCCAAGATCATCCAATCATAATCATATAATTTCCATGCAGCTTCTCTGGTAACATAAATATATTGAATCGTCATCAGAACATAATCAGTTGTCATGTCTTGCTTTCATCAATGTTCTTTGACATGGTCTTCCTTATTGTAATAATCATTGGGCAAGAAGAGTCATCAAGCCATTCTGCCAGGAATTATATAGCTCCCTCTGAAGTCTTACTTTAGTTGATCGTCTAGCCTTCAACAATGTGCAATGTGGCAACTGAATCAACAAACTTTTAGCTTGCTTCAAATCAGAGAGAAAAACTCTGAAGAAACATCATGATCCTTCTTCAATCAAGGTGAAGAAATCCTCCTGTGAGATTATCCAAAACAGCTGCTTTATTTATTCATTGCTAGATGACTACACCCAATCCATTCTAAGGAGGAACTTCTCATCCAGGCATTTGTATCCATACGACCATTCTTCATAAAATCCATATCAAAATGCCCAATGATCCAACCAAAATCAGGGTCCTCACAGTTCCCTCCTTCCAGTGCTTTCTTTAGGAGGTACATATAATAATTACTACCAAGCACAATATATGATAATAAAAGCATGAGATCAAAATAGCAATCTAGGGTTTCCATGCAACTGGAATCCTAGGGTTTTTAAATACAAACCCTAGACCTCATCCTCATCAATCATTAAGAGGGTTTATCATATATGCCCTAGATTCTTCACAAACCCTAGAAATCATGAGATAGTGTCCTCATGAGGGAACTAGCAAAATAGGGTTAGGGTTTTTATTTGGCTAGGGTTTCTCATGAACCATCTAGGGTTATCAAGACTAATAAACCCTTCTATCATATAAACATCTAACCTTCTTTCATTTCAGACCCTTAAACAGAAATAACATATATTATACATACCTTAGGGTTTACATACCTCTGTCCTTCATGATCATAAGGGTTGTTGCAAGGGCCTGCTACAAGATGCCATGTACTTGCTCTCAAAAGAGGAAACTCCCAAAGTTGCTCATATTGCAACTTTTATCACCATATTTTTTCTGCTTCTTTAAGAGTGAAGACTTCAAAGCCAAAATCTGTTCATAAAGGTACTACAATCTTTGTTGATCCTCTGCCATCTTCAAGACTTCCTTCCAATGAGTCTCCAAACAGGGATATCATAGATCTATCCAAATTCTGATAGGACCTACCGATGTAGTCTGCTTCTCCATGTGTTCCTTTAAACAAAATATAGTATGATTGTTGCTTTTCTTGCTTCAAAATTTCAGGACATAAACAACATGATAGCTTCAGGACACTCAAAGAGACTTTTCAATCTAGGAGACTATTACTTCTCAAGGTTCTTCTTCAAAGAACTTTAGGTCTCTTTTCTTTATCTGTTACTCTATTGTAGTTTCTTCCTTTCTAGAGATAGAGATCCAAGATCTTTGCCAAGATTACTTTTCAATAGTATCCCTGCTCTGCTACAGGTCTTCAAGATAAATCACTGTATACAAAATTTCAAGTAGACTGTTTCTTTTCAACACTGAAAGAGGACTAATGCCTTTCTTATCTCTTATTACAAAAATATCAAATACTTCCACTGCTTGAAGCCTGTAGCTTTTCCTCAAGAATGATCAATCTACCCTCCAAAAGATGTATGACTACAAGATGTTCTGAGTTAGGGCTTTTTCAAAACACCAATAAGTGTGCTTAGACTTCTATAGTTCAAAAAAAAACAACACATGTATGCCAAATACTAAGGATAGATTCTTGTCATACTGTCCAGACTTGGAGAATGTATATGCTCAGACTAAGTGTCACAAGGTTGGCTTCTTAAGAGATAGACTTCCTCCTTCAAAGATGAAGACCTCTGATATATTAGTAACCTACACAGGTCTAGTCTCACTGTAGCTGTAAGCATACAAGATCATTTGGATTTTATAACATTACCACAATGACCTTTTTACTTCTCAGCATCAGGTCAATTATCATTGACTGGAAATTAATGGTAGCAAGTAAAATACAAATGCTACATGGCCAGATATACTACCCGATCTGTACTTCCCATGGAGAACACATCAGTTTCAAATGCCGCTAGAACATTAATAATCTCACTTCCAAGCTAACAAAAGTAGAAGTGCATGATAACTAGATATGATGAGAAATCAAGCATTGATTGATACGTGACTGACTGCTCTGGCAAATATCAAACAATGCAAAGAAAGCTTTCTCAAGAATTTTTTTGTCTTACAGCTTTCACAAATACATGATAGAAGGATCTTATTTGTAGAAACGGGATTACAACTGCAAATCTTTCTATCAGCAGAAGAGAAGTTTAAGATCAGAAGATAAGTTAAGATGGCTTGAGTATGATAGTTTTCCATGGCTTCAGTATGATAGTTTTCCAGCTCCTTGTCAAGTTCTGCAGCAGACTTATCTGGGACCTGGTTTCTTCCACGGCCATGACGTCCTCCATAAGTTATGAAACCAACCTCTCAGACCTTGAGAGCATAGCATTTAGGTTCTCAAAACCTTATGAATTTTATGCACAGTCCTAAGGCCTTAACTTTGTGATTAGGGCTTGCAATTATGCCCATATTTTGGATTCTTTTCCTTCTAGGAACTCGGTCCTAGGTATGCCACTGTCTTTTGATGTGATGAAGCCTTACTTCAGTAATCTTCTTTCCTTGCTAGGACCTGCAACATAGTTTGTTTGTTTTTTTTTTCCTTTGCAATAAGAGTTTGCAAATGTTCCCTCATAGTTCAATACTTCATGTTGACTTATCGTTGAAGAGGGAGGAGGCCATGGAGACTTGTCAACAAACTTCTTAGTGATTGCTTTCTCTCTTGCTTGGGCTTGTCTTCACCTAAGCTTTGAAGCCATGTTAATTTTAGTTAACATGTTCTTTGCTTAGGACAATTACTTCAATGTTCCATATTAGCCCAATTAACAATTCCATTTCATTTCCATTAGCAATCACATAAACCATTATCACACTGACAGTAACTGCAGAAAGAACAATAAACAAATACAGAAGACAAGAGAACACAAGAATTTGGCTCAAGCCAGGGAAAAACCCCAAGATGGGGAAACCCTTGATCAATCCTTCTTATTATCAAATATCAAATGTTCAGCAGGGAGAGAATATCCAATAGAGTACAATAGATGATCCAATACCACTGTCCTTAGTCAAATAGATTGCCCAATCAAAATCTGCAATTCTGCTCTCAGTCAACAACAGTCAAACAACCCTAACAGAAAGTCAACAGTGGTCAATGCAGCAGTAAAAGTGTCCTCCTTGAGCTCGGTCAAGGTCAAGGCAATTTGGCCTTCCTTGGAGATTAACCAGCAGCAAAAACAGTCATCAAAGGAGCAGTCAAACTCGGTCAACCAGAAAGTCTGCTCTGCGGTCAAACAGTCAACACAGGCCTGCGGTCAACGCAGGTCAACCTACCCAAAAAATCTCGGTTTCTGTGCCAATAAATGCGGCCTGCTGAAACAGAGAGAAACCCACAAAAAATGCAGTCAAATGAGGTCAAACAGAGAGTCAACTCTGCGGTCAACCTGAGATCAGACCCTGCGGTCAACACAGGTCAAACTTCACCAAAAGCCTCAGTTCCTATGCTAGAATGTGCGACCTGCCCAAACAGAGATATCTCCACAAAAATCACAGCAAAATAGTGCCAAATAAGCCTCAGTCAAAGTTGGTCAAAGGTCACTGCAGAAAAGTCAACACAAAAGAACAGAGATACCCAGTCCACCTTTTGCACGTGTGAGAAGAATTTGTTGCCTCAGATGTGAATGATCCAATCAAAAGAGAGAGAATGTGCTGTTGTGATGAGGTGCCAAAATGAGGACATACGCTGTATTTATAGTGGTTGACTTGGGATTAAAAGACGTTTTTTCATCCATGAGCCAACATGAAGGGGAGCCGACCTGAAGAAGAAGAAGCATTTGGAGGAAGACAAAAAAAATCCAAAATTGCCTCTCATGAACTCAGCAACGGAGAAACTCCAAGCTTCTTGTAGTGAATGCTGCAATCACGACAGCAACAAAGTTGACGATTTTATGGCCAAGGACCTGGATCAGCGAACAAGTATCTGTGCAACAATGGAGCGCCCAGAGGATCGAACAGCTCTAATACGAAATGAAGCGAACAAAGTTCCTTCTATAGATTAATTACTCCAGAAGACTTGGAATATAAAGATATCCATAAGGATACAAATATTACATATTAAATGTGTGAATAAGAATGATGATACAATGAGAGTGAGAGGCTTGCTTATATACCAAGCAGGGGTCTCTTCATGGAGAGTCATGTCTCATTTAGACATGACTCTTCGACCTAATTACTAATTAACTAATCATTATTTATGATTATTATTATTTACATTATTTCCTATATATTTATTCATAACATTACCTTCCTCTTCAAAAAGCTTTGTCCTCAAAGCTTGTTAAAAAAAAGCTTGATCTCTTTTTCAGCTTCGGATGTCTTTCTGTCTCGGAACTGTCTTCTTTGTCGATACATGTTGATATGATCTTTTAAGTGACAAACAAAATTGTTGCACTGAGAAGGGATCAGACCATCCTAGATTAATCTTTTGTGTAATACTCTGATCACTGGAATTTTGTAACGACTTGTCATCATATGGTTGGATTGAGGTTACATCACTCTTCTCTGGAACATCAGTTTGTTGTTTCTGTTCTGAATGGTCCCGATATGTAGCATGGTTGAGTTGTCTACACTCATGATTCGAATGCCGATAGGGAACTTTTTTGGTTTGACATTCCCTTATTAAGTGTGTGGAAATTTTTTGATTTACTTCAGGGGACGATGTTGTTGAGTTGGTTACAAAACCTTCACTTGGGATGTTAATCATCTGAACTACAACATCTAAGTTTGTATTTCTTCAACTTGCTTGTCTTCTTCCTGAGTTGTGACATTCACTGGATCGGTATCTGTTGTTTTTTCGTCAACTTGAATTCCTACATTTGATGCTTCCTTCTCGATAAGTTGTTGTACCTTGTTTTCTAATGACTTCTTATCCTTCTTAAGTTTCTTAATTTGCATCAGTAATTTTTCACTATGGTTTTTAAGCTGAGAAACTTCTTCATTTTTGTCAGCAATGATCTTGTCAACTTCTCCTTGCATATTTTGTAGAACTTTTTTACCTTCTTGAAAAATTACTTTTGAAATATCTTGTATGTCATCTGGCATTACTGAATTTGGCTTCAATGTAACATCTTGAAATGTTATTTTTTTCTTTTGTATGAAAATGTCAAAAACTTCTTTTTCATATTCAGGATGAAGGAACCTAGGGTTTCCATCCATGGGGATCCCAAAATAATGTCACTTGGGTCAGTCCATAGGGATTGAACCGAGAATTGCGATATAAATGTATAATCGCCAATGTTTAACTGTAAATTAGTTATTTCATATTGTTTTTTTAAACAGTCTAATTTTTCGATTATATTTGACTCTAGAACTACTAATTGGTTTGCGATTTTAGGCGTTATATAATTTTTATCTTCGGCGGGAGAGATAGCAATAGTGACATCTTTTCCTGCGAGAGTTCCTTTAATTTTAAATAGTATTTTAGCATAACCAATTAAGGTTTCTGGAAATCTTCCTTCTTTTATCTCTGATTTAAACTCCATTTTGTGTTGATATTTTTACGTCAACAGAATGTCAACTTTAGCTTTTTAAAAATATCCCTTTATTACCTTTTCACCCTCTTTTTTATTTTTTCTAAAATATAATTTATTTTTTTAATTTTTCTTTTTTTAAATATTATTTAAACTATATAGTTTATTTTTTTAATATAAATATGAATTAATTGGTGAATGGGCACTAAAATGTCTTATACCTTATACCTTAACTTTTATATGTCACACCACTTATCTTAACTTTTATATGTTACCCCACTTAATATAAAAGTTCCACTTAATATAAAAGTCACACCTTTTCATGAAAAAAGCTTTTAATTCAAAATAACAATGTTGAACCTACCACTTTGTTCGTCCTCAACGGTATCGAAGGAAGTCTTTCAACCTGCGAATAAGGATTCAAGAAGCTACCTTCGGAGGTAAGCCATTCTGGAAAACAGTAACTCAGTACTACTAAGGAATCCACACGACGGGATCCACAGCACTAACAGATTCCAACTGAGGATTATCCAATGTTTAAGTTTCTGAAGGGTTCGAGATATAGAGAGGGTACGAAAGAACAGTAAACGAGAGGGTAAATGAAGGAACAGTGAAGGGTAAAACAGTTCGGCTTTCCGTCCAATTTGGCGACGATCTCGGGGTTTTCAGCGAGGGACTGGTGGTTGTGACAATCGAGCAGTCGGAGAAAAACAACAGCTAACTGTGGAGTAGTGTTGGGATGTTGCAGAGGTTGGATGGAACTTGAAAGGTTAGTTAGCAGTAGAGGAAGGTTGTTGCAGGGCAACACAGTCAGCGAACAGGGCCAACAACGAGTGTTGATCAATGAGCAAGTGGGCTACGATGGCATGAAGCTATATAGCGGCATCGACGACACAAGTCGATGGCAATATTGCAGCAATAGGTTGACGATGATGGAGAAGTTCGATGATGACTGCATGCTGTGCGAATAGACACGTAATCCGTATAATAATTTTTTTAAATTATAAATTTTACTTTTGTTTCAAAATTCTATTTTATATATATATATATATATATATATATATATATATATTATATATATATATAAAGATTTTATATTAAGACTTTTGACTTTTTTTTCTCTTTATATTGACTTCTTCTTTTTAATATTCTCTTTTAATTTATTATATATTTATTTTCTTTAAAAATGGCCAAGGGCCTCTGACGAACTCAACAACGAAGAAACTCCAAGCTTGTTGTAGTGAATGCTTCAATCACGACGGCAACAAAGTTGACGATTTTTATGGCCAAGGACCTAGATCAGCGAACGAGTATCTGTGCAGCGGTAGAGCGCCCAGAGGATCGAACAGCACTGATACCAAATGAAGCGAACAAAGTTCCTTCTACAGATTAATTACTCCAGAAGACTTGGAATATAAAGATATCCATGAGGATACAAATATTATATATTAAATGTGTGAATATGATACAATGAGAGTGAGAGGCTTGCTTATATACCAAGCAGGTGTCTCTTCATGGAGAGTCATGTCTCATTTAGACATGACCCTTCGACGTAATTACTAATTAACTAATCATTATTTATGATTATTATTAATTACATTATTTCCTATATATTTATTCATAACAGAAAATAGTTAGGGTTTTAAAATTGGATGCCCTAATCATCTCCCCTTACTCCATTAAAACCTTTTCAATGAGTTTATGCCCAAGAAGACTCCATTAAACCCATTTAGGATAAGGCATTGATCATTATTGTGTTGATCATCCAAAAAATCATTATTAAATTTCTTCTTCTGTTTCTTGTTCCTTGATCTCTAGGGTTAGCCGCTAGGGTTTTATGGCATAATTTTGCATAAAAAGTGAATGTGTTAGTTGTTTGTGGCTAATAAATTAAGACTTGCGTCAATAAATCACATAAAAGCAAAATCTAGCATTGTGCATGGTTAAACCCTTCATTGTTAGGGATGACATCATCTTAAGTGGTTGTTTATGCATACTTTTCAGCCATAATATTCCATTGGTAACCCTAACCCTAGGTGTTTATTGGAAGGCCTTAATTCCCTTTTGTTGATTAATCCTAGAAAGGCATTTTCTTTTGTTGTTATATGACATTGTGCACCCTACCATTGCAAATCAATAACACCCTAACCTATAACAGCCATATCTTTGGTCTTGGAATTGAGTACTTGAACTATGGCATAGAATATCTAGGCCTTCTAGGCTTTGTTGATACTTTGTCCCATATTATAAACCTCTTGTATATCACTTTGAGCCATAGTAGTTGTTTATCCTTTGGGTGATTTAGGGAAGCCTTTCTTGTGGTAAAATAACACTAAAGAGTGGGAGAAAGGTTGCTTAAGTGACAGTGCCAACCATTTCTCTTGTTGCCCTAGGTCTAAACTCCCTAGTGGGGCTTTGCACTAGGCCTACTAGATTTTGCAGCAACAAGTCCCAAAGTTGTTGATGCGGTTGATGGTGTGTCGACCACTATGTAGTGAACTAGGCCTATTAATTGGGTGTTCAATTAGCTTGCCAACTGTGCAAATATTATGACATAGCAAACAGAAAATAAGCCACAGTGGCAATCTTCTAAAGTGTCACATGTCAAATATTGACTTGGCAATATGAATTGCTAACACACCAATACAAATAAATGATGTGGCAAGTGATGCATGGCTATATTGTTAATCATGCATGTTGTTGACATGGCAATCGATCGTGGTGCCACATGGTAGTATTTTGAAGTAAGATGTAGTAGCAAGAACTACTAATGTGGCATGCTCTTGTTGATCAAATGGTACCATTGTTGACGTGGTGGTAAAGGCATAAGATGTGGTAAGTGCCACATGGATGTATTGTTTACTGTACCCACAACTAGTGTTGAAAATTATAACGTGGAAGGTCTTCTCTGGCTTGTGCCTTAGCTAGAAAGACCACGAGTTTGTCTTTCTCTTAGCATGATACAAATCAGGAGTTAGACTTCAATTCATGCATAATGTTGGAGGATCAGTAACGTGGACCCTTCTTCAGTTTAACTACAAGATTAGGTGGTAGTTACGAGTTTAGATAGAACGAGTTGGAACTTCAATCATTGATTGAAGGAAGGATGAGTTGTGACTCCAGTTTTGATTGGACAAAGAAAGACTTCACTCCCAGTTAACCTGTCAATCAACCACTCAAGTTCTAAATTTGTACTAGCCTAATTTAGCATGTATCAAATCTATAAAAGAAGGACAAAGGCACAAGGATTTTTATTGTTGTGTGCACAAGTTTTGTGAGAACAATTCATTTTCGTGGTGTGCGTATCCTTGTGGAGCAAGAGCGCACGAGTTTTTGGAGCACATTTGCGCTACAAAATAGGAGGCCAAGTGCGCACAAAATAGGAGACTATTGAGCTACAAAATAGGAGATTTTGTGTGCAAGGAGATAGGCCTAGTGCGCAAGGAAATAGGGCCAGGATGTGCGTAAATGATTAGGAGCAAGGATCAAGGGTTTGCAAGGTGAGTCCAAGCTAGTTTAGCAAGAAAACGACTGTGTGAGTGAGACAGATTGCTTTGTAACAAATTCAATTGCTCAAGCTCAATCAATAAAATACTACAACAAAGAAAGCAGGTTTTCCCATTTGGGTTTCCTGGGTAAACAAGCATGTCAATTTGTGTGAAGTGTTTTTATCTCTGTGTTTCTATTTCGTTGCTCATAAGTTAAGAAACTTTGTATCTTGGTGAAAGTGAATTTGATTTCAGTATTTGGTTGCCTTGTTTTCAGTTATTCACTACGTAGTTGTAGAGTTTTATAGAAATTTGGCATGGTATCAGAGCAAAGATCAGTATAAAGACCAGCACCAAGTTGATCAATTGGTGAAGAGCGCATATCTAAGTTTTGAAGAGCAATTATTTGGATAGTAGTATGGTGTTCCAAGGACTAAGGACAGATCATTGTTTAGAGGGAGCTTGTAACTTCTACTCATGGAAGGAGCAAATCACAGTAGTGTTGGAAGATAATGGGGTGCTCAAGTTTGTGAAGCAGGCAATAGTTCCACATCAAGATACCCAACAGTTGATCCAACATAACAAGAATGACACCAAGGCAAGAAGGATCATCCTTGAAGGGGTCAAAGGCCATATTATCCCTCATCTCTATGAGAAGAAGACAACAACTAAGATGTTTAAAGCTATCTTAAAACTATATCAAGGTTCCAGTGATGCCAGGAAGCTTGCTCTTAAGAAGAAGCTAAGAAGTATATGGATGAGCAAAGGAGAGCCCATCATCACATATCTTTTGAAGTTCACTCAAGTTCGAGATGAGTTGGGTGGTGTGGATGTGACTGTAGCAGACAGTGACCTTGTGTGTCTTGTGCTACTAGGACTTCATAAGTCTTGGTATAGTTTCCATGATGTAGTAAGTGGCAGAGAAAATTTTCCTAGTTGGGAAAGGTTATGGAGTGACTGTGTTCAAGAAAAAATTTGGAGATGGACGAGAGATGGTAGATCAGCAAAAATAGAGGACAAGGAGAACCTTCCTTGGCAGGGAAAGGCAACAAAGCCAGGAGCAAGAAGGGAAAAGGCAAGGCCGAAACTAGTCAGAAGGGTGAGAAGAAGAAGAATTTGAGCAAGATCAAGTGCTTCCTTTGCCATGAGTTTGGGCACTATGCCACTAAGTGTCCTAATAGGAAGAAGGGGTCTAGTAATGATCATGTGGCTGCGACAGCTGAGTTAGATGGGTTTTCTTCTCAGTTCGAGAAAGGTTTCTCATTGATAGCTTGCATGGCAAGCTCTATAGGGAGCAACATATGGTATATTAATTTTAGAGCATCCTTCCATATGACTCGGAACAGGGAGTATTTCAGCCAACTGGAGGAGAAGGACATGCAGTTTCATATCGAGTTAGGAGATGATGGCAAGTACGCAACTAGGGGAGTTGGCACTCTCAGTTTTCAGAAGGAGTCAAGTAATCCTCTTCATCTCAGAGATATCCTCTATGTTACGGGACTGAAAAAGAACCTTGTTTTAGTGGTAACCCTAGAGGACAAGGGTTATGATGTCATCTTCAGCAAAGGTAAGGCTTACCTCCAGTACTTAGCTTCTGGATGTAAGAAGCAAATAGGTGTAAGGAAGAAGAATATATACCTATTGTAGGTTGAGACAAGCACAATCTCGAGCAGCAAGGCAGGAGGTGAGCAGAGTAGAGATGTTCAAGAACTTTGGCACAGACACATGGGGCACTTGCATCATGGGGCATTGAAGATTCTTCAACAGATAGCTATAGGACTACCAGCATGCAGTTTTGATCAACATGATATGTGCAAGGGTTGCACACTTGGCAAGTATGCCAAGTCATCTTGTCAGGGCTAAGACAGCAGAACTAAAGGGATTTTGGAGTTGATGCACTCAGATGTTTGTGGGCCCTTCTCTTCTCCGCTTGTTATGAGACACAAGTATTGTGTTACTTTCATTGATGATTATTCTCAGAAAACTTAGATCTTCTTTATGAAGAATAAGGAGGAGGTCTTCTCTAAGTTAATGGAGTTTAAGGCCTTGGTAGAAAACCCTGTCAAGAAAAAGATAAAAGCATTGAGGAGTGGCAATGGCAGGGAATATGTCTCCAATGCCTTCAAGGACATGTGTGCCAAGGAGGGCATTAGGAGTGAGTTGACGGCACCCCATAAACTTCAGCAGAATGGGGTGGCTGAGAGGAAGAACCACAGCATAGTTGGAGTGGCCAAGGCCATGTTGCATGATCAGGGATTGCCTATGTTCTTGTGGGCAGAGGTATGCGACACTGCAGTATTTTGCAGAACAAGAGTCCACACAGGGTGCTTAGACAAGTTACACCAAAAGAGGCTTTCACAGGCAAGAAGCCTAATGTTTCGTGCTTCCGCAACTTTGGCACAAAAATCTATTGTCGTGTGTCCAAATATAGAAGGAAGAAGCTGAAGCCCACGGCTGAAAAAGAAATTTTTGTGGGATACAGTGAGACAATTAAGGCATACAGGGTGTACCTACTAAGACTCAAGAAGATAGTTGTCAGGCGGGATGTGAGGTTCCAGGAGGACAAGGCTTTGAGATAACTCTTGAAGCGAGAGCAAGTTGGAGTCCCTAAGGAGGAGCTACTCACTCCCAAGCAAGAGCCTCAACCAGGATCACAAATTGAGTCTCAGCCAAGTGGCAAGAGGGTCGCACAGCAGGATGACCAAGAGTCAACACAAGATGAGGAGAAGAGACCAAGACGAGATCAGGTAACCACTCCCAGCATAGGGAGGAAGAGAGTCAAGTGGGCTGACCGGTTGATTCAAGAGGCCCAGGAGCATGTTGAGGGCTCCTAGATCCATGTTCTGTCAGAGCAAGCAGCCACATAGATACACAGGATATATGGCATTGATGACAGAGTTATTGGGCACAAAGCCTTCTTGTTATGAGGAGGCAACCTCTCAGCAAGTTTGGCGGGATGCCATGGTGAAGGAATATTCCTCCATCATGAAAAATGATGTCTAGGATATTGTGCCACGACCAGAGGGCAAATCAGTAATAGCCTCATACTAGGTGTACAAGGTGAAGCATGGAGCATATGGGAGTGTGGCGAAGTACAAGGCCAGGTTTGTAGCCAAGGGCTTCTCACAGATTCAGGGCATAGACTATGATGAGACGTTTGCCCTAGTAGCACGATATTCATCCATCAGGACGATTCTAACACTTGCAACACGAATGGGATGGAAGATCCACCAAATGGATGTGAAGACAATATTCCTCAACAGAGAGGTTGAGAAGAAGATCTATATGGAGTAGCCAAAGGGGTTTGAAGAGTTCAGCAGGGACACGCATGTGTGTAGGCTGAAGAGAGCTCTTTATGGGCTTAAACAGTCTCCAAGAGAATGGTACACTTCTATTGACAGCTATCTTCGAGGATTGGGCTTCACTAAGAGTGAGGACGATCCCAACCTGTACTACATCATGGTTGCAGGGCTTCCGCTCATTCTAGTGCTCTATGTTGATGACCTTATATTGACTGGAGCAAACAACTTGATCCAAGACTGCAAGGCAAAACTTGCAATGGAGTTTGAGATGAAGGATATAGGGCTTATGCATTATTTCCTTGGGCTAGAGGTATGAGGAGATCTTCTTGGGACAAGGCAAGTACACACGATATTCTTAAGAGGTTTCACATACAGGATTGCAGCCCCACACTACACCCCTAGTCACAAACTGGAGGAAGGTGGATGCTAGCAGAGCAAAGCGAGTAGATTGCTAGATTATACAGGCAACTCATTGGGTTGTTGATGTTCTTGGTCAACACACAACCTGATATTTGTTTTGCAGTGAACCAGTTGAGTCAGTTCATTATGGAGCTAACTAGAGTTCACTGGGTTGCTACGAAACATGTTTTGAGGTATCTCAGAGGCACAGTGGATTATGGATTATGTTACAGACAAGTTAGTGGTGTGAGGCTTGAGAGCTTCACAAATGCGTCTTGGGCAGGGAGCTCCACAAATAGGAAGAGTACTTTAGGGGGCATCTTTAGCATTGGGTCAGCAATTCCTTCCTGATACAACGGGAAGCAAAGATCAATTGCACTCAATTCAATAGAGGTCGAGTACATGGCTAAAAATTTGGCAGCGTGTGAGGCTATCTGGATGAGGAAGCTGCTTGTGGGACTTTTTAAACAGGGAATGGAGACTAGTGTGACAATCAGAGTTGCATTAAGCTCTCTAAGAATCCAATGTTTCATGATCGCTCCAAGCATATCGAGATCGGGTATCATCATCTCGGGGATTATGTGCAAAAAGGGATAGTGAAGCTACCATACATTCCAATCGAGGAGCAAACAACAAATATCTTGACCAAGGCATTGGCAAGGGGCAGTTTCGTCTATTTCATAGATAAGTTGGGAGTTGTACAGAATCCCTTCCTCACTAAGAGGGAGTGTTGAAAATCGTAGTGTGGAAGGTCTTCTCTTGCTTGTGCCTTAGCCAAAAAGACCTTTCTCTTAGCATGATGTGAATCATGAGTTAGACTTCAGTTCATGCGTAGTGTTGGAGGATCAGTTATGTGGACCCTTCTTCAGTTTAACTACAGGATTGGGTGGCAATTACGAGTTCAGATAGAACGAGTTATGACTCTAGTGTTGATTGGAGAGAGAAAGACTTCACTCTCAGTTAACTTATCAATCAACCACTCAAGTTCTAAATTTGTACTAGCCTAATTTAGCATGGATCAAATCTATAAAGGAAGGATGAAGGCATTAGGATTTTTATTCTTATGTGCAAAAGTTTTAAGAGAACAATTCTTTGTTGTGTTGTGTGTATCCTTGAGGAGAAAGAGCCCACAAGTTTTGGCAGCAGATTTGTGCTACAAAATAGGAGGCCAAGTGTGCACAAAAATAGGAGCCTAATGAGTAACAAAATAGGAGATTTTGTATGCAAGGAGATTGGCCTAGTGTGCAAGGAAATAGGGCAAGAAGTGCGCAAAGGATTAGGAGCAAGGATCAAGGGTTTGTATGGTGAGTCCAAGCTAGTTTAGTAGGAGAACGAGTGTGTTCTCAGTGGGACAGATTGCCTTGTAAGAGATTCAATTGCTCAAGCTCAATCAATAAATTACTACAACAAAGAAAGCAGGTTTTCCCATTTGGGTTTCCTGGGTAAACAATCATGTCAATTTGTGTGATGTGTTTTTATCTCTGTGTTCCTATTCCGCTGCTCATAAGTTAAGAAACTTTGTATCTTGGTGAAAGTAAATTTGGTTTCAGTATTTGGTTGCCTTGTTTATAGTTATTCACTAAGTAGTTGCAGTTTTTATGGAAAGTTAACAACTAGTGTGGCAAACAAGTAGTGTGCCACATCGTAGTATTCCAAAGTACCACATGTCAATTGATGATGCGGAAATGCGAACAATTTATGTGACAGATCATGTTGGTCCAATGGTAGGTTTGTTGGCATGCCACTTGGTGTCTTGGCATTGCAGTTTGAGTGATGCAGTGGCATAGATATTCAATTGTTGCCATTTCATTGTGAAAAGTGGCCATGTGTCACTTCAAAGAGGTCCATGTGGCTTTCTCTATCAACAGAAAAAAATGACAAGGGATGAAGGTAATGGGTTATGAACCAACAATCTCTAGCTAACTCAACCTCATTATATCTCATAACCAAATGAGAACTCCTCTACATTTAAAAAATTTATCCTATTTTTGTAGAAAAAAGAATTTCAAATAGAAAATGTAGGATTGAGAATGAGTAGACAAAATTCGGCAAATCCATAACAGTTGGAAGACATTTTTGACAAAAGTTAAAGTATTGTAGGCTAATTCAACCAATCTAAACACAACTATACAGTCTGATCAACTCCAAAAGGCTCCAAAGTATTGGAATCTAAACAACACCCATATATCTTCAAGATCAAAGTCAAAGGGCACCTTAAGTCTATTTTCATATATGTTTGGACAGATCTAAAGGTATTTGATATGAGTAAGTCAAATATCAATCCTAGTCATTGATCAAAATTCACCCTAAAATCGCTCTATACCATGTTTAAATTTTTGTAGTCATAAGATCACAACAAATAGCAAACTCACAAAGGACAATGGGATTTAAATGGTAAAACCCTTCAAATGGAAATATAATGTGTGTGCCTTCACTTCACCTCCTACATGTTGTTCAACTAGGGTTAAAAGGGGTTTGCCTTATCAATCCAACCATGAAAACAGATGGGGGATAGCTACTCTTTATATAGAGTCTAATTCAACTTCCCCTTACAGTAAAATATTATTAAGTGGAATCTAGATCCACAAATCTCTCCAAAAGATAACCATAAAATATTTCTAGATCCATGACAAAAACACCCAACATAGAGCAACAATGATGAAGGGGACTTCACGTACTTCTCTCTCAAGCAAAACACCTCCTTGAGTGAAGCATCTTTGACCAGGCAAGTAATCACCTCATGCTACTTGCCCTCTTCTCCTTTGGCAGCCCTTTTAAAGATAGCCTCAAAACATGAAAAGCTTAGCCCTATGTGCAAGGCATTTTCCACCACGTGCATTTAATGATCTCACTCTTCACAAATAACCAAAAATGCTCAAGAAACAAAGGTGAGGTTTGCATTCCTCAAAAATTTGGTCAAAATGCGGAAGGACTTTAAAACAACAAATTCGCAACACCATAACTCCCTCAATATTTGTCACAATTTCTATTAAAACACCAATTTTGGAATCCCACACCCATTATGCACCTATTGGCACTAATCTAACAACAACCCAAGCACGTTGTCAAAAGTATATGTTCACAAACTAGGATACCCCTCTAATAAAACTGTCAAACTCCTCCAAAGTGTTTATCATAGATAAGTGTGCAAGCAATGGTCCATTAGTTGTTATAATAACTCCTTAAACATAGGGTGTCCTTAATATGTGTGCCAAAGACATAGATCCATGTGCAAACAGCCAAACCTCCTCAATCCAAGGATGCAAAAGAGTGGACAACCTAAGAGAGTTTGCATAAGGGCACCATGCCTCCAATATATACACTAAAGAATGGATCGATCTGGTATAATGTGCATACATGGTAGCACATCCTCCAAGAACAAGTATGAAATAATCCATCCCATGTGCTACCATGTGAAACCATGTGCACAAAACTATCTATGCCATTTATAATTCATTGGCACCAAGAGGAATAACCTAGTAAGGTATGCAATGCAGTGAACTTTCCTCAATAAGTTTGCAGCCAATATCATTATGGAGGGAGAGTTCCCATAATCCATGGAGTTAATCATCTAAAGGAACCAAACCAATGTCAAGCATAGTCCAATACACTAGGGTGCTCCTCCAACAAACCAAGCTATGTCATAAACAATGCACCAATGTACCCATTGGAAGGTTAATCATCTAGGAAAATGTGCAAATGGGAGAGCATTCAACTCAACAAGCCGTGACATCCACATATGAGGGCAATAATCCTCCTCAAACCAAAGCACTCCATCAATATTCACATGAATGGACTATCTGCAACGCAGTTTGCTCTTTTGGGCAACAACCATAAATGAACAAGTGTACAAGTGGATCATCCTCACTAAGACAACTCTGCACCCACATAGTGTCAATAAATAAACCGTGGTAAGGGAAGTGTCTAGGAGAATGTGCACAAGTAAAATGCCCCTCAATAAGTCAAGAGCACCAACAAATCAACCTACATGAGTCTAAAATCTATGATGAGGATGCTAACAAAATGAAAATCAATGACGTGTGAGCATGCAAATAGTAAGAACATATGGCTCAAAAAGCCATCATACTCCAATGCAACCTACTTCGGCAAGGTCTTCAATCTAGATCAAAAATACCTCATGCCATATCGGGGGTGAGACCCACTAAAGCATGACATAATATGGTGAGAATAGTCTCAACTTGGATATTGAGAATTCTCTAGCTCTTGTTCTTTTTCCTCTCCGCAATCTATGCAAAATATTATTTCCTCCTATTAGCAAGGATTGTTGAAGATCCGCACAATCATGTTTGACGAGCACACACAAGATAGAGGGCCTTGTAATGGGTCAAATGGCTGAAGTGGAGGAGTTTCCTATGTTGTATTACTATTCTACTATGAAAAATCTGCATAAAAATACTTAAAACAGCAAGAAATACACCAATACTAACATAATACAGCAAATAAATAGTCAAATTTGATGTATAGTGTTGCGAACATCTCGATAACATCCCGATTTTATCTTGAAATCACGATTTTTTGGCCTAGCCAATGTTTTCCGATTTTTAAAGATATTTTTATGGTATCTTAATTTTGCCGATTTTTACGATTTTTTGGGTTTCTGAACCCTTGCCGATTTTATCCCGATGCCGACGTTCGCAACATTGATACAAAATATCCCAACCAAATACGTAATTATTTCTATGAATAAACGTTTGGTTAGGGAGATTATTGTGTAAAACAGTTTGCCACCATGTTTTTATAAGTCTGTAATTTCTGCAGAAAATGCAGAAATCAGCAAGCTGACCCCTTGGAACTCACTGAAAGTGCCCAAACGCTTCTAGATTCTTGGATATAGGGGTAAGGAGGCTAGAAAGTAGAAGATTAGTCTATGTAGACCACTTCTTAGCCTTCTAATCTAAAATAAAATGAATTTCCAGCAAGTTTAAAATTCAATTTATGAGCTCCTTGGGGTCAACACTCCCCGGGTACACAACTCAGAAATTTATTCAAAAAATGAATAAACTTTTAGGGGTTGAAATAACTAAATATAAGCTACAAATTTAAGAAATAAACTTGACCAAAAAATCTGAGCTAAAACAAAGCAAATAAAAATATACTTACTTGTAAAATAGTGCCTTTTTGAGTGCTTGTTGGGTGAACATCTGCAAATAAAAGCCTGCTACAACTATGTTCTTTTACAGAACTAAACACATAAACTTGATATATCGATGTAAAATAGGCAAAATAAACTCAAGAAAAACAGATATATCAATTCCTTAGTTAAGATATTAATTTACACTCTTTTTCTCCAAGGATTACTAGCTATGTACGATAAGAAATTTAGAGCAAGCCAGTATAAAATAAAAAAGGGAAATTTTTTAGAATTTTTCGACAATGAGATGGTTGAAGAGTGAGCCTTTACCTTTGCCTTTACCTTACCACTTTGTAGAGTTGCGATCACAACTCTTCCTTTGTCAGTTTTCCCTTTTGAGGCTAGAGAGGAGTGAGAAGTTGGGGATGAAACTGTCCAGATCTTAGCCTTGGATTATCCGCAGGAAGATCTAACTCACTAAAAGGATCTACTGATTTTAGATGCGCCAACCAAAATAACAACAGTAGTGCCAATAGCCCACGAATCTGGATGGAGATTCCCCCTGGAGGGCTTGCCTAACACTTGGAAAAGTGTATTTTCAGCAACTATATAAGGGTGAGGTGAAGACCTGGGCCTTGATCTCCCCTTCCACATGATCGTCTATCCCTCAATGGATTGCTACCTTGATCTTGTGATGGAAGAAATATACCTACAAAATAACCTTGTAAAAGCACAATGATAAAGATGAAAACTAAGAAGGAAAATAATAGAAAATTCAACTCAACATATGAAAATGTTTTTTGCAAAATGGTTCTTTGTATTATGGCATCAAATGATTTCACAGTAAACAACCTTGGGAGGAGGAGCTCACAATTTATATTTTTCATTGCTAATGGCTAATTTCCTCCTTCCATTAAAATAATAGTATCTTGATTTGTCGTGCACAATAAACTTGGGGACTATGTCAACCTCGTGACAAAATAATATTTTATTACAAAGTGTTTGCCCACATGAGTGGGTCAAATTGTCTTTCACACCCCAAAGAAGTAGAAGTTCCAATATTAAAGGGTCCGAACTCCGAGAAGCCAAATAATGAAAATAGTAGTCATAACTCCTCCGACATTCTTCTTGAAGCCTCCAGCGTCCACCTCCATAACTTGATTTGCCTAGGGAATTAGCTTGATGATTTTGGGAATTTGTACCACTTCAAGAAGACTGATCACTTGACTTTGCAATAGCTCCTTTTTGTCCTTATCCTCATCTTCTCAATAATAGACACCTCCAATGGCTAGCTTGACTTTTACAATAGCTATTTCACCTTTGACTTGACTTTTCCATGTATAGTAGATCGAAGTTGCCACCTTTCTCTCTTGCTCTAGAACCCTTCCTTATTTGGCTAAGTGTTCCACTGAAATAGGTACTATTTGCCACATCATGCCCTATAGTATGCCCTGTCAACTCCAAAAATTCACAATGTTACCTCATAAGTTTGGTCAAACCTCCGTAATAATGGTCAAACCAAAAATCTCTAACGTTGTTGAGGAAGTGCAAATACTAAGATATGGGTTTTGTTCCTCTCAATGAGCAGACCACTTTGGACATAATGCATATCCAAAACACTACAATGCTCCACCTATTTTGCCATTGGAAACCTGCATCACTTGTTTAACTAGCTTGACCAGTGATATCTTGAGAATGCCTTCACCAAATGGAAAAATTCTAAATGGCATGTCATCCTCTCATCAAACTCTGAGATATGAGACCTTGTTGACTTTTTTACTTCTAGGACCACTTTGCATTGGGAATGTGAACTGCCTTGGAAACCATGAAATGTCGCTGCCTATGAGATTGCCATGTCTGAGAAAAATCTTAGGGATACTACATCAAATCCAAGGCCACCTACAAACTCAATAGACTCATAATTATGTGGTAAGACATAGGTGCACCCAACATCAGTGAAACTGGCCCCTACACTGGTGATCACCCATACAAAACAAGGCTCCTCTAAAACCATGAGTCCTCATATAAGCCCATCAAAGGTCCTCCAATCCTATCTAGGACAAAAGGAACAAAAAGTAACTCAAAGGAGTCAGCCCTGGTTTGACCAAAACAAATGACACAACATGACGCAAGGTCTAGGATGCCTACAAGGCCTCACATGGTTGTTGCATGGCTTTTCACTTGTGACCATGGGGTTACAATGGCACAAAGATTGTTGCAATACTCTGCATGTATCCTTGCTAGTATAAGGGGTAACACTTCCCACATTTATGTCCCTCATTGTAAATACTAGCACAATTGAAACATAAACCCTTTGCTCTTCTTTCATCTTTTTGTTTAGTTTTGACCTTGTAGGTTGATTGAGGTTAGGAGTGTGAATATTGTGATAATTTCCTCATCAAAAGACATAGAAAATGTGCAAGATGTTGCAATCCAATATGACAAGGAATCACCATGACAAAATTGTGAATATTTAGAAGAAAGATCAATAAATTAAAACAAAGTCCTTGTAGATAAAGACAAAGAAATTGTTCAAACCCAAAAGAAATTAGACTATTGAGATGCAAAATCCAAAATATAATAGCAATGCAAAATATGCTCACAATGAAGAGATTAAAAATATTAATAAAGACCTATCTAACAATGATGTGTAGATTCCTTGCCTGAGAAACATAATAAAAATCTACTTGCAACAAGTCAAGAAATTAAAGAAAGAGAAGAGGCCCCCACAAAAAATAAAGAAACAACTCGCCGACAACGAAACTTTGAATGATCCAATTGAACTAAGGAATTTGTATTAGGTTAAAATTCAAACCATGGATAAGGAAACCCTCACTGACTCAATCAAAGTGGAAAAACCTAATGTTGTCACTAATGAAGTTTTATTAGATGTAGAGCATCCGAGAATTGAGATCACAAAACAATTCAAAGAGAAGGTGACATCTACAAATTTAATGACAAATAAAGGTCTACTAGTCGCCATTGATAAGATTGTACACAACAAAAGGACACTGACATGCGAATGAATGTTGAAATATTAATGATGACGCCAAAACAAGTTTATGACAAAGATTTACTACCTAAAGTAAATCTCAAAAAATACTAAATCCTCGATTAAGAAGGATCAACATATCAAGGCATTGTATCATTGCCCAAATTACAGAAGTCATGTCATTATGAATCAACATGCCAACATCTACAACCACCCAACCAAAGTCAATACTCTATTTGCATACCAAAGAATAAAAAATTCATTTACAACTCAAGAACAAAAACAAAAAAGCTAGAATCAAGAAGCTTCTCAAAGAAGAGCTCTAGAAAAAATCTACCTAGGTTGGATTGATCCTTTTTCAATGCAATGATATTATTCGAGACTTTGGAATCGTATCATTTTGTGTCCTCAACCTTATCAAATATGTGAAATTATGAAAAGATGAGTCATTCTATCATAAGAAGTGCTACCTGCCCATGCTTTAAGGGTAAAGCATTTTAAGAGGGAGGATTTGCAATATGCTTAGGGTATAATATCAATTATGTAATAATGTTATAAACAATCTGTTAATTTTAGGATAACAATGGTGTGTTCTATGCTTAGAGCAATTTTACTTCAATTTCTTCATTAGCCCAATATCATATCCAGATTAGCAATCACATCAACATGATAGTAAAATGCAGATAGAACATAAACAATAACAGTAGAAGACAAGCCAACACAAGAGGACACAAGCTATGGCACCAGCAAGGGACAAACGCCAATGTGGGGAAACCCTTAATCAATTCTTCTTATAATCCTTCAAAAGTTCAGCACAGAGAGAGAGTACAATTTACAATATTCACTTGCACAAACTGATCAGTCAAAACAGCGAAACAGAAAGCCATAACCAGAGAGTCAACGTTGGTCAACAGGGCTGAAATTGACCTCCAAAACAGCTCGATCAACCTTGGTCAACTCGGCCTCCAACAGCAAGATAACGCAGCCCAGAATAGTCTGAAAATCACTAGTCAAACTTGGTCAACGCAGCAACATGAATTAGGGCAGTCAACGCAGGGGTCAAACTGCCTCGATTTTTGTGCCCAAAACAGCAACCTGCCCAAACATAAGTCTCCCTCACAAAACTGAAGTCAAATAGGGTCAATGCTGGTCAAAGTCGGCCTCTTGAAATTTCGGTCAAATCTAGTCAACACAATAGCTAGAAAAATCAATCTTCCTTTCGCACATGTGGAGAGAGAGAGGCCCAAAAATTCGTACCCAATCAAGATGAGAGAGAGAAAGATGAATGAGATGAGATGCCAAAATGAGGAGGAGGCACCTTGTATTTATATGCAACGTTGAAGGCTGGAGGAGGCTAATTTGATGGTTGGCCAACCTTGACAATTTGTCCATAATCAAAATAAATTCATAACTTCATTTGTACATGTCATAATGGGATGATCTTTAGATCAATCCTACACCTCTCAGAAAGAGGAATCCAAGAAAAATATCAGTTGCCTCATAAGAGTTGTCCAAAGTGATGTTTGGCCCTAGTTGCCAAATTTAACACTCCCTCTCAACTAGGGAGAACATCACCTGCCAAACTGTCTGACAATCTGTACCATCCCTGTCTCTGCTCTGCTCTGCTCTATTGAACCATGAAGAAAGAAGAAATGATCGAGAATGTATCATACCATTCTCCACTGACCCGAAGTCAGTCTCCAACATCAGAGAGTGTGTCATACCACTCTTAACCAACCCAAAGTCAGTTTCCATTGATCCCAGATCAATATCAACATCCTAGCATAGGGAGTATGGTAGTACACGATGCGTCCATCAGTAGTACTATGGTCCCTATCCTCATTTCCCTACTCATTGGCCAAATGAGAGGTACTTCCCATGAGTCCCAGACTGCATGGGTAGGATGTGTCGACAGGAGAAGGTGAACCAATCATCCTGCTCATACACCATAGGGGAGGATGAATCATTCAGCCTATGCATATGCCACCATGGGGTATCACAAGGGAAGGTGAACCATTCACCCTATGCACAGGGTACCACTAGGGGAGGCTGAGTCACCCTATGGTCGCTCATCACTCCAAGAAGTACCCCAAACCCCCCGGAGCTCCCAGAGCTCACTATCTATCTAATACAAGACCCTCATAAGAGGCTCTCTCCACGACTCCAAGTCGTTCACGAAAGGTTAAGAATTTGACCTTCACGAGGGACTTCGTAAGAATATCGGCGAAGCCTTCTTACTCCCTGTTGTACCATATCCCGGATAAAGTGGTACCTAATATCAATATGCTTGGATCATGAAACACGAGATTCTCAGAAAGACGAATCCCACTCTGATTGTCACAGAAGATCACGGTGGTATCCAGCACATGTCCAAACAACTCACTAAATATCTTCCTCAACCAGACAGCTTCACAGGAGGCCAAACTAGCAGCAATGTATTCAGCCTCAGCGGTGCTCAAAGCAATCGACTTCTGCTTCTTGCTCATCCATGATATCGAAGCAGAACCTAGAGAGAAGCAACATCCAGATGTGCTTTTGCGATCCACCACACTGCCAGCCCAGTCTGCATCGGAGTAACCATGGAGCCTCACATTCCCGACAGTGTATCTTAGTCCATAAGTGCTTGTGCCCCGGAGATATCTCGAGAGATTCTTAGCAGCAATCCAATGTATATGATGAGGTTCGACCATAAACTGAGTCAATGTGTTCACTCCAAAACATATGTCCGGACAGGGGTTCACCAAGAACATCAGGCCCCTATGAGTTGACTACTCGGAAGGATTTCCCAAATCGGGCCCGACAGCACTTCCGCATAACTTCTTGAAATTAAGTTCCATCGGAGTAGTCACAGACTTGCAGTCCACCATCCCAAATCTTTCAAGTAGCTTCACAATATATTTTCCTTGAGAAAGGAAAATCTCACCTGGCTTTTGTCAAACCTCCAACCCTAGGAAGTAATGCATCAGTCCTAAGTCCTTCATGTCAAATTTGGAAGCCAACTCCCTCTTACATTGATGAATAAGAGGGTCTGCACTTGTCAGAAAGAGATCGTCCACATAGAGTACCAAGATGAGAGGTCTATCATTCTCAACCTTAAAGTAAAGGTTTGGATCAGCTTCACTTCTTGTAAATCCCAGCTTCATTAGATAGTTATCGATCCTCTCATACCAAGCCCGAGGTGCTTGCTTCAACCCATAGAGGGCTTTCTTCAACCTGCATACATGTGTCTTACGATCTTGAACTTCAAACCCCTCAGGTTGTTCCACATAGACTTCCTCCTTAAGTGAACCATGCAAGAAGGCAGTCTTGACATCCATCTAGTGTAGATTCCATCCTTGCGAGGCAACAAGGGCTATAATCGAACGGATGGTGGTGTAGCGAGCAATGGGTGCAAATATCTCATCGTAATCTACACCTTCCTTTTGAGAGAAGCCTCGAACAACAAATCTAGCCTTGAACTTCTCAGCGCTTCCATCAGCACCATGCTCAACCTTGTAGAGCCATTTAGAGGTGACAACAGATTTGTCTTGGGGTCTAGGAACCACATCCCAGACATCATTCTTCATAATCGACTCATACTCTTCGTTCATAGCATCCTTCCATACTTGTTGCTTCACAACTTCTTCCAATGACCAAGGTCCAGACTGAATAATGGTGCTCATAGCAGTTAAGTACCCTAGGTACCTATTAAGCTTCTTGCTTTCACGAAATGTCCCCCTCAGTGCAACACATCTTCGAGAGTTTCCCTCAGCCATGAGGGTCTCCTTTTGGAGGAGGAGGGCTCATGAGGAGGAGGAACAATGGGATCCATCGGTTCTTCAACATCGGGCATTGACTCATCCTGTGAATCTCCCTGATTTTTTGCATTTGCTTCTTTGTCCTTCCTTGGAATAGGAAGGTTGCTAATCTTCCTTAGGGCATCATCCTCATCGAAGGTGACATCAATACTCAACTCCACTTCTCTTTGACCAAGCACATAGATTCTATATGCCTTAGAAGTTTCATTGTAGCCCACAAAAGTTCCTTTCTTCCCAGATGCCTCCAATTTGCTTCTCTTTTCTTTCGGCACATGAAAGTATACGGGACTACCAAAAATTCTAAAATGAGAAACATCAGGTTTCTTACCGGTGAAAACTTCTTCGAGAGTTTTGGAGTCCAACGCTTGATGAGGGCATCGATTTTGAACGTACACAGCAGTGTTGGCAGCTTCTCCCCATAGAAACTTTGGAAGTCCTTGATCATGAAGCATGGCACGAGTGGCTTCTATAATGGAACGATTCTTCCTCTCAGCAACACCATTTTGCTCAGGAGTATATGCAATAGTGGTCTCCCTCTTAATGCCAACTTCCCTGCAATAGTCATTGAATTCATTTGACTCATCAGTCCTCAATATTTTGATCTTCTTCCTTGTTTGATTTTCCACCAAGGCTTTGAAGACACAAAACCATGAGAATATTTCATCCTTCTCCTTCAAGAAATATATCTAAGTTTTGCGAGAGAAGTCATCCACAAAGACAGCATAATATAAATATCCTCCTAATGATGTCACAGGGAACATACCAGATAGATCAAAATGAACCAATTGCAAAATGTCAGTGATCTTGCTATCACTTTAGGGGAATGGTCCCCTTGTATGTTTTCCCTCGACACATCCCTGGCATACACCTTCATGCTCTATTTTGAATTCAGGCATACCTGTAACCATATTCCTTGCATCGGGTAGAGCCTTATAGTGAAGATGATCAAACCTCAGGTGCCATAGTTTGGATTGAAGAGATGTGTCGCAAGGCATAGCTCCCAGTGGACTTCCTCCAACTTGATATAAACTGTCAACCATGAATCCAAGAGTAAATGCTTCTTTGAAATTTCTTTTCCATACACGTACCTTTCCATCGATGAATGCCACCTTGAATCCTTTGTCTTCCATTGCCGAGATAGACACTAGATTCTTCTTTAGATCAGGTACATATAGTACTTCTTGAAGATGAACGGTGTTACCTTGATTCAATTGAAGGGTAACATTCCCAACTCCCTTCACGGAATAGGTGGCATTGTCTCCAAGGATAATTTCCAAATTTGTATCCTTCTCTATAAGATTTTAAAGAGCATCCTTGTAACCGGTGAAGTGCCTTGAGGCACCACTATCAATCAACCAATTTCCCAAAGTATCCGGAGGAAAGGCAGTAGAGAGGGCAGATATAAGATAAAATTCCTTTTTGCTTAGAATTTACAACATTAAACTTATCATACCTAGAGTTTCTTGTTCTTTTAGAAGCTCGATCATTTCCAAGTTAAGTAGCGGAAGTATTTCTTTTCCCTTTGTTGTTGAACCTGCCATTCCTTTGATTGTTGTTGTTGCCCTTGGAATGATTGTGATCATCATCATGAGATGTGTCCCTTCTATTTGGACACTCCCTAACATAGTGACCAAACTTGTTGCAAATGAAGCATCTTCCCTTCCTTCCATTTTTGAATCTCGGTCTTCCTTGACTTTGCTTCTTTGAACCTGCATTGTTCTTCTTCTTGGCATGAGCAGAGAATGTGGTAGGATTATTCCTATTCGAAGGCATCTCCAATTCCATCATCCTTGTTTCTTCTTGAGAACATCTAGTCAGCAATTCTTCAAAACCTGGAATTCTATCGTTATTGAGAATAGTAGTGTTGAACACATGCCATTCGGGAGGAAGACCTCCAAGGGCAATGAGAGTGAGCTCCCTGTCAGCAATAGCTTCACCAATCAAAAGAAGATCATTTTTTATCTCGGTAATCCTCATGAAGTAGGATTGAATATCCTCACCTTTTCCCTTCTTTATATCCTTCAGCTTGTTCTTGAGGAAAAGAATTTGATTTGCATTGCTAGATTTGAACATGCCAACCAACCTATCATATATCTCCTTTGATGTATTCAAATCGAAGATGTAAGCAACTAAGTGCTTATGTATAGAATCCCTGATGATCTTCGTAACTTTGACTTCACCCTTCTTGTACTTTGACTTAGCAGCAATCAGTGCATTTGAAGGAGGTTTCGAAATCTTTCCCTGCACATAATCCATAACATCGTGCTCTTCTAAAGTCAAATCACGAGACATCTTCCATGCATGATAATCAGAATTATCATGAAGCTTATCATTAGACTTGAAGTAGGATGTGGAGGCCACTGAATCTTGTCTTCACTCTCTTCACTCTTGCTTGGGCTTTGTCCTCACCTAAGCTCTGATACCATGTTAATTTTAGGATAACAACGGTATGTTCTATGCTTAGAGCAATTTTACTTTAATTTCTTCATTAGCCCAATATCATATCCAGATTAGCAATCACATCAACATGATAGTAAAATGCAGATAGAACATAAACAATAACAGTAGAAGACAAGCCAACACAAGAGGACACAAGATATGGCACCAGCCAGGGACAAACCCCAATGTGGGGAAACCCGTGATCAATTCTTCTTATAATTCTTCAAAAGTTTAGCAGAGAGGGAGTACAATTTACAATATTCACTTGCCTAAACTGACCAACCAAAACAACAGAAACAGAAAGCCCTAACCAGAAATTCAATGCTAGTCAACAGGGCTGAAATTGACCTCCAAAATAGCTCAGTCAACCTTAGTCAACTTGACCTCCAACAGCAAGATAATGCAGCCCAAAACAGTCCGAAAATAACCAGTCAAACCTGGTCAACAAAAGTCAATGCAACAACCTGAATTAGGGTAGTTAACGCAGGGGTCAAACTACCTCACTTTTTGTGCCCAAAACAGTGATCTGCCCAAATAGAAGTCTCCCTCACAAAACCGAAGTCAAACAGGGTTAATGCTGGTCAAAGTCAGCCTCCTGAAATTTCGGTCAAATTTGGTCAACGCAACAGCTAGAAAAAACAATCTTCCTTTCGCACGTGTGGAGAGACAAAGGCCCAAAAATTCATACCCAATCAAGATGAGAGAGAGAAAGATGAATGAGATGAGATGCCAAAATGAGGAGGAGGCACCTTGTATTTATATGCAACGTTGAAGGTTGGAAGAGGCTAATTTGATCGCAGGCCGACCTTGACAATTTGTCCATAATCAAAATAAATTCATAACTTCGTTTGTACATGTCAGAGTGGGATGATCGTTAGATCAATCCTACACCTCTCGGAAAGAGGAATCTAAGAAAAATATCAGTTGCCTCATAAGAGCTGTCCAAAGTGATGTTTGGCCCTAGTTGCCAAATTTAACACAATGATTATGTAAAAACGGTCACAAGGATATAATGTACATTTATGTTGTAATAATGATAGTTGTCCATTTTCCTAGAGGTATGCTTTATCACCCCAATGTATAATTGTATACACGCTATTGTAATTCAATGGCATCATCTGATATCAATAAATATATATTTATTTTATATGGATCTTGTGAGTATCTCTTGCATGGATGACTTTATGAAGAGCCCGTCAAGTTCACTTCATAAATCAACTACATTTTACTTAACTACTTGATAAGTGGCTTGGTGAACTGCCATAGGTGGCTTCGTAAACTGTTATAAGTGAGCAATTAGCCTTCATTTGATTGCTCTATACATTGGACCGTGATCCTCGTATACTATGTTGAATGAAGGGAAAGCCTAATAGAATTTTCCTTTGCATTCATGGTTGTTTCCTTTATGAGGGTTTTTCCCATATAAATCCTGTCGTCCTCTATGAGTTTGCTATTTAATAGCGATCATATGACAGTGTTAAAATTCTACGAGTTTGACATTTAATTGCGATCATATGATCATGTTAAAATTCAAACATATGCTAGTTACTCCAGTATAACGCATAAGTTTCAGTTGAAAATAAACAGGCAAGAAAGGTATTGCGTTTGACTATACTCTTTAATATTTATTCACGAGCAATGCAAGCCCTTTCCTTTTACCATGATGAATCAGTAACAAACCTTTTAACCAGTCTTAAGAATAATGAAACGGTTCCCGACAACTAGAAATTGGGCCCTGGCAGAGAATGCTTAGAAATTAGTGTATGTCGGAGATCATTATACTCATTCACAAATGTATATCATTATTTGATAGAAGGTTAGGGGGAGATATTGTCCTACTGCTTAGGACTTTCCATGCAACTCACCAAAGCCATACTTTGGAGCCGTGGCCCCAATCTCTGTTTGGTTTATACAATGGTTCTTGGGCTATTTTAACTAACCTGAAACGAGGATAAGTTCCTAACTTTGTTCAAATCGAAAAGTTAAATCATTGCTAATTGGATTGTGATTTACAGCCCGCTACCCACCAAAGTTTAATTGTTTGTTCAAATTGAAAAGTTAAATCATTGCTAACTGGGTTGTGGTTTACAGCCTGCTACCCACCAAATTTTAAATCTTGCAGAGTCAAGAATAATTAATGGGAGCCAGGTGATTTTCACCCAAAAGTAACCCTGTTGCAGCTGTTTAGCTGATGGGAAGCGTTTGTGATTAGTGGTTCACCCTTTGCAGATCGTTTCTCTGTGAAAATTGACCGTTAGTGATGCACATAAAATTTAAATGAAGCAGTTTCATAAAAACACGGAATTTGGCGTCAACGGATCCCAAAAACTATGTACGAAAAATGAAATATATACTAGTACCTTCTTTAACGTCGAGCGATGTGATTCCATCGCTATAATCTTCCTCTTCTTCTTCACTATTAGCTGCCAATTTATGGCGATGATCCTTAGCCACCCGTCGGCTTGGTTTATTGGCTGATCGGCCCCCATAGGACCTTGAAAAAGCTTTGAAGTTTGTTGTCGTCCAGTAGCCAGTTTGCGGATGGGCTGCTGAAAAGGACTGTAAAATACCTGTCAGAAGCTTGGGCATGCTGTTCTCAGGTTGAGAGCTGTAAATAAGATTCTGTGAAGGAATAACAGGATTTAATGACAGCAGTTTCCGCCATTGGACCGCTGGGAGCTTAGTGCAAAGAATCTGGGCTCTCATGTTGCTGTATGCTAAAACCCTCCTAAAACCCTCACTAACCAAATATTTATCGGCCAGGGTTATGTGTCTTTTATTTTTTTAAGGGGCAAATTTTTAACTCGGAAGCGTGTCCGTAGAGAAAATTCCCTATAAACGTTGTGTTTTACATTATTTTAATAATTGTTATTTCACTAAAATAAGTATTATTTGACTTTTTGGGAATATGGTGTACGTAGATTATTTAAATTTGTGGATAGATCAGATTCTTCATCTTAGTTTTAAGGATGAATTATAGTAGTTGGTTTGAAACTTCAAACAAAAAATTGGTTATGTGATTAATTATGAAAATCAATCTCAAAAACTAATAACATCTTAAAAATATTGGGGGTTTTATAGGAGGCATAAGGTGGTATGTTTTTTCATTGGTTTGGTGGCCAGTGATCTTTCACAGTTTTCAATCCTTTGCTTTTACCTTCGTTGATGGTCTTTTTCATCCTTGTCGAGTCGATGTCATTTTTTATTGTCATATTTTTTTGTCCATTTTCTTTTCATCAAATTTTTCGATCCCTAGGTTAATCGTTAATCCACGGGTCTATTCCAATGCAATTGGCATTAATGGAATTGGACATCATTGAATATGAACAGGACAATGCAATTACCAAGGGTATCTTTCCCTCTTGGGAGAATTGAATACATGATCGTGATGGACCGTCTAATCTAGATTGATGTCCTACGGACCCTTCTCAACTCCCAAACTCTGTAAAGGAAGGTGAGGAGCAAAAAATAAGGTAGACAGCAGTTTGGTTTCGCAAAGAAGTTAGGTGGATCAGCTATAACATAGAGTCCAACCTAGTAAGACCATAGCCCTAAGTCCACATGGTGAGGTCGGGCCTGGTAACACCACAACCCTAAGTCCACATGGTGAGAATTGATAGGTTAGACGATGTCTATGTGGATGCCATGTAGGAACCATGAGAGGTGTGCAACTGTCAGGGATGACATGGCAGGCCCACGTGGGGCACGTGTAAGTGCCACATGGCAGTTCCTTGCTAATGTGGCACTATCTAGTTGGTCAAACTTCAAATGGGTATAACTTTTGATCCAAGAGTCAAATTTAAATAAAATTTATATCGTCAGAAAGCTCTCGGCGAGCTGAATATGATAGTAATATCATAAGTTAATTTTGCAAGATTTGAATAAAGATGATTTTTGCAACCCCGTCTTCATAACAAACTATGGAGGTTAGGCTAATTAAAAAGTAACACCTCCCACAACCCAAAAAGGTTCAAGGGGTTAGGAGGTGTTAGAAAATGATAAAGTGGCAGCTTATTAAACTTATTTTCTTTAACCTTGATACTTGCTTGTGAATCTTAATCTTCTTTATGTTCTTTTAGTTAGATATTTTCATCAAACAATATCAAGAAACAACAATAACAAAAGAGGACACATATATAGTCTCTCAGCTAGGGCAAACCCCCTCCAAGGGGAAAACCCGGAAACCCTTCTCTTCTTAGAATCAGCTTCAAATGAGATACAAAGACCCAATCCCTAGACCAAGTCCTTCTCCCAGTACTAAGTTAGCCCTTCCTCGTGTCTTTCTTGAATCTGCGCCACACTACTACACACTACACTTCAATTTATCAGCTACAACATTTTTACTTGTCCTGCAACTTTGGCCTTACAACTTTTGAAGAAACCCTAATTTGACCTCCTTTTGGGACCTTCCAAGAGAAATACAACTCTTCCTAAGGTCAGCGAGGTCTAGACAGAGTTTCCTTCCTCCCAGCTACAAGCTTTTGCACTCCGTCCTACTTCAACTCAAACTTGCAACTTTGGCTTATTCTTGCAACCCAAAAACCATAGAATTCCGCATGTGTGAGAGAGATGGAGCCTAAAACATAGGAAATTTCATCATTCTTCCTTCTTCTTGACCTTCGCTCTCCTTCTTGCAGCTACCCAGCTATAGATCAAACTCTTTCTTAGGTGATCGAACTTGTGAGTGAGTGTGTGTGCAAATGAAGTTGAATTGCTCTTTATATAGCCTTTTCAAGGGGTCGAATTCCCTCCTTTTGGACAACTTAAGGATACCAAAGCTGACTTGTACTCCTGGAGATTCCAGGACTTTCTAGACTCGAAAGTAATTATTTTTACAATTACAAATTCCCCGGAAGGGTCTTATAATCATGGTGTTGACTCATGACAATAAATCCTAAACCCTAGAAGCACGAAGAACATGCTTTTACCTAGAAGACCATCAATAAAGAGAATTAGACCCATAATTTAATAATAATAATTTTCTTCTTTTCTTGCTTGTTACATAGGATACATATTGAAGTGAGTACAACAATTATGAAGACTGAAACTAGTTACATTTCTCAACACTCCCTCTTAACTAGGGAGGTATTCATAATTGTACAACTAGTACAACATCATATCTCAAACTGAAGATTTCTCAAGAAAAGTTGTATTGGTAAATCATGCTATAAGCATCATCATTATGACCAGCATTGTCCCTTAGGCCTAACTGGACAAGCTATTCTTTATTCAAGAGCATCATGCTAGGAGGCTTTGTGTGTGATATCGCACTACCTCTCTAAGGTATACACCCCATCTAGATGTCCACAAGGTATGTCCTTTTAGGACTATTCTTATCTTGGATCTCCATACCTGAGTCCTCAAAGAATATCGATCCTCTTCGACCACTCTTCTCTTGGATACTTGTCACATCCTCAAAGAGTGTCAATCCCTTTCCTTTCTTGGATGTTATATCCTCAAGGAAACCACATATGCTTATCCAAACCTCCACCATTCTCTCTTTATCACTTGATTAGGAGAATGCACATGTGATGTCCAATATCACTCCCTCTCAAACTAAGAGGACATCCCTATTCTTCATTAATCTTGAGAACAAATCCATGCTCTTTATCCAAGGGGACTCCTTTCCTCCCTCTCAAAACCAAAGGAGATCCCTTCATTCTATTAATGGAAACCAACACCACAAGCCTTTACAACTTATCTTGATCAGAGCGTCGACTACTAGTTCCCCATAGCTCCATGGTTCCTTCTTTCCTTCGCATCTATTACATAGAGCCTACTTCCTTTCAAGGTATCTTGGAACCTTCTCCACTCTTCGTTCTTGTGACGGGATCCGAGTCATCTTCCTTGCTCATCACTTTCTTCTTTAATCGCGAAGGCATTGCATTGAGCCTTCCCAATCTTCAATTTGATCATGAAAGTGGTCTTCCTTGACCTTCATGTTATCTTCTCGCATAGCTACCCTTTCAATCCTAAGATGGACTCATCTCAACTTCATAGTTGCCAGGTACGAGATATTTTTCTTCCCTCAATACTCCTCATTCGTACAGTTAACCTTGCCTCAACTGCCATAATGTATTCTTGAAACATCCTTTTCCTAGTAGCCAAAAATAATATGTTAGCCAGATAACCAAACCATAAATGAAATAAACTTACCTCACCATGGAAACCTTCTCATTCTATCAACATCCTTATCGACCATCTCCACTTGATGTTTCCTTCTTGCATTAAAGTGCCTAAGGATTGAACTTGATTAACAAGTTACAACTTTTCTTTTAGAGATTATACTAGATGTCAATCAAATATCAAATACATATTCTAGAGAAAGTCTTGATATTTTGTACATTCTTTGGTAAGTCATATTATATTTTATTCCAGCATCATAAATACTTAAGCATATCCTTCTAACCAACTTTATTCCACAAGATTTTCATACACATTAATCTTTTCCAAAGTTTTCATTTTCAATATACATTCTTATGCTTTAATCTAATCATATAGTTATTCATATAATTCACAAAAGGTTTGTATCGTGACCCATTCCAATCCTTCATCCCTTTTTACCAACATGATTCCACATTACATGAAATACATACTATTTATGCCAATATGCCTTTCCCAAGGACATTCAAATCATGGTCCTTCTCAAATCTTGGTGATCCGTTTCAGCGGGATGACAACATAAAGTTAAATAATATCTTGATGAAATGGTCCAACATTCTATCCTAGGTGATCTCTACTAAACAACATAATCATATAATTTCCAAACATGTTATTATCATATGTGTCTATCTTGTGATGCTTATGCATAATATATCAACTAAAGGAAAACATTCATAAAGAACCTAGAAGTTAGTGAACCTTCTTCAGTAGTAAAGACCCTTCACTTCTTCCTTCTTTGCCTTCTTCTTTGGTTCTCCCATAGCTTCAGCTACATGAACTTCACTTTTATCCTTTCTTTTATTGTTCTGTGATTTGGATAGTCCATCTTGTAATGTACAAACTCGTAGTACTTGAAACATTGCACTTTAGACATATCTTTCTTCTTGGATTTTCCAAACTTTCCCTTCTTCATCTTCTTGACTCGAGCTAGAAAGGATTGAATTTGCTCATGAGATCCAATGTCATCCTTGGCCATGATCCTTGACTCTTCTAGAATGCATTGTGCCCACAACTCATCAAAGGGAGTTGAATCTTTCTTGGAGTGGACACTTGTGGCAAAGTTGCTCCATTATGGTGGTAATGCATTTAGAACACATATGGTCACCTTAGAATCAGTGATGGGTTCCCCAAGTTCTTGCAAATGGTCTCTTAGCTGAGAAACTCTCATGAGGAAGGATTCCATATTCTCATCCATTGATTTCTTCATTCTATATAGTTAGTTCCACAAAGACATATTTTGACATGTTGTACTTACAGAGTACAAATTCACTAGCTTGTTGTACATGGCCTTGGAAGTCTTTAGATTTGCAACAATTGGAACAAGAGAATCATTGATTGATTCAAATATGATCCTTTCAACTCTTACTTCCCCTTTCTTATACTTTGCTAGTTATTGTGCCTCATCTTTCTCAACTTCAGTAACTTCTCTGGTACGATATCCCATTACATCTTGCTCTATGAGTATCAAGTCAATCCTTTTCTTCCATGCTATATAGTCTGAAGCCCCAATGAGCTTATTGCTCTCCTTGCAGAAAGAACCTACACGACTTGAAGTTTCAACCATTATGAGACAATGTGATACTTACTTTAATAATATCTCCAACCTTCTTGATGTCTTTAAGATTTTGGAGAGTTATTGTTGATGCCCTTGAAAGATATTCCCTAGGATTCCTCCACCAACAACTTCCAAGATTGATGCCTTGCAAATAGACTTCCTTTTTGCGAGATCAATAACCTCCTCATGAGATGGATGTATTTTTTATCTTCTTGAACGTAGAAACCCTAAATCACAAGGGTATTCTATCAACGAGTGTTTAACCAGATCCCTTCAAGATATAATATCCTTCTTTTAGGACTTGAGAGATTCCTATCCCTTCATCAACAATCATTTTTTGTGTCCTACTGGTTGCCTTCCTTGCTCACCTTAGCTCTGATACCATGTTAGAAAATGATAAAGTGGAAGCTTATTAAACTTAATTTCTTTAACCTTGATACTTGCTTGTGAATCTTAATCTTCTTTATGTTCTTTTAGTTAGATATTTTCATCAAGCAATATCCATAAATAGCAACAACAAAAGAGGACACATATATAGGTTCTCACCCAGGGAAAAACCCCTCTAAGGGGAAAACCCGGAAACTCGTATCTTCTTATAATTAACTTCAATTGATATACAAAGACAAAATCCCTAAACCAAGTCCTTCTCCCAGTGCTAAGTCAACCCTTCCTCAAGTCTTTCATGAATTTGCACCACACTGCAACTTTGATCTGCCAACTTTGATTTTAGCCAGAGGAGTTCTGGGATGGGTGACCTCTTGGGAAGTCCTGGTTACCAGGTGCAAGCCCCGGAAGTGATGATTGATGCTATGTGATTCGTTCTCCACATTTCACTAGTTTCAATCCCACTTCTTCACCCCTGTGAGCATCACCTGATGCAATGAGTGCTAAGTGAACTATTCAAAAACCATGAGAAATTAGTCACTTTACGACTACCTCTCATGGAAATGGTCATACTTTGAATGACTTACTTAACGCAGTTGAATCCCAAAAATGATATCTAATATAATGCACTGCGAAAATCCCCCATACTTAAATTCAAAAAGAGTCAAGGGATCTCTACCTGAATGGTTCATGAGGCACAATACTTGCTAAGGTTTTGCAAATGGGGTAGCAAGCTAAGTGGGCTTGATTGTGGGGAAAAACTCCACAGTTAAGCGCGCTTGAGCCAGAGGAGTTCTGGGATGGGTGACCTCCTGGGAAGTCCTGGTTACCGGGTGCAAGCCCCGGAAGTGATGATTGATGCTATGTGATTCGTTCTTCACATTTCACTAGTTTCAATCCCACTTCTTCACCCCTGTGAGCATCACCCGATGCAATGAGTGCTAAGTGAACTATTCAAAAATCATGAGAAATTAGTCACTTTACGACTACCTCTCATGGAAATGGTCATACTTTGAATGACTTACTTAACGCAGTTGAATCCCAAAAATGATATCTAACTACAACATTGTTACTCGTCTTGCAACTTCTGAAGAGACTCTTATTTGACCTCCTTTTGGGACCTTCCAAGAGCAAGATAACTCTTCCTAAGGTTAGTGAGGTCTAGGTAGAGTTTCCTTCCTCCCAGCTACAAGAATTTTCACTTCGTCCTACTGCAACTCAGTGTTGCAACTTCGACTTCTTCTTGCAACCTAAAAACCCTAGAATTCCGCACATGTGAGAGAGATGGAGCCGAAAACACAGGAAAATTCGTACTTCTTCCTTCTTCTTGACCTTCGCTCTCCTTCTTGCAACTAACCAGCTATAGATCGAATGCTTTCTTAGATGCTCGAACTTGCGAGTGAGTGTGTGTACAAATGAAGTGGAATTGCTCTTTATATAGCCTTTTCAAGGGGTCGAATTCCCTCCTTTTGACCGACTTGAGGATCCTAGGGCCGACTTGTACTCTTAGAGATTCTAGGACTTTCTAGACTCGAAAAAAAATCTTTTTACAAATACAAATTGCCCAGGAGGGTCTTATAATTGTGATGTTGACTCCTTTGACTCATGACAATAAATCCTAAACCCTAGAAGCGCGAAGAACATGCTTTTACCTAAAAGACCATCAGTAATGAGCATGAAAACCATGCTTTAATAATAAAATTTTATTTATTCTTTTCTTGTTTGTTACATAGGATACACATTGAAATGAGTACAACAATTATGAAGACCGAAACTAGTTACATTTTTCAACTAGAGGGAGTGTTACATAGTAGTACCATAGCATGGTTCAACACTTGGACTAGATTGGCCATGAAAGAGAATGTTAGAATGAGGACTTAGGTTCAACATTGGACCCGAAGAGGCTCACACGCAAATGACTAAATTATTTGTTATATGTATACGCTAAACTTGAAGTTTCAGAAGTCGTGGTTACTAACCTTGATGAAATGATTATTTCAAACTTACTATTGATATGGTTATAAGCATGATGATATGTCCTTCTTATTTTTTGATATATGTGACTAACATGGAACTTAGATGTGTGAACAACAAAATATCAACATGTTTAGTGTTAGCATGATAAGGTAACAAGTTAATGTTGAGCAAAGTGTACTCAATGGTGTCAAGCCTAAAGTGATTGTTGAGCATGTTGGTTGTTGCAGTTGGTTGTGCCAAGTTCAAAGTGATCCTAGTAAGCATGTCAATGAGTGTTGCTTCCTAGCTTGAGGTCAAGGACAAAGGCAATATCTTTCAGGGCATTTACGCTTTAACTCCCCAATCTCGTTGAGAAAACTAAGTATTTAGTTGGAGATTTCTCTTCAATACCTTTCCAAAGGTATATGAAACTTAATCTAACTCTGAAGGAGTGACAAGAAAAGTCAAGTTAGAGTTTTTGCAAGGTTCTAGCTCCCCCAGGTTCCAACGCGCTATTAATTCACCCATTGATTAGCTTAGTTAAGGGTGTTTGCTGAAATGGGATAATAAACTATTAACTGAATTCCTTGGAGGTTGATAAATCACTTAAGTTCTTGTTAGGTAAGCCGATAAACCACCTAGATAGTGGGATCTAGACTTCTGTGGTGCTTGCCTTGAAATTTCAGCTAATAAACCACCAATAGAGTGAGATCATTCTCCTCAAAATGAGTTTAATTTCAATGAGCTTTGGAAGAAATCTCTGTGATTTATTTCAAAGAGGTAGAAGAGTCATTTTGATGCTTACTGAATGAGGCAATTTAACTGCTTCCTCCCACATTCACAAGCTCTCTAGGGTAAACATGAGACAAGTGTCACTATGACATGACCTGAACTCCAAGTTCTAGTTATGGAAGTGGGGCCAACACACCGACAACTTATAGACATCCCTTAGGAACACGAAATCACCCACAATTTAGTACACAACCTCTGATAACCAGATACTGAGTTGAATTATTTTTTTCACAAGCTTAACCCCCAATCGCACCCATAAGACAACATGCATGTGGTTATGAGGCTATAATTGCACTCATAAGCTTACTTCTTGCAGTTATGACCCAAAACCTCCAATTTTGACCACATGGTTCCGAAATTTGTGCCACCTTTTCAGGCTAGCCTTCAGACCACTATCCAGAATTGCCTATAACTTTCCAGAATGCAAACAAATGTAATGACAAAGTTAATTAATCAAAACTCAAGCAATAAATTGACTTAGACACGCCTAAACCATAACAAACATTTCGTCAAACATATGATAAACATGTAAGTTAGAAGCATGAATGCATATCTCATCATAAATTGATAATCTTCATCTAAGAATCACCAAGAAGCCTCTATGCCTCCTCTAGCTAGTTGCAATAACACTTGTTAGTCCATGCATTCATCAACCATTCAATAACTTATCAAAACATGACAGGAGGCATAGATAAATTACTTCATATAACCAACATATAACCAGAATGGAATCCATGGCAAATCAACCATAACATCACCATCATAATCAATACAAATGTTCATAGATCACAATAGGAAAATATATCATATTAACATATGAAAATTCCAACCAAATCAAGGACTTTCACATACCACCCCACCATAGATTGGGTTGAACCAAATCTTTCTTTCAATTTATCACCCCTGCGCCATATTCTAAGCATGAACGTGGGATCTCATGCAATAAACAAGACCAAAACCTACCAGGGCTTCTAGAGGCCAAACCACCTTAGTCCTCATCCACATTGATTCCACCTCTATGGTCCAAAAATCACTTAAAATCAACCAGATCGGTCTCTACTCAAGTTTTCCAGGGCTCTAGAAACTAGTGACTCAACAAACAATCCTCTAGATCTCCAGAGCATTTGTTCCAAAAACAGCTCCAGGAACTAGTAACTCAACCCACCAAGGGCTCCAGAGTGTTTGTCTCAACCTACAACTCCTAGAACTAGTAACTCAACCAAAGTTGCTCCATGGCTTTGAGAGCATTCATTCTAACCCACAACCATAGGGAACTTGAGCACCAATCAGAAAAAACAAGTGGGAAGCCCACAACACCGTGGCTATCCAAAAATGGAAAGGAAAGGCTAAAATCACTATCAATCCAGGAAAAATTCCATGCCAATGACAACACATAGCCAAGGAATCACATGCATGTACCATGCATCTAATAATCAACTAGGAATTCACACATGCAACCTGTTACCTACAAAGTATCCCTAATGTAGTTATTGATCCAACTGTCTGCTTGCACTTCCCTACTTTCCTTTGCCTTATTTCTCCAAATCAAAGTGAATGCCAAAGTGTTCCAAGCATGCTCCAAGAATGCTCTAAGTGTGCAAGAGTATGAGAAAGAAAAGCTAAAACTGAAAAAAAAAAAAAAACTCGACCAAAAATTGTGCCAAAGTTAAAACTGACAAAGCTAACAATTGTTTCTTTGAAGCCTTTTTATCAATAATGCCTATGTTTTCTTCGTTTTCCTTTATTTTTCCTCTAATTTCCTGTGCATGCAATTTTGTGTCTCTTCACCTTCCTTTTCTCATATTTTCATAATTAAAATACCAATTGCTGCCTCTTTGCCTTCATCAATGCCTTCACTAATTTCCATAGCCTTAAATAATCCACAAGTGATGCCCACTAAAGTGTTTTACCCAACATTTAGCTTGAAATATGTGTCTTGTGACCTTGATCTTATTTTTATTTACATGGAAAATCAACTAGGGGCTATTACAAAACCCTCCCCCTTGGGGGAACATCGTCCTCGGTGTTCTATGACGCTTATAACTAGAAAACACATGTTACCCATGGAACTTTATAATACAACTTGATGCAGCATTTACATCATACCAAACTACTAAAACCATGAACACCATACTGCTTATTGGAGCTTTATAACACAACTTGATGCAATATTTACAACATACTACTTATTAAAGCTTTATAACACAACTCGTTGCAGTATATACAATGCACATATGCATAAAAATAAACCAAACATATATGCTCAAACTACAAATAAAGAAGGATACATAGCCCACATATGATTAGTCATCTCCCATGTAGCTTCATTGGGCCCAAAGTGCTTCCATTGAACTTTAACTTGCTCGATTGCTTGGTTTCAAAGCATGAGTTGTTTACGCTGCAAAATGCACTAAGGTTCTAGCTGGATTTGTCCATCTGGTTCCACCTGCAATATAGACCAATCAATTACATGATCAACATTCTGCATATATCTCTTAAGCAATTAAACATGGAAAACATCATGTAATTTTATTGTTGGTGGCAGTGCAAGTCTGTAGGCCACTTATCCAATCATATCAAGGATCTCAAAACGCCTACAATACTAAGGTGCCAACTTGGCACATGACCCAATCCTCAAGGAGCTCCTTTTTGGCTTGATGCACAAGTACACTTGCTCCCCAACCTGGAAATCCTTGAATGCCCTATGTTGATTTGCATAACTCTTATGTCTGCCATATGATGCCTTCAAAATCCTTTTAATAACTTGCATTTCTTGCTCCATCTTAGCCAACGTTTCCGGTCCAATCAACACCCTATTCACTAGATCACTCTAGTTGATAGGAGTATTACAACTCTGCGCGTAAAGAGCCTCAAATCGACTCATCCTCAAGGAATTATGATATCCATTAATATGCAAACTATGCCAATGGAAGATACTCCTCCCACTCCCTTTGTTGATGCGTAACATACATCTTCAACATGTCCTCAAGAATTTTGTTAACCCTCTCTATTTTTCCATCTGTCTGCAAATTATAAGTTGTACAGAAAGGCAAAATTGTCCCCAAGCTTGCAAACAACTCCTTCCAAAACACGAAAGTGAACTTGGAATCTCTGTATGATACAGTCTTCTTGGGAACACCATGCAACCTCATTATCTTCATGATGAAGATCTGAGATACCTCACTAGCTGAATTAGTAGACTTCATTGCAATGAAGTGATCTACCCTACTCAACCTGTCAACCACAACCATGATGGAATCATGTTGCTTTGATGTCCTCGACAAACCTGTAATGATGTCCGTGGAAATGACCTCCCATTTCCATTTTGAAATTGAAATTGGCTATAATAAACTAGTTGGGTGCTTACACTCTACTTTCACATGTTGATAGTCCAAACATCTCGGAACAAACTTGACCACCTCTTTCTTCAAGTTCAACCAATGATATAACTTCTTAACTATTTTCAGAGTCTTCTCATATCCTAGGTGACCTGAATACGACTTGCATGAAACTCCATCAAGATAAGCTTCTTGAGCTCACTGTTATTCAGCACATAAATCGTGTTCCTGAATCTGACCAAGCCATATACTGTGAGGTGATACTCCTCATCCCTATCACCTTCACCCTGCTATTGCAACCTATGCTTCAGCTATTGTACCCGTCATCATGTTTTCTTGCTTTAAGATCTGCTCTTGAAAATTTGTTCCATAGTTGAAATGTGATTTGCTTGCACTCTTTTACTAAGATCATTTGCAACCCTGTTCTCCTTTCCCTTGATGTATCTGATCTCAAAGTTAAACTCACTAAGGGTATCCAACCATTTAGCTTGCCACTAAGGAGGGGAGACCTTCGAACAGGCACCCGAGGGAAGGGAAGGGTCAATGGGCTATTGATGACTCATTAAGTAAAAGAATTGGCTCTTGGAATCAGCTCTTGAGATGGACTTCCAAGGTTGCAGGTAAGTAGGTCTCAATTAGCTAGAAAGTTCTCGGGTGAGCAAGGGACGGTCTGGTCTTTGATGATACGATTTGGCGCTCCTTGAGGGTACGCTTCTGATCATCGGATGACCTCCCACGCTGAGGGACATGCCGTACCTTGATGATCTATTTCTGGAGTGTCTGGATAGAGTGCATTGTCCCTCAGTCTCTGGATATTCCCACTACAGTTCGGCTCACGTGGGAACTCTTTGCCCTTACTTTACTTTTCACCATCTTAGGCTCGCCAATCTTCTTGCTGGCTGAGCGAGGGACATGACCGACCTTGAACAACAAGGTCGGTCAAACAAGTACCTTAGTCTAATATGATCACTCATCACAATAAACCTCCTACCAAGAAGATAATGCCTCCACATCTTCAAGGCATGAATGATAGTAGTAAACTCAAGATTGTGAGTCACATAGTTTCGCTCGTGCTCATTCAGTTTCCTTGAATGATAACATACCACCTGTCCTTCCTGCATCAGGACCCCACCAAGTCCTTCCTTGCAAGCATCTCTACATACTAGTAACTCTTTATTAGGATTTGTGATCTTCAAAATCTGAGCCTTTGTAAGCAAATGCTTCAATTGTTCAAAGCTATTTGCACACTCCTTGGTCCATTCAAACTTCTCCCCTTTCTTCTGCAAAGATGTAATATGATAATAATTCCGTGAGAAGTTCCTGAAGAACCTCCTTTAATAACTTGCTAGTTCCATGAATCGTCTGACCTCAACCACATTCCTAGGAGTTGGCCACTCCATGATAGATTTAATCTTTTATGGGTCCATTGTTATACCTTCCTTGGAAATAACATGTCCCAAGTAGTTAACTTTTGTTTGAAATAAAATGCACTTACTAAGCTTGGCATACAACTGATGCCCTCTCAACAATCTTAATAATGTTTCTAAGTGCTTTGCATGCTCTTCCCCGTTCTTAGAATATATCAATATATCATCAATAAACATTATCACAAGCTTGTCCAGATAAGGATGTAACACACTATTCATCAAACACATGAAAGTAGTTGAAGCATTAGTAAGATCGAAAGGAACCACCACAAACACGTAATGCCCATACCTAGTACAAAATGTGGTCTTGTAAATATCTTCTTCCTTGATGCACACCTGATGATATCCTAATCTCATATCAATCTTTGAGAATATTGTTGCTCCCTTCAACTGATCAAACAAATCATTCATCTGCAACAAAGGATACATGTTCTTGATGATCACCTTTTTCAACTGTGTGCAATGAATACACACCCTGAGAGTATTGTCCTTTTTCATTACAAACAACACTGGTGCACCCCATGGTGACACACTTGATTTTATGTATCTTTCATCAAGCATTTCCTTAAGTTGCAACCTAAATTTCACCAACTCTGGAGTACTCGTCCTGCACAAAGCCTTTGATGTTGGTGTTGCTACCGACATCAACTCAATAGAAAAGTCCACTTCCCTATGAGGAGGCAACTCTGAAATCTCTGCAGGAAACACATCTTGAAACTATTGCAAAATAGGGTACTTCGTGAAGACTTCATCATCCTAAAAATCTTTCCCTCTGTCACTGGAAACATGCACTGCAAATAATACACACCATTTCTTGCAACTGCATTTTTCCAACATAGTTGTAACCATTCTCACTAATGTAGGCTTCTTCTTTCCCTGCAAGATTCTCTTCTCTCCACCATCATCTAGGCACTCAATAGTGTTTTCATAGCAGTCTACCTTGGTCTTGTGAGTAAACAAGCAATCCATACCCAAAATCATATCATAGGAACCCAAAGGAAGCACATTTAGATGTGTTGATGTAGGCATACCATTCAACTCAAATGAACAAGATCTCACCCAATGATGAACTCTTCTCTTGGTTCCTGTAGCCAATTGCACCAACCAAGATTCTGCGTGCACTTCTTTATTCAAACAACACTTATCCACCAGGTTAGGACTGATATAACTATAATTAGATCCAGTATCAATCAAAATGGAAACAACTTGATCACAAAGCTTACCTTCCATCTCAATAATGGATGCCTAGTGATCAATGTGCCTATTATCCACCGATGCATAAATCCGAGGAATACTCTTCCCAACATCTCCAAATGTCTATACCTCCTGAGCACTATAAATATGAGGTCTTCCACCCTGATGCGACAAACAATCTCTCCTACAATGCTCTCTAACTCAAGTCCAACACTGCAAAGGGTTCCTTCCATCACCCTTATTTTGCACCTCAAACTGAAATCCATGTCCTCTGTCAATTACATTGAACTTCTTATAAGGTGCTACGTTCTCCTTATCACCTGCATCCTAAGGTATTCGTCGCTTCATAGCCTACTTTCCTTTAGTATTATCATTACCTTTCCAATATCACTTAGGCTAAGGATTATGCTTATGCTTCTCATAACAATGCTTCAACTTCCCAATGAATTCCTCTAATGACCGAGGCTCATCATATTGAATATTATCCTTAAGTGTTAAATGAAATCCACTGACGAACCTTTGAACCTTTGTGTTCTCATCCTTAAGATAAGGCACATACCTCAACAGCTCCAAAAACTTAGTTGTGTACTCTTCATCTGTCCCTGTCTTCAACTCGTAGAACTTCTTAGCCTTTCCGTCTAATATCTCCTTGACAAGTACTTCTTTGTGAAGAGCCTTTTAAACTCATACCAATTCAAATCCTTTGTCTTGTTGCCTCTGACATGCTTCACATATCACCAACCGGATATTTTTGCTTCCCTTGAGACTGAAGACTGTTATCTTGTCTTTCATATTCTCTGAATAGTCATGTAGCTCGAACTTCTTCGTCCCAAGTATTCATGCTTCTTCATCTTCTGGGTTCCTCACATCCCTGTCGAAAGTAGGAGATTTGGATTTCTTTAACTCCTATGGCAAGTACTGCTTGTCACTCCTCCTATAAGGATGTTGGCAGCAATAACGATGATGATCTCTCTCTGAACGAGAACTAGAATGGAACCTATAAGCACTACCTCTCTTGTCAGGTGTATACAACCATGTGATGGGCCTCTAAATTAGACATGAATTAAGGCCCATGCCTATAAATTAAACATAAATTAAGGCCTATGACCATCCTTCAACACATTAAACCTCTCTTTTTGAATTAAATAATTTATTTTTAACTTTAATATATTCATTAGGAAGGTTTATGAATAATTGCATATTTGTGCTTAACATTATTTATTTTTATGGAATATTATGAGAATATTGGGCAGATTACGAAGATTTGGAGGACCAGCTAATTTAGGGACTTCTTCCCTACTATAGGAGGATCAGTAATAAATAATAAATCAGCAAGATATTATGGAATTATGGCACAGATTGTGAAACTCCAATGATTGAGAAAATCTAGAAATGTGTTCCCTCCCATTTAATGCAGAGTCCTAGTATTGGGGACCAGATCCACTAATCAAGGGATTTTTTTTTTAACAAGAACGGTTATGGTGTTTCATTATCTGCTTGGCCAATGGCCACAAATTCGGTTACAGAGTGAGGAGCACTTTCCAACATGTTGTTCTGCCAGGAGGGGATTGGCATTTTCTCTTATCCTTTTCCTCTTTTTACAATTTTCAAAATAAACTTTGAATGCTAATTGTCCTAGATGGAAAGTGCAGACAAACTGATTTAATAATAAACAATAAAACATATTTTTCATGGAATAGGAGACCACAGAGAATCCTTGTTTCTGAGAACGGTTCCAGCTTCTAGATGGACAACAATATTTGCTTGGGCGTCTGCTGCTTTGTTATTTGCTCTTAGGACATGAAAATATGTCAAGCGAAGTGATTTTGAGATGCTTTTGATTCTGGAGAGAAGCCTGGCTAGATGCAGATCAGAAGGGTTGGAGTTGGTCACCACAGCTCTTATAATAACTTGGGAATCTCCGAGAATGTTTGCTTCCCGAATTCCCAGCTCCTTGAGGAAGATTACCCCTTGCAAGAGGGCGAGAGCCTCGGCTTGCATGCTTGATGTATGACCAAGCCCCCAGGCAAAGTTATGAGAAGAAATATTCCCTGGCATGATAATGTGACCACCTGCCCCAGCTTTCCCTGGATTCCCTTTAGCTGCTCCATCAAAAAAAAGAGATGGAATTAATTGTTTGGACAGCCATTCCTGAAATTCGATCTCATTTTTCCTGATTTGCCAAACTTCAAGATCTGGAGGTGGGCTTCTTGGTTTATGGAAGTTAATCTTGAAGGCCGTTCCCAGCTCTCTGTCATGTTGACTGAGGTTTGAATCGTCATCTATGCCTTCCAACCACTCACTTAATTGGCACTTCACTGTATTAGCTACTATTCTGTGATCCTGAGCTTTGTCTCGAAAAATCCTCCTGTTCCTTTCTAGCCAGATCTGCCAACTAGTGAATTTTGGCAAAGCACTCCATGCTGCTCTGATCTTTTTGTTCTTTGGTTGAGCGCCTGGGTATCTGGCCATCCAACCTGCAAACAGCTCTTGAACTGAAGTGGGGAAATTGAAATCAAAATGCCAATTGTCCAGCAGATCCTGCCAAACAGATTTAGTGAAATTACAATCGATCATTATATGGAGAGCAGTTTCAGAATTTGACTTGCAAAGAACACATCTGGATGGTCCCTTAAATCCTCTGATTTGAAGTCTGTCCTCGGTAAGAATTTTTTGGTGGCTAAGAATCCAGCAAAAATGGTCGATTTTTGGAATGGACGGGAAGTTCCATATCCCTGCCCAGGGAGCTGGGTTGGGAGGGACGTTTGGACGCTCTAAGAACTTGAAGTAACCCTGTTTGACTGTGTAACCAGAGCGACTGTTTTCCCAGCCTCTTGCGTCCTTTCTGTTGGCGTGGAGGGGAGCCAATCCATGGAGATGGGCTTTGAAATTCGTCCATTCATTTTCCAGATCGCTGGGCACTGGCAACCGCTTCCAGCCCGTCCAGTAATTCTCTGTCCAATCCGACAGATCCCACAGCGTGTGTATGTGCGCTGCCTCCATCCAATTTCTGAGCGCTGTAAAATTGCCTGCGTCTACCAAAGGGGGGCGATTCATTATTTTGTCCTTCCAAACCTGCGTTTTCTTACCATTACCGGGAACCCAATGGGCACAACTGTTTATCATCGGCGCGATTTTGCTAAGGAGAATGCTGAGGTGCGATCTGGTCGATTCTTTGGGGTGGTCTAAACACCGGAGCCTTGGGCCTCTAAAGTACTTTTTCCATAGTGCAATCTGAGCCCAACTAGGATTCGGGGCGATAATTTTCCATGCTAGTTTGGCTCCCATAGCAAGGTTTTTGGCATACAGATCTTTGAGATTTAATCCTCCTTCGAGATAAGGTTTTGTGACTATATCCCAACTGATTAGAGAGAATTTCTTATCATTGTGCTTGCCTCCTCTCCAAAAAAATCCCCTGATTAATTCATCCATTTTTTTTATAGTTCCCACTGGTGCCAGAAGGACCGCAAATCTGAAGATCGGAAGGCTGTTGAGGACTGCTTTGACGAGCACAGCTTTGCCAGCGATGTTAAGCCAAGAGGAACCCCAGGAATTCATCTTCGATTTGAATTTATCTATGAGGGAATTCCAGTCTTTGCTTGCCACTTTCTTGTTGAAGACTGGCAGCCCAAGATACTTGAAAGAGGACCAACTAATGGAGGCAGAGAATCCCAAACATCTAGCTATGGAGGATGCAGTGGAAGCAGGAGTATTCCAACAAAAGATCTGGCATTTCCCCTTGTTTAGCTCACTGCCTGAGATTTTGCAGAAGTCATCCAAAACTGCTTTGAAGTTGATGGCTGATTGAAGAGTTGCAGCTCCCAGGAGAAGAGTATCGTCAGCGAAAAGTGCATGATTGATGCGCTTCACTCCTCTTGCAATGCATAGCCCGTTGATAGCATGATCCTGCTGCTTTTTGTTCAGATAAAAACTAAGAACAGAGGCTTGAATGACGAAGAGGAGGGGTGAAAGAGGGCACCCCTGCCTCAGTCCTCTAGTGGCTTTGAAAAATTCAGCGGCCCTTCCATTCACTAGAGGAGCAATCCAGGGCTCCGCAATACAGGCTTTTATCCACTTTATAAAGCTTTGCCCGAATCCCATTTTAAGCATTACATCAAACAAAAATTTATGATTAACACGATCAAATGCATTCGATAGGTCGAGTTTGATGACCATACCTCTTTCCTTACGATGCTGACTGGAATGAATTGCCTCCTGGACCAGCACGAAGTTGTCCACTAGCTGTCTGCCTTTGATGAATCCCCCTTGATTGTCCGGAATGATTTTGGGGAGGAATCTTTTCAGCCTGTTTGCTATCACTTTATACCCGATGTTGCATAGTGAAATTGGGCGGAATCTGCTGAAGGTGTTTGCCCCTTTTTCCTTAGGGATGAGGGCTAGGAATGCCGAATTAGTGCAGCCTCCAATCTTCTGACAGTTCTGTGATTTCTGGATCATTTTGATGAATTCCTTCTCAATAATCTGCCAACATGTTTGTAAGAATCTTGGGGTGAAACCGTCCGGGCCCGGGGCTTTATCCGGTTCCATGGCGAATAGAGCCTCCTTGACTTCTTTGGGCGTGATTATGCTTTCCAGAGCCTGATTGATTTTGGGTGAGATGATCTTAGGAACAACATCTAAGAGGCTGAGATTGTGGTCTGCTCTGATATCTTCTCTGTACAGATTCTCAAAATGCTCAGAGGCTGCTTTTTTTATGCTAGCAAAGTCCCTTAAAACACTGCTTTCTTCTTTTATTTCTTTGATAGAGTTCCGGCCTTTCCTAGCTTGAGCTTGCTTGTGAAAAAAGGAGGTATTCCTGTCTCCGGATTTAAGCCAAAGACTTCTAGATTTGAGTCTCCAGTACTCTTCTTCGGCCAGGCATGCTTTGTGGAAGTTTTGCTGAAGCTTGGCCTCCTTTTCCAGGTCTTCATTTGAAATATCAGCTGTTTCTAAATGGAGGTGATGCCGTTCCAGATCTGAATGAGTTTTTTTCCTTTCCTCAGCTGGGTTGGGCAAGGTCCTGGCCCATTTTTTTAGCATGGCTTTCACTCTTCTGAGTTTTTCTTCCCATACAAAGAAGGCAGAGCCCTTGACTGGGGTTTTCCAGCAGTCTCTGACCTTATCCATGAAGTCTGCCTCCTTGATCCAGAGAGAGCAGAATCTGAATGGAATAGGCCCCAGATCCGGAGAAGTCAGCAACTCCAGGCTGATAGGTTTGTGGTCTGATGTACTGCTGTGCAGGATGCGCGATCTAGCTTCCAGCCCAATGAGTAGGAAGGAGCTTTGAACCAAGAAGCGGTCCAATCTTGCCGCTATGTGTCCTGGCCCAGCCCTTTTGTTTGACCATGTGAACTTGCCAATGGTTGGCTTGATATCGATCAGATCCCAGCCTTGCATGAGATCCTCTACTGTTTCTCTTGCTGGATCTCTGACAATACTGCCTCCTCTCTTTTCTGAAGGCAGGAGGGTGAGATTGAAATCTCCTGCAATGATGATGTTCTCCAAGTCTTCCTGGTCTGCCAAATTTTTTATGGAGTCCCAACATAATTTCTTTTCACCTGCATTATTTGGAGCATATACATTGACTAGACTCATAATTGTATTAGATTCTAAATGTTGCAACTTTAACAATATCCAATGAGTATTTAGGGTTTTAGAGATGAGGGAGAACTTATGTGGATTCCAGAGCGACCCAAGTCCTCCTGAAGCTCCCCGAGCCGAAGTTGCATGCGCGCCATCTTTTTTCCAAAACTTTCTACTTGCTTGGAGGAAGGATGATTCCTCCATCTTAGTCTCCTGGATGAGGAGGATGTCTGGGGATTCCTGCCTTATCAGACTTCTCATCGCCTCTTCCTTGGCTTTGGATCCCATACCCCTACAGTTCCAGGAGACAATCTTCATTACTTATTTTTGTTGTGGAGAGCTCCTTTGGAGCTCTGGATTGGGGCCTTCTTCGTCTTCGGAGTTTTTGATAGGAGTTTCTCTAGCGTAGGCTGGCTGCCCTGGAGCTTGTCTTTGTATGTTTCTTGTTCCCTTTTTTCTTTTGTTGACATTCGGCCTCTTGTAGATCTTCTGGGGGTGGATTGCGATTCCCCTATTTCCCCTTCTTCCTCCGACTCGTCGGATTCCTGGGTTTCCTCCTCGTCTTCAGATGTCTTTTCTTTGGGAATCTCTGGTTCACTTTTAGATTTAGTCGGGGAGACTTCTTTCGGGGTTTCAGTATCCTGGGAAACTATGGTTTCTGATCCCAGGATCTCATATCTGTTTCCTTGACTTTCCATGGGCTGCTTCTGAGCAGGCGCTGTTTGGGGTGTTCTGGTGTTAGCATTAGCGGCCTTCCTGGAGGTAGTTCTGGATCTCTTCGCCTGATTCCATCCTTCCTCTTTCCCTTTATCTTCAGCCCCTTTGGACGGGCAGTCTCTGGCGAAATGTCCATAGACTTGGCACTTCCGACATTTGAACGGCAGCTGCTCGTAGTCTAGTTTCTGAATATGTGTCCATGGGCCCACCCTTATTTTGACAGCTTCAGGAAGACCAACCTCCAAATCCACCTCCACGCAAATTCTGGCGCAGTCATACTGGTCTCTATTGTTGGCCCTATCAATGAATTTCCCAAGGGTGTTCCCGATGTGCTTCAGGGAATCCCAGTTCCAGCAATGGACCGGAAGATTGGGGAGTCTTACCCATACTGGGACTGCTGAAGGCACGTCCATTGCCGGATCGAAATCTGGCGTCCATTTGTTCAGGTACAGCCCTTGAGGTCCCATGAAATATGGTCCATTTCTGAATATGAGATCTTTGTCTTCTTTATCTGAGAATTCAAAAAGAAAGTATCCTCTTCCAAGAAAATAAGATGTAACCTTGCCCTGGATCAACGGAGCCCAGTTTCTGGAGACCCAGCTCTCTGTTGATTTAGGAGAGGGCCAGAGACCTGTAAACTGACCCACTAGGGCACGTTCCGACAACGAAAGGGCTACTTGGATTGGACCTTCGGGAGGAAGGGCGATCTCAGGGATGTCATCGAGCCTTTTGACGAACTTAGCGGCTTCCACTGCTTTCTTCTTGGGGAGCGAGGCCAACAAGGATCTGAAGGCCTCAGCTGCAGAGGATGGGGGAGGGGAGGAGGAAGATCCCGGAGGAGGGTCCGGATCTTCCATGGGGAGCCAGCCCTAACCGCAGCTGGAAAAGGAGAGAGAAGGGCGGGCAAACGCAGGCAAGAGCACCCACGCACAGCCACCAAGGAAGGGACGAGGCAGGGCGGATCCGCAGGAGCGGACCACGCAGAACAGAGCCGAGCGCAGCAGCTCAGGCTTCCCGACGCGCAGCGATCTCCAACCCGACACTAATCAAGGGATTTTGGTGGGGAAAGCTTCCTCCTTTCATGGGGAATGATTCCTAATCATTTTTTATAAGCACCAAGTTGAATTTTCCTTTAGATATAGATTTTCATTAGTGTTCTTGTGGAGAGAACTCGTATTTTTGCAGCTCCATTGTATTTTCTTGCAGGGATGTAATTGTATTGATCAAAATAATGAAGATTGATGTCATGTTCAGCTTCTAAATCTTGTTATCCTCCATAGGTCTCTGAGTTTCCATGGGCTTGGCCATCCCAGGAGCCTCAGGGCCCTTTTGTACCATTTTCTTTCCTTCTTTTCACTTTTTCTTCACATGCATCTCTTTTTTTTATTTCTTTCTATTTCTGCATTTAGTATTAATGATTTTTTTTGTACGATTGAGTTAAATGGTCGATGTAAGTTCTTTTGCAGGATCACAAGCATTATTTCATCCTTGGAAAATCTTTGGAAGTTCATAGTAATCATTGAGCTGCTTGGATTAGTCTTCTTATTCCCAAATCTAGATTTCTAGAACTCCTTTATGGCAAAGAACTATAAATTTCTTCTATTTTTTTAGAGCATGTTAAAAAGCTTCAATCGAGTTGGTTCCACTTGCATTAGATCACAAAACCATTCTAGTTCATAACAAAAATTACCCCATTTCATTTGCACTTGATTAGGTTAGGCACTTTTTAGATTTACTAGCTCACTAGTTCTAGAATTTCTAGATTTTCGACTAGTAATGTTTTTCTATTTTTTAGCATGGGTTAACATAGGTCTTTTTGAGTGATTCCACTTGGAATGGGGACCTAAGGCATCCTAGTTAATTAAAAAAATTGTCCCATCCAATTTGGATTTGATTTGCTAGTCATTCGATGAATTATAATTTTGTATAGTAAATCAGGGGATCCTGTAGGAAATCCTTGTAGCATCTTGTAGGAAATCACTATAGCATCTTGTAGAAAAGCCTGTTTTGAGCCCGAATTGAGAAAAATCATCATTGAAGCTAGGATTAGGCCTCTACTTGACCTCCATGCCATCAAGACCATTTTAACTCTCTTGCTCCACACTTGTCTCCCCTGCCAAAGATCAAGGAAAGATTAGCATTTGCATTTATAAAGCAAAAAGATTTTAAAAATGAGTTCTTTGATATTTACACATGCACATAGCAGTTAGTACTCTCTAGATCATATTTCATGCTCAGTTAGTTTAAATCATCACATGTGATAAATAGGGTTAAGCTAGGTTTCTTTTGTATTTAGATCACGATCTTTATGCAATTATAATAGGTTTCTTTCGCTGTACTTTCTTTCTTGCAATAGGTTAAGGTTCAATTTCGAACATTTCATTTTCTGCAATTAGTTTAGGATTTGACTTCAGTACATGCACTCCATTACATCATGACAACAAAGGAAGGACACATTGTATGCTGCACATATAGTGTTGATACCTGTTAAGTTTGTATGAACCCCGGGTTGATAATTAAAGTCGGTACGCTTGGGAGTTGCGGCATTCTTGTTGCAATACCGAGGCTCATCACCATTTGCCACCTCTAACTGTATCATTCATGTCCAACCTGTATCCCGATGGAGACCTGCTACCATATGCCCAATTAGTCCTTTCCTCCTGTCCATGACTGATAAAGGGTTGTCCCTATCTCTGCAAATACGATAAGCTCTAAAGAATCATTGCATTAATCTCATCTTGCTTTTCTTGAGCTCTATCAAGCCTTTTTTGTGACTCAATTATACTGTCATTATCTGCCTTACAACTTCTAATATTTGCCTTCAAGCTTCTTAGTGCATTTGCTATATTAGGAGAGTACTCATCTACTTGTTGCTCAGCTGATCTATAAGGAGAATCTCATGAGTTGTAATCCACCATTTTGCTCGTCACCTATGATATTTTATTTCTTGCAACCATGCCATGTTAGATAAACCAAATATAAACATAATAAAAATCATACCTCAATATGAAGTTCAAGGGAGGGTATCCTTGATGTAGTTGTTCCAACCTTCAAGTTCTTGTTATGGAAGTGGGGCCAACACACTGACAACTTATAGACATCCCTCGAGAACACTAGATCACCCAGAAGTCAGTCCACAACATTAGATGACGAGAATGTGATCTAAACTGCTTTTTCACAAGCTTAACTCCCAATCACACACATAAGACTACATGCATGCGGTTATGAGGCTATAATCACACTCATAAGCCTACTTCCATGCGGTTATGACCCAAAATGTAACACACTCATCCCACATCTACCCAGGTAACTAGCCAACTAGGGTAAATATGCGACGAGAGGCCACTATAATGGGATTCAACCTCCTCAGTGACCTTAAGGAAGTGGAATCGATAGAAACACATCACATAAAACTTCCACATCAGCAATAGAACTCTAAGGAGACATCCAACAACTCAGCTAGCCAACCCATGAGACCAACTAAAGTTTTAGACCATTAAACCCCTGGACACTCTCTTGATATGGACAAGCATGTGTCCAGGAGGCTCTAGACGCTCCCGCAACATGGGTATGCATGTGTTTGGGGACTTTTCTCCTTAGACTTGTGCCTGCGACTCCAAGATTTGTGCTACTTTTTCAAGTCCAAAGCCCAGGTCACTGCCCATAACTCAATGACACTTTCGGAAATGAAAATAACAAGAGAATAAGGATACAAATGCAATTAATTGAACAAGGACTTGACTGGACCCCCACTAGCCGTGACAGACATTTCGTCAACACATGTCACAAATATGTAATCTATAGGTTTAAACAACATATATGATCATAGGGGTATAATACTTATCTAAGAATCACTAAGAAACATTGTTCCCTTATATCATTAGCTCCATTATCATCTATTAGGTCATAGTTACATTGTTCATTCATTTACAAGAAAAAACACGAGGAGATAAATACATCATCACTATCATAATACATGTTTATAACCATCATAATAACAACATAAATACTAAGGATACCTCAGCCATAGAATACACATATAATCCATGATAATACTCATGAATTAACAAGGAGAAATAACGTCATATTAATAATGCAAAAGCCAACTCGAGATGAGGCTACCACGTTCCACCTGGTCATAGAATGGCTGAGCCAATTCTCTCTTCAGTCATTCACCCCCGTGCCATATTCTAAGCATGAATGTAGGACTCAAACCAAAAGAACCAACCAGGGTATCCTGAGGCTACACCACCTCACCCTAATCCATAGAAACCAGGCTTTACCGTAATCCATCCCGGATCACTAGGTCAAACAATAACATGTAATAACGGGTTTTACCATGATCTTCACCAAATCACTAGGCCAAAACAAGCATGGATGCCACCGAAATTCTCCACCTACACCACGAGGAATTTTCATTACTCCCAGATTCTCTAGCTTTACAACAATCCACATTGCATCACTAGGACCTAAACCGAGACCCACTCTCCAGGCTTTAACACATATCCCATCCCGATATTAGTAGGCTTGATGGAGAGCACCCATCTCTAAGCTTTACCATTTATCTCACCATTCATAGGTCGAGGATTCCTAGGCCCATCGAGGCAACACAAAATCTGGCTTTACCGCAACCCATAGTCTGGTTCAGGGATTACTAGACCACGTGTTCTTTTATTCAGAGATCCACCTCACTCAGCTTCAAATCCATCCTACGATGCCACTCAATCGAAACATGAGAACCCCATCACACCATGGCTATCCGGAAATGGCAAGGCTAGGCTGAAAACACTGTCACACCTGGAAAAACCCATGCCATAACAACAAAGAACCACATGAAATACCATGCATGCCAAATCTAGCAAGGAAAACACACATGCAAATTAATACCTACAAAGAATCCTGTTGTAGCTGCTTGATCCTGCTCTTCCTTGCTTGCTCCTTCCTTCCTCTTGCCTTCTTTGCCTTTCTTGATCCAATGCCAAAGTGCTCCAAGAAAACTCTAAGTGTCCAAGAGAGAGAGAGAATAATGAGAGAGCTCCAAAACTGAACTGAAAAAAGGTTACAAACTGATCCTCATAAGCATTTTTATCAATTAGGCCTCTATTTTCTTCATTTTCCATTATTTTCCTTCATTTTCCTCCTCACATGCAACCTGTGACCTTTCACCTTCCTTTTCTCCTAATTTCCATTATTTTCATAAATAAATGTGCCAAAAATGCCATTTTGCCTTTCCAAAGCCTTAGCCATTTCCTTAGCCATAATAAACCAATGAACACACACACTAGGATGTTTTGCCCAACATTCAACTCGGAATAAGTGTCCCATCAACCATGTTATTTTTTTTTTCATTACATGGAATTTTCACTAGGGCTGTTACAAAATGTTCCCCCTTGGGGGACACCATCCTTGGTGTTCAACCACACCTGTACCTCAGCAAAACCGTTGAAAAGCAAGCATATTGCCCATGGAGCTTTATAACATATCTTGATGCAGTATTTACAATGATCACTCTGCTGAAAATTAAACCAACATGATAACTATAATGACATGACACCCATATCGCTTATTGGAGATTTATAACATAGCTCGTGGCGGTATTAACATCCACATACATATGTACATATACCAAACATCACCAAAACATGTACCAAAAACATATACTGAAGACATATACCAAAACATTCACTCAACTGGTGAAAAAGGAAAGATACATAACCCGCATTTGATCCGCCATCTCCCATGTAGCTTCATCAGGCCCAAAGTGCGTCCATTTCACTTTAACCTACTCGTTGCTCGGTTCCGGAGCATGGGCACCTTTCTTTGGGATACACATTGAGGTTTTGGCTGGAATTATCCATCCGGTTTCACCTGCAATACATACCAGTCAATCACATGATCAACGTCTTTAACATACTTCTTAAGCAATGACACATGGAAAACATCATGGAATTTCAATGAAAAAAGCAGTGAAAGTCGATAGTCTACTGGTCTGATCCTCTCAATAATCCTGAAGGTCCACAAAATTGTGGTGCTAGCTTGGCACATGATCCAATCAGCAAGGATCTCTTCTTCGGTTTGATGCGCAAGTACACTAGTTCCCCAACCTAGAACTCCTTGAACAACCTATTTCGATATGCATAGCTTTGTTTCCTGTCCTGTTCTACTTTCAAATTCTTCTTGATTACCTACATTTCCCGCTCCATGTCTACCAACATGCTCAGTCCAATCAACAACCTGTGAACTGGATCACTTCAACTGATGGAAGTATTGCAACTCCACCCATACAATGCCTCGAAAGGACTCATCCTCAATAACTCCTGATAGACATTGTTGTATGCAAACTCAACCACTGGAAGATACTCCTCCCATATTCTCTGTTGGTGCATAACATACCTCCTCATCATATCCTCCAAGATCCTGTTGACCCCCTTTGTCTATCAATCTGTCTGCGAATAATAAGTTGTATTAAAGTCCAACTTTGTACCCAAACCTGCAAATAACTCCTTCCAAAACTTGGAAGTGAACTTTCCATCCTTGTTTGACACAGTCTTCTTTGGAACACCATGCAATTAACCACATCTCTGATGAACACCCGTGCCACATCACTAGTTGAATACGTAGTCTTAATTGGAATGAAGTGCACAACCTTTGTCAATCTGTCCACAACAACTATGATGGAGTCATGTTGACTCACTATCCTGGGAAGTCCTGTGATAAATTCCATGGAAATGACCTCCCATTTCCATTTTGGAATTGCAATCGGCTGTAGCAGTCCACCTGGATGCCTACACTCTGTCTTTACCTGTTGACAATCCAAACATCTAGCCACAAACTCTGCTACACCTTCTTCAGATTCGACAAATAATAAAACTTTTCACGACGATCAATGTATTCTGATAGCATGGGTGACCTGGATATGGTTTCATATGAAACTCCCTCAAGATCACCTTCTTTAACTCATTATTGTCTGGCACATATATCATGTTCCTGAATCTAACCAATCCATATGTCGTGAGAGATTAGTCTACATCCTGTGCACCTATACTAGTACCTATACCACTACCTGTACTTGTACCTTTATTCTGCTGCAACCTGTGCACAATCTCCATATACTTGACATCCTGCTGACCTGCTTACAAGATCCTATCCTGTAGATTTGTCCCATAGGAACTCATAGTTGCTATATGATTTACCTCTATCCACCTACTAAGAGCATTTGTGACTTTATTTTCCTTTCCCTTGATGTACTTAATCTCGAAGTAAAACTCATTGACCATGGCCAACCATCTAGCTTGCCTGGCATTCAAATTTGTCTGGTCAAACAAGTATCTCAACCCACTGTGATCACTCATCAGGACAAACCTCCTACCAAGAAGATAGTGCCTCCACATCTTCAATGCATGTATGATCACTGCTAGCTCAAGATCATGTGTCAGGTAGTTCTGCTAATGTTCATTTAGTTTTCGTGACTCATAAAACACTACTTGTGCTTCTTGCATAAGGACTCCACCAAGTCCTCTCTTGCAAGCATCTATACATACTACAAATTCTTTGTCTGGATCTACAATCTTTAACATGGGTGCATGTGTCAACAACTGCTTAAGGTGCTTAAAACTAGCCTCGCAATCTTCTGTCCATTCAAACTTTTTACCTTTCCTCCGCAATGATGTAATACGATAAGAAATCTGTGAGAAGTTCTTGATGAACCTCTTGTAATAACCTGATAGCCCCATGAAACATCTAACCTCATTCATATTCCTAGGAGCTTCCCACTCCATGATAGCTCTTATATTCTCTGGATCCACTGTTATGCCCTCCTTGGAGACAACATGTCCCAAGTACTGTACTTCAGTCTGAAAGAAACTGCACTTGTTCAGCTTAGAATACAACTGATGCTCTCTCAAGAACCTTAACGTTGCTGCCAAATGCTCAGCATGTTATTCCTCATTTTTAGAATATATCAATATGTCATTAATGAACATAATAACAAACTTATCTAAATAGGGATGCAATACAATATTCATCAAACACATAAATGTAGTTGGGACATCAGTCAATCCGAATGGAACTACAACAAACTCATAATGCCAATACATGGTCCAGAAAGTTGTCTTGTAAATGTTATCTTCTTTGATGCATACCTGATGGTATCAGAATCTTAGACTCTTGGTTCCCCAATGTCATCCAAACACTCGATGGCTTTGTCATAACAATCCACCTTGGTCCTCTGAAGGTACAACCAATCCATACTCAATGGCATACTATATGATCCCAATGGTAATACATTCAAATGTGTTGTTGTAGAAAATCTATTCAACTCAAATGCACAAGCTCTTACACAATGATGAACTTGCTTCTTTGTACCTGTAGCCAACTGTACTAACCAAGATTATGCATGCACTTCTTTATTCAAACCACATTTATCCACCAAGTCAGGACTAACATAACTATAATTAGATTCGGGGTCAATCAAAATAGAAACAACTTTATCACAAAGCTTACCATCCATCTCAATGATAAATGTCTGAAGGTTTTCCTGTCTGTTATCCAGTGTTGCATAGCTACGAGGAACGCTCTGACCAATATCCCCCACAATCTGCGCCTCCTGTGCACTATATATCTGAGGCCTACCACCTCGATTCTCTACAAATCTCTCTTAAGGTGTTATTTATAACATGTCCAACACTCTTACCGTCCAGTACCATCACCTCTATGCTCCTATTGTGACCCATGTCCCTGTTTAACTGCATTGAACTTCTTTTGTGGTGCCACATTTTCTTTCTCTTTTGCATAATGAGATTGTACTCTTTTCGACTACAATTTACCTTTACCTTTATCTTTCCCTTTCCATCCTTGTTGATATTCATTCTTACACTTTGACTATTCATAGCAATGTTTCAATTTCCCAATAACTTCCTCAAGTGACCGAGGCTCATCATTCTCAATCCGATCTCTAAATGCTAATGGCAAGCCATTGAAAAATCGTTGAACTTTAGCCTTTTCATCTTTAAGATACGATACTTACCTCAATAGCTCTAGGAGCTTGGTCATGTACTCTTCATCTGTCATCGAACCCATCTTTATCTCATATAATTCTTTGGCCTTACTATCATAGTACCTTTATGACTAGTACTTCTTCCTGAAAAGCCTCTTAAACTCATGCCAACTCAAGTCCTTTACCCTTATGTCTCTAACCCACTTCACATCTTCCCACCAGATATATGATTTTCCACTCACGCTGAAGATAGCTACCCTGACCTTCATATTATTTGTGTAATTATGCAACTCAAATAACTTCTCCATCCCAAGTATCCAAGCCTCTCCATCTTCTAGCTTCTTCAAGTCTCCATAAAAAGTAGGTGGCTTTGCTTTCTTAAACTCATCTAGAAAGTATCCCTTATCACTCCTTCTGTAAGGGTGATAACGATGACGATCATAATGTCTATCAGAACTAGAACTAGAGTAATACATGTGTCCATCACCTCTCTTATCTGGAGTATCCAACAACTCGCCATCTCTCACTGTGTCATCTCTATCGACCTGTGACCACCATTAGACCTACTGCCATATGCCCCATTAGTTCTATCCTCCTGCCCATGGATCATCCTAAGTGGCCCCTGTCGCTGCAATTCTAAAAAACTCTCAAGGAGTATTGCATTAACCTCTGCTTTTTTCTTTTGTGCCTGCATGATTTTGTCATTGTCCGCCTTACAACTCCTTATTTCTTCTTTGAATCTTCTCAATGTGCTTGCTAAGTCAAAAGAGGGCCCAACACCACATTTCTCATCTAATTTATAGTGAGAATATTTGTAGTCTACCATCTTCCTAGTCATTTTGATCTCTTTCCTGCAAGGCATACTATGTTAGCTAAACCAAATCACAATAAACCAACGTACCTTAGCAAAATTCGGGGAGGATATCTCATCTGCAAGATCATCCAAATCAGTGTAATACATTTATAACATAATCATGATACCATATATACATATAATACATAAACATATAACCATATAACCATCATTCTAGCTAGAGTCCAGTCATCAATGTGTGACCATATCAACTACACATACCATGACCTCATGCATGACAACAACAACCATACCAACATATACTACCAATACACAAGCATACACAACATGTAACTAATCATTAACTCATGACGACACACTTCACAACAACAACATCCTCTTTCACATGGAAACATCACTACAACCATGACTGACACCATGCATTTGCTACAAGCATATAAACCACAAGGATGATTAACACATGTGCAACTGACATGAATGCATGACCAACACACTCCGCTTATCCAGTCTGAGGGGTGAACCATGATATGATACCAATTTGCAACACCCTCATCCCACATCTACCCAAGTAACTGACCAACCGGGGTAAATATGCGATGAGAGGCCACTATAATGGGATTCAACCTCCTAGGTGACCTTAAGGAAGTGGAATCGACATAAACACGACACACAAACCTTCCACATCAACAATAGAACTCCCAAGAGCCATCCAACCACTTAGGTATCCAACCTCTTTGACCAACTAAAGTTTTAGACCATTAAATCCCCAAATGCTCCCTTGATATGGACAAGCATGCCTCCAGGAGGCTCAAGACGCTCCCACAACATGGGTATGCATGTGTCTAGGGACTTTTCTCCTCAGACTTATGCCTATGACTCTGGGATTTGTGCCACTTTTTCAGGCCCAAAGCATAGGTCACTGCCCATAACTCAATGACACTTTCATAAATGAAATATAACAACAGAATAAGGATACAAATGCAAATACTTGAATAAGGACTTGATTGTACCCCCACTAGCCATGACAGGCATTTCGTCAACACATGTTACAAATATGTAATCTACAGGTTTAAACAACATATATTGGCATAGGGGTCTCATGCTTATCTAAGAATCGCTAAGAAGCATTGTTCACTTATATCATTAGTTGCATTATCATCTATTAGGCCATAGATACATTATTCATTCATTTACAAATCAAAACACGAGGAGAGCCATACATCATCACTATCATAATACATGCTTATAACTAGCATAATAACAATAAAACTACCAAGGCTACCTCAACAATATAATACACAAATAAACCAGGATAATACTCATGAATTAAAAAGGAGAAATAACCTCATATTAATGATGCAAAAGGCAACTTGGGATGGGACTAGCACGTTCCACCCGACCATAGAATGGTTGAGCCAATTCTCTTTTTAGCCATTCACCCTTGTGCCATATTCCAAGCATGAATGAGAGACTCAAACCAAAAGAACCAACCAGGGCATCCCGATGCTACACCACCTCACCCTTATTTGTAGAAACCAGGCTTTACCGTAATCAATCCTAGATCACTAGGCTAAACAATAACATGTAATAACAGGATTTACTATGATATCCACCAAATCACTAGGCCAAAACAGGAATGGATGCCATTGGATTTCTCCACCTACACCGTGAGGAATTTTCCTGTCTCCTAGTCTCTGAGGCTTTACCGCAATCCACACCAGATCACTAGGCCCTAAACCGAGACCCACTCTCCAAGATTTAATGCATATCCCATCCCAGCATTACTAGGACTGATGGAGAGCACCCACCTCTAGGCTTTACCATATATCCCGCCATTCATTATTCGAGGATTCCTAGGCCCGCCAAGGCAACACAAAATCCAGCTTTACTGCAACCCATTGTCCATTTTAGACGTTACTAGGACATGTGTTTTATTATTCAAATATCCACCTCACTTAGCTTTGAATCCATCTGACAATCCAACTCAATTGAAACATGAGAAGCCCATCACACCATGGCTATCTGGAAACGGCAAGGCTAGGATGAAAACACTATCACACATGGAAAAACCCATGCCATAATAGCAAATAACAACATCCAATACCATGCATGCCAAATCTAGTAAAGAAACACATACATGCAAATTGATACCTGCAAGGAATCCTGCTGTAGCTGCTTGATCATGCTCTTCCTTGCTTACTCCTTCCTTCCTCTTGTCGTCTTTGCCTTTCTTGATCCAATTCCAAAGTGCTCCAAGAAAACTCTAAGTGTCTAATAGTGTGAGAGAGAGAGAGAGAGTAATGTGAGAGCTCCGAAAATGAACTGGCAAAAGGTTACAAATTGATCCCCAAAAGTTTTTTTATCAATTAGGCCTGCATAACTATCACCATCCTAACTGATGTGGCTTTCTTCTTTGCCTGTAAGACTCTTGGTTCCCCATTTCCATCCAAGCACTCGATGGCTTTGTCATAACAATCCACCTTGGTCCTATGAAGGTACAATCAATCTATACCCAATGGCATACTATATGATCCCAACGGTAATACATTCAAATGTGTTGTTGTAAACATGCCATTCAACTCAATTACACAAGCTCTTACCCAATGATGAACTCACTTCTTTGTACTTGTAGCCGATTGCACTAACCATGATTTTGGATGCAATTCTTTGTTCAAACCACACTTATCCACCAAGTTAGGACTAGCATAACTATAACTAGATCCAAGGTCAATCAAAATAGAAACAACTTGATCACAAACCTTATTGCCCATCTCAATGATAGATGCTTGATGGTCTGCTCTGTTATCCAGTGCTGCATAGATACAAGGAACGCTCTAAGCAATATCCCCAACAGTCTGTGCCTCTTGTACAATATATATCTGAGGCCTACCACCTTGATTCTATGGACAATATCTCTTAAGGTGTTCCTTACAGCATGTCCAACACTCCAACCGTCTAGTACCATCACCTCTATGATGCTGTTGCGACCCATGTCCCTGTTTAGTTGCATTGAACTTCGTTTATGGTGCCACATTTTCTTTCTCTTATGCATTCCGAGGCCTTGCTCTTTTTGGTTGCCATTTACCTTTGCCTTTATATTTCCCTCTCCATCCTTGTTGAGATTCATTCTTACGCTTTGATTGTTCATAACAATGTTTCAATTTCCCAATAACTTCCTCAAGTGACCAAGGCTCATCGTACTCACTCTGATCTCTAAATGATAGTGGAAAACCACTGAAAAATCGTTGAAATTTAGCATTCTCTTCTTTAATATATAGTACATACCTTAATAGCTCCAGGAATTTGGTCATGTACTGTTCATTTGTCATCGATCCCATCTTTAGCTCATAGAATTCTTTGGCCTTACAGTTGTAGTACCTCTATGACAAGTACTTCTTCCTAAAAAGCCTCTTGAACTCATGCCAACTCAAGTCCTTTATCCTAATGTCTCTGACCCGCTTCAGATCTTCCCATTAGATATCTACTTTACCTCTTAGGCTGAAGATAACTACTTTGGCCTTCATATTATCTGTGTAATTATGCAACTCAAAGAACTTCTTCATCCCAAGTATCCAAGCCCCTACATCTTCCGACTTCTTCAAGTCTCCATAAAAAGTATGTGGCTTTGATTTCTTAAATTCATTTGCAAGTATCCACTATCACTCCTCCTGTAAGGGTGATAATGACAATGATCACAATGTCTATCAGAACTAGAACTACAGTAGTACCTATGTCCATCACCTCTCCTATCTGGATTATCCAACAACCTTCCATATCTCATTGTGTCATCTCTATCTGACCTATGACCACCATGATACCTACTGCCATATGCCGATTAGTTTTATCCTCCTGCCCATGGATGATTTGAAGTGGCCCCTATCGCTCCAATTCTGACAAACTCTGAAGGAGTATTGCATTAATATCTGATTGTTTGTCTTGTGCCTACATGATTTTGTCATTGTCCATCATACAACTCCTTATTCCTTCCTTCAAGCTTGTAAATGTGTCTGCTAAGTCAGAAGAGTGCCCAAGGCCACGTTGTTCATCTGATTCATACAGAGAATCTCTGTATGCTACTATCTTTCTATTCATTTTGATGTCTTTCATGCAAGACATACTATGTTTGTAGAAATTCCCATTGTAGATCACCTGATAATGCAATATACTAAAGCAAAATACTTGATCTACTTCTACAAACAATTATGCAGAAGCTTAATCAAATATGAGCAAGATCAATAGAACACATATAATTGATAAAAAGAAATCAATCACACATAACACAAAAGAAATAACCATGGGAAAGGCTCAGCCTAAAACCCCAATCTCTGTATTATCATACAAGTGGAAATATAGTCCGGATTACAAAAAGAATCAGCTCACAAGGTATCGTGCTCTCTCTGCAATCCCTCTGCTGCTCATAGACAGTCAAAGGCCTCTCTCAAACCTTCTCCTCTACCCTCCAAGCCTCCTATTTATTTGTGCAATTTTCTTAGGGGTCCAATGCAGCCACTTGTGTGAATTGGCCTCTTCACACACTCACTAACTTCTGATCTAACTGCGCAATCCTGAAGGAGATAAATCCTTCTCCATGGATGAGCTTCCTTTATAGGAAAAATCCATCCAATTGATAGTACATTGTCCCTCCTTTGATCTCAACTGGGTCTATGTCTGAATTGACATGCATGAGTTATTCATGAGAGAATATTTAGTTATCTAAAGTGCAACAGTTATATCCAAGCATGCATTAACTAACTGAACTCGCATTAATTTAAACAAACCGTTTAAATCAATCTAACTGGACTTGACACAGTTAACTGAGCCAACTAATTACAACTCAAATTAGAACTCATCCTTATCTCTTTAACTGATGGATAAATTCCTCAATTAATAGAGAAATTGTTGCATGTCCTCACATAGACTTCATGTTTGGATTTTCACAACTAATTAACTCATGGTGAATTAATTAATTTATTTTCAAACAATTGTTAAGTTCAAATTCGAATTTTACTTCACTATTTTAGTTTAGGGACTGACTAAAATAAGAATCCATCCCAAACTGCTAAAAATAACAATGTTATTTTTAGCATTTCCATTTTTCATTCCCTGTTGCTCAATCCAACACTGGTACCCAAATTTCCATTTATAGCAATGCTATTTTTAGCATTTCTTGTTGCTATTTTCAACAATGTTAGCAAAACCAAATCACAATAAACCAATGTACTTTACCAAAATTCGAGAAGGATATCTCATCTGTAATATCATCCAAATCAGCGTAATACATATAACATAATCATGACACCATATATACATATAATACATAAACATATAACCAGATAACCATCATTCTAGCTAGAGTCAAGTCATTAATGCATGACCATATCAACTACACATACCATGAGCTCATGCATGACAACAACAACCATACCAATATATACTGATAATACACAAGCCTAAACAACATGTAACCAATCGTACACTCATGACGACACACTTCACAAGAGCAACATCCTCTTTCACATGGCGACATCACTACAACCATGACCAACACCATGCATATGCTACTAAGCACATAGACCACAAGTATCATTAACACACGTGAAACTGGCATGAATGCATGACCAACACACACCACATATCCTGTTCGAGGGGTGAACCATGCTCTGATACCACTCAGTGGTATCAGATATGACACAAGGTGAACGGAAACGAGAAACAACCCAAAGAGAATGGAACCCACTCTGATACCACTTAGTAACACCCTCATCCCACATCTACCCAAGTAACTAGTCAACCAAGGTAAATATGTGACGAGAGGCCACTATAATGGGATTCAACCTCCTAGGTTACCTTAAGAGAGTGGAATCGACGGAAACACATCACACAGACCTTCCACATCAGCAATAGAACTCCCAAGAGCCATCCAACCACTCAGGTAGCCAGCCCATGAGACCAATTGAAGTTTTAGACCATTAAACCCCCGAACGCTACCTTGATATGGACAAGCATGCATCTAGGAGGCATGGGTATGCATATGTCTAGGGACATTTCTCCTCAGACCTGTGCCTGCAACTCCAAATTTTGTGCCACTTTTTCAGGCCTAGAGCCCAGGTCACTGCCCAAAACTCAATGACACTTTCAGAAATGAAAGATAACAACAGAATAAGCATATAAATGCAATTACTTGAACAAGGACTTGACTAGACCCCCACTAGCCATGACAAACATTTCGTCAAAGATGTCACAAATATGTAATCTACAGGTTTCAACAACAGATCTAAGCATAGGCGTCTCATACTTATCTAAGAATCTCTAAGAAACATTGTTCCCTTATATCATTAGTTGCATTATCACCTATTAGGTAATAGATACATTGTTCATTAATTTACAAATCAAAACATGAGGAGAGCGATACATCATCACTATCATAATACATGCTTATAGACAACATAATAATAAGAGAAATACTAAGGATACCTCAGTCATATAATACACATATAAACCAGGATAATACTCATGAATCAACAAGGAGAAATAACCTATTATTAATGATGCAAAAGCCAACCTGAGATGGGACTACCATGTTCCACCCGACCATAGAATGGCTGAGCCAATTATCTCTTTAGCCATTCACCCCATGCCATATTCCAAGCATGAATATGGGATTTAACCCAAAAGAACCAACCAGGGCATCCCGAGGCTACACCACCTCACCCTCATCTGTAGAAACCACGATTTATCATAATCTATCCTAGATCACTAAGCCAAATAATAACATGTAATAATAGGCTTTACCGTGATCTCCACCAGATCACTAGGCCAAAACAAGCATGGATGCCACAAGATTTCTCCACCTACACCATGAGGAATTTTCTTATCTCCTAATATTTGAGGCTTTATCACAATCCACACCAATTCACTAGGCCCTAAATCGGGACCCACTATCCAAGCTTTACCGCATATCCCATCCTGAAATTACTAGGCCTGATGCAGAGTACCCACCTCCAGGCTTTACCGTATATCCTGCCATTCACTAGTCGAGGATTTCTAAGCCTACTGAGGCAACACAAAATCTTACTTTACCACAACCCACAGTCTGGTTCATGGGTTACCAAACCATGTGTTATATTATTTAGAGATCCACCTCACTAAACTTTGAATCCATCTGAAAATCCATCTCAATCGAAACATGAGAACCCCATCACACCATGGTTATCCAAAAATGGTAAGGTTAGGTTGAAAACATTGTCACACCTCGAAAAACCTATGCCATAACAACAAAGAACCACATGCAATACCATGCATGCAAAATCTACAAGGAAAACACACATACAAATCGATACCTGCAAGGAATCATGTTGTAGCTACTTGATCCTGCTCTTCCTTCCTCTTAATCCAATGCCAAAGTGCTCCAAGAGAAATTTAAGTGTCCAAGAGTGAGAGAGAGAGAGAGAATAATGAGAGAGCTGCAAAACTGAACTGATAAAAGGTTACAAACTGATCCTCATAAGCCTTTTTATCAATTAGGCCTCTATTTTCTTCATTTTCCTCCTCACATGCAACCTGTGACCTCTCATCTTCCTTTTCTCCTAATTTCTATTATTTTCATAAATAAATTTGCTAAAAATTCCATTTTGTCTTTCCAAAGTCTTAGTCGCTGCCTTTGCCAATTTCCTTAGCCATAATAAACCAATGAACACCACACTAGGATGTTTTGCCCAACATTCAGCTTGGAATAAGTGTCCCATTAACCGTGGTTATTATTTTTCCTTTTTATTTTATTTTTATGACATGAAATTTTCATGAGGGTTGTTACACCAAACCTCTAGTTTTGAGCACGCGGTTCCAAAATCTGTGCAAACTTTTCAAGCTAGCCTCCAGACCACTGCAGAATTGCCTGTAACTTTTTAGAATGTGAACAAAGGAATGACAAAGCTAATCAATAAAAAATCAAGCAATAACTTGACTTAGACATGCCTAAACGATAACAAAAATTTCATCAAACATATGGTAAACATGTAAGCTACAGGTTATGAATGCGTATATGATCATAAATTAATAATCTTCATCTGAAATCACCTAGAAGGCTCTATGTCCTCTCTAGCTTGCTGCAATAACACTTGTTAGTCCATGCATCCATCAACCATTCAATAACTTATCAAAACATGACAAGATCCATAGATAAATTACATCATATAACCATTATATAACCACAATGGGAACCATGGTAAATCAGCCATAACATCACCATCATAATCAATACAAATGCTCATATATCAGAATAGGAAAATATCTCATATTAACATATGAAAATGATAACCAAGTCAGGGACTTCCACGTACCACACGACCATAGATTGGGATGAACCAAATGTCTCTTTCATCCAATCACCCAAGTTCCATATTTCAAGCATAAATGTGGGATTTCATGGAATAAACCAAGACAAAACTAACCAAGGCTTCAAGAGGCAAAACCACCTGAACCCTCATCCACAATGATTCTACCTCTACGGTCTCGAAATCACTAACATCGACTAGATCTGTCTCTACCCAAGTTGTCCAAGGCTCGAGGAACTAGTAACTCAACCCACAACCTTCCAGGGCTCCAGAGCATTTCTTCCAACTGTGGCTCGAGGAACTAGTAACTCAACCCACCAAAGGCTCTAAAGCATTTTTCCAACCTACAGCTCCATGAACTAGTAACTCAACCCAAGTTGTTCTAGGGCTTCTAGAGTGCTTGTTCCAACCCAGAGTCATAGGGAACCTCAGCATCAATCAGAAAAATAAGTGGGAAACCCACAACACCATGGTTATCCAGGAAATAACAAGGCAAGGCTAAAACCATTACCAATCCATGCAAATCTCCATGCCAATGACAACACATAGGAATCACATGCACATACCATGCATCCAAAAATTAGCAAGGAAATCACACATGCAACCTGTTACCTGGAAAGTATCCCTTTTGTAGTTGTTAATCCAACTGTGTGCTTCCCCTCTTTCCTTTTCCTTCTTTCTCCAAATCCAAGTGAATGTAAAAGTGTTCCAAGAATTCTCTAAATGTGCAAGAGTATGAGAGAGCAAAGCTAAAACTAACAAAAAACTCAACAAAAAACTGTGCCAAAGCTAAAACTGGAAAAAAAGCTAGCAATTGTTTCTCTAAATCCTTTTTATCACTGATGCCTCTATGTTCTTCATTTTCCTTCATTTTTCCTCTAATTCCCCTTGCATGCAATTTTGTGTCCCTTCACCTTCCTTTTCTCTTAGTTTCCTTTATTTTCACAATTAAAATGCCAATTATTGTCTCTTTGCGTTCACTAATTTCCATAGCCATATATAATCCACAAGTGATGCCCACTAAAGTGTTTTTCCCAACATTCAGCTTGGAATACGTGTCCCATGACCTTGGTCTTATTTTTATTTACATGGAAAATCAACCAACAATTGTTACAGGAAGTTGATAAACCACCTGGATAGTGCACTCCCTCTCTGGTTTAGTTGACTTATTATGGATGTGAAATTCCCTCGACCAATTAACTCCTCAAACTCTAAATCCAACTCAGGGGTGGTAAGCTACAAGAAAGATTGCAATGTAGTTGGCTTATGGTTGGGTGGAGAGTTGTTGTGTCTCCCTCAGTTGTCAGTCATCCAAATTATTCAAATGAGTGTATTTATAATGCATATACTTGTGGTAAAGATGGTCAATAATATCTAATATGTGATATAAAAGTATGTGGATTAACTCTAGCAATGGAGGAACGTTGATATTCATGTATGTTGATGATGAATGCTTGGTTACATTTTCTCATGATTATGTTGGTTTCATCGAACTCCGTTGTTGTCATTGTTATAAGCTATAGAGCTAGCTACATGAATAAAAATGGTTGTTTAAATGAGTTTAATAGTAGATCGATGTGGTTTGAGTAAATTGGTACTTTTCGTTTGTTAAGTTGTGAATCGTTGTGTGACTTTAGTGTTGGGACTTGTCCCCTTTCTTGTCTCAAAAACTATATTTTTCTAGTGTTTAGAGGTACTTGACCTCAAAATTGTTAATCACTTTCCATTTTCAACCTCTTGACCTAAAGTCCTTGTGCTTAAAACTCAAAGAATCAAAGTTTAGATCATCATCCCTTTTTATTCATATGTTGATAAAATGTTGTTGGATATGTCTTGTGCGTTTGTGGATTGCTAGAAGGAGTTGTGGCTAGGATGTTGCGTGCATGGCCTCGAACTCTTTGAGTAGATTTAAATGGGTCAAGCTATCCGAAAGACCCGCAGCGGGGAAGACGTATGCGGAAGTGGAACCCCACCAAGTCCTTCGGTCCATGAGTTGTTAGAAATACCCACATCCAAGATGATGTATGTGTGAGTGGGACCCCACTAGTCTATGAGTTGTTGGAAAGACCCGCGATCGAGATGACATATGCATGGATGAGACCCCATTGAGTCCTCTACTCTATGAGATGTTGGAAAAACCCACGAATGCGGGGTCCTCTAGTTTGTGAGTAATTGGAAAGACCCACGTCTAGGATGACATATGCACAAGGGGGAGAACCTACCAGGTTATTCTTCCTGCGAGTTATTGGGTGAAGCCACGATTGTGATGATGTGGTTAGGTGGATCAACTATAGTGGAGAGTAGTCACGAAACCTTATGGGGTTAGGCTTGGTTAGACCATGGGCCCGAGTCCACATGGTGAGAACAGATAGGTTAGATGATGTATACTTGGATGCCATGTAGGAATCGTGAGAGGTGTACAACTATTAGGGATGACATGGCAAGCCCACATGGGTCACATGCAGGTGCCTCGTGGTGGTTCCTTGTTGACATGACACTATCTAGTTGGTCAAATTTCAATTGAACATAACTTTTGATCTGAGAGTCGGATTTAGATGAATTTTATGTCGCCATAAAGCACTTGACAAGTTGAATGTGAAGGTAATAACAAAAGTTAATTATGCAAGCTTCTAAGAAAGAGGGTTTTTGTAGCCCCATCTTCATAACGAGCCATGGATGTCAAGTTAATTAAAAAGTAATACTTCCCACAACCCGAGAAGGTCTAAGGGTGTGGGAGGGAGTGTTACATCAATTTTATATTCGTCATTAAAATATCTAAAGTATTTAGTATTATAGAGTATCTCCAAGTCTTCCTCTACTCTCTAAGAATCCTATCATATTTCATGTTTTTGTCCCTTTCCCAATTAGCTGCCACCTCTTTTACCTTTGTTAATTTTGGTGAAATTTAATTTGAGTAGGTTCTTGTAGATTACCATTGTAAGGTTTCCAAGCAACTTTGATTTTTTTCCAGAAGACCAATGATATTCATCTACTTTGGATTTGGTTTAAAGGGGATATCATGTTTCTCTATTGCAGGGGCAACTTCTAACACCATAAGATTATGATCAAAGTCCTCCTTATTGGTAACCCATTCTCTAACCCTTATGACTTCATCTAAAGAGGCTTCAGAGATTAAAAACATGTAAAGCATCTTAGCAATTGTTACTTCCTTGACTCTCCTTTTACTCCATGTGGGAGATAGTTTAGAGGGTTCAATATCAAAGAGACTAATTTCTTCCAATTTTATGACGAAATAACCAAAGAGAAGGGTCAATTGAGTAGCCAAGCCGCAAAATTTTGATGCTCCCAAGGTGAAATTGAAGTCTCTTCTTATCACAACCAATCCACTTTGTACACTGTCCATTTTAAAAAATCTATTCAAGTAGTCCACCATATCCATGTAAGGGCCATAATCATTCAACACTTTGTATTTCTCTAGATCCAAAGATAAAACAAAGGTTCCTAGTCTTTTATGAAAGGCCTAATAATTAGTGAGGGTAAAGGAGTCTCAATGGCATTTATAAAATAGAAGTTTGACTTACTTAATGATTTTGAGAGTTCCTAAGTGATTCTCTCCCCTGCTAACGCTGTTTCTTAGAATAGAATAATACATGGCTTAATAATATAAGCTAATCTTTTCATGACCAACTTCTTTGATCGGTTGGCAAACCCTCTGCAATAGAGGGTTATAAAATTCATTTTGAGCCATTGACTATGGTATTTACTTTAAGAGACCCATTTAAGGAAAAATATTTATTGTACCTAACTTTAGAGGATGCTTGTTTTGGGGCTTATAGACATGAAATATGTATTTCACCTTTGATTGGAATTGAGTAAATTCTCTTAAATAAAACCTCAGCCCCTTGCCATCTTTCATGGAAAATAAAGGGTGTAATTGCTTTTAGGTATTACATCGTATTTCATATTTGACACTTTTGTGGAAATTATTATTAACAAATAGAGAGATTTTTATAGATGCAACATCCATTTTAATTATTTCGATGTTCCACACCAACAAATGTGGCCCATCTTCAAAGCACTTCACTATTTTAAGGAGATTGCAATCTTAGGCACCTTTCCCATCTAGAGTATGGTTCCTTGAGGATTTGCAAGGGGGGGCCTTCTAATTCTCATGCACCACCTAAACCCTCTACTATTCCAGGTCTAGGTATGAGGGTTGATGGGTTGGTAATTTTTATACCAGACAAATTGTGTAGAAAATCACTTAAGGATTCCTATTTTTTGGGACCAACCTCATTTCCCTATGTCCCAAAACATTTTTTTCAAAGAAAAACCCATACTTGAGAGTGAGATTGATGGGTTTTACCTTTTCCTTGTCCTCCTTATTGTTGTTGGCCACATTTAGATTAGGTTCTTTAACTTGTCTGTTAGGGTCCTATAGTCTAGGAATCAAAGTGTTTGCTTATCTTACTATTTCATTTTGGAGTTATGCTTGTAAAGTTTAGCCTATGGATCATTAGGTGTCATAGTCTAAAGGTTTCTATGTGAAAGGGTTTGTGTGTGTCATAGGTTGTCATCCCATTGTAAAGGTTCATGTCATAAAGGGGTCTTTGAACCTAAAGTTGAACTTTATGAAAGTCTAAAGTCTAAAATCCATGAGAAGGTTATAAGGTCCTAATTTTAAATGTGTAATCATGGAGGGAAAAGGAAATCATTGAGGGTTAAAGGGGTCATTTTAGTTAGTTAAAATATCTATGGGTCTAGTTAGTGGTTTTTACTTCTCAACATTTATCTCATCAGTGAAGGATATCCCCATGTCACTTCACTTTTCCTCCATTCAATCCTTCACCCCCATGACATGAAACAAGGCATATGGAGGCATTAATTTCAATTTATTTTTTTAAGTTGCGCTCATTCCTACTCCATTGCATCATGTGCTCTGAGAAGTTTTGAAATCTTGCAAAAGGTCTAAGGTTAGTGCTTGGAACTCAAGTGGAAAGAGGTCATTGCGTAACCGATGCACAAACTGAGAACATCCATTATGAAGGTCTGCAAGCATGTAGGGAAGTACTCAAAGGGTGATACATCATCTCCAGGTCATATCAAACACGTTTGCATGCTCATCCTTGCAAAAAACCATTTGCAACCATATCAACCATGGAGATCTGCCACACTCTGCTATGAATTTGTTGCAAAACTGTCGGTTTTAGTCATCATTTTCAAAAGCATTTTCCGACCAAATGGCAGCGAATTTTGAAACACTAAAAGAGGTTTTTTCCAAGAACGGGCCAAAGAACGAAAATATCCTTCAGTTTCTGGAGAGGTGTTATTATTTTGGAGATATTCAACGCTCTTGGAGGCCTATTTTTCAAAAAATAAAATTGTATTTTTTCCTCCTGTTTCAACCATTGTTTCTCGGCACGTTTTTCTAATAGCAAGAAGTGAATATTTCAAAACTAAAAGATTTCTTTTTTAGCATAGATCATATAACAAAAACCTCTCTCATTTTGTCCAGTGGTGTTACTGTTTGGTAATTACAGGTGTCACTTGGAGACCCATTTTGCACAATTTGTTGTTGACATAATTCTGAAATGTTTTTGAATTATATTTGTAAATTCGAGATTTTGGTAGGTTGGAAGTATGCTGGGTGCTAAAAGGTTGAATGAGATGGTTTACTGGTCACTACAATCAGTTTGGAGCAGGATCTGTCAATACAGGCTCATAATTTCACATCTGTTGCACAAGTGGGGGGTTAGTGTGTGAGAGACAATTCATAGTCTGCAAATTGTAAATCTTTTTGAGATTAATGAAGCTTATGCAAATCAGAAGTACTTGATCTTGGTTTTTAGAGATTCATGTGACTGTGTTCTTTATGTATGTTTCTTCTCCCAGTGTATGTTTCATTTTTCATATCAGTTCAATCTCAATATTTCATTCCTTTATATGCAACATAATCAATGTATATGTATTAGAACTCATTAGGAATTTGATGCTCTGTTTATGTATTTGATTAATTCTTCTATTGTTTGCTTAATATTTACTTAGGATTCATCCTAGTTAGATGCCCTAAGTTTGAAGCATTTATGTCCTTTCTTCAATCCATTATCTATAATGACCTTTCTATCAGCATAAGGAATATTTTCTACCTTGCCTCTGAAAGTTAACTCAATCAACCAAGTGTTTGCATGATTCATTAATCTCTACCCTTGGTGACTCCATGCCCAATGGATTTCGACTCACACCCACCATCAAACCTTTAAAACAAATTCATTTCTCTTTGTCCTTAAGAACTAGCCTAAAATCTGAAATACTCAGTTATCTAATTGACTATAAATATTATAGAGAGATCCCTCTCTAGAGTTGGAAAGGCTAGGTTCCAATTCCACAAGTGGTTTGTGGTTACCCCTGTGATCCTCTTTTCGGCCTAGAGTTAATTATAGGGTGATAACACTGTCCAATGCTTGAGTTGTCACCATCTACTACCATAGTTTTTGTTCAAAACCATTCAAATTTGCTTGAACTCTTGCATGTTGTTTATTGCTCGTAATTTTGACTATTTTCAATTCCAATGTCTCTAGTTCTCATTAATTCTTCCTTGAAACTCAATGATTTTTGATACTCATGTAAGTTGCATTCTACAACAACTTTCACATAACAGTGGTAATATACACCCTTGAATGGAATCCTCTCGTAGCCTAGATTGAGATGAAAGAGGATGACTCCCATTTCTATGTTCATCAATTCTACTGGACCTTTGCTCACTTCCAACCTTGCCAAGATTCATGTCATGGCATAGTAGCTAGATGTTAAGAAACACAATTTTGCTTCATAAAAAACATCCAAGGTGTTGCTAAAAAATTTTAACACCTCTTTGGACCAGAAAATGAATGAAAAACCTGACATATGAGCCCACACTTGGAGAATGTCCACATTAGCCAACTAGCATAGAACTAAATATACCATTATTATAGGAATAGAGATTGGTGCAAGATAATCTATGCTTCTTCGATTGTCCTAAACACCTAAACCAACCACCCTTTTTCCAAACTTAGGGTACATGTAGAGGGCCCCACCACTAGTTCAAAATATTGCTTGGTCCAATTCTTTGAATCCAAATATGGTTGTCACTCAAAAACTTCAAATTTAATAACACTAATAGAACCATAAAAACTATCTTATTGACCAATGCCACATTTGCAAAAGAAATAACACTCATTACAAATCTCATTCAATGAGGTTATCAATTTGTTGTTTGAGCGTGGTAAAAAATTATCCTAATCTAATCAATCATTATGGGTTGATGGTTTTGCAAGATTAAGATATTTACTCCTTGCATGTGGTGAATGACATTTGTATTTATGGTTCTTGGTTTAATTAACAAAAGGACCCATCACCCCTTCCTCCAAGTATGTTAAGGCATTGGCACTCTATTTAGCCAACTCTTGTTCTAGCTCACTTTGAATCTCCATGTTGAGGCTTAGTGGTTTAAACCCTATATGGAAAAGCTTATTAGTATCTTACACACTATCCCATCAACCTAAACCAAGGTTGGACTATGTTTGACCCTTGAAAGGATCATTGGAGAAGTCCATAGTTTCCTCTTCATGCACCATCCTATATTCCATGATTTACTGGCAATCAAAAGTCTACTTTGGTTACTCCTATAGAACCTTTTCTATTGTGGAACCCTCTGATCCATTTGTAGTGACAAGGTTCTCCAAAATTGCATCTATTATAAATCTTAGAGTAAGAGCTATCGAGGCATTTGTCTTTGTAAAGGCAAATCAAAACATAGCTATAATAGGGTGTGATTTTGTCATTTATCACGTTTAATCTTGCTTGTAAGGTATTGGGCAACTTTTGAAACAAATTTCAACTTGAATCATACCCTCATGCAACAATGCTCGTTTCTAGATCATGCTTGCTACAATGTTAGGTTTATAGTATTAAGGTCTATTGACGAGCCCAAGTGTATTACCAATGGTAAGGGGATCTCCCTGCTGTTAAGTCCCAACTATACCTTACATCTTTTGGAATAGGAGTCTCATTTGGTATGTGGGCCCGATTGTCACCATGTTTGTTTGAAAATGGTCTTGGATGAAATAAGCAAGAGTACAAAAACCTGATAAAACTTCTAATAAAAAACAAGTTATAATAGTTTTATGAAATACTTTAAGAACAAAATATAAAGAATATATCAACAACTAAATAAAAGAACACAAACCTTAAATAAATGTTGTTAGCAAGCTTCAATTAAGATACACGAATAGAAGGAAAATATACACTACCAATTGTGAATTAGTTCTCAACTAACAACGATCATGCAAGCATAACTCAACAAATAATCTCAACAAAATTGTAAGTTTCAAATCAATGAAATAGTTCATTAATTTCCATCACATGAATAACAATCACATACCATTCAATCACCACAAGATAAGCCTTACGATGCTTAACAACACATGTGTGGACTTGCTTGACATGGCTCAAGGAGCTTCTTATAATTAGTTGAAATATTCATTACACCATTGCACCAAGCATTCATGATATCCAATACTAGAAATACCAAACTGTCACTTGATCTCTCAAAAAGGATGTACTAGTTTTCCTCTACAAATTGCTCAAGGACTCCAAAAACTAAAATTCTTTTCTAACTACCCATGAGGGTATATTCATACAAATGGGGTGACTCTTCACCTCCTATGACCTTTCACCTCCCCTTGTGACTTTTCTTATTCTACATGACCTTTCATTTATCTACATATTCTATTTCTATTTTATTTATAATTTCAACATTACTTGTTTACAAATTACATGAAAACTAAATAAAGACAAAATCTTTTCATGGAACAATTTTCATGATGGCCATGTGAGGAGATTCGACTTGCAATTATTGTGTCAAGTAAGCATGTCGTGCTCTGTACTCGGAAGCAACGGACTTGATTTTGTATGATAATACTTTATTGGACCTCACTTCAGACTCAATGGCATATGGCAACAAGATCTTTATGTTTGTTTGCAATTGACCCAAAAGCATTGAGAGTGTATTATGCAAATTTGTAGGCTCCAAAATAGATTTGGCAATTGCTTATCTTGTAGGTTTCAAATCGTTTTGTGTAATAGCTTGTTTCATTACATTTAACATTTGTTGAATTTCCTGCTCATGCCTTATTACCCTTGGTGCACTGATGAAGAGTATCTTGTGTGCCTTGACGAGGACTTCAAGGGCGTTGTGGTGCGATTTCCATGCACTCAATGTTCTATCCATAACCCTTCCCAGCTTTTCGTGTGATTGCAATGACATTCTAACTTTTATCTTATCTCATTCCATACCCATTCTATCTTTCTTCGATAGTTCAACCCGTGCATCTAGGTACTTTATGCTCCATCAATATATGTGATATGTTGCTATTATGGCATGTTTTACTAATGCTTCCTTCCCTCTGAGTTCTTCTTGCATCTTTGTTAATGGACACATTACCATGTGGAGGATAATCATTTCATCATAAACTCGCCTTATGACCTCTTCTAATACTTTGATTTCTTCTTTGGCTATTGCCCGAAAATCCTCCTTGTGGGTACTTACAACCAACAAAGTTTGGTTCTCTGCACGTAACTTATCATTCTCTTGTTGTGTAGTGGCTGAGTTCTCTTTTAACTCTTTTACTTCATTCACCAAATGTTCCACTTTCTTCTTAGTAGCAACAAAAAATGTAGATCTTGCGGAAACATTTGATATGGGATTGGTTGTGGTGTCCATCACCATGTGCTTCTCTTTAGTGATTTCCTATTAGGCCCCTATAGCCTCTCCTTATTCAACTATAGTCATACTTTGTCTCCCACCTTGAACAATTTCTCTATTCTATATTAAGCATGCATGGCCTTATATTTATCCTATGACTTATGTAGTGTCTCTTGTACCTGTATATGGATCTTCCTAATATTCTCTATAAATTTCCTACCCTCAAGGCGTGCCCTTTAAAATCTTGCCTCACTCGTCCTTGTTGCCCATATGTAATGTCCAAAGGTGAAGGCGAAAAATATCAAAAAAAAAAATTCAAATGAGAACTTTCCTGTGGAAGTGTGGACTACTCTATTGTAAGAATGTTGTATATATAACATATTTTCATCCTAGGTCTTCAGATGCTTCTAGTTGTATACCCTCAAAAGCTACACCAAAGTCTTGTTGGCTACTTTTGTCTGTCCATTTTTCTGTGGATGGAATGTTGTAGATATATTCAACTTTGTGTCCATCTTCTCCCACAACATAGTCCAAAATGCACTTAGAAATCTTGTGTCCTTGTCTAAAACAAAGCTCTTTGGTATCCCAAAGTGCACCTAGATCTATCCAAAGAACAAATTTTTTGCTTCTTACATATTGATGGTCTCTTTACAAGGCATCAAAGCACACATCTTGTTGAACTTGTCAACTACCACGAACAGATAGTCATGTCCCTTCCCGGTTGTTGGCAAACCTTCCAGAAAGTCCATGTAAATGCTTTCCCAAGGATGATTGGGTAAATTTAAGGGATGATATGGACCCTATTTCATATTGCTAGGCTTGGTGTAATAATAAAGGATGCATACCCTTATGAACCTAGCTACCTACTCTTGCATCTTGGCCAATACACATACCTCTGCAAGTTGGCCACTGTCTTCCCTACTACAAAGTGCACTGTGACCTTAGAGGTGTGAGCTTCTTTAATCAACAACAATCGATCTCCTTCAAGAACACATAACTTATCCAACCTGTAGAGAAACCCATCCTAGATATGGTGGTCAATGGTGCTATCACCATCATGCACATGAATCTGACTCTGCAACTGTTGAAACACCTCCTTAAAGTCCTCATCCTCTGAATATTCTTCTTTGTATGCATCATGGGTGAATGGCTCCATGTGCATTAAAGTTCCCAAGGTTGTGATCTTTGACGTGGGTGGCTGATCCAAAAATGAAATGAAGGTATTAATGAACAAACTAAAAGTTAGTTTATGTATTCTTATGCAACAGACCGAAATTGCAAAAAAACATGACTTGATAAAAATTATTGCAGCAAAAAAAGAATGGAGACTGAAAATAGAAGTAAGAAAAAGAAGACAAGTTGATAACAAAGTTCACACCATTAGGCTACGTCTCTAGGTCCGCTTCTAGTGTGGCCACTTTATTAATATGCTCAAATTCTCAATTACATTTGTTTACAAGCTCCAAATCATCAAATAATGCTTCCAATGCATTCAGAATGCCCAAACCCCCTTGTTTAAGTTTTTGAAACACTCAATTTGGCCTCCAAATGACCTCAAAAAGCCAAAAATACTCTCTGTCTGCAACTTAAAACAAAATAGCTCCATAAAATATTCAACAAAACCCACTGTGGCTCAATGGTTGGAGGCTCTGGTTATATAGGTGAAGGTTGGGTGTTTGATCCATAACTTGTGCGATTTTTTGAGTGATATGAGGGCGATTTCGTTTATATGATAATTATTAAATGTGATACGATGGTTATGGTCCACAAACCCACTACAATTCTTAACCCATATATGTCATTAGTCGGTGGTATAGTTCGTTATCGAATGAGGATATGACAGGCTCCCGTCATATCCCTTCCCCCAAACCTGATGCAAACAATCTTTAAAAAAATATCTTCAATATACATAACAAGCGACACCAATGGTTTAGTGGTAGAGCATGAGATTTGTGGCTGGCAGGTTTGGGGTTTGACCCTCGCCTAGTGCATTTCAATAAATTTTTGTCCAACCCACAGGGCCACGTGGCCTCCTTGGATTGGGCCATGTGTCGCCCTTTAATTGGGCTGCATGGCTCTATTCCATTGGATCACATCCCACCAACCACGCAATGACACCTGTAAGTCTCTGGACATGCCATGTGTTAGACGGAACCATCAGCATAGAACCCTTGCTATTAGAACCATGAGTTGACCATTGATTGTCAGAACCATGAGCGTTGACCATTGACTTTGATATGTTGACATTTGACTTTTGACTTTTGGGTCTGCTTGGACCTGAACTTTCACTGGATGTAACTTTGTCATACGATGTCATTTTTCGCCCGTTCAAGTTGCATTGGATTCAAAATGATGAGATCTACGTAATGGATCTAGTTGAAATTCATATAACAACTTTGAATTTTGAGCATTTTCTGGAACTTTGAGCATCTTTTGGATCCTCGGGATCACTCCTCCCCATTGGAAGCTTTTGGACCACCAAAAGATTGGTACTACTCATAAAATAAGTGAGGGTAAAGCTTCCTCACCTTCTCATCTTAATCCATCGTGCTTTTCTTGGATTGGTACCTTTGAGCCCCACACGAAAGTACTCCACATCAACCCTACGTGAAGTCCTTGTCTTTCTGTCAAGAATGGTGTCTTTGTGCAGCTCATACATGTATTCAGGGGAAAAAGTCATCTATAGAAGATATTTGTACACTTTCCTCTTGATCAATGATTATAGGAGGCTCATACAATCTCAAGTTTTCAACATTTACAATAGAATAGATTTTCATATAAGGAGGCAAATCTAATCCAAAAGCATTATTACCAATTTTTTCTAAGATTCTAAATGGACCATATCAGATCGGTTTGAGCTTTTTACCTTCTCCTTGCAACCTTTCTTTGTTGATGTATAACCAAACTTGGTCTCCCACCTAAAAATTGTGATCAACACGATGCTTTTCATGCTTGGCTTTGTATTTGGCTTGGCTCTTTTCCAAGTGTTCCTGCATTGTTTGATGTACCAACTATATCCATTTAAGGAAATGCATGGCTTTCTCCACATCACTATGTCCATCCATTGCAATATCTTTCCCAAAGATGAAATATAAAGGAGATTTTGGTAAATAACCATAACATGCTTCGAATGGAGATGTATGAGTCGATGAATGCTTGGCACGATTATAGGCATGTTGAATGTAGTGTAAGTGCTCATCCCAAACCTTATGATGTTTGCCACAATATCCTTGGAGTAGATGTACCACTGTCTTGTTCACCACCTCTGGGTGGCCATCGTTTTGTGGATGAAATGTTGTGCTCTTCTTCAACTTGGTGTCCATCAATTCCCACAGATTTGACCAAAATTTCCTGAGAAATCGAGAATATCGATCAAATACAATAGATGTGGGTAACCCAAAAAGAACCCATACATTTAAAAATAAAACTTGTGTTGTTTGTTCAACTGTGACCTGATTTTTACAAGGCATTAAGATACACATCTCACTAAACCTACACACTACAACATACAAATAATCATGGCCTTTCCTAGACATAGGTAACCCCCCCATAAAATCCATGGACACACATTCCCAAGGACGTGAAGGAATAGGAAGTAGAGTATACAAACCCAATTTCCTATTACTTGACTTACTAGTAGCACACATAGAACCCCCCTTTACATATCTTGATACAATTTCATTCATGCGAGGTCAATAATAATACCTCTGTAATTGAGCAATTGTTTTGCCTGCACCAAAATGACTAGAAATAAGAGATGTATGTGCTTCCCTTATAAGATTAACTCTTTCACCTTGTGGAATGCATAACTTGCCAAGATGATATAATAGTTTGTCATGAACATGATAATCCGGTTCTTCAATTTGGTTTCCCTTAATCAAAGTTGCATATAGATCTTTAAAATATTCATCTTGACCATTTTTTCAATGTAGCTATCACGTGTGATTGAATTATGGTTAAGAATTATAGAAGCATTGATTATAGGTCTTGACAACATATCTGCAAATTTTTTATATATGCCTTTCCTATATTTGACAACCAAGTGAAATTGTTGTAAAATTCCCATCCATTTGAAGTGCCTTGATAGTTTGAGCTTAATTTGTGATTGTAGATATTGTAATGATCGATGATCTGAATTTATGATTGTTTCTTTACCCATTAAATAGTGCTTCCATTTTTTCACACTTTGTACTAGAGCATACAATTCCTTATCATATGTTGGATAACTAATTACTGGAGTTGTAAAAGTCTCAGAGTGAAAGCACATAGGCTTATCGTGTTGCATCAATACTGCTCAGATGGCATAAGCACTTGCATCTGTTTGGATTTCAAATGGATGCTTGAGATCTAGAAGTGCTAGAACCAATGTTGTACTAATATTCTCTTTCAATGTATCAAAGGCTTTCTGCTATTTTCCTCCCTACTGAAAAACTTGTTTCACACTTGTCAAAGCATGTAGTGGTGCTGCAATAGATGAGAAACCTGCAATGAACTTCCTCTAGTATTGGACTGCTCCCAGGAAGCTTCTGACTTCATCTACATTTTTTGGCCTAGGCCAATTTACAATAACCTCAACTTTAAAGGGATTAATTTCCAATTCACCACCCCTTACAATATGACCCGAGCACACCAAAGATGTGAATTTGGACATATTTAAATACAACTTTTCCCTTTCTAACACAACCAAAACCTGCTTTACATGCTCTTCACGAGTCTTACTGAAGAACAAAATATCATCTAAGTAGACTATGACAAAATTATCAAGGAATGGTCGCAATACATCATTCATAATCCTCATAAATGTTGCGAGTGCATTACAAAGCCCAAAAGGCATTACTAACCATTCAAACAATCCATGTTTTGTCTTAAAAGTAGTTTTCCAAATATCACTTTCAACAATTCTAATTTGATGATAACCACTTCTTAAATCTAACTTAGTGAAATAAACAACGTGCTTCAATTGATCTAACAAACCATCAATGTGAGGAAGAGGATAATGATTCTTTACCATGATTTTGTTCAAAGCTCGGAAATCAACGCATATCTGCTATGTTCCATCCTTATTTGGCACCAAATCAATAGGAGACCCACAAGGAGATGTACTTGGTCTTATGACCCCTTTGTGAAGCAACTCTTACACTTGATTCTCAATATCCATACTTTCTAAAATTGGAATTTTGTACAGGCCAATATTAGGAAGTGGAGCATCCTGTTGCAACTGAATATCATGTTGAACTCCACTTTTTGGAGGGAGTCCTTCAGGTTCTTGAAACATATTTCCCTAAGTATAAAAAATTTCACTCAATTCATACTTAAGTTTAGGCTCACATCCTGAGAAGGCTTTAGATTTATCAACATCCTTAGCTTTTACAATCAGCAATACATAATTCTTGCTAGCATTAACAAGTCTTTTCATTTGTCCTACACTAATAAGAGATAAGTTTATCTTCTTATGATGTGCTATTACAATTTATTCAATCCCTCCTTTGAAGAGATGATATTTGTTCTCCTCACGATAGAATATGGCTTTTCGATCATACAAATAGGGACTTCCCAAGACAATCCCACAAATGTCAAGAGGTACAACCTCATCTACAAAGTTAGTAGTGATGGCAAACTTAAGTTTACATTGTCTTGTTACTTGTAGTGTGGCATCATCACATACCCAACCCAAAGGGTAAGGTTTAACATGAGGTGTTGTTTCTAAGTTATGTTTCTTAACAATTGCTTCAGAAATAAGATTGACTTGAGACCCACTATCTAAAATAGTATCAACCTTATTATGCTTTATGACCACTCTAATGCGAAAAACATTCATTCATTTTATTGTCATTTAGAGATTCATAGGACTCATCAGAAGAACTAGTACTTGAGTTAGAAGTTATAACTTTCTTTCCCATCGTTGTGATCTTTGTTTCGTCACCTGAATCGGATCCCAAATCCTATTGAGTTTTAGCAACATTCTTTTTTTTCCCCTTGTTATCAAACTTATTTGGCCTCAATTCTGGATGTAATTTCCAACAATGGTCTTCATCGTGACCATCCTTCTTGCAATGTTTGCAAGTGATTTTTGTTTCCTCTTTCTTAACGGTGGTTGTCTTCTTCCCTTTCGTTTTCCTTTCCCCTTTGACTTATCAACAAAGGGCTTGGATGGTTTCTTTGAAGTATCTTCTCGCACATCCTTTCCTCTACTTTCAATATGCGTAGCTTGAACACACACTTCATCTAACTTGGTTGGGTTAAGCATAAGAATAGTGTGTCTAATATAGCTATGTAAACCACCAATATACTTCATAAGTGTCTCTTCTGTATCTAAAGGAATACTCAAAATTAAAGCTTCTTTACGAAATTCTTGAGTATAACTTTGTACATTTTGACCCTTAGCTTGCCTCATATTTTTCCATCTCATCATTGCTTTTTGTTTATATGCTGATGGATAAATTGTTTTCTCAAATTAGCTACAAAATCATTCCAAGAAGAAATAATCCTACCACTTTTCTTGAGATCTTCTTCCGTTTTTGCTTCCCACCATATGAGAGTTGTTCCTCCCAACCTAAGAGAAGCAAGTTGGATTTTTGTGACATGATCATCAATGTTTTGGATCGTGTAATATACTTCAATTTGCCTCACCCAATTATCCAACTTTTTAGCATTCAATTCTCCATCATATATTAACAATTCAAACTTTACATCAAGCTTAATTAAAGGGGATTTAGCATGTCCTTTATGTCCTTTTTGTGAAGAAGTAGGAGATGAAGGAGAAGATGGTGAAGAAGGAGGCAAGGAGGTGGAGGAGGAGGCCTACCACCATCACCACCATTACCATTAACGCTACCATTTGATGGCTTATGAGAACCATTACATTCCTCTTTTGGTTGATGAGAACTTTCAACTTGCAATCGCATTGTCCTCTCATCAAACAATACTTTTAGCATGTTGACCATATCAAGAAAAGTCTTTCTAAATTCTCTCTTTGTTGGAGAAAGAACCTCATCTTCTCGAGCCAATTTCAAGATTGAATTCTTCAATTTATACTTCTCCTTTCTTGAGATTGGATCTTGTGAGCATGTGAAAAATTGTAATCCCTGTCAAACCTTCACACAACCATGAGTTCTCATACCAAATTTGATCCAAAAATGAAATGAAGGTATTACTAAACAAATTGAAAGTTAGTTTATATATTCTAATGCAATGGATGAAAATTGTGAAAACACATAGGGTTCATAAAAAATTGTAGCAAAAGAAAATAATGGAGATTGTAAATAGAAGCGAGAAAAAGAAGATAAGTTGATAACAGAGTTCATCTCTCCTGAGCTATGTCTCTGAGTCCACTTCCAATGTGACCACTTTATTAAGATGCTCAAATTCTCAATTACATATGTCTACAAGCCCCAATTTGTCAAAATAATGCTTCCAATGCATTTAGAAGGCCTAAAAACCCCTGTTTAGGCTTTTGAAACGCTCAATTTGACCTCTTAATGGCCTCAAAAAACCAAAAATACTCTTTGTCTACAACTTAAAATAAAATGGCTTTGTAAAATATTCAGCAAAACACACAGTGGCTCAACGATTGGGTTCTTTGATTATATAGGTGCAGGTCGGGTGTTCGATCCTCGACTTGTGTGATTTTTTGAATGATATGAGGGCGATTTCATTTATATGATAATTATTAAATGTGATATGGTGGCGTGGTCCATGAACCCACCACCATTTTTAACCCATATATGTCATCACCACCATTTTTAACCCATGTATGTCATCTATCAGTGGCATAGATCGATAAGATATGGGGATATGGCGGGCTCCCGCCATACCCCTTCCCCCAGACCTGGCGCAAAAAATCTTTAAATAAAATATCTACGATGTACACAACAAGCAACACCAATTGCTTAGTGGTAAAGCACTGGATTTGTGGTTGGCATGTTCGAGGTTCAACCCTCATTGAGTGCATTCCAATAAATTTTGGTTTGACCAATATGGCCACGTGGCCTCCTTGGATTGGGCCACATGTCACCCTCTGATTGGGCTATGTGGCTCTATTCCATTGGACCATATACCACACGAAAACACTTGTCAGTCTCTGAACGCGCCATGTGTCAGTCGGAACCATGAGCCTAGAACCCTGATCGCTGGAACCATGAGTGGAATGTTGACCGCCATAACCATGAACGTTGACCATTGACTTTGACTTGTTTGATTGTTGACTTTTTGCCCTACATGGACATGAACTTTCACTAGTTGTAACTTCGTCATACAATGTTCTTTTTCACCCATTCAAGTTTCGTTGGATTAAGAACGACGAGATCTACACAATGGAGCTAGTTTGAAAAACATATAACAACTTTGAACTTTCAGCATTTTCTAGAACTTTGAGCATCTTTTGGATCCACCGGATCAGTGGCACTGAAAGCATGTCAGCCAACTTATTTGTGCTACCCTTCTTGTACTTAATGACTAAATGAAATTATCGTAGAAACCCCATCCACCTATAATTCCTAGTATGTTGTGGCTTACTATGGACCTATAGGTACTATAGTCGTTGGTGATTTGTGTGGATTATTGTTTCATTTCCCATGAGATTATACTTCCACTTCTTCACAACTTGTGCCAGGGCATAAAGATCCTTGTCATAAGTAGGGTAGTTAAGAACTACCCCATGAAATACTTCAAAATGGTAGCATACAGGCCTTCCTCCCTGCATCAAGAGTGCTTCCATAACATACCCAGTCACATCCATCTCCACTTCAAAGGGCTGCTACAAGTTTGGTAATGCCATAACTAGTGCTTGGTTGATTTTCTTTTTAGTTCGTCGAAAGCCCTATGTTGATCCTTTCCCCATGGAAACTCTTGACACTTGTTGTTATGGCGAGGAGCGGTGTTGCTACCACTGGAAAATGAGGCTATGAATTTCTTTAGGTATTGTCTTTCCCCATTGAAACTCATGACTTAATAAACATTAGTAGGCACCGACCATTTCTTGATGGCCTCCATCTTGGCATGGTATGTAGTGCCCCGCTCTAGTTGACTGACAGTGATATGAGATTAACATTTATTTAGCCCTAAGGCCCACACTTTATTATTTGAGGACCTCAGGTTGAGGATCCAGACACATGACTCTATTATTATTGGTTGTGATATTAGTGGTTGTGATGTTTATGTATGATCTCCATTGATATTATGATGAAGATAACATTAATGGTTATGCATGTTCTCTATTGATATTATGATGATTGTGGCATAAATGGTTATGTTTGTTATCTATTTGATGTTATGATGTTGATAGCTTTGATGAATATGTATGCTTCCATTGATGTTATGATGATGATAGCCATGATGGATGTGTCCCCTATGTTACCTACTTGCATTAGTTCTGGTTCACAATGAACAATGATGTGAATGACCAGGTGATGGTAATAATGCTATTATGACAATGACTAACACTGAGAAACCTTGTTACTGATTATTATTGAGTATGGCAGGAAACCACCAGAGGCACTCGCACATGACGAGTTGACGACACCTGGTTTGATGAAAATTTATATTATTTTATCTTTGAAATTCTAAGTCGATTTTGAAACCTGCTATATATGTTTATCTATATTTTGATGATATGTTAATGGTTGCAGGCACAGATTAGTTGCTTGGCCAAATGACTCACATATGGGTGATGGGGTTGTACAAGTGGATGGAACTACATGGGAGGGGTGGGACAGTGTCCCTGATCTCACCCACTAGCACTCCCGCTGTGACTTGGGCTGGAAGGGTTGAAACACCTTCGCCTTGAAGATCACGATGCCATGAGGGTAGGTCCCCAAGTTGGGTCGCTCATGAGGATTTTACCGGGGGGCGCGCATCAAGGCAGATTCCTTGATCCCCGACACCATTAGTCTCACTATAGCAGGCAACATAAGAGATGATAGCGGTCTATGACGTTGCACCTATACTTTCCCCTCGTAGTCACTGAATGCTTGAAGGGCAAGTGGCGTGGCACCCTTGGAACTTCAAGGAAATTTCTTGAAGGGCACGACCAACTTGGCACCCTTGGAATCAAAAATAAAATGTTAGGCGTGGCACCCTTGGAACTTCAAGGGAATTTCTTGAAGGGCACGACCAACTTTGCACCCTTGGCATCACAAATAAATTGTTAGGCGTGGCACCCTTGGAACTTTAAGGGAATTTCTTGAAGGGCACGACCAACTTTGCACCCTTGGCATCACAAATAAATTGTTAGGCGTGGCACCCTTGGAGCTTCAAGGGAAGTTCTTGAAGGGCACGACCCAAACTTGGCACCTTGGAAACATTAAAAATAAATAAATTAATAAATATAATCAAGAAATGAAAACTAGGTAAATTTACATCAAGGGTAAATGATGTTAGAAACCGAGGTAATTAAATCAAGAATAAAACTTGGGTTAAGAGGATCATAGGAAGAAATAAAATATTTTATCTTAAAAACTCTACCCTCCCCATGTTGGAAAATATTAGGTAGATTATGTAGTTTAATTAGGTAAAAGGGGAAAGAGGGATATAATTTTAAGGATAAAGATTAATCTTAAACTAATTAAGCCTAATTAAGAGAAGAGGAAGGTGAATTAAAATAAGAATAATAAATTAAATTTAGAGAAATGTAGAGAACCTCCATGTGGCAACAACCAACATAAGAATATCCATCTAAGAGATAACTTGAGTTAAATTAGGGGGGTAGATAGGGGATCAAATCTTGACTCATTAATTGACTTTAGTAATGAACCCAAATTAAGGAATAAAAAGGGGGATAAAGAGGCAACTAGGAGAAGAAATAGGAATCTTGTTGAGGTGAGGAAAATATTAGTTTTAAATTAAAATTTAAGTAAATAATTTTGGGAGACCCTTGATGAGAGAGTGACACTTGGGTGGGTGAATAATCAAGCTATTGAATTATAAAAAAATAACTAATTATGCATGACATGCCAAGTGTCACCTATGAGGACTCCTATAAAAGAAGGGGCAAGCCATGAGAGAAGGGACTTTTTGGGAACCCTATTGTTGGATGGATGAGATGATGTCAAAGCAGTGATTACGATCCTATAGTGAGTTTGGTGAGGTAGAGGATTTTAGAGAGGGGACTCTTGAGCCAAGGAGTGCTCTCCTCTACCAGCTATTGCAATTCTCCATTGTACAACCCCATTGCAGCTCGGGGGTCCGCGGGGAAGAAGAGTACCCAAGGAGTAGGCTGGGAGGTTAACCGGTGGGTCATCGCATTCAGATCAAGTACATCGCCATTCATTCGCGGAGGTGACCGACAACAAGGGAATACTAGTAACAACAAAGCAAACAGAGTCTCGTCTTCTGGTGAATGGTACATATGTGTTTCAATACTATTTTGGTTTTAGTTAAATGTATGTAAATGTTACGATATGTTTCCTGAAATGAATTCCCAATGTGTTTCTCTTCTGCTTGTATTTTGCTGTGATTTAAAAAAAAATGTATATAGTCTGGATGTGGTCCTTACACTTGAGTATACAACTGGTCCTTACACTTGGTATCAAAGCAAGTTCGACTTCTAGGACCTATGGACCCTTCTTTTGGCTTCCTTCTCAAATTGTTTCTTTAATTTCCCTCCTCTTGCATAGTCTAATTATTTTAAGCTCAAAAGCCCCCCTTTGGACTTTTATTTAAAAACAAAAAACAAAAAAACAAAAAAAAATACTTTTACATTATGTGCACACTCCTTCCAACAACAATCTGGTCAAGTTTTAAGCCCCTTCACACTTCCATCGGTTTGCCTAGAGAAGGACATCCATACTTGACTGTCTTAGAATGGACCATCGACTGACCACTATGTTTCATTATGGGGCCAGGCTTTCTTCGCTAAATGAATCAAAATTGAGATCATGTCACTTAATGATTTTACACCAACCTACATTCCATGCCTAGTCGGTGCGTCGTGATTGGATGATTTTTATATGGTAAAACCCAAGCCAAGCAAAAAAAAAATAGAAGAATCATCCACACTCTTGCTCCACTTTGATTGGGTATGCCATGATTCTTTTTTTTCCTGGGTTGTTGGGTTAGATCGAGGCTTTGGGTCATATTATGTAAGCTTATCCAAGGCAAAAATATTCCCATTATGTTAAAACATCATCACACAGAAGACCCTGGTGGGTCTTGTAAATCTGCTGCTCCTGAGATTACAGAATCAACCGATAAATCACCGACTGGATCAACATCTGAAACTATTGTTCTAGGCTATGATGGCTCAACTTAGATGGCCCCTGTATAAAGAATAATATTTAATATACATTCTGACCTTGCCACAACCACTGAAAATATAATAAATAGAAGTCCAAACGTATAGAATAAACCAACACCAGAATTTAAAAAAAAATGTATCAATTGCAGACAAATTATAACTTTGTTTTGACAAGATGGACGGGTATTCTAAATCTTGAATCTCACATGATACTTCATATCAAAATGATCGCCTATTGAACTTACATAACAAATAAATAACACACGAGATTATTATGACCTTTAATGGCAAACAAAGCTCTTGTGAAGCCCTACATTCCAAGACTCCATGAGCGAAAGCTGAAATTTCCTTATGTGCGGAACCATCTCCCGTCGCTCTGATATCTACAATTTCTTTGGATCGTTATGAAGAAATTTAGTACTGTCGAAATGGGCTTCGTAATACAAGATATGCCCATGGCTATTGTGCCGACGATGGTATGAAACGATAATGGCCTCTACACTTGCTCTCAGCATGATTAAACTGCAAAACAAAACTTTGATAACCAACTGACAATTACAAAAAAATAGGAGCGAAGCAATCGGCGCAATGTGAGATTAAACAACTCAAGACTTATTTACATGTGGCTCGCCGCTATCCGTGGAGCTAAAAATAGTTGACTTGAGGAGAATCTCCCATTCTTGGCGGGCGGAACAAAATGAAGCAGATTTTCTCATAAGCGTTCAAGTAACCCCGCCGAGCGCGAATTCACTACGCAAGCTCTCATGAGCTTTTCTAACTCTTCTGATCCCGCAATACTAATAGAATATGAAAATATTTATATATTACATGAAGGCCAAGACCTTACCAGCATAGCATATTATATAATATAAAAAGCTTAAATCGACCATACTTAAAGAAAGTGACACGTGGGTTCGTTGATACGCAAACTAATTTATCCAAAATAACCATTTATAATACACGTAACTAATGATTTATTCATGAGAAGATTCCTAGTTTAAGGTGCTAATATTAAACGGATTTGGCGAGAAGATATGTCTGGTTTACTGTGTTTTTGATTGGCCTTAATTTCTATAATAATAAAAAAAATCTTTACCTAATCTCAATAAAGCATAGGTTTATTCATTCCATAATGAGTCCTCAAAGTTCAATTATTTTCTGAATATCCTAGTCATAAGGGCGATAAAACAAAAAAAAAAATTATCTCAAAAGAATCATACATGTAGTAATGCTAGACGTCTTCCAAAGTGGTTTGATTAATTTATATTATTTATAGTGATTTAAAATAATGTAGTATATATTTAAATGTTAGACATTGTCCAAGTAGTATGATTAAGTGAATTAGTGATTTATAATATATATATAGTGATTTAGAAGATTTTAGTATGATATTTTAATTGAAGTTGTAATGAAAGTTCGATGTTATGTTTGCTCAAGTGGTATGATTAATTAAGACATGTATATTAATTTAGTATATTGTATATTTCATTAGTTAGAATGTACGATGATGTTGTTATAAAGATAATAAATACCAGAAACTCATAACTCGTGTAACTGCAAGTAATGAATTTTCTACACTTCAGATGGAAGAATTTAATTATGATCAGTTAAATCTATGAAGACAGTGGACGAAAAACTGAAAGAATGTTGCTAACTAGTGGAAACAGATCTCGGATCTCATGTTGTCGACCGCAATGATCCCTTATTAAGATATGGTCTCAGATAAATGCAAATATTCTCATGGAAATCCCTGTTAAACAAGTAGCAAAACGACTTTTCTCATCTGGCATTGAAACACCAAGTAAATTGGCTTTACCCTCCATATCGTCAGTCTTATGCTCTTTAACTTTGAATCCAACCAAACTCTTTGTTCTTAATTAACTCGTAGATACTCACAGTGCATCCGTTTTTCTTGGGATAGCCCAAATCTTCGACAACCGACAGGTAGATTAGCTAATCAGAGAGATTTCAGAGAGAATTTCTGGAGTCAGTATGCCACATGAGAAATAGTATCGGTGTGAAATATATATATATATATATATGAGAGAGAGTTGGGGAGTTTCATTTTCTCCTTATCGGATCGATGACGTGGCATAGATATTCGTGACAATTAATTTTATCCGGAACTCAATAACAAGAGACACGATTTAGTCACGTACCAAATGTTTATAAGTTGTCACTACTTCAATGACTGGGTTCAATAGCTTTCCTATATTGTTAAACATATGACAGTCATATAGCATTCACCATTACTATCATTCATGGAAGGGAGCAAGGCATCTGGAATTTCTATCAGCTCAATCAATGAGCAATTGTTGCCTGTAGTATAAATAAATGCAGAATCTTTGTACAGAGCACATGAAGTCGGAATACAGAGTTGACTCAGGGGCATTATGAAATGAATGAAACAAAATATTAAAATATTCAGACATTCAACCTAGAAAACAAACGTTCGTTTTCTTCTCATCGTTAAAAATAAAATAAAATGGAAAGCATCAGTAGTATTTACTCACTCACTTGATCACCCAGCTTGAATACAACATAGGGATCACTGCTATTCCGGTCCCGAATCACAAAATTACTCCCTTTTACCACGCAAACTTTCAGAAGACCCAATATCGTCCCTAAATATCTCCATTTCTCACTCTTTGCATTCGAATACAAATACCGGCTCGTCAAAACCATACGTCCATTGCATTTCATTGATTTTGTAATTATAAATCAAACCCACCCAGAAATCCTGAAATTCTATAACAAACAGAAAGGTCTACAGATCTGTAGCTCTCGTTGTTGTTAAGCAGAAGCATGAGAATGAATGACAATCGCTACTGAGAAGGACACTATTTAAATAAGTTTTATTATTTATGGAAAGACAACCTTATTTTGTAGTTTGCTATTTGTTTATTAAAATAGAATATTCATTGGGATTTAAATAGAATATTTGATAGAATTATAGGCGATGAAGTATGGATATAAACTAACAAAATTATTGTATTCACGTGTGACAACTCAAAGCTTCAACTAAATATTGTTTTTAATTATTAAAATAACGTAATTGAAAGTTTCAAGTTATTATAGCTCGTTTTGGTAAAAGAAGAAAGTAAGTTATTATATTGAATAAATTTTTTTTTTTTTACCATTGGAATTAAATTAAATTCACATCTTATAAATTTTATGAAATTTATTTATTTTAAAATATTTTTTTTTACATTCATTAATTTCATTCTAAAAGCCATTCCAAATTATGGAAATTTCTTCTTCCACACATTTCTCTTCTTTTGAAAAATTTGGATAGGCTTGCAAGTCAATTTGATTCTGTAATCATGAGGTCTCAAACTTCTCTCACCCGTGTTCTTTTGCTACATTTGGAGAACGACTCATAAGAATAGGGTTGAAAAAAAAATAAAAAAATTGCATAAATAATGGTGGGCAATAACAATCGATAAATATGCTTCTTTACCTGAATGTAAATAATAGCTCTTGCACTATTATAGTCATTTACGCTTCTTGGTTGTGCTAGTTTATTGTGAGAACCATTACATTATTTTCATTATTTAATTATTTTTCCATATAAATAATGGAATTTATTATTATATATGATTTCATTATTAATACTTGTTCTTAGATATCTTATATACCAAAGTATAACATTGTGTCATATCATACACTTTTAGCTATATAAGCACTTATATATTATATCATTAATGTAAGCCCAGATTAATTATTGCTTCGAATTGGTATCCCTATCATACATGCATGTAATATAATAATTACCCTATTCTAGTGGTATGTTATATAACACAATATTTACCTATGCTTAGTATTAATATTAGGGTTTTTGGTACTTCCATTATTAAAATCATAAAACATTAGAAACTTACTCTCTCTCTCTTTTTACTAATGACAATCTCAGTTTATGTTATGATAATGCTACCAACCACCTCTACCATTTACATGACATAATGTAGTCTAAGCCTACTATGCTGAGTAGATTGAATGTATTCTTTTGATTAAATCTTATAGGAATATTTGAAATTGATAGGTGAATTATATAATCAAGAACCTATAAATACATAAATTGTTCCTTTGGAAGTATATTACCGAGCTCCAAAGAAAGAACAAGAAATTCATTTGGACTGAAAAATGTGAAGAGATATTCCAAAGGTTAAAGGTGTTATTAACGACAACACCAATTTTGAAGGTGCCGGATATGGAATAAGAAATTTTTGGTTTGTACTGATGCCTCCAAGGAAGGGCTGGGTTGTGTTTCGATGCAAGAAGGAAGAGTAATAGCTTATGCATCACGGAAACGTAGAACCCACGAAGAAAACTACGCAACCCATGATTTAGAAATGGCAGCAATTGTTTATGCACTAAAGATTTGGAGACACTACCTTCTAGGAAGAAAGTTTGATCTTAGGACTGACCATTGTGGGCTACAACACATATTCACTCAAGATCACTTAAATGCAAGAAAAAGACGATGGCCTGAGCTAATTAGTGAATATGATTTTGATATCACTTATATCAAAGGAATGGTAAATAGGGTGGTTGATGCTTTAAGTAGGAGGCCGCAGATATTTTCAGTGATTCCCTTAAAGACAAATTGAGGGAGAAACTACTTGAATTACAATTTAAAGACACCTGGTACCAGGAGGTTAGCAAAAGTTTGAGGGAGGATGAAATGAGGGTCCAAAAATATGAAGAATACACCCTTGATAAAGATGGGCTACTACGATTTCGGGGAAGGATATATGTACCATCGAATGAAGATATACACCAGTTAGTCTTGAATGAAGCACATCGTGCAGTATACATGGCACACCCTGGTGTTAAGAAGATGAGTGCAGACCTGAAACCACTCTTCTTTTGGAAAGGGATGAAGAAGGACATCGTAAACTTGGTAGCAAGATACTTAGAGTGTCAACGATGTAAAAGTTGAACACAGACATCCAACAGGATTATTGCAACCCCATGAGATACCAAAATCTAAATGGGAAGTTATAACAATGGACTTCATTATGGGACTACCAATGACCTCAAGAAGACATGATTCCATATTTGTAGTGGTGGACATGTTGACCAAGAGCGCCCATTTCATACTAGTTAAGACTACATATAAGGCACCAGAAATAGGCAGAGTTTTTATTGATGAGATTATGAGACTGCATGGAGTGCCTAGGAAGATCATATCTGATAGGGGAGTAGTGTTTACAGGAAGGTTTTGGACTAGTTTCCAAGAAGCCTTGGGAACCCAGTTGAACTTCAGCACTGCTTATCACCCTGAGACAGATGGGCAGACAAAAAGGACTAATCAAATCCTCGAAGACATGCTTCGGATGTATGTGATGAACCAACAAAAGAGATGGGAGGAGTTCTTACCCCTCGTGGAATTTGCTTACAATAATAGTTATCAGAGTTCCATCAAGATGGCGCCATTTGAGTTCTTATACGGAAGACCTTGCAGAACACCTCTTAGTTGGGACTGACTAGAGGACTGAGTATTAATAGGACCAAAAGTAGTGCAAGATATGGAAGAACAAATGACTATTATTAGGGAGAGGCTAAAGGAAGTGCAAGATCGACAAAAGAGCTATGTTGATGCTCATCGGGTAGACCGAAGTTATGAATTGGGAGATAGGTGTTCCTAAGAGTAAGGCCCCAAAATAAGCTCTATAAGAATTTGGAATGGGAGAAAAATTGTCTCCACGGTTTGTGGGACCTTTTGAATCTTAGAAAGGAAAGGGTTGGTGGCATATAGATTTGCCTTACCTCCATCTTTAGCACGTATGCATGATGTGTTTCATATTTATGTTTTGCGTCATTATATTTCAGATCCTTCGCATGTTATTGACTTTGGTCATTTGCAGGTTTCGGTCAAGGGAACAGTAATGGCCAAACCAGTTCGCATACTGGACCAGCGAACTTTGCAGATTAGATTATGGTTAGTGGACCAAGTTAAGGTCTAGTGGGACAATTATAGTCCTAGTTTAGCTACTTGGGAGGCCGCTGAGGAGATGTGTCACCATTTGACTTCGAGACGAAGTCTATTATTAAGAGGGGGTGTATGTAGTGCCCCGCTCTAGTTGACTGACAGTGATATGAGATTAACATTTATTTAGCCCTAAGGCCCACACTTTATTATTTGAGGACCTCAGGTTGAGGATCCAGACACATGACTCTATTATTATTGGTTGTGATATTAGTGGTTGTGATGTTTATGTATGATCTCCATTGATATTATGATGAAGATAGCATTAATGGTTATGCATGTTCTCTATTGATATTATGATGATTGTGGCATAAATGGTTATGTTTGTTATCTAATTGATGTTATGATGTTGATAGCTTTGATGAATATGTATGCTTCCATTGATGTTACGATGATGATAGCCATGATGGATGTGTCCCCTATGTTACCTACTTGCATTAGTTCTAGTTCACAATGAATAATGATGTGAATGACCAGGTGATGGTAATAATGCTATTCTGACAATGACTAACACTGAGAAACCTTGTTACAGATTATTATTGAGTATGGCAGGAAACCACCAGAGGCACTCGCACATGACGAGTTGACGACACCTGGTTTGATGAAAATTTATATTATTTTATCTTTGAAATTCTAAGTCGATTTTGAAACCTGCTATATATGTTTATCTATATTCTGATGATATGTTAATGGTTGCACAGATTAGTTGCTTAGCCGAATGACTCACATATGGGTGATGGGGTTGTACAAGTGGATGGAACTACATGGGAGGGGTGGGACAGTGTCCCTGATCTCACCCACTAGCACTCCCGCCGTGACTTGGGCTGGAAGGGTTGAAACACCTTCGCCTTGAAGATCACGATGCCATGAGGGCAGGTCCCCAAGTTGGGTCGCTCATGAGGATTTTACCGGGGGGCGCGCATCAAGGCGGATTCCTTGATCCCCGACACCATTAGTCTCACTATAGCAGGCAACATAAGAGATGATAGCGGTCTATGACGTTGCACCTATACTTTCCCCTCGTAGTCACTGAATGCTTGAAGGGCAAGTGGCGTGGCACCCTTGGAACTTCAAGGGAATTTCTTGAAGGGCACGACCAACTTGGCACCCTTGGCATCACAAATAAAATGTTAGGCGTGGCACCCTTGGAACTTCAAGGGAATTTCTTGAAGGGCACGACCAACTTGGCACCCTTGGCATCACAAATAAAATGTTAGGCGTGGCACCCTTGGAACTTCAAGGGAATTTCTTGAAGGGCACGACCAACTTTGCACCCTTGACATCACAAATAAATTGTTAGGCGTGGCACCCTTGGAGCTTCAAGGGAAGTTCTTGAAGGGCACGACCCAAACTTGGCACCTTGGAATCATTAAAAATAAATAAATTAATAAATATAATCAAGAAATGAAAACTAGGTAAATTTACATCAAGGGTAAATGATGTTAGAAACCGAGGTAATTAAATCAAGAATAAAACTTGGGTTAAGAGGATCATAGGAAGAAATAAAATATTTTATCTTAAAAACTCTACCCTCCCCATGTTGGAAAATATTAGGTAGATTATGTAGTTTAATTAGGTAAAAGGGGAAAGAGGGACATAATTTTAAGGATAACGATTAATCTTAAACTAATTAAGCCTAATTAAGAGAAGAGGAAGGTGAATTAAAATAAGAATAATAAATTAAATTTAGAGAAATGTAGAGAACCTCCATGTGGCAACAACCAACATAAGAATATCCATCTAAGAGATAACTTGAGTTAAATTAGGGGGGTAGATAGGGGATCAAATCTCGACTCATTAATTGACTTTAGTAATGAACCCAAATTAAGGAATAAAAAGGGGGATAAAGAGGCAACTAGGAGAAGAAATAGGAATCTTGTTGGGGTGAGGAAAATATTAGTTTTAAATTAAAATTTAAGTAAATAATTTTGGGAGACCCTTGATGAGAGAGTGACACTTGGGTGGGTGAATAATCATTCTATTGAATTATAAAAAAATAACTAATTATGCATGACATGCCGAGTGTCACCTATGAGGACTCCTATAAAAGAAGGGGCAAGCCATGAGAGAAGGGACTTTTTGGGAACCCTATTGTTGGATGGATGAGATGATGTCAAAGCAGTGATTACGATCCTATAGTGAGTTTGGTGAGGTAGAGGATTTTAGAGAGGGGACTCTTGAGCCAAGGAGTGCTCTCCTCTACCAGCTATTGCAATTTTCCATTGTACAACCCCATTGCAGCTCGGGGGTCGGCGGGGAAGAAGAGTACCCAAGGAGTAGGCTGGGAGGTTAACCGGTGAGTCATCACATTCGGATCAAGTACATCGCCATTCATTCGTGGAGGTGACCGACAACAAGGGAATACTAGCAACAGCAAAGCAAACAGAGTCTCGTCTTCTGGTGAATGGTACATATGTGTTGCAATACTATTTTGGTTTTAGTTAAATGTATGTAAATTTTATGATATGTTTCCTGAAATGAATTCCCAATGTGTTTCTCTTCTGGTTGTATTTTGCTGTGATTTAAAAAAAAATGTATATAGTCTGGATGTGGTCCTTACACTTGAGTATACAACTGGTCCTTACATGGTATATCTTCAACTCTCCTCCACCCATCACATACCCCAAATATGCCAAAGACTAATGTGCAAACTCACACTTCTTGAGATTTTCTAACAGTTGGTGCTTCTTTAATGTCTATAGCACTTGCGTCAAATGTGATATGTTCTCATCCCAGGGAGCATTGTATACTAGTGTAACATCTACATAAACAATAAAAAATGAATCTATAAAAGGGTGTAATGCATCATTCACCAATCTCATAAATGTAGTTGGTGCATTACATAGGCCAAATGGCATGACTAACCACTCATACCAACCTTTCCTGGTTTTGAAGGCAGTCTTCCAAGTATCTTCTTCTCTAACTCGAACTTAATGATATCTAGACTTTAAGTCCAGCTTGGGGAAGTATTTTTCTTGTTGCAACTAATCCAGCGAATCATCTATTATGGGTAGAGGGAACTTGTCCTTAATCATGATTTTGGTCAACACCCTCTAATCCATACACATCCTCCAAGTCCCATCCTTCTTGGGCACAATGATGATGGGTGACCCTCATGGTGATGTACTCGGTCAAATGACACTCTATACCATTTGCTGCTACAACTATTTATTCACCTCACTTGCTTTTATAACAAACTATATCTACAACCCAATGTTTGGCAATGGGACTGAGACAATAGTTGGATCTCGTGCTCCACTTCCCTCTTAGGTGGTAACCCTTTAGGTTCTCAGAACACATCCCTGTATGCATGTAGCAACTCTTATAGTTGTTGTTTTTGTTTCTTATTGCATCTCTCGAGGGATGCCTTTCTTCTTACCGACTCTTCCATAGACTAATTTTGTCTTAAAAACAATAAAATAAACTTGTTGGAACTAATCAATTGCTTGCCTTGGTTGGCACTTACCAATGAAATTTTTGACTTGCCTTTATGCGCATTGATGGTGAACGATTTTCCATCCTTGACAAGCCAATACTAGTTGGCTTTTCACATGAATATTGCATCTCACCTATACATGTAGGGACTCCCAAAGAGAACTTCATATATATCAAGGGGAACCACATCTTGTTCTACTTCATCAATAAAATCAACACTGATGGCAAATCTAATTTTGCACTATTTTATTACCTTCAGCTTTGCATCCTTATTCACCCATCCCAGTGATATGGGCTTGGATGATCATGAAATTCCAATCCCAATTTATTGACCAGCTTTGTTGTATTGAGATTTTACTGCAATCCTGAGTCAAATAAAGCACCAATCTTGGTCTTCATGACCTTTATCTTTATATGGAAGAGTTTGGTTAGTTATTTCTCTTCCTGTTGTTGAAGGTTACTTAGTTTCACCTCCTTCTACACTGACGTACAAACGATCTTCTCATCCACGTCTGAGCTACTTTCAGCTTGGTTGCTCGAATCAGTGGCCATGATATTCTTCTTCTTATTGTATTTTCTTCTTCTGCGGGTTAAGCTCTAGATACAACGTGCTTCCAACACTTCTCCTCTTTATGGTCGTCAATATTGCAACGGATGTTGGGATCTTTGCACTAATGTGTTGTGGATGTCATATTTTTATATTTTCCCCCTTTCTGCTTCTTCTTCCCCTCCTTATAAGTGTCATGTTGCTCCTTTTGCTTTGATCCATTTGATTTCTCTTTCTTCGGGCCTATGCTCTCCAGGTATTGGGCCTGTACAAAAACCTCATCCACCGATTTGGGCTTGAACAATATCACTTTCTATCGCAGATGGTAGTGTAGGCCCCCCAAATACATGAGGAGTACATATGGGTTCTTTGGGGAGATACCCAACATTATGGCCATCTTTCCAAACTATGTGGTGTACTCTTGCATGCTTTTCCACAACTTTTGCCTTAATTAGTGCCACCGGATTCACTGGTCCTCTGCATAACCAATAGGGTAAAGTTGTGACTTTATGAGGGTTTTGAAGTCATCCCACTTAGTCACTCGAGGTTCTCCCTTAAACCTCAAGGTCTCCATGTGGCTTTCCCACCAAGTAAGGGCATGGACCTCTAATTTTAGTCATGTAAATGAAATCTTTTGTTCTTCCTTATTTTGATGGACACTGAAATACACTTCCAACTTCTACAACTAGTGATTTGGCTTCAAAGCATTTATCTCGCCATGGTATTGCTTGATATCGACCTTCGCTTCCATTTTGAATAGGGGCTATGATTGATTCACAATGATCGAACTAGGTCAATCTTTTTCAGGTCCTTTCTTCGGTTGGTTCTTTGTTTCTTCTCAATCTCCTGATCACCCTTATGATTTATCCTCTACATTAGAACCCCCATCTTATCTGAATATTCCAAGCTTATTGCTTAGGGTATCATGAGGATATTTAAATTATGATTCATATATGTGACTTGTTGTTCTTGTTGTGAAAACCTCTACTCTGCATGATCACAAGGGTTATTCACAGAGTCATCAAACATAATTAGGGTTTTATGACTTTTGTCCTATTCAAACTAGATTCTCTACAAATGTCCACAATATATCCAAAGAAACAAGATATAATGCAAATAAAATCCATAAACTACCATGGATATTCCACTGTATAGTTCGTCACAACAAATCTCATAAAATATACTTAAAAATCCCAAATCTACACTATTACAATTTTATTTCTCTTTAGATTCATAGATCAATAGAATACTATTAATAGTGCATGTATGCGAATTAAAAATTACGCATAAAATAGATAACAATGAAATAGAAACTCTCACACACATTTAACACAAGATATGACTTGGGAAACCCTTTCGGCAGGAAAACCTAACTAGAAGGTGATGTCGCTCTACTATCTTTCTATGAATAGAAAATGTCTGTGAGTACAAAGAAGTATGGCTTGTGGCTTGCTGGCTAGTATAGTGAAAAAACCTTCTCTGTGTGCTCCATGTACTATCCCTCTTGACTATTTTTCTTAGCTATGGAACAAATGCACTCGAAAGACTAGAACCCCTTTTCCTCTTAGTGACTCAGTTATAGCACAACCTAATAGCCTACTAGTGATTATGTTTGACTACCTGAAATTTTAACTAAAGTTACAATATAGACTCTTCTAGAGTCTTCTACATCATAATCACATGGCTAGCCCCTTTTTCATGAATAATGGGGGCTGACGTGGCATCCTCTCAAATTATGGTGGTGAAAATAGGAAGGTCAATTTCTGAGTGACATAACTTTCACATACAGATTCTGATTGATGTGATTCTTGCATCGTTGGAAAGGTCTTTGTGTGTAGAATAGGAAAAAAAGTACATCAAAGTTTTACCCCACAAAAAAGTTATTTGATGCTTCATAATGCTCCTGGAAGGTTTTAGACCCCAATTTACCAAACTAGGTCCCGTTGGTTGAAAGGATTCCGAGAGCTGATTCCTCCATGTTTTTCCATTATTAAAGCATCTAAACAGATGAAAAAAATATATTAATCCAATCCAGATCATTTCTTCTTCAAGTTTCCTATATATTTCTTCTTCTTTCTTCTTCATTTCCTCCTCCTGTTTTCTCTTTACTTCCTCTTCTCTTTTTCTTTCTTGTTGCCTCTCGCTTTTGCTTTTCTTCTTCTTCTTTCCTTTTGGTTGCCACTTATTCCTACCTTTTGTTCATTTCTTCCTTTGCTTGCTTTTTTGCTTCCCATTCAGCTTTTTGTTTCTTTAGCCTTTCATTCCTTTTAGTTGCTTCCTTTTCAATACGACTTTCTTCTCTTCAGTATCCGTACTTTGTGGAAATTCTTCTTGTATAGTTTTTGGGGTATTAGTAGGTTAAGAGGGGTTGATTCCTTCAATTTCCCTAATTTATTTGATGGCATTGAAGAATTTTTTCACTTTGTCTTCATTTGCCTCAATACTTGGAGTATATGGCCAACCATACTTTATTGATTAGCAATGCTGACATTTTGAATCATACATGCAGAAGTCGAGTTCACCAAACCTTAAGCATTTTAATTCTTTTGCTTTTGCCTCTACCTCTTCAAAAAAATTCATATAATAAGCTCTTACACACAAAGGGAAGGTAAGTCATTGAGCTTTCTTTGCTTTTATCAATACGTTGGTCAATCCTATTGTGAGCTGATATGCAGCCTCTTGTAATACTATTTCATTGGTAACAAACAAAGGCAATTGATGACGAGGTTTATAAGCTGCAAATACATTTATGTATGCTGATTCCCTAGGAGTAAACCAATCAACAACATCTTGTAATGACATCATGGCCCTATCTGACATTCAGTGCGACTCTGTATCAAAGAGTTTATGATATATTTCTAAAATGAGATCTTATCATATGTTCCTTTATATATAGTATCCCACAAAATATTGTAGCATGTATGTAGATGTGGGATGTATTGATCAGAGTTTCACTTCCGTTATGATGCTTCAAACTCCCAGCTCACACATATGGCATCTAGTAAGTATGAGGCCATGTAGAATTCTAGTTGTTCTCTTCTGGATGTATTCTTTTCTCTTTTAGCATTAGCCTAGATGCAAGATGCTAGAATGGCCTCCCAATTGAAAATAGTTCCCTCAATGGCACATGTATATATCATAGGTACCCAACTTTCCTAAAAAAAATCTGCATCTGGTCTCCCATACATCCTGCAACACATAATTGCCAACATTTGATATAATTTTCTTATCATCTTGGTTTTGCAAATCCCATCAGTTTGCTCCCTAAACTTGCTCAACTGTTGCCACCATGTTTTCAAGATAGCCTTGGATGTTGTAGTTAAGTTACATAACCATTATGTATTAAGGATTGCACAACCTTTAAGCATCTTGTAGCATTCAATAATATCAGATGGTGTGTATGCCACTAATGGTGCACCATGAACATTCTTGACTGTCATATAATTTTCTTTGATATGTTCAATGATATATTTGATCATCTTAGTGCATGGAAGAATGGTTGGATGTGCTGCTAGCTTATGAAACCATGACTTTTTGATATTGATATAAACTTCAAGGTATTCCATTCTTGAGCACCTCTTTCCTAACAAAGGCCTGATATATGTTTGCCCATGTCATTGGTACTTATTTATCTATATAATAAGCAATATTTATGTAGACATGCACTCTGATAATAGGGATTTCAACGACTCCTTCAATGCTACTTTCATTTATCTCCTTACTAGGTCTTCCTATGGTTGGTGGAGCCATATCTCTTGTTAATGAGGAGATGCTAAAACAATTGAGGTTGAGTGTACATAACATTTTGAATGTATTCATTATAGCAATGTTAGGCTAAACAAGAAAATTCATTATTATTTGGTAGATATCGCAAATTGTGTTAACACAATGCCATAGGCTTAGTCGCAAATTGCAAATGCAAGGTGCAATAAGGGGTAATTAGTGAGGGAAAAAGGCTTATCACATTTTGGGGAGGTAGATTGTGGTAGGCATTAGCTTTATCACAAGAAAATGTAATAAGATGCTATGAAAGGAGGTGTGAATATACATTGCACAGTCACAATTAGCATAGTCAATATGTGATAAGGTGAGGGCAAAGTTTTATCGGCAGTGGGAATGTTAAATCGCGATAAAAAATTACTTGGTCACGACATTATCATTGATTCAAGGGTAATGCTAGCTATTGAAATTTCCACCACTGTGAAAGTGCAAAGAGGGTTTGCAATGCTAAGTGCATAGTCTACGTGTGATCATGGGAAATTGAATAAATATAGGGCAAAGGAAAGATTGGTCCATAGGAAGGAGTATGACATAAAGGGGGCCTAAAGGCATATATAAAGCTAGGAAATATGGAATATGAAGGGTCAAGAATATGATATGGTGAAGGGTAATTGAAGAGACGAAAGGTAAAATGAAACAATTTCAAACAAACTGATGAAGATACGATAACTCACCTGGTTTGAAGCGCTCTTGTCAGCAGCATAGGGTGTAGAGGTAGGTTGCGACAAACATGAGTTCCTTGCACTATGTTACTAAGGGCTTAGGGAAGAAAAAGTAGTGTAAAATGATATGGTCGATGGTCACTTTTTATATTGCTTCAAGGCAATAAATGTGCTTTTGCGAGATAGATCACAAGGTCAAATAAGGTGGTGTGAAAGGCCACTCGCAGTTGCAAGATCACATACTTATTGCATTTAAGAGATGTAGTTTTGCGATGTGACCTATCACAAGAATTTGCAAAAAGGTATTTTAGCAAAATTTAATAAGTAGAAGAGGACTTTGAGGGATCGTGAAGATGAGTAATCTTTGAGGAAGCATTAGAACTTATTCCTTTAAGGTTCAAGATAGGGGACTGCAAATTTAGAGAATGTCATAAATTTGGGGGTATTGTAGTGGTTTATGGATCTTAGTTTGGTCACAAAAGGACCCATCACCCCTTCTTCTCACTCTCTAAAGATTGTGACACCCTATTTAGCCAACTCATGTGCTACCTCACTTAGAATCTCCATGGTAGGCTCCTCTAGTGGTCTAAACACTGTATGGAAAAGCAGGTCAATATCATGCGTAGTGTCCCATCAACCTAAACTATGGTTGGACTAGATTCTTTAACCCTTAAAGGATCATTAGAGAATTCCACAATTTCCTCCTCATATGCCATCCCATCTTTAATGCAACATTTTCCAATAATCAACAAGTATATTTTAGCTACTCCTATGGAATCTCTTTTATTGTGAAACCCTCTAGTCCATCTGTAGTGATGATGTTCTCCAAAATTTCATGTAGCATAAACCCCATAGTAAGAGTCGTCAAGACATTTGCCTTTATAGAGGTAAATCACTTAGCTATAGTAGGTAACAAATTTGTCATTTATTAGGTTTAATCTTGTTTGCATGGCATTGTGGATGACTTTCATGCAAATTCTCAATGCACTTTGGACTCACACCCTTTGCAAATCTAAGACTTATTTTGAGGGTTTTGTGTCACTAATGCTAGCAATGTATTTACTGTAAATTTCATGTAATACAAATAATTGAACTTACAAAAAGAAAGTATTTATTATAATTAAATTTTAAACTTTATTTATAATTTTTAAAAATAATATAATTTTGATTACAATTTTTTTTAATCGTTATCATAATTTATATATTATACCTTTAGTTTGTATTTCTAATTATTTAAATAATACTTATTTTTAAACTTTGGATAGGATAATTAGGGAGGCAAGAGAGGGTGAGGGTAGTGTCGTTGTCCTCACCTCAAGTCTTAATGGAGGGAGACGTGCTTGCCACACTCTGTGATGATTGCAACATGTATATAGTTGGGAGTACAATCGAGTAACAAGTTAATGACATTTATACTGGATCTATCTCCTCCCATGTGTGGTGTAAGATTTGCAGGGCTAGCCTCCAAATACATGAAGCTTCCTGAAGCACTCTTGCTTTGTTTCATGATGGTTGTTGTACTTTAGTTTAGTGATCTCTATCCACTTATGTTGGGTCTCACGTATTCTTCGCATTTATCTAGTATTGTTTTGGTTGTTGGGCTTTTCATATGTGGGTGGGTCTTCTAGTTGCACCATGATTTGCTTGGAGGTGTTTTGGGTGATGGATTAGGCCCCGCTCACTTGTGTCCATGCATTTAACATTGGTTTCATCTTGGGTTCTTTCCATTTCTTCCCCTAGTCTAGAAGTTTGCTTTAGAGCATGCACTCTTTGGTGTTGTAAATTCAATTGTCTTGGAACAATTTTGATTAGGGGATTGCTATTTTATGTGGAGGTATCGTGGGGATTCTGGAACAATTTCAGAGCGTGTAGTAGTTTACGGTGTAGATTTTTGTGTCCTGGCACAGTTTCGAATGGTGGTTGGCTACAATGTGCAGAGGTATCATGATTCTTCAAAAGAAATTTTAGAGCATGCAATAATTGATATTGTATGTTTGGGTGTCGTAGAATAGTTTTAGATGACAATTTTGTTGGCATTATGACACAGATTGGCACTATGACACAGGTGTTGTCCTTCATGGCAACACACTCAGATGACAGATCACGGTTTAGACTCACAGAATGAAGAAAAAGAAGTATACGGAGGTTCCCCATTGACCAAGCCACATGTACACGCGGGTTCACAGACCAACAGGCACGTATAGCATACACATGCACTTTCACGGAAGGAAAGGCGCGTACATGTTGGAAAACTTAGTTTTGGTCCGTGGTATTTGGTCCATGGTATTTTGATTGTCCTAAGTGTTGACCCTAGGTATTTGGTCCAAGGTATTGGTTCGAAGTGGTTTTGGTCCATGGTATTGAGTAAGGCCTAAGAATATAAAAGGAGGAGGAGATCATTAGGCCAAGTCACTCATGAATTGAATATCTAATGAAGAGCAAGATCTAGAATACAGGTTATTGGGTTATGGTGCACAACTGGATTTGAATCAAGGATGAACCTGAGCGCATGATGACAGATAAGTTCTAATGATGGGTCAAGATCTTAAGGCTTGAAGAGAAGTATGTTTGTGTGGTTTTGATCTTTTATCTGAATAACTGGCGCATGTTGTAATCTATAAATATGATGATCTGGGTATAACTGATGTCTGGAATTGTTGTAAAGTTTAAATCATCATTTACAGATCTGTACGCAGGCTCACTTTATCAGAGGCACGTATACATGCTGGTTTTTCATATCAAAACAACGTATACGTAGGTTCACCTTGAGAAAACCGCGTATGTACGCAGGTTCGACACATTGAAGTAGCGTACACCTAATAAAATATGCTTTAGCTACTTCTATTTGCTGTTGTAGTGTTTTGGGTTCTAGCTTGGGTTCTAGTTACAGTTACTGTATTCTGGTTACAACATTCTGAGAAGTGATTGATTGATTCAGTTTTGGTTGGTGCAAAGGAGATTGATTGATGCAGATATATTTGATGTTTGATTGATGTTATTGATGGATCTAGTTTGAAAATTTATGAAACGTGGTCCTTGGAAGAAAAGAAAAGGCTGTAGCCTTCTGTAGGCCAGCACCTACATATTAGTAAACACATAAGCTAGTACAAGAGCTAGGGGGTTGTAGCTCCCTTCCAGGAGAAGCTGGAGAATGAGAGAAGGTTGTAGCCTTCTGCAGGTAGAAGCCTGCGTACTGGTATAAGACTGCACCAGTACAAAAATTGTAAAAAGAAGTTTCTTATTAAAAGAAGATAGAGACGATTGCAGCAGGTGGTTTTCACCCACATTGGGTTTCCACCTTATATCTTGTGTTCATGTGTGTGATTGTTTGTTCTATTTTTATTGCACCTGGTTACTGTTTATATGGTTCTGATGCACAGATTAAAGATCAACATATGATGAATTAACTAAGTTATAAGTTTGAAGGGTATACGCTAGTTGCCTTAAATACAGTTGCGTATACACGCAAGTTTGATTAACTGAAGTAGCGTATATAAATCTGAAATGAAATATTATTGACTTGCTAATACTGATTCACCCCCCCTCTCAGTATTATTTCCAACAATTGGTATCAGAGCAGGTCCTTCAGAAGAAGCTTGATCGCTTGAAGGAAGATCTATCATCATGAGTAACTATGAAAGAGAGGGATCCATTAGACCACCAATCTTTGATGGGAGCAACTTCGTTTATTGGAAGGTAAGAACCACAACCTATCTTCAATATCTTGGAACAGATGTTTGGGAAATCGTGGAAGGAGGATATACATTTCCATCAGCAATTCCTACAGATACGGTAGGTAAAAAGCAATATGAAACCAATGCCAAGGCTGTCAATACATTATTGGGGAGTCTGTCACAATCAGAATTTGTCAAAGTTATGCAGCTCAAAACTGCCAAAGAAATATGGGACAAGATCATTCTAAGCTATGAAGGAGACAATCAGGTAAAACGTGCAAAACTGCAATATCTCAGAATTCAATATGAAACTCTCAAAATGCATAATGATGAAAGTATAGCTAATTACTTCTTACGTGTAGATGAGATTGTTAATTGCATGAAGAACTTGGGTGAAGAGATAAAAGAAGTTACTTTAGTTGAAAAGGTTTTAAGATTCTTGTCTACTGAGTTTGAATCAAAAGTTTCTGCCGTAGAAGAAAAGCAGGATCTTCAAAGTATCACTATGACACAGCTACACAGAATCTTAACTGCTTTCGAAATGAGAAAAGGAGGTCCATCAGACATGAGAGAAGCCGCATTCAAAGCTTCAGGAAGAGAAGAACTCAATGAATCAGGACACATTTCAGAAGAAAAGGAAGAAGCAAACTTTGTCAAGAACCTTCAATGGGGTTCTGGAAGATTCAGAGGTAAACTACCTTTCAAATGTTTTGCTTGTGGAAAATTCGGTCACTATGCTGCCAAATGTCCTCATAAAGATAAGCTTGATAAAGGTAAGGAATCAGCAAAATGGAATAGAAAACAAAGTGTAAGTAAGAAGAGCTACTATACGCATGAATATAGCGATGGTTTATCAAAGAGTGATGAAGAGAATAATGACTATAGACTTCTGATGGCTTTTGAAGATGATGATTTCTTGGATGCCTTAGATGAAGATAATCTTTTTGAAGAAATCTCTAAACTCAAAATCTGTTTAGAAGAAAAGAATATGATTATAGATACTCTCACACTCCAACTTGCTGAAACAGAAAAACACAATGAAAAACTAGAATGTGAAATTGTGGGTCTAAGGAAAGATATTGAGAAAACAAAAGCTCTCAATCTCAGATTTGCTAAAGGATCAGAAACTTTAGATGAAATTATCAAAGTGCAGCGTTCTCCTCTGATAAAGACAGGTCTTGGATATACTGAAGAAGCATCTCAAGCACAGAAGCCGTCAACCTCCACTAAAAGCTATCTTGATGCAACAAAGAGCAGTGAACAGTTTGACAATCGTTAGCAAAGGCATAAAGCAATTCACCAAGTAAATCAGGTTCAATATACTTCAAGGATGAACAAAAGTTACAACCAACCTCAGGTAAATCATACTCAATTTTCTTCAAGAATGAATGTCAATGGAAACTACAATCACCAAGTCAGTAGATTCGATAATCGCAGGAACTTCTTTAATGGCCAATGTTTTTCATGTCATAACTTTGGACACAAAGCTGCTCAATGTGTTGCCTACAAGACCATCATGACTAGAGAAGCACGAAATCAAAGGAATGTGACAGGGATCATGAAAAGGACCTACAATAACTTTTTGCTTCTTGAAAATGAAATAGAATGCTCTATCTGTAACAACTTCGGTCATGAAGATTCTGAATGCAGGAGTAAATTTCGGGAAACATCTCAGAAGGAGAAAACTTCATTGAGTCCCAAAATATGGAGAAAGAAAGAACCACAAACAGAAAGATGTGGTATAGCCTTGTATGTAGAAGGACAAGAAAATCAGTGGTACATTGACAGTGGATGCTTGAAACACGTGACAGGTGATAAAGAAAAACTTAAGTCATACAATGCCTTAGAAGAGGAAAAGAAGGTCTCATTTGGAAATGACACTCCTACTGTCATAAAAGGTAAAGGTTTTGTTCTCTTAAAAGAAAAGGTTAAATCTAGGAATGTTATGAATGCTGATGGTCTAAAGCATAACCTATTGAGTGTCAATCAAATGTGTGATCAAGGAAATGAAGTAGTATTTCAATCAAATGGATGTGTTGTTCGTGAGCTTGATACAGGAGAAACCATGATCAAAGGCATAAGAACTCCAAACAACTTATACATACTCAAGGGAGGAAAACAACAATGCTATCTAAGCAAAAATGATGAACACTGGCTATGGCACAGAATATTGGGGCATCTAAGCTTCCCACAAATAAGGAAAGCATGCAAATTCCAGGTTGTTCGTGATCTTCCTGATATCAGCATTCCAGAAAATACAATATGCAAATCATGTCAATTTGGTAAGAAAACTAGAGCACATTTCCCTGAGAAGGAAGGATCAGCTAGTAAGCCTCTTGAACTTGTTCATACTGATTTATGTGGTCCATCAAGGAAAAAGTCACCTCGTGGAGAAGAATACTTTATATTGTTCATTGACAATTTTTCCATAATGTGTTGGATAGGACTTCTAAAGCATAAAGATGAAGCATTTGAAAAGTTCAAAGCCTTCAAAGGTTTGGTTGAAAATGAATCAGATCACAAAATCAAATGCCTCAGATATGATAGAGGACGGGAATTTACCTCCGATGAATTCTTCAATTCTTGTGAAGAACATGGAATAAAAAGATAATTCTCCACTGCAAGGACTCCTCATCAAAATGGAGTGGTAGAAAGGATGAACAAAATTGTTCAACAAATGGCTTGTGCCATGCTAGATGAGTCTGGAACTCCTGCAACCTTCTGGGGTGAAGCTGCATTTGCTGCCATCACTATCCTCAACAAAGCAAACGTTCGGGTAAAAAGCACTCAAACTCCACATGAAATTTTGTATGGTAAGACTCCTACTGTAAAATACTTCAAATTTTTTGGAAGCAAATGTTAGATCAAAAGGACTGATGAAAAACTTGGCAAGTTTGAACCTAGAGCAGATGAAGGCATTCTCCTTGGTTACTCTTCCCGAAGTAAAGGATATAAGTGTTATAATAAAAGACTTGGGAAAATTATTGAAAGTATTGATGTTGTGGTTGATGAAGCAGGCAAAAATCCAAAGCAGGTAAAAACCAAAGAGTGTGAAGAAGATGAGGATTATCCTTCCACATCAAATCAGACTAATTCCGAAGAAAAAGAAACCAATGAAGCACCAGAAGAACAGATAATGGCAAAAGAAAAGACTCCATCCAAGTATGTTCAGAAAAATCATCCAGAGGCTCAAATTTTGGGACAGAGAGAGGCAGGTGTGCAGACAAGAAGAACTATTACAGAAGCTTCAAGCTATCTATCATTGCTTTCCTCCATCGAACCTCAAAATGTAAATGAAGCATGCAAAGATGAATGTTGGGTCAAGGCCATGAATGAAGAACTTGAGCAAATTGAAAAGAATAATACTTGGGAATTAGTTCCTAGACCTCATGATAAGAAGATCATATGAACTAAATGGATATTTAAAAACAAGCTAAATGAAAATGGTGAAGTTATCAGAAACAAAGCCAAACTTGTTTGTAAAGGATATGCTCAACAAGAAGGTATATATTTTGAAGAAACTTTTGCACCTATAGCTAGACTTGAAGCCATAAGAATGTTCCTTGCTCTTTCTAGCTTTCAGAAATTCAAAGTCTACCAAATGGATGTAAAATATGCCTTTCTTAATGGAGACTTAGAAGAAGAAGTATATATTGAGCAACCAGACAGATTCATCCTTGGAAATGATCCAAAACTTGTATGCCGACTCAGAAAGGCTCTTTATGGTCTAAAAGAAGCTCCAAGGGCCTGGTATTATCGTCTTGACAAATACCTCCACCAACAAGGTTTTTCAAAAAGATCAGTTGATAGCAATCTATATACAAAGTTTGATAATGATAAATTGCTAATACTTGTAGTGTATGTTGATGATATCATTTTTGGTAGCAATGAAGAAGCCATGAGTCAAAAATTTGCTTTGGTAATGCAGTGAGAATTTGAAATGTCCCTGCTTGGTGAGCTCACATATTTTCTCGGCCTACAAGTTCAACAAAATAAAGATGGCATTTTTCTATCACATACAAAGTATCTCAAGTAGATCTTGAAAAAAAAAGGCATGGAAGATTCTAAACCAGTATGTACCCCCATGGTAACAGGATGAAATCTCACCTCAAATGATGAATCAACAATAGTACATCAACAAACCTGCAGATCCATGATTGGCAGTTTGCTTTATCTAATAGGTACTCGACCAGACATCATGCATGCAGTGGGAATAGTTGGAAGATTCCAAGCAAATCCAAAGGAATCACACCTTTAGGCAGTCAAAAGGATCTTCAAATATCTTCAAGGAACTCAGAATTTTGGTTTATGGTATCCTAGGGATACAGATCTTACACTTCATGCATATACAGATGCAGATTGGGCAGGAAGCATGGATGACAGAAAAAGCACTAGTGGTGGTGCATTCTATATGGGTTCCAGATTAGTGTCTTGGTTCAACAAGAAACAAAGTTCAATTGCATTATCTACAGCTGAAGCAGAATATGTGGTTGTTGTATCTTGCTACACACAACTCCTTTGGATGATGAAAACATTGCAAGACATTCAGATCACATGTACTCCACCCATCTCCATTCCATGTGATAGTACAAGTGCAATCAATATTTCAAAGAATCCAGTGATGCATTCCAAGACTAAGCACATACCCATCAAATATCATTTTCTACGTGAACAAGTGCTTGAACAAAATGTCAAGTTGGAGTATGTTCCCTCCAAAGAACAGGTTGCTGATATATTCACCAAACCATTTCCCAGAGAGACATTTGAATATCTCAGACAGAAGCTAGGAGTATTTGATGCATCATCTTGCTGTTAAAACTTATCTATTTCAGAGAAAAGTGGTTGTACGCGAGTTTCATGAAGCGTATCCGCATACATACGCCGGTTGCTGTGGATGTAGTCACGTATATGTTGGTTTGAAGAAAAACAGTGGATGAAAGGAGTCTGATATGGGTCTGACAGTGATCATCTGGCACAGGTTCAGGGGGAGCATATACTTATAGTAATGCATTGTTGGCATTATCTTAGAAGATCTTGGTACAAATTCACAGTTTTTTTTATTTAGGTGGAACATGTTTAGGGGGAGATCATGGTTGCTGGTTTGGATGGTGATTGATAGATGCTGCTGATGATAGTTGTTGATAACTATCATAGTCTTTTTTTAGATAATTGGTCTCTATGTCATGTATATCTTTTAATGTGAAGGTCATGAAACGACCTATTTTGTTTCCCCACTATGCATGGGATGGATGATGTAATGTTCTTATTTTGACACGTATAAACAATTGGTATATCCCCACTTAGTTGGGAGATGGATGTATGTATGAGTCATTGGTGATAGGAAGGTCATTTATGATGTATGTATAGAGTCATGTTCTTCTTCTAGAACATATTTTTGCAGACCTTGCTTATATTCAGGGGGAGCATGGACTCAAGCATGGAGCTCAATCAACACACTTTAGCATATCGGAGAATTCTGCAAGTACTCAGGGGGAGCATAACCCTTTGCCCTTGATGACAAAGGGGGAGAGTAACTTGGGGTTGCCATCAAGTCTAAAGGGGGAGATTGTTGGCATTGTGACACAGATTGGCACTATGACACAGGTGTTGTCCTTGATGGAAACTAACTTAGATGATAGATCACAGTTCAGACTCACAAAATGAAGAAAAAGAGGTATACATAGGTTCCCCATTAACCAAGCCGCGTGTACACGCGGGTTCGCAAACCAAAAGGTGCATATAGCATACACATGCACTTTCACAGAAGGAAAGGCGCGTACATGTTGGAAAACTTAGTTTTGGTCCATGGTATTTTGATTGTCCAAAGTGTTGACCCCAGGTATTTGGTCCAAGGTATTGGTTCGAAGTGGTTTTGGTCCATGGTATTGAGTAAGGCCTAAGACTATAAAAGGAGGAGAAGATCACTAGGCCAAGTCACTCATGAATTGAATATCTAATGAAGAGCAAGATATAGAATACAGGTTATTGGGTTATGGTGCACAGCTGGATCTGAATCAAGGATGAACCTGAGCGCATGATGAAGGATAAGTTCTAATGATGGGTCAAGATCTTAATGCTTGAAGAGAAGTACCTTTGTGTGGTTTTGATCTTTTATCTCAATAACCGGCGCATGTTGTAATATGTAAATATGATGATGTGGGTATAACTGATGTTTGGAATTGTTGTAAAGTTTAAATCATCATTTACAGATCTGTACGCAGGTTCACTTTAGCAGAGGCACATATACACGCTGGTTCTGCATATCAAAACAACGTATACGCAGGTTCGCCTTGAGAAAACGACGTATGTACGCAGGTTCGACACATTGAAGTAGCGTATACCTAATAAAATATGCTTTAGCTACTTCTGTTTGTTGTTGTAGTGTTCTGGGTTCTAGCTTGGGTTCTGGTTACTGTTACTGTATTCTGGTTACAACATTCTGAGAAGTGATTGATTGATTTAGTTTTGGTTGGTGCAAAGGAGATTGATTGATGCAGATATATTTGATGTTTGATTGATGTTATTGATGGATCCAGTCTGAAAATTTATGAAACGTGGTCCTTGGAAGAAAAGAGAAGGTTGTAGCCTTCTGTAGGCCAGCACCTACGTACTAGTAAACACATCAGATAGTACAAGAGCTAGGGGGTTGTAGCTCCCTTCCAGGAGAAGCTGGAGAACGAGAGAAGATTGTAGCCTTCTGCAGGTAGAAGCCTGCGTACTGGTATAAGACTGCAACAGTACAAAAATTGTAAAAATAAGTTTCTTTTAAAAGAAGATAGAGACGATTGCAACAAGTGGTTTTCACCCACATTGGGTTTCCACCTTATATCTTATGTTCATGTGTGTGATTATCTATTTTGTTTTTACTGCACCTGGTTACTGTTTATATGGTTTTGATGCACAGATTAAAGATCAACATATGACGAATTAACTAAGTTACAAGTTTGAAGGGTATACGCTAGTTGCCTTAAATACAGTTGCGTATACACGAAAGTTTGATTAACTGAAGTAGCTTATATAAATATGAAATGAAATATTATTGACTTGCTAATACTGATTCACCCACCCCCCCCTCTCAGTATTATTTCCAACAAATTTGTTGTAGTGTGTTGAAGTATTGTGGGTCTTCTAGTTTAGGTTTGCGATTTTGTTCACATTTTGAATCCACATTGGCCCTAGCTGATAGAAATTGGTCAATTTCCATGCCTCGTCAATAAGCTAGGTCATGAAGGGGTGTGTGTGGGTATGGTTCTTAGGGGGAGATTGCATGCAAGAGCTCAAGTTAAATCCTCTTCTCGACTCTTTTGCATGCAAAATTTGTATGAAATTTAGTGAGAATTACATGAGGTTGAGGAAGAAATTATCACAAAGCGTGGTTGTCACTCTAACTCTAAAGTTATTACAACAATGGTTGATTGGGTGCCAAATATCGACCATTTAAGGGGTTGTCAGAATCAATAAAGGCATATGTTGGATCTCTGATGGAAACTAAAGATGCTCTTGGGTAAAGTTCTTCTTGATAAAAGTGCTGCAAAAGATGAAATACTCTTGATGATGGATGAGCTTTAGTTGGAGTTTAAAGTTATGGATAAGCGTTTGGCTAGGATTGAGATGGCCATTATCCCTATACAAGGTAAAAACTCCTACATGCAATCAAAGTGATTTAGTGCTTATTAAGGAGGATGTGTCCACCTCCTCTTAATGTTTTCATGATGGTGTCTCTTGTTTATGTTTGTTACTTTAGTTTGTTTAAGTTTATTATGGTTGTTTATCTTTGTCTAGTTTTCATGGTAGTTTTTGTGCTAATAAGACATGGTTTTCTAATATTTTTGAAGACTTATGGTGCTTATGGCATCTATATATCTTTTTGGACAAAAACTCCTACCAATGGTGTGGTTTCCCCATTGACAAACTAAAGACACATAGGAAGCTAGACAATATGCCATTATTCTATTTAATAAAGACTTTTAATTTACAAATAATAATAATAATTTATTACTTTATTACTTTAATCATATAATCTTTAATTTTACATTTAAAAAATATATTTTACAATTCATTGTTATTAGTTCTTGCTAAAGGTAAGAACTATAACAATAGATTCACCATGAGTTTTTAGAAATTAATTAATGAATCAATGAAACACATAAAAATATTGCGAAAAAAAAAAAACACAGAAACGCATAAAACAAGAGAGACACAGATATACGTGGTTCACCCAATTTGGGCTATGTCCACATAGAAACAACAAGTCATTCCTTTTACATTATCCAACAAAATGAAGAGATACAACCTACAACAATCCGTTGTAATTGCCTCTTCGCTCGCACATAGTCTCCTCTCTCTTTTTCTCTCAAAATAATAATACACAACCACAATACTATTCCCTCATATAAACCGAGGGTTACCTTCTAGGGAAAAAAACCCCAAATTAACATAACTTTTACCCTAAGTTCATCTGCCTAATGAACGACCTAGTTTGACTACGAAATTACAACATTTTACAAGGCAATTTTTCATCTGCGATCACATAGGCGACGTTGCCGCCCCGTTAGGAGAAGAGACCCAATGAAACTGAAACAAAAACCGAACAATCAAGAAGGTAATCAGGCTCCACACCTAACACGAACTTTGTATTATGTTTTGCCTATAAATATTTACCTATTTGTTAATATAACACAACTTTTTATTTGGTAAGTAAAAGCATTTTTTGTCAAGAACCATAATTGAATTGTAGGGTGTGAGCTTCCATCGATTTAAATACCTTTTTATTTTTATTTTCACGATACATTAAAATTGTATTTTTGTAACATTTTATTGTAAAATAATATTTATGAAAAAAACAAAGGAAGAAGCAACAAAATTAGAAAAGTCAAAATTAAAAGGCAATAAATTGAAAAAAAAACACTTTCGAATAATGGAAAAAAGAAACCTAAAAGTTGTTTTAATTGTTTTTTTTTCCCACTTTAAACTCCTAATCTTGTAAATATTTTTAAAAAATATTGGATACGTTATGCGCCAAATCAAAATAGGTTGGCCTTCTAGCAAACCTTACTAGAAAACCCCTTGATCAACAAATCCACAATTATAGGGGGTGACCTAAACTTCTCCATTGGACATGAGGAATCTTGGGGGCACCACTCGTAGCTGGATCTGCTCTCTGATCAGCTGAGCTACCTCCTGGATCAATATGGCCTCATACATGTCCCAATGAACAAGAAGATGCCAACATGGCATAATAAATAGACTGGAGAAGCTTCCCTTGGTCGAAGACTCGACAGATACCTCATACAGGAAGACCTCCTCCAGTCCCTCTCCATCTATAGGCAATGGGTGGGCTCGGGGGGCATTTCGGATCACTCCCCCATATACCTGGAAGTGGCTGGCTCATCCAGTAAACCTAGGGTGCCTTTCAAATTTAACTCCACCTGGTTAAAGGACCCCGACTACATCAAGATGGTTTCGGAGTTTTGGCAAGCTCAACCCCCACTCATGGACCAGAGGAAGGTTGTTGGGTTTTGTAGCAACCTGAAACAGCTAAAGATATTAACCATTGAGTGGGCTAAAAGGAAAAAGGCTAGAGATGATCGCACCCTAGCTGACATTGAAGCTCAGTTGGCCTCCCTTACGAATGAAAGTGGGCATGGCTACATATCCATCAAAGCAAAGTTACATCTAGTTGATCTGGAGGCATAGAGATCTAAGATCCTTCTTGACCGAGAAGAAACATGGAGACTCAGAAGCAGGGCAATCTGGCTTCAAGCGGGGGATGGCAACACAAAGTTCTTTCATAAATATTCAAGTGGAAGGAAAGCCAGCAATACCATCTGGCAGATGCCCTCAGACCTGGATCAAACTACCACCACTCACCCACAACTTGCTCATTTGGGTATTTCACGCTTCAAGCAGCTCTTCAAAGCCCCACTAGGAACATCCATTGCTAAAATCATTAGCATTGCATGCCATTTTCCTGGTTTTGTGGAACCCGAAGGGATGGAGGACCTTATAAAACCTATTTCCATGGGGGAATTAGAAAGCACTCTCAAGTGGTTCAAGAAGGACAAAAGCCTAGGACTAGATGGCTGGTCAGTGGAATTCTTCATTGCTTTCTTTGACATCATTGGACCAGACCTTCTGGGGGTGGTGGAAGAAAGTTGGACCTTAGGCCGCATACATGCTCCCATCAACTCTACCTTCATTGCCCTTATTCCCAAATCAGACTCCCCAATCTCCTTGAATGCCTTTCACCTTATATCCCTCTGTAACTGTCTCTACAAAATTATTGCAAAGATTATAGCAAATCGCATCAAACCAATCCTATCTGAACATATCTCTTAGGAGAAATTTGCTTTCCTTCAAAATAGACAAATCCATGAATCCATTGGATCAACCCAAGAGGCCCTCGACTCCATCAAGCTGAAGAATCTAAAAGGGGTGTCACTCAAAATTGTCTCAAAGGCTTTTGACAAGGTTATTTGGTTATACTTAAGAATGATACTCACCCATTTGGGGTTCCCACTGATTTTCATTAGATGGATTATGGGGTGTATCATTTCAGTTTCTTTTGAGATCCTAATAAATGGTTCTACCTCCAACACCTTTCAAGTGGAGAGGGGAATTAGACAAGGTTGTCCCTTATCCCCCTTGTTTTTCCTTTTGGTTATGGAAGGCCTGAGTAGATTGATCGCGACGTAGAAGAGAGCTGGGAGACTCCGTGGCCTCAAGATCATGGAACATTGCCTTATAACACATCTTCTTTTTTTGATGATATCCTCATATTCCTTGATGGGGGAATACAAGACATCATCACCCTCACAAAGATATTAAAACTCTTCAGTGCAGCTACAGGAATGGAAATTAATGGGGAAAAATCCACTATATCTTTCTCTAATTGCACACATCAAGAAACTCATCTAGCCCTACAAAAATTCCCCTTCCAATCCTTAGCACTAAAGGATGGTTTGAAGTACTTGGGATTCAGAATTAAAGCAGATAGTTATAAAATTGCAGACTGGACCTGGATGATTGTAAAGGTGGAAAAAAGATTAAACATTTGGTGCCATCATTTACTTTCTAGATTTGGAAGACTGGAGCTCATAAATGCAGTGCTGGAAGCAACCCTAGTCTACTGGATGTCCTTGGCTTGGATCCCCCTGGGGATACTACATAGGATACAATGTGTTTTTAGTCATTTCCTTTGGAATGGACACAAAGAAGGAAAGCATTTTGCATGGGTCAAATGGAGCAAGATCACTACTCCTAAAAAATGGGGCAGTTGGGGTTTAAAGCATCTCCTCGCTTTTGCATAGGCTCTGGCTGCAAAACTAGGCTGGCTTCTTCTAAAGCACAAGATCCTTTGGTCGGAAATGGTTACCTACAATACATTTGGGGGAGCACTGCCTTGGACTGGCTAAGATGACCCTCATGGAACAGGAAGGGCATATCAGTCATATGAAGGGTTGTAATAAACACTTTTCCCATCATTAAAAGAGGCCTCATCTGGAGGATTGGAAATGGAGAGCCAGTCCGGATAGGGCTCTATCCATGGATTGGCAGCGGAAATTCCTATCAGCTCCCACCATATCTGATTACCTTGCTAAATCGCAACAGGTTTCACTTCATCACTCATCTTAGGGACCCTCACAACACATCCATTTCCAGCAAGCTTGGCATATAGGGGAGGAATGGGACATCCCTTAACATTGGCAAAGACAATGGAGAAAATATTTGCAAAGTTTAAAAGAATCCCATGTGCGCCTGAGAGATGAGGAGGATGAATTGATCTGGGGTTATACAAAGAAAGGACACTACTCCCCTAAGGAAGGGTATGAAATCATACATGTTGGTCACAAGCCAGATAGTTTGAAGAGCTGGTGGAGTCATATATGGAAGTTACAAGCCCCTCCACGGACCAAGTTACTGATGTGGAATATTATAATGGATAAAACCCCTACTGGAACAATCCTCAGGAAACAGGCATTCCCAGGCTCGACTTGGTGTGTACTTTGTCAGGCAGAGGAGGAATCAAACCACCATTTATTCCTCTCTTGCCCCACAACCCAACAACTCTAGACTCTGGTCCGGCACACACTAAAAATTCTGCATACCTGGAGTGGGGACAATATCCCTACAGCTTGGGAAAGGTGGTGGGATTTAGCAGCTGAGCCGAGAGCTAGGAACCTGCCGCTAATGGTCTGTTGGCACATTTGGATATGCCGCAAGAACATAATTTTTAGGGGTCAGAATATAGACTGGAAAATGATACCTCAAAAAATCTATATGAGCTATGGGGAAATCCCAGCAAAGGAACAAGTTTTCAGGCCCCGGAACGTCATACAGGAGTTGATCGACAAAGATTTCCCTTGGGCCTATTTCGACGGTGCTTCACAAGCACAGGGTTACAGTGGAGGCATAATCCTTCATTTGACTGATACACATTACTTTCACATATGCTTGGGGTTGGGTGAGGGCACAAATAATTATGTAGAGTTGATTACACTCCGACATCTTTTATCCTTTCCAATACACAAGCAGTGCAGACATATACAAATTTTTGGAGACTCCAAAATAGTCATAAACTGGTTCAACAACACAACAACATGCCATGCATATACACTCAGAACTATTTTGGATGACATTATTTTTCTCAAAACACATTTTATACATATCTCATGCACTCATATTTACAGGGAGCGTAATGAAGATGTGGGCAAGCTATCAAAAGAGGCAACACATCGTCCTCAAGGAGAATGGATGATCATAGAGCACTCACCTGAGAGGACCTATCGATTCTTCCACATACCATATATGGATCAGGAACTAAAGAGGGCAGACAGGCCCGAATATCAGCAGTTTTTTCTTCTATCATTCTTGTTTTTATCATATTTTGGCAACTGAACAGCAATCACCTTTGGGTGAAATTTTTGAAATATGTATTTATTTTGTATATAATCAGCAACCAAGAGCCCCAACACAGGGCCATTTTGTAGAAATTTACAACATTTTGTCTTCTTACAAATTCTTCACAACTGACTACGGTCATGGTACTGCATATGCCTATGGCATTTAAAACATGTAATTTTCAACAATATAATGGAAATTACGAAATTTCCTCCCCGAGAAAAAAATATAATAATATTATATTTAATTTTTAATATTTTAATTTTTTTGTAGAGTGAATTGTATTACCTTAAAAAACTAGAATTTACAAAATGATTTAAAACAATCTTATCAGTCTCTCACTTGGTAGACTTGACCAAATCCAAAAAAGAACTCTTCATAGAGAGGATAAAGATAGTTACACACTAAAAGATACAAAATTAAACAAACTAATATTAAAAGATTGGCCTAAGTGGGTCTGCATGGTAACGTATGTACTGAAAGTGGCATAAAACATGGACTTAAAACAACTAGGTTAAAGGGTTTGAGTCTGAGACTGTGACCTGGATGGGCTCTTTTGGGTCCTCAAATGTTCTATCTATCATAGGAGGTATGTCGATGTAGAATTTCCCACTGTAGATCAACAGATTATGCAATATACTAAAGCAAAATACTTGATCTACTTCTACAACCAAACTTGTGGAAGCTTAATCGATTTTGAGCAAGATCAAATAGAACGCATATAACAGAGAAGAAGATTCAATCACACATGAAACACAAAAGAATACTCTGGGGAAAGCCTCAATTAAAAAACCCGCTATCTGTATTTTCATACAAGTGGAAAAATCTCAGGATTACACAAAACTTTAGCTCATAAACTATCCAGCGCTCAGTACAATCCCTCACTGCTGCTCATAGACAGAATAGACAACAGATATGCCTTCCTTCAGTCGTCCAAGCTCCCTATTTCCTTGCGTAGTTTCTCCTGGGTCCTCTAGCTGTATCTTGTGTGATTCTCACCTCACACACTGCTCTGACCTCTGAAATAACTGCACAACCCTAAAGGAGATAATTCCTTCAGCATGGATGAGTTTCCTTTATAGGAAAATTCCTCCAACTGATAGTACAATGTCCCTGTCTATAATCTCAACTGGGTCTCTGTCTGAATTGACATGCATGAGTTATTTATGAGAGAATATTCAATTATCTAAAGTGCAACAGTTATATGCAAGCATGCATTAACTAACTGAACTCACATTAATTCAACAAACTGTTTGAATTAATCTAACTGGACTTGACTCAGTTAACTGAGCCAACTAATTACAACTCATCCTTATCTCTTTAACTGATGGATAAATTCCTTAATCAATGGAGAAACTGTTGCATGTCCTCACATAGACTTCATGTTTGATTTTCCACAACTAATTAACTCATGGTGAATTAATTAATTATTTTACAAACAATTGTTAAGATCAAATTCGAATTTTACTTCTCAATTTTAGTCTAGGGATTGACTAAAATTAGAATCCATCCCGAAATGCTATTTATAGCAAAGTTGTTTTTAGCACTTCCATTTTTCATTCCTTATTGCTATGTCCAACACTGGTACCCGAACTGCTATTTATAGCAGTGTTATTTTTAGCACTTATATTTTTAGCATTTCTTGTTGCTATTTTCAACACTCCCTCTTAACAAGAAAGGAATTCAACTCGAACCCGATCCTGTACCTTTGGAATTTTTTTCATCCGACACTACTCCCAAGTGTTATTGCTCCAGCAACTCTGGAAACAAAAAAAAAAACTCCCAACTGACCTCCCTATTGGGCTAGAAACATAATCTGATGCTAAAGCTCCATCTGTTGCTGACAAGTGCTCCCTCTCTGACCTCTGAGCTGCTGCAACACTCCATGCATCTCGCACCATTGCACACCTCTCTGTGCCATCCTGCACTGGTGCAACACTCCTGTGCCTCTCGCATTGTTGCAGCCTGCTAGCTCTGCACAGTCTTGGGACTCCTGCACTGTAGCTCTCTCTGCCACTCCATTCGCATCTGTCTCTACCCACTCAGCCAGTCCTGCTACTCCTCGTCAGGGCTCTCGTAGCAAGGTCTAATCAAAGAGGTTGGGTACCTCAATGATCCTGCCCCTATTCCAGCCTTCTTGGGACAATCACTCCACATCGCCCCACCTCCGACCTGGAGGTATGGATGCATGTTATCCCTCTGCCCACATGGCTTGAAATTTCCCCCTACTGGAGGTCTCTGCATGAGTGGATGCCTCCACTCTGTTAGAGCCTAGATTTACCTCAGGCTGAAAAGGTAAGATTCTAGGTCCACATCAAACCACGCTCAGCCTCGTAGCTAGCCCTATGAGGACAGGAGAGGGCTCTCTCCGGGTCAATCTCAGCGAAAGATGATCTATGAGGTTTGAGATGACTGAAATATAAACTAATTTTAGGCTAGGTATGAAGTACAAGGATTTGTTTTGAGTTTTTGGGGGTTTTGTTGGAAAAAAGGGACAGGCAAATTTTGGGTTCGGGGATGAGGCCTAATTTTTTCAGAGTTTAGGAAGGGGCAAGATAGGCAGTAGTTTTAGTGCTTTGGATTGAATGAATGGGTGGATCAGACTGGTGAGGAGCCTAGGAGGGCAAGAAGGTCTCAAGAGTCCTCCTCCAACAGATGAAAACATGAAGAATTAAACAAAATTTCAAGGCAGATCATAGCAGTCCAATGAATTCTACCTTAATCACTCATTTGTTTAATTGCATAAGACAAGAGAAGGGAAAATGATACACATAAACATCAGTGAAATTACAAATACATAGAGAAACACACCATCAAAACATAGAGCCACATGGATCCCAACAAGTGCTGCAAAACCCTGGTCTTTCCTTTGCCAAAATTGTAGAAATGAAATGTACAATAGAGTGCTAAGCAATCCCAAGTATCCAACCCCAAAAATGATTTAGAAATTACATAATATAGACAAGCCAAACCTATTCCCTTGCCTCTAGGGGTCGAGCACATCATTCTAGGAGCTGTTTGAACTAATTCTAAACAAGGAACTGAAATCTAGGTAGTCAAACAACTTACCCCTATATGCTAGGAAACTGATTCATTCATTTAATTTTCACCTTTTAGTGAATGAATCCTCTATAACAAGTAAATATGTGCCAAAATTACATCATAGTCATCAAGTTACATCAAGATAGATTAATAATTACATCAAAAAGTAAAACTGGTCAAAACTGGGTGAAATTAGGAGCTGCTGAGAGAAAATCAGGCCAAAATTCTCTATGCGCCGCGCCAAAATCTGTATGCATCGCGCCACTTTGGAGCTGATTTTGAGGCACTTCCTGAAGTCCAAATTGAGCCCAAGTTTTCTTGTTGGAAAGCCTTGCCTGTCTACTTTCCAACCCAAGTGGAATTTTTGAATTTGGATGTCATTTGCCCCTCCAAAACCTCAATCTCCCAAGACTGCTTCCTGTGTGTCAAAATAGGGGCAGTGAGGTCATTTTTAGGGTGTTTTTGACCCTTTAGGCAACCCAGAACTTGATGAAATCCTTAGGTAATCCATGAGCATACATAACTTTTGATGAAAAATCCAAAAATGTAAATTTTTCCTCCTGGAGATCTCCCAATTATAAGCGCGCGCCAAGTGGCGCTACGCGTTGGGCAGAAAAACCTGTTTTAAAGCCAAAAAATTCAAAATTGACAAAATTTTCTCCAAATTTCTTGAAATTTGGGCTGTAGGTCCCCAATCAAGTACCATGCTCAGCCAAAGAAGCTTCAGCCAAAATTTGGAGTCGATCATTCTCCTTTTGCCTCTTTTGCTTCTTTGTCGCCTTCTTCAATTTTGCCTTTAGATTCCTTATTCATGCCTTGGAACTCATATGTCGCGCCCTATAATGGAAAACCATGTGTCTCAACAATGATTTATCTCTATCGGCCTTGTCCAACAGTCTCTCCAAGTGGATGTTGATTCTTTCGAGCCAAGACTCCCGATCCTCGTTAATCTCTTGCTCCAATGAAGTGAGCTGAATCCTCCTCCTTTGTGCAGCTTGGCGATTCTCGTGGATGTTTTGTAACTCCATGATTGCTTGCTGATCTTCAAGCTGTTTGTTCCTATGCTCCAAGTATTTCATAGTCCACTTAGCCCTCTCCAAGTCGATGGATAAGGCTTTGATATATGTTTGCTGCTCCTGGATGATCTCTCTAAGTTTGGCACTTTCCGGGCCCATATCTATATCATCATCATGAATGAGAATGAAGTCGGTCTCTCGTTCACCTGAAGGCCCCTCATCCTGCATTGGCCTTTTTTCTTTTGTCCTGTACCTATGGTGCTGATGGAGGAAGCGAGGCCCCTTCCACCCCGGGTGGAGATAACACTCGCTTTGCTGCTGCAAACAATCCTCTCGTGCCTCTCTGATAGCTGACATATGCCGGCACACTAGTAGTCTCTGCCTCCTGACCTCCATGCTAATATGAAGGTTCATCGGTATGATGGACAACCTCCTAATGAACTACTGAAGCTGTAAAAAACTCACGGGAAATGAAATCTTCCCATGTGATACCTTGCAAACCAAGCTGATGCACAACAATGATCTTGATGAGCGCATAGTGGTAAATGTTGTTGTACTGCTATTCCGGAGTCTTCTTCTGCACAAGAGTGGTCATCCTCTTGATGTTTTGGCACATGACATATGGAATGTTCATAAACCTCACTCTCGTGAAATGCATCAATAACCTGATATGGTATGCATAGAGGCGTGAGAAGCGACCTTCACAACTGAAATATCTGATAATGAGTCTCATCAATGGCGCATAAGATTCCTTCAAAAACTGAAATGGGAATACTCTCCTGAGCTGTCTCAAATAGCTAGGCCTGATGTAAGGTTCATAATATGATCTATCCAGCTGCTGCCTCTTGTTCCACTCTTCCCCTATATTCGGTATCCCGGTGGCCTGAGAGATGGTTTCTAGTGTCGAGGTAAAATTTACTCCAGCAAGAGTAACATGACTATCATGCAAATGTAAAACAAACAACCGAACTAACTCCTGATGATGCTGGATCTGAGCAATCATCTCATAATACTGAAAAGATGACTGTTGCTGAAAGCATGTCATTGCAAGCGGGCAGGCCTGCAATTGAGTTAAGGAAGTAGGCTCTTCTCTAACATGTCTACCACCCTTACGAGGCCTTCTCGACACATTAGGCTCAGTGGTTGAGTCACTGTTTTGCTCATATTCTTGCTCATATGATGAATCTGTCTCTGTCATGGTGCTGCAATGTGTTTGTTTGATTGGTTTGACAAAGAGAAATAGGTGATGTGTTTTCAATGTCAATGTTCCACAGGAAAAATGAGGGATTGTGAGGAAGAATATGGGACAGTGGGAAAAGTGGATGATGGAGCTTGCCAAGTGAAATTTAAAATGTGCAACAGTCACTTTGAGGGATGTGGGAATTTAGGGATTTTGAAAGTGATATGGGAAAGGGAGAATGATTGGGAATGATAGGATCTTAGGATATGGAAAATGGGATGCAGGGATGGGAGGTTAGAGGATAAGGGATTAATTACAGTGACAGGATTATGAAAAGGGAAGGGATCACAAGTGGGAAAATAAACTTGGCACCAAAATTATAATTTGAAAACACCAATTTCTCAACACCAAAGGAGCAACTTTTAATATATAGGGTTTATATTCTCACACCTTGAACCTTTAAATCTTCCATCTAAACAACACTGCACACAAGTTAAATTCACTAGAAGAGCTCTTGAACTTACTTGAAGCAGAAGAAATTGTGAGTTTTGATTACCGAAGTGGCATGAAACTGGCCTGTAGGCTCTGTGTGCTACGCACAAACCCAGTGCGACGCGCCTCCTGGATGCGCTGCGACAGTGGAATTTTACACTATGGAATTTCGCCCAATGCACCGCATGCCTTATGTGCGCCGCGATCTACTCCAATGCGTCGCGACCTCCTCCAACGCATAGTCTCGGCTCTTCAAACAAGAAACTCGCTCCTCCAAACCTCAAGTTGATATCCTTTGACCTCTTGGCACAACAAAATATGTTTCAAGCAATGAACATGGCTAATGGAGTGATAGGTTTGATTTTCATTGAAGCCCGATGATTTTTTTGTGCTGGAGGTTCTGTGCGCATATTTGATCACTGGAGGAAGGCTGCAAACACTGTCACTAACACACTCTATCTCCTCTCGGCTTCCCTAGTTGTGGTTGCTCCACAACCTCCTGAAGTTGCTTCACCAATCGTGGCTCCTCCACAATTGTTTGAGACTTCGTCTGGTGCTGCATGTTGAGAGGTAATGTATTTTCCCTCTCAACCACCAAGTCTCCATTAGTTTCCTTGCTCCTCAAGGCTTTGCATGCATCTTGACCCTCAAGAGCATACAAGTTCTTGACCCATGAACCGATCTGCTTCACCTGTCTCATGGTGATGTGTCGAAGGAAAACCTTTCCCTTACTGAAGACTACATCATAGCCTTTGTCTTCCAGCATTGTGATCGACACCAAATTTCTCTTCAGTCCTGGTACATACTTGACATCGATCAAGGTAATGCGAGCTCCATGCTCCCTCTAAAAAACAACCGTGCCTACACCTGAGACACTATACTTTTCATCATTACCCATCGCTATGAGTATTTGGAGATCTTTCTCCTCCAAGTTACTGAACAAACTCTTGTTGTCGGTCATGTGGAAAGAAGCTCCACTATCAAGAAACCAACCACATCCCACCATGGATGAAACCATGCATGCGAAGAGAGTGAAATCCAACTCGAACTGTGAGGCCAATGCCTCACCTTCTAATCCTTCCAAGGATCCCTTCTTGGATTTCCTCAGTGGACAATTTGTAGCAAAATGGCCCACCTCATGACAACGAAAGCATCGCACTTTCGATTTGTCAAACTTCTTCCCACCATGGGAAGAACTGTAATTGGAATGAGAGTCCTTCTCCTTCCCCTTCTTTGCCTTACTCGCTAAGGCACAATTTTCTTCATCCTCCTTGGATGAAGAACCATCTCTTGTGCTTCTTCTTATCTCCTCCTGCATCAGATCCAACCAAAGTCGTTCCCAATCTGGCAATTTTTCTCTTCCATTAACTGAGTCTTAGTAGCTATGCCAACTCTTAGGAAGACCAAGGAGTTCAAGACTCACCATGTCATCATCGGCTGTCGTGATCCCTATGCTTCCAAGATCATCCCTGCAGGTGGTGAGCTTGTTTAGATACATAGAGATCGTGTCACCCTTTTCACACTTGATTTTTCGAAGCTTGTCTTTCAGCGCCAACTTCCTCTAATCACTGCTATTCGGATATAGATCTTTCAATGTTTTCCACATCGAAAACGGTGTCTCCTTCCCATGGAGACTCGAGACTATGTGGTCTCGAACTCCCTCCAGAAGGATTCTCCTTGCTCTAGCCACGCATTTATTCCATTTTGCCAATTTAGTAGCATCAATCGGCTTGGGGACTTCCTGATCAATGAAGTCCTTTAGACCGTTATCCTCTAATACTTCTTCCATGTGATCCTTCCAGGCTATATAATTCGAACTGCCATCAAGGGCATATTCGAGTCTTAAATCATTGAACGTCATTGGTGAAAATGAGATGTGATAAGAACTCAATTTCTATATTCAAGAATCACAAACTTCAAACTTCTCCCTTCTTGTATATTGTTCTCTCCTTGATCACCTTTGCTCTGATACCATGTAGAATTTCCCACAGTAGATCAACAGATTATGCAATATATTAAAGCAAAATACTTGATCTACTTCTACAAACAAACTTGCAGAAGCTTAATCGATTTTGAGCAAGATCAAATAGAACACATATAACAAAGAAGAAGATTCAATCACACATGAAACACAGAAGAATACTCTAGGGAAAGCCTCAGCTAAAAACCCCGCTATCTGTATTATCATACAAGTGGAAATATCTCAGGATTACAAAAAGCTTTAGCTCACGAGCTATCCAGCTCTCAGTTCAATCCCTCATTACTGCTCATAGACAGAATAGACAACACATATGCCTTCCTTCAGTCCTCCAAGCCTCCTATTTCCTTGCGCAATTTCTCCTCGGTTCTCTAGCTGTATCCTGTGTGATTCTCACCTCACACACTACTCTGACCTCTGAAATAATTGCACAATCCTGAAGGAGATAATTCCTTCAACATGGATGAGCTTCCTTTATAGGAAAATTCCTCCAACTGATAGTACAATGTCCCTGTCTTTAATCTCAACTGGGTCTCTGTCTGAACTGACATGCATGATTTATTTATGAGAAAATATTCAGTTGTCTGAAGTGCAATAGTTATATTCAAGCATGCATTAACTAACTGAACTCACATTAATTCAACAAATTGTTTGAATTAAACTATCTGGACTTGACTTAGTTAATTGAGCCAACTAATTACAACTCATCCTTATCTCTTTAATTGATGGATAAATTCCTCAATCAATGGAGAAACTGTTGCATGTCCTCACATAGACTTCATGTTTGCTTTTCGACAACTAATTAACTCATGGTGAATTAATTAATTAGTCCAGGGACTGACTAAAATTAGAATCCATCTCGAAATGCTATTTATAGCAAAGTTATTTTTAGCACTTCCATTTTTCATTCCTTGTTGTTATGTCCAACACTGGTACTCGAACTGCGATTTATAGCAGTGCTATTTTTATCACTTCTATTTTTAGCATTTCTTGTTGCTATTTTCAACACTCCCTCTCAACAAGAAAGGCATTCAACTCGAATTCGATCCTGTACCTTTGGAATGTTCTGCATGCAACACTTCTCCCAAGTGTTATTGCTCCAACAACTCTAGAAACAAAATAAAAAACTCCCAACTAATCTCCCTGTTAAGCTAGAAACATACTCTGATGTTGAAGCTCCATCTACTGCTGACAAGTGCTCCCTCTCTGACCTCTGAGCTGCTACAACACTCCATGCATCTCGCACTGTTGCACACCTCTCTGTGCCATCCTGCACTGGTGCAACACTCATGTGCCTCTCGCATTGTTGCAGCCTGCTAGCTCTGCACAGTCTTGGGACTCCTGCACTGTAGCTCTCTCTGCCGCTCCATCCGCATCTATCTCCACCCACTCAGCCAGTCCTGCTACTCTAGTTGGGGCTCTCATACCAAGGTCTAATCAAAGAGGTTGGGTACCTCAATGATCCTGCCCCTATTCCAACCTTCTTGGGATTGTCACTCCACATCGCCCCACCTCTGACCTGGAGGTATGGATGCATGTGATCTCTCTGCCCACCTGGCTCGAAATTTTTCCCTGTTGGAGGTCTCTACATGAGTGGATGACTCCACTTTGTCTCCTCTCGGCTTCCCCAGTTGTGGTTGCTCCACAACCTCCTGAAGCTGCTTCACCAACCGTGGCTCCTCCACATTTGTCTGAGACTTCGTGTGGCATTGCATGTTGAGAGGTAATGTACTCTCCCTCTCAACCACCAAGTTTCCATCAGTTGCCTTGCTCCTCAAGGCTTTGCATGCATCTTGAAGCTCAAGAGCATACAGGTTCTTGACCCGTGAACCGATCTGCTTCACCTGTCTCGTGGTGATGTGTTGAAGGAAAACCTTTCCCTTACTGAAGACTACATCATAGCCTTTGTCTTCCAGCATTGCGGTCGATACCAAATTTCTCTTCAGTCCTGGTACATACTTGACATCGGTCAAGGTAATGCGAGCTCCATGCTCCCTCTAAAAAACAACCGTGCCTACACCTGAGACACTATACTTTTCATCATTACCCATCGCTATGAGTATCTGGAGATCTTTCTCCTCCAAGGTACTGAACAAACTCTTGTCGTCGGTCATGTGGAAAGAAGCTCCATTATCAAGAAACCAACCACATCCCACCATGGATGAAACCATGCATGTGAAGAGAGTGAAATCCAACTCGAACTGTGAGGCCAGTGCCTCACCTTCTGATCCTTCCACGGATCCCTTCTTGGATTTCCTCAGTGGACAATTTGTAGCAAAATGGCCCACCTCATGACAACGAAAGCATCGCACTTTCGATTTGTCAAACTTCTTCCCACCATGGGAAGAACTGGATTTGGAATGAGAATCCTTCTACTTCCCCTTCTTTTCCTTACTCGTTAAGGCACAATTTTCTTCATCCTCCTTGGATGAAGAACCATCTCTGGTGCTTCTTCTTATCTCCTCTTGCATCAGATCTGACCAAAGTCATTCCCAATCTGGTAGTTTTTCTCTTCCATTAACTGAGTCTTGGTAGCTATGCCAGCTCTTAGGAAGACCGAGGAGTGCAAGACTCACCATGTCATCATCGGCTGTCGTGATCCCTACGCTTCCAAGCTCATCCCTGTAGGTGGTGAGCTTGTTCAGATACATAGAGATCGTGTCGCCCTTTTCACACTTGATTTTCCGAAGCTTGTCTTTCAGCGCCAGCTTCCTCTGATCATTGCTATCTTGATATAGATATTTCAATGTTTTCCACATAAAAAATGGTGTCTCCTTCCCATGGAGACTCGAGACTATGTGGTCTCAAACTCCCTCCAAAAGGATTTTCCTTGCTCTAGCCACGCATTTATTCCATTTTGCCAATTTAGTAGCATCAATCGGCTTGGGGACTTCCTGATCAATGAAGTCCTTTAGACCATTATCCTCTAATACTTCTTCCATGCGATCCTTCCAGGCTATATAATTCGAACTCCCATCAAGGGCATATTCGAGTCTTAAACCGTTGAACGCCATTGGTGAAAATGAGATGTGATAAGAACTCGATTTCTATATTCAGGAATCACAAACTTTGAACTTCTCCCTTCTTGTATATTGTTCTCTCCTTGATCACCTTTGCTTCGATACCATGTAGAATTTCCCATTGTAGATCAACAGATTATGCAATATACTAAAGAAAAATACTTGATCTACTTCCACAAACAAACTTGTAGAAGCTTAATCGATTTTGAGCAAGATCAAATAGAACACATATAACAGAGAAGAAGATTCAATCACACATGAAACACAGAAGAATACTCTGGGGAAAGCCTCAGCTAATAACCCCGCTATCTGTATTATCATACAAGTGGAAATATCTCAGGATTACGCAAAGATTTAGCTCACAAGCTATCCAGCTCTCAGTACCATCCCTCACTGCTACTCATAGACAGAATAGACAACACATATGCCTTCCTTCAGTCCTCCAAGTCTCCTATTTCCTTGCACAATTTCTCCTAGGTTCTCTAGCTGTATCCTGTGTGATTCGCACCTCACACACTGCTTTGACATCTTAAATAACTACAAAATCCTGGAGGAGATAATTCCTTCAGCATGGATGAGTTTCCTTTATAGGAAAATTACTCTAACTGATAGTACAATGTCCCTGTCTAATCTCAACTGGGTCTCTATCTGAACTGACATGCATGAGTTATTTATGAGAGAATATTCAGTTATCTGAAGTGCATCAGTTATATGCAAGCATGCATTAACTAACTGAACTCATATTAATTCAACAAACTGTTTGAATTAATCTAACTAGACTTGACTCAGTTAACTAAGCCAACTAATTACAACTCATCCTTATCTCTTTAACTGATGGATAAATTCCTCAATCAATGGAGAAACTGTTGCATGTCCTCACATAAACTTCATGTTTGATTTTCCACAACTAATTAACTCATTGTGAATTAATTAATATTTTACAAACATATGCTAAGATCAAATTCAAATTGTACTTCTCAATTTTAGTCTAGGGACTGACTAAAATTAGAATCCATCCCAAAATTCTATTTATAGCAAAGCTATTTTTAGCACTTCCATTTTTCATTCCTTGTTGCTATGTCCAACACTGGTACCCGAACTTCTATTTATAGCAGTGTTATTTTTAGCATTTCTTGTTGTTATTTTCAATACTCCCTCTCAACAAGCAAGGCATTCAACTCGAACCCGATCCTGTACCTTTGGAATGTTCTGCATGCAACACTTCTCCCAAGTGTTATTGCTCCAACAACTCTTAAAAAAAAAAAAAATTCCCAACTGACCTCCCCGTTGGGCTAGAAACATACTCTAATGCTGAAGCTCCATCTGCTGCTGACAAGTGCTCCCTCTCTGACCTCTGAGCTGCTGCAACACTCCATGCATCTCGCACCGTTTCACACCTCTCTGTGCCATCCTGCACTGGTGCAACACTTTTGTGCCTCTCACATTGTTGCAGCCTGCTAGGTCTACACAGTCTTGGGACTCCTGCACTGTAAGTCTCTCTGCCGCTTCATCCACATCTGTCTCTACCCATTCAGCCAATCCTGCTACTCCTCGTCGGGGCTCTCGTAGCAAGGTCTAATCAAAGAGGATGGGTACCTCAATTATCTTGCCCCTATTCTAGCCTTCTTGGGACTGTCACTCCACATCGCGCCACCTCCGACCTAGAGGTATGGATGCATGTGATCCCTCTGCCCACCTGGCTTGAAATTTCCCCCTACTAGAGGTCTCTGCATCAGTGGATGCCTCCGCTCTGTCTCCTCTCGGCTTCCCCAGTTGTGGCTGCTCCACAACCTCCTGAAGCTGCTGTTGAAAATGCAACAAGATGATGGAGCTTAGTGGAAAGGAGTCGCCTTCACTAAGTGGGCCTGCAGGCTATTTTTGGCGCAAAGTCTATTTTTAGACCATGTCTATTTTTAGACATATGGATCATGGTCTATGAGTTGCAGGATGCTGTTTATGGATGATTGGTCATGTTGGGAAAAATAGATGGACTTCTATTTTTGGTTCACAGCGGAGTGATCAGAGTCTATTTTTAGACTGCCAGGCTAAAAATAGAAACAATAAAATATTATTAGCCCTTAGTAATATTTGGACTCTAAACATTATCTTATTCTATTAGAGCACTTCAATTTGAGCTACGGATGTGGCACATGCAGCTGACAAAAGGAATCACGTGGTTTCTTATGTGTTAGTTGAGCTATTGCATGGAGGACTTCATTTAGAACTCATTCATGTGAGTTCTATGGAGTTGGATGTGGAGTTGATGGAGTTGTGTTCAGTTGAACTAGTTGTATTCAGTCTAACTAAAGAATACACTAGTGATGAGTTGTGTGAATTAAATATTAATTAATTCACTAATTATTAACTCATAAAGAAACTAAAGAATACATCAGTTAACTCAGTGCATGGACAGTTCAATAGAGACAGGTGTTAGAGGTAAGTGAAAGGGTGAGTTGTGACTATCATTTGTGCATGAGATTTTGCACATGCATGGATTGAGTAATGCCAATGAGGATTGCGCAGTGTGGGCCAATATCAAGGCAATTGTAGCTTGTGCTCACGTGATTCTCTTGCAGGATTGTGCAATGGAGGCAGGCAAAGCAGTAGAGGAGATTTGAACCTGTGACTTGTTCGGATCTTAGCTAGTTTTGTGTGTAACAGGTGGAGATAGTATCGAGTACTTGTGAGGAGTATTGTACTATGTATTGTTACATGTTCTCAATCATTAATATACAGATAGTGTGGGGTTTTCAGCTGTAAGCTTTCCCTGGGTTACATACTGTGTTAATGTGTGCATGCGATTGATGTTTCATTGTTTTTGATGCTGCTAAATTGATGATCAACGTAGAGGAGATTATGTATTGTGCATGTATTCCGCAATAGTGTATAATCGGGATAATCTCTGTGAATAAGTGTTTATTATTCAAAATTTCTACATGGTATCGGAGCTGTTGATCATCAGATCTACTATTCAGAAAGTGTTTACAATTTATTTCTTCAGGCAGAGTCTGTAATCAGGCCAGGTAGCCTCTGGATTCATCCTTCCTTTGGAAGGTGAGATATCCGGTAAAAGCCCATACAGTCAATCTCTGTACGAGAAATACTTTGTTCTCACGAATTTTAGATCAGAAGCAGTTGAGTTTTGAGCTGGTGGAATGGCGCTCAAGGATAAACTCAGAAACATCAAAGCTGAGAATGGAGATGCCACAAATTGTCCGCATAAGAAGAAAAATAAGCAAGTTGTTGGATCTGCAGCGGGAGAGGCCTTAGCCTCGCAGTTTGAGCTGGATTTTTCACTGATCGCATGCTTGGTATCAAGTGTGATGGGATCGGTATTGTTCTTGGACAGTGGTGCATCTTCTCACATGATAGGAGATCGAGATTTGTTTTCTGATTTGGATGAGAAAGATCTTGGAGTGCACATCGAGATGAGCGATGATGGTAGATACAGTACGACCGGTATTGGTACCATTTCCTTTGAGAGGGATTCTGGTAAACCCTTCAGATTGAAGGAAGTGATGCATGTTCCAGGATTGAAGAAGAATATTATCTCTGTGGCGATGTTAGAAGACAAGGATATGATGTTGTCTTCAGTGAGGGAAAGGCTTTCCTGTGCAGCAAGACAACTGGAGAAACCCGGAAGATAGGGGTTCGAGTCAGGAACCTTTATCAGTTGCATGTAGATGCATGCAAAGCCTTGAGCAGCGAGGCAACTGATGGAGACTTGGTGGTTGAGAGGGAGCGTATATTACCTCTCAACATGCAGAGCCAGAAGAAGTCTTAGACGATTGTGGAGGAGCCACGATTGGTGCAGCAACTTCAGGAGGTTGTGGAGCAGCCACAACAAGGGAAGCTGAGAGGAGATCGAGTAGAGACATCTACTCATGCAGAGACCTCCAGTAGGGGGAAACTTCAAGCCAGGTGGGTTGAGGGATCGCATGCAGCCATACCTCCAGGTAGGAGGTGGGGTGATGTGGATTGATCGTCCCAAGGAGGAGGGGCAGGATCCTTGAGGTACCCAACCTCTTGGATGAGACCTTGCTACGGGAGCCCCGATGTGGAGTAGCAAGAACTGACTGATTGGGTAGAGACAGATGCGGATGGAGCAGCAGAGAGAGCGACAGTGTAGGGAATCCCAGGACAGCGCATAGCTAGCAGGCTGCAGCAATGTGAGAGGCATAAGTGTTTTGCACAGTGCTAGGTGTGCAATGGTGCGAGATGCATGGAGATGTTGCAGTAGCGTAGATGTCAGAGAGAGGGAGCACTTGTCAGCAGCAGGTAGAGCTTCAGCATTAGAGTATGTTCCTAGCCCAACAGAGTGGTCAGTTGGGAGTGCTTTATTCCAAGTGTTGTTGGAGCAAGTGGACCGGGCAAATGTGTTGCATGTAGAACATTCCAGAGTTATAGGATAGGGGTTGCAGATAATCCATATCTTGTTGAGAGGGAGTGTTGAAAATGCAACAAGATTATGGAGCTTAGTGGAAAGGAGTCGCCTTCACTAAGTGGGCCCGCAAGCTATTTTTGGCGCAAAGTCTATTTTTAGACATATGGATCATGGTCTATGAGTTGCAGGATGCTGTTTATGGATGATTGGTCATGTTGGGAAAAATAGATGGACTTCTATTTTTGGTTCACAACGGAGTGATCAGAGTCTATTTTTAGACTGCCAGGCTAAAAATAGAAACAGTCAAATATTATTAGCCCTTAGTAATATTTGGACTCTAAACATTATCTTATTCTCTTGGAGCACTTCAGTTCGAGCTACGGATGTGGCACATGCAGCTGACAAAAGGAATCACGTGGTTTCTTATGTGTTAGTTGAGCTATTGCATGGAGGACTTCAGTTAGAACTCGTGCATGTGAGTTCTGTGGAGTTGGATGTGGAGTTGATGGAGTTGTGTTCAGTTGAACTAGTTGTATTCAGTCTAACTAAAGAATACACTAGTGATGAGTTGTGTGAATTAAATATTAATTAATTCAATAATTATTAACTCATAAAGAAACTAAAGAATACATCAGTTAACTCAGTGCATGGACATTTCAACAGAGACAGGTGTTAGAGGTAAGTGAAAGGGTGAGTTGTGACTATCAGTTGTGCATGAGATTTTGCACATGCATGGATTGAGTAATGCCAATGAGGATTGTGCAGTGTGGGCCAATATCAAGGCAATTGTAGCTTGTGCTCACGTGATTCTCTTGCAAGATTATGCAGTGGAGGCAGGCAAAGCAGCAGAGGAGATTTGAACCTATGACTTGTTCGGACCTGAGCTAGTTTTGTGTGTAACAGGTGGATATAGTACTGAGTACTTGTGAGGAGTATTGTACTATGTATTGTTACATGTTCTCAATCATTAATATACAGATAGTGTGGGGTTTTCAGCTGTAAGCTTTCCCCGGGTTACATACTGTGTTAATGTGTGCATGCGATTGATGTTTCATTGTTTTTGATGCTGCTAAATTGATGATCAACGTAGAGGAGATTACGTATTGTGCATGTATTCCGCAATAGTGTTTAATCGGGATAATCTCTGTGACTAAGTGTTTATTATTCAAAATTTCTACAGCTGCTTCACCAATCGTGGCTCCTCCACAATTGTCTAAGACTTTGTCTAGCGCTGCATGTTGAGAGGTAATGTACTCTCCCTCTCAACCACCAAGTCTCCATCAGTTGCCTTGCTCCTTAAGGCTTTGCATGCATCTTGAACCTCAAGAGCATACAGGTTCTTAACCCATGAACCAATCTGCTTCACCTGTCTCATGGTGATGTGTCGAAGGAAAACCTTTCCCTTACTAAAGACTACATCATAGCCTTTGTCTTCCAGAGTTGCGATCAACACCAAATTTCTCTTTAGTCCTAGTACATACTTGACATCATGTGCCTTGTGTTTAAAATTCAATATGCCCATTCTGTAAGAACCTTTGTATCTGAGAGGGGAAGTTTTTGAAAGGGAGCTTCCCTCTTAGCCCAAGTGAGTTCTTATTGGATGGGTCTTGGGGTGAGGCCACGATAGTGCATAACGGAATCCTCTAGCCAAAGGTGTATGCATTTATTTCCCTTGCAGGCTTGCTCTTAATATTATGCAAGCCTCTTTCTAACCGGCGCTGACTAATGAGGCATGAGGGAGAGAATATCAGGATAGGAAGACTACAGTAGAGGCCAGGACAAACTAAGGAGATCAAAAGAACAGGAGGGGCATCGTGTAAGATAGGTGTCGGGTAAAGTATAGTCACAAACAATGGGGTAGCTCAGGAGGGATACCAGAAATTTCCTCACAAGAGAAACAGGGGGAATAACGTCAAGCCCCCATACCCATCAAATCACCACCATATGCTAAAAAGGAGGGTTACAAAAAGCCCAAGTTGATATTAGAACCAACACCACTAAGAAACCGAGAGAGGGATGAAGACTCAACACCAGTTGGGATAATTGAAGTATATATTCATGAGAAACATAAAGGTTTTGGGGAAGAAAGTTGAGACCAACGAGAATGAGAGGGGGAATGACCCGTAGAAGTGCCCAGGGACAAGTTACCGTGAAAAGAAGTAAGACCCCAAGTCCCCAACAAGAGAATGCGCTGACCACCTTATAATTTAACAAAGAAGACTAATGAAAAATAATTATTAGAAGAAATTGAAACTACCAATTCCTAGTCGAAGCTTCATAGCATGGAGGGAAACAATGCCCATAAATTGTTGGAATCCCAATCGGTAAGGCAACTTCTCGGTAACTAAGGCCACTTCATGAATTTCTCATCTGCACATCCACACTGACTCTGCCCCATGATATGCATTCCTTATCCTTGACGCCCTCTGAAAGCATCCCACCCTAGGAACAGTCACGAGAAAGGTTTGCAAATTGAGTGTCATGGGAGGAGTCTTAGTACCAATGTCCATCACACGAGTGACTAGCTCGATTGTTGCATAAACTGCATGCCACCAACTCCTATCTAATTCCATTCATGTCATTGTTTTGTAGGCCTTAATGATATCAACCTGACGTAGCTCCTCCACATTTAACATTCACGGGAGCATGTTGCCACATCACCCAGTTTGTTGGCTAGTTGGGACGACACCAATTTGCCCCCACTCTCTACCTTGATTGTCACCCCATATGAGGAATATTCTATATAATTATTAATAGCATAGTGCATGATATATATTTATTGTACCTTTTACCAATTCATGATATTAATGACTAATAGATATGAGATGATACGAATATATTTTATTATGATGATGTCAATACCTAATTTTAAATCTACCATCCTAGATCCTTCTTAACTCCGGATCTACCAAGCGCCGAGAGGGATCAAATCTTTTTTATCTCTAAAAGAGGTTTTCACCTCAAGAGATTTGATCCCTCATGATGATTGGTAGATCCATTGTTAAGATGGATCTAGGCTGGTCTATATATATATATATATATATATCCCTTTGTTAAAATTTACTCAAACAAAACAAAAAGCAAAAAAACTACATATATACTTATTAGTTTTCCTTCTAAATATTTAAAATACTTATAAAATTTTACTTGAATAAAATATACCTCACACAAAAACATTTTAACTACAATATCAATTTACATAATTTATATACCTAAAATACTTATTGTTTTTTATTTGGATAAAATTTACCTGACACAAATCTTTTTAACTATAATATCAATTTACATAATTTTTATATACGAAAATACTTAATATCAATTTATATGATTTATTTATCATAAATACTTAACGTGTTTTACTTTAAGAAAATTTAACTCACACAAAAACATTTTTAACTATCATATCAATTTACTTAATTTATATATCTGAAATACTAATTACTTTTTACTCATAAAATTTACCTCACACAAACATGTTTTAAGTATCATGTCAATTTATTTAATCTTTACATGCACCATTTTAGCTCGTAAGTATTCCAAATTTATGCAACATTTCACATCTAATAAGAATTGACGTGTGTTTATTAGGTTTCATGTTTTGACAATTGTCCCAATGTGAAGCGGCACATAATTTATACACAAATAATTTTATTTCATTAATACATTATATAGTTTAAAGATTTTTGAAGAACAAACATACCTTAATTCAAGATTTCAAGAGTGATCCTCCTTGGCTAAACAAATTTTATATTCTTTTTATTTTCTTGAATCATTTCCATGCTTTATTTCCTTATGTGATTGATAATATTATTGTGTCTTGTATTTTTTGTTAAATATAATAATTGAACCAACACATTCAATATCAGGCCACATATATTTTTTTTGTTAAAAAAACAATTGAATCAATATATTCAATATTAGGCCACGTATATATGTTTTTTTATTTTTTCCAATGTAAAGTTACATACAACATCTCTCTCATCATCTCCCTCATATACATATACAATATTAGCCTACATATATATTTTTTAATTTTTTTTAATGTAATGTTACATGACAACGTCTCTCATAAGCTAGGTTGTATAGCACCTCTCACATATATATTGGGTTGTATAGCGCATCTCGACACAACAATAGCTACTCATATAAACTTGCTTTTTACAAGTTTTATTTGTACTTTTGCTTTTAGTATAAATGATTCAATTCTCTTTTACAATTTTTATAAATAAATAATATTTTTTTTACTTTATTAATGATCCAAAATGGATTTTGGATAGACTCCTAAGTCTAAGTGTTCCTCACAGAGGAAAATGAAAGTCCAAGGAAGTTCTTGGAAATAGCCCCATTGCAGAGATCTTTCCTTCTGAATCTACTACAACTTGAATGGGCAAAAATGGACTTAGGATGCAGAAGTTATCGTAGAAAGAAGATGCCCTTTGTTCTTTAGAAAAAGAGGTAAAATCCCCTAAAATGGGCAAAAAACCCTTATAAAGGGAAATCGCATCGGAGAGGGTCCAAGAGCGGACTTAAGCGGAAAGGGGAAGAGACCCCCGATTGCCGATCCCCGACATATCGGGTCGGAGGCAGGCACATGCGCATGATATGAGGCGGGACCCCGGGCCGAGCGATATTACGATCGCCGATATCGACGGATCGGTGTCGGCGATGCCATGAGGCAAGGGGAGGACCCTCGGGGCTATGCGAGATGCGATTGCGATATATCGCATCGCATCATCACGTCGCAACGATATGAAGGGGCGATAACATGACCGAACTCAACAGATTTATAAGCACGACTTGATAAATTTTGAGTTCCACCATAAAGGGACCTTCTCGTGTAATAGCGTGTTTCGGTGTCAAAACCGAAATACAAAGGAAATTGCCCGAAGCGATAAAGCCAGACCCGAAGGGGATTTATAGGCACGATTGATAAAATTTGAGTTCCGTAAGTAGGATTTTGGGCGTGCCTCAAGCGGTAAATGGTATTGGGCCGGCTCTGCCCGACCCCATACAACGAACGACGTGTGGCCGGCAAAGGAGAGGGGAAAACCACCTTTTCGGGCGGGTAACCTCCGTACCCTTAAGCCGCCCGAGATCGCAGATGGGCCGTTGGATCGGAGATCCCATAGATCGACGGTGGGGCTTGCGATAGCAGCCAAAGGCGGACCCAATGTGATTATAGGGGTGATTGCGATATATTTTGAAGTCTGATAGGACAATTTTTTTTGGGTTTTTCATCGTTTTCCCGTGTATTTGGGATTTTGTCCAACACACTAATGCAATGCGATATATTGCCTAATGGCAAACACGATAGGGATTTTAGGGGCGATTGAAGGGAATTTCACGTCCAATAATCACGCCCGATAGTGTATTTGCGGACATTCTCTGTGTAATGAGATTTTCTTTATTTTTTGGGTTTTTGCCTATGAAATGGCCCTGATTCCTTCTGTAACCGCTCTTGATCATCATGCCACACTGCAGCAGGCGTTTTCATAGGCAATGATGCATTTTGAAGCCACAGAGCCATAGAGCCAGATGGTCAGTCTAATTGATATGGAGCAGAGAAGTTGTAGAGCCATAGAGGGATAATGAATCACAGAGAAACGACTGGGGTAGCCAAAAACCCAGAAAATTACCTCAAAGGAGGCAGAGAGCTCAATTGGGAGGGAGCAGTACAGAAAGCCAGGCAAAAGCAAAAAAAAAAGGTATAGGCAAGAGAGCAAAAAGCGAAGAGCCAGAGCGAGAGCCGAGGGCCAGAAAGCCGAGAGCTTCAGAGCCAGGGATAAGATGGTGTCTAAACCCATTTTTTCTGTGCAAAGCAGTGGATTTGAGCCGGGAGCTTGTAAAAGGACTGTTGCCATAATCCTAGAGAGCCTAGTTGAGTTGACTAAAGCTCATGGAGACGTAGCCCAAGAGTTTTGGGTGAACTCCTAATTAAATTGCTATCTTATGTGTGTTGTTTTATTGTTGCATTGTATCTGTTGCATTATTTATTGTTATATGTATTTACATATCAGCATCAACAAATAAACTTAAAACACATAAACAGTCAGCAATAAACATAAGCATACACCTTATTTTCAAGCACATATTTAATTTTGCATTGGTTAGTCATAAAGACTTGGGAATATTTAAGCTTTGGAAGTGGGAGAGGTTCTTGTAAGTTAGACAAGAAGCCTAAGTGACCCATTTTCAGATCAAGTGGTATCAGAGCTTGAGATTGATTAACCCCACCTTCAAAGAAGTTTATATAAGAATGCTTGATTGACAGAGCAAAGATTGTTTGTCTAAAAGGTGTTTAAACAGTAAGAGGTTAATTGTATGCTTGTTTGTAGACTGACTATTGTTTGAGTTTGCAGAGGTGAAGGGAAAGCTATTGATAGCTCAGTCCAGGAAGGACAAGAAGGAAGAAGGGCTAAAGGCATTCTTCTATCCCAAAGGACCTCAAGGCAATCCTTAAAGCACAAGAGGTTTGTTGCAAAAGGTTGCTTAAATAAGCTCTTTATTGATCTTGTTTGAAGTTCTTTTGTTCATTGGTATAATGACAACTTCTACAAGTGAGTCCTCAAACTCCTCTTGCATCACAAGACTCTTTGATGAAGACATAAAGCAAGACTTGTTCATTATGATGGGAAAGGTAAGAGAAATGTATGAGGATTGAAGGAAGAGCAACATACTTAGAGAGCAGTTGAATTCCATGAAGGAAGAGAAGCAGTTGCATTCTAACAAATTGCAGGAAATGGAGAGGCAACTTCATATTGTAAATATGAACCTGAAAAGGATGCATGAGTTGGAGTCACAACTCTTTGTTGCCAAAGAAGCCTTGGTCAAGTATCAGCTTGAAGAAGAGATAAACCATTCCAGCTTGTCTTCAAATTCCTATAAGAATGCTTATATTGGTTCTTTTGAAAAACATACTAGAGGCATCGGTTCCAAGTAATGTCCAAGATGGGCTATGAAGGGAAAGGCTTCGGTAATCATGCACAAGGTATTTTTGAACCAATAATGGTTGAGGAAAGGCCTAAGTATTTGGGTCTTGGCTATGGACAGTCTTATGGAGAGAGTTCCAAAGTTGCCATGAAGGCCATTGAAACAGCTCCAAGGAGTTGCATTGCAGAGTGTGAAGATTGCATTCAAGAGGAATGCAATGGATTGAAACATAATTTGCAGGATGCAGGTGTTCAAACGCACACACTTGAACCAGAGAGTTATGGAAACTCTGAAAGCCTTAAAGAAACTAATGGTGTTCCAAAGGGAGCCACTTCTTCAGTTGCTTCACCTCCTCATGAAGGCAATAAAGGTGAAAGAGGCACGTATAATTTGGTTCTAAACACATTCCTTTTCATTTTGTAAAGCATGGTAAATTTCCACATAAGCATGGGAAAATAATTGCATGTTCCTTTTATGGTTTGGATAACCATCTGTTTCTAGATGTTGGAAGAGAATGGCCACATACAGGAAACTTTTGAAGGAAAAGAAGCAAAAAGCCAAAGGTCCATTAGATAAGGCAAATCATGATATTAAAGAGGATGCACATGTGTTGCACTTACTACCATAAGCAAGGGCATCTTGCTGAAAGGTGTTGGACTCTGAATTCAACAATGCTTCCACAAAAGCTGAATAAAGTGGAAAGAGAAGATGGCAGAAATGGAAAGGAAGTTTCCATGAATGATGTGTCTAAGGATGATTCACATGTGGATGCTGATGTGCAAACAAAGGAAAGACCTTTGAACTGGATTGGTAAGAAATGGCTAGAGTTCTTTTCCAATTAAGGATTGCATGTCTATTGATGCATCTATTTGCATTTCTTTGTTGATGAGATGCAAGTTGCAGGTTTCTACCAAGATGGTGAATGGAAAAGTTGAGTAGGAGGCTCACTTTGTTGCTGCAACACTATGTTCATTTTAGTACAGTGTGCTTAAGTGAAATTTGAAGGATGAAATGCATGCATGAGCATGATGTGCATGAACACAGGGATGTTGATGATTTCCTTGTATTTGAACATGTACGTGTAATTAACTTGAAGGATTGATTGATTTGTTGTAACATGCATGTAATGTTGACTTGATCTCCAAGATGGAGATAGTGATGAAATGTTTCATCTTTTGAAAAGAGTCCTAATGGTCTTCCTTCTACATGCTTGACTTGAAGGGTCATTTGTTTTAAAGGAATGTTTTGTGGGCTTGTTTTCTAGTCCATCATTTGTAGGTAGATGTAAGACATGGAGGTGTTCACAAGATGTGATATCTATTTCTTTGTTGAAGCAGGAGTTTAGGCCATCCAATTGTTGTCTGTATTTCTGTTGTTGTGAATAGTTGTTGTTGACAGCATGTCAAACAAGTACAAATGAAAGTTTTGTGGAGCAGGTGTACTTCACATTTGTTTGAGCCACCTTGGATCAATGATCAAGGGAGAGAAGTTCAAACTACCTTCTGTGACCATCTAAGCAGGAGTTCTGCAGGAAGGCAAGGAGGAAGGCAGTTCTTCTCAAGAGGAACAACACATCCATGAAGGAAAGTGGTCAAAGGCAGTATGCAAGGCAAGTGTATGGAGGCTGAAAGAAGAGGGTGTTGTTACTCTCAGGTACTGTTTAGATCAGTATATGGAAGACATGATCCAAAATGGATTTTGGATAGACTCCTAAGTCTAAGTGTTCCTCATAGAGGAAAATGAAAGTCCAAGGAAGTTTTTGGAAATAGCCCCATTGCAAAGATATTTTCCTTCTGAATCTACTACAACTTGAATGGGCAAAAATGGACTTAGGATGCAGAAGTTATCGCAGAAAGAAGATGCCCTTTGTTCTTTAAAAAAAGAGGCAAAATCCCCTAAAATGGGCAAAAAACCCTTATAAAGGGAAATCGCATCGGAGAGGGTCCAAGAGTGGACTTAAGCGGAAAGGGGAATAGAACCCCAATTTCCGATCCCTAACATATCGGGCCGGAGGCAGGCACATGCGCATGATATGAGGTGGGACCCCGAGCCGAGCGATATTGCGATCACCGATATCAGCAAATCAGCGTCGGCGATGCCATGAGGCAAGGGAGGGACCCTCGGGGCTATGCGAGATGCGATTGCGATATATTGCATCGCATCATCGCGTTGCAGCGGTATGAAGGGGCGATAACATGACTGGACCCGACGGATTTATAAGCACAACTTGATAAATTTTGAGTTCTGCCATAAAGGGACTTTCCCGTGTAATAGCGCGTTTTGGTGTAAAAACCGAAATACAAAGGAAATTTCCCAAAGTGATAAAGCCGGACCCGAAGGGGATTTATAGGCATGATTGATAAAATTTGAGTCTTGTAAGCGGGATTTCGGGCGGGCCTCAAGCGGTAAATGGTATTGAGCTGGCTCCGCCCGATCCCATGCAACAAACGACGTGTGGCTAACGGAGGAGAGGGGAAAACCGCATTTTCGGGCGGGTAACCTTTGTACCCTTAAGCCGCCCGAGATCGCATATGGGCCGTTGGATCGAGGATCCCGTATATCGATGGTGGGGCTTGCGATAGTAGACAAAGGAGGACCCGATGTGATTATAGGGGCGATTGCGATATATTTTGAAGTCCGATAGGAAGAATTTTGTCGGGTTTTTCATCATTTTCCCGTGTATTTGGGATTTTGCCCAATACACTAATACGATGCGATATACTGCCTAATGGCGGACCTTATAGGGATTTTAGGGACGATTGAAGGGAATTTCATGTCCGATAATCACGCCCGATAGTGTATTTGCGGACATTCTCGGTGTAATGAGATTTTCTCTATTTTTGGGGTTTTGCCTATGAAACGGCCCCAATTCCTTCTGTAACCGCTCCTGATCATCATGCCACGCTATAGCAGGCGTTTTCACAGGCAATGATGCATTTTGAAGCCACAGAGCCACAAAGCCAGATGGCCAGTCTAGCTGATAGGGAGCAGAGAAGTTGTAGAGCCATAGAGGGATCATGAATCACAGAGAAACGGCTGGGGTAGTCAAAAAGCCGGAAAATTACCTCAAAGGAGCTAGAGAGCTCAATTGAGAGGGGGTAGTGCAGAAAGCTAAGCAAGCAAACAAAAGGGCAGAGGCAAGAGAGCAAAAAGCAAAGAGCCAAGCGAGAACCGAGGGCCAGAAAGCTGAGAGCTTCAGAGCCAAGGATAAGATGGTGTCTAAACTCATTGTTTCTATGTAAAGCAGTGGAGTTGAGCCAGGAGCTTGTAAAAGAACTGTTTCCATAATCCCAGAGAGCCTAGTTGAGTTGACTAGAGCTCATGGATATGTAGCCCAAGAGTTTTGGGTGAACTCCTAACTAAATTGTTGTCTTATGTGTGTTGTTTTATTGTTGCATTGTATCTGCTGCATTATTTACTGTTATATGTATTTACATATCAGCATCAACAAATAAACTTAAAACACATAAATAGTCAACAATAAACATAAGCATACACCCTATTTTCAAGCACATATTTAATTTCACATTGGTTAATCATAAAGACTTGGGAATATTTAAGCTTTGGAAGTGGGAGAGGTTCTTGTAAGTTAGGCAAGAAGCCTAAGTGCCCCATTTTCAGATCAATTAAATTGTCTTTTAACAAAGAACACTTTACTTATTGAATTAGTCATATTAAATTTAATTATACATTATATTTTTGTAATTTTTCCAATAAAAATAAAAATATATTTTGTTTATCTCACCATTATATTTGCAATGCTAACCATCTTATATATATATATATATATATATATATATATAATATTATTAATTATATAAAATAAATTTATATTAATTATGAAACAATTATATTTGATATAATTTCCAATTCTCCATGTATACAACACATCAACTTATATACATTTTGGGTAGGGTTTTTAAACATATGAATAAAATTAATTAAATGTTTGGGATATTAATATTTAATAAATTTGAAATTAAAATATATATATATATATATATTTTAAGATTATAATTTGATTATTTATAAGCCATCCAAAAACAATAAAGTATCAGCCTTTTTAACCAAGCTAAATAAGTTTCAGTTTCATGGTAAGACTCTATATGCCTATCTATCATAAGCATGCATATTGTAAAGTAAATGCTACCTGTAAAAACAAAAAGCACCTAGATTAACTGGCTATTCTTGTTGCTCTTCTGAAGCTGACTCGACCGATGTCAGGTCCTTGGCAGAATCACCAGGCATCTCAGCTAGTTCGATGATGCAATGGATGTGCCTTTGAATTCTATCGAGGCGAATGTCCTGCGTGTGAAGCTAAAATTGGATTTGCTACAAATCTTTCTTATAATTGGGCATATCTTGGAGGGTCAGCACCATCCCCACTGATATTTGCTCCATCGCCTTCCCCATTAAGCTTTTCATAAGCCAATAAAGATAAAGGGTTTGTTTAAACTGAGTTATTCTGCCTCTGGTACTTCCAAGATCCAAGATCACAGTCCTCCAGTTCTCAATCTCCTCCTCAGTCTCACCTTGTTGTTTAATTTCTCCCTCCCATTCTTCCAGCAACTTACGGATACCAACATCCGTTCCCTCCCTGTAAGCTACAGCCGCTTCACTGATGAGGTGTTTTACTGATTTTATTCCTCTTCTTGGTTTTGAGGCGCTTGATTCACTTGCCCGTGTAGGCTCTCTCCCACGTCTTCCATGCCCTCTTCCTCTGGCTAGTCCAGCCATCTCCGCTTTGTACACACCATGTTCAAAAGCACGATGAATTAACCTCTGACGTTGAATTTCAATACCAACGTTAACCTTATTCCTTTGCCTATCCTGATTGCTTTCTGAGACATACACAGGTTGGGTGATAGCCCGTTCAGGAAATGAGGTAGGTCGCCTTGCCCTGTCTTGCTTCTCTCTGCTCCCTTCCCAGTGCCACTCATACACAATTCGGTTGACCCACCCCTCTCTCGACCAAGCAAGAGTTCCCATGCACAGGTGAGCCTTCCCATTCCCCTTTGCCCAATCAGGGTTTCCCTAACACGGTTGTGTCTTCCCATTCCCCTCTGCCAGGTTAAGTTGCACATCGATTCAAGCATATTGGCATCTGGTATCACCATCTACAAGATTGTATGCAGAGGAGAATCATGTTGGAGTACATTCCTATATAGAAGCAGGATGCAGATGTTTTTACAAAGGCATTGTCAATATGCAAATTCGAGTTTCACAGAGGCAGGATCGGGGTAGTAGATAATCCCTTTCTCCTTGAGAGGGAGTGTTGAAAATGCAACAAGAAAATCCTAATTTAATTTTGTCCTTGAATTAAATTGTAATTCCAATTCTCATAACAACTTGTAATAGTTAACTAAGTTAATTTGACTTAGTTGAATAAATTAATTCGATTTGGAAGTATAACTAGAGTCATGTAGAGTGTCTCCTACTTTTTAGGAGCCCTGGTTGAGTTTATTTTGAGTTGTAATTATTTAATTCAGTTTAACTGAGTTAAATTCAGTTAAACTAGTTCCAACTAATGGAGGAATTAGTGGGAGATCCAGTAGTGGGGTGTAACCAACACTGGTCAACCAGTAAGCTGAAGATTCACTCATAATTAACTCATGCATATCATATAAGAAAAATACCCAATTGAGATTGGAGTTCAGGGACAATGTACTATCAGTTGTATAATCATCTGAATTATACAGGTGGTGCATGTAATTAGAGGAAGGCCTATGAGGATTGCATAATTCATATTTGTGGAATTTCCCAATTAAATATGGGCTAATTTCCAAGGGAACAATGCAAGGAAATAAGAGCTTGATAGACAACAGAATTGGCTAAGTATTGGCTTGAGATAGTTTGTGAAGCAATGAGATAGATTAAGATAGTGCAGAGGTTGCTCGGGCTTGAGCAAAGCATTGTAATCTTCTCGTATTTTCTGATTAATGCAATATACATATAGTGGGGGTTTTTAGTTGTGGATTTCCCCAAAAAAATATTGTGTTATGTGTGATTGAATTCTTTCTCTTTTATGCTTCGTGATTTCATCAATCGTTTATTGTTTCTGCTGATGAGTATAGTAGATTCAAGTGAATTGTTTTAGCATATTACAATCTATAGTTTGAATCTACAAGGAGTTTCTATATGGTATCAGATCTGAAATCACTATAGAGGAGGGGAATATGAATTTGTCTTTTGCAGGAGAAATTGAATTTGCAGTATCATACTTCAGAGCTAGTAGAATGTCGTTCTACGGATTGAGACTCGAATATGCCCTTGAGGGAAGTTCAAACTATATTGCTTGGAAGGACAGGATGGAGGCAGTGTTGGAAGACAACAGGCTTAAGGAATTCATAAACAAAGATATCCCTAAGCCAGTTGATGCTCAAGATCTGACAGAGTGGAAAAGTGTGTGGCAAAGGCGAGAAGGATTATCCTTGAATGAGTTAGAGATCATATTGCCTTGAGCCTCCACAGTAAGTAAAATCCATTTGCAATGTGGAAGGCCTTGACAGACCCGTTTCAAAATAGCAGTGACCAGAGGAAGATGGCACTGAAGGACAAACTTAGAAAGATCAAGTTGGAGAAGGGCAACACAATCTCGAAGTACTTGACCAAGTTCACCCAATGTCGGAATGAGTTTGGAAGTGTCGGTATTATAGTTGCTGAAAATGATTTGGTGAGCCTAGCACTTCTAAGACTTCCCAAGATCTGCCACAACTACCAGGATTTAGTTAATGGGAGGGAGAAGCTACCAAAGTGGGAGCAATTGTGGTCCGACTTGGTACAAGAAGAGATTCGATGGAACACTAGAGATGGATCTTGCTCCAAGAATGATGATGAGGAGAACTGCGCCTTAACTAGAAAGGCGCAGAAAGGGAAGGGGAAGTCATCCCATTCCAAATCAGATTCCAGCTACGGTGACAAGAAGAAGGACATGTCGAAGATTAAATGTTTTTATTGTCACGACTTGGGACACTATGCCACAAAGCGTCCACACAAGAAGGCCTGTAAGAAGCCCTTAGGAGGAGCGACAGGTGAATCTATTTGTTCACAATTCGAGATGGATTTCACCCTCATCACTTTCATGGTGACATCGGTGATGGGTAGTGTGTGGTACCTTGATAATGGCACCTAATTTCATATGATAAAAAACAAATAGTTCTTTAGTGACCTGGAGGAGAAGGACTTCCAGATGCACATCGAGATGGCAGATGATGGGAGGTATAGTTCGACCGACATCGGTATTGTTACCTTTAAGAGGGGTTCAGGTTCTACTCTCACATTAAAAGGTGTCATGTATGTTCCGGGTTTGAAGAAGAATTTGGTTTCAATTGCCATGTTGGAGGACCATGGCTACGATGTGATATTTAGCAAGAGAAAGTCTTTCCTTCGTCACATAGCCTCAGGACAAGTGAAGCGGATCGGGGTTCGGATGAAGAAACTCTACAAATTAGATGTAGAAGATTGTGCTACTTTGAGCACAAAAGCAGAGAAGGTGCAGAGTTGAGACATCGATGAGTTGTGGCATAGAAGATTGGGTCACTTGCACAATGGAACTTTGAAGATCATGCAACACATTTCTACAAGACTTCCCAAGGGTACATTAGAGCAGATAGACACATGCAAAGGGTGTACATTGGGTAAGAACATCAAAACTTCCTTTCATGACAAAGATAGTTGAGCGCAAGTGATCCTTGATAGAGTTCACTAAGATGTGTGTGCACCGTTCTCAACAACATCCACAACCAAGCACAGGTATTATGTAATATTTGTTGATGATTTTCCTCGCAAGTGATGGATTTTATTCATGTAGAGAAAAGACCAAATGTTCTTTAAATTTTGTGAATTTAAAGCACTTGTCGAGAAAGATAATGGTTGGAAAGTTAAAGCTCTTAGAAGCAATAATAATGGAGAATATGTGTTGAATGAATTCAAAATCTTCTTTGCAGCATAAGGCATTCGACGAAAGTTAATAACACCTAATAACCCACATCAGAATGGGGTGGTTGAAAGGAAAAACATAAGTATTGTGGGAGTGACACAGACGATGTTACATGATCAAGGCCTACCGTTGCACTTGTGGGTTGAAGCGTGCAACACAATTGTTTATTTGCATAACATAAGCCCTCGTCGAATTCCTAGGATGAGTATACCGGAAGAAGTTTTTGTTCAGGTAAGAAACCAAATGTTGCACACTTCAAGATCTTTGGTTCACCAGTATAAAGTCATGTTACCACGGATGCACAGGCAAAGCTAGAGCCAACAACTGAGTTGGGCATATTTTTGGGGTACATTGATACACCTCACTACTATCGAGTGTACCTGCCATCAAATAGGGTGACAGTGGTTTGTAGAGATGCGAAGCTTGATGAAGATAAGGCCATGAGATCTTCCCTTCAGAGGGATATTTAGTTACATGCCTATGAGAAGCTTTTAGCTCCAACGAGGAACCTCGGGATGATGTGGAGCAACCACATGCAAAGGAGTAGAGAGTGGAAGCCCCCACTCATGCAGAGACTTCCAGAGATGGAAAGAAGTGCACCAAAGAGGATGAAAGATTTATGCATGATGTTAGAGAGAATGTGGGATCACCCACATCACAACGTAGACATAGGAGGTCACCGGATGGACACACTAGTTACATGACTTTGATGAGTGGGAGTGTCGAGGTTGAGCCATCCTCATTCGAGGAAGTAGTGCAACAACCAGTATGGGTTGATGCCATGTGTCTAGTCAATTTAACGTCTTAAATTGCTCTACATAAATTATCAATCCAGGTATCATAAACTGATAAAGTGTGGTGCACCATATGTGCTTAGTTAACATTTTTCTTACTTCATTGTTTTATAGTTTATGTTGTTTTTTCTTTGGTTTTGTTCTTGTTGGTTTCCTAAAGTGTCTAATGCAAATAGAAATCCTATTCTAAGGTCTTAAGAATACTTTTAAAGGACAAGTATGGATAGAGATTTCAAGACAAGGTTTATGTCCCTAATGGTAACTTCCAAAACTTAGCACTTCAAAAGATCTCAAAACATGTTATTGATGGAATTAGTACTTAAACAAAAGTGTAAATATGAAATACTGATCATGAAATCATTGTCTCTGCTACTTGTCTGAAAATAAAAGTTAATCTATTGCACTCAAACAAATAAAAAATTGCAAGGAAAGTAAACTAAAATCACATTACATCAACTCATATTCTGACCCCTCACCATTCGACTCGCTCTGGCTATCGAAGGTAATCATAAACAACTTGAGCAATCTGATATCTAATTTGCAGAAAATAAAACTAATATTAAACTACACATTCATACTTCAATCCCTCACCATTCGACTCGCTTTGGCTATAGGAGGTAACTGAAAATGACATGAGAAATTCAATAACTATCTTGCAGAAAAATAAACTAATATCAAACTACGCATTCATACTTCAATCCCTCACCAGTAGTCCCGCTCTAGCTATGGGAGGTAACTGAAAATGACATGAGCAATTCAATAACTAACTTGCAGAAAAATAAACTAATATCAAACTACGCATTCATACTTCAATCCCTCACCAGTAGTCCCGCTCTGGCTATAGGAGGTAACTGAAAATGACATGAGCAATTCAATAACTAACTTGCAGAAAAATAAACTAATATTAAACTACGCATTCATACTTCAATCCCTCACCAGTAGTCCCGCTCTAGCTATAGGAGGTAACTGAAAATGACATGATCAATCTGATATTTAAACTAACTAACAAAGTAAATGAATAAGACCGAAATCAAAGCATAACTGAAATTGAAAAGCAAAAAAAACAAAGTCAGCAGAGAGGCAAATCTCATGTCAATTTTTGATGCAAAAACATGTAAAGAAAAGAAACTAATCTATGATCAACCGGTTGAACACACTTACACGAATTAAAATTGCATAAATGGAAAATCTAAACTATCAAACTTGAAAGCAATCAAATGACATAATGAAATCAAAGCAAAATTACAAAATGAAATCTACTCTACCTTACATTCTAATATGCTCCATGACATCTACATCACATCTCCTTCCATGTTGAGAACATCAAAGCTTTATTCAAATTCTTCAAAATTACAAAGTACAACAAAGCTCTCCAAAGCTTTCAAAAGCCATCAAGGAAGAACTACAAACTCCAAGCTAAATAACTAAAAGCCAAGCCAAGCTAACAAAGGAAGGAGAGAGATCTCCTATTTATACAAAAAGATGAGAGCCATCTCATTAATGAGAGTCCATAAATCTCTCCCTCTACCTCTAGAGTCCTAATCAAAATAGGAACGGATAAGACACATGTCTTTTTAGAGTTACAATACAATTAGGAGATTTGACACATATCCTCATGATCCCATGATTCTTTCCACTCAAATTCGAATTTGGCCTTAGAGTGCCACATAAGGGTCTTCTAGAAGCCTCATTTCAACCTACACATGTCAACAATCTCAACCCATTTGTTAGGTATAAGCATATGCACATTATTTTCTAATTTTTAACCACAAATTCACTTAGAATTAATAAAGATTGGAAAAACATAAATGTGGCCCAATGATAATGAAAGTGGGATGAATGTGGTGACATAGTAGTGAAATGGAGGTGATATAGTAGACATAATAGTGAAAGTGTAATGGAAATGAATGACATTTTCAAGACTCAACATACCCCTCAACTGAAGTTATTGCATGTCCTCATGCAATATATATTACATTAAATCTTTTGATCCTTGAGCTTTGGCTTAACTTTGCATGATATCATTTGATAACTTCATATTTCTGCAAAGTGTTTTACTTGAATTGCAACATGGTTGGTTCTTGTGTTACAACCAATTTTTTTGTTGTTGCATTCTATTTTGATCTTTGAACTTTGCATAATGATATTTTGATTATTTTTTTGCAAAGTATATCTTTATTGGATTGCATGATGGTTGGTTCTTGTGTGACAACCATGATTTTGTTTGTATGCAATTTATCCTTTAAGCAATTTTTCAAAAGCCATTGTATGCTCATAATAACAATGTGTTGAAGCCCCGAAAATCGGGTCGACAACAAGGGGGATACCCACCCGGTCCGGACCTTGGTTGGCAGCTCCTTATTCGTTTGGTATAGCGGGTCCGACTGGGGATAATGGGACCAGTTTCCCAATCTAAGGGGGTTTGTGTGTGCAGAGTTGGATGTTGCTGATCTAAGAATACTTAAAGCTAATCTAATTCAAACTTTTAAACTAAATCTATGCTATTGTAATCTAATGAAAAACAACACATTTAATCTATGCTAACCCGGGGTGTATTTCTTCTATTATGCGATCTAAAAAGATTTCAAACAATAACTGGTAATAAAGATCATTCAGCTATCATAAGAATAGAAATCATTTAAGATAAACCACTTTGCATAAAAAGTTAGGCAAAACAGTTGTGAACAACATATCGCATAATAAGTTATTCATACATCAGACATAAATAAATGACTCCACCGTACAAAAGTGCCAAATGGTAACTCACACATTCATGCAATAACATATAAACAACTAAAAACTGTATATCACTTTCAGAATATAAGCAGAAATGATCAAGAGATAAAAGTACCATTTATGACTGGTCCTACTTATAAGCTTCAAGCAACAATGATTTATCTCTACTTGTTCTAACATCTACTAAGAGTACAGAAGTGCAACATCAGTAGCAGACATCGAATGCAAACATTAATAAATCTCGATCCATCCATTCATCAAAACCTCCTCTGAGGGTGCAGAAGTTCATGTTCTGAGGACAAGTTTTTGACAAATTTCTGGACCCTTTTCCAAATGCAATGAGAAGGGTTCAAATAATACTTCCTAATTCTAATAATAGTTTGTTTACAAAATTTAGGATGCGGTTTTCAAATGACCGTCCTTTTTCTAATCTAATTTTAAAGAAAAAACAACATTCTAAATAAGACTATTTCTGAATCTGATCTCTAAAGCTGCAAGTGTTCATCATGGGCTTGAGGAGAGTCGGCTGGCTGACTTCTGCTTTGAGCTGGGCTGCGAAAACGGAATCTATGAGAGCTGGCACTACTTTTTCGGCCGCGTTTATGATGCATTTCACAGTCATCCATTGACTATGCGGCTTGACCAAGTATGCCCAGTAACACTCTTAATTTAACCTGTTTAATGCTTGGATCGTTTTTCCCTTCTCCTGCGCCTTCTGCTTCCAGTCGTAGTTTATTTGGTAGATACCCCAGGGTGGTCTCTTCGATTAAATTTGCTCTGTGCAAATTTTCATTTACACAGTCGATAAGAATACTTGCTTGCGTGGCCGCTGTCTCCGCTACTTGTTCCGCCTGCTTGATTTGATCTTCCCATTTATCAAAGAGCAATTCTTTATGATTCTCGTTTATTCTGGGTGCACTTGCTCTTTTCCCTTCATCTTCATCCTGCCAAGCCAAGTACTCCGTCACTATTTTGTCACTCTGATCATAGTCACTCCGCAAGTCTACCACTTGATTGGTGATTTTATCGCTCAGTTCGCAATAATGACTCCACTATGATATCTTACGTCCCAACTCTTCCTGTTGTTGCAGTAGTTGTTCATTTAAGCCAATAGACTCTGAAATAAATTCTGTAAGCTTAGGCTCATCTTTATGCATTTCTTGGAAAATTTGTAATTGTTTCCCTTTCTTTGTCTAACTCTGTCGTGACGGGTGGCGTTTTAATGACGAGAGGGGGGACATCTCTTGGCGGAGAGGCGAAAACCTGCTGTTGCGACATTTCACTTGACTGAGCCGTGTCTTTAGCTGCCTCTTCGTTCTTTCCTTGGTTGCTTCCAGACCCTTTAGAATGTTCAGGTGCTCCTTGTGCAGTGTTAGATTTAGATCTGGAAGTGCTTGAGTTCCCACTGAGGCTGCACTTAGAGTCGGTTCTATGGCAGGCAATCGCAGCTTTTCTAAAGGAACACTGGCCAGTCTTCTTTCCCTGTATACCATGAATCTTTTGAGGTCATCTGGAGAAAATTTTCACTGAGCTTCCCGCAAAATTTCCTGGAATGAGCTTTTATTCTGAAATAAATCATCAAATAAATATTTCTTTCCAATGAATACTTTTATTTTGACATTCGTTGTGAAATCTTGAGCAACTTGATTAGGGTCGAATGGCCTTGCCGGGAATTTAAACAATTGTAGACACGTCACATTCTCCACTTCAGTGAACGCGTGACCTACATCGAACAATGAAAAGGCCCCACAAGCTACAGGAAACTGAGGCCATATGGCCTTCTTTTTGTCTTTTAGGTCTTTAGTTAGGCCGCCTTCTGAACAGGTTTGATAAACAATTTCTCGAGCCAGCAGTTTGTCAGGAATATACAAGGGTAGGACATGAGGAGGGACGGTGCTTCCAAATACTCTAATATAGGTGAACCATTCTTCCCCGAACCATCTTGCGATGGGGATGATATCTATCCGTGCCTCGGGTGAGCACCTTGGGGGATCTTCATCATACATCATTCTATACAAGGGTAAGATAAGCCCGTGACAAATCTGGTAGAAATGTGGGATGAACTGAGAATCCCACAGTACCTTATGATAAACATGGATAGGTAATGGGTCTTGGGTAGTCCATTTCCAACCCATAATGGGAAATTTAGACACATAACAAATAGAATCCATAACATATGCGGATAGATAAAAAGGAGGATAGATCCTTTGAGACATGGATCTTTTAGACCGGTAATTGATAATAGCCGTGTAGAGATTATCAGAACAGATCTTGGCCCAATCCATAATATCGGCATTTGTGGCAGCATCTATTAATGGTAACCATTCAGACGAAAACTTATTGATATCTGGCATCCCAAATAATCTACAAAGCATGGCTGCAGCAAAGCAATACGGAGAGGTGAGGGAATTAGTGTTGTACATACCGTTTTTGTCTTTCTTGAGCGGTTCCTCTTTTCTGGACCAATCTTTGGTGGTCTCTGACAGGTCTGGGTTCTCCACCAAAAATTTCTTAACGAATTGTGCATTGTAAGTCGCCTGCGGTTCAGGAAGATGATACATAAGCTTTAAATCTTGTGCAGCGAATGATCCGATGAGCCCTTGTCCTTGAATCTTGAATTGTCTGTTGTCCATGTCTGCATTGTCAAGTATCCACTTGATCATATCTGTATATGGTAGAATTTTGGGCCTTGCTGCTTTCCGATGAAGAAATGAGCATGCTAGCTCTTCTAAGGACGCTTCGGAAGAGCGTTGTGAGCCCGCGACAGCAGTAACCTTCATTATTCTAGGATTCTCTTCCTCAAGCAGTCTGTACATGCTTTCCCATGTCGATATCCCTGCGTCTTTGTTACAGGTTGTGTCTGTATACAAAGGCGCCATTTCCTTCGTCTTTTCCTTAGCCTCAGAGCCCTGAGCTCTATTTTTCTTTCCCATTTCTTCCTGCGTATGGTTGTGTATCGTCTTTCGCTCTCCGTTCCTGCAGCTCACAAGTGAAATGGAAATGACTGATCAAGAAAGGTGATGGGAGAGTTTTAAATGCAGCAAATATATCAAATATGCCACCTTACGTGAAGTAATTCTTTACAAAAGCACGCGTCTACATTTCATTTAATAGCTGACAACTAATCCCTTTACTATCATTAAAAGCGCATGATCTTGAGTCAGATTATGGTAAGTGGCTTTTCTTAAATAGCGTGCCCGCAGGATTCGTGATGAAGTGATTTTATGATTTGCTTACGTAACATCGCAGATCGCGCCATCGCAAATCGCACCATCGCAGATCGCGCAAACACACGAATATAACATCGCAGCGATCACAACATCGCAGATCGCAGAAGTTTTATGCTTGCCAAATCTTGTCAGCTCATTTTCTGCGATATGCGATCTTGCGATCGGTGTTATCGCAGATCGGTAAATCTTGAAGTTTTTTCGTTATGAGTATTACTTTATTGCGATGCGATATATTGCTTAGCATGAGGGTCTTGTACATACCGGGATTATACTCAAATGGAAGCACTTCCTATCTTTTTTGCAACGCGGCTTTAAAGATTTTTCCTTATCATAGACTTAGGTTTTAAAATATTCAAAATACCTTCCTAAGCTTACGATGGTAACCTTATTTTGGAGAAAGGAAACTCTTGCTTTTCCTAAATTTTAACTAAGGTTCCCCATTCATTTAGCATTTTGGACAACACTTAAATGAAAAAAGGGCGGGGGGGGGGGGGGGGGGGGGGTTGTTGCTGGCCACAACAATTGGCGATTCACTTGGGAGAACCAGTTATCTCTGCATTTTCTATTGAATTTTTTAAACTTCCGAAACAACAAAAAAAATTTCAGAAAATTAAACTTCATTATAAAAAGATAAAGCATATTATACTCCAAACTGTCAATGATATTTTGCTTCAACTTCTTTCTATTTTAATTGTTTGTTTTCTCAGCTTGTCCTTGCATTTACATCAGCCATTACTTGGTCTTGTAAAGATAAAATAAAGTCTTCCCTGTGTAGCAGCTTTTTAAATATGCTCCTTTGTCGCAGGTAGAGCCTCTGCTGCCAGCAGGCGTCCATAGCCTCGACAGGGTTACCTATTACCCAGTAATGATCCTTTATCCTGTTTAAGGTGATCTACAAAGAAAAATCCATATTGACACTTTTTTCTTTTTTATTCTTAAAGAACAATGTCTTGGTTTGGTAGCCAAATTATGACACAGTCATTCACTTGATTTACACTTTTGCTGAACAAGTTGGCTCGTGATGAGACCCCTTGTCTTGTGATTTCAATAATCTTAAGTCGTTGCCCTGTTTTGGTGGACAGTAATGGCAAAGTCAGCAAAGTTTATAATATCTGTGATTATGATAAGCCGGCTCGTGATGAGACCTCTTATTCTTTGAGATATAGTGTTTCTTGGATTGTCTCTCTGAATGCTGCGATTTTCTCTAACAGGGAGGATATCATCGCTTTCCTTAAGAAAGTTCTGGACGACAATAATAGAGTTTTTGGAAATGGTTGTTTCTACAGGGAATCCTTATTTTGTTATTGATACCTTTCATTGTACTGATATAAAACAATTTCTTCACTAAGATTGCTTTCGTCAAGTTTTTTGGAAGTTGAAACTAGTATCATATCTGGTTTAAAGTTTTTAACTATATCTATTAATAATAAAGATCAAGTTTCTAAAAAAAAAATTTGCTATTTATACAAGAAAAAGTTCAAAATCTGATAGAGAAATGGTGTCTTTAGTAAATGTCAAATGCTGTTAACCACAACAAATTTTATTAGGAAACAAAAACATTTTAAAGAAATGAGAGGTTGAAATTCCCTAGGATTATGTACATAATAGGGATAACCTCTTCTCTTATTTTGCCTACCAATATTTAAAAACCAAATTATCCACCTAATAACCTAGCTAAATTACTCCTACTCCTATTCTAATTATACACAGAAAAACTAACTAGGTAAAATGATATTTCCAGTGGAACCATCTTTTCAATTTTATTCCTACACGTATGTACCTTTTAAACATCAGTGTTGAGAACAAAGCTTTTCTTGGATTGTGAACATTGGATGTGAAATTAGAAAGTGTAACTTCAGTCGAAATTCTGTCTGAAATTTCTTTCTTATGAAATCTTCTGTCCAATTGGATACCTATTGGATCATAAAAATCGGGATGAATTTCTGTTATGGATTGGTGATCATGTAATAGGAAAGATGACAAGCCAGGTTGCGAATATGATTTTTCAGTTTTAATGGCCTGTAATCCATTATGCGTAAGAGTCAAGCTTTTAGCAATTTCTTGTAAAAGGAAAGTTTCCATATATAAATCACTAAATAAATCAATGAGGAATAGATAGAAATTTGTGACAAGAGATTTATCTATTAACGCGAATTGCTGGCAAGTTTCCAAAAATACTTTCTTTCGTCGATGATGTCTTGGAGGACATAGAAGTTTTTTAAGGAAGTCTGATATTGATTGATCTTGGAATTGAAAAAGTTCTATACTTCCTTGACACAATCTAGTTTTCCAAAATGGTAGCACATCTTTCGAATGTTCTTTGATAAGGTGCTCAGTATACCATAGTAATCTATCAAAATTCTGAAAATTTAAAACACAAGCCGATTTTGTACAAAATGAGTGCAAGTGAGAAAGAATGAAATGATTATCTGTACAAATAATGTTGCAGCACAGCTGGGATTGACTTGAAATATCTTCTTTTTCACAAGAACTGGCCAGAATTATGGGATCCGAGCAATTTCGAATTCCGTCTTGTGAATCAGAAGACAAGTTATGATTTTGAACAGGCATGGGGGTTTCCTCATGATATGAATCATAGATCGGGGTATTGTCTTGGATAGTAAAATCATGCAAATGATCCTTTACTTTGGAATGAGGATTGACTGATATGATTCTTGAATTAGAATATCTCTCATTATCTGAGCTTTGTTGAGTTACTTGAGATAAATCAACAACATCATTGTCATCAAAGTAGTTATCATAAATGATTTTACAGGTTTCCTTAGATTTCTCTTTTTGATTGAATATTTTCAGACAAGGAAGGTCAAGTGGTTCTTGTTTGAAAATGATCAAAGGATGTTCTATAGCTGTCTTTTTATCTTGAAAACCTAATGATGACTCATTTGAGTAATCCTCTGTACCTTTTGAGATATCTTTAACATTGAGAGGGGAAAAATTATCATCACTAAAAACATCAGGATAAAGAGAAAAATGCGATTCTGGAACAATGCATTTGAAAATATCATCGTGGAAAAATCTTTGTTCATCAGATTCATCATAGACATCGGGCTTTAGATCATACCTTTGTGTACTGATACTTTTCGAAAGAGAATTAGTTTGTTGTTCTAACCTTGGCATCTGCATTTGTTGACTTGCAATGATATTATCTGACCTTGTATCAAAGTCATCTCCTAGTTCCAAGGCAGGCTTTCCTCCATCATTCTCGCTTTCGTCTTCTTGCATTAGAGCATGCATGTCTCCTAGGCTTTGGGAACCTTCTCCATCATGAGTGATTTGTATATTCAAATTGGAATTCTCATTCATATTAGAAGAAAATGAGACAAAGCTTGGACTAATTTCTGCTGGATCAGACATAGGAGGCAGGGAATGCTCAGCATAATCTGAAGATTCTTCATCCATGAGTTCACTTTCAAGATCATACTTTAGACAATTAAGATGAAATCGCATATTAAAATCCCTAACAGATTCATCTTGTTTCCGTAGATAATCAATTTCATCATATATTTTGTCATAGTCATAACAATCAAATTTACAAATGAAAGTCTTGACGAATTGGTCCTAGCTGTGAATTGAGGCAACTGGGAGGGTTCTACACCATTTTCTAGCTTTCGCCGTGAATGTAAGAGTAAAAATTCTGCATAAAACGCCTTCATCAATTCTTTGAACGTTCGAACTTGAAACTCTTTGAATAAATTGAAGAGCATGATTAAAAGCAGAAGAATTATTCTTACCATTAAATTTTACCTAAGACAAGAGTCTTACCACTTCAGGTGGAGTGTTGGAAGAGGCACGAACATGGATGCAACTCCAAATGGGAAGTTTTTGAGCAGCCATCCTAGTTCAAATGTTATGATTTCAAACCATTCCAACAGACAATATGCTTCAGGCCCTCCTTCTAGCGCCAAATATGTTGAAGCCCCGAAAATCGGGCCGACAACAAGGGGGATACCCACCCGGTCCGGACCTTGGTTGACAGCTCCTTATCCGTTTGGTATAGCGGGTCCGACTGGGGATAATAGGACCAGTTTCCCAATCTAAGGGTGTGTGTGTGTGCAGAGTTGGATGTTGTTGATCTAAGAATACTTAAAGCTAATCTAATTCAAACTTTTAAACTAAATCTATGCTATTGTAATCTAATGAAAAACAACACATCTAATCTATGCTAACCCGGGGTGTATTTCTTCTATTATGCGATCTAAAAAGATTTCAAACAATAACTGGTAATAAAGATCATTCAGCTATCATAAGAATAGAAATCATTTAAGATAAACCACTTTGCATAAAAAGTTAGGCAAAACAGTTGTGAACAGCATATCGCATAATAAGTTATTCATACATCAGACATAAATAAATGACTCCACCGTACAAAAGTGCCAAATGGTAACTCACACATTCATGCAATAACATATAAACAACTAAAAACTGTATATCACTTTCAGAATATAAGCAGAAATGATCAAGAGATAAAAGTACCATTTATGACTGGTCCTACTTATAAGCTTCAAGCAACAATGATTTATCTCTACTTGTTCTAACATCTACTAAGAGTACAGAAGTGCAACATCAGTAGCAGACATCAAATGCAAACATTAATAAATCTCGATCCATCCATTCATCAAAACCTCCTCTGAGGGTGCAGAAGTGCATGTTCTGAGGACAAGTTTTTGACAAATTTCTGGACCCTTCTCCAAATGCAATGAGAAGGGTTAAAATACTACTTCCTAATTCTAATAATAGTTTGTTTACAAAATTTAGGATGCGGTTTTCAAATGACCGTCCTTTTTCTAATCTAATTTTAAAGAAAAAACAACATTCTAAATAAGACTATTTCTGAATCTGATCTCTAAAGCTGCAAGTGTTCATCATGGGCTTGAGGAGAGTCGGCTGGCTGACTTCTGCTTTGAGCTGGGCTGCGAAAACGGAATCTATGAGAGCTGGCACTACTTTTTCGGCCGCGTTTATGATGCATTTCACAGTCATCCATTGACTATGCGGCTTGAACAAGTATGCCCAATAACACTCCCAATTTAACCTGTTTAATGCTTGGATCGCTTTTCCCTTCTCCTGTGCCTTCTGCTTCCAATCGTAGTTTATTTGGTAGATACCCCGGGGTGGTCTCTTCGATTAAATTTGTTCTGTGCAAATTTTCATTTACACAGTCGATAAGAATGCTTGCTTGCGTGGCCGCTGTCTCCGCTGCTTGTTCCGCCTGCCTGATTTGATCTTCCCATTTATCAAAGAGCAATTCTTTATGATTCTCGTTTATTCTGGGTGCACTTGCTCTTTTCCCTTCATCTTCATCCTGCCAAGCCAAGTACTCCGTCACTCTTTTGTCACTCTGATCATAGTCACTCCGCAAGTCTACCACTTGATTGGTGATTTTATCGCTCAGTTCGCAATAATGACTCCACTGTGATATCTTACGTCCCAACTCTTCCTGTTGCTGCAGTAGTTGTTCATTTAAGCCAATAGACTTTGAAATAAATTCTGTAAGCTTAGGCTCATCTTTATGCATTTCTTGGAAAATTTGTAATTGTTTCCCTTTCTTTGTCTAACTCTGTCGTGACAGGTGGCGTTTTAATGACGAGAGGGGGGACATCTCTTGGCGGAGAGGCGATAACCTGCTGTTGCGACATTTCACTTGACTGAGCCGTGTCTTTAGCTGCCTCTTTGTTCTTTCCTTGGTTGCTTCCAGACCCTTTAGAATGTTCAGGTACTCCTTGCGCAATGTTAGAATTAGATCTGGAAGTGCTTGAGTTCCCACTGAGGCTAACGCTTGGAGTCGGTTCTTTGGCAGGCAGTCGCAGCTTTTCTAAAGAAACACTGGCCAGTCTTCTTTCCCTGTATACCATGAATCTTTTGAGGTCATCTGGAGACAATTTTCACTGAGCTTCCCGCAAAATTTCCTGGAATGAGCTTTTATTCTGAAATAAATCATCAAATAAATCTTTCTTTCCAATGAATACTTTTATTTTGACATTCGTTGTGAAATCTTGAGCAACTTCATTAGGGTCGAATGGCCTTGCCGGGAATTTAAATTATTGTAGACACTTCACATTCTCCACTTCAGTGAACGTGTGACCTACATCAAACAATGAAAAGGCCCCACAAGCTACAGGAAACTGAGGCCATATGGCCTTCTTTTTGTCTTTTAGGTCTTTAGTTAGGCCGCCTTCTGAACAGGTTTGATAAGCAATTTCTCGAGCCAGCAGTTTTTCAGGAATATACAAGGGTAGGACATGAGGAGGGACGGTGCTTCCAAATACTCTAATATAGGTGAACCATTCTTCCCCGAACCATCTTGCGATGGGGATGATATCTATCCGTGCCTCGGGTGAGCACCTCGGGGGATCTTCATCATACATCATTCTATACAAGGGTAAGATAAGCCCGTGACAAATCTGGTAGAAATGTGGGATGAACTGAGAATCCCACAGTACCTTATGATAAACATGGATAGGTAATGGGTCCTGGGTATTCCATTTCCAACCCATAATGGGAAATTTAGACACATAACAAATAGAATCCATAACATATGCGGATAGATAAAAAGGAGGATAGATCCTTTGAGACAAGGATCTTTTAGACCGGTAATTGATAATAGCCGTGTATAGATTATCAGAATAGATCTTGGCCCAATCCATAATATCGGAATTTGTGGCAGCATCTATTAATGGTAACCATTCAGACGAAAACTTATTGATATGTGGCATCCCAAATAATCTACAAAGCATGGCTGCAGCAAAGCAATACGGAGAGGTGAGGGAACCAGTGCTGTACATACCGTTTTTGTCTTTCTTGAGCGGTTCCTCTTTTCTGGACCAATCTTTGGTGGTCTCTGACAGGTCTGGGTTCTCCGCCACAAATTTCTTAACGAATTGTGCATTGTAAGTCGCCTGCGGTTCAGGAAGATGATACATAAGCTTTAAATCTTGTGCAGCGAATGATCCGATGAGCCCTTGTCCTTGAATCTTGAATTGTCTGTTGTCCATGTCTGCATTGTCAAGTATCCACTTGATCATATCCGTATATGGTAGAATTTTGGGCCTTGCTGCTATCCGATGAAGAAATGAGCATGCTAGCTCTTCTAAGGACGCTTCGGAAGAGCGTTGTGAGCCCGCGACAGCAGTAACCTTCATTATTCTGGGATTCTCTTCCTCAAGCAGTCTGTACATGCTTTCCCACGTCGATATCCCTGCGTCTTTGTTACAGGCTGTGTCTGTATACAAAGGCGCCATTTCCTTCGTCTTTTCCTTAGCCTCAGAGCCCTGAGCTCTATTTTTCTTTCCCATTTCTTCCTGCGTATGGCTGTGTATCGTCTTTCGCTCTCCGTTCCTGCAGCTCACAAGTGAAATGGAAATGACTGATCAATAAAGGTGATGGGAGAGTTTTAAATGCAACAGATATATCAAATATGCCACCTTACGTGAAGTAATTCTTTACAAAAGCACGCATCTACATTTCATTTAATAGCTGACAACTAATCCCTTTACTATCATTAAAAGCGCATGATCTTGAGTCATATTATGGTAAGTGGCTTTTCTTAAATAGCGTGCCCGCAGGATTCGTGATGAAGTGATTTTATGATTTGCTTACGTAACATCGCAGATCGCGCCATCGCAAATCGCAGATCGCGCAAACACACAAATATAACATCGCAGCGATCACAACATCGCAGATCGCAGAAGTTTTATGCTTGCCAAATCTTGTCAGCTCATTTTCTGCGATATGCGATCTTGCGATCGGTGTTATCGCAGATCGGTAAATCTTGAAGTTTTTTCGTTATGAGTATTACTTTATTGCGATGCGATATATTGCTTAGCATGAGGGTCTTGTACATACCGGGATTATACTCAAATGGAAGCACTTCCTATCTTTTTTGCAACGCGGCTTTAAAGATTTTTCCTTATCATAGACTTAGGTTTTAAAATATTCAAAAGACCTTCCTAAGCTTACGATGGTAACCTTATTTTGGAGAAAGGAAACTCTTGCTTTTCCTAAATTTTAACTAAGGGTCCCCATTCATTTAGCATTTTGGACAACACTTAAATGAAAAAGGGGGGGGGGGGTTGTTGCTGGCCACAACACAATGTAATAGTTAATATATGTTGGAAGTATGTGGGCTCCTCAGTATGGTATGAACATGACAAGATATGAATATGAATGTATTCCCCCCCCCCCCCCAATTGATGGTATTGGCAATTTTATGAAATGAGGAAGAGAAATGTTTTTCCTACAATTATCATTCTAGCTTTTTATGGAATTTTATGGTCAAAAGTTAGAAAATGACGTACCTTCACTTATCCTTTGGAATGGATGAGTTGTATGTGTGGTGGCTGCAAAATTCTGATCACATTCTTCTTCAAGTGGCTGAACAAGAGGAGTCATGGATAAACATATAAGATGACTTTTTATTGCTTCTACTAAAACTTGTTGAATCTGCTCCAAAATTCTGAAAATAATAGTCTTCATGTCTTCAAAAATCATTGGCACAATTCCTACTATGTGAAAAGATGTTATGATGTCGAACATAGTAGGAAATTGTTGGCTTAGTGGCCATTAATGGATGCCACTAGTCAACACGAGAACTCTCACCATTGATGACACTGAGAGTCAAGATGCACAAACACATCTTGCTAGGTACGAATGAATTTGTCGATGTCGAGTCACCTAGAAGATCTGATGAACAAGGGACATTAATGTATTCCCATTGTTTGTCAGCATGAGGACTTGCCATTAAGGCATGCAAACCTCAAGGTGTTTTTACAAAAAACTTAGACTCAAAGGACTATGGACTCAATAATTTGCATTGAAGCAGAGCTTATTTGTGAAATGAAAATGACAAGAAATGGAAGATGAAACTGGAAGATAGCAGTGGAGAACAGAAATGGTAATGGGAAATGAGCATGTGAATGAGCCTCTTGCTTTTATTTGTGGATTATGAATGGAGAAAAAGAGATGGAAAGTGTATGTGAATGTAAATGGAAAATATGGAGTGAAATGAGGTGAATGGTTTATTATGAAGTATGGATGTGATGGAGACAATAGTATCTGAAATTTTTTCAAGTGTTTGGATATGATTTTGCATCAACATATTTCCTCTTTGTTGCTGATCATCCTTTTATGAAATAAATTGGTTTCTTAGAGAGACACCATTCTCTTGTAGTCATTTGTCCTTCCTCCTGGAACCTGCAAAAAAAACTAATACTTCTTCTGCAATGGAATGTAAGATTATCAAAGGAGAGAGGTGATCAATCTCTCTAGTTATGATATTTACACACAAAACAAAGAATTTGTATTAATGAAACAAGTTCTCAAAGGAAAAATCAAAAGAATTTATACCTGCTTTGGAATTGGTGCCCCAAGTTGAATGTTGCTTTCTTTCAGCAATTTATTTCATTATTTGCCATTTCAAACTCTAATGATGGATTTCTCATTGTGTAGATCTTGTTGAGATCTTTCCAACGGTACTTGAATCATCAAAATCTGATTTTGGATGAGAAAGTTAGGCTGATTTGAACAATGAGGTTTTTTTTTTTTTGTTTTTTTTTGTTTTTTTTTTTTTTTTTTTGCAGCTGCGGAATGTGCACAGTTCTGTAGCTAAAAATCTTGAATACAAAGTTAGCCATTCATCTTTCATCATCAGTCCAAAATTAATCAATACCTTCAAAAAAGTGAGCAAATAACTTATTCATTTCATTGATTCAATTTTTTTTTTGACATGCAGCGACTCAGTGTGGCGACTAGTGATAACGCTCAACTTGATTTCCTTTTGACTGGGGTCTTTTTCATCGAATTGGATCAAATGAATAAGACACCATCCATGTACTGACATTCCCCCAGCTACCCATGTGGCTTGTTTTGCTTAATGACACCTGCAACCTAGAGTTTAACAAAACAGCTGCGGAAAGTTGAACCAGCTGCGGAAAGTGGCTGAAACAGTCAACCATCAGTTTTACGCATATTTTGGATACTTGTGTTGTGCATATTTTTTAATCTCTTCCACACTTTCCTGTGGAGTTTCTGCAACCTTAAAAGTAAGTGATTCATCTTTAAAAATGAGATTTTTATTTGAAACAAAACCAACCAAAATGATATTGATCCCTTCTCTTAACTGAAAATGCAAGTGTTACTACACAATAAGCCCGGGCTTCCCATACAAACAGCAGATAAATTCTGATAAATAATCAAGGATACCAAGGTCATGCTTGATAATAACATCGTTGTCTGGCCTGAGCAAGGACTGGACTATTTGTGCAGCTTCATGCTGGAACATTACGTTGTTTTGAATCCAGGTGAGCCATAACTCATGTTTAAGACAATTCTCAGGAATATTAGATGACACTTCTTGAAAAATAACAACACCAACTTCCCTGCATGGGATTCATTCCACTCCGTGGCATATGTAAAATAGCCAACTCCCATAAGATCACACTAAATCTAAAATTCTGGAACGTGGAAATAAAGAGAAGAGTTATGTGATTTTTTTTTTTGAATACATATTATCAGCCATAACTGAAGTACGAGTCAGGAGAGAAGCCATTATACATTAAAATCAAGATTGAATGCTACTCCATGCCACGTCTATCAATTGGCTGTGAAGAGCCGTATCTAACTAGTTCACGTAACGGAGAGTCGTCTTAAATTGGAACTATTGTTAACAGGTGCGTGATGAAGTATGATTTCATTAAGGATGGAGGCGTGTAACTAGGAGCTGAATGCCACCGCACAGTTGATACCCAAATTGGAATTGCCTACCCCAGATAACCGAATTAAATCAAACATTAAACTATCAGTTCATCAATTGAAATTCCGTTTTTTCTCTCGCGGCAAGCAAAAATGTGTTCCAAAGAATTGAAGATTTCTCCCAGACCGCCACGAATTTGTTAAAACGGTTTCTGGGTTATTTAATTGGCCCTGCTGGCAAAAAAACTCATGTTTTCTTTTTTTCAGATTCGTCTCCGTTTTTCCAAATCGCGCGTTTGAAATTTGACGTTTTTCAGCTATTACGCATTTTTTTCTTTTGTAATGTGTATTATACAGGCACAATGACAGAGTTGAAGAATTGGGGCGACTAATAGTCACAGGTTTGTTATCTGAAAACAGAAGAATGAGCCAATCGTTGATCTATTATCCTCATGTTTAGTCAATATTTAGAAATGTCCTTCTGTCAGCAAATGTAATCAGCTTACATGCTCTCGCCCTTGGAGAAAAATGACTACTCGGCCCTCAATAATTTAATGGATCACCAGAAGCTACCTTCAAGAATTCAACCCTCTATTTCTGACTGATAATGTAGCTATCCAAAGGTGAAATCAACTCCAGAAATCTGCCACTAAATGATGAATGCCTCCTACAGGAATCAACCTCCAAAAATGCACGATTCGGTCCTCAAACAAGGAGCTCAATCCACCTGAAATAAATTTCAGCCTCTAAAAAGAAATGTCGAGGCCCCTTGATGGAGTTAACATGGATTCTACAAATTTGCATTCACCTTCTTATTGTTACCTAATCGTTTAACATTCGAACCCTTGGTTTTTTCGCATATACAATGCATTTTTTTTTTATGTTGCAGGTTTGTTTCAGGCCAAAGCTTGAACAGGGAGGCAGATTTTCTTGTTGAAGCCACAGTGAAAGCTAGGATTCAAGATAGCCATAGATTATTTTTCTTCTTCTTTTTTTTTTCTCTGAAATTGTAAATTTTTATAATAAGGATTAATGATTTTCAATTTCAGGCAGCAAAGACTTCAAGTAAAACATGCGAAAAACAGGACTTTGGCTGAGGTTTTAAGCTCATTTTTTATCAGTCTGAGCTAGGTGACTAGGATAGGATCCATGTCGGGACAATTCTGGAGATGCCCATGTGGTCGGTTTTTTTATTGGATGCTTGTAACCTGCTAAACCTTGAAACAACTGCGGAATTCTCAACTAGCTGCGGAATCAGGCTACATTCCACAGCTAAGTTGCAAAACCTTATTAAAACAGGATACAGTGTTTTGAGGACCACTACAGACCATAACTAATCAATTTTGGATAGTTTGAACCTATCAAAGCAGTTGGGTTTCTTTCTTTTTTTCTTTTTCTTTTTTTTGAATCAATTGAAATGATGAAGTTTATTTTGTCTCCTTTTTTTTTTTTTTAACATAACAATTCTTTTTCTGATCCTCCAGATCACACAAAGTGCAGGAGGAGAGCATACTCAAGAATTATTAATAGTTTTTTTTTTTTCACATAACAATCATTTTTCTGATCCTCCAGATCACACAAAGTGCAGGAGGAGAGCATACTCAAGAATTATTAGATTTTTTTTAGATGAAAGAAATAAGGTCTCCTAATTACACTTCCCCGGCAACGACACCAAAATGTCTAGTCAATTTAACGTCTTAAATTGCTCTACATAAATTATCAATCCGGGTATCGTAAACTGATGAAGTGTGGTACACCATATGTGCTTAGTTAACTTTTTTCTTACTTCGTTGTTTTATAGTTTATGTTGTTTTTTTTGGGTTTTGTTCTTGTTGGTTTCCTAAAGTGTCTAATGCAAATGGAAATCCTATTCTAAGGTTTTAAGAATACTTTTAAAGGACAAGTATGGATAGAGATTTCAAGACAAGATCTATGTCCTTAATGGTAACTTCCAAAACTTAGCACTTCAAAAGATCTCAAAACATGTTATTGATGGAATTAGTACTTAAACAAAAGTGTAAATATGCAGCTACTTCAATCAAACAAAAGATGAAATACTGATCATGAAATCATTGTCTCTGCTACTTGTCTGAAAATAAAAGTTAAGCTATTGCACTCAAACAAATCAAAAATTGCAAGGAAAGTAAACTAAAATCACATTACATCAACTCATATTCTGACCCCTCACCATTCGACTCACTTTGGCTATCGAAGGTAATCATAAACAACTTGAGCAATATGATATCTAATTTGTAGAAAATACAACTAATATTAAACTACACATTCATACTTCAATCTCTCACCATTCGACTCGCTCTGGCTATAGGAGGTAACTGAAAATGACATGAGAAATTCAATAACTATCTTGTAGAAAAATAAACTAATATCAAACTACACATTCATACTTCAATCCCTCACTAGTAGTTCCGCTCTGGCTATAGTAGGTAACTGAAAATGACATGAGCAATTCAATAACTAACTTGCAGAAAAATAAATTAATATCAAACTACGCATTCATACTTCAATCCCTCACCAGTAGTCCCGCTCTGGCTATAGGAGGTAACTGAAAATGACATGAGCAATTCAATAACTAACTTGCAGAAAAATAAACTAATATCAAACTACGCATTCATACTTCAATCCCTCACCAGTAGTCCCGCTCTGGCTATAGGAGGTAACTAAAAATGACATGAGCAATCTGATATTTAAATTAACTAACAAAGTAAATGAATAAGACCGAAATCAAAGCATAACTGAAATTGAAAAGCAAAAAAACAAAGTCAGCGGAGAGGCAAATCTCATGTCACTATTTGATGCAAAAACATGTAAAGAAAAGAAACTAATCTATGATCAACCGGTTGAACACACTTACATGAATTAAAATTGCATGAATGGAAAATCTAAACTATCAAACTTGAAAGCAATCAAATGACATAATGAAATCAAAGCAAAATTACAAAATGAAATCTACTATACCTTACATTCTAATATGCTCCATGACATCTACTTCACATCTCCTTCCATGTTGAGAACATCAAAGCTTTATTCAAATTCTTCAAAATTACAAAGTACAACAAAGCTCTCCAAAGCTTTCAAAAGCCATCAAGGAAGAACTACAAACTCCAAGCTAAATAACTAAAAGCCAAGCCAAGCTAACAAATGAAGGAGAGAGATCTCCTATTTATACAAAAATATGAGAGCCATCTCATTAATAAGAGTCCATAAATCTCTCCCTCTACCTCTAGAGTCCTAATCAAAATAGGAACTGATAAGATACATGTCTTCTTAGAGTTACAATACAATTAGGAGATTTGACACATATCCTCATGATCCCATGATTCTTTCCACTCAAATTCGAATTTGGCCTTAGAGTGCCACATAAGGGTCTTCTATAAGCCTCCTTTCAACCTACACATGTCAACAATTTCAACCTATTTGTTAGGTATAAGCATATGCACATTATTTTCTAATTTTTAACCACAAATTCACTTAAAAGGCTTAGAATTAATAAAGATTGGAAAAACATAAATGTGGCCCAATGATAATGAAAGTGGGATGAATGTGGTGACATAGTAGTGAAATGGAGGTGAAATGGAGGTGATATAGTGGACATAATAGTGAAAGTGTAATGGAAATGAATGACATTTTTAAGACTCAACACCATGGTTGAGGAGTATGAATCCATTATCAGAAACAATGTTTGGGAAGTGGTCCCAAGACCAAAAAACAAGTCAGTGGTGACTTTTAGAAGGCTTTACAAGGTAAAGCAATCAATAGATGGGAGTGTGGAGAAACACAAGGCCAAATTTGTGGCCAGAGGATTCTCTCAGGTGGAGGGAATTGATTACGATGAGACCTTTGCTCCAGTAGCAAGGTACTCTTCAATCATATCTATTCTAGCACTGTCAGTGCATATGGGATGGAAGATACATTAGATGGATGTGAAGATAGAATTCCTCAATGGTATGATTGAGGAAGAGGTGTATATTGAAAAACTAGAAGGATTTGAGACCTTCAACAGAGAGCCTCATGTGTGCAGACTCAAGCGAGCGCTATATGGACTAAAATAAGCACCCCGTGATTGGTACACCAGGATTGACAACTATTTCACCAGGTTGGGCTTTACCAAAAGTGAAGCAGATGTGAACCTTTACCATATTGTGGTTGAAGGTAAATTGTTGATTATAGTATTATATGTCGATGATTTGATTCTAACAGGTGATGAGAAGTTGATAAAATATTGCAAAGAGGATCTTGCAAGAGAATTTGAGATGAAGGACCTAGGGCTCATGCATTACTTTCTTGGTGTGCAAGTATGGCAAGGAGATGAGGAACTATTTGTCTCTCGGGGAAAGTATGCCAAAGAGATACTTAAGAAGTTCCACATGGACAGCAGCAAACCCATGGAGACTCCTCTAGCAAGTAATTGGAGGAAGGAGGATGCAACTTCAGGTCAAGTAGTGGAGGTTATTGTTTATAAACAACTTGTGGGTTCACTTATGTATTTGGTGAACACACGACCGAACATGTGTTTTGCAGTTAACCATATTATTTAAGCCATGGTTAAGCCAATCAAACTTTATTGGAAGGCAGTTAAACATGTGTTGAGATACCTTAGAGGCACCACTCAATTTGGTCTTTGGTACAGATAGATAGAGGGAGTCAAGCTTCAAGGCTTCACAGATGCAGATTGGGCAGGGAGTCCATCTGATAGGAAGAGCGCATAAGGGGGAATCTTTATTATTGGGCCAACAATAATTTCTTGGTACAATAGGAAGCAGAGATTAGTTTCACTCAGTTCAATAAAAGCAGAGTACAAAACTGCTAGTCAAGCAATTTGTGAGGCTATCTGGATGAGGAAGATCCTTGTTGGCTTATTTGGTGAGCAGATGGATCCTACAGTGATTTACTGTGATAATAAGAGATGTATCAAACTATTTGAGAATCCATTTTTTCATGCTCGATTCAAGCATGTCAACATCTGATATCACCATCTACGAGATTGTGTCTAGAGGAGAATCATGTTGTTCGAGTACATTCCTATAGAGAAGCAAGATGCAGATATTTTGACAAAGGCATTGTCAAGATGCAAATTTGAGTTTGACAGAGGTAGGATCGTGGTAGTAGATAATCCATTTCTTTTTGAGAGGGAGTGTTGAAAAATGCAACAAAAAAATCCTAATTTAATTCCGTCCTTGAATTAAATTAGGAATTGAATTGTAATTCCAATTCTCATAGCAACTAGTAATAGTTAACTAAGTTATTGACTTAGTTGGCTCAATTAATTCGAGTTGGGAGTCTAACTAGAGTCGTGTAGAGTGTCTCCTACTTTTTGGGAGCCCTGGTTGAGTTTATTTTGTGTTGTAATAATTTAATTCACTTTAACTTAGTTAAATTCAGTTAAACTAGTTCCAACCGATGGAGGAATTAGTGGGAGATCCATTAGTGGGGTGTAACCTGCAATAGTGGGGTGTAACCAACACTGATCAATTAGTAAACTAAAGATTCACTCATAAATATCTCATGCATGTTAGATAAGAGAAATATCCAGTTGAAATTGGAGTTCGGGGACAATGTACTATTAGTTGTATAATCATTTGAATTGTACAGCTAGTGCATGCAATCAGAGGAAGGCCTATGAGGATTGCGCAATTCATATTTGTGGAATTTCCCAACTAAATATGGGTTAATTCCCAAGGGAATAACGCAAGGAAATAAGAGCGTGGCAAGGAGAAGAATTGGCTAAGTACTGGATTGAACTGGTTTGTGAAGCAGGGAGATAGATTAAGATAGTGCAGAGGTTGCTTGGGCTTGAGAAAAGCATAGTAATCTTATCATATTTTCTTATTAATGCAATATACCGATAGTAGGAGTTTTTAGCTATGGATTTTCCCATAAAATATTGTGTTGTGTGATTGGATTCTTTCTCTTTGATGCTTTGTGATTTCATCGATCATTTATTGTATCCGCTGATGAGTAGAGCAGATTCAAGTCAATTGTTTTTGCATATTACAATCTGCAGTTTGAATCTATAGGAATTTCTACAAATTAACTTATTTTAGATCTACATTGATATGCTATTATTCTAATCCAACTCTCTTATTTATAATGACTAACTTTCTTTGAATCTAATCTATATAGATCTATTATTCTTTTGACGGTGTTGGAAATCTATCAACCAAGGGAATTTCCCCGATATAAAGTTCCAACTAGACCTAACGCCGTTTGGTGTAGGAGTCCCATCCGGTATAAAGGCTTGGTTTCCATATACTTAGATATTTGCCTTGGCTCTAGTTGTCAACACAAGAGAGTGACACAACGATATCTTTGAACAATAAGGTAAGTGTACCTGGTGAGTGCGCAACGTAACTGTGTCAAGGTTCTCTTACTGCAAAAGGGGGAGAAAAGTGAGCCTCTAAGTGAGAGGTAATAGTAGCACCCAGGAAGAGACACACATGGACTAAGAAGTTCTATCTTGCATCCAGCGCAATAGTCCACAGTGGATGCGGGGGTCGTTAAAACCAAAGTGCAAGGGAAGACTCGTCCACCATCCAACGGAGTTGTCCACGGCAAATATGATGGTCATTATAACCAGTAAGAAAGGAAGGTCTGTCTAGTATCCTACACAGTAGTCCACAAGGATGAGACAACAGTGATAACCAATACAACACATTCCCAACAAGGTAAGCACTAAAACAACCAAAATTGTTCAACTATCTTAGTACATGTGAAACAAACATGAATTACAAATGTTGAAAGAATAGTCTTACAAACATTCACAAGACCTACATGAAAACAAAATGGCCTGAACAAGCTTTTGTATTAAGCAAAAGTTCCAAGACACATATGTACATCATACATCACTAGCCCCACTAGTGGGACATTGGAGCCACTCATCGCTCCTCAAAGAACTGACTGAAAACTCTCTATGCCTCGTGGGAGGAGATAAGGAGAGAAATCCTTTTCTCATACAATGAGGGGGTATATTTAAGCAAGGGTGATGCTTGACCCTTATGAATCTTCGACTACCCTCATAGTTGTTAAACTTCCTATAACTTTTCAACTGACATGACTCTTCATATTCTTATGTGTCCATTGGACTTCCAATTTACATTACATTCGATTTGAAATAGACATGGCTCATAATAGTGATTTGGCCTTGACAATTCATGACACGACTTGACATGACATTGCTGACATGGACTAGCTTGTTGAGGTGGTAATGTCAAGCTGCTGTTGTTGGTGTGTTCTTAGATGAGCTCTCTCTTCTCCTCTACATAGATGTATGATGCGGTGTCCTCAATGATCATTGGTCTTGAGAGGTGGTTGCATGCATGTGTTCCATTTGCTTGGGCTTGATAAACTTCTTTATCCGTTCAACTATAAGTGAGTCTTCTAGCATGTTCGCCCCTCCTTCTCCTTCTTCATTGTCTCGCCATGCTCTAACAGCGTACCTGTTCCTGCAATTCACTCATGATGGGATGCCATCAAATCCAAAAAATCCCTAGTCTAAGATGATGCACTGTTATCCACGGACTCAGCCCGGGAGAGGTAATAGGCTGGGAAAGAGGGCCCACTAACTACACGTTACGAAGTTCCAGGTGACAGGGAGGGAGACTGGTCACTGAGACTGTGCAGAGTGCAACTCCGGCTTGGTTGAGGAACTCCTGAGCAATGTCAACACTATCGGGAAAAATTGTGCAGAGGCCACTAGGAGATAGGATTGCGCAGTTGGGACAATCAGTGGCTGCTGCAAGATGGGACCTGGGAGGCAGGTCTGCGTAGTTTTCAGAGGACGGGGCAGGACTGGGAAGTAGAGGGCCCTGGGAGGACATGTCTCCATAGTTCTGGAGATTAGTGAGTCTTGGATGAGGGAGCACATCGGGGGACACTTATGTGCAGTTCTACGATGCAAAACAGGTTGGGTTCTCTGTAATGCGGGGTTCTAGTAGGCAGGGAGGAGGCTTTATGATTAATTTTGCGAAATGTGCAGTTCAGGCCAGGCTTGAGGCAACTTCTACGCAATTCTAGGAAGGAAGGTAGGCTGCTCAACTCTAGGATTGCGCAGTGCAACTGCCCTGGAGGACAGTCTCTGCGCACTGCACAGTTCTAGGAAACAGAGCAGCATCATTGAGGGCTGAGACTGCACAGTATGCAACTCAGTTGTGATCTGGTGAAAGAGAATTGTTTGGTTGAAAGGATTTTCAGTAAAATGGCTAAGTGTGGTAGGTAAATGAACTTGTGAGGAACTTGACATTGTGATCACACACTTAGCTTACTTTGACGACATGACAACATAGACCATTGGAACAACAAGACAAAACATTACCCTCTGTGAGATTGTTTAAGACAAAAAGTGACAAGTGCAACACTTGTGATAGAATTTAGGGCAATTGTGACGACACTTATGCGATAGTGCTAAAAACTTTGTGTATGAGTGCGACAGGTGTTTATATTACTAGGGCAACTTGTATACACAAATACCAACCTTTGAGGTCACTAAAAAGGCTCGCAAACATGACATAACAACCAAACATGCCAAAAGGCGATAGTTGATACAACAAGTGAAAGGGAGCGAGACACTTAGAGGAAACACATGAAATGATTGCCAATCCTTGCAACCATGCACGTCATTGAAGAAATAATGATATAACGATTATAAGTGGTCCTTCATGCTACACTAAGAGGTGTATTTCAAAATATTTACTTTATTTTCCATACCTACCCTCCAAAGGGTTATGCATGAGATGGAGTCTTCATGCAGTCCCGATCTTCTATCATACTATGGGTTCCTTGGTCTCCTTATCTAACTCCTCAAATCCTTGAGAGTCACTTAGCATGTCATCCTTCTTCATGGCCACTGAGAGACACAATTACGCAGTTTAAGCAGGCCGTGACTGCTGCGGGATGAGGCTGTGGGATGGATGCCAAGGGAGGTTGGGCTTTCTACACATTGCGCAGTTCCAATAGGCAAGGGAAAAAGCTTGAGGGTTGCAGGTGCGAAGTGAACAGTTGAGGAAAGTTGGATGAGGCTAGGTTGCTAGGGGAACTCTAGAATTTGGTTAAGTGTGGGATCAATGGAACTGATGTGAATAGTGATAGAACTTAACTATGATCACACACTTGAACACTTAGTGATACAACATAGACCATCCAGAACATATAACACATACTTCACTTAATGCAACAACCTTTGTGGCAACTTACAACAAGTGTGGCTCCAATGATAGACTTTGGGAGGATAAAGGCGACACTTGTGCAAGAGTGCTTGAAATGAGTGTGAAACATGTCTATGTGATGAGGACAACCATTCTCACAAAGATTTCCCCTTGAAGCAACACAGACTTCCCTTTGCATGACAGGCAATAATCCCCATGCCCAAAGATGACACATACTATATAAGGATAAAAGAATAAACGACTCTTAACATTGAAGAGGGGAGCTTGATATCATCATTTTACCAATAAGTGACAAAGGAATGAATGATCATGGGATCGACAGTAGGCTCTGAAATTTAAGTCTAGGCCAAAATTTTGGAGGTTGTTGCAGCCGCTACAACACTCGGTGACACGCTGGTTGAATACCAACTTATTTGTCTTAGTTCATTTTAGTGTAGGGCCTTAGTCCTTTAGGGAGTATTGATTCATCGTGCAGATTACTTTGTCTTACCCACTTACCCCATGGGAAGACATGGTCCCCTTTGTGCCTACTCAGTTGAACACACCATAAGATTCATCCATATTACAGTGTTTCAAATTGGGAAGGCTAGTTTTGCTCGCGAGCTTAAGATTTTCATAGTATAGTTTTTCATCAATGGTGTTGCTTCGTTGCGAGCAGGCCTAGACAGTACCCTAGCAAAGTCATTCAGGAACACAAGCATTGCTCCACTGCCAGTGAGCCTGAACAGTACCCCGATGGAGTTACCTGCTTCACCTCTCTGCGCAGGAAGCCTCTCTCTTCTTTCGCGTTTATTTATTTTTGTAAGAGAACTGTGCATCAACAATTATTTATTTTTGGGGCAGAAGAGTGATCCAAATGGATCCAAGAACACTCTCTAAGTCTTGAAATCTCTTAAAACCATGCCAAAGATCCAAACAATCACATGCCGAGAGCCCTTAGAATGGCAGAAAAACACTATCGGGAGGCAAAAACCAGAGAAAACACGTGAAAATAGTGAAAAAAACAGAGTATCAAAGGCAAAATAGGTGAATGCATAATAGCTGTCAGATCTAGCCGATCAACGGTCCAAATCTGATCGGTGAATCGCAATCGGCACAGGCAGACAATAGATATCGGCGCAAACTAAATACCACTTGCAACAATGATCAGCGAAGTTAACTAGGACCGTCGATCAAACCCGCAGATCGATGGCCCATGTTACATCGCATGATCGCTATCGATGATTACAAAGAATGCTTGCAACGGCCTGGGACATGAGTGATATGTGATTGCGATCAATCGCATCGCGATATCGCAATCAGGGCTACACAGAGGAGCGGGCATATACACATACACATCTGCGATCCGATGAACAAGACTCGATGGTTATATAAATGTTATTGCATAAGATTTGAGATCTGTAGCAAAGCCATTTTTAATGCATTTTTGCAGTTTTCGTTTATTAAACGAAATGTGAAGGATGAAGGCCGATGCGATAAGCCAGACCCGAAAGGGTTCGTGAAGTGAAATGTATATTGTTTCAAGTCTAGAGAAAAGCCATTTCTAATGCATTTTCGCAGTTTTGACGTATTACAAAAATACAAAGGGGAACCTTGGAGCAAGGCCGAAGCAACTTGCGATAGCAATTGAGGATGGACCCGATAGGGGAATAAGAGATATTTAAGGACTTTTTGAAGTCCGAATTGAACTGTGTTTTGGTGGAATTTCACAGTCGTGAATGCATTTTCCTGTGTAAAACAGAAAACATCCGCGTTTGGGATTCTGAAGGATTTCAAGGGACCGAGGCACTCTTACATTGCAGAATAGGTGCCACCTCCCATTTTAGGCGTTATGCAATGATTGTGTAATGTTGGAAGAGGGATTCGAGTGGATAGAGGCCCGGGAGACAGAAAGCCAAGAAGGAAAAACACAGCCCAGATTAGATTTAAAGCCACAGACAAAGAGCAAACAAGACAGGAAGTATTGCGGACAATGCCGAGACAGAGCTAGGACAGAGACATCGAGCGTTGAGGGAGTCTGTGTACTTAGAGAGTCTTGAGAGGTTTAAGCAAAGCTCTTGTTGTTGCATTTGTTGTGTGTGAGACTCAAATTGAGCTCACTATTGCAAAAACTCTATTTTGAAGACATAATAGAGAGGCCACCACTGAAGGCTAGACCAGGAGATGTAGCTCAGGAGTATTGGGTGAACTCCTCATTAAATTTGTTGTGTTATGTGTTATCTATTATGTTTTGTTTACTGCTTCATTGTCTGTGTATTTCGGCATCTTATTGATCCAATGCATAAAATAACATAGACAAATCCATGCACATGACTCTATAATACCTTATTAATTGTCTTAGATCTCATTATCAGATCAAGTGGTATCAAAGCTTTAGGTTTACTAAGGTTAGACAAGCTTGTGCTGGATTGGTGAATGATAACTAGGTCAAAGCTCAAATTAGGAGAAGGAGAACTGGTTGAAACTAACCCAGAAATTGGTAGAGTCTATCCTAGGAGGAAAATGGCAGAAGAAAATCCCTTGGAATCAGACTCTCAGTTCATGGACAGTTTCATGACCATGAGAGCCATGGTAGAAGAAATGTATCGAGAATTTAAGAAAGGTCGAAGTGAAGATTCTTCAACCTCCAAACAAGACAAAGGAACAAAAGAATCCCTTCTAGATGGCCATTCTGAAGGCAAAGGAAAAGAGGCTCCTCTATCCACACATCCTAATAGCCCTGAAAATAAAAAGAAGAAAACATCTTTGATTAAATTAGATGTTAAATTTTATTTGCCAATATATGATGGAGAAATAAATGTAGAGAAGCTAGATAACTCGATTAGATAGATTGATGTGTATTGTAGAGTGCAGAATATTGATTCAGACAAGAGTAAAATTCAGTTGGCCAGTCTACGCCTCGGAGGAATTGCCTTGGTATGGTGGGAAGGCAGGACACAAGCTGACTTGAAGAAGCATGGTAAAATTCTTTCTGTCTGAAGTGAATTTGTTTCTGCAATTAAAAAACAATTCTATCCACTAGCTTATATGCAGCAAACTATGATGAGTTGGCAAACTCTTCGCCAATTAAAAGGGCAAAGTGTACAAAGCTACACCCAAAAATTTAGAAAAAGAGCTTTGATTCTAGGCATTTCTTTAGACTCACCTGAAACTTTGCTGAAGTATATAGGTGGTCTACACAGCTATTTGAGGCACACCATTCTCATGTTTAACCCTACTAGCATAGATTAGGTATATGTTCAGGCCACCCATCTAGAGGCTAGAGGCAAGAATGTGAACCCAGAGATTTGGGGAGCATCAAAACCCACTACAAGCAAGAACAAGGAAAAGAGGAAGCAGAAATGGAAAGAGAGGAAGGCAAATGTTGTACAAAATGCCAAACCTTCATGCACTCACTGCAAGAAGGATGGACATGATGATGAACATTGTTGGTCTTTACATCCGGAGCTGAAACCCAAGAAGTTTGATGGCAAGAAGAAGAAGACTATTGCTGCTATACAAAAAGATTTGGGGTCAGACTCAGGTGATGAAACAACAATCACAGCCACATGTATAAAAGGTAAAAATTCTAAAGCATCTACTAGTAATTCTGCACAAACTATTGATAGTGAAGAAAATGAGAGGAAAAGACATGAGCTTTTTCATATTAGAGTTATTTCCAAGCATCAAAAGATTGATACTTTGTTTGATAGTGGCTCACAAGTAAACTTAATTTCTAAAGCAATTGTAAAGAAATTGGGACTACTAACCACACCTCACAAGAAGCCATATCCATTAGGTTGGGTATGTGATAAAGCAAAGCTACAAGTGACTAGACAATGTAAACTTAGGTTTTCTTTTGGGTCAGCATTTGTAGATGAGTTTGAGTTAGATATTGTTCCCTTGGATATATGTGGAATTGTTTTAGGAAGTCCTTACTTGTATGATAGAAAAGCCATTTTCTATAGAGCTGAAAATAAGTATCAACTCGTTAAAGATGGAATCGAATATATTGTAACAGCTCATAAACTCAAGAATAATTATACTCTCATAAAGTCAAGGCAGATGAAAAGAATTGTAAATTCATGCAAGCAATTTTTACTGATGGCTGTAAAGGAAAAGAAACCTGATAAAACCAATGTATTTGAAGGCTGTGATGCTAAACAACAAGCTGATTTAGAAAAAGTGCTTCAGAATATGATATCCTATTTCAAGAACCTAAAGGTCTGCCACCCAAAAGGGAAATTATACATGATATTAATTTGCAGCAAAATGCTCCATTGCCTAACTTCGGAATGTACAGTTTATCCGCTTTAGAGAATGCAGAAATCAAGAAGCGTGTACAGGAGCTGCTCGAGAAAGGGTTCATAAGACCAAGCACATCACCATGCGGATCTCCAATCATGTTGGTGATGAAGTGATCCAAATTGGATCCATAAAGAATAATTAACAGAGCCATGGCTGTACCAGGTCGAGACAGACTTCAAAGAATTTACAACAGCAATAAAAAACACCTCTAAACCAGTGGCAATGGCAGCTAGTGTGGAACGACGAGGACCTTGATCAAAGCGTGCTGACCGAGGCCCATGGAGACTGTGCGGGAGGCGAATTTAGCCCCTGGGAGGCCCGGATCGGGAAACAAAGGAGGTTTTTGATGCGTGATTAGTGCTAATCGTGCATCACTAGGCAAAAACCCTCAAAATGGGGAAGCCTCGAGCACTAGATTGCGTGGGAGCCGGGAAAACCGTGGGATAAAAGGCTAAGCGCTAAAGGCGGGACCTGCTCCAAAACCAACGATATTGATCAGGGGCATCCATGGGCGGTAAGCAATTTTGATGGAAAAGGAGCGATTCCACTCAATGCCCGACGCGTGGCAAGCGGAGGAGAGAGAAAACCGTCGCTCATCGCGCGCTAACGTTCGAGCTAGTCAACTGCGCAGGACAAGCGAACGGTGTCGGATATGGGGGCTCCAGATCTAACGGCTGAGATTGCGCCCGATGGAGAAGATGGATTTAACGAGGGATTAAGCCGCGATTTAGAAGAATCTGAGGTCCGCTTTGACCGCCAAGGTGGCGGAAGACTCATTCCACGTCGTAAACGAAGAATTGAACTGACGACGCAAGACGGCGCAGTTCACAGGAGGACAAGTGGCCATCCCTGAGAGCCTGATGATGACGTCGAGAACAGGGAACTCCAAGCGCAGCTGCAAGCGGGCTAACCGATGAAGGTGGAAAAGGAACCGAATCGCCATGAGCCCGAATGGCTTAAAAGCCATGAACAGATAACAGAAAGCATAGAAGATTCAGGAACCCAGAGAGGAACACCGAAGATAGAAGATAAAGAAGAGAAAGAATCAGTGAAGCAAAAAGCAGAAGAAGACTGATCAGGTGCTCATGTCCTAAGTGTCGTAAAATGATCAAAATTTAAAGTACTTAGAACTGGTTCAAATTTGAATGACTGGAAATTTCTCATCTTCCCGATTCCGGCGCCACAAACGGTTTGAAAAACGGTCGCCGTATGAGGAAGTTATGGCAAAAAGAAGAATTTGTCCATAACATTAGAAATTTTAATTTTTCAAAAAAAAAAAAATTAAAAAAGGAATATTCTGCCTGCACGAAATCCGAGGCAACCACCCAAACATTAAATGTAACTGCAGTTAAGTTGGCAGAATTTTGGCAGGAGCGCCAAATTTGGCGGACCCGCCATAATTGGCGGAGGTATCTGGAGTTAACTAAAGTTAGCTGGAGTTTTTCTAGGGAAAAACTGGAGAAACTTTAAATGGCCATAACTTTGGCTAGGAAAGTCAGTTTTGGACGATTTTTTTTTTTATTTTGGGTATTTTCGACCTTCTGAAGCCATCGGTGTAGGTATTACAGCCATCTGAGGTAATTTGTATAGGTTTTAGAGCCGTGAAAGTTCTAGGAGCCACCAGGGCCCAGTTTTGTGAAGACTGTATAGGGTTGCAGGTATCCATTGGAGGTGATCCAATAGTCAATCCTGAAGGATTAAAGTGTTTTGAATCCATTTTTACCATCTATTTCTCCTGTAGATGCTTCTATTCATCTGTATTTTCAATTTTAGCATTTAATAAAAACAAGGACAAGCCCGGTTGGGAGCTTTGGACCCAGCAGACGTAGCCTTGGAGGGGGTGAACTGCTTTATCAACTTCTTTTGCATTTGTGGTTGATTTATATTGCAGATCAAATTCATTTTAATGTGTTAAACAGTAAAAGGAAATAACTCTGCTATGCTTAAATGGGTCATGAACAGCTGAAAATTTCATGTGTTTTCTTTCTGCAAGACATGGAAATCTTTTAAACATGTTTAATTCTGAATTGAATACCTTGCAAACAAATTTCAAGTAGTTTCAAATTCAGATCAAGTTGGTATCAGAGCTCAGGGTTTTGTGCAAAGATCTTCTAACTGTCTTGCAAAGTATTGATGCTTACCAGGTTGAAACTTAAAAGAGGGGAAGGACAGTTGACTAAAGAACGAGAGAATCCTCAGTCAAGGAAGGCCAGAGAGCCATCACCTCCACCTTCAATTTCACCCTCAAGAGTCTCAGCAGAAGCTTCAAGGATGTCTAAACATGAAGGAGAAATTCCTATAGAGACAGATCCAAGAGAAGAAGAAAGAGTCTTCAGAAAGGCTTTCTTGGACCTCACTGAAATGGTGAGGATATTGTACCAAGAAAGAAATGAGAAATTGGCTGGAGAAGGGTCCAAACATCCACATGAAGGAGAGGGCTCTTCAGGAGGTAAGAAGGATGATGATCATTCCAAGAAAGGACATGGAGGAAATGGTGATCCACCACCCCCATCTTCACCTTCTTCCTCTTCATCCTCGTCTTCTTCTGTTCATAAGCATAGATCCTCTGGAAAAAGTCCTTTTTTGAAGCTTGATGTAAAATTCGAATTACCTATGTTTAATGGTGAAGTGAATGCAGAAAAGCTTGACTACTGGATTAGGCAGTTGGAAGTTTACTTGAGGATCCAAAATATGCATGATGATGCCACAAAGATTCAGTTGGCTTCTTTGAGAATGGATGGAGCAGCATTGGTCTGGTGGGAGGCCAAGACTAAAGAGGAGATCAAGAAATTTGGTAAGGTTACCTTAACATGGCCTGAATTTCTGTTAGCCATTAAAAAACAATTTTATCCTCTTGCTCACATGCATAAGGCCATTATGAATTGGCAAAATTTCAGACAACTTAAGGGTCAGAGTGTCCAAGACTACACCCAAGAATTCAGGAGAATAGCTCTCTTGTTAGGGGTAGATTTACAGACCCAAGAAACCTTGCTGAAATACATCGGTGGCTTGCATAGCTACCTTAGACACACCATCTTGATGTTTAACCCTACTAGCCTGGACGAGATTTGTGTCCAAGCTACCCATTTAGAGGCAAGGGGAAAAAACACATTTGAAGAGGGTAGAAACAAGCCCCCCAAGGGGAAAAACAAAGAGAAAACCTCCAAGGGAAAGGGAAAAAATAATGCATCTGTCAAACAGGAGAGTGAGAAAGTGATCTGTAAACACTGTTCTAAACCAGGCCATGAGGAGAAAAACTGTTGGAAATTATATCCTGAAAAAAGACCTCAATTTAACAAATCTAAAGGGAAACAAAAAACTGTTGCTACTACATCTACACCACAAGATTTAGGGGAATATTCAGGTGATGAAACCAAAATTACAGCCATGGGTTTGAAAAACTTGAAGGGAAAAGAAGTTGAAACTCAAGCCAGCGCTAGTACCTCAAACTGCCATGTACAAGCTCCTAATGAGGAAGAAAGAATTGAACTGTTTCATGTGAGGGTGATTTCAAAACATACTAAAATTGACACACTTTTTGATAGTGGGTCACAGGCAAACCTTATATCAGAGGACTTGGTTAAGCAGCTTAAACTTGAGACCGTTCCACATCCGAAGCCATATCCACTTGGATGGATTTGCAAGGATGCAAATTTACAAGTTTCAAGAAAGTGCACATTGCGCTTTGCAATTACTGCACATTTTATAGACACAGTTGAACTTGATGTGGTACCTTTTGATATAGCAGGAATTGTTTTGGGAAGTCCTTACATGTTTGACAGGAAAGCTATCTTTCATCGCCATGAAAACAAATATCATCTGTTCAAAGATGGCAAGGAGTTCATTGTTAGAGCTCATCGCAAGAAGACAAATATAGCGATGGTGAATGCAGGACAGGTAAAAAGGCTGGTCAATTCAAGTAAGAATTTTGTTCTTCTTATGATTAAGCCCAAGGTTGATGTGAATCATGAGTCATTTGACAATTGTGATCCAAAACTTAAATCAGATCTGTATGATGTAGTTGATGCATATCATGAGATGTTTCAAGAGCCTACAGGTTTGCCTCCTAAGAGGGAGATTCAGCATGAAATCCATTTGCATCCAGATTGTCCTCTTCCAAACATAGGCATGTACCGCATGTCTATTATGGAGAATGCTGAAATAAAGAAGCAAATCAAGGACTTGTTGGACAAGGGTTTCATAAGGCCAAGTACTTCGCCATGTGGGTCACCGATTGTATTGATTCCAAAGAAAGATGGCACTTGGTGTATGTGTGTTGATTTCAGGGCCTTGAATAAGATAACGGTAAAGAATCGTTACCCACTCCCAAGGATAGATGATTTGCTAGACCAGCTGAAAGATGCTCGATATTTCACTAAGCTAGACTTGCGCAGTGGATATCATCAAGTAAGAATTGAAGAAAGTGACATTTAGAAGACAAACTTTAAAACCAAACAAGGACTCTTTGAGTGGCTTGTGATGTCGTTTGGTTTGTGCAATGCACCTGCAACTTTCATGCGGGTAATGGATGATGTCTTGCGTCCTTTTCTTGATGATTTCGTTATTGTCTACTTAGATGACATCTTAATTTTCAGCAAGTCTAGAGAAGATCATGTCATGCATGTTAGGAAAGTACTTGATGTTTTGAAGAAGAATCAGTTATTTCTTAAAATGTCAAAGTGTGAATTTGGAAAGACTTCTTTGGTTTATTTGGGACACATAGTAGGAGGAGGTGCTTTGAGAATTGATCCTGCTAAGATTGAGGCTATTGTGAAGTGGCCTACTCCCAAATCCATAATAGAGGTAAGAAGTTTTTTGGGTGCAGCTCAATATTGGAGGAAGTTTATCTCTAACTTCTCTTCTATAGCAGCTCCTATGCATGCAGTGACAAGTGTGAAGCATGCTTTCCAATGGGGAGGCAAGCAGAAAAAAGCTTTCGAATATTTGAAAGAGAAGAATAGTTCAGCTCCAGTCCTTGCATTACCGGATTTGAGACAACCATTTGAGATACAAACTGATGCTAGTGATTATGCTATGGGTGCAGTTCTTCTACAGCATGGTAAGCCTATTGCTTTTCATTCTGAAACTTTTAATGGTGTTGTTGTAAATTATCCTACATATGATAAGGAGTTGTATGCGTTGGTACAAAGTGTCAAAAAGTGGAAACACTACTTGATGGGCAAAGAAACTGTTATACATACCGACCATCAGCCCTTACAGTACTTGCAATCACAAAGCAAGTTACAACAGTCACGACACTTCAGATGGATGGGCTTCTTGCAACAGTTCCATTTGGTAATAAGGTATAAGAAAGGTACTTTGAATAAGGTTGTTGATATGCTTTCAAGGCCTATTATTGGTGTTGTTACTTTACTTAAGAATGATTCCATTGTACATGATAGTTACATAGAACAATATGCATCTGATGATGACTTTAAAGATGTGTATGCTAACTTGAGTAAAGGAAATCATGTAGAGGAAAATGACTATCACATGCATAACAATTTGCTGTTTCATTTGGGAAAGTTGTGTATACCACAGGGGGAGAGGATAAATGTCATAAGAGAAGCTCATTCTTCTCTTATTGCTGGCCATTTTGGTGTGAGCAAAACAGTTGCACATCTACAGAGGTATTGCTATTGGCCTCGCATGGTAGATTCTGTTTCAAGGTTCATAAGAGGTTGTTCATTATGTGCTACAAGCAAGCCTAGCAATAGGAAGCTTGGTTTGTATACTCCTTTGCCGGTACCTTCTAGACCATGGGAGAGCATCTCTATGGATTTTGTAGGAGGTTTGCCAAAATCTCGAAAGCAGCATGATTATTTATATCTAGTAGTTGATCGTTTCAGCAAAATGTGTATACTTATGCCTTGTAAGAAAACTATAACTGCTGAACAAACTGCTGAATTATTTTTTCATCATGTATGGATTCACTTTGGTTTGCCTACTTCCATTATTAGTGACAGGGATTCCAGATTTGTGGGGAATTTTTGGTTCAACCTATGGGAGATGATGGACACAAAGTTGAAGAAAAGTACTGCTTTCCATCCACAAACAGATGGACAAACCGAAGCTGTGAACAGAACCATTGTGCACCTCTTGAGAGGTTATTGCAGCAAGCATCCCAAGCTTTGGGATGAACATTTACACTACATACAACATGCTTACAATCGTGCCAAGCACTCTTCCACAAACACCTCACCGTTTGAAGCTTGTTTTGGTTACTTGCCAAAATCACCTCTTGATTACATTCTTGAGAAAGATTTCGCGATTGAGGGACATAGTAACATTGACAAAGCTCGTTCATTCATTGAAAGAATTCAGCAAATACATCAGCAAATTCAAGAACGGCTTGAAAAGAGTCAAGGCAAGTACAAGGAAAGACATGACAAGCATAGAGTCGATCACAAGTTTCAAGAAGGAGATGAGGTATGGCTGTACATTAGTAAGGAAAGGATGCAAGGAGAAGGTAAAAAGCTGAAGCCTATTCGTTATGGTCCATTCAAAATCCTCAAGAAGGTTGGAAATAATGCTTTTCAATTATATTTGCCTTCCTACATGCAAATGTATTCTGTTGTCAATGTGGAGAACTTACGTTTGTATGGACCTCCTTTGATTGCTGATCATGAAAATGTTGTTCAGCTGCCATCTATAGAAGATTTCTCGCCAGAATTCTTAGATGAGCTGAAAGAAGATACAATCCTTGACAGAAAGACACGCACTTTAAGGAGGGGCAGTGTAGATTATGTTCGGGTTGGTTTCAAAGGCAGCAAACCGAACAAGGCAAAGTGGATGGCGGTGGACGGAGTGATGGAGCTGTACCCTCACCTCTTTAACAGGTAGTTGAAGGCTTTTGGGGTCCAAAAGCTTCCCAATGGGGAGGCGTGATCAGGTGCTCATGTCCTAAGTGTCGTAAAATGCTCAAAATTTAAAGTACTTAGAACTGGTTCAAAGTTGAATGATTGGAAAGTGCTCGTATTCCCGATTCCGGCGCCGCAAACGGTTCGAAAAACGGTCGCAGTATGAGGAAGTTATGGCAAAAATAAGAATTTGTCCATAACATTAGAAATTTTAATTTTTCAAAAAAAAAAAAAAAATGAATATTCCGCCTGCACGAAATCCGAGGCAACCACTCAAAAATTAAATGTAACTGCAGTTAAGTTGGCGGAATTTTGGCAGGAGTGCCAAATTTGGCGGACCCGCAATAATTGGCGGAGCTATCTAGAGTTAACTAAAGTTAGCTGGAGTTTTTCTAGGGAAAAACTGGAGAAACTTTAAATGGCCATAACTTTGGCTAGGAAAGTCGGTTTTGGACGATTTTTTTTTTTTATTTTGGGTATTTTCGACCTTCTGAAGCCATTGGTGCAGGTCTTATAGCCATCTGAGGTCATTTGCAGAGGTTTTAGAGCCGTGAAAGTTCTAGGAGCCACCAGGGCCCAGTTTTGTGAAGACTGTATAGGGTTGCAGGTATCCATTGGAGGTGATCCAATAGTCAATCCTGAAGGATTCAACTGTTCTAAATCCATTTTTACCATCTATTTCTCCTGTAGATGCTTCTATTCAGCTGTATTTCAATTTTAGCATTTAATAAAAACAAGGACAAGCCTGGTTGGGAGCTTTGGACCCAGCAGACGTAGCCCTGGAGGGGGTGAACTGCTTTATCAACTTGTTTTTCATTTGTGGTTGATTTATTTTGCAGATAAAATTCGTTTTAATGTGTTAAACAGTAAAAGGAAATAACTCTGCTATGCTTAAATGGGTCATGAACAGCTGAAAATTTCATGTGTTTTCTTTCTGCAAGACATGGAAATCTTTTAAACATGTTTAATTCTGAATTGAATACCTTGCAAACAAATTTCAAGTAGTTTCAAATTCAGATCAAAGACAGCAGGGCCGAGCTGACCAAAGGCAGCGTCGAGCACCAGAGAGCTTGAGAGATTCAAGCCATCCCTAAGAGGATCTGTCAAACCAGAGAGGTCAAAGAGCTGGTAAGGAAGAGAGTCTGTGTACTCCAGTGGCTTGGGGAATCCAAGAACCACCCTGCCAAGCCAATATGTTTCAGGAGACTCACATTAAGCTCCTTCATTGTAATTCTCTGCTTCAAGACACAATAAAAGAAGGCCACCATTGAGAGCTGGACCAGAGATGTAGCCCTGGAGGATAGGGTGAACTCCTTATTAATTTATTGTGTTCTTGTCTTTGCTTACTGTATTTATCTGATGTTTTCCATTTCAAGTGTCTGTGTATTGCAATTTGATCGATTCGTTGCTTAAATAACATAGACACACACACCAACATATGAGTTTGTAATACTTTCATTTAATAAATTCTTAACTAAGATCACTCATAGGGTGATTATCAGATCAAGTGGTATCAGAGCACTAGGTTATAAGGATAGACAAGCTTGTGTTGGTTTAGCTGTTGAATGCTCACTAGATCAAAGCTCAAATTAGGAGAAGGAGAGTTGGTCGAAACTAATCCTGAAATTGGGAGAGTCTATCCTTAGAAGACAATGTCAGAGAAAGGTTTTGTGGGGCCAGACCCTCAATGCATAGAGAGTTTCCTAGCTATAAAGTCTATGGTAGAAGAAATGTATACGGACTTTAGAAAGCATAAGGATGAAGATTCATCAGGTTCTAAACAAGATAAAGAAGAAGATGAATCTCATTCCCATGACCACTCAAAAGGAAAAGGGAAAGAGGAAAACTTTCTCACACCTCCTAATAGCCATGTGCATAATAAGAAAGCATCTTTGATTAAGCTAGATGTTAAATTTAACTTGCCTATATATGATGGAGAGCTAAATGCTGAAAAGTTGGACAATTGGATTAGACAAATTGATGTGTATTGCAGAGTACAAAACATCGATTTAGACAAGAGAAAAATTCAGCTGGCAAGCCTACGACTAGGAGGAACTCCCTTGGTTTGGTGGGAAGGTAGAACCCAAGCTGACATGAAAAGACACGGTAAGACCATCTTTGTCTGGAGTGACTTTGTTTCTGCAATTAAGAAGCAGTTCTATCCATTGGCCTACATGCAACAAGCCATGATGAGTTGGCAAACTCTTCAGCAATTGAAAGGGAAAAGTGTGCAAGGGTACACTCAAGAATTTAGAAAGAGAGCATTAATTCTAGGGATCTCATTAGACTCACCAGAGACTCTTTTGAAGTACATTGGTGGTCTACACAGCTACATGAGGCATACCATCCTCATGTTTAATCCCACTAGTATAGATGAGGTATCTGTACAAGCTACTTATCTAGAAGCTAAAGGAAAGAATGGAAATCCAGAAGTTGGGGGACCATCCCAACCCACTACAAGCAAGAGCAAGGAGAAAAGAAAGTAGAAGTGGACAGCAAGGAAGGTTAACACTGCACAAAAAGGCAAAGCTTCATGCACTCATTATAAAAGGGATGGGCATGATGATGATCACTGTTGGATTTTGCATCTAGAGCTGAGACCTAAGAAGTCCGAGGGTAAGAAGAAGAAGACTGTTGCAACTATTCGGAAAGATTTGGGGTCAGACTCAGGAGATGAAATAATCATTGCAGCCACAGGTATAAAAGGTAAGAATTCTGAAGCATCTACTAGTAATTTTGCTCAATCTGTTATTCATGAAGAACATGAGAGAAAAAGACATGAGCTTTTCCATATTCGAGTTATTTCCAAACATCAAAAGATTGATACTTTGTTTGATAGTGGCTCACAAGTAAATTTGATTTCTGAAGCAATTGTAAAGAAACTGGGGTTAGCAACTACACCTCACAAGAAACCATACCCATTATGATGGTTGAATGATAAAGCACAACTACAAGTGACTAGACAATGCAAACTCAGGTTTTCTTTTGGGTCAGCATTTGTAGATGAGGTTGAGTTAGACATAATTCCTTTGGATATATGTAGAATTTTTTTAGGAAGTCCTTACTTGTATGATAGAAAAGCTATTTTCTATAGAGCTGAGAAAAAGTATCTACTTGTTAAAGATGGAATCGAATACTTTGTAAGAGCTCATAAGTTCAAGAATAATTATACTCTCATAAACTCAGGGCAGATGAAAAGAATGATAAATTGATGCAAACAATTCTTGCTAATGGTTGTAAAGGAAAAGAAACCTGATAAAACCAATGTATTTGAGGGTTGTAATGCTAGGTAACAAGCTGATATAGAAAAGATTGTTTCAGAGTATGATGTTCTGTTTCAAGAACCTAAAGGTCTGCCACCCAAAAAGGAAATGGTACATGATATTATTTTGCAGCAAGATGTTCCATTGCCTAACATTGGAATGTACAGGTTGTCTGCTTTAGAGAATGCTGAAATCAAGAGGCAGGTGCAAGAGTTGCTCGAGAAGGGGTTTATCAGGCCTAGCACATCACCATGTGGGTCACCAATCGTTTTGGTGAGCAAGAAAGATGGCTCGTGGAGAATGTGCATTGAATACCAGACATTGAATAAGATAACAATCAAAAATTGCTATCCCCTTTCTCGCATAGATGATATTTTAGATCAATTAAGGGAAGCTGTTTATTTCACCAAGCTAGATTTTCATAGTGGATACCATCAGGTCAGAGTTGCAGAGCAAGATGCATAGAAGACTGCTTTCAAAACAAAGCAGGGATTGTATGAGTGGCTAGTTATGCCTTTTGGCTTGACCAATGCCCCTACTACTTTTATGAGATTAATGAATGATGTACTCAGACTTTTTCTTGATGATTTCGTTATTGTGTATCTCGATGACATTCTGATTTTTAGTAAAACGTGGGAGGAACACTTAAAGCATGTTAAGCAGACATTAGATGTTTTGAAAAGAGAAATTTTTTATGTTAAACTCTCAAAATGTGAATTTGGAAAAACATCTCTAAATTATTTGGGTCATATAGTAAGGGGTGGTGAATTGAAAATAGATCCCTCTAAAGTGGCAGTCATTGTAAACTGACCTAAACCAAAGTCTGCTACAGAAGGGAGAAGCTTCTTAGGAGCAGCACAATATTGGAGGAAGTTCATCTCTAACTTTTCCTCAATTGCAGCGCCCTTACATGCTTTGACAGGATTGAACAAGGTGTTTCAGTGGGGAGGCAAACATCAGAAAGCCTTCGACACCTTGAAAGAAAAGATTAGTACAGCACCTGTACTAGCACTGCCTGATCTACAAAGACCATTTGAGATCCAAACAGATGCCAGTGACTATGCCATGGGAGCAGTTTTGACACAGCAGGGTAAACCCATATGTTATCATTCTGAGACTTTTAATCCTGCAGTAGTTAACTATCCTACATATGATAAAGAATTGTATGCATTAGTTCAAAGTGTGAAAAAGTGGAAATATTACTTAATGGGCAAAGAGACAGTAATACATACTGATCATTAACCACTTCAATATCTACACTCCCAAACTAAGTTGCAGTGATCAAGACATTACAGGTGGATGGGTTTTCTGCAACAATTTCATTTAGTCATCAGATATAAAAAGGGCATACACAACAAAGTTGCAGACATGTTATCTAGACCTATTATAAATGCATCTACTATACTTAAGCATAATTTTGTACTACATGAAAGCTACATTGAACAATATGCTCAAGATATAGACTTTAAAGATGTATATGCAACCTTGAGTCAAGGCAAAAAGGTAGACGAATTGGATTATCATGTGAAGGACCGACTCTTGTATTATTGTGGGAAACTCTGCATTCCACAAACAGAGAGAGAAAAGATAATTAGAGAGGCACACACTTCTCTGGTATCAAGTCATTTTGGGGTAAGTAAAATAGTTGCATAGCTGCAAAGATTTTGTTATTGGCTGAAAATAAATGAGACAGTTTCTAGATATGTAAGAGGGTGTACTATGTGTGCTAAAAGCAAGCCCAGCAATAGAAAACTAGGCTTGTACACTCCATTACCCGTTCCTTCTCACCCTCGGGAAAGTGATTCCATGGATTTTGTTGGAGGATTGCCTAAATCTAGGAAAGGTCATGATTATCTGTATGTGGTTGTGGATAGGTTCAGCAAAATGTGTATTTTGATACCTTGTAATAAACAGATTAAAGCTGAACAAGCTGCAAAACTATTCTTTGAACATGTATGGGTTCATTTTGGATTATCCACTTCCATTGTATCTGATCAAGACACCCGATTTGTGGTGAAGTTTTGGTCAAGTCTGTGGGAGCTTATGGACACCCAACTAAAGAAAAGCACAGCTTTTCATCCACAAACTGATGGCCAGACAGAAGTAGTTAACAAGACAGTGATCCAGTTACTCAGAGGATATTACAGAAAACATCCTAAGCTTTGGGATGAACACTTATGTTATGTGCAGCATGCTTACAATAGAGCAAAACACTCTTCTACACAGAGATCTCCTTTCGAGACCTGTTTCAGTTTCATACCAAGGTCCCCCTTGGATTTTGTCTTTGGTAAAGATACCACAATTGATGGACACAGTGATGTGGACAAGGCAACTAGGTTCATTGAACAGATCCAGGAGATCCACCAGGAAGTACAGGAACAGCTGGAAAAGAGCCAAACCAAATACAAGGCAAGGCATCACATGCATTGGATGGAGCATAGTTTTCAAGTTGGAGACTAGGTCTGGCTGTATATTAGCAAGGACAGGATGCAAGGTGAAGGTAAAAAGCTAAAGCCTATCAGGTATGGACCTTTTAGGATACTTGAGAAGATTGGTGAAAATCCTTTTCGCATTGATCTACCAGCTTACATGCTCATCTACTCAGTCGTAAATGCAGATTGCTTGAGATTGTTTGAACCTTCAGTGATTAAGGATCCTGAAGAGAAAAGTCAACTGCCTTCTATTGATGACCTGCTACCTGAATATCTGAATGAATTGTAGGAAGACATAGTTTTGGACAGGAAGGTGAGGACAATGCGTAGGGGAGATGCTGAGTACCTCAGAATTGGACTCAAAGGTTCGAAGTCGAGCAATGCAAAGTGGATTGAGATTGGGCAAGTGAGATAGCAGTACCCTCACTTAGTCGATGCTTGAAAGAAAACCAACTTTTGGTGGCCCAAAATCTTTTCAGTGGGAAGTTCATGATCCGAATTGGATCCATAAAGAATAACTAACAGAGCCATGGCTGTACCAGGTCGAGACAGACTTCAAAGAATTTACAACAGCGATCAAAAACACCTCTAAACCAGTGGCAATGGCAGCCAACGTGGAACGACGAGGACCTCGGTCAAAGTGTGCTAACTGAGGCCCATGGAGACTACGCGGGAGGCGAATTTAGCCCCTGCGTGGCCCAGATCAGGAAACAGAGGAGGTTTTTGCTGGGCGAAAACCCTCAAAATGGGGAAGCCCCAAGCACTCGGTCGCGTGGGAGGTGGGAAAACTGTGAGATAAAAGGCTAAGCGCTAAAGGCGGGACCCGCTCTAAAACCGACAGTATTGATCAGGGACATCCATGGGCGGTAAGCAGTTTTGATGGAAAAGGAGCGATTCCACTCAGCGCCCGATGCGTGGTAAGCGGAGGAGAGAGAAAATCGCCGCTCATCGCGCCCTAACGGTTGAGCTAGTCAACCGCGCGGGACGAGCGGACGACGTTGGATCTGGGGGCTCTAGATCTAACGGTTGAGATCGCGCCTAATGGAGAAGCCGGATTTAACAAGGGATTAAGCCAGTTTTAGAAGAATCTGAGGTCCGCTTTGACCGCCAAGGTGGCGGAAGACTCATTCCACGACGTAAACGAAGAATTGAACTGACGACACAGGCTAGCGCAGTTCGCAGGAGGACAAGTGGCCATCCCTGAGAGCCTGATGATGACGCTGAGAATAGGGAACTCCAAGCGCAGCTGCAAGCAGGTGAACCGACGAAGGTGGAAGACGAACCGAATTGCCATGAGCCCAAATGACTTAAAAGCCATGAACAGAGAACAGAAAGCACGGAAGAGTCAGGAAACCAGACTTAACTGAGATCACTCATAGGGTGATTATCAGATCAAGTGGTATCAGAGCACTAGGTTGTAAGGTTAGACAAGCTTGTGTTGGTTTAGTTGTTGAATGCTCACTAGATCAAAGCTCAAATTAGGAGAAGGATAGTTGGTCGAAACTAATCCTCAAATTGGGAGAGTCTATCCTCGGAAGACAATGTCAGAGGAAGGTTCTGTGGGGTCAGACCCTCAATTCATAGAGAGTTTCTTAGCTATAAAGTCTATGGTAGAAGAAATGTATAGGGACTTTAGAAAGCATAAGGATGAAGATTCATCAGGTTCTAAACAAGATAAAGAAGAAGATGAGTCTCATTCCCATGACCACTCAAAAGGAAAAGGGAAAGAGGAAAACTTTCTCACACCTCCTAATAGCCATATGCATAATAAGAAAGCATCTTTGATTAACCTAGATGTTAAATTTGACTTGCCTATATATGATGTAGGGCTAAATGCTGAGAAGTTGGACAATTGGATTAGACAAATTGATGTGTATTGCAGAGTACAAAACATCGATTCAGACAAGAGCAAAATTCAGCTAGCAAGCCTACGCTTAGGAGGCACTGCCTTGGTTTGGTGGGAAGGCAAAACCCAAGCTGACATGAAAAGACACGGTAAGACCATCTCTGTCTGGAGTGACTTCGTTTCTACAATTAAGAAGCAGTTAAGAAGGGTACACTCAAGAATTTAGAAAGAGAGCATTGATTCTAGGGATCTCATTAGACTCACCAGGGACTCTTTTGAAGTACATTGGTGGTCTACACAGCTACATGAGGCATACCATCCTCATGTTTAATCCTACTAGTATAGATGAGGTATCTATACAAGCTACTCATCTAGAGGCTAAAGGAAAGAATGGAAATCCATAAGTTGGGGGACCATCCCAACCCACTACAAGAGGGGGCAAGGAGAAAAGAAAGCAGAAGTGGAAAGCAAGGAAGGCTAACACTGCACAAAAAGGCAAAGCTTCATGCACTCATTGTATAAAGGATGGGCACGATGATGAGCACTGTTGGATTCTGCATCCAGAGCTGAGACCTAAGAAGTCCGAGGGCAAGAAGAAGAAGACTGTTGCAGCTATTCAAAAAGATTTGGGGTCAGACTCGGGAGATGAAACAATCATTGCAGCCACAGGTATAAAAGGTAAGAATTCTGAAGCATCTACTAGTAATTCTGCTCAATCTGTTATTGATGAAGAACATGAGAGAAAAAGACATGAGCTTTTCCATATTCGAGTTATTTCCAAACATCAAAAGATTGATACTTTGTTTGATAGTGGCTCACAAGTAAATTTGATTTCTGAAGCAATTGTAAAGAAATTGGGATTAGCAACTACACCTCACAAGAAACCATACCCATTAGGATGGTTGAATGATAAAGCACAACTACAAGTGACTAGACAATGCAAACTCAAGTTTTCTTTTGGGTCAGCATTTGTAGATGAGGTTGAGTTAGACATAATTCCTTTGGATATATGTGGAATTGTTTTAGGAAGTCCTTACTTGTATGATAGAAAAGCTATTTTCTATAGAGCTGAGAACAAGTATCTACTTGTTAAAGATGGAATTGAATACTTTGTAAGAGCTCATAAGCTCAAGAATAATTATACTCTCATAAGCTCAAGGCAGATGAAAAGAATGATAAATTGATGCAAACAATTCTTCCTAATGGTTGTAAAGGAAAAGAAACATGATAAAACCAATGTATTTGAGGGTTGTAATGCTAGGCGGCAAGGTGATATAGAAAAGATTGTTTCAGAGTATGATGTTCTGTTTCAAGAACCTAAAGGTCTGCCACCCAAAAAGGAAATAGTACATGATATTATTTTGCAGCATGATGTTCCATTGTCTAACATTGGAATGTACAGGTTGTTTACTTTAGAGAATGTTGAAATCAAGAGGTAGGTGCAGGAGTTGCTCGAGAAGGGGTTTATCAGGCCTAGAACATCACCATGTGGGTCACCAATCGTTTTGGTGAGAAAGAAAGATGGCTCGTGGAGAATGTGCATTGACTATCGAGCACTAAATAAGATAACAATCAAAAATAGTTATCCCCTTCCTCGCATAAATGATCTTTTAGATCAATTAAAGAAAGTTGTTTATTTCACCAAGCTGGATTTGCACAGTGGATACCATCAGGTCAAAGTTGCAGAGCAAGATGCATGGAAGACTGCTTTCAAAACAAAGCAGGGATTGTATGAGTGGCTGGTTATGCCTTTTGGCTTGACTAATGCCCCTGCTACTTTCATGAGATTAATGAATGATGTACTTAGACCTTTTCTTGATGATTTCGTTATTGTGTATCTGGATGACATTTTGATTTTTAGTAAAAATGTGGGAGGAACACTTAAAGCATGTTAAGCAGACATTAGATGTTTTGAAAAGAGAAAAACTTTATGATAAACTCTCAAAATGTGAATTTGGCAAAACATCTCTAAATTATTTGGGTCATATAGTAGGGGGTGGTGAATTGAAAATAGATCCATCTAAAGTGGCAGTCATTGTAAACTGACCTAAACCCAAGTCTGCTACAGAAGTGAGAAGCTTCTTAGTAGCAGCACAATATTGGAGGAAGTTCATCTTTAACGTTTCCTCAATTGCAGCTCCCTTACATGCTTTGACAGGATTGAAAAAGGTGTTTCAGTGGGGAGGCAAACATCAGAAAGCCTTCGACACCTTGAAAGAAAAGATTAGTACAGCACCTGTACTAGCACTGCCTGGTCTACAAAGACCATTTGATATCCAAATAGATGCCAGTGACTATGCCATGGGAGCAGTGTTGACACAGCACGGTAAACCCATATGTTATCATTCTAAGACTTTTAATCCTGCAGCAGTTAACTATCCTACATATGATAAAGAATTGTATGCATTAGTTCAGAGTGTGAAAAAGTGGAAACATTACTTAATGGGCAAAGAGACAGTAATACATACTGATCATCAACCACTTGAATATCTACACTCCCAAACTAAGTTGCAGCAATCAAGACATTACATGTGGATGGGTTTTCTGCAACAGTTTCATTTAGTCATCAGATATAAAAAGGGCATACACAACAAAGTTGCAGACATGTTATCTAGACCTATTATAAATGCATCTACTATACTTAAGCATAATTCTGTACTACATGAAAGCTACATTGAACAATATGCTCAAGATATAGACTTTAAAGATGTATATGCAACTTTGAGTCAAGGCAAAAAGGTAGAAGAATTGGATTATCATGTGAAGGACCGACTCTTGTATCATTGTGGGAAACTCTGCATTCCACAAACAGAGAGAGTAAAGATAATTAGAGAGGCACACACTTCTCTGATATCAAGTCATTTTGGGGTAAGTAAAACAGTTGCACAGCTGCAAAGATTTTGTTATTGGCCGAAAATGAATGAGACAGTTTCTAGATATGTAAGAGGGTGTACTATGTGTGCTAAAAGCAAGCCCAGCAATAGAAAACTAGGCTTGTACACTCCATTACCCATCCCTTCTCACCCTTGGGAAAGTGTTTGCATGGATTTTGTTGGAGGACTGCCTAAATCTAGGAAAGGTCATGATTATCTGTATATGGTTGTGGATAGGTTCAGAAAAATATGTATTTTGATACCTTGTAATAAACATATTACAGTTGAACAAACTGTAAAACTATTCTTTGAACATGTATGGGTTCATTTTGGATTACCCACTTCCATTGTATCTGATCAAGACACCCGATTTGTGGGGAAGTTTTGGTCAAGTTTGTGGGAAATTATGGGCACCCAACTGAAGAAAAGCACAACTTTTCATCCACAAACCGATGGCCAGACAGAAGTAGTTAATAGGACAGTGATCCAGTTACTCAGAGGATATTGCAGAAAACATCCTAAGCTTTGGGATGAACACTTATGTTATGTGCAGCATGCTTACAACAGAGCAAAACACTCTTCTACACAGAGATCTCCTTTCGAGACCTGTTTCGGTTTCATACCAAGGTCCCCCTTAGATTTTGTCTTTGGTAAAGATACCACAATTGATGGACACAATGATGTGGACAAGGCAACTAGGTTCATTGAACAGATCCAAGAGCCACCAAGCAGTACAGGAACAGCTGGAAAAGAGCCAAGCCAAATACAAGGCAAGGCATGACAAGCATCGGATGGAGCATACTTTTCAAGTTGGATACCAGGTCTGGATGTATATCAGCAAGGACAGGATGCAAGGTGAAGGTAAAAAGCTAAAGCCTATCAGGTATGGACCTTTTAGGATACTTGAGAAGATTGGTGAAAATGCTTTTCGCATTAATCTACCAGCTTACATGCACATCTACTCAGTTGTAAATGCAGATTGCTTGAGATTGTTTGAACCTTACAATGATTGAGGATCCTGAAGAGCAAAGTCAACTGCCTTCTATTGATGACCTGCTACCTGAATATCTAAATGAATTGTAGGAAGACATAGTCTTGGACAGGAAGGTGAGGACAACGCGCAGTGGAGATGTTGAGTACCTCAGAATTGGACTCAAAGGTTCGAAGCCGAGCAATGCAAAATGGATTGAGATTGGGCAAGTGAGACAGCAGTACCCTCACTTAGTTGATGCTTGAAAGAAAACCAACCTTTGGTGGTCCAAAAGCTTTTCAGTGGGAATGCCATGAATTGGATCCATAAAGAATAATTAATAGAGCCATGGCTGTACTAGGTCGAGACAGACTTCAAAGAATTTACAACAGCGATCAAAAACACCTCTAAACTAATGGCAATGGCAGCTAGCGTGGAACGACGAGGACCTCGGTCAAAGCGCGCTGACCGAGGCCCATGGAGACTGCGCGGGAGGCGAATTTAGCCCCTGGGAGGCCTGGATCGGGAAACAGAGGAGGTTTTTGATGCGCGATTAGCGCTAATCGTGCATTGCTGGGTGAAAATCCTCAAAATGGGGAAGCCCTGAGCACTTGGTCGCGTGGGCGCCGAGAAAACCATGGGATAAAAGGCTAAGCGCTAAAGGCGAGACCTGCTCCAAAACTGGCGGTATTGATCAGGGGCATCCATGGGTGGTAAGCAGTTTTGATGGAAAAGGAGCGATTCCACTCAGCGCCCGATGCGTGGCAAGCGGAGGAGAGAGAAAACCGCCGCTCATCGCGCGCTAACGGTCGAGCTAGTCAACCGCGTGGGACGAGCGAACGATGTCGGATCTGGGGGCTCCAGATCTAACGGCTGAGATCGCGCCCGATGGAGAAGATGGATTTAACGAGGGATTAAGCCGCGATTTAGAAGAATCTGAGGTCCGCTTTGACCGCCAAGGTGGCGGAAGACTCATTCCACGATGTAAACGAAGAATTGAATCGATGATGCAGGCTGGCGCAATTCACAGGAGGACAAGTGGCCATCCCTGAGAACCTGATGATGACGCCGAGAACAGGGAACTCCAAGCGTAGCTGCAAGCAGGCAAACCGACGAAGGTGGAAGAGGAACCAAATCGCCATGAGCCCGAATGGCTTAAAAGCCATGAACAGAGAATAGAAAGCACGGAAGAGTCAGGAACCTAGAGAGGAACACCGAAGACAGAAGACAGAGAAGAGAAAGAATCAGTGAAGCAAAAAGCAGAAGAAGACAGCAGGGCCGAGCTGACCAAAGGTAGCGTTGAGCACCAGAGAGCTTGAGAGATTCAAGCCATCCCTTAGAGGATCTATCAGACCAAAGAGGTCAAAGAGTTGGTAAGGAAGAGAGTCTGTGTACTCCAATGGCTTGGGGAATCCAAAAACCACCCTGCCAAGCCAATATGTTTTAGGAGACTCACATTGAGCTCCTTCATTGTAATTCTCTACTTCAAGACACAATAAAAGAAGGCCACCACTGAGAGCTGGACCGGAGATGTAGCCCTGGAGGATAGGGTGAACTCCTTATTAATTTCTTGTGTTCTTATCTTTGCTTACTGTATTTCTCTGTTGTTTTCCATTTCAAGTGTCTATGTATTGCAATCTGATCGATCCGTTGCTTAAATAACATAGACACACACACCAACATATGAGTCTGTAATACCTTCATTTAATAAATTCTTAACTGAGATCACTCATAGGGTGATTATCAGATCATGAAGAATGATGGTTCGTGGAGGATGTGCATTGATTACTGAGCACTGAATAAAATAACGATCAAGAATCGTTATCCCCTTCCTCACATTGATGATCTATTGGATCAGTTGAAGGAAGTTGTTTACTTTTCCAATTTGGACTTGCATAGTGGTTACCATCAGGTTAGAGTAGCATAGCGAGATGCATGGGAGACTGCTTTCAAAACAAAGCAAGGGCTACATGAATGGCTAGTTATGCCTTTTGGTTTAACTAATGCTCCTGCCACTTTCATGAGAGTTATGAATGATGTACTCAGGCCTTTTATTGATGATTTTGTAATTGTATATTTGGATGACATTCTTGTTTTCAGTAAAACATGGGAAGAACATTTGAAGCATGTAAGGCATACTCTAGATCTCTTGAAAAAGGAAAATCTCTATGTTAAATTATCAAAATGTGAATTTGGTAAAACATCTTTGAATTATTTGGGTCATATTGTAGGGGGTGGTGATATGAAGATAGACCCCTTTAAGGTTGCAGTCATTGTAAACTGGCCTAAACCCAAGTCTGCTACAGAAGTTAGAAGCTTCCTAGGAGCAACATAATATTGGAGAAAGTTTATTGCTAACTTCTCCTTAATTGTAGCTCCCTTACATGCTTTGACAGGATTGAACAAGGTGCTTCAGTGGGGAGGTAAACAGCAGAAAACCTTCGACACCTTGAAAGAAAACATTAGTACAACACCAGTACTAGAATTGTCAAATCTTCAACAACCATTTGAGATAAAACTGATGCTAGTGATTATGCCATGGGAGCAGTGTTGATGCAACATGGTAAACCCATATGCTACCATTCTGAAACTTTTAATTCTGCAGTAGTTAATTATCCTACATATGATAAAGAATTGTATGCATTAGTCCAAAGTGTGAAGAAGTGGAAACATTACTTAATGGGAAAAGAAACAATAATACATACTGATCATAAGCAACTTCAGTGCTTGCACTCACAAGTTAAATTACAGCAATCAAGACACTATAGGTGGATGGGTTTCCTACAACAGTTTCATTTAGTCATCAGATATAAAAAGGGCATACACAATAAAGTTGCAGATATGTTGTCCAAACCAATCATAAATGCATCTACTATACTTAAGCATAAATCAGTAATGCATGAAAGCTACATTGAACAATATGCTCAAGATATAGACTTTAAAGATGTATATGCAACTTTAAGTAATGGCAAAAAGGTAGAAGAATTGGATTACTATGTTAAGGACCAACTCTTGTATCATTTGGGAAAGCTATGCATTCCACAAAGAGAAAGAGTTAACATAATTAGGGAGGCACATACTTCTCTGATATCAGGTCATTTTGGTGTGAGTAAAATAGTTGCACAGCTACAAAGATACTATTATTGGCCAAAAATGCATGAAACAGTTTCTAGATATGTAAGAGGGTGTACCATGTGTGCTAAAAGCAAGCCCAACAATAGAAAACTAGGCTTGTACACTCCACTTACAGTGCCTTCCGGTCCTTGGGAAAGTGTTTCCATGGATTTTGTTTGGGGATTGCCAAAATCTAGAAAGGGACATGACTATTTATATGTTATTGTGGACAGGTTCAACGAAATGTGTATTTTAATACCTTGTAATAAGTAGATTACAGTTGAACAAACAACAAATTTGTTCTTTTAGCATGTCTGGGTGCATTTTGGGTTACCCACTTCCATGGTATCTTATCGAATTCTCGATTTGTTGGGGAGTTTTGGTCAAGTTTGTGGGAATTAATGGACACCAGACTGAAGAAGAGCACAACCTTTCATCCACAAATAGATGGCCAAATAGAGGTAGTTAATGGGACAATGATCCAATTGCTCAGGGGTTATTACAGCAATCATCCCAAGCTTTGGGATGAAAATTTATGTTATGTGCAGCATGCTTACAATTGTGCCAAACATTCTTCTACACAGAGATCTCCTTTTGAGACCTGTTTTGGTTTTATACCAATGTCTCCCTTGGATCTTGTCTTTGAAAAAGACATAGCAGTTGCTTGACACAGTGATGTGGACAAAGCAACCAAATTCATTGAACAGATCCAAGAAATTCACCAGGTAGTGCAGAAATAATTGGAAAAGAGCGAAGCCAAGTATAAGGCAAGGCATGATAAACACAGGGTGGAGCGCAACTTCCAAGTTGGTGATCAAGTCTGGCTGTATATCAGCAAGGACAGAAATGCAAGGTGAAGGAAAGAAGATGAAGCCAATAAGGTATGGACATTTTAAGGTACTTGAAAAAATTGGTGAGAATGCTTTCCACCTTGATCTGCCAGCATACATGCACATCTATTCAGTGGTAAATGCAGAAAATTTAAGAGTGTTTGAACCTTCTTTAATTGAAGATCCCGAAGAGCAAAGTCAATTGCCTTCCATTGATGATCTGTTGCCTGAATACGTCAATGAGCTGTAGGAAGATACAGTTCTTGATAGGAAGGTGAGGATTACACGTAGAGGGGACGTCGAGTACCTCAGAATTGGACTCAAATGTTTGAAACCCAGCTGTGAAAAATGGATAGAGATTGGGCAAGTGAGGCAGTTGTATCCTCACTTAAGCGATGCTTGAAAACCAACTTTTGGTGGTCCAAAATCCTTTTTCAGTGGGAAGGCGTGATCCAAATGGATCCAATAACACTCTCTAAGTCTTGAAATCTCTTAAAACCATGCCAAAGATCCAAACAATCGCATGCCGAGAGCCCTTAGAATGGCAGAAAAACACTATCGGGAGGCAAAACCAGAGAAAACACGTGAAAACAGTAAAAAAAAATAGAGTATCAGAGGTAGAACATGTGAATGCACAGTATCCGTCAAATTTGGCTGATCAACAGTCCAGATCTGATTGGTGAATCGCAATCGGCATAGGCAAACAACGGATATCGTCGTAGACTACATACCACTTATGACGATAACCCATGTTGCATCGCAGGATCGCTATCGTGATTACAAAGAGCACTTGCAACGGCCCGGGACATGAGTGATATGTGATTGCGATCAATCGCATCGCGATATCATAATTGGGGCTACACAGAGGAGCGGGCATATACACATACACATCTGCGATCCGATGAACCGGACCCGACGGTTATATAAATGTTATTGCATAAGATTTGAGATCCGTAGCAAAGCCATTTTTAATGTATTTTCGCAGTTTTCATTTATTAAACGAAATGCGAAGGATGAAGGCCGATGCGATAAGCTAGACCTGAAAGGGTTCGTGAAGTGAAATGTATATTGTTTCAAGTCTGGAGAAAAGCCATTTCTAATGCATTTTTGCAGTTTTGACGTATTTCAAAAATACAAAGGGGAACCTTGGAGCAAGGCCGAAGCGACTTGCGATAGCGATTGAGGATGGACCTGATAGGGGAATAAACCATATTTAAGGACTTTTTGAAGTCCGAATTGAACTGTGTTTTGGCGAAATTTCACAGTCGTGAATGCATTTTCCTGTGTAAAATAGAAAACGATCGCGTTTGGGATTCTGAAGGATTTCAAGGGACCGAGGCACTCTTACGTTGCAGAATAGGTGGCCACCTCCCCTTTAGGCGTTATGCAATGATTGTGTAACGCTGGAAGAGGGATTTGAGCGGACAGAGGCCCGGGAGACAGAAAGCCGAGAAGGAGAAACGCAGCCCAGATTGGCTTTAAAGCCACAAACAAAGAGCAAACAGGACATGCAATATTGCAGTAGTGCCGAGATAGAGCTAGGACAGAGACAGAGAGCATTGAGGGAGTTTGTGTACTCAGAGAGTCTTGAGAGGTTCAAGAAAAGCTCTTGTTGTTGCATCTGTTGTGTGTGAGACTCAAATTGAGCTCACTATTGTAAAAACTCTGTTTTGAAGACATAATAGAGAGGCCACCACTGAAGGCTGGACCAGGAGATGTAGCCTAGGAGTATTGGGTGAACTCCTCATTAAATTGTTGTGTTATGTGTTGTCTATTATGTTTTGTTTACTGCTTCATTGTCCGTGTATTTCGCAATCTTATCGATCCATTGCATAAAATAACATAGACAAATCCATGCACATGAGTTTGTAATACCTTATTAATTGTCTTAGATCTCATTATCAGATCAAAGAGGGATCCCAAATTATTGAGAGCAGGAGAGGTTGTTCCTTCAAAGAAACATATAAATACCCTTGATTTAAGTTTGCTCATTAGATTTCCCCCTTCTCCATTTCTACTAGTTGGATAAGCTTGAAAACACCAAAGCAGAAAACTGAGTATAGGCATGAGGTTCCCAGATTGGACACAGGTTCATGGTTGGACCAAAGCTCTCCTTACGGACGGATCATATTTTCCATCAAAACTTCATCAGCCAAAAGATACAACCAATTACAAGGAAGTCAGACACAGGACTAGCCAAATGTTGAAGTGTCACAAGACTCTTTGAACTTCAACCACATACACACTTGGAAGCCACAACAGGTCCGGGAACAACACTTATTCGCGTAATGGAAATGAAAGGAAAATTCAACAAGGAAGAAAACAAGGAAAAAATAAAGAAGACATAGAACCAGGAAACAAAATCGAAAGACAAGAGAACAAAATGACTAAAGAAAACAAGATGTAGAATCAGAACAAGGAAACAAGGACAGACTACGAAAAATGAGTGCAAAATGAGTGCACGAAAGGGAGAGCTATTGATACAGCTAATCTTACTCCTAACCTAATAGCTAGTTGGTTAGGGGCATGTAAAATGAAATTTCTAATGAAGCCACCATGATTGTTCCGGACCTGCATCCAAAAAAATAGGAACAATTAAGACAGATAAAAAGTGATGTGCAACATAAGATATAAAAACTTGGAAAAATTACACAAGAAAAGGAAGGTCTTGCTTGTGGGAAGAAATATGTGTCACAACCACTACTTTCACCCAATTCACATGCTTACATTTTTGATGAATACCACTTTTCAACAAACCTCAAAAGATTCTTGTGAATGTGTCCTCATTTACACCGAGATTCTTAGTAAGCACGAGGAAGGATTGAAACTTATTGTCTGCAACAGAGCTTTCCAAGTAAGATTGTTTCAGCCGTTCAGCGATTGGATCGTAAAATTCATGTTGGTCATCTTGAAAGCCTCATGATCTTTGAAAGGATGAATTTTTTATTCAAGAGACGGGATCACGATGGGAATATTGTATGGGAAAATGGATCTGATCATTCTTAGCAGTCATGCCAAGACAATAAGAACCTGCCATAACCATCAGCAAAGGCTAAAGCTCCTCACTTGCTTGACAGAAATATGAATTGAGAGATGTTGAACAATGAAAATCAAAGAGTGTGAAGCAACTGTCATTGGATATGCTTATGGGAAAATGATAAGTTGAATGATAGTCACCCAGATAGAGAAATGATCAGATGAGCTAGTTGAAGCATCAAATTCCCAATTTGCAATAAATGAAGGAAAATTAATTTGAACAATCTTGTGAATGCTCTGAACAATCGAACCAAGTTCCTTGCAAGCCAGATATGACAGATCACCTTCCTGCAACTGGTGACAAATTGTACAAGCATCATAGCCATCAGAAGAGTTTAAAAAGGATGCTAGCACCATGAATACATGAAACCAGTTGAGGCATGGTGAATGGATAATAACTTGATTTGTGTGACAACTGGTGCATCCATTATCAAACAGGGAGATTTAAGGTGTGATGAGAGGACAAATTTGCAATACAAGATTCGCAAGAAGACTGAGGAGTTTACCATTAAGGGAGACATTCGATTAGTATGATTGCCGATAAAGATAGTCTTTGAAATGATCAACTTCACACTTCCATGACCTTATGAGAGATGAACATTCCCAACCCAAGTTTGATGTGAGTTATTTGCATGAAGTTGAATAAATTGCAACAAATTCGTGAATTTGGTCATAAGTCCAATTTTGAAAATTTGAGAGATCACAATCGGAATACAATTTTTTTAACGCAGGAATCCACATTGAGTGAAACCATGCAAATAGACGGATTGTGTGAGAGAAAATAGATCTGATTTAGTTCAGGGGGCTTACCAAAGTCGCGAGATCCTGACATAACCATCAACAAAAAGTTGAAGTGCCTCGACTCCCTGGCAGGTCCCAGAACTTTCCAGGATTGTAGAATCACATTTTGAAGCTTGAACCAGATCATGCATGGTTTGAGGGTGGTTGTTGTTGCTAATTTCAAAATTTCTCTCCGGATGGCAGCCATCTCTGTCACAGGTTTCACCAAATTTTTCAGCTTCAACAATAATCAGATTACTCAATTGAAGAGGCTCTTCTGATAGTACATTCAAAGATAAATGAATTGGTGAGATCTCATGAGCAAGCTGATTTGAAGAGTTGTCTTCATGCAAAAGAAGAGATGATGAGGGGTGGGAAGAGTTCTCTACGATTTGACTATTTTCAATTTCATCATGGACAACCTCACTGCCTTGTGTCAATTGAGGAGATAGATCATCGGATGAAGAAGCAAGAGAACATGGAGTATCTTTATTGCATGTAGATGCATTGTAAATGGTAGGACACAAGGGGACATGAGGTGAAGGGGAAGTTTCTATAAGAACATCTTCTTTCATCGAAGTAGATTCTAGATCTAGATTAAAACATTCATGAGAAACCGGAAGCTCACATGATGTGCTTGGGCGTTCGTCACAGCATGTGGAAATAGATTTATCATCATTGCGATAACTACCGCCCAAGGTTGGGGGTTGATTGAAATAACTGATTGTACTGGATTTTCCATCAAGATTAGAAGATTGAGAACCGCTTAAGAATGGAAACTCATTGTTTTGATGCACATAATTTTGAAACAGATGGGAAAAATTGAAAGTGTCCTCGCCTTTCTGCTCCTTTACTTGCGTAATGTGACTGTTTTGTACCCGATCACAATTTGAGCGAGCAGCTTGACAGTCAAGAGAATGTGAAAAATTGGTTGGTAAAGCAGATTAACCAAGCGGGTCATGGTACAAAGAGTCAAGATGTGAAGGAGATAGAGGATAACATAAATTTGGATCACAATTGAGATTAGATTTGTGAACAATGACATCCTCTTGCGGACTAGAGGAGTGAGTCTTTGTTGTAGGCTTCTTGAGCCATTATGGAATTTCCTCCATTGAAGCAGGAGAAGAATGAGAAGATGGACTAGAGATTTGATTCGCAGATTTCCTAGTCTCATGATCACCGCAAGGAGGCACCCACATTGGGACCAGAAAAGGAGGAGGACAAGGAATAAACTGTGAAAAATCGGATACCCAATTCCTACTGTAGCAAACTGATTATATTTCACCTACTTGTTAAATTAATTGAACAAGTTACTTGCAGATTTCTACGACAAATAATAAAATACAACATTGTAACCTACACCAAAATAAAATTGTGGAAACTAAATACAACATAGGAGAGAAATAAACATCATACACATCTACACAGTTATTTTTGGACAAACGTCCCTGGAAAAACCCAATGCGGGAAAATTGGTGCAACAACGAAGGACCATATTATTATGCAGTAGTAATTCCAAGTACAATTCGTTGGATGCCCAACTGGCTATTTGATACAGAGAGAAACTGGAAAAAAACAAATAGTGAGATGATCTCACCTTGTCACTGGAAGATCCGGCTTTGATTTACTGGAAGAGAGCCTTTGCGTTTGTCTCTTCACAGAATTGCATCAACCCCATGTAGTCTCCGCGTCACCTCTTCTGGGGACTGTGTTTCTCCTCCTTCTGACCCTCCGCTGGCTGGAAACTTCAGCTCTCAGCCTTCCGATCTCATACCCCAAATCCTGGCTTCTAAAACTTGATTTCCTCAGCAAAAACTCAATTTCCCTTTAGGCTCTGCGTTGCCACTGCGTCAACTCTGCGTGGCCCAACGTCGTTCTGCCCTCTCAGCCTTGTACACTCTGATTGAGGAAAAACTTCCCTTCGGATACTATCTTTGCCTCTCACTGTAAAATATCACTTCAAATTCTCTTCCCAACAACTGTTGTGCTTCATAAATTCGATCTTCTGATCTCCACTCGATGTTTTTTTCCAAATTCCCATCACGCCTCTTTTTATAACCCTTATATTGAGAACCAATGACCCATATTAGATCCTAATCAATGGCTCCCATCATTTTGGCTTGATCCTCGTCTTCTTCCATAAGTTTCACCCACAGTTAGATTAATACCCTTTAATTATTTTAATTTCCTAAGTTTAGACTTAGACACCCATTAAAAACAATTAATTATTTTAATAAATCTGATTCCGACTTGAATTTCCCAAAACTATTTATGGGTATTGTGGAATACATGTGTCCAAGCCTCCCTGCAAATTTTGAAGCTTAGAGCACATCCAATGCTACCAGAAATCAAGACTCCCTCTTAGTGAGGAATGTGCTCTAGTAATGCAACTTACTGAGGCATCACTTTGACTTTGAAACATCTCCCTTTGAACTGCTGATGTCTAACGTCGTTGCCCACCAACTACTACGCAAATGTTGCATCTGTATTGTTGCTAACCTTGCCACTGCCAACACTGCACCTGTACTGCAACCCTCATAAATTCTACATATGTGTTATTACTGGAAATGCCACTACCAACACTACATCTACATTGCAACCTTCCCCAACCGTTGTTGTTACTACATCAACAACGGAAAAGCATCTAAGATTAATGAACAAGTGTTCAACATGATGCATCTATTGTTGGAGTTCTTACTGCTGCTAGTCTCTGCGTTGACCCTCTGCTGCGCTATTGTTGACTCTGCTCTGTGCCAACTGCACTGCTGCCAACTCTAGCTCTGCAATGCTTAGTCTCTGGCGCTCCTGGGCACTGCAACTATCACTTTGACACTCCTCTGCATCAACTGACCTACTCTATCCTAGTACTACTGATCTGGGTTCCCATAACAAGGTATCGATCCAAGAGGTGGACTCCTCAAGGATCCTACCCATATGTAGTTCTTTCAAACTACAGTTCTATATCACCCCATATCTGGGTGATCATGGAAAACTCCTCCTTGATCTGTGCGGATGCAGCCTTCGTATCATGCTTCTCATCCTTGTCCTTTTTCTTGAGAGGACACCGTGTAGTGTAGTGACCAAGTTCACCACAACAAAAGAATTTGATCTTCGAGACATCTTTCTTATTCTTCCACTGCTCCTGCTACCCTTTAGATGTGAGGGATGCATTCTCATCCTCCTCCTTGGGTTTTGACCCACTATTGTTGTTTCTATTTCCAAGTTTACACTTGACTAAGTCTCTCCTCATCTCTTTTTGCTGAAGAGCAGCCCACATTCCTTCCTAGTGTGGCAATTTCTCTCTGCCTAGGATGCTTTGGACAAATGCTTGGCACTCTTTTGAAATTGAGTTCAGGACCAGCCTCACCATCTTGGTAGGCTGAGGTGTTTACCCCACAATTTCCGATTCGTCACAGGTCTCCTGAAGCTTTGCAAGGAACAGATCAATGTGTTCCCCCATCTACATCTGCGTGGATCTCATCTTCTACTCCAAGAACATCTTTCGTTGCTCGGAAGATCCCTGATATAGCGTGGACAAGGCATCCCACATCTCCTTGGCAGTCCCTTTGCCTAAGATGTGACAAACTACATGATCCTTCACTCTGTCAAGGATCATCCACTTGGCCTTCACCATTTGTCCATTGTACTTTTTGAGCGAATCTAGATCCGTGGTCTCAACTACCACACTGTCGACGTAGATCTTGAGAAAATGTTCATATAGAAGGCATGACATCCTTTCCTTCCATATCACATGGTTGGATGCACCATCCAACCGATCTTGATCTCTCAATCAAGTGGCTACCATCTCTGCAATTGAAAAAGTCGAATGACCTCCTCTCTCCTCTACGCTGATGCTGGGCTAGCCTACGCACTCCCTGCTGGAGTTAGTAGGTATGCTAGCCCTAGCATTGCTCGACAAATGATAATTCAAATTCCTTGGCTAGGAATTCTTTGAGGAAGAAATTCCCTCAAGTGTCTTTATCTCTCCCACTGATGCTATTCTGCCAGCAACTGCTGCAAAATAACTGCGTCCCAGTTGAAGATCTGCTCTGTAAGGAAAAGTACGCTGCTTCTTTCTGCTTCTTAGCTCTTCTACTTAAAACTTGTCCTCTGATACCATGTGAAAAATCAGATACTCGATTCCTACTGCAGTAAACTGATTATATTTCACCTACTTGGTAAATTAATTGAACAAGTCACTTGAAGTTTTCTACAACAAATACTAAAATACATACACTACAGCCTACACCAAAATAAAATTATGGAAATTAAATACAACACATGAGAGAAATAAACATCATACATATCTACACTATTATTTTTGGACAAACGTCCCCAGAAAAACCCAATGCGGGAACACTTTTGTAGCAGCTAAGGGTTTTATTATTATGAGGTAGTAATTATGAGTACAATTTGTTGGATGCCCAACTAACTATCTGATACAGATAGAAACTGGACAAAATGAAATAGTGAGATGATCTCACCCTATCACTGGAAGGTTCAACTTTAATTTGTTGGAAGAGAGCCTTTGTGTCCCTTTTGCGTCAGCCTCTTCGTAGAACTGCGTCAACCCCACGTATTCTCTGCATCACCTCTGTTGGGGACTACGTCGGTCCTCCTTCTAACCCTCTAGTGGCTGGAAACTTCAGCGATCAACCTCCTGGCCTCACACCATGACTCCAGAATTCTGAAACTCGATTTCCTCAGCATAAATTCGATCTACTTTCAGGCTTTGCACTGCCACTACGTCAACTCTGCGTGGCCCAGTGTCAACCTCTCTAAATGTCATTCTGCCCTCTCTACCTTGCACTCTCCTGCCCAGGAAAAAATTCCCTCTGGATACTCTCTCTACCCCTCACTACAAAAGATCACTTCAAATTCTCTTCTCGACAACTGTTGTGCTTCATAAATTCGATCTTCTGATCTCCACTCGATGTTTTTTTCTAAATTCCCATCAAGCCTCATTTTATAATCCTTTTGTTGAGAACCAACAGCCCAGATTAGATCCTAATCAATGGCTTATATAATTTTGGCTTGCTCCTCATCTTCTTCTAGAAGTTTCACCCTTAATTAGAATAATACCCTTTAATTGTTTTAATTTCCTTTGTTTATACTTAAGCACCCATTAAAAATAATTAATTATTTTAATAAAACTAATTCGGGGTGGAACTTCCCAAAACGATTTCTTGGTATTGTGGAATACATGTGTCTAAGCCTCCGTACAAATTTTGAGGCTTAGAGCACATCCGATGCTACCAAGAATAAACAAAAACAAGGTATTATGCTCCTCCTCTGCAATCTGAGGTGCCTCATGATCCGCAAGAGTTGGGGAAGCAAAAACATTGGGAGGTTTAGGTTCACCATATGAAGAGAGAAGAACCAAGCACTCAAACTCTTGTTTCAAGAAATCCCAGTTCAAATCTTCTTCCAGAATTTCATAGCAAAGGTGAAGGAATCAATCAAAAAAATTCTCAACTGATTCATTAGGTTCCATTCTTAAGAGATTGATCCTTCCATAAACATCTCGGTAGTTATACTTACCAAAGGCTTGATGGAGCTCCCTGAGGAAAGGACGAAGGGAATGGATGGAAGCAGGTGGCAAGGTATGACACCACCGATTAGCATGACCTTCAAGGGTGAGGAAGAAAAGCACACAAGCAAACTCTTCAATATCGATTTTGTAAGGTTTGTAAAATTGAAGAAAATTGGAAATGCGCTTGGTTATGGGCGTTTTCTCCTCGTGATCAAACTTTAACTAGGACAAGTGATCGAGAAGCTCATCTGGGGGTGAAAATTGATCAAGGGAAAAATTAGAGAAACACCCTGGGAGTACAATTTGTGTATGAGCCATTTTAGATGAGATATTCAAACCAGATGTGACGGGCTCAGCTTGTCATCTGGCCCTCCTTCTAGTGCCATTTTGTTGACGGTGTTGGAAATTTGTCAACCAAGGAGATCTCCCCAATATCAAGTCCCAACTAGACCTCACACCATTTGGTTTAGGAGTCCCATCTAGTATAAAGGCCCGGTTGCCATATACTTAGAGATCTTCCTTGGCTCTAACTGTCAGCATGGGAGAGTGATGCAATAGTATCTTCAAACAACAAGGTAAAAGTGCCTAGTGAGTGCGCAACGTAACTGTGTCAAGGTTCTCTTACTTCAAATGGGGAGAAAAGTGAGCCTCTAAGTGAGAGGTAATAGTACCACCCAGGAAGAGACACACACGAACCAGGAAGGTCTGTTTGGCATCCAGCGAAATAGTCCATAGCAGATGTGGCAGTCATTAAAACCAAAGTACAAGGGAAAACCCATCCACCATCCAACAAAGTAGTCCACAATGGATGTGACAGACATTATAACTAGTAAGCAAGGAAGGTTTATCCAGTATCTTGTGGAGTAGCCCACAAGAATGAGACAACAATGATAACCAATACAACACATTCCCACCAAGGTAATACTAAAACGACTGAAATAGTTCAACTATCTTAGTACATGTGAAATAAACATGAATTACAAATGCCGAAAGAATAGTCTTACAAACATCCACAAGACATGCATGAAAATGTATTGGATTGAAAAAGCTTTTGTATTATGCAAAAGTTCCAAGACACATATGTACATCATACATAACTAGCCCCAGTAGTGGGACATTGGAGCCACTCCTCAAAGAAATGACTGAAAAATCTTTATGCTTCGTGGGGGGAGCAAAGGTGAAAAGTCCTTTACTCATATAATGAGGGGGTATAACCAAGGGTGATGCTTGACCCTTGTGACTCTTCGACTACCCTCATGACTATTCAACCTCCTATGACTTTTCAATTGACACGACTCTTCATATTCATGTGTGTCCATTGGACTTCCACTTTACATTACATTCGATTTAATATAGACATGGATCATAATAGTGATGTGGCCTTTAACAAATCATGACATGACTTGACATGAAACTCTTGACACAGACTAACTTGTTGAGGTGGCAATGTCAAGCTGCTATTGTTACTAAGTGATAGATGTGTTCTTTGATGCGCTCTTTCTTCTCCTCTACATAAATTGATGATGCAGGGTATTCAATGATATTTGGTCTTGAGAGGTGTTGCATGCATGTGTTCCCTTTTCTTATGCTTGACAAGCTTCTTTGTCCGTCCAATTGTAAGTGAGTCTTCTAGCATGTTCGCCCCTTCTTCTCCTTCTTCATTGTCTCGCCATGATCTAACACTGTACCTGTTCCTCCAATTCACTCATGACTAGACGACATAAAATCCAAAGACTCCCTAGTCTAAGATGATGCACTGTTATCCATGGGCTGGGCCTGGGATAGGTGACTGGCTTGGAAAGAGGGCCTAGTAACTGCGCATTACGCATTTCCAAGTGACAGTGAGGGAGACTGGTCACTGAGACTGCGCAACTCATTCTTGGTTGAGGAACTCCTAAACAAAGTCTTCACTGCCGGGAACAATTGTGAAAAGGCCACTAGGAGATAGGATTGCGCAGTTGGGACAATCAATGGCTGCTGCAAGATGGGACCCTGGGAGGCAAGTCTACGAAGTTATCAGAGGCAAGGCAGGATTGAGAAGCAGAGGGTCCTGGGAGGACATGTCTGCGCAGTTCTAGAGATCAGTGAGTACCAATTGAGGGAGGACATTGGGGGACACTTCTACACAATTTTGGGAGGAAAATAAGGTCGTGTTCTCTACGCATTATGGGATTCCTACAGCCAAGGAGGAGGCTTGATGACTGATTTTGTGAAATGTGTAGTTCAGGTCAGGATTGAGGCAACTTCTGTGCAATTTTGGGAAGGAAGGGAGGCTGCTCAACTTTGGGATTGCACATTAAAACTACCCTGGTGGATAGTCTTTGTGCATTGCGAAGTTCTAAGCATCAGAGCAACATCATTGAGGGTTGAGAATGCGCAGTTGATGAACCCCAAAAATGGACAATTATTTGGGCTCATTCAACCTCCTAATTTAACTTAATCCACCATTCTCATTAGTTTATTGCATGTTTTTGATTATATTTATGTTAATAGAGTGAATTTGGTTAGTCATTATGCCAACAAGTCTAATGGGTGCTTTGTGTAGCCTTTTTGGTCAACTTGGAGACAAAATTGAAGGTCTTAATGAGCACTTGGCAGCCAAATTCGTGGGAGAACAAGCTAGAGGATTTGTAGGAAGGTGTCCCCTTCATTTATGGGCCCTTACCTCGAATTCTCCACCATCAGCTCAGAGTTCAAGGGCCACCGAATCAATCAGCACAAGGGCAGCCAAGCAAGTCAAGTAGGACTGCTGTTAACTCCAAGTTTTGGGCAGCCGAGTCCCTAAAGTTTAGGAGGACTGTTGGGTCCTCAATTTGTATAAATAAGAAGGCTTAGGGCCTCATTTTGGTTAGCCAGTTAGTCATTTTGTTAGCCAGTGGATGTTAGCTAGTTAGCCAGTAGATAGTAGCTAGTAGTTAGTCATTTCATAGCCTTGTTGTAGTCATTTTGTAATTCGATTTGTATGCAATAGATTAGCTTTGCTTTCAGCTCATTCTCAAGCTCTCCTTGTGGACAGTTTTGATGTAACTCTTCATTTCTTGATCAATAAAGATGAATCCAACTTTGCACCAGCTCTAAATCTCTCTTTGGAGGCTGTAGCTCTTGGGGTTGGGCCCATCTCAAGCGCCCGGTACCTCCTTTGTTTATCTTTATGTGTTTGCTGCATTCTTAGAATAAAATCCGCTATTTGTATTTAAATCTTGCTTTGTTATTTCGATTTCTTTTGATGGTTAAAGTCGCTTCTCATGGTTAGAATAGATTGGTAGGATAATAACAAGAAAAAGGCTACCAAACACCTTGGATCTCACCTCCCCCTCAGTGGAATCATGAGTTGGGACCAATGTGACTTTGCTGCCAACAAAAACGCTGTTTTGCTTTGCCATGCAATTCTTAGTGTTGGAATCCTCTTTTGTAGATGCTGATGTTAGTAGTATTTAAATGCTTCAGTTGATGATTTCTTAGTGGCATAAGTTAGTTCATGCATTTCATTTCGAATAAACTGTTGTTCATTTCCTTTTGTTGTTACTTAGGTCAGAATATGGTAAAGTAACTAGGTCATAGGTTTTATAAGTGTTTGTGTGTTCAGTTTGAAATACCACTTGCAGAGTACCTATTACCCTTCCTTACCTGCACATACCCCATCCAACCTACCTGTTTCATCCTTCACTCAGAACCCTTACCTTACATTTACCTCATTCGCTTACCTTGCCATGATTCTCATCTTCTTGTGCAACATCGTTTCATCCCTCCTTGAACCAATCTCACCATCTGCGCCAACCCTCGACTCCATCCTCCAAGACTTGAACTCCCATACACCCCTATTTCACCTCCATACTCGTTCCTCCACTTGTTTCCCTCCATCCACCCTCCAAAATCCTCGTTTCAAAACATCCTGTAGAAATCTTTGAACATCCTGTAGAACCCCTGCAGACTTCTTGTAGAAGTTCATAAACACGGTTGCATGGCATCCTGACTATGTGAAACTCTCTGAAAGGATGATAGGGATCCCTTAGACCCTCTCCGAGTCTTCCCAACCTTTTCCAAGCATTTCTCCTCCTTGATCCACCCCTGCACAGTGAAAAGCCAGTTAAAAGCACATGCATGATAATTCTAATAACTTAAACAAAAATACAAAAAGATGTTTTCTTCAGATAGTGATAACTTAGGCACATGCATTTTACCTTCTTAGAAGTAATGGCATCTCTTTCGGTAGTTTGCATGCTCTCCTTTGCATCGGTAGGACTAGCTGGTAGAATTAGGGTTTGCTAGGGTTTGTGTTTCTTTTTGGCTTTCAGTTTCTTTCCGCAAGTAGATTAGCTTCCTTTGAGTTAGCTTTCGTCCATCAGTTAAAAACATTCTTCTAAGAGCTCATAGAAGTTGGCTTGAGCCCCTAGCGGACTTGTGCCAGCTAACCAAGTGACAGCTGCGGCAAGAGCTAGTACTTGTGCATACAGCACCGTTGCTTCCAAGTTTGTTACGAACTACCGGGTTGATAAAATTAAAGAAGGGAGTTCCAGGAGTTGTAGCATTATTGCTACAATACTGGAGCCCACCAGCAGTGTGCAGCTCAGTGGAGGTTCGGTGAAAGAGAGTTGTCTGGTCGGAAAGATTTTTAGGAAAATGGCTAAGTGTGGGAGGCAAATGAACTTGTGAGGAACTTGACATTGTGATCACACACTTAGCGTACTTTGACGACACGAAAAAATAGACCACTGGAACAACAAGACAAAACATTACCCTATGTGAGACTATCTAGAACAAAAAGTGACAAGTGCGACACTTGTGATAGACTTTAGGGCGATCGTGGCAACACTTGTGCAACAATGCTTAAAACTTTGTGTATGAGTGCGGTAAGTGTTTGTATGGCTAGGAAAACTTGTATACACAAAGACCAGCCTTCGAGGTCACAAGAAAGGCTTGCAAACATGACATAACAACCAAACATGCCAAGAGACGATAGTTGGTCCAACAAGCTAAACGGAGAAGGACACTTAGAGGAAACACATGGAATGATTGTTAGTGCTTGCAACCATGCATTTAATTGAAGAAATAATTATATGACAATGATAAGTGGTCCTTCATGCTACACTAAGAGGTGTATTTCAAAAGATGTGCTTTGTTTTCCATACCTACCCTCCAAAGGGTTATGCATCAGATGGAGTCTTCATGTGGTCCTGATCTTCTATCATACCCTGGGTTCCTTGGTCTCCTTATCTTTCTCCTCAGCTCCTTGAGAGTCATCTAGCATGTCATCCTTCTTCGTGGCCACTGAGAGACACAATTGCGCAGTTTAAGCGGGCAGTGACTATTATGGGATGAGGCCTTGGGAGGACATATCTGCATAGTTTCACAAGGGAAGGTGGACTGGGCAGCTAAGATTCATGAGGGACAAAACTACGCAATTTCTAGAGACTGTGGGTTCCGGCTTAGGGAAGGACACTGGAGGAAACCACTTCATAGTTTTGGATGCCAGGGGAGGCTAGGCTTTCTACACATTACGCAGTTCCAGCAGACAAGGGAAAAAGCTTGAGGGTTGCAGGTGCGAAGTGTGCAGTTCAGGAAAGCTGGATGAGGCTAGTTTGCTAGGGGAACTCTGGAATTTGGTTAAGTGTGGGATTAGTGGAACTGATGTGAACAGTGATATAACTTAATGACGATCACACACTTGAACACTTAGTGATACAACATAGACCATCCAAAACATACAACACATAGTTTTCTTAATGCTACAACCTTTGTGGCAACTTACAACAATTGTGGCTTCGATGATAGACTTTGGGAAGGTAAAGGCGACACTTGTGTAAGAGTGCGTGAAATGAGTGTGAAACATGTCCATGTGATGAGGACAACCTATTATCACAAAGATTTCCCCTTGAAGAAAAACAAACTTCCCTTTGCATGATAAGCGATAATCCCCATGCCTAAAGATGACACATACTATATAAAGATAAAAGCATAAATGACTCTTAAGATTGAAGAGGGGAGCTTGATATCATCATCTTACCAATAAGTGACTAAGGAACGAATGATCACGGGATCGACAATAGGCTCTGAAATTTAAGTGTAGGCCAAAATTTTAGAGGGTGTTGCAGCCACTACAACACATTCTAACCTGATTCTCTTATTTCCAACAACTAACTTCATTTGAATCTAATCTATGTACATCTATTATTCAATCCCAATTCTCTTATTAGTCCATATCAAGGCAGGACTATAACAATCGATTTGCTTTTGACTATCAAATAATTGAGCTTTGACCAATATATTCTATAATGTTTAACTTTATGGAATATATATAATGGGGTGATTACAAATTAGTTTTTTCGTTAATGTTCATATATATATAGATATATATATATATATGTATGTATGAACATTAATGAAAAAACTAATTTGTAATCACCCCATTGGTTCATATTTTGAAGATCTTATTTGCACCTTAATGACACGTGCATTGGAGCATAATCAAATAATCGTTATTTCAAACGGATTCAATGCCACCCCTGAGATTTGTGCAACTTCCATCACTATCATTACTCCTAGTCGTTCTTTCTTGCCAATTCTAAGGAAGAAGTTGACATTTATTCTGGAGGGATGAGATATGCTATTATCAATTCCTTCTCTCTCTTCAATAATAATTTGGGTTTCTTGTTCCTTTCCTTCATCGTTCTTTGGTTAGTTTATTTCGTTAATATGTATGTGAGGTTGCATGATCAAATGCAAAATTTTTCTTTCAAAATTATTTCAAGAGTATAAAGAGCAATATTTTCCAAAGTCATGAAAGATTGTAGCTCTGCCTATCATAACTTTTATTATGTTGATGAAAATTGTACATGCCTATTGTTGTGGGAATGCAATCATGGTTTCTGAATGAAAATGTTTAAAATCGGGGCAAAATGATTTATGGGGTAAAGAAGTGTTGATTGAAAATTCTTGAATATTTTGGAAAGAATTTTTTTAGAGATGTGATTTTAACTTGGTTCAAATTTATGAAATTATCAAATTGGTTGTGTTACCACCATTTTTTTGGGTGATATCCCTAGGAGAAAAAAATTCTCCAAGATGGTCCTTAGCCGACAATCCCTTGCAGCCACCAACTAGCTCGTTGTGCCATTTCTCCACCACTTGAGCCAACCATGTGGTCCCTCACCCATCTGTCATGATCGTACATTTGAAGGAGGACGTCACGACCCTAAAGGTATGCATTACCATTTGGTAATTGAGTGTTGTAGTTTGCTTGTCATGGATACTTGTGGGAGAACCACATGTTTATTATTTGGAGAACAAGGGGCCAACCCCTTGTCCACTACTTTTGGGAGCCCTATTAACCATTGTGGCACCTATGGACTTCATCAGGCTTCCTAGAAGGCCCAACGACATGTATTATTGATCATTTAACCTCTTGAGAGGCTTATTCTTTTGTTTATGAGCTAGTTTGGTGGGCTTGCCACCAAAAGTTTGTTGTTTTACACATTATTTTATTTTAGGGGCTAATGTAGTCCCAAGTAGCTAAATCAAACTCATTAGAAGTGTATAAACAGAAGTGACGATGATTCATTTTAGCATCATCACTTGGATTTGGAACTTGTATCTCTTTAGCAATTTTCTCTATCCTTCTTGGAGGACGATTTTTTGGGGCATGGAATGAATTTTGATGTTTGGATAATTTTCATATGTCTTGGAGCTTCTTGATGGCAAGGTTTTTTGGATGGTTGGATATATTCTTATACATGTAAGTGCATTTTAATGTTATTCTTTCTTGCAAATTTTGTCACATACATTGTTGGTATTTCACTATACTAGGGCTTATTTGTTGCATCTCTTAGGCAAAGTTGTGGAAATTTTGCTTTTGGATAGTGAATGCTTCATGTATAATGACTTAATGTTCCTAAGGATGTTTCACTATTGAAATTCATCTTGATAAGGCATCTATCTTGCAAAACTAAGTATAAAGTCTATGAAGCTGCTTTTGTTGCTGCCCTAGTACCAAGCGAAGTTGTCTTTGAGGCCTCCTTGACCTAGAAAATTCAAAGGTCCATAGTCATAATTCTACCTAACTCTATTTCTCTCCAAAGGACTAGGAACTAGTCCACACAAAGTTGATAATCTTAAACCTTTCTCATCCAACCCCCTTTCCTTCTCTAGGCCTAGCCCATCAAGTCTCCTAGGGCATCATTTAGCTTGTAAACCACCCATCAAAAAAGTCTGATCTCTTGGCCCCTAATGTGCTGGTGTGTTTCCTAGGTGCCCTCCATTTTTGAAGAAATTTTGATGGTGGGATTTTGAGATATCTCAAGCCCTAGCCTCGATATTGAATCTTGCCCTTGGGCTAGAAGGCTTATTGGGACCCTCACATTGTCTTGCATTAAAAATTCTTTCTTTGCTCCCTTCCTCCCTATGGAATAGGTCAATCATATCATTGGTTGCTAAACCCTACCCCCTTGACCTAACCTCCCGGGTCCACTTGGTCTCGTGTGGTCCCATACACTATTAAGGTTAATTCTTCAAGGATCATTGGGAATCTAAGCTTTTGCAAGAATTATAAGGTCTAGGAACCTCAATTATAAGATACATACCTTGAACCTAAACCTTGAAATTCCCCTTAAGCCCTTCCTTGATAGCTTTAAACTTTGCCTCCAAAGCAAGCAAGCCACATATTTGATCCTCTCTTGTGAATAGGATTCTAAGATATCCCCTGACCCTATCATTGGTCTATCCATTTAGTGATCCTCATCATAATGGATCTCCTCCCATTGGTGAAATTCTGTAAAGAGCAGGCAGCCTTAGTCAAGGTGACAATAGGCGATTCCTCCATTTGCTGCCCTTAGCCTAGTAGTAGCCCTTCAAGGATCTCCTTTTAGGGGCCTTGCTAGTTTGAGCGGTAACATTTTGGCGTAGTTGTCGGGGACACGAAATGTGTGTTTTGTTCCCCATACGACATATTTACGTATCATTATTGGCGACTCCGTTTGCTGAACGAAACCCTAGTTCTTCATTAAGCTTTAAAGTTAATGTTTGTAGGGTGACACAAGCATCTATCAAGGCACTTTAATTCACCATGGCAACTCCATTTCAATCCTAAAATAAGTTCATAAAAAATGGACTATAGTAAAAGAGAGATTTATCTTGGTTCTACATTTGCAAAACTCAGTGACCAAGACATTTAAGAACTGCAAAAGAATGGGAATAAATATGTAGAATATTATCAAAATGTATTGGAAGGTATTGATATGGAACTCATGCGAGGATTTTATAGGTCAAAACAAGTGCAACTCGACATAATGAGGGATTTCTATGACGGGGATCTTAGTCACCTCTTTGACCTTACTCACCTAACGTATGAATATTATGACTGATTTAATCAATGATAAATGTTATAGTCAACCGCAAAGTCCCACAATGGGTAATCAATTGGATGACATTGAAAGCTCAAGTGTGAGTGAGGATGATGAGCAAATGTCAGTTATAGAATTGAAAGACAATGGCGATGAGGAGAGGAACATCTCCCCTGATGATGAAGAGTTGGATCCTCTAAGCCTCCAAATCACGCAAGAAAGAATGGATGAATATAGTAGGTCATGCAGGGGGTTAGTAAGGGAATGTAATTCTAATGAAGTATTCTTTTGTTTGCATGAAGAAGAGGTGAAGCTTCATAAGATGAAATGTGAATATAAAGAAAACCCCACTAATGCTCTCCTCCTAGAAGCATATTACCAAAATCATGTAACAAATACCTTAGTAGTTGTTCTTCAAGAGAAGAGGGAAGAAGAGACATCCCACTTGTCAACCAACCAAGATGAAGATACCCTTGAGGATCTGTCTGATGAGCAAGAAGATGAGTCCTTGTTGGGTCCACATGATGAACGAGATGATTTTGAGAACACGTGTATTGGGGATGATGAGGCTATGGAAAGTAAAGTTGAGGTTGACCTTACCTTTCTTAAGGATATCACTCCTGATGACTCTCCTTTTGAGAACCTTGAGGAAGGTGATCCCATGAGCTCCTTGAAAGATGACATTGGAGATTATTTCCGCATTGAAAAGGAGAAATGGGAAATTGTTGGGCCTCAATTTGATTGTGCTCCCATTTATGATACCGACAAAGAGGATGAGGCTAAGAGTAGTTTTCCCTTTCTCCCAGGCATTACTTGCGATGACATATCCATCGATACCCCTGGGAAGGAGAATTATTATTTTCCCTTACATGAAGAAAGATATTTGGAAATAATCGATTCTCCTTTTAAGGAGAACCTGACCTTTGATGCTTATAATGAGGAAATAAATAAGGTTTATACATACATTCCTTATGATTCTGAGAGTATATTCAAATCACTTGAGCCTCTAAAGTTGGATTTTCAGGATCTCGTTGGAACTTCACCTTCCCCTTTTCCCTTTTTATTGTTCATCATCTTGAGTCTTCATCGAGTGATTCCCTCGACCCTTGTCATATGATCTCAAGTGACCGTGAGCACTTTCCCCCTTCCGAGTATAGTGTCGAGGAAGAGCTCCTCATTGATTATACTTTACCTCCTTGGACACACCCTTAGGGTTTTGATCACTCCATGACCTCCCCTCTCCGATGTGACCATCACATTGAGCAACCTATTTGTTGCACTCATTCTTTCCCTCACCCTTCGTTCTCCTCTCATCACAACCTTGTGACATATTCAAAGCACAATATTATGAGTAATGATCATAATAAGAGGTTCCTAAGGATAATCATTAATTCCACCATTGTGTACTTAGAGGGAAGGCTCCACATTTCTAGATTGACTCGTGTTCCTTCTCTTAGGGATTCCTCTCACCTCACATAGAAACCATATTTTCCCACCTCCTGCCTACAACATCCTCCACGTGTTTGGGTTTTCATTTGCTTTGGGATTTGTTGCATAGCAATCATGTAGGCAGACATATTTATATTGATTTGATGATATGTTGGTTGCACTGGCTTTATGATTACACTTAATATTAGCTTCGTCGTATGCATGTTAGGGTAGGATGCATTGCATGCTCATTTTGCATTAGAACTAATGTCATATGATATTTCTCATGATAGATTAGCTGCATCTAGACTTAAAAACTACATTTGAAAGATTACTTCTATGAGTCAATTTTATGGATCTAATCCAAGTATGTGCAATCATGAGACAGCACGAAATCATGTTTCCCTATGTTTTTCATCTATTATATGTGCAGGTAAAAGGTCTAGGTAACCAAAAGATTGCTGGATTTCTCATGACTTTCAGTTCAAGTAACTTTGTCTAGATTTCCAGATGTTACCCACCATTTTGTGGGTGATATACTTAGGATAATTTTTTTCTCCAAGATGGTCCTCAACTGTTATCCAACATCCCCTTGCAGCCACCAACTAGCTCGTTGTGTCATTTCTCTACCACCTGAGCCAACCATGTGGTCCCTCACCCATCTGTCATGGTCGTATGTTTGAAGGTGGGCCTCCCGAACCTAAAGATATGCCTTTTCATTTGGTAATTAAGTGTTGTAGTTTGCTTATCATGGATACTTTGGGCATGGATTAATGGGGGAATTCAACAGAAAGAGTGGGCTAGGTATGTGCTCTTGTCCCCTAGACCTCTTTTGGATGTTAACCTTGGACCCTAGTCTCGTGGGATCTCTTTTACTAACCTTTGGGCTTTAGTGATGGTACTACATAGGAAACCCTTATTTTGGTTACATGGTTCCGCTCCCTAATCCACACATATCACTCCCCTTCCACTCATTATAACCCAATTCTTCATTCTCCCACCTGGGTCCACATTCCTCCACTGGTTCCACATAGGGTTAGCCTTCTCCGTCCCCTTGCCCATACCTTGGGTCAGGCCTGCAATAATTCCATAGAGGTTGATGCACCTGAAAAGAAAAGTGAAAGCATAATTGGCCACATTCAACAGGAAGATGTACCACAAAATGAAAAAGATGGTCGAGACAAACAAATTTAGCACGTGGGAAAAATCCAATACATGAGCTCCAACCCATCATCATGGCCATCACCCTGGTTTCTATAAGCCCTAGATGAGCCTCCTTTATCATTAATGAATCATGCCCAACCAACCCCACAGTTGTACCATGCACTTGGAAGATGACCCAAGACTTGTATGTTGATGTGGCATCACTTATACCATCATCTGAGCCCTTAAAGATGGTCCACATACATCTTTGATATACTTGGAGACCCATGAGGTTACTTGTGTGCCCTCATACCCATTGGGAACACCACATGTTTATTATTTGGGGAACAAGGGGCCAACCCCTTGCCCACTACTTTTGGGATTCCTATTGATCATTGTGGAAATTATGGACTTCATAAGGCTTCTTAGAAGGCCCAATGACATGTATTATTGATCATTCGACCTCTTGAGAGGCTTATTCTTTTGTTTATGAGCTAGTTTTGTGTGTCTTTGATCTGAAATGGGGGGTTTATACATCTTGTCATACTTACAAGAACCTCCCACTCTAAAGCTTAACAAATATATGATCTAGCTTATGTTGACAATTGTAGAATTAAGTACTTGAATTAGGTGTATGTCTTTGTTTATACTATTTAAGTTCTTATTTGTTCATTCTGATATAAAACATATAACAATGAACACAACAAATAGACAATCACACATAACAACAATATAATCTAGGAGTTCACCCTGATATCATGGGCTACGTCTCCTTGAGCTCTTGTTAACTTGACTTGGTTCTTTGGGATTATGGTAAGACTTCTTTTACAAGTTCCACACTCAACTCCAAAGGTTAACCACTGAACCAATGGGCTTAGAATACCATCTATATCCCTGGTTGTCCTCACTCTGCAACAGATCTGAGCTTTCTTGGACTTGATTCCTTTAATCATTGCACTGAGCTGACTTGAGCTTCTTGATGGCACTAACTCCCTCATAATTCTTCAACTGTCTCTAGAACTCCTTCTTCTGTCTTCAGTACACATCAGACACCTACAACAGACTTGATCATTTGATCATTTGTTGCCTGAAACTTCCCTGTAGCTTCTTGGCCCTTAGAAGTCTTCAGATGCTTCTGAAAATCCCTACAATGGATTCAGAAGGTCCTTTACAGTCAAAATTGACTATTGGATCACTAAGAATGAGCTCTAGTAGCTCCTGCAACTGCCTCCAACCTCTGGTGGCTCTAAACTCCAGAATCATTCTTCTTGGATGGAATTCTCCATGAAAATTACCTCTTTAGCTATTATGGACTATTCCATCAGCTTCAGAAGGTTTGTTTCACCCTCTCTGAGTTTCTCGAACTCTTAGGCTCTGCCTCTGTCTCTCCGAAAAACTCTCTCTGGAATCCTCCATTAAAAACTACTCTGTGTGTGCTTTTATATGGTATCTCCACCAAAATTAGCAACCGCACTTGACTTCAACTAAACTTAGCACTTCTGCTAAACTTTAGCCACTCCTCCAGGCTGATCGTCAGAGGTAGCCGTTAGTCATTACCATAATTGTTGGGCGCACATATGTGCGATATAACCCCGATGGTTAGGGACATTCAGCCATAGAGATTTTGCGGTCGGGTTAATCCTGAACCGTCGATCTATCCTGTCCATCCAACAGCTGTCGCGTCGTCCGTTGGCCAACTTTCCCGGACAATCTCCGTCGTTGATGTGACCCCGCTCAATCCAATAGACATTGCTCAATCTCGTGCAGATTTCCTGCACGAACGATATCTGACCGAGGGCGCACGAGAAAAGAAGTTTTGCTCTGCTACGTGTCGCCTGCTGAATGGAATCACGTGCTTTGGGTTCATTACCGCTTCCAGCCTTTCACCCACGTGATATACTGTTAACCGCTTGGTCGATACTGCCCACATGCTTTATTCAGATTTAATGAAAAAGGCGCTTTATAAAGGTTTAGCGCTTTAACAAAGGTTTTACGCTTTAACAAAGGTTTTTAGCGCATAAGGCAAATACTAACCTTTTAACCTTTTAACCTTTATTCTTTACCTTTGGTTCTTGACTGCGGTTAAAGTCCTGGATCATTTTCTGATCACTCCTCCCCATTGAGAATCTTTTGGACCCCAAAAGACTGATATATTGATCTGAACAGTAGATGAGAGTAACAACACCCTCTTCTTTCAGCCTCCATACACTTGCCCTGCATAGCTAGTGCCTCTGAACCAAAACTTTGAAGGTAGTCAACACTTTCCTTCCTGGATGCACTTGTCCTCCTGTTAAAATTGGTTTTCCTTCAGAATTCATGCAGAACTTCTGCTGAGAAGGTTACAGAAGGTAGTTGAGCTTTTCTTCCTTGATCATTGATCCAAGGTGGCTCAAACAACTGTAAGATTACATCTTCTTAACAGAAATTTACATTTGTACCAATTACAGTATGTTTTTTTGACATATTGTCAAAAACAACAAAATACAAGAAAACAACTAGATGGCCTAAACTCTTGCTTCAACAAAAGAAACAAATTTCACATCCTGTGAATCACCATCATGTTTTTACATCTTGTGTACAAATGATTGACTAGATAACAAGCCAACAAAAACATGCTTTTACAAACAATTGACCCTTCAAGTCAAGCATGTACAAAAAGAACTTAAGGATTCTTTTTCAAAGATGAAACACTTCATCATTATCTCCCTTTTACAATCTTGGAGACCGAATCAACTTTTCCCAAGTCAATATTACATTACATGCATGTTTAAAACAAAGCAATCGACCCTTCAAGTCAATTACACATACATGTCCAATACAAGGAAATCATCAACATCCCTGTGTTCATACATATCATGCTCATGTATGTATCCCATCCTTCAACTTTCTCTTAAGCACACTGTACTTACAAAGCTGAAATGAATTTACTTTTTGCTATAATAAAGTGAGTCTACATACTCAAATTTTCCATTCACCTTATTGGTAAAACCCTGCAACTTGCATCTCATTAGCAAAGAAATGCAACCTTAATTAGATAAGAACTCTAACCATTTCTTACCAATCCATTTCAAAGGTGCTTCCTTTGTCTGCACATTGACATCAACATGTGAATCATCCTACAGTACATCAATTATGGAAACTTCCTTTCCATTCTTGCCATTCTCTCTTTCCACCTTCTTCAGATTTTGTGGAAGCATTGTTGGATTCAGAGTCCAACACTTTTTAGCAACATGTCCTTGCTTATGGCAGTAAGTGCAATGCATGTGCATCTTCTTGACAGCATGATTTGCCTTGTCCAGTGGACCTTTGGCTTCTTGCCTCCTTTCCTTCAATAGTTTCCTGTATGTGGCCATTCTCTTCCAACATCTAGAAACACTATGGTTATCCAAACCACAAAAGGAACATGCAATTCTTTTCCCATGCTTATGTGGAAATTTATCATGCTTTACATAATCAAAAGGAATATGATTGAAATCAAATTTATACCTTTTTCTTTCACCTTTATTACCTTCATGAGGAGGTGAATCGAATGAAGAAGTGGCTCCCTTTGGAACACCATCGATCTCTTCAATGCTTTCAGAGCTTTTACAACTCTCTAGTTCAAGTGCATGCTTATGAACACCTTCTTCCTGCAAAGTATGTTTCAAACTATTGCATTTCCCAAGAATACAATCTTTACACTCTTGAGGTAGAAGACTTGACATGAAACTCCTTCTAGGAACTGTTTCATTTGCCTTCATGGCTTCTTTAGAACTTTCTCCATAAGATTCTCCATAGCCAAGACCCAAATACTTAGGCCTTTCCTCAACCATTATTGGCTCAACAATGCCCTGTGCATGTTTGCCCAATCCTTTTCCTTCATAGCCCATTTTTGACATCAACTTGGACCCTATGCCTCTTGTATGTTTTTCAAAAGAACCAACATAATCATTTTTAGAGGAAATTGAAGAAAAACTAGAATTGTTTACCTCTTCTTCAAGCTAATACTTGACTAAGGCTTCTTTGGCAACAAGAGTTGTGCTTCCAACTCATGCATCCTTTCCAGGTTCATATTTTCAATATGAAGTTGGCTTTCCACTTCCTGCAATTTGTTAGAAAGCAACTGCTTCTCTTCCTTTATGGAATTCAACTGCTCTTGAAGTTTGGTGCTCTTCCTTCTGTCTTCATATATTTCTCTCACCATATCCATCATGGTGAACATGTCTTGCTTCATGTCTTCATCAAAGAATCTTGTGAAGGAGGACCCACTTGTAGAGGTTGTCACTGTAGAATGAACAAAAGAACTTCAACAAAATTCACAAAGAGCTTATTCAAGCAGCCTTTAGCAAACAAACCGCTTGTGCTTCAAGGATTGTCTTGAGGTCCTTGGGGTAACGAGAATGCCTTCAACCCTTCTTCCTTCTTGTCCTTCCTGGACTTAGCTATCTATAGTTTTCCCTTCACTTTTGCAAACTCAAACAATATTCATTTTACAACAATCAAACAGTCAAATCCTTTTGTACTGTTTAAACACTTTTCAAGTCAAACAAGCAATCTATTGCTTTGTTAATCAAGCAACTATGCTCTGTCAATCAAGTAGCTAGCTCTGATACCACCTGATCTGAATGGGGGGTTTATACATCTTATCATACTTACAAGAACCTCCCACTCCAAAACTTCGCAAATATATGATCTAGATTATGTTGACAATTGCGGAATTAAGTACTTGAATTAGTGTATGTCTTTGTTTATACTGTTTAAGTGCTTATTTGTTCATTCTGGTATAAAACATATAACAGTGAATGCAACAAATAGACAATCACACATAACAACAATATAATATAGGAGTTCACCCTGATATCACGGGCTACGTCTCCTTGAGTTCTTGTCAACTTAACTTGGCTCTTTGGGATTATGGTAAAACTTCTTTTACAAGTTCCACACTCAACTCCAAAGGTTAACCACTGAACCAAGGGGCTTAGAATACCATCTATATCCCTGGTTTTCCTCACTCTGCAATAAATCTGAGCTTTCTTGGACTTGATTCCTTCAATCAGTGCACTAAGTTGACTTGAGCTTCTTGATGGCACTAACTCCCTCAGAATTCTTCAATTGTCTCTGGAACTCCTTCTTTTGTCTTCAGTACACATCAGACACCTACAATAGACTTGATCATTTGATCATTTGCTGCCTGAAACTTCCCTGTAGCTTCTTGGCCCTTAGAAGTCTTTAGAAGCTTCTGAAAATACCTGCAATGGATTCAAAATTTCCTTTACAGTCAGAATTGACTACTAGATCACTGAGAATGAGCTTTGGTAGCTCCTGCAACTGCCTCCAACCTCTGGTGGCTCTAAACTCCAAAATCAATCTTCTTGGATGGAATTCTCCATGAATATGACCTCTTCAGCCGTTATGGACTATTCCATCAGCTTCAGAAGTTTTGTTTCACTTTCTCTAAGTTTCTCGAACTCTCGGGCTCTGCCTCTGTCTCTCTGAAAAACTCTCTTTAGAATCCTCCATTAAAAACTAGTATGTGTGTGCTTTTATATGGTATCTCCACCAAAATTAGCAACCGCACATGACTTCAACTAAACTTAGTACTTCTACTAGACTTTAGCCACTCCGCCAGGCTTACCGTCAGAGGTAGCTATTAGTCATTATCATAACTTTTGGGCACACATATGTGCGATATAACCCCGGCGGTTAGGGACATTCAGCCACAGAACTTTTGCGGTCAGTTAATCTTGAACCGTCGATCTATCCTGTTCATCCAACTGCTGTCGCATCATCCGTTGGCCAACTTTCTCGGACAATCTCCGCCATTGATGTGACCCCGCTCAATCCAACGAACATCGCTCAATCTCACGCAGATTTCCTACACGAACGATATCTAACCGAGGGCGCGTGAGAAAAGTAGTTTTGCTTTGCTACGTGTCGCCTGCTGAATGGAATCGCGTGCTTCGGGTTCATTACCGCTTCCAGCCTTTCACCCACGCGATATACCATTAACTGCTTGGCCGATATTGTCCACATGCTTTATTCAGATTCAATGAAAAAGGTGCTTTATAAAGGCTTATCACTTTAACAAAGGTTTTTAGCGAATAAGGCAAATACTAACCTTTTTACCTTTTTACCTTTATTCTTTACCTTTTGTTCTTGACTGCGATTAAAGTCCTGGATCATTTTCTACTCAGTCTTACACCAAAAGTTTTTTGTTTTGCACATTATTTTATTTTAGGGGCTAATGTAGGCGGAAGTAGCTAAATAAAACTCATTAGAAGTGTATAAGTATAAGTGATGAGGATTCATTTCAACATCATCATTTGGATTTGGAACTTGTATCTCTTTAGATATTTTCGCTCTCCTTCTTGGAGGATGAATTTTTTGAGCATGGAATGAATTTTAATGTTTGGATAACTTTCATATGTCTTGGAGCTTCTTGATGGCAAGGTTTTTTGGATGGTTGGATATATTCTTATACATGTAAGTACATTTTAATGTTATTCTTTCTTGCAAATTTTGTCACATGCATTGTTGTTGGGATTTCACTATACTAGGGCTTATTTGTTGCATCACTTATGTGAAGTTGTGGAAATTTTGTTTCTGGATAATGAATGCTTCATGTATGAGCCATGTATAATGAATGAATGCTCATAGGGATGTTTCACTATTGAAATTAATCTTGATAAGCCATCTATCTTGCAAAATGAAGTATAAATTCTTTGAAGCTGCTTTTGTTGTTGCCCTAGTACCAAGAAAAGTTGTCTTTGAGGCCTCCTTGACCTAGAAAATTCAAAGGTCCATTGTCATAATTCTACCTGATTCCATTTCTACCTAAAGGATTAGGTATTGGTCCACCCAAAGGTGAACATTTTAAACCTTTCTCATCCAACCCCCTCTCTTTCTCTAGGTCTAGCCCATTAGGTCTCACAGGGCATCATTTATCTTGCAAACCACCCATAAAAAAAGTTTGATCTCTTGGCCCCTACTGCGTTGGTGTGTTTCCTAGGTGCCCTACAATTTTGAAGAAATTTCGACTGTGGGATTTTGAGATATCTCAACCCCTAGCCTCATGAATTAATCTTTCCCTTGGGCTAGAAGCTTTTTTGGGATCCTCACATTGTCTTGCATTAAAAATTCTTTCTTTGGTCCCTTCCCCCCTCCAGAATAGGTTAAGCATATCATTGGTTTCTAAACCCTACCCGCTTGACCTAACCCCCCAGGTCCACTTGGTCCCGTGTGGTCGCATACACTATTTGTAGGTTTTAACCACGTACAGAAATTACTTGCATACGAATTCTAAAACATCGAAAATAAACAATGTGAGAGCATAACACATAAAACACATATACACATAGATTTTCCCCTGGATCCCAAAACTGGGACTACCAGCATGATTTTTCATTATGTTCCTTTCAATGTTACAGTACATATTTATACATGGTGAAGCATCCAATACCATGGACCGAAAACCATCACGTCCAAAACCATGGACCGAAAACCATCGTGTCCAAAACCATGTGCGAAAAAATCATGCACAAAACCATAGGTAGGTTCGCCCAACCTAATATAGGGTCCAAAAACAAAATTTCCAGGGTGCTGTCTTGGACCCCATAGAGGGGGGTTACCTGCACTCCTCAAACCCCCTGTGACCCCCCCCCCCCACTATGCAATCGACGCAACGAAGGGGGGGATCTGCCCCCGCTCTAACCCCCCGGTTAACTACGTGGGCTAGTCGTGGAAAGAATATAACACAACCCAACATTCTCCCACTTGTTGTTTTCTTTCCATAGGGGGCCACATGAGAGCTTAGTCATTTATCTAGCCCTGTAATGCCCATTGTTTCTCTACACCAAGAGAACTTCTCAGAGCTCACAAATTTTGTCAATTCATCTACAATCTTCTTCAAAGTGTCCACCTTTACCAGCAACACCGTTTTGTCTTCTATCATATCCCTCACAAAATGATACTGAACACCAATGTGCTTTGTCTTTGAATGATATGCAGGGTTCTTTGCCAAGAAAATTGCACTTTGGCTGTCACAGTCTATCCTTATAGCTCCTTGTACTAACCCCATACTTGAACACAATCTCTGCAACCAAATTGCTTCCTTTCTTGCATGAGTGGTTGCCATGTATTCTGCCTCTGTAGTTGATAGTGCCACTACAGATTGTTTCTTACTCATCCAATTGACTGCACCTCCAAATAGGTTAAACACATACCCCACTTGTAGATCTTATCTGATCCAAATCTCCAGCCCAATCTGCATCAACAAAGCCACGAATATCCAACACTCTATCCAATCCTGGTCTTCCTTGGTAGCACAAACCATAATCACTAGTGCCACGCAAATACCTGAAAACCCACTTCACTTTTGTCCAGTGCTCCTTCCCTGGTTTTGACATAAACCTGCTCAATACTCCCACTGCATGTGCAGTGTCTGGTCTAGTACAGACCATCGCATACATCAAGCTACTGACTGCACTTGCATATGAAACACGAAACATGTCCTCTTCCTCTTCTTGTGTCTTGGGACACTACTCAACAGATAACTTTACACCTACAGGAATAGGAACCTTCACCTGTTTACTATCTTGTATATTAAACCTCTGCAATATTGTCTGGACATACTTCCTCTGGTTTAACCAGAGCTTCCTCTTTGTCCGATCTCTTTTAATTTCCATGCCCAAAATATAGTTTGCAGCACCAAGATCTCTCATGTCGAATTTGGAGGACAAATGGGTCTTCAAATCCTGGATAATTTCTTTGTCATTTCCAACCAGCAACATATCATCCACATACAAGACCAGATAAATAACACAGTCACCAATTAATTTAAAATACACACAGTGATCTGATTTGCTTTTGGTGAAGCCAAGTCCCCGTATAAATATATCAAATTTCTGATACCACATCTTGGTCATTGTTTTAACCCATATAGAGACTTCTTTAACTTGCATACCAGTTTTTTCTTACCCTTCACCGCAAAACCTTCAGGTTGCTTCATGTAAATCTCCTCTTCCAGATCCCCGTGAAGAAATGTTGTCTTCACATCCATCTGTTCTACCTCAAAATCAAAAGCAGCAGCAACAGATAAAAGTAATCTAATAGAAGTTGCCTTGGCAACAGGAGAAAAAATATCACCAAAATCAATTCCCAACACCTGGGAATAACCTTCTGCTACCAATCGAGCTTTGTATTTCTCCACCTTTCCTTTTGCATTTGTCTTCTTATTGAACACCCATTTGATGCCAATGGGATTTCTTCCAGCCAGCAACTCCACCAGATCCAAGGCCTCATTTTTGTGCAAAGATGCCATTTCATCAACCATGGCCTCTTTCCAGAGTTTTCCATCCTCTGAATCTACTGCTTCCTTCACAGTTCTGGGATCATCATCAGTAATAGATAAATCAAAATTTGAACAGAAAGCAGATGGACTATAACTTTCTGGTTGCCTTCTTTCTCGAACTGATCTTCTCACACCCAGAGTTTGTGGCTCTTCATCTTCTCATTCCTCCTCTGCTGTAGAGTTTGATTCTTCCTCCTTTAGCTCAAACTCTATCTTCTCGGGTTCCTTTGGTTGGACTTCATGTTTAATAACATCTTTCACCTCTCTGAACACCACATCTCAGCTGCACACAACCTTCCTTGTTACTGGGTTCCAAATCTTATAACCCTTTAAACGATCCTTATACCCAATAAAGATGCACATTTCAGATTTACTATACAACTTGGTTCTTTTCTCCTTTGGAACATGTACATATGCATCACATCCAAATACCCTCAGATGTGAAAGAGAAGGTTTCTTACCAATCCATACCTCTTGTGGAGTCTTATCTTCCAATGCTGATGAAGGTGATCTGTTGACCAAGTAACATGCAGTCTCCACCGCCTCTGCCCAGAATTCTTGTCCTAACCCGGCACCACTGAGCATGCTTCTTGCCCTTTCCATCAACGTCTTGTTCATTCTTTCTGCAACTCCATTTTGCTGAGGTGTATATGGAGTAGTCTTTTGTCGTGCTATACCACACTTCTTATAGAATTCTTCAAATTCCTTACTGCAAAACTCTCCACCGTTATCTGTCCTCAGCACCTTTATCTTCTTGTCTGTCTGATTTTCCACCAAAGCCTTAAATTCTTTAAACTTGTCAAAGACTTAAAATTTCTTCTTAAGGAAATATATCCATGTATTCCTTGAGAAGTTATCTATAAACGATAGATAGTACACAGACTTACCCAATGATGGAACCTTCACAGGTCCAAACACATCATTGTGCACAAGCTCTAATATCTGTTTCACCCTCTTACCACCAGAGGGGAAAGTCACCCGATTTTGCTTCCCATATACACAATTTTCACAGAAATCAAAATCCAAAGAGCTATTAGTCATACCTTCTACCATACCTTTACCATGAAGTATTCAAATGTCCTTCTCTCCAATATGTCCAAGCCTTTGAAGCCACAGCATGGTCTTCTCTCTAGAGACCACTAGATTTTCTGCTCCACTTCCAGGAACCACAGAACTGTTGCACCCATCAACAACAGTGCTACTTTGCAACTTGTACAAAGTTCCAATCCAAACTCCCTGCATCAATACCAGTGCTCCTCGAACCGTCTTGCAGGTATCCTTCTCGAACATTGTTTTTACATCTGCATCATCCAACTTGCTTATAGAAATCAGATTTTTGGCCAATGTAGGAATATGCAGAACCCTCAGAAGTGTCCTAACCCTTCCACCTTGCAACTTAAACTTTACTTTTCCGCGACCAACGATTCTAGCCTTCCTATTATCCACTAAGAAGACATCTCCACCATCGTATTTTTCATACTCGCAGAACCACTCTCTATGGGGAGTGAAGTGAAAGGATGCACTTGAGTCAATCAACCATGCCTCATGATCTACACGTGTACTTGAAGAAGCTAATTACGCATCCCCACCTTCATTTGAGGTGGTTTTCGCCTCTGCAGAAGGAGCATCATCAGATCCCTTTCCTTTGTCAGGAGCTTTAGATTTACAGTCCCTTTTGTAGTGCCCTTCCTTTCTACATTTCCAGCACACCACCTTTACAGGTTTTCCTGGAGATTTAGATCTCCCACTTGATGACTTATTTTTGTTTTTGTTTTGGGACCATCCTCATACAAACAAGGCATCACCATTATGGCTCTCCATATTTTTCCATCTCATCTCCTCCATCAGCAAGGATGAGACTATTTCATCAAACTGCAAGGTAGTTGCATTGCTACCTATTGCAATAACCAGACTATCACACGAATCTGGAAGAGAACACAACAAACTGATGCACTTATCTTCATCTGAAATTTTAATATCAATAGATAATAACTGACTTACCACAGTATTAAATGCGTTTAGATGCTCTGTCACCGACTCTCCATCTTTCATCCTCAGGTTATACAACTTTTTCCGTAGGAACAATTTATTCACCAGAGACTTAGATTGGTACAAAGTCCCTAACTTGTCTCACAAATCCTTAGTCGTAGCTTCCCCTGATACATTCAGCAATATTGAATTTGGGACACATAATCGTATTATGCTCTTTGCCTTTCGATCCAACTTCCTCCACTCTTCATCGGACACTCCCGTTGGTTTAGTACCCGGATCTACCGCTATCCACTAATCTTTATCCACCAACAGATTCTCCATCTTGAGTTTCCACAACTCAAAACTCTAACCATTAAATTTCTCGATCTTTATCTTTCCACTGCTCGTCATCTTCTTTGACCACCAGAATCGATCCCATAGATCTCCCACTAAACAGGGTCTACCACAGGCCCGAGCGAAACCCCTCAGCAACAAAGGCGTCCCCTTGAAGCCAAAACAACTCTGATACCAAATGTAGGTTTTAACCCCGTACAAAAATTACTTGCATACGAATTCTAAAACATAGAAAATAAACAATGTGAGAGCATAACACATAAAACACATATACACAGAGATTTTCCCTTGGATCCCAAAAGCGGGACTACTAGCTTGATTTTTCATTATGTTCCTTTCAATGTTACAATACATATTTATACACGCTGAAGCATCCAATACCATGGACTGAAAACCATCGTGTCCAAAACCATGGACCGAAAACCATTGCATCCAAAACCATGTGCGAAAAAATCATGCACAAAACCATAGATAGGTTCGCCCAACCTAACATAGAGTCCAAAAAACAAAATTTTCCAGGGCGCTACCCTGGACCCCATAGAGGGGGGTTACCTGCACCCCTCAAACCCCCTGTGACCCTCCCCGCTAGACAATTAGCACAACGAAGGGGGGCTTTGCCCCCCCTCTAACCCCCCGTTAACTACGTGGGCTAGTCGTGGAAACAATATAACAAAACCCAACACCATTAAGGGTAATTCTGTAAGGATCACTAGGAATCCAAGCTTTCAGAAGTATTCAAAGGTTTAGGAACCTCCATTATAAGATACATACCTTAAACCTAACCTTGAAATCCTCCTTAAGCCCTTCCTTGAGAGATTTAAACCTTGCCTCCAAAGCAAGCAAGCCACATATATGAGCCTCTCTCGTGAATAGGCTTCTAGGATCACTCCTCACCCTATCATTGGTCTAACCATTCAATGATCCTCATCATAACGGGTCTCCTCCCATCGGTGAAAGCCCGTAAAGAGTAGGAAGCCTTAATCGAGGTGATAGTGGGCTATTGCTCCATTTGTTTCCCTTAGCCTAGTAATAGCCCTTCAAGGATCCCCTTTTAGGACCCCTGCTAGTTTGAGCGGTAACAAGTTGCAGGTGCATTTTAAAGGTCTGAAGTGAATTTCAATGCAGGATGTAAAACAACATTCTCAAATGTAGTAATGGCCATTGCTATAATGATAACTCTCTTGTTTATGACTTTTCTCTTCTATTACACTCCTACTATGGTGTAGTCATCCATAGTCATCTCAGCCAAGCTTGGCTTGATTGACATCCACAATGCCTATAATCCTTGGAAGGTGGACAAGATCGATTTCTTCATCTGTTTGGGAGGCTACTTGGTCATTGTTCTTTCTAGTGTTGAAGTTGGCCTTGCAATCATGGTACTTTATAAACACAAGTATTTCTTGAATGTTATCATAATTTAATTAAACCTGTAAAATTTGGCAATGTTTCAATGGACAAATATGATGATTATCTTGCAGGTATCGATGCCATTGGTAAGATTATTGATGCGCATCACTAGGCCTCATACTGTAGTTCTGGGAAACATTCCTAAATCGTCTATATATCGAAGCATTGATCTATACCCTCATGCCACTTGAGTTCCAAGCATTCTCATACTACACATTGATTTCCTAATCTTTTTTTTGCCAACTCCACTTATTTGAAAGATATGCTTGTCCACGGTCATGGGTATTGACATAAATCTATTTTAAATAAATAAAACAATATTAAGCCAAAACTAGAACTTCAAATGAGAATTTTTGTTAGTAAGAAGATATAAATAACAATGGTTGCCTATATTGTTCTTAATTAGAAACAAGAAGAAAATAAAAATAATAATGAATGATAGTAGTGTTATGAAATAATATGTATAGTTATGAGAGGGGCATATTTAGGTATTTGAAAGTTGTAGTGATGGTGGTTGGAAGTTAGGGATTGCGAAACTTGGTTGGTTATCCATTTATTCAAACAATTTGTTTTTTTTTGGTAAGCTAAAACCCATGGGATTTGAACGAGTGACCTATCATAAGGAGGGTCTTAACAATACACCTATTTACACCCATTCACCGTTAATCCAAAGCCCTATAGGTTTCGTTTGAACAATTTTAATGTTTCATATTTTTTCAAATATTGTATAATTTTTTTTGTACAAGTTAAAAAAAAACACCATAATTACTTAACAATTTAAAATAATTGTCATCCCAATGATAGTTATGATAATGGACATTGTGTGTTAAAATACACAAAAATATTTTTCTTTATTATAAGGTATAGTGTATGTTAAAATAAACAAAGATAGTTATTAATAAGATAGAGTTGTTTATTTTGGAATAGGGGCTTCCATAATTTTAATTTAGAAGGAGTGCCTTAACAATACACCTATTTACACCCATTCACTGTAAATCCAAAACCCCATAGGCTTAGTTTAAACAATTTTAATGTTTCATATTTCTTCAAATATTGTATTAATTTATATGTACAAGTTAAAAAAAAAACACCATAATTACTTAACAATTTAGAATAATTGTCATCCCAATGATAGTTATGATAATGGACATTGTGTGTTAAAATAGACAAAAATATTTTTCTTTATTATAAGGTATGACCGTGAATCGAAAACCCCATAGGCTTCGTTTAAACAATTTTAATGTTTCATATTTTTTCAAATACTGTATAATTTTTATGTACAAGTTCAAAAAAAAAACACCATAATTACTTAACATTCTAGAACAATTGTCATCCCAATGATAGTTATGATAATGGACATTGTGTGTTAAAAATACACAATTTTTTTTTTCTTTATTATAAGGTATGGTGTATGTTAAAATAGACAAAGATAGTTAATTTTAATTTAGTTATTAACAATTACTAAGTGGATGGTTGTGATTTAACCTCCATGAAATATTCAAAATATTCATAGTATACACAAATCAATGGTTGAGATTTATCTCCAAAGTAATTAGACTCTTTTTACTTTTTTAATTAAATTAATTAATTAAAAAGAATGCCATATAAAAATGTGATATGGAGTGACTTATGATTTTTTAGACATGTGGTATGGATAAGCCATGGTATTGTAATAAAGTGAGATGTATAATGAACTAAGTGTTTTGATGTTTATTAGTCCCACTCAGGTTAGTGTGGAATAAATGACATTCATTTCACTTAGCTTTTCTATGTACATTTTGTGTTGAATTTGGTCTCAACTATTTCTAAAGTTAAAGTTATCAAAATTTATCTCCAGGATTTGAATATTTTTACAATATTCTAAATTTTAAGATTTTTTCTTGTTAAAGTTAACAAAACACATAGAACTTTAATAAAATAGGGCTAGCCTGAAATGCCCCTAATAGATGTTTCTCATGGGCAACAAACATTCAACAAAAGCAACTGCAAACTATTGAGTAATTTCTTAATTGGAAAACATTCATTTTGCACCATTATTAGTAATTATAAAAAGTAAGGCAATAATAACGAATTTGTTCTTATTAATTTTAATTATTATTATTAATTTGCATTTCCATCATTTTCAATGACAAGGCTACTACCAGCCAACTTCCTTTGAATCTAATCTATTTGATCTTATTATAGATATGTTAATATTCTAACTTGATACTGCTATTTTTAATGGCTAACTTCCCCTCTCTCTCTATATATATGTAATTTTAACGGCTAACTTCCACTTTCTCTTTATATATGGAATTTTAACGACTAACTTTCTCTTTCTCTATATATAGAATTTTAATGACTAACTTCTTCTTTCTCTCTATAAAATTTTAACGATTAACTTCCTCTTTCCCTATACATAGAATTTTAACAACTAATTTTCTTTTTCTCTATATAGCTAACTTCTTCTTTCTCTCTCTATATGAAAGTTTAACGATTAACTTCCTCTTTCTATATATATTTTAACATCGAATTTCTTTTTTCTCTATATAGCTAACTTCTTCTTTCTCTCCATATGAAATTTTAACGATTAACTTCCTCTTTCTATATATATGAAATTTTAACGGCTAATTTCCTCTTCCTCTGTATATAAAATTTTAATTAACTTCTACTTTCTCTTTATATATAGAATTTTAATGATTAACTTCCTCTTTCTATATATAAAATTTTATTATCATAATAATATTCTTTTATTTTCCACCATTAACTCATTTTCACCGATCCATTTCATAAATTTATTTTCTATAATTTTATATAAACTTTAAATAAAATATTTAGTTAAAAAAATAAAATATTTTTAAATTCCAAACATAATTAAAATATTTAATTAAAAAATAAAATACTTTTAAATTCCAAATATATATTATATTTTAATCTATTAACATAATCCTAATAATTAACAATTAACGTTGTAAATCTACATACTCAAATATACAATCATGACCAACTATGCAAGTTTACATGCTTCAATCTCTTATTAGTCCCTGCCGGGGACTATATGCGATCGATCGATCGCTGACCCTGCGTTGACCGAGCTGATTTTGCGATAAATTAAGGAAATATCCTAAGTCGAACTAAGGTTTTGGGCGAGGAAAGGTTTTGGGGTCTTATTGCTGGCTTCGCATCGTTCGAGGTGAAGGCCACGTGGTCCCGCGGCTCCCACGCGGACGGCATGTACTGTGGTGGTCTTATGGGCGGACAGTTGTCCCTCCTCGAGATCCTGGAAAGTTACTCGGCTTGGGTTTTACGCTGTTCGCGGGCTTTGGGTTATTATTGTTACTTGGTTGTTTAGCTCTGCAGTCTCTGCGATTTTTCCTTTGTATTTGTTGTATTGTCTGCGGTGAAAACAGAATGCGGTTCCTGCCTGCTCGGTTAACTGTATAGCAAACGTTTGGTTGCGGTTCTGTTGTTCCAGGTCCGGCTTGTATGCCTCGACTGTCTGGTGTCGCTTTGGTAAGTTCGGCTACTGTATTGTATTATCTGCGGTGAAAACAGAATGCGGTTCCTACCTGCTCGGTTAACTGTATAATAAACGTTTGGTTGCGGTTCTGTTGTTCCAGGTCGGGCTTGTATGCCTCGACTGTCTGGTGTCGCTTTGGTAAGTTCGCCTACTGTATTGTTTAGATGTTTGTTCCTCTGTCGTTTGGCGTTTTCCAGTGGCGTTGATGTTTGTCACAATATTGGCATTCTGGTTAAATACTGAGCGTTTCTCTTACCTGCATGGGTTTTATGGAAATTTCCGTAAATGTCGGTTTCGACCACCATGTGAGTTCCTTATCATTTGGGTCGAGACGACCTGGGTGAAGCTGTGATTCTTCGTACAGATTGAGCGGCACGTGGTCTCGCGACTCCCAAGCGGACATCTGAGCTCCGTTACGATCTATGGTGTGATAGAATCTATGCACTTCTTTAATACTGGCACTAGCAACTTTCTTTGCTTGTGTTTTCGCAGGGCTCTAGAGCTTTTCTACTACTTAAAAGGTGGAACAGTCGATTATGGCGAAGAACACAGTGCCCAATATGGCCATGCTCGCTTTGGCAAGAATTATGAGCAAGGTAAATGAATATAAGAGTTCAGCCTTTAACTATGAAATGTCTTCCACAAAATATCTTGGTTGAAACTAGAAGCATTCATTGCTTTGATATGAATTTTTACAGGCTATTATTCTGAATGGGATGACAAACATCCAGTACACTTTGTTGGGCACTCTTATGGGGTTCAAGTTGTCAGGGTCCTGCACAATATGCTTGTTGAAAAGGTAATCCAGTCACTCATTAGTTCAGCCTAAATTTGTTTTTCCGTTGGTAGCAATGCTGGAAAGTTGAAAAATTGTGCCTTTACGGTGCTAGAATTATCTTTATGCAGACATTCCAGGGACATGATAGCACTTCCGAAGGTTGGGTGCTGAGTGTTACCTCTTTATCTGGTGCTCTCAATGGAACAACTCGTGTCTACCTGGACGGAGTGCAGTGAGTTTCTCAGAAATTGTTTGCTTGTTTGTTTTATGATTTCTTTTCAGAGTTCCCCTGTTCTTGCTTTGGAATTTCAGACTTCCGAACTAGGTATTAGTATTGGGCAATGAATATATACCTAGTGGTAGAGTAATAAATGCTGTACAGGCTGGGATATACAATTATGAATTTGGAGCATCAGATAGTAGTAGAGCTTTTCTACTACTTAAAAGGTGGAACAGTAGATTATGGCGAAGAACACAGTGCCGAATATGGCCATGCCCGCTTTGGCAAGAATTATGAGCAAGGTAAATGAATATAAGAGTTCAGGCTTTAACTATGAAATGTCTTCCACAAAATATCTTGGTTGAAACTAGAAGCATTCATTGCTTTGATATGAATTTTTACAGGCTATTATTCTGAATGGGATGAGAAACATCCAGTGCACTTTGTTGGGCACTCTTCTGGGGTTCAAGTTGTCAGGGTCCTGCACAATATGCTTGCTGAAAAGGTAATCCAGTCACTCATTAGTTCAGCCTAAATTTGCTTTTCCGTTGGTAGCAATGCTGGAAAGTTGAAAAATTGTGCCTTTACGGTGCTAGAATTATCTTTATGCAGACATTCCAAGGACATGATAGCACTTCCGAAGGTTGGGTGCTGAGTGTTACCTCTTTATCTGGTGCTCTCAATGGAACAACTCGTGTCTACCTGGACGGAGTGCAGTGAGTTTCTCAGAAATTGTTTGCTTGTTTGTTTTATGATTTCTTTTCAGAGTTCCCCTGTTCTTGCTTTGGAATTTCAGACTCCCGAACTAGGTATTAGTATTGGGCAATGAATATATACCTAGTGGTAGAGTAATAAATGTTGTACAGGCTGGGATATACAATTATGAATTTGGAGCATTAGATAGGAGTAGAGTAACAAATGCTGTATATCTCAGCCTTCTATGAAGCATTTATTACTCTTTTGCTGGGTTCATATTGATTGTCTATTGGGCATATATCTTGTTTCTACTGACATAATTGTTTCCATGTCACCTATTTTGATACCTGTGCTTAAACATCCTTCTCTTCTGGGGGATTGTAGGCCAGAAGATGGAAAGACAATCAAACCCTTCTCTCTGTTACAGCTGTGTCGTGTGGGAGTTATTATATATGATTGGTTGGACATTGCTTGGCTGAAAAGCTACTACAACTTTGGGTTTGATCATTTTAACATGACTTGGCGAAAGGTTGGGATTTCCGGGCTTATACAGAGTCTTCTAGGAAATGTTGGACCTTTTGCTTCAGATGATTGGACTCTTGTAGATTTAAGTCTACAGGTCTCAGTTGAAATCAATTCCAAACTCCAGACTTTTCCAAATACCTACTATTTCAGGTGGGGACTGCTGCATTTTTGGCCCACATTTGATAGAGACAAGTCTATCCTTGAAAATAAGATAGAGATGTTCAAAGCCCATAGTACTTGTTACATTCAAGTCCTCCTGTTTCATTGGAAGCAATTATAGTTTTATGTAGAATGCATGTAATATGCATTAGTGGTGGTTAAAAATTCTGAATTGAAGGATTGACTAAACATTGATGTTTCAAACCACTTTTGCTTGAAACAGCTATGCCACGAGGAAGACACGAAAATTGTTTAGAGTCACCATGCCTTCAAGTCTGTCTGGAATTCATCCTCTTCTCTTTATTAGGACGCTGCAGATGAGCCAGTGGTGCTATCCCAACAATGTGCCACTCCCTTACAAAGGTTACAAGTGAGTGATTATTGAACAGACATATTTCTTTCCTGCTTGCTTGAGCAATTGGTTATGTTGTTACTACTATTAACCCTAAATTTCTTAACAGTGACGAGGATTGGCAAGACAATGATGGAGCATTAAACATAATCTCGATGCTTTATCCCCGCTTTCCTGAGCCCCATCCCCACTGCTTGCTAAGTCTAGAATTAACGGATGGTCACTCGTTGCAACCAGGTGTTTGGTAAGAACCAAAAAATAACTTGTCTCAAGCTTTGAGAAAGACCTAATTAAGATTTCTAATTTGTGAGATTGACAGGTACTATACAATTGTGGAAGCTGATCACATTCTCTTTGTTATCAACCGAGAAAGAGCAGGGGTACAATTCGATATATTGTACGATAGCATTTTTCAAAGATGCCGAAAGCAGACCAGAGTCATTAGTGCTGTTCCTTCTGTTCACTAGGCAATGGATCATATATGCTGTAATGTGGAGAATTGTATGTGCCACTTATCTAGATTTGATCAAAGAAAGTAGTGAAATCTGCTCATGTTGTAGTTCAAAGAAGATTAAAGTTCATAAAAAGTGACGGAGAGTATTGGTTGAAATATTCTTGTGGCATTTCTTGCGACATGGGTGGCCCTGCAATTTTTTTAGTGTTTAAACCAGAAAAATTTACTACATGGTTAGTTTATTTTTAATATAGGTATGTAAATAAAACTTGACAATTCGAAGAAGTAACTTGTTAGGGTTTATAAAGTGTAGATATTCTCTCTTGCTAGATCTTTCTGGGTTTTGGGTATTCTTAACTATTATATATATATATATATATATAAGAAATATGAGTTTTCAAGTCCGAGGATGTTGTCCCAATGGTTAGGTGGGGAGGTTTGGTCTCACAGGCCTTGTGGTCAAATCTTGGGCAAGACTATGTATGCCTTAGAGTTTGCTTCAAACATGATTTTTTCAATTGCAAAGAAAGGAAATATGAGTTTTTAGTAGACTCTTGATTGTAATATAATTTGGTTATGTATTAATATGAAAGGAGTATATTGGAAGAATTATTACAAGGTTGTAATATAATTTGGTTATGTATTGATATGAAAGGGGTATATTGGAAGAATTATTTATAATGGAGAACCATGAAGTTGGTAGTATATATATCTTAATGTTTACTCTTTTTAAGCAATGAGAAAATTGCACTTTGATTTTTTGTTTGTTTGTTTGTTTCACTTAATAGAAAGGAAGCTAAGATGAATTTAAAAAGGGTCTGTGCCATGCAAAATATCTTCCTTATATGTCTATTGATAAGTGGCTATGATAAACACCATTTCAAATTGTTGCTTATAAAAATTATGGAAAGTTAAGTTGAAAGAATGATTATATTTCTTTCAACTTTGCACTTCATGAGAATGATTATAGTTCTTTCAACTTGGCACTTTATGAGAGGCTTTACGAGAACTAAAACACATTTTTCCTTTCCCCTCCATTTTATAGAATTTGGCTATGAGAAATATGTTCTCACTTTAGATATTCCTTAACTTGAATATCATCTTCATGATAAAGTTGGGAAAAAAACTATTCTGAATATGTCCCATTGCTAGGATTAGATCTCTACCTTTTGTTGTCCTTTCTATCACACCTCCATTACCTAGAAAGCAACTCTACTCTTAGGTCATGGTCTCATTTGGGTTGTGGAATTTTGAGTAGCATCATGATTAATTAAAGTGCAAATGACCTTTTTAATTTGTAAGAAAACAATTGTTATATTTAATCATGCTTTGACAATTGGAAGCTTCTCATGGTACGAAAACTCATTTATTTATGTGAACTTATACTTGAAAATGTTGTTCAAGTTTAAAATATCTATGTGCACATGGAACACCCAAGACCATTGCTAAATTTTGCATGAGGAAAGTGTTCATTGCATCATGAGCAAGGAGTCACGTGGTGCCTATCCTAAACAATTAATCTTATCTTGATAATCTCAATTCCATTGGGGGAGGCCTCACCAATGGCTTCACAATGTTGTTAATGAATAGAGAGATGACACACATAGCCTCATCCTCTATCTAGTGGAATTATATGTCTCCAATTCTCACTCTTTGATGTAGATGCTAGTTGCAAATGAACACAACTCTATAAAAAACAATGGGCACTAGGAGTATATGCTCCATAAACCCTTGACGAGAAAATTATATTAATTCATCATCATTCCTATGCATTTCTTTCTATTGTACAAATGGTTCCTTTATATAGTGTAATATCCCCAACCAATTGACATTATCCACTAAGGGTAATTGCCCATGGTTTCTCAGGAGCAATCAAGCTTTAAAAGGAGGAGGAGAAATCAGAACATGACATGGATTTGGATATTTTCTCTTTGCATCTCAATTGAAGGCTCAAGCGAGTTTTCAACCCATTTGTCACTCCTCATGGGGCTCGACAACCATTCTAGTCTCGGGTCTCACCCCCGTTGGGGAAGTGGCTTCCTCCTCCACTATTCTCCGCATCCTTCTAGGTGGTTATCTCTACAGGAGGGAGGCCAATCTTGCTGCATTTCTTGTCCCTATAACTCACCTCCCCGTTTTGCTAGCAGGTTTGTTGCTTTGTTACCTTTTTTATCAACATGTTTCGTGATCACATAATCAAAAAATGAGAGGTGGGATTGGATGTGTTCCCCTATCAATTCCAAGCGCCAACTTTTAATTACCTTGTTTGGGGGCGAGTTGTTGATAAGGTGCTGAAGCATAGAGATTGCTATTTGAGAATTGCATTGCATTGAGATTGCATTGAGATTAACCTGAATGGTATCATTTATGTCCAAACATGTTACTAGATATGTAATCTTTCAATCATGGGTTCAAGACTCCATAACTATAATTTTTAAATGCTTAAGTTCTTCTTTGACCTTCGAGAATGATCTATGTAAATATTGAACACTCTCCACCACGACTTTAATTAACAAATTTATATTCATAATAATGTTTATTTGGTCATTATCATTTTATGAATATTTCCATAATATTCAAATGTAAAAAAATAAGAAAATTCTATGTTTTGTGCACCATGGTTATTAAAATACATAACTTACTTTAACACCTTCCTATTATTTTAATATGTTTTGTGCACCATGGTTCTTACAATACATAACTCACTTTAACACTTCGTAGATTATAATTCATTATTATGCATTTCAACATATTTTATACCCCGTGCTTATTAAAATACATAACTTACTTCAACACTCTCTAATTCTTCATACATTAGAATGCATTATTATTACTTTTTATAGTTTTTTTCCCTCAAGTTTTCTATGATTCACTGTTAAATTTTATTATATTTTAATTATTAATCTAAGCGTTTTTTAAATCATGAGACATTGGAAAATCATATCTAAAACTAATCTTATTTTAAGAAATACAAACTCAACATTACAAGCATTTATCAGTTCAATGACATTTATGACAATTCTTACTTAACAAAGGCAAAGTTCATTATATTTCACTCTTCGCATAAAGTCAAAAAGTTCATACAACAATTGGCCATCCAATTCATTAAATCTTAATACATGTAAGCATGCCTACAACACACTACTAATGGAAACCAGCTCTCATGATAACGCAAATTAAATCTCATAATAATAACTGACCAAACTGTTCTGTTAACCGGCAGGGACTAGCGCCACAACAGTGGCTCCTTGTTATTTAATATAAAATCTTTAAGAATTCGATCAAATTTCTCACTTTTCCATTAATTTAATAAATTAATTTTCGAAATTTTTTTTATTCGTTTTTAATTACTTATAACTTATTATTTTAAAACTTTTTTATCAATATAAAATCCTTAAGAATTCAACCAAATTTCTCACTTTTCCATTTATTTAATAAATTAATTTATTAGTGTTATTTTTATATTTTATTTTACACACTTAAAAACTTATTTATCATTACAAATAGGTAATAGATGAAGTGTTCACTGAGAATGTAAAATAACCAATATAGATCTATCTTTAATCATCACGGATTTTTATTTTGTTATGAAGTAAATACAAAAATGTTTTATTTATTTACCATATTTCTTGTTTATTTTTATTTTTATTAATTTACCATACCTCTTTTATAAATATGATATTTAGCCCATGGCATTAAAATGGTATGCCCATAGGCTTCACCTAAATAAAACCTATTTTTTGAGTTTCTGTAAATATAATGAGGTTTATAAAGTAAATATAAAAAGAAATTTTATTTATTTACCATGCCTCTAGTTTATTTATATTTTTATTTATTTACCATACCTTTGAAGTAAGTATAAAAAAGAGCTTTTATTTATTTACTATACCTCCAATTTATTTATATTTATATTTATTTACCATACCTATTTTTTGAGTGTTCATAAAGCTCTTTATATTTTAAATTTATATTGTGTTTATACATAATAATAATTAGATTGATTTCTAAATAAGGTCGACATTAGATTGAAAATGTTAAACATTAAACATTACATATTAAATGTTTATGTTTACATGTTTTCTTGAGATCTATCCCCATGCTGCGCTGTAGAGCGTTTCCCTGCGAAAACTTATATAATTTAATTTTCTAAAAATTTAAGCATTATTACAATAAATTATAGAAATTTATATTTTTAAAGGAGGGAGGTAGACAATTTTTGTTTCAAGATAAGGAATGATTGAAGGAAAATATATGAAATGAAATGATATTTTAACATTCACGAGACTAAAAATAGTCTATGGGACTATCAGTTCCTGCTTTCACCTTTTGCAATTCAATCCTTTTCTTGTTTAAATTGATGATGAGCTTGCCCAACTTTTCAACAATCCCCTCACTGAAAAGACAATGCTAAGAAACAGATCCTAGCATATTCCCATAACTTTCTCTGATGTCTTTGAATGCGTCACATTCCAAAATGAAATGTTTTTCTTATTCCACTGCCCAAGACGTGCAAAATGTACCCCGCAAGCTTCTTTAGGCCTTTTCCACTAGATTTAGCAAATGCATATGCTTTTTTGTAGGGCATTATCCTAATTTGTACATTGCATTCAAGATATCTTTTTGTTTTAGGGTACTCATTTATCATCTTGAGATACATGCAATTTGGACCAAACAACAAAAGCCAATCTTAACATAATTAGAATTTTGGTAGGAAAAATGATTTGTGAGATTGAATGGTTCCTTGTTAGGGTAGAACAACAAATTGGTTGACTTCAAAACCAATTTGGCTATCCAATTAGGAAAAAAATGTTTTTAATTCATAGACAACTTGTCAACCAACCAATTCCCTGATAGTCCTAATTATTTTGTTAATCTCTATATGCATTAGTATTTTGGGTCGTTTTGAAATTGTAAACCCCTAATTGTCAAGTCCCATTAGCACAACCCGTTGAGGATGAGCCTCGCCTCCTTAGCAAGGCGACACAATATCAAACCTCACAGGGGTGGGTGGTTGTGCCTTGTGCTAGGGGAGGAGACATGCTAAAAAAATCCAGTCATGGAGGATTAGAGACAACACAACTTGACAAACAAAATAAAATAAAATTGTACAAGTCCCAAGTATTTGGTAAATCTATGTATGAATAGGTATTTTAGATGATTTTGAAATTATCAATTATAAATAATAAGTTATTGTAACTCCCTAACACTGCACAAATTATTTACTTATGTGGCACCCATATTTATAGCCAACCCTAAAAGTCCTTATATTTAAATTCCTTCACTAATGTTAAAACCTTATTTTACCATGTTCCAAAAATTAATTAATTATATAATCCATCTACATACATTTACCAAAATCTTTTTTAGAAATAAAATTTACCAATATTTTATTTAAAAAATGAACACAAATTAATCAAAACAACTTTCATAAATTTCAAATAAAAATATTCAAACATCTACTCAAAATGTAAAATATTTCAACCCTAATCGGGGTGCGTGCTGGAGGATGGTAGTGCTTGTGGGTAATAATGAAGAGTAAAGGAGAGGTACGTCCCACCACCCCCCACACACTCAAGGCGATGGGTGCGGTGGCCTTCACATGAGTACATGCAAGGGTGGTGGGAAAGGTGGTAGGGATGGCAAAGATGAGGTGAGAGGCATAATAATTAAGGTAAGACAAATGAGGAAGAATTGTAATATGGTATGTGGAGTAAGGAGCTGGAGCAATAGAGAAGGAAGGCGATGACAACAATGACAACAACCTTGGAGCGGAAATGAGTATGTATCTTGACTTCGCACCTCCCTTGCAATGTTGACCTGGTTTGATTCTTGCTAGGGGGAATGGTAGACATCTGGGAAGGGAAACTGGGGGAAACACAAGGAAAATTGGCAGAGGCATCGCGCTGTATTAGTCTGGCTTTGCATCCTAGTTTTGACCCCGTCAGGAACTAATTTGGCCAGTGGCTGTGAGGCCCTTACTATGGGTAGCATTGAGACCCCAGGCTTCACATGGTGTGGACTGAGAGAGGCTGGGTGCTAGGGATGGGTAGGTAGCAGCTTGGCGGTAGAGGCTAAGGGTAGCAAAGAGTAGCTAACATGTTGGGTTGGTGGGTGGACCTGCAGATGCAACCACAACAAGATATGGGGAACTGGGAGTAGTAACTGCACAGAGAAACCTGCTAGGATCCCTGTGGGGGAGGAAGGGTATGATAAGGGTAGAGGAATAGATTTGGTTCATTGGGCAGAGGAGAATGAGATGACATACCACGACAGAACACTGGTCGGGCCGATGTTAGGGATATTTGCATGGCCTTGGCAGGGGCCTGTCAACCTTACAGGGTATGTGAGGCATCAGAGAGGGAGGAGTGAAAAGCTTGAAGGGATATGGAGATCGACCACGTCTCATGACTGGCCCATCGGCCACCCTGCCCCCTATTCTGCGCATAATTGGGTTAAGATAAAGAATGGGGAGAATGTCGGCATTGAAAATTCCAAGCAAGACAGTAAAATGCTTCAAAGCTTGCTGATAACACCTCTTTCTTGTGAACAAGTATCGAACAGTGCGGAGATGGCTCGGCCAACAAGACGAAGGGGTTGTGGAAGAGATGCCATGAGTTTGCAAAGGCCAAGGACCCGAGCACGTCGGAACTCCGCAGAGGAAGGAAATCAGTCAAGCATCTTATTAGTGAAGCTGCAGCGACATATCGAGAAGGAACGGACAAAGGCATTCAAAAATTGTTAGAAGAATGGGAGGAAGAAATCAAGCAGAGCAATGAGATAGAGAATTGGAGGACATTAGTCCCAAACCATGGGAATACCAGAGGAAGGATAACCCAATTCAAGCAGACTTTATACCTCTACTGGCTTATGAAAAACCTGTTGGGGAAGGCCATGGAACAGATCTCAGTGGGGATGACTCTCTCTCTCCAAGACATGCCAAACTACAAACATGATTTGCAGCGAATTCAGTTCCAACTCCACAAGCAGGACATTCGATTGGATAGAATTCAAAGGCACATCCCATGCATCATAGAATTGACTAAGATGCCTGGAGAAATTATCAAGGATCTGACACCGGTGGAATCAACATCGGAAGAGCACAAGGGATAGTCAGTTTACCTGGTTTCTTTTTGTTTTTATATGCGGTTAGCATTTACTTTACGTTATGCATCCTTATGGATAGATAGACATATAGAGTCTTGTCATGAAATAGAGACATACTTAGCTTGGTTAGAAAGATTGAAACTTTATTGTTTTTGGATGACTTACAGTAAGGATAGGTGACCAACAAACTTAGTTTCCCGCTGAGCAGGTTGAGGCTACCTAACCAACCTATGTGGTGTAAATTTGCCGATTATAAATAAAAAATGAAAAGTGATGCCAAACTTAACCAACAAAAATTAAAATATTTCAAAAATTTAAACATTACCACAGTGACACCTGCATATTAAAAAAAAATAAATTCAAGCAATATTATAAAATAGTCTGAAAAGATATTGCCATAAATTTCAATTGAAAACATTCAACCAATATTATGAAATGCTCCGGGTTTGGTGAAAAAACATCTTCAACCGACAAAACTGATAGCCGGTCAAACACAGTTAGTTATGATATCAATACATCACACATGTGGAATACAAGGTTTCGTTTGTCCCTATATATACCTTCTAATGGGAGATGTGTTTTTACATTAATCTGCTTGTAGCGCTCGCTCACTTCATATTTCTTGCGAAAATGAATGCAGCTAACACTCCAAAATCCGATTCTTTTGCACAGTCTTCTTCAGATTTCAGCGAGGATCAGGAAAATGCAAATGAGAAAACCTTACCAACGAAAATTTCCTCCGATAATGGCGCTTATTCTTCTCCAAATATAGGGGAGGCGGAAACCCCAAGCCGTCCTGTAAAAATTTCGCACATCAAGGTCCCAAGGCCGGAAACTCCTACAACTCTGGCGTTCCCCACAGTCAGAGTGAGGCGTGTAATCAGGAGCGAGGGTGATATTCGGATTAATGTAGAAGCAGCCTTTCTCATTAACAAAGCAGCGGTATTTTAAATAAAAAATCTTTTCCTCGACGTTTTACTTCGCCTTCTGGATATATATTTGCATGGTTAGGGTTTGATAACTATATCTTTGTGTTGACTGTTGAATTATACTCGCAGAATTACAGTTTTAAGGTCATATTTTTGTACTTTGTTCTGATTCTCTCGAGAAAACGCTATTTGACTTTACCGAAATATGGTAAACGAGGTTGCTTAACGGTCGTTTAATTGCAAATTTTATTCTACAGTCGACTTTTACCATTCAGTGTGACCAGCATTAGTCAGCCATTAAAGATTTTATTGTTCCGTATCTCTAGCTTTTCTTATTGCTAGGTGATATTTTGCGTTTTGTTTTAACAAAATTTCCCCTTTTTTTCACCCAAGAAGCAAGGTGCCCTTTAGAGTTCAGGTGAAATAGATGTGTGCAAGTAATTTAATGTGATGTTAATAATTTAAAAGGAGGGAGGGAGGTGTTTGAAGTTAGATGGTTTATTTGCAAGATGGTATATGTCTTCGTTTGCATGATGTATGAATGTTGTGGTATGGCTTTATAGTTCACACCCCTAGTTGTCCTTAAATGAGGTGGCCTCATTAGTGAGAGAGTTAGCTGGATAATTATGCTCTTTGAAAATCTTGAAAAAAGAAACGAAAATTTTAGGGGCTAATATTGGTGGGCTAATTTTGCATGATTTTTTCGAAAAAAACATTCTCCAACTTCCATTTTTTCTAAAAATGATTTGCCCAAATTTTACTATATAAAATTATTTTACCTTAAAAATTGCCAACATTACATAGAGATGGCATATAAAATCATTTTAAATTTGAATAATTTTACAAATATATCAATAAACATATAATTTTACCAATCTACAGATGTCGAGAACATCAATCTAATCATTATGTTTGAATTGCCTATGACGATCAAAGACTTGATTTTGAATTCCTTGGCCAAAATTAAACTTTGAAAGAGTGCATATGCCTTGGCTTGGTTATGGGTGGAATTTCCTAGACCCTAAATGTTTCAATTTTTCCTTTAGGATCAAGGGTGATACCCCTTACACTTCCACCCTCGGAAGATGGCATTCTAGACAACCCACCAAGGTTCAATTCCCTCAGGGCTCAAATAAATGGTTGGGGCCATTTGCAAGCCCTCCATGATTTGGATGGAAGAGCACCACTATGTTTTGACAACTTAGTTGAATGAAAGTGTTTGTTATTAATATTTGCTAGTAATTCCTAACATAAATCGGCCAATTGTAATGCTTATGAAGTTTGCATGAAGCATAACAATGCATCACTTGAAAACATTAGTGGGGCCATCCCATTTGAAGAAAAGGAAAAGAATGTTCTTTATATATTTATGCATATGCGCGCGCGCTCTGCGCAATACTTTAATTCCAAAATGATCAACAAACTTAGAGGATGCATGGAACCTTCAAAACATTAGTGGGCCCATCCCATTTGGAGAAAAGGAAAAGAATGTTCTTTTTATTCTTTGTTATTGGTGGGAAGTTGATTATGCCACTTGGGATGCTTGAATGTCCTAGTGGGTTTCAAGGGTTGTAACAATTGATCCTATGACATCCCTAGGGTAACCCCTTGGATGAGAGATGGATTAGTGGCATGCTTGATCCAATCCTTGCATTTTAGGAGTGGTAGGGAGCATTTGCAAGTTCCACCCCAACCTTGATTCATAGGGATATAGGGAACATGTCATTGTGATATATAGGTTGATATCATATCATAGGAATTCTAAGCTATCAATAAAAATTATACGAGGCAAAATAAAGTAAGTGATATGGAGAAAAGAAAAGACTACTAAAAACGGTTACAAAATAGTCTTAAAAAGAACAAGCTTAAGTATAGACAAATGATAGTATACAATGACTAACCAAATGAAGGATCTCTAACTTTCCTCTAGATCAAGCAACACTAAACTATATTTAAAAAACAAAAGCTATAAAATTGTCACGAGTTTAAAGAATCCTATGGAAAACACATTTTAGAAGCAATTGAAGCGAGCAAACAAACTTGAATCTAATACCTCCAACTCACCTTGACTGATATAGGAAATGCTAAAGTGGAATGAACTTGGACATAATGAGAAACAACACATACATTCTATAGGGTGAGATCAAAAGATGCACTATCTTTAAAATAACTTGGAAGGATATAGCATCTAGAATTTGGAAAAAAGATTGAAGTCAAAGTCAAGCTTTCTATAGATGAAACACTATCCACAAAATTAAATATACAATGTCTTTCTCTACATCTTTCGTTTACATGTCATCACAAAGATGAGATATTCAAAACATTTCAATGTGCTTGGAATGGGGGATACATGTCATCACAAAGATGAGATATTCAAAACATCTCAATGTGCATGGAAGGGGATATAAGGCTTAAGCACTATTTTTCTTTTTCAAATCTTATACTTTGTAGTTCATGTGAAGGATATCTAAGAAGTAGGCTAAACTTTCAAAAGTATTAAGAGATAGAAATGAACTACTGTGTTAATTTTCATGTCAGTTCATATTTAATGTTATTATGCATATCTTATGAACCTATGTGTTATGTCAACTTTCTTAAGCCATTTAATGATTGTAACTATTATCAGATAATTATGTGTAATGATCCATCACCATCTTTATATTGTGTAAATATTTAATGTCATTATGCATATCTTATAAACCTATGTATTATTTCAACTTCCTAAGCCTAATGATTGTAACTATTGTTAGATAGTTATGTGTAATGATTTGTCAACATGTTTAGTTGGTTTAAATACTTTGAGAAGGGATGAAAGCTTTTGGTTGTTTTTCATGTAAATGTTCTTGCCTTGTTTATGTGGGTTTAAAATTTTTTCTTGTCTCAAACTAGCAAGGGATCCTATAGAGCAACTATTAGGTAAAGGGGCAACAATGGAGCAATAACCCACTGTCACCTCAGCTAAGGCTCCTTGCCCTTTACGAACTTTCACCAATGGGAGGAGTCCTGGTATGAGGGGAATCACGAGGATGAATAGATCAATGATGGGATGGAGAGTGACTCCTAAAGCCTATTCACAAGAGAGACTCAATTATTTGGCTTACTTGCTTAAGAAGCAAGGTGATGGGCTCTCTAGGAAGGGCTAAGAGGATACTTGGGTCTAGGTTTAGGGGATATGCCTTGACAAGGGGTTTCCTAGACTTCAGGATTGTAATGAAGAAAAGGCTTCTAGGTAATCCTTGTGGAATTTGAGTTGTAGATTTGTGGGACCACAAAGAAGCCAAGTGGACCCGAACTAGGTCAAGGGTATGGAGTTGATCAACCAAGGAGGGACATGACCTAATTAGGGGAAAGAATAAGGTCAAAGGACAAGTTTTCTTTGAGATTTGAATGCAATGATCCAAAGGACACTAACCTACATAAAAAATTGGCCTTATAACTAGGGCTTGCTATATCTCGGCATTCCACCGTCGGATTTGCTTGAAATTTGGAGGACCTTTGGAGAAAAGTCCAATGCAATAGTGGACCAAAAATCGAGGGATTTGAATGGCTACAATAAAATTCGTTGGATGCCCTAGGTGACCCTCTAGGGTTAGGCCTAGAATTTGGAAAAGCGAAGAGAGGTAAATTTGACCACCAAAGGGATACAAGGATCAATGCCTTATTGCTTGGGCCTAATGGAGTCAAGATACACATAGATTGAGAATTTTCGTGAGCTAAGGAGCCCTTATTGACGTTGCTAGCCTCTCCAAGGGCAACAACTAGGTCAATAGGAATTTATACTTCAAATTTGTGAAGGAGACAAAGTTTCGAGGTCTTAAACCTAAGTGGTGCCTCTAGGAACATTCACCCAATCCGTCAAAGCTCAACGCATGCATTTAATCATTTGTTCAAGGTCCTAGAAGAATTTCGCATTACATTAACCCATACAAGAACAATGATAACAAGATACATGCATTTGACAAGTAAGATAACAAGAATAGCATCAAAGTTTTGACTTACATGAGAGAGAGAGAGTATATCCATTCATAAATTTCGCATTATAAAGAAGCCCCAAAGACAATATCAAAAATCCAAACATCATAGTGCATCAAGAAAGCTCCAAAAGTTATGCCAACAAAAAGTGTGAAAATCTCTCAAGAGATACCAATCCAATCCAAGTGATGATGAGAGGTTAGAATGAGCCTCTCTCATATTTATACAACTCTAAAGGGGGTTCGATTTTCCTAATTGGTCTAATTTAGCCCCAAATAATAAAATAATACATAATAATGACATGACTTGGTTACAATCCCAACAAGATAGCTCAATAATACAAAGAATAGCCTCTCAAGAGGGCAAAATAATGAATATGATGAGTCGTTGGGCCAATGAGGAGACCTAATGGAGTCCAAATATGGCAAGTTGAGTGAAAAGGCTCGAAATGTAGTGGGCAAGGGGTTGGCCCCTTGATATCCAAGCAAGTCATATGTGGTGCTCCCTAGTGGGTGTGGGGGCACAATGACATCCTCATGGGTCTCCAAGTGGATCAATATGCCTATAAAACATATGTAAGGGCTAGGATGATGACATGAACCTCCCTTTGTCTCTTGCAGTGAGACACATCCTCATCTGGACCTTGGAACGTTTGCCAAGTGTATAGTGCAAGTGTGGAGTTGGTTGGGCATGCTGAACCAGGTGCATCATCCTCATCCAAAAGGTGGAACAAGAGCAATCACTGAATGGTACTCTAGGGATCCATAAGTTCTCTCTGCTATGGTGGAGGCCCATGGCTCTCAACGCTCACCCTACAAGTGCCAATATGGCCCTCTGGAGGGCTTGGACCCCGTATAGGGATACCAAACCCCAAAATGGAGACCCACCTGCAATCTTGCATAAGGTCCAACGCATCCCTTTTCCCTCCAATACATCAAATCATTAGAGTAATCAAGTAAAAGAGCTTACAAATCATGGAATCAAGTGGGCAATTCATGGTGGCATGCCCTTCCATAGTGGGCTTTGGCATGTACAAGTGTCTCCAAGCTCAATAAGGGGGTTAACCAAGGACCCTATTTGGTGGTTTCAGCTTTTAAAGGGGGTGACATGTCCATGGTACATCCATCAATGGGTAGGTGGCATGTGATATAGTGATGGGACGAAGTGGGGATCAGGGGAAAGCTCCAAGCCACATGTCATGGCACAAGGGTAACTATGATGAGGGAAGCCCACACTTGGGTATATGAGTGTAGGAGGGAGCAAATCGTGGTACATGAGTTACCTCGACCCAGGGTTGCAGGAATCGCCCCCCCCCGGAGGATCCAAACCCGGAACCGCGGATCGGAGCGAACCGTCCCGGAATCCAATTTGGAAGCGCGATTCGGAGGAGGAGGTGGCGCGGTTCCGGAATTTAAATGCGATTCCTGCCTTTTGGGTTGCGGCCACCCCGGAACCGCGGATCGGAGGGCGGTTCGGGCACGGGGTGGCGCCACGCTTCCGGCCCGGAACCGCACGCCACCCGCACGCCACCCAGGCGATTCCGCAAGCAACCCCGCGGCCTCCTTTTTTTTAATTTATTTTTTTTAAATTTGTTTTAATATGTGACTTAACTAGCATGAGGGGGTGGGTTAGGTTAGTTTAGGGTGAGTCTAGGGTGACTTTAGAAAAGAATAAAGCCCCCATTCTCTTCTCATTTTCTCACTTTGAGTTTATGAGAGTTGGAGAAGAGAAGAGAGGAGAGGAGAAGAGAAGAGAGGAAAGGAGAGGAGAAGAGAGGAGAGCTTGGAGGAGTGAAGAAGGAGGAGCTAGGAGAAGGAGGAGGAGCTAGGAGAAGGAGGAGGAGCTTGGAGCAAGAGCTTGGAGGACTTCATCTACAAGAGCTAAAGAGGTAAGTTCAAACCCCAAACTCCCTTGTTTTTTTGAAAAAAAATTGTATTTTTCTCCTCCCTCTCCTACTCTTTCCCATTGTTTCTACTTGCTCCTTTATTTACAGGTTGTCCACCACCTATATCCATATTCCAAGATGGTGTTCTTTTGGCTTCTATGTATCATTCCACTCTTGGTTTTAATGATGGCAAGGGTGAGGAATAGAGGGGAAGAGGAAGGGGATGAACTTGGTCCTAATAGTAGTGACCCAATGTATGATGAGGAGGAAGGGTTTGAAGAGGAAGGGGATGAACTTGAAGAGGACACTGAAGCACAAGATGGGAAAGGTACATCAAATCCCTTGTGGACCTTTGTGACCAAACTTGAAGGGGGAAAGGGTGGTGGATCTTACAAATGGATGTGCCCTCATGGTTGTCATGGAGGAAAACCATATACGGGTTCATATACCCGTCTGAGGAGGCATCTTTGTGGGGTGCTAGACAGTGATGAAAAAAAGGGTTCCGTGGGGGTAACCATTTGCCCAAACATTTCAAGTGAACAAAGACAAAAATACATCAAATTAGAGATGGCTGCACAAGGAAAAAACAAGAAACAAAAAACTCATTCTGAATCAAGTGCAACCTCTAAATTTGGTAGTTGCCCATCTCCTCATGGTACTTTTGCAACCTCTGGAGGTAGAAAAACAATAGGGGATTTCCTTAATGTTACTGGGAGGGATGATGTGGATGGAAAGATAGTCCGTTTTCTTTGTGCTTGCGGTGTACCATTCAATGTGCTTCGCTCTCCCTATTGGCATGACATGGTAAAGGCCATCAATGAAGCCCCAAAAGGATACAAGGCCCCCAACTATGAGAAAGCTAGAACAGTGTTATTAGAAAGAGAAAAAGCTAAGGTTCAAAGAGCTTTGACACGTTTTACACATGAGTGGGTGGATTATGGGGTATCCATTGTATCAGATGGGTGGACAAATATTAGAAACCAACATTTGATAAATGTTCTTGGTGTTTCTTCTAGTGGTGCAGTATTTATTGCATCTCATGACTCCTCCTCCATCAGTGCAACTGCACAAAACATTGCAGATCTCCTATTGAAATCAATCAAAGATGTTGGTCCGAATAATGTGATTCAAGTGATCACAGATAATGCAGCAAATTGTAAGTTAGCAGGAAAAATTATTGAGCGTACTCATCCACACATCTTTTGGTCTGGGTGCCTGGTTCACACATTGAACCTTTTGATGCATGATATTGTGAAACACAAAGATTGTGGGTGGATTGCTGAGGTTTACAGGAAAGGGAAGCAGCTCATTAAATTCATCACAGGGCATACAAGGGTAAACTACTTCTATGGCACTTACTCCAAGTTGCAATTGCTTAAAATTGCAAAGACAAGATTTGCTAGCTATTACCTCACCTTTAGGCGGCTAGTGAGGGTGAGACAAGCTTTAACTAATCTGGTGTGTGCTGAAACATGGGATGAAATTAACAATGACACAGATGGTGCTAATGAAGTCAAGGACATTGTTCTTGACAGTTACTTTTGGTCACAGGTTAAATATGTTTTGCAATTCACCAAACCAATTTATTACATGATCAAGTTTGCAGATTCAGATCGACCAGTAATTGGGGAGGTGTATGAGCAAATGGATAGCATGTTGGGGCAGATTAAAGACATTGTTGAGCCTAGAGATACCACCTTGTACAATTATATTCGTGAAGAGGTGGTAAAACGATGGGATAGCCTAAATGTTCCATTGCATGCATTAGCATATGTTTTGACACCTAAATACTATCATCCATCATGGCTTTCAAAACCAGCACCTGGGGGGGGAGTCAGGAGAAGACCACACCAAGATAAAGAGGTTCACGAAAAATATATGGCTGCATTGAGTAGATTAATCCCTGATGAGGAGGAGGCTGCATTGGTACGGAGACACGTGAGCAACTATACGAGCAGCACTGGTCCATTTTCGAGCATGCATGCAATTCAAGATCGAGAGAATTTTTCTGCTCTTGAGTGGTGGAACATGCATGGAGGGCCTACTCCACTTCTACAGAGTTTGGCATTGCGGGTGCTATCACAGGTGGTAAACACTTCTTCTGCAGAGAGGTGTTGGAGCTCTTATTCTTTCATCCACAGTGTTAAAAGGAACAGGTTGAATTTAGACCGGGCAGAGAGCTTGGTTTATGTTCATTACAACTTGCGATTGTTGTCCCATTACTGTGAAGATGCAAAGTCTAATAAAGACTTGTTGACTTGGGACAAGAATCCAGAGGAGCCCAATTTGGAGGATGGAGTGTTGCGACTAGAGCAATTAGAGGATTCTCTTATCCAGGTATGTCCATTGTGGTATGAATTTTCCAATTTTCCCTTATAAAGAATTCATGTTTTTAATTTTTTTGTTAACTAGTGTTTTTTTTTTGCATGAATTTTTTGAGCGATTCTAGGATGATGACACGGGTGTTGATATGCCACCACCCCCACCCCCATCTGGTCCCTTGGTTTCTACTAGAGGAGGTTCTTCTTCATCAGTTCCAGTGCCACGACTTACACAGGGACCATCTTCTTCATTGCCACCACGTGGAGGCCCGCCATCACGTTCTATTCGTGGTGGAAGGAGGAGAGATTAGTAGATATATTCACAATCTACTTCTTTTTGTCATAGATTACTCATTAGACTTGTAGACTTGTGAATTTGAATTTTGAACCTTTTTGGCTTGGCGGTGACCAAGTGACATATTTTGTAAACATTATTATTTGAATTTTGGACATGACAAATGTTGACAGTTGCTCACTTGCTAGATAAATCATAATATGCTCTATGTTTTATGTTTTATAATATGCTTAAATGTTTTATGTTTTATAATATGCTTAAAAATTTGATGTATGTTTGTAATAGCTAGAATATAGATGATTGTTGTACATACTAGTAACTACAATGGAATCATGGATGCCATATCTATCTTGATTTATGCAAAAATATGCATGTTTTCATGTCTTCTACAATTAATTTGGTATTTGGGATGTTTGTTTTGAGTATAAATGCAAAAAAATATAAAAAAAAATATATATATAGCAGACGCTTCCGCGGACGCTTCGCTCCCTAGATTTTTGGAAAATGACGCTTCCGCGCTCCGCGCTTCCGCTTCGCGCTTCCGCTTCGCTCCCGCTTCGTGCAACATTGCCTCGACCTTTGTTTTTTCACCCTTCTTCATATGCCTTTTTCCTTTGATTGATTTTTCTTTATAACTGCTCAGGGCTCTAGATGAGAGCATGATGTGTGGAATATAGCAGTTGGAACTTGGGGCAGCTCATTGCCCACCAGGGGTTGGGACAATCATGGGTTCCTTAATGTTGAGGGGGCCCATAGGAACCAGGGTGATGGCTATGAGTGGGGGGTAGAGCTCATGTTTGGGTTTTTCCCACGTGCTAAATTTGTATGTCCCGACCATATTTTGCATTTTCTGGTACATTTCCTGTTGTAAGTGGCCAAATTATACTTTTTTCTTTCTTTTTAGTTGCATCAACCTCTGGGCATCGTTCTAGGGCCGACCCAAAGAGTGCATAAGGGGAGGGGGAAGCTAACCCTATATGGACCCAGTGGACACATGTGGACCTAGATGGGAAAAGTGATGAATGGGGTTAAAATGTGTGGAGGGGACCACACAACTCAAATTGGGATTTCCCATGTAGTGCCATCTCTAAAGCTAATGGTTAGTAAAGGAGATTCCACGGGACTAGGATACATGGCTAACTACCGAATCAAACAGAGGAGGCAAGAGTATAAACCAAGTCCACTCTTTCCGCTGAATCCCCCCACCAATCCATGCCCAAAAGTGTCCATGATAAGTAAACAAATTTACTCAACTAAACCAATGAAAAGTCATACCTTTGGGGTCAAGAGTCCCACCTTCAAACATGCGATCATAACAGATGGGCGAGGGACCAGTGGCGGAGAAAATGACACATCGAGCTATTTGGTCGCTACAAGGGGTTGCTGGCTGAGGACCATGTTGGAGAAATTTTTTCTCCTAGTGATATCACCCACAAAGTGGTGGGTAACAAGCCATGTTCCATGAGTATGGTTCATTAAATTAGTTAATGAGTTCACACACCAACCATTTAGTGGGTCTTATTCCACGAGTATGGCCACATAACATTAATTATTCTCCTTAGGTACTTGTCTAGGTACCTAATATTTTACATTAATTATCCTCCCTAGGTTCATTACAATGGGTTGGTTGAGTCCCTTCAAAATACAACCACATTCTAGATTATGTGGGATGCGGTCCTTCCAGTTGTCAACTGTGACTTATTTGATGTCTTAAACACCAAGAACCATGTCTGGAGGTCTACTAAGAAAGTTGGTGACTTTGTTGATGTCTCCCTTTTTGCACTTGATCACTAAATGAAACTGTTACACTTACGGCAGCCATTTGAGATAATGAGACATCTTTACTGATGTAAAGTAAATGCTGGTGGCCCAAATTTTATGGTTAAACGATGGTTGGAGGTGATACACAAAGTTAACTAAATAATCAACTCGATATATTTGCTAGAACCTTCCTGACATGGCTGCTGGTTAACATATTCTTGTATTTGGACTTATTCTTCTATTCTCTTGCTTCTATACTATGTAATCTTCTGTTCACTTGAAAAAGTCATTTTAGATTTACATAGAAATTTTTGAGGAGGAAACAATAGAACATTATTGCAGTTAGATGTGTTTAATTTCTAAATTCAAAAGTGGCATATTTGCAGGAGAAGTTCTTGGAACAGTTTGTTGTGGACTCATTCGAACATATTTTGGAGGAGACCAAAAATATTTTAAGCTACAAGCCTTTTTGTAAGTTACTTCTCTACTTGAACTAGCATAATTATGATGCTGAAAGCTGTGCCAGGAGATCAATCACACAAGCAAGACTGTACAATAAATGAGGGGTTCTAAAATTATTAAAGTTGTAGGTTCTGGATGGATTCTGTGTTGTTGTGTCGTGTATGTCTGCATGGATTTCAATAAAATGGAGAAAAGTAACAATCAGGCCAAGTTTTGTCCTTATCTTGAAATGGTAGTACAATAATTTATGATGACAACTATACATCTTTTTTAGTAGTGGACTGGCTTTGGAAAAAAATGAGGAAAAACATGTTCTTGCTAACTATAGAAATTGCTTGAGTTGAAGAGGTCAATCAGACATCACACCATAAGTTGGGATCTTGGTCTGCTGTCAGAAGTAAGCAAATGCTTCTGTTGAATATCAGTACCTCATGGATGTGGTTATATCCAGGTATTGCAGGTTTTTCCTTCAAAATTCATCTATGTTGCTCCCTTATCTAAGTGTTTTTTAAGTCCATGTTTCCTGTTGGCCTTCTAAATAGTTTGTCAAGTGGAGTTTAGGACTTTCCATTTTTCTGCAATGGTTGCTTTTTAGATGTCACCTCTTCAGAATTTGTCCACATTTCTTCCCTATTTCTCTTGCAATTAGACCCAAGTAATCTCCCTATGAATTTTCCATGATGTCTGGGTTGAAAGGTAGTGATGTAGTATTTGCATTTTTTACTTCAAAATCTCTTTAGAGTTGACTTTGGCATGCCATTCCATGAGGTACTCTAGAGAGAATTTCACTTATTTCTTAGTCTGCAACTATTGTTATAGATTGCTGTCTGAAATATGATCAGGTCATCCTATGCAAATGGCCAAACATTTAGTTGCTCCAACTGGCTAAGCTTTATGAATACCAGATCCAATATATTTTTCTTAATTTAGAGCTAGATACAGATGTCAAAACATACTTTTAGCTGGGAAACAATCGAAATTAAAATACACAGTTTCCTAAATTCATTTTGACTCAAACTGTAGCTTTGGGGATTTACCAACCCCAAGATGCAGGATCAAAAATTTGTAGAGACCTTTTCGTATTGGCAATAAATATCTTGATATATAGGGATCTACCAGGAATCCAATGGTGCATGTTTTGTCACATATTGAAATGGTTTGGTTGCTTGAAGTACCAATTTCATGGTGAACATCTTTAGCTGTTTTTCTTTAATTTATTTTTTTTGTTTTTAATTGCATTGTCTATGAGGTAAGTTCAGAATTGCAAGACTGCAAACGCAGATGTTTTGAAAGTATAAGGGATAGAAGCCTTTTCCAGTGATTGACATTTCACTTTTTAGCTTCATGTCTTTTTTAGCAGAATGACAAGGCTAATTGGTGGCTTTGAATGAATTTTTTGCTCTAGTTCTGTTTTGTTAATGTAGTCTTATACTGGGGAGAACCAAGTATAATCAACTGGAAACTAGAGAAGTCAGCCTTATATCTAGATTCACGCCTGTACTTGATCCTACAATTCTGCTTCTAGTAACTTAGGTTACAATGCAATATGGAATTAGGTTGCCCGTTTGAAGGAGTTTAAACACTTGTTATGCTCAAATGATAGCTTCAATAGATAATACAAATAATAAAAGAAGGTGAGCATTTCCTGTAAAATGAAATCATATTGATAATGTGTCTGATGTGTCACTTCCTTCATATACCTAATTGTGTACTTTGATCAAAGCTTTCCCTAGGATCTCTCATCTTTTGATCTGATTGGGAGTCACGTTGCCTTGAGTATGTTGAAACAAAGCAATCAGAAGTTAGGACTACTTCATACTTGGCTTAAATTCTAGAGGCCTTGAGTTTCTCATATTATATACCCTGTGAGCTTATAACTGTCGTGTCAAAGAAAATGCTGGCGATGAACAATGCCCATGCAAATTATAGCAGTAAAATATGTTATTTAAAGCAATGTTCAGGTCATCATAGTCTCATTTAAGGCAAATGCATAAATGAATATGTATGGCCTGGGTGGCTCTCTTTGTTTGGGTTGGACAAACTCCAAAATGGATACCGTTGAATTCATTTCTTCTTTGTTGTTCATGCCAATGTATTATCCTGATGTCAAAAATAACTGGTGAATGCTTTTGTAGGGTAGGTTAACTAACTTAGCTTATTTGGCTTGACTTCAATAAAAAATGAATTAGACTATATTCTAATACATAATTAACAGCACCACTGTATACTTGTATCCATTTAAGAGCATTTCAAATATTAGCATTTGTTAGCAAATACTTTTCACTTCAACTTTGTCATGAACAAAGAAATCATTTTCTGCCTGTTTACAGTCGTCTTTATATCCATGTTAAGTTTCATGTCCGAGCATTTGTCTTGTAGAGGATGTGCATATTTCTGTATATTATGACATGAATTGTACTTGAGGAAGATTCTCTTTTGGAAGCTGCCTTTGGCATTGTTACTGCAAAATCTAGCAGGTCTAGTGCAAAGCCTCATTAGGAAGATCAAGACTTCAAGGCAACAAGAGATCGGCTACCACTGTCATCTCAACAGCCTTTCTCCAGCTATTTTGTGGTGGTTAAACCACAACAGAGGCTTCCCTATACAATCACCTAAAGGATATTTGATAAGGAGGGTTCAAGGTGATTGATGAGGTCTAATGATTGAGATAGGGTACTGGCAGAGCTCTGAGGGCTTGGATAATGTTTATCAAAGTACAAGTACTTTGTTCCTAGACCACTTAAACAAAATATAGGGCTGTTATAAGTTAGGGTTTCACTGATTTTCAATGACAGGGCATGCAATGTTATATAACAGCCATAAGAAATAGTCTTACAATGATTAATCAACCAAGGATTGAGACTATCAATTAGATATGCAGAATTTAGGGTTTGGAAATGAGTTTTTATGGCTGAAACATGCTTAAAGTAGCAATATAATGATGATGTGAGCCCTAGAAGTAGGGTTTAAGCATGCAATAGATGCTAGATTTTGCTTTTTCACAATCATGTAATGCAATTTCTACTTAAAGAGCAACGGCACAACAAAATTATTTTTTTAGCAATATTTCATAGAAACCCTAACCCAAACCCTAGGATATCTTGAATTTAAGATAAAAGAGAGAGGAATTAGTAAAAATAGAAGATTTGATCACCACCACTTAGACTAGTACCTTGATCTAAATGGGCAATGGAGTCTTCTAGGGCAAATTCAATGAGGATGACCTTGTTGAAGAGGGTGAGATGGTAAGGGCATCTACTTACAAACCCTAGTGGCTTCCTTTTTAGGGATATTTTAAATTTAAGAGATGCACAACTTGGAGTTCTCTTCAAGGATTCAAGGAACACAATTTTGCATATCATAAAGGAGCAATATTTCTATATAAATTTAGCAATTCTAACAATGGCACATGTAGAAACCATATTTCAAACAATATAACATGCAAAATATAGAAAATATGCAATAAACTTACAAAATTTCCACAATAATCACTTCAATCAATCCCAAGAAACCAACTTCAAGCAAAATTCCACCTCCAAGAGCAATTCACACCATAGAAATCACATTGTGGCCAAGTAGAAGAGACCAGGAGCTAATGCACACTTCCAAAGAGAGAAGATTGTTATGAATGAATGGTGATACAAGTGAAATGAGACTTCCTTCTATTTATGAGGGCAACCAAGTCTCATTTTCATAATTTTACAAGCAAAATGAAGCAGACAACACAACTTTAGATAGAAAATACATATATTTTATTAATAAACTTGAATGATGAATTACATTGTGGGAGGCCCTGGCTTAAATACAACTTGGGTGCCTCTTGGTGAATGGGCATGATCTCCTTTATTACTTACTAACTACAATTTATTTAATTTTAATGAACATTGCCTTCTCCTTGAAAAGATGGTTTGTCCTCAAAGCATATGTAATGACGGGTGTTGTTGATGAAATGCTTCAGCCTCCCAAGAAGCTTCTTCTGGTAAGTCCTTCCACTTGATCATGTATTCTTTGATTACTTGTGATCGCAACTTCTTTTCCCTGATGGAGATGATACCTTTTGGCTCTAGAATAACCCTTCCTTCGTCATCTAAAGTCGAAAGTGTTGTTTGCGTTGATTGATGTTCACCAAGTGCTCTTTTAAGGCAGGATACATGGAAAATGTTGTGAACACGACTTTTATCGGGAAGGCTTAAACTGTATGCTACTTGGCTGATCTTTTTGTTGATCTGGTAGGGTCCATAAAACCTTGGTGCCAATTTGTTTTTTCCCTTTTGTTTTAAGGACAACTGCTTGTAAGGCTAGAGTTTAACAAATACCCATTCTCCAACTTCAAATTCTCTCTCAGTTCTGTTTCGGTCAGCTTGCTGCTTCATACGATTCCTTGCATTATTTAGATTTTCTTTTAGAGTTTGGACGACTTTTTGGGTTTCTTCTAACTGGTTTTTAACAACTGGAAGCTTCGTCTCGATGATAGCAAAGTCCTTCCATTTTGGAGGTTCGTAACCGTACAGAGCTTGAAATGGAGTCATTTTTGCTGACGTGTGGTAAGTAGAATTACACCACCATTCAACAAGATATAACCACCGAACCCACTTATTTTGTTTATCTGTGGCATAACAATGTAAGTAGGCTTCTAAATATTTATTGACAACCTCTGTTTGGCCATCCGTTTGAGGATGTTAAGCTGAACTCATGTTGAGGTAGGTTCCTATATGTGTGAAAAATTCCTTCCAAAAATTACCCTTAAATTTTGCATCTCTATCGCTCACAATGACCTTGGGGAATCCATGTAATTTGTAAACATTTTTGCAAAATATCTTAGGGATTTGTTTTGCTGAGTCAGATTTCCTCATTGCAGTAAAGTGAACATACTTGGTGAGTTTGTCGACTACTACAAGAATTTTATCCTTACCATCAGACACTGGTAGACCTTCAATAAAGTCCATTGATATTTCCTCCCATTTCTGATTCGGGATGTTTAAGGGATGAAGTAGTCCGGGTGTCATAATATTTTCGTTTTTATTCCTTTGGCATTTATCACATTCTGCTACATAGTTTTGAATATCTAAAAGAATGACTGGCGTGCATTATAATAGGTTTTAAAGAATGACTGGCATGCATTATAATAGGTTTTAAAGAATTCTACATGTCCGTCTAACAGTGAATCATGCGACTCTTTGAGAATCTTGTCTTTAAATTTAGAATTTGAATTTAGATAAATTCTTCCCTTGTACCAAAGAGTATCGTTCTTCCATTCAAATTTTGAATTCTTAGGCAAGTTATTGATTATAGCACTTGTTTCCGGATCTTTTGCATATTCACTTCGAATCTCATTAAGCCATTCGGGAGCAACAACTAAAACTGCAAGTAATGATGGTTCTTCGTCTTTCCTCGACAAAGCATCAACCAATGTTGCACGACTCGTACTCGTATAAGACTCGTCATGACATTGATTGGTCGACTCGTATGAGACTCGTCAAAATACAAAAAAGGTTAAAATATGGTAAATTTTAAGCACAAAAGGGGCTAGAGATTACAATCAGAATGATGAAACTAGGTCGAAGGGACTAGAGATTACATTCTTCAAAATAAGCACATACAAGTGGGCCTTGCAGAAGCAAAAATAAGATGAGGGGTTACCACCAAAGCCACCACAATAGGAAATGAAAAATGCTCATAAACGGTCAAACTTCACCAAGCATGAGAAAGATAAAGCAGTGATGAAGTTTAGAGAGAAGATGTTGATACTAGATAGGGGACATTAAACCTAGTTCAAAGGAGGAAGGTTAGATTGACACTTTTCTACAAAACTCAGGAGGGACTTTGAGAAAAATGTATGTAAGCTGTACAGAAATTGAAATTTGATTAACATCCACAAATGACCAAAAGAAGTTAACATGCATCAACAACTATAAAAGTAATGCAGGAATGTATAATGCATCTACTAGCAAAGATCAAAGTAAAAGAAAACTCTACTCTAAATCTAAATCAAACTCATGTGTAAAAGCGTGCTAGCAAATAGGACATGTGACCCCAAGAATGCAAGCTTAAAGGTCATTCAATTGAGTGACGGGTATGGCCAAAATTGCACCATAATAGAAAAAGCATGCACGCCCATCTCTAAAACTATTTTGAGTCAAAGGATCATTCCTGATCCCTCACTTTATTTTGGAGCATAACTGACATTTAGCAAGCATGTAACTTTCTTCTAAAGAGGTAATTTCCTTTCCGAGAAGGCAGTGGTGCAGAGAAATAAAACCCATTGGCTGGTAGATACAAGTGCATTAGTATACAAATCTTAAAAGAATTATAATGGAAAGAAATTGAAGATCTTTGGTCAAAATTCAGGAGGGTTTCAAGGACTATGGACATGGATGGCACATACAAGGTGAATAAATATATGCTTTTAGAACAGATGCACAATAAAGTCACCCAGTCAACCAGCCATGGAGACCTTGATTCACAAGGGTAGAGCTGCAAAGAAACCTTTGGTAGTCGCTGGATGTGTACCTCAAGGAAGTAAAGATTTGAAAGAGCTAGATGGTATAAGTCTAATTGGAGTGCAACAAATAGATCACCTCATTTCCAAAAAAGAAAAAAATAAAAAAATTAAACAAATTGTGCCTTTTGAGGCTCGACGGGTTCTATAGGGGTCTGATACTGGTCTTATAGAATACTTGCGGGTCTTATACGGGTAGATAGGTTCTATAAGATACCCGTCGAGTCTGGGTCTTAAACACGGGTTCTATGTGAGTGACCCGGTTCGGTATAGAACCCACCAAGACCCGCAGGTACTCGTCGGTCTAATACGGGTCATGCTTCACTGGCATCGACTACTACATTATGTTTCCCTTTCTTATGTATATATCCATGTCGAAGGTAGCGATTTTTTCTATCCATTTTTGTTGTTCTGTAGATAGTGTTTTTTTGCTGGAGGAGATGCTGAAGACTATTATGATCTGTTCGTATTAAAAACTTACTTCCCAAGAGATATTGTCTCCATTTGGCTAATGCGTGCATAATAACAAGCATTTCCTTGTTGTATGTAGACTTGAGATGTTCTTGCTTATTGAGCTTCCTGTTTTCAAATGCGATTGGGTGACCATGCTGCGTTAGTACTGCTCCTATGTCAAAACCTGAAGCATCACATTCAATTACAAATGGTTTTGAGAAGTCTGGAGTTGCCAATATAGGGCATTAGACATAACTTCCTTCAAGTTTTCAAAACACTTTTCTGCTTCATCATTCCATCGAAATGAGTTCTTATTTAGAAGGTTCGATAGGGGTGCGGTTATATGGGCATAGTTTTTAATAAATTTTCGATAATACCTGGTCAATCCTAAGAATCCTCTTAGCTTGGAGATATTAGTTGGTTTGGGCCATTCCCCTATAGCCTTGATCTTATTAGGATCTACTTTTACTCCTTCCTTGGATATTACATGTCCGAGATATTCCACTTCTTCCTTCCTAAAAGTGCATTTGGACTTCTTGACATAGAACTCATGTTTTTCTAATAAAGTAAGAACTTGTTCCAAATGTTTTATTATAAATTAAAATGTCATCAAAGAATACTAACACAAACTTCCTTAGATATGAACAGAATAACTCGTTCATAGTAGCTTGGAATGTTGCCGATGCATTGGTTAAACCAAAAGGAATTACTTTAAACTCGTAATGACCTTCATGTGTTCGGAACATAGTTTTGCTACATCTATCAACCTTACTATGATTTGGTAATACCCTGACCTTAAGTCAAATTTTGAGAAGTATTTAGCGTCATGTAGTTCATCCAACATTTCATCAATAAAAGGAATTGGAAACTTGTTTTTAATTGTTATTTTGTTTAGTCCTCGATAATCGATGCATAATCTGAACGATCCATCTTTCTTTCGAACTAATACAACTGGAGCAACATACAAACTTTTACTTTTTGTGATGATGCCACACTTTAAAAGATCTTGGACTAATCTCTCAATTTCAGTTTTTTGTGTTGGAAATACTGAGGGGGGGGGTGAATAAGTATTTCTTTTTATGTTGTTCTTTTTATCACCAAAGCATATATATATATATATATATATATATATAAATATATAAATATATATATATATATATATATATAGTGCAATGAAATAAATACAATATATAGCTGGTTGCAATCAGTTGCCAAGCACCAACTTGGACTTTTGTGAGGCTCCAACCTCCAGAGCACCAACTTTGTTCTTGCAAGGCAATAGTTTTGCACTTAGGAGCACCAACTCCTAAGGATTCCAGTCCTTTCAGTTATGAGGCTCCAACCCAAATCTAGTATAAATTGTTTTCGCTGTAGATCTCTGCTCCGAAACCTGCTCAGCTTCTGCTTCACTCCTGTTCTATTGCCTTTGCCTAAACTTTTGCTTCCTCTCTTTTTGATTGTTCGCACAAACAACTTCCTTGTTTTTCCTGTTTTTGTATTCCTGTTGCCTCGGACTGTTCGTTTCCACTTCCCACTGACTCTTCAGCTTCTTCAATGCTCGCTTCAGCTTCCTCTCCGCTGGCTTGTCCTTTGGCTTCCCTCTTCTCCATTGATTTGGCTTTTCGGTTTCCTCTGCACTGGCTTTCCATTCAGCCTCCTGGCTTTTTGGTTGCTGTGTGTTCAAAATTGTAACAGAGCCCCGTTTTTCAATGATAACAGGCATACACAGAGACAACATTGTTTAACGGACATGCCACGTCCCAATCGCAATCACAATCGGCGTTAATTTAGCCTCCTGAACTATCGGGAGCATTCCTTAATGTATTTTTTGTCTCCAAACCCCGCGCAAGCCAAATATGCAAATACACAGGAAATCAGAGAAAAACAGGCAAAAATGTTGAAGGGTGGACTTCAAGAGTTATTACACCCGCATCTATACTGTATTGGGTCTGTAGTATAATCGCAATCGACGCTCAAGACTTCCGGGGGTCCTTTATACATCGAGACCATGGCATCGCCGATGGCCGACGACCGATCCTCCTGCGGATGCGATATAACATTAAACCTACCTTAATGTTGTCGTCAGGTCCGCAACGCATATATCGCAGTCGGGGGTTTGGGGTGATGGCACATAGCCGAATCGCCGATATATATGTATATGCGCCTATATACATAAACTTCTCCGCTCCGATAGTGTATTCCACTATACCTAAGTCTTCCGCCTCGATAGAGTATTTGCCATAGTGTATTTGCCGATAGTGTATTTGCCGGGAGTCCATGCCGATAGTGTATTTGCTATATAACTCAGTGTTTTTGCCCCCGATAGTGTATTTGCCATATATGTATAGTTTATGGCCGTCGATAGTGTTAAATGCATATATATATATATATGGGTTTTGGCCTCTGATAGTGTTAAACGCATATATATATGGGTTTATGCCTCCGATAGTGTTAATGCATCCTTTGCTCCTCCGATAGCTCCCGATAGTGTAATTGCCTCCATTGCTCCTCCAATGGCTCCCGATAGTGTAATTGCACGCATATATGTGATTTCTGCTCCCGATAGTGTATATGCAATCCATATGCTCTCCGATGGCTCTAATGGCTCTGTCTTCTTCCTCCAATGGCTCTGTTTGCTTCCTTTGGCTCCTCGAATATTGCCATATTGACATCAATGACAATCTGTGTCCAACATTTTGATGATGTGGATATTGATACAGTTTGATGTTGATGGGATTTGATCTTTCTTTGACTTCTATTGTATGCTCGATTTCTCTTTTAGGAGGCATCTTCATTGGAAGGTCTTGGAATACTTTTTCGTGCTTTTGAATTAGCTCTTGGACTTCTGGTGCTTCTTCGTTGACCAGATTCGAAGTTAACATTTCTAATTGATGACACTGTACTACATAAGTTGGTGCTCCCTTTCGAATCATTTTCATCATCTGGGATGATGATACAATTTGGTTCTCAAGTGGCTGGAACCCATATAACTTGTATTTCTGCCCTTCCCATTTAAATTTTATAAATTGCTTTTGATGGTTGGCAGAGTAAGTGCCTAGGGTTTGTAGCCATTGGATACCTAAGACCACATCCACTCCTCCTAATGGTACAATGTAGAATGAAGATTCTAGATTATAGTCTTGAATCTGCAATTTGACTTTATGGCATTTCCCTACCTTTTCAATTTTCTTACCGTTAGCTACCATAACCTTCATGTTGGGCATGGGAAATGTGAAAATGTTGAGCCTTTTGCCATGATTGAGTCCAAAAAATTGTGGGTGCTACCGGTATCGATTAGAACCATTACATTGTTCTTCTTCATATGTCCTTTTAATTTTAATGTCTGGGCTGTGATATACCTGTCATAGCCAATAATGATACTTGCGGAATGCTCTCATCATGTGGTTTTGGAGAAACTTGTGGGGAATCTTTGATTTTTTCTATGTCTGATTCATCACTGTCTGAATCATTAGTTGCTTCACATTTATACAGGTTCTTGGTCTCTTTTCCTTTGGCACACCTATGTTTAGGATCCCATTTTTTGCCACAATGTTTGCACTTGCCCTCTTTCATTCTTTGCATTTCCAAGTTAGTTTTTTCTCCTTCATGAAGATGTGGTGGAAGATATTTTGTGTTATCCGTGTTCGTGGCTTGGGAAAATCTTCGTCTCGAATATACTCTTTCAACCTTCGGCCACTGCATTTTTTCGTGTTTCATTTCAGCATCTTTTGCCTTATGTCTAGCTACCAATATAGAAGTGATGTCAAGAAGCTCGAGTTCAGCCTGGAGATGGGGTTTAAGTCCCATGGTGTAGGATTAAATGAGACAAGTTTATGATAATCCAGGTACTCGCGTAGCTAAAGTTTCCCATTCTTGAGTGTATTCGTCCACATCTCCTTATTGTTGCAATTTGGTTAGTGCTGAGAAGAACTCTTCTTCCTTGACACCTTGGAACCTTTTAAAGAATTGTCGTTTTCCACCACATATACCAATTATATGCTTCGCCTTCCATTTGCATGGAAGCATGCCTGATCTTTTCGTCATCATTGTCAATATCGTAAATCTTGAAATATTCTTCTGCTTTATTGAACCAAGCAACGCTGCATTTTTCGTTACCGTCAAATTTGGATAGCTCAAGTTTTGCTCTTCGTTGATATGTAGCTATCGACGGAGTGAAGAAGGGGTATTGATTTGAAAACGACATATTGGTGTATGGATTCTAGAGCTGCTTATTTTGAAAATTCGTGTTACTATTTTCTTGATTAGGCATGGAAGATGTCTTTGGAGACTCGGGTTTCTCATGTGAGTTTGACGAATTTGGAGAATTGAGATGTTGAGTAGCTTCATTATTCTGGGGTATTTGATCGGGCGTAACTTTCATCTTTTCAGAATTACATGTCTACAATATCATCACTCGATCCACCTTATTTGAAAGTACTGCCTGATCCTTTTTAAATTCTTTCTGGTTTTGCTCGATCTGACTCTTTATTCTCTTTGTCGTATCCGAGAGTGCCTCGATTTTTTCACCCTGTCCAATCATCGTAGTCTCAAGGTCTAACAATCTTTTATTGAAATCGACCATCGACATTGATGAAGCCATCGCGCAGGCTTGAGGCGGAGTATATTTATCCAACGTAACTTAATTTTTTTTATTAAATAATAATATTATTATTATTATTTATAAATACTAATATTATTATTATTATTTATAAATATATAAATATATAATATATTTTTTTTAAAATTATATAATCAATTTAATTTAAATTGATATATACGTTGGACAAACCATGATGAACGGACAAGAGGATATGAATTGGTAGTCAATGTTGGAATTGCGGTTTGATAGGGACAATGGTCGACAATTCGATGGTCAACAGAACGTTGTGCCGGTTGGGAAGGGACTGCAGACAAAATGCGACGGACGACGAGGGAATAAGAATCGGTTATGTTGGGGCTCGAGTAGAAACAATAGATGCGCGACAGGGGAATGGTTGGGAATGGTATCACGACGTATGGACTGGGCACAAACAGGACACGGTCACTGTTTCTTGGTTGTCAGTGGGGAACCACAGAACGACATTGGGGGTTTCGAGAACACGTGATTACAAGGGATGAACGACACAAAGCAATATAAGGGACGACAAACAGGAACATGGTGTCGAGGGTATTGGTGTTGGAATGCAGTGGATGAATAGAAGTCCTGACGATGGTGTTCACTACGGAAAGGAACTGCGAAAAAATGTGAATGGTGGAACACAGAGAACAGGGAACGATTTAGCATGATTTGAAAACCTTGGCTAGAGGACTAAACCGCATTGATACCACATGAAGTGGACAACGCAACTTTAGATAGAAAATACATATATTAATAAACTTGAATGATGAATTACACCGTAGGAGGCCCTGGCTTAAATATAGCCTGGGTGCCTCTTGGTGAATGGGCCTGATCTTTGATCATGCCCTTTAATTACTTACTAACTACAATTTAACACAAGTCGACCTTAAAATAGCTCAAAACATAACAAAATGCCAAAAATAACTTACACATGGAAAACAAATGTCTCCACCATGATTTCATCCTCTAGAAATGATCAAGATCCATCAAGCAAGTGATGAATAGGTCCACGAGTGCTCCTCAGTCTAGGAAATTCTCAAAAAGCATGGGTACATCTCCAAAAAGTGCCTCCTCAACCATGACGTCGACCATAAAGAGGCTTGTGTCACCCTTCTAGGTTTTGTGGCGCAAGCGTTGGGGTTTAAGGACAATGTGTAAGCCCTCCCAGGTCATCTCAATGACAATCATCCTCATCTGGGCTCTAGAATAAGCAACGTCCATCAAATAGGGTCAAGGCTAGCCTAGGGGGCGTCTTGGGTCCATTTGGGCACATCATCAAGTAGTCCAATGTCAAGCCTTATGGCTCAACATTTTAGCATATGGAGGTACACGAGGGGCTGTAGTATCTTTTGCAATCATCTTAGAGCCCAATGATCATCTCTGGAGTGGCAATGCGAAAGCATCAAGGTCATTTATGCTTTTAGACTGGCGCAAAATGTCCTCTGGAGTGGTGCTAAAGGGGATCTTTGCCACTAATGTGATACCCTGCTTGAGCAAAACCTCTTAAGATCAAGTGAGATCAACTTCATTAGGGACATAAAACCATTAGAGAATCATAGTTAACCATATCTAATGTTAGGGGCACAAGAATACTTCACACAAAACTCACCTTCAAATGTCTAACTAGAGTAGGACTTGTAAACAAGTTGCCTCACTTATGTTAGGGATTATTAGGTCAACAACTCTATTAGGTGTTTCTAACCCCCAAGGGAAGTGACATGTCCGAGGTTAGCCCATTAATCCATAGGTGTGTGTGAAAATAATGGTCATGTAGTGGGAATGACTTCAAGGCAGGTGCCATAGACATGAGACCAATGAATGGGGGTCCAACATCCTGAGTGTATTGATGTAAGGAGTGAGCAGTGATGGCGAAGTGAGTTACCGCTTTCCTTGTCTTACTTTTTCCACCCCTCTAGTGTGTCTTTTATAGTTTTACTTTAATGATTTGCGTTTATGTGGTGCATAGCTTAGGAGCCCAAACTTACTTTTATATTTTTCCAATACCCCTTTAAGATGTAGCAGCTTATCGCTCATCAGGATTGGGACTTTCAAGTGTTCCTTCCTTTGAGATGAAACATTGAATGCTTGAGGAATTTGTTGAAAATAATAGCGAGAAAGGGTTCCTTGATTTGTGCCTTAATCAAAGGAACCACAACAAGTTTTCTCCTTAGCATGCTCGAGTTCTTTATAAGTTAGGACAAATTCCTATAATTTAGGATTTGTTCCTAAAAATTAGGAGTTATGAAGCAGTTAACTGATTTGTTAAAGTGGAAGTCCATGTTATTAGTTTTCTTGTGCGAGTTAATTGAGGAAAAGAACGCGTGTTTGAGTCTCAAGTCCTTGATTTGAGATAGGACGAGTTGCATGAGTAGTTAACTCATGCTAACTCAATCAATCACAAAAGAAAACTCCTTAATTAGAAACTCACTAAACTTAGTCATTTGAATTACTTTAAAAGGAGGAACGAAGGCACAATTTGATTCATTGTCTTGTGAGCACGAGTTGGTGAGACAAGACAATAGAGCTCACGGGTTTGTGAGGAGGTTGCACAGGTTTATGTGTGGAGCTTGTGAGAGAAAGTACGTACAAGAGGAGCTTGTGCGAGTATTGAAGAAGGCAAGCAGATCAAGGGTCTTGTAGATAGTTTCAACTTCGTACAAGCAGAGGAAATCAAATTGTATTCTCTATTGAGACAATTGTATTTGTAAGAGATCAATTGCTCATTTTCTATCAATAAAATTCTCAATCAAGCAAAGGGTTTTCCTAGTTGGGTTCCCTAGAAAAATATTGTGTTTTGCTACTGTGTGACAGTGATTTATTTATGTTCCTATTCTGCTACCAAATTTGGTAGAGAAATTCTGTTTCTATATGAAAAAAACTTGTTTTCAGATTTTTCATATTAGCAGATCAAAATTTCGTGGATTTTATACATGTTATCATAGTAGTGAACAAAATTGACCAACACACAGATTACATATTTGTATGCCATAGGAGCAACATTCTGGAGCAGGCAAAATATTTACAGGTGGGCAGTGCTTGAAGTCCTCATGTATAATTATCATTGAAGGACTAATGAGTTGTTAAGATACAACAATTGTGGAGCCCTCGTTCAATGGGTTGTAGATGGCCAAACCACTGATAAGAGGGCAGATCCAGAAGACCCAATGAGCAGACTTCTTAGTGGAGCTAAAGGCCTGCTACTGGGCAGATCAGTGAGCCAAAGTTCAGCGACACAAAAAGAGTTGTCATCATTGATAGTGGTAAATTTTGGACTCGCAGAACATGGTGGGAAAGAACAGGTCTTTAGAATGGGTTCGGCAAAAGAAAGCAGGGAAGTCTTCTAGTTCAGAGGGAGTAGCTACAACAACGGACAACATGGTAGTGTTGGAGACTAATCCAAGTGGACGAGGTTGTTCCAGGAACACCTTCCTCGCTAAGAGGGAGTGCTGAAAATAATAGTGAGAAAGGGTTCCTTGATTTGTGCCTTAATCAAGGGAACCATAATGAGTTTCTCCTTAGCATGCTCGAGTTCCCTATAAGTTAGGACAAATTCCTATAATTTAGGATTTGTTCCTAAAAGTTAGGAGGAGTTATGAAGCAATTAACTGATGTGTTAAAGTGGAAGGCCGAGTTATTAGTCTTCTAGTGCGAGTTAATTGAGGAAAAGAACGTGTGTTTGAGTCTCAAGTCCTTGGTTTGAGATAAGACAAGTTACATGAGTAGTTAACTCATGCTAACTCAATCAATCACAAACGCAAACTCCTTAATTAACTCACTAAACTTAGCCATTCGAATTGCTTTAAAAGGAGGAGCGAAGGCACAATTTGATTAATTGCCTTGTGAGCATGAGTTGGTGAGACACAACAATAGAGCTGACGGGTTTCTGAGAAGGTTGCACAAGTTTATGTGTGGAGCTTGTGAGAGAAAGGACGTACAAGAGGAGCTTGTGCAACTATTGAAGAAGGCAAGCAGACCAGGGGTCTCATAGATAGTTTCAACTTAGTACAAGCAGAGGGAATCAGATTGTATTCTCGATTGAAACAATTGTATTTGTAAGAGATCAATTGCTCATTTTCGATCAATAAAATTCTCAATCAAGCAAAGGGTTTTCCCAGTTGGGTTCTGTAGAAAAATATTGTGTTTTGCTACTATGTGACTGCGATTTATTTATGTTCCTATTCCGTTGCCAAATTTGGTAGAGAAATTTTGTCTATATGAAAAGAAACTTGTTTTCAGATTATTCATATCAACAGATCAAAATTTCATGGATTTTCTACAGAATTGGGTGATGGCTAATGAGGGAGTAGAGCTCATGTTAGGATTTTTCCCATGTGCCAAATATTGTCACAACCATATTTTGCATTTTACATTTTCTTTCAGTGTAGCTTTATATGCCTTTAACTTTCTTTTAGTAGCATCAACCTCTAGGGCAAGTTTCTGGTCCCTAACTCAATGGTGTGAATAAAGGGTGCCAATCCTAATGACCAATGACCACCAACCTAAAGAATGGAGATGGATAATCGGGAGAGATGGAAATTGGTAAGTATGGATTAACTTGAACATGCCATATCAATTAGTGCCTTTGTGGTAGTACCCTTCCTAAATCCCAAGGCTTCAGAGGAGGTCCCACTTGACTAGAGTCAAAGACTAATTTTGCAGGTGAAGTGTGGGAATAAGAATACAATTGAGATTGGTTAGTCATCCAATTTGCCTTGTGATCCATATTAATATGCCCATAACATTAAATGAAAGGACATGATTGCAAGAATGGTTAGAGTAACTTGCTGATAGATGACCTACAATCTTTTAAGAAGAAATTCTAGATGGAAGAGAGATCCGACTAGAGTAATAGGTGGAGAAATCCGGCATAGTTCTATGTGCTGACGATCATGGGGTTGTTGGTTGGCTGGTTGTCAAGTGAGGAGATTTTTTTTCTCTTAGGGCTTACCCACTTTTGGTGGATAACATCTAGCTCCAACTTGGGGACATGTGGTCACCATAGAGTGCATGATCAATGTGCTTGGATGCGCAATGCATGAGAATCCCAAAAAATTGTTGTGCTCATAGACCTGTTACCTGAAGACTCACAACAACTTGTTAATAACAACTGAGTAGGGTGCTGACCATCACCCTTGCAATATTGGATAAGATGATGCTAAAATAAAATGTTAGCTAAAGCAAACACGATATCTAACTATTATATAGAGACATCAACATGAACAATATCAAAAGAAGGATGCACACACAAGAATGCAATGCACACAATCCCTATGCTAAATATCTACAAATGAATGCATCAAGTTCCACAAAAAGGTGTGAGGTGCTTTCCATCCACTATTGATGACTAGGGCTTCCCATCAAGGTTGGCTATGTAAAAATAGTAACCTCTTATATGGAAAAGGATCATCATTAACCAGGACTAGATCACCAACTTGGAAATCTTTTCCTTTTCTCTCAACCCATTGTTTCTTTTTATTTCTTTTATGTATGTCTTTTGATTTTGGAAGAAAGCAATTGATTTACGAGACACTTTTCCTCCACTTTCTTCAACTACCCTTGGTCTTCCATGGATACTAGGTTCGAAGTTCTTCCGTCCTACTTGCAGGTTTAAACTTAACAGGCTTAGGGCCCCCTCCCATCTTGCTACAATTTTCAGGGGTAATGGGGAAAGGGAAATGATCGATGTCTTCAACATGCTCAGCCATATGTGGCTCTCGATATAAGATAAATGTTTTTCCATCCGATGTGAGTATGGTAGCGTAGGATAAATCCATTTGTAAATACCCACACCAACAAAGGCCGACTATCTTCTTGATAAGAGCATGCCCCAGGCATCATGAACAACTATGGCTACTATATCCATTAAAACAACTATGCCTCTATTAGTAGCCAAAGGAACTTTAACATCTTTAATTAAACCATGCACAAGAACGGATCTTGAGTCAAAACCCCACACATTTCTGTAAGGTCTCGTATTTTGTAGTTCCAATTGATTCATCACCCTTAAAGGCATGACATTGGCAAAGGCTATGGAGTTAGGCATACAATTATGCAATATTAAGTTGTTAATTTCTCGGGACAATATAAAAGGTACGCGCCCTCCATTCTTTTGGTCATAACACATTTTGTAATATCACAGGAGGGTCCTCGTGTTCCTTATCTAGGTTGAGGATTTTCATAACTTGACCTTTTTGTGGTTCAAGCTTCACAAGTTCTGAGAGTTGGATAGGCGCATTCACTTTAGTGAGGGAACCTTCCAAATCTAGATCTTATGATATCCCATTATTGGCATTAGAGGGAGCTATCTTGGGAATGCTCTTACTAGAGGGAAGAGGTGCTTTAGTCACATTTCTTTGGGGAGCAACACTACCACTTGCTTCAGGGTGGCTTGTTTCATTATTCTTTCTAGTATAATGCAACGCTTTGAACCTAACCCTGGCTCCAACAACATTAATTTGCTCTTCACTTTCTTTACGAGGTTCTTCAGTTAGTACTTCATGTTGTTGTTGAGGAAGGGTTGAAGTATCATGAAGTAAAGTAGTGAAAGGACCAAAGTCGTTGATCAAGTTTAAATGCTCTAGGCTTTCCTCCCCTTCAGGTTGATTATATGGGCACTCTTCTTCACTATGGAATTCATCACACTTTTGACACCAAGGATAACCTTCTTGATGTTGGTAGGGGCAAGGGTATTAGGCACATCTTGTTGAGAAGTATTCTTGGCACTACTATTATTCCTTTTAGGGGCCCTATCATTATTGAATCGAGGCTCAAGAGGATAGTTCTTATGAGACCCTTTCTCTATCAGAGGTGGTCAATTTATTCATCATAGCCATTTGTCCCAACATTAGTTCATTAGTAATCTTGTCAAACTTTTGGGTAAGGCTTGTCAGTTGGGACCAACTTGGGTAGATGGTTTAGATTTGACCTCCACTTTGGCTTGGGGGCATGAAAGAAGTTAATTTTTAGATGATGTCAAATTTCACTTAATGGTGATAGCAAAGGCCTTGGCTTGTTCAAGGATCTAAGGATCTTTATCCCTCAACGCATAAGATATGTGTGCTAGGAAAGCATCAACATATAATGCAAGGATGGCAAGTTTAGTAGGTTTATACAACTTGTCAAACCTTTGAGTGAAATCCTTGACACTTTCATTGTCAGTGTTTTTAGCTTCCTGGAACTTGGCTAAGAGTTGCATGCCTTCCTTAACAATGGCCCATCTTTTGCTAAATGCTTCATGGAGTTGGTTCCAATTTTTAAATCCTCCTACACGAAAATCTAGGTACTAATCTCTAGCATTTCCTGGAGATGGGAAACAACACTACAACAACATCTTCTTCCTTAATCATCCTTCCACCAACACACTAATAAAACTCATCCATATGTTTTTAAGGTGTGATCACATCAATTCCATTGAACTTGGGCAACCATTCTTCATACTTCATAGGAAGTTTGTGAGGGTATCCTGGAATGACAATTATATCAAGGGGATTATATGCAGTGTTGAGCCATGGTTGGCCATTGTGGTTGAGGTTGAAGGATTACTATGTTGAGTGGTGTTGTCATTGATGCCAACGTCGATTCTTGAACACTCTTAATATTCGTATGGATTGCATTGGTTGAAGCTCCAAATGACAATAAGCCCTTGAAGGGAAACCCTAGAAGCCCCACACTTGTTAAAGATATTGACAATGAAGATTAGTATATTTGGTCTCAAGACCATCATCTTTTGATTCTCCTCGTTGTTCTAATTTTAATCATATATGGTATACCTTGCGGCTCATCTCGGTTTGAGAGATATACTTGATCAAAGATTGAAGCTCCCTTCTTGTGGTCAAAGTCCCATTGGCTAAAAAATTGCTCAAATGATGAAGGCAAGAAAGACTTTCATTGAAGGATTAAGTTGAATATTTTGTGGAAATCAATTTGGTCCAAAATTCAAATTGAAACGACTCCCTCCAAAAGTGTAAGTTGACCAAATTAATTATGATGTTTTTTGGCTCCAAAACTTAACTTTTAAATTCAAATTTAATTATGTCAAGTAGACTCCATGAAATAAGGCAAGTAGGCTCCCTCCTAGAACCCTCCACGTCCAGTATATATTGATCTCGTACTTCTCCATGGAGCACATCAGTCCGACCTTGCAATTCCTTAATCTGATTTTGTAAGGCCCTGTATAGTCAACACAGAACTAAGGTGGAGGCCGAGTTTACAGAGATTGCTTGGGGTAATTGGCTTACTATTTTTTTAGGGGATTATATGTAGTGTTGAGCCATGGCTTGGCCATTGTGGTTGAGGTTGAAGGATTACTATGTTGAGTGGTGTTGTCATTGATGCCAACGTCGATTCTTGAACACTCTTAATATTCGTATGGATTGCATTAATTGAAGCTCCAAATGACAAGAAGCCCTACACTTGTTGGAGATTTTGACAATCAAGATTAGTATATTTGCTCTCAAGATCATCATCTTTTGATTTTCCTCATTGTTCTGATTCTAATGATATATGGTATGCCTTGCGGCTCATCTCGGTTTGAGAGATATGCTTGATCAAAGATTGAAGCTCCCTTCTTGTGGTCAAAGTCCCCAAAATAAGATGATGTGGCAGATCATCATTGGCTAAAAAATTGCTCAAATGATGAAGCCAAGAAAGACTTTCATTGAAGGATTAAGTTGAATATTTTGTGGAAATCAATTTGGTCCAAAATTCAAATTGAAACGACTCCCTCCAAAAGTGTAAGTTGACCAAATTAATTATGGGGTTTTTTGGCTCCAAAACTTGATTTTTAAATTAAAATTAAAATTATGTCAAGTTGACTCCATGAAATAAGGCAAGTAGGCTCTCTCCTAGAACCCTGCACGTCCAGTATATATTGAGCTCGTACTTCTCCATGGAGCACATCAATTCGACCTTGCAATTCCTTGATCTGATTTCATAAGGCCCTGTATAGTCAACACTGAACTAAGGTGGAGGCTGAGTTTACAGAGATCGCTTGGGGTAATTGGCATACTATTTTTTTAATCTCTTTTTGGTGTATCTTCGTTAGCTAAGGGTGGAACATCGCACTGTTTCAAAAGGCCTGTTTTGTGGACATTTAAAGCTGTTACGTTGACAAATCTCAGCCCTAAACAGATACTTTTGAGGACAATTTCAGAACTCGGTATTGCGGATTATCTGAGGCCATACTCTTGTAGCAAATGCACATTTTCTGAAGCAAGATTCATACACATGTGAAGCCATTCTTTTGTAGCTGAGCCGCAGGTCCCGAGCCTTATTTTTGCCTTGAATAGATGATAAATACTGAGGTATAATTGCTACAATTTCTGAGCATAAATTAATTTTTGCATGTCTTTTTCATGAGCTTTCTGAGACAGGATTATCAAAGGATCGATGGACTGATATTTACTAAGGCTATTGAGGGTTTACTGTGGAATTTTCGGCAAGTTTTATGTGGCAGTTCCAAGACGTCCTTTTGCTGTTGGTTGAGACAGATCTATGCCCTATGTTGGAGCTTTCCTATGGGAGACATTTTGTCATTCCCGAGGTAGCTCTGTGCAGACCTTGAAGCTCTTCTAAAGCAAACCTAAAATAGTTGTTGGAGAGGGATAATTTTCACAAGTCTGAGGCAGCTTGATCTGAATTCTGACAGCTTGATCTGGATTCTGCTAAGGTATCTTTGGATCCACACTAACAACAATTTTGATATCTTTTGAAGAGGCTCTTCATTGGCTTCCTTTCTGATCAAAGGTCTTCTCTGTGGCTAATTCTGTGACTGAACTTGAACATACATATCTAAGATCATAGCATTGTGATCTTGAATTATATTAGACCTATTGAGGATATCTTGCAGACTGTTCTAGCATTCCTGAGGTCAGGTTGTGCACCAAGGTTTGAAGATCTTGGCTTGGTTGATCTGGTTTGAAATTGCCCATTTTCTTGAAGATAAATTGGGCTAAGCACTGTAACAAATATTTGGATTGTTTGAGAATACGTACATTTAACTCAAGACTAGTGTTTTAAAACTCCGACTCCGACTCCGACTTGGCTGAGGGTCGACTTCGACTCGGTATCGACTCGGCCGGTTTGATTTCAATGACTCGGTCATTGTAAAAAATACATTAAATATTTATTTTTTTTATAAAAAAACAAAATTTTAAAGATTTTCATTCATGTTTCCAAACACAAATCTTTAGAATATAGATAGAAGACAACATATGATCAAAGTAGACTCATGAATATATCCATTATATAAAAATGGCACCCAGTGCACTGTCCAATACATACATTATGATGATATAGAGATCAAAACAAAAACATAGAACCAAGTAGGCTAGAAATGGTCTGTACAACAAAGTAAACTGTGAAACATCACTAGTCACTAGTCACCACTGACCAGTACTACTGGCTACTGCTAGAGGAGCCAACATCATCTGGGTCAACCTCTGAATCAAAGTCAGACAGGGAAACCCATGGCTCCTCCTCCTCATCATCTCCAACTGCAACTATAGAAGTGGTAGCACTAGCGGGATGTGCAGCAGCTGCAAGCTAAGATAGACGAGATATGCTCTTCCGTCGTCGCTGAGTAGAGGAAGCGCCTGCAATTGGATCTGCATTCAATTAAACATTATGTTCGAGTGATGCCTCACTTGTAAATCCAAATCAAGATCCTCATCAGAATCAAACTCTGTTGGATGACTCTCCACTACCCAATCTGATGTTGGATCAATGTCTTCCAACACAATGGGATCTGAATCAGGGCTTTTGTTCAACAATTGATTGCGCTTGAGCTGGAGGTTGTATTGGACATAGACTAGATCATTTAACCATTTTGATCCAAACGATATCTCTTCTTCATGTGAATCCTCTCAAAGACAGACCAATTGCGCTCACACCCAGTAGCACTGCAAGTTTGATTCAAACTACGAAGTGCAAACTTCTGCAATTGAGGACAATGGCTACCAAAAGCCTCCCACCATTGTGATGCAAAAAACATAGTAGTGTAAGGAGTTAGCTCAACAAATTATATCCAACTTTCAAATTATAAACAATTTAACAAAATAAATATTAAGAATTTGAAAATTGAAATTTTTGTTTACCTGGATCATCTGCTTCGCTTGCAATATGTTATCACTCCAAAATTTCTTCAAAGTTGTCAGAAAAAGAAATGATAGAGGTAACCACAAACCACTTTTGGAGATCAAGACCTAGCCTTCCTAATCTCAAAGAGGGCTCTCTCTTTATGATTTAACTTTGTTTTAGTTAATTAATTTTAGGCTAGTTATGATTGTGCTTGGGTTTTTGATTTGAATTTGGGTGGTGGGATCACTTACTTAGATGAAAAGGGTTGTCTTTTACCATTGGGCTATGGGGTCAAATGTCAGACAAACAAGATTGGATTAAGTTCTAAAAACAGTGTCTAGAGGGCAAGATAGAGGAGTTACTACAGATCTCAAAGGCTTGAAGGTGAAATGGTTTCCAATCGGATCCAGGGAGCAATTAAGGGTTCCCTAGGCTGGATCATGAAGATAAGTAAAGAGGTCAACCAGGATGGGAGAGCAATTAAGGGTTCTCAAATCCGGGTATCAGAGGAAAACATATAAATGACTAACTGTGCAAAACATAGTGTACTTAAACAAATTTTGAGTTAAATTTCCAGTTAATTCATTCAAATTTGGAAAAACATTTAAGTTTATGAAACACATAAGAAAGTAACAAAATCAGACAAAGAAGATACTTCACTGCAATAGCTCATCTCATGAATCCTCTAGTGCAATCTTTTTATTACTTGCTCCAGTTTGTTGACTTGAAAATTGGTACAATCACCCTTAGGTTTAAGATCAAAATAACTCTACAAATGTATAGCAATCCACACTGAATACTTCGAATTATGAAGTATTTAATATTTATACAATAAGAATGTACAAAATATCTCAAAGTGCATTGAGAACTAATCTAGGAAAATGAAATATCTTCATGCAAGAAGATAGAGACAGCTATTGAACTGCTGTTTGCTGTCCCTGTTATTTAGGTTCTACTGTCTTTTATTCTTTGATCTTTTGCCTTTTAAGTTGTTTGGCTGTTTGGTCTTCACGCTGGATGTCATATTTACTTATGACCTTTCATCTGATACACTTTCATCTGCCTCCTCTGTTTGTCTTTCAACTATATTTCTTTTACCATGAATGCTCTGTCACCTACTTTTACTTTTACTTATTACAGTAAATCTTACTCACTCTTTCATGTTTCTGTGTTTTTATTAAAAAATGATTTTTACTATAGAATACAAAATGTCGCTTGGAGAGTAGTTTGTAAGAATCCTTTACTATGCTGGTGAAAATGATTTCATATGTGTTTTAAACATTTACTGTGTAAATTTCCTTCTGCATATGATTTCTTCTGCTCTGTGATAATTGTCCTTTTCTTCTGAATAAAGGCTTTTGAATTCATTTCCTTGTGAATCTTGGAGTAAACAGGTTTTAGAACTAGTATCAAAACTGTTTATCCAAGCTCCTGTTCTTCTAATTACCTGCAAAATACAACAATTCGTTAATAAAATCTAGGTCTGAGAGGAGGTGACCGAAGACTGTATTTGCATTGGGAATCACTGTGGACGGAGTCCAAAAGGTGTTCGGGAGGTAATCCATGGTGAAATCCGGTCGCAGAGGCTCAGTGTGGCGTAAATGGCTAGGGTAGGCTTTTAGTGAAAAACAAGTGAAAAGAGCGAAAATGAGCGACTTCAGGGTTTTAACAGGTAACAGATAGAATTGGCGCGAAATTTTATAATATGAACAGTGAGTGGTTTCAGCTTTAGCTGGGAGGCGATTTCAGAGGCCATCGCACCGCTTTTGGCCATCGGGCGGTATTTTCTTGAGAGCACGCGAGTTAGCGTGGAGCTGCCACGTAGCCAAAAGGGGCCCAAGAAAAACCACGAATCTTGCATGCTCTCGGGTTGTAAAGGTCAGACGTCGGGAGCGCGCAATATGGATGCGCGCCGTCAGATCTGGGGGTGCAAGATCTAACGGCTATCGCGTGGCGGAGTTGCACAGAGGGCAATCAGGCAGAGATTAGCGGGGCCCGGGGGATAATTACACTTAACTTGTAATTATTTAATGAATAAGTGGTGCGGGTTAAAAGTATAATGCACGGGTTTAAATATAGTGGGACTAGGGTTTAATATGGCGGGGGTTTGTTAACCACACCAAGGGGGTGGGTTAAAAGGTTTTTGTATCGGGAAAACATGAATTTGCATAATTAATTTAAATAAAGCAGGAGGGAGACAAAACTTAGGAAATATGGGGTTTTATGGTTTAAAAAGGTTTTGGGGGTATTGTCGGGAAATATACGAATGGCGGAGTTAATAAAGTAATGCAGGGGGGGGGATTTAAACTTAGGACAAGGGGTTTTATGGGTTTTTTGTGTGAAATAGGGAAATTAATAAGGGGAAAATGATTTTTTCAAAGGGGAATGGGTTTCACACTAGGGAAAAGGGGTTTTTGGGTAGGGGAATGAGTTTGGAGGGTAAATTACTAGGGAAATGTGTGAAACCAAGGGGCAAGGGTGAAAATGAAGGGAAAAGGGTATTTTCTTAGGAAATGATGGGATAATGGGGAAATTAGTAAGTATGTAGTGGGGGGTGAAATGAAATGAGGGGAAGTTAGCCAAATCAACTTGTGAACATCCTTTCACTTTCATAACTGCTCCTGCACACTGAAACATAGGATTAAGCATAATAAATGTGCTTTGCTTCAATCAACTTTGTACTTCTGCAACTTTTCTTCTACTTACTCTTTACTTACTTTAACATTTTTTCTTCACTTTATTGGGTGCATTTAAGCTAGCAGACCCTTTCTTTCCCTTTTCTTTTGAAAAACAAACTATCTAATTCTAGCCTTATAACTTCCAATGGCTCAGATTAAGCTTATGAGCACATTTTATTTTCTACCTAACTATTGATCTGCCAAGATTAATAGTTTTGCTAGATTTTTATTCTTTATCTATAAACATGAAATTTAAAGCATGAAGTCTTCAAGATTAAACTATTTGACTATCATGGGTTGTGGCTTTTATGACAAACTGCATACAACCATTATTTTGCATAATAAAGTAAAAAAGTAGTGGCACTTAGACTTGTACTCTTTCATGATCTGTTTTTGTTTGGGGTTTATATTTTTTTTCACTTTTTTCACTTTTCTTATTCTATTTGTTCTTTGATATTTCTTTTAGGACATACCCTCTTTACATTTTTTAATTTTTAGTAGGGAAAACATTTTGCAGAAAGCAAAAGTATGTACAATATTACAAGACTAACTATTGCTAATTCAAAATTATGAATCCTATTATTATAGGACCCTAACAGTGGCTCCACATGGGGATGGCATTTCCTGGTGAAATGTCAAGAACTTTAAGATCAGTAGCCTTTGAATTGTGACTGCAGTTACCTTGTAAACTGTTCTTCTGTGATTTTTGCCTTATTCATACTTATGATGGTGAAACCTTCAAAGCTCAGGGCCTTCTCTCCGGGCTTCAACTTCAAAAGATCACCATCCAATCCAATCTACACTCTGCAATGTTATGTACAATGATGCAAAGTAAAGTGAAATATTGTGAATCAGTGGAAAAGTAATGTTTCAGCCTTCTGCCATTGACAGGTCCTCCTGGTAGATCTGATCCATCTATCTCTCTCAAGAAAAAAGCATTGTTACCCCTGTAACCATAAATGACATAAGGCCCTTGCCATAAGTAGTCAAATTTTCCATGTTTGCCTTTGTCTTTTCTTCTTGAATCCCACTTAAGAACTTTATCACCTATGTAAAAATCATCAAATTTGGTCTTTTTATCAAATACCTTTTTGATTTTGTCTTGGATTACCTGTGATTTTACATATACTTCTTCTCTAGTTTGCTGCAAGTGTATGGTCTGATTTATCCTTCTCTAGATATCATTTGGTTCTACCTGCAACTCTTGGATGATCTTCATCACTGACACTCCCAAAGATGATGGAAAAACAACATCCATCCCATATACTAACTGATAGGGAGATGTACCAATGGACTTCTTGGTAGTTAGTCTGTTTGCCCATAAGGCATTGACCAACTTTTTGTTCCATGTCTTTTTGTTGTCTTCCAGTAATTTATTAATGATATTGACCAGGCTTTTACTAGAGGATTTTGCAAGTCCATTACCTTGAGTGTAATAGGCAGTGGAGTGGCCAAGGGTGATGTGGTATTTGTTACAAAAATCTACCATTCTCTTGGATTTAAAGGCAACTGCATTATCGGTAATGAGCTTTTGGGGGCATCCAAATCGTGACAGTGTATTATTTTCTAGGAAGGAGATAATGACAATGTCTGTGGCTTGTCTAGAAGGGATGGCTTCTATCCATTTGGTAAAATAATTAGTGGCTGTCAAAATCCACTTATGCTGGGCTGAGGAGGCTGGGTGTATTTCTCCAATGAAGTCTAACCCCCATTGTTGAAATGGCATTTCAGTGGAGATTGGTTTAAGAGGCAAGGGTAAAAGTTTTCTCTTTCCCTCAAATATCTGGCACTTATGACAGGAGGTCACATGTTTCTTAACATCTGCAAACAGGGTGGGCCAGTAAAAACCAACCCTCAGAATTTTGTCAGCAGTAGTCTTCCAATACAAGTGTCCTCCACAATCCCCTGCATGAAATTCTTGCATAATTTTATCAGCTTCATCTTTCAGTAAACAGTTCAAAAGAATACCACTAATGTCTTTCCAAAACAAAGCATTATCTATGATACAATACTTTAATGACTTCATTTTCAAAAATCTAGCTTTAGTTCTTGTTAAACCAGGAGGAGCTTGTAAGTTTAGTAATACAAATATGATATCTGCATACCAGGGTGAATCTGTAAAAGGTTCACTGATCTGTGGAGTCGCCATCTCTTCCTGATCATCAAGGGCACCAATGAAATTTATATCTAGGGCCTGACAGTTCGATTCAGCCATGAGTTTGGCTAAACCTTGGCCTTTGATAAGTTTAGTAGGCTTTATTTCTATGTCATATTCCAATATAGTGGCAATCCATTTGCCTCTTTTCCCTTCAGGCCCATTTTGTGTCAAAATGTCCTTAACTACTGAATTTGGAACATAAGCAATAATGTGAGAATACAAAATATAGACTCTGAAATCTTTGATAGCCTTTACTAAAGCTAATGCTTGTTTCTCCATAATGTTGTATTTGAGTGTGGCATCTCTTAAGGATTTACTGAAAAATGCAATTGGTTGTTCATATCCTTGGTCATTCTTTTGCAACAAGACTGCTGGAATGGTGTGTTCTGAAGCAAAAGAAAAAATTATAAAATCTTTCTGAAAATCAGGGCTTATAAGGATTGGAGTCTTGGTTAGAGCTTCCTTAATGGCTTCAAAGGATTGTTTGGCCTCCACTGTCCATTTAAGTGCCGAGTCCTTCCTTAACATGTTATTTAGTTCTCTAATCAATTCTGCTAAATTTGAAATGAATCTCCTAAGAAAATTTATCTTGCCTAGAAATGACTATAACTCTCTAATGTTTCTAGGATGGGTGATGGTCAAAATGGCTTCTATTCTAGCAGGATCTATTCTAATTCCATCTTTAGATATGATATGTTCCAACAACTCTCCAGCATTTAGTGAAGACTCTTCTTAGGTGATCTATGTGTTCATTGTTAGATTTAGAAAAGACTGTGATGTCATCTTGGTATACTACTAAGAAATCATGGATCTCCTTGGCAAAAGCTATATCCATAGCTCTTTGAAATGTTGCTCTTGCGTTCATTAATCCAAAAGGCATCTTCAAATACATGAAGGTACCCCAAGGAGTAGTAAATGCAGTTTTGGCTTGGTCTTCTGGTTGAACTAAGATCTGGTTATATCCAGAGAATCCATCAAGCAGTGAAATTCTGGATGAGCCTACTACCCTCTGAAGGATATGGTCCATTTTTGGTAGAGGATAGTTGTCTTTTAATGAGACCTTGTTTAAATTTCTGAAATCAACACAAAGTCTGATTTCTCTAGTTTTCTTCCTAGTAGTGACTAAGTTTGAAATCCAATCTGAGTATCTAATGGGAGCTATAATTTGGGCATCATACATTCTTTTAACTTCTTTCTCAATAGATGGCATAAGAACTGGATTAATTCTCCTAAGTTTCTGTTTAAAAGGCTTATGATCCTCTTTGAGAGGTATTTTGTGTTGAATTATGCTGGTGTCATAAGACTTCAAGTCTTCATAACTCCATGCAAATACATCTTGGAACTCTTTAAACAGATTTATGTATTTTACCTTTTCCTCTGGAGGTAAGGTTTTTGATATTTTAATGAGTTTTGGTTTTTCTTCAGTTCCTATGTTACATTCATCTATATCTGCTCTCAAAGGCTTCAGTTTTGGTTTCCTAGCTACATCGTTGGAATCAAACAAATCTTCTAAGGGGACTAATCCCTTAGGAAAAAAATTATTTTTAAGATTAAGAATTTCAAGATCATCATTCATTATTTCCTCTATTTCTACATTTTCTAAGTTATCTACTTCTAATTTAGTGAAATTAGTGGGTTTACCTATATCTAAAATATTTACATCTATGTCACTATCTATGTCATTGTCTACTGTACAGTCTGTATCTATTTTACAATTCTGAAACTCACCTTCAGCATTCATGAAGTCATAAATCTGAGAATCTTAGGAGAAAATCTGCCAATACTTCAAGTTGTCTGGTATAACAGGCCTATGTCTCACTTCTGCAGTGTACTGATGGTTGGGTTGGAAGGGAAATTTGCAGGTACTAGCAAAAGTGGCCAGACTGTGGGCCTGCATATTTTGTTTTCTAGGAATGGCAGCAAAGTTTGTTTCCAGGAGGTCTTTAATCAAATCTAGGACAGTCTCCCTATATTGACTAAGTCTAGGATTGTTTACAGAGTATTCACCATTAATTTGTTTAATAATCAATTCTGAGTCTCCAAGTATAGAAACTCTCTTGGCTCCAGGTTTTCTAACCATTTGTAACCCTAAGATCAGAGCTTCATACTCTGCCATGTTATTTGTACACTTGAAGTTTAATTTGAATGCATGTCCCTCAGAATGATTATTCTCCATATTGTGGATCCATACTCCTGCACCAGCCCCTAATCTATTCACAGATCCATCAAAATCTAGATGCCATAGGGACTCATGAAAAATGTTCTCACTGTCAGCTGTTTTGTATTTCAGTTCTTTAGTTGTGATTTGATTATTGTCATGGTCTGAATTGTACAAGATGAAAGAGTCCATATCAGAATGCATGGAGTATATTGGGAAATTTTGTGGTTTTTTAGCACTACTCACCATGTATTTCATCAAGGTCTCTCTATATAATTTCCTTTGTTGGCCAAAAACAGATATGGTGGCATAAGACATATCTAACTGCAAGGATCCTTGCAATTTTGCTCCCCATGAGCGAGATAACAACATTCCATATTTGGGTGGGATGTCTGCAACTACTATGTCCATCAGAATACTCTTTGCTAGGCACTGGACTAGAGTTACACATAAATCCTTAATCAAGCCAAGGCATTTAACTTGGCTAGAGTCAAAGGAAAATAAGTCCTTATATGGTCTGGTAATGTCTAGGTTTAGTCTCTCCATGATTTCTTTTGGCATCAAATTATGGGATGCCCCTGAGTCTAACATAGCATTATGTAATATTTTGTCATGAATGTTCAGGCTAATGTAGAAAGGAGGGACTCCCCCTTGCTGATGAATACCATTGGCCTTAGGGCCAAACAATAATTCAGGTTTATCATCATTCAAATTGACAACATCTTCTCCCTCTCCTATATTTAAAGTTTCAGTTATCTGTGATCTATAGGATTCATTCTTTACTAGTTCAGTCAAAGGAACTGATATCTTCAATTTTGCTATTTTCGTTTTGATGTTGAAAAGGAGCTGAGATTTGTTTGTTTGGATGAGATCTTCCTTAACATATGCAGTTTGTGTGTTTTTATCTTGTTTCTCAGTACTAGGCAATTCAGTCTGTGTTTCAACAGTTTTGCCTTGATTTCTTTTGTTTGGATTGATTTTAATAATTGTTTCAGTTTGAATTTCAGTGGAGGTTATATCTACAATTTTTGGGGTAGAAGTCTCCGGTGTTCCCTTAGGGAAGATTTGTAAAACCTTAGTGATAGGAGCTTCTATTATCTTTTTATTTTGGGTTTGGATTGATCTTTTAGTGGGAGCTTCGTTGTTCTTTTTACTTCTTAAGCTACTCTGTTTGTGAACCTCATATATAGCTGACTCATAACCCTGTTTAAAGTCAAAGGACTCACCAAATTCTAATTGCAATTGTTGCAGCATGTATAACTCCTATTCTTCTTGAGTAAGAAAAACAATATTTTCATTGTTTATTCCTAATAAGTTTATCTGGGTATCATCCTCTTTTTCATGGCTCTGTGAACCCTCAGCATAGTTCTCTTGGAAGGGAGGCCTAATCTGCTGATTTGGTATAACATTCTTTCCAGCATTAGGTTTCTTCCTAAAGTTGGGGTTTCTTATTGGGGGTGGTTGTTGACTCTCGCATTGAGTTTTTCTTTCCATGTTTTCTAATCTATCCATTATTCTCTCTACAATCTTTGCTAAATTATCTATTTTTCCATCAGAAATGGAAGTTTCCTCTTTAATTACAACTCTCTTTTCATTTCTCATTCTAGCTTTCTTGGCTAATAGGTTGGCCTCTACACTAACAACATTGCTTTGCATTTGTTCCAATGTTTGAGGGTTTCTTTCCCTTAACTGGTATGACATGTCAGTGTCAAAACCATCAGGGAATTTGATTAATGCTAGGTCAGGTGGAGGCTTAAGATTAGCAGGATTACATTGTAGATGTTATTGAACCTAATACAATAATCCTAAACTGACTCATTAGGAGCTCTTCTAATGTTATCAAATTCAAAAAGTATTTGCAAGTGGTTTTTCTTTTTCCCCCATCTATCAATGAATAATCTATGAAAAGCAGCTAAGTCTGCAATATGGAATGCAGGTAAAGCTTTGAACCATTTCTTAACATCCCCAGTTAATGTTTGGGCAAACAACCTCATTTGGACATCTGATTCATCTACCTCATGCAACTCAAAATAGTCAGTGATTTTGTTCACATGTTGTTGGGTAGTGCACTGACCAATAGCGTCAAACAAAAAGATTTTGCTTTGATAATCTTGGGGCATGGCATGGAGTTGTGCAGGTAAAACCAGAGGTGCATATCGGTCTGCCATGGCTTGGATTTTGGCTTGACTAGGGGGTAAGAAGTTGGTACTTGAGGAAGGGCTTGAACTGGATGGAGATGAACTAGATGATGATGAGGATGGTTGATGAATAACTGGTTTAGGGGAATGGACTGTGGTGGTTACTATAGGTGAGGTTGTGGTAAATGAAGGTGTATTTACAGTGATTGAAGATTGTGCATAAATTTTAGAGGCAGCAGCAGTAAGGGCAGTGAGTTCAACAAATTGTTGAAGGTAAGCATCATTTATATTGCTTATCAATGTGGAGGTCAAAGCTTCTAACTTGTCAAAAGTCTCCAATACAAATTTATCTAAGTCTGGATGGATAATCACCCTTTTTGATTCAATGAGTTGAACAAACTCATGGTCTAACACTATTTCATGGATTGCATTCTCAGATTTAGTTCTAAATAATGAGAGGTCAAATGACAAATCAAAAGGGATTTCCTCTAAAGTTGACAACTCCTCAGGGAGTGAATTTGCTTTAACTAACTGGCTACTACTGGCTTGAGTTTCTACCTTTTTTGGTTTTCTTAAAATTATGTTTGGGTCATCAACTATAGTAGAAGGGTTTGGATCTGGATTTTCCCTGGTATAGTGAGTCTTCTTGGGAGCCAGAATTCTAACTTTTTAAACAACTTTTTATGAATGTTTTTCAAAAACAACTTCTGAAAATGACCTTAAGGGGTTCAAGATGAAATTTAAGGTTTCCTTAAAGTTTTATGAGACTGAGGATCGAAGTCCCCAATATGGTTGCAAATGATGTTATCACTCCAAATTTTTTTCAAAGTTGTCAGAAAAAGAAATGATAGAGGTAACCACAAACCACTTTTGGAGATTAGGACCTAGCCTTTCTAATCTCAGAGAGGGCTCTCTCTTTATGATTTAACTTTGTTTTAATTAATTAATTTTAGGCTAGTTGTGATTGTGCTTGGTTTTTGATTTGAATTTGGGTGGTGGGATCACTTACTTAGATGAAAAGGGTTGTCTTTTACCATTGGGCTATGGGGTCAAATGTCAGACAAACAAGACTGGATTAAGTTCTAAAAACAGTGTCTAGAGGGTACTGGCTTGAGTTTCTACCTTTTTTGGTTTTCTTAAAATTATGTCTGGGTCATCGACTATAGTAGAAGGGTTTGGATCTAGATTTTCCCTGGTATAGTGAGTCTTCTTGGGAGCCAAAAGTCTAACTTTTTAAACAACTTTTTATGAATTTTTTTCAAAAACAACTTCTGAAAATGACCTTAAGGGGCTCAAGATGAAATTTAAGGTTTCCTTAAAGTTTTATGAGACTGAGGATCAAAGTCCCCAATATGGTCGCAAATGATGTTATCACTCCAAAATTTCTTCAAAGTTGTCAGAAAAAGAAATGATAGAGATAACCACAAACCACTTTTGGAGATTAGGACTTAGCCTTTCTAATATGAGAGAGGGCTCTCTCTTTATGATTTAACTTTGTTTTAGTTAATTAATTTTAGGCTAGTTGTGATTGTGCTTGGTTTTTGATTTGAATTTGGGTGGTGGGATCACTTACTTAGATGAAAAGGGTTGTCTTTTACCATTGGGTTATGGGGTCAAATGTCAGACAAACAAGACTGGATTAAGTTCTAAAAACAGTGTTTAGAGGGCAAGATAGAGGAGTTACTACAGATCTTAAAGGCTTGAAGGTGAAATGGTTTCCAATTGGATCCAGGGAGCAATTAAGGGTTCCCTAGGCCGAATCATGAAGATAAATGAAAGAGGTCAACCAGGATGAGAGAGCAATTAAGGGTTCTCAAATCCGGGTATCAAAGGAAAACATATAAATGACTAACTGTGCAAAACAGAGTGTACTTAAACAAATTCTGAGTTAAATTTCCATTTAATTCATTCAAATTTGGAAAAACATTTAAGTTTATGAAACACATAAGAAAGTAACAAAATCAGACAAAAAAGATACTTCACTGCAATAGCTCATCTCATGAATCCTCTAGTGCAATCTTTTTATTACTTGCTCTAGTATGTTGACTTGAAAATTGGTACAATCACCCTTTGGTTTAAGATTAAAAGAAATCTACAAATGTATAGCAATCCACACTGAATATATCAAATTATGAAGTATTTATACAATAAGAATTTACAAAATATCTCAAACTGCATTGAGAACTAATCTAGGAAAAGGAAATATCTTCATGCAAGAAGATAGAGACAACTATTGAACTGCTGTTTGCTGTCCCTGTTATTTAGGTTCTGCTGTCTTTTAGTCTCTGATCTTTTGCCCTTTAAGCTGCTTGGCTGTTTGGTCTTCACGCTGGATGTCATATTTACTTATGACCTTTCATCTGATACACTTTCATCTGCCTCCTCTGTTTGTCTTTCAACTGTATTTCTTTTACCATGAATGCTCTGTCACCTGCTTTTACTTTTACTTATTACAGTAAATCTTACTCACTCTTTCCTGTTTCTATGTTTTTAGTAAAAAATGATTTTTACTATAAGAATACAAAATGTCGCTTGGAGAGTAGTTTGTAAGAATGTTTTGCTGTGCTGGTGAAAATGATTTCATCTGTGTTTTAAACATTTACTGTGTAAATTTTCTTCTGCATATTATTTCTTCTGCTTTGTGATAATTGTCTTTTTCTTCCGAATAAAAGCTTTTGAATTCATTTCCTTGTGAATCTTGGAGTAAACAGGGTTTAGAACTAGTATCAAAATTGTTTATCCAAGCTCTTGTTCTTCTAATTACCTGCGAAATACAACAATTCGTTAATAAAATCTAGGCCTAAGAGGAGGTGACCGAACACTGTATTTGCATTGGGAATAACTGTGGATGGAGTCCAAAAGGTGTTCGAGAGGTAATCCATGGTGAAATCCGGTCGTAGAGGTTCAGGGTGGCGTAAATGGCTAAGGCAAGCTTTTAGTGGAAAACAAGCGAAAATGAGCGTCTTCGGGGTTTTAACGGGTAACGGCTAGAATTGGCGCGAAATTTTATTATATGAACAGTGAGTGGTTTCGGCTTTAGTGGGGAGGCTGTTTCGGAGGCCATCGCATTGCTTTTGGCCATCGGGCAGTATTTTCTTGAGAACAACGAGTTAGCGTGGAGCTACCACGTAGCCAAAAGGGGCCTGAGTTAAACCATGAATCTCGTGTGCTCTCGGACTGGTAAAGGTCGGACACCGGGAGCGCGCAATATGGATGCGCGCCGTCAGATCTGGGGGTGCAAGATCTAATGGTTATCGCGCGATGGAGTTGCACAGAGGGAAATCAGGCGGAGATTAGCAGGGCCTGGGGGATAATTACACTTAACTTGTAATTAATTAATGAATAAGTGGTGTAGGTTAAAAGTATAATGCGCGGGTTTAAATATAGTGGGACTAGGGTTTAATATGGCGGGGGTTTGTTAACCACACCAAGGGGGTGGGTTAAAAGGTTTTTGTATTGGGAAAACGTGAATTTGCGCAGTTAATTTAAATAAAGCGGGAGGGAGGCAAAACTTAGGAAATATGGGGTTTTATGGTTTAAAAGGGTTTTGGGGGTTTTGTCGGGAAATATACGAATGACAGAGTTAATAAAGTAATGCGGGGGGAATTTAAACTTAGGACAAGGGGGTTTTATGGGTTTTTAAGGGTTTTTTTGTGTGAAATAGGGAAATTAATAAGGGGAAAATGATTTTTTCAAAGGGGAATGGGTTTCACACTAGGGAAAAGGGGTTTTTGGGTAGGGGAATGAGTTTGGAGGGTAAATTGCTAGGGAAATGTGTGAAACCAAGGGGCAAGGGTGAAAATGAAGGGAAAAGGGTATTTTCTTAGGAAATGATGGGATAATGGGGAAATTAGTAAGTATGCAGTGGGGGGTGAAATGAAATGAGGGGAAGTTAGCCAAATCAACTTTTGAATATCCTTTCACTTTCATAATTGCTCCTGCACATTGAAACATAGGATTAAGCATAATAAATGTGCTTTTGCTTCAATCAACTTTGTACTTTTGCAACCTTTCTTCTACTTAACCTAACATTTTTTCTTCACTTTATTGGGTGCATTTAACCTAGCAGACCCTTTCTTTCCTTTTTCTTTTGAAAAACAAACTATCTAATTCTAACCTTGTAACTTTCAATGGCTTAGATTATGCTTATGAGCACATTTTATTTCTCTACCTAACTACTGATCTGCCAAGATTAAACAGTGTGGCTAGATCTTTATTCTCTATCTATAAACATGAAATTTAAAGCATGAAGTCTTCAAGATTAAACTATTTGACTATCATGGGTTGTGGCATTTATGACGCACTGCGCACAACCATTATTTTGCATAATAAAGTAAAAAAGTAGTGGCACTTAGACTTGCACACTTTCATGATCTGTTTTTGTTTGGGGTTTATATTTTTTCACTTTTTTGATCTTTTCTTATTCTTTTTGTCCTTCGATATTTCTTTTAGGACATAACCTCTTTACATTTTTTAATTTTTAATATGGAAAACATTTTGCAGAAAGCAAAAGTATGTACAATATTACAAGACTGACTATTGCCAATTCAAAATTATGAATCCTATTATTATAGGACCCTGACACAATCTTTGCTAGGTTCTTCCCAAAGGTACCTGTGGCTTTGCTAAAGGTTGTGATCTGTTGGTGTATCTCCAACTGATTACTTTCCAATGGGATCATGTGATCAATGAAGTCAATCAATCCATCTCTAACCTCCCCACTCAAAGCTCCTGCTGCTTGAGCTTTATAATGATATCGTGGGTTCAAATAATACCCAGCTACATGTATAGGACCGATGGAGTTGATTGTTCCATCTTTCATCAATGATTGCCCAAATGGGCCCATACTTAGCCCCATTATCTTTGTATGCCCTCTTTATTTGCTCGTTTGCTTGATCCATAGCCTCATAAATGAAGCCCATAGCCAATCTTTTCCCATCCACCAACCACAACACCTTAACCAATGGCTCAACAACATTCACAATATCTGCTTCCTTTCTCCAAAATATTTCTTCATTAACTTTCTTTTTCAATTTTTCGCTTTCCTGTTTGAGAGACCACTGGCTTTGATTCCATTCATCACTGGAAATATCTTTTGCAAGTTTCTATGTTGTGAAAGCATAGATTGCAATGTCAAAAAATGAGTAGCAAATCTAGTGATGGCAGACCTAATAATATCCCTGCCCCTTGCGTGTCTCCTCATAAGGCTCAAAATCCATGAATGATTGTAGATAAATTTTGTTATGCTTTTGGCATGATCTACAATGTTTTTGACCCAATCTAATTTGCCAATATCCTCAAGCATGAGGTCTATGCAATGTGCAGTACATGGGGTCCAAAATATGGTTTTATGTTTTTCCTCTAACAGTTTACCAGCAAGAACATAGTTAGAGGTATTATCTCTGATGACTTGAACAACATTAGCCAACCCCACCTCCTCAACAACCTCATCGAATAGTTGAAACAATTATTGTCCATCTTTCACCCTATCAGATGCATCAACTGACTTTAGAAACATGGTTCCCTGTGGGCAGAAAATAAGAAAGTTTATGATGGTACGGTTCATTTGATCAGTCCATCCATCTGACATGATGGTACATCCTGTTCTTGCCCATGAGTCTTTGAAATCTTTCAAATACTCATTAATGGAGGAAATTTCTTTCTGCAAATGATACCCCCTTATCTCATGCATAGTAGGGCTTTTGAAGCCTTTTCCAACAACAAATATGGCATCAAACATAGGCTCATAATATGGTGAACGAGAAGCATTGAAGGGGATATCAACATCATACCACCATCTACATATGTAATCACAAGTGGTCTCCCTCAATTCTTTCTTCCAATGGTCATCTAAAGTGGGCTGCAAAGTTCTACTAGCTTCAGGACCATGTGCATCTGATGGAGAGGAAAGTGTGATAGTGAAATAACTTTTGATATTCATATCACCCTTCTTTTTCATTTTACCCTTACCCTTTTCTTGAATAGACTCCAAAGAGGGAGTAACATATCGGAAGGCGTTGGATGCATCAGTACAAGGGATAGAAGAAGAACCCTCAAAATCAAAATGGGATTTGGTAGCCATCATTTTTTGTATACTCCTCTTCCTCCCAATTTCAGCCTCTATTTCTTTTTGCCTAGCCTTTTCTTCTTTAAACTTCTCAAAGCTATTTAACAACTCCTTCCTAATCTCCCCAATTTGTGGTGATTCACATGGAGTAATTTGGCCTCTAATCCCTGCCAAGTGTTGTTTTAGTCTATCAATGCCCCCAGGAACATCCTTAATTTTTCTATGGCAAAATTTGCAATGCATTTGATTACCAACCATTTCAACATATGCCCAAGCAACATCTTTCACTCTAGGTGCCATTTTTTGACTTGGAAATGAAAGGAAAAAATCTGAAAATGAAAACAAAAAAAATAACATTGCTTCAATGTTCATTTCTTTCACAAAAAACACTCTTTTCAATTTCTAGATTTGCACAAAAAAATAAATAATCAAAAACAATTTTTTAGAAGTGAAAAAAAATACCTCAAAGTTGCTCCAACAAACCAACTCCTCAATGCTGCTCCAATGGCTGCCCAAGAAGCTCCTCACTCCTGCTCCAATGCTTGCCCAAGACTTCTCATTGCTGCTCCAAAAACAAACTCCACAATTCTTCACAAACTCCTCACAAGTTCTCACTCAAATGCAATGGGATGGCTGTGAGGAAATGAGAGGGGTTGGGTAGGTTTTATAGGGTTTGGGAGAGAGAAATGGACCCCAAAGAACCCAAAGGCACATTAGAATGGGCTTTGGGGTCCCCAAAAACCCAAGCTGGAAAAAAGAATTCGCTTTACGGCCGCTCCAACCGAGCTAGCTGAGTCGGTATCCGACTCGGCTGGCTCGGTAACAACTTGGTCGACCGAACCGATTTGCACACTGAGTCGACCCGGTCACCCTTTAACTCGGTCTGACTCGGCCATTTCGAAGTCGATTCAGCCAGGTTTTAAAACAATGCTCAAGACTGATCTAAAAATTTCTTTAGTTCTAATTTAAGAGCATTAAAAACACATACACACACATATATTGCTATTGTGCCAGACCCTGCATTAGGATAAAGACTGGTGCTAGTATACTAAGCATATGCCATGGATCATATCAATGTTAAGCAAGACATTTATCCTAGGGTTTGCAGGCATATTGTTTGGCTGAGTGAGAAAGGTTAAGATATTGGTTGTTGTATAACTAAGGACAATGTATGCTACTCTTGTTAAAGAACAGGGTATTGTTTGCTAATGTGGTTGTACTACTAATATGAGTGTATGGCTGACCATAAACTGTATGAGTACCATACCTTGGATCAAAATATGTTTGTTGGTACTGATGTTACCTGAATGAGTTTGAATGTTTCAGTGAAGCCATGCAATATGAAAGTGTGGCTGAGTGCTTAGAGGTTGGTGTATGCTGCTATGGATTTGACAGAGAAATAGTTTCTTTGGTTATTGAGCAAAGTTTGTATTGTAGAACTGACCGATGTGCCAAGGCATGTATTGCAAATGTGTTGGTTTGTCTTTTGATGAGGGATGAAGGTTGTATGAGCATTAAGGACTTGTTGTCTCTTATGGTCAAAGGTAATAAGGTTTGTATTACAGATTGTTGTCTCAAAGTTTGCCAGTTGGATCAAGTATTGTACATGACAAAAATATAAGTGTTAAATTTACAGTGAAGATGACAGGGTTTGGTTGTATCAACACTTGGGGTTTACTTATGACCAAAATTTCTAGGCGTTGCATTAGAGGTTGATGTGTCTTGAGCAGAGGATAACTGAGTCTTTGTAAAGTTAAGGTTGAGGAAGGCTTATGCCAGTGTACTGCCATGAGGGTTTGCATTGATGAGAAATCATTATTGAAGGACTGTTGCAGGGGTTTCACAATGAAAATTATTGTCTTGTTGACATGATCTTATCTCAGAGGACCATGGCAGACACTAGAGATTGTTGACTATGTTTGTATGCAGGGCATGAGTTGCTATATATATATATATTGCTAATAATATGTTTTGCAACATTGCCATGCTATATATTTATGTTGGTGAGTATGAATGACTGAGAGTTGATGACATAGGATTATCGACATGATCTTGATACAAGTCTAGTTTATGAAACAAGTGAGTAGATCTAGTGAAGAAATGATTGCAGGACTGACAATGTATTGATGCAGAGATGTTGAGCAGATTTTGAGTAGAGGCACATTTGATTGTTGAGCACAATTTGTATTTGCAGAGAGTTTTGTATTGTTGTCAAGCAGAAGTGGATCCAGTCTGAAAATTGTGAAACGTGGTCCACTCGTTGAATAAGGTGGCAGGGTGATGCAGGGTAGAAGAGTGAAGTCTCCTTCAAGTTGGAGCCTATGTGGGGCGTTGGAGCATCCTTTCAGTTGGAGCTGATAAAACTAGGGTGTTGGAATGTCCTCCTAGTTGGAACTGGTAAATCAAAGCGTTGGAGCATCCTTCCTGTTGGAGTTGGTAAATCAGGGCGTTAGAGTGTTCTTTAAGTTAGAGCCTGTAAACCAGGGGGCTGGAGCCTCCATTAATTGGAGCTGTAAATCTTGGAAGTTGGAGCTTCCTAATTGATGTAAAATTTTGAAGACCTATATGAAGATGCGTTAGGTGGTTTCTCTCTTGAAAGAGTTTCCACCTAAAAATCTTGTGTACTGTCTTGATGTCGTGCATTGTTGAATGGTGTTGTTTACAATTCATGTGATGTGATGTTGATTTATGTTTGATCTAATGCTAATGTGAATTTAATACTTTGTGAAGTTAAAATTTTTAACTTATTGCCAGAAATACTAATTCAACCACCCTCTCAGTATATCCAACATACCAAAGATATTTTGGATTATAGGAGAGGGAGAAGTTATAGGGGAAGAAGAGGCAGTGGTCTTCTTTCTAGGAGAAATGGTTCCTTTTGACTGATTACCAAAGGCTTGAGAACGAGAATTGGTTTTAGGAGTTGCTAGATGAGAAATTCTAACTTAGGCTTTGGATGTTCTCATTAATAAATCTTGAAGCATAGACTTTGGATCACGAGGAGGTGGACTCGACTCCTCCTCGGCAATGGTGCATAAATGATACCGCAAAATCTAGCAAGCTTGGTGCAAAGCCTCATTGGGCGGTCCCAAACTTCAGGGTAACAAGAGATTTACTACCATTGTCACCTGAACAACCTATCTCTAGCCTATTTAGTCGTGGTCGATATGTTGAAATTGTAAATAGGTTCAAATTTTATTGTAAAACGTCAAAAATAATGTATTTGAGTAAAAAGAAAAATTTATTTTATCATGTGTTGAATTTTGAAGTATGATTTTGTGTCTCGAAGTTGACTAAGGCGGCCCTCCCGAAGACAAGTCGTCTTGCCCTAAGGACGCGTCCCTTTGCATGATTATATTGGCATCTATACTTCATTAATTGGAAACCAGTTTGTATCTCTTCTGTGTTGAGAAATCAATGCAAGTAGATTAGGGTTTGATTCCTCTTTCTTGACAATTACTTGTGAGTTATGTTGGCTTCTTTTACTTCTTTATTATTTTATCTTTCATCAAGCAATTACCATATTATGCGTGTATGATGATCACAAAAACACAAGACACAATATGTAGGCACTATGCCAGGGCAAAACCCCTCTCGAGGGGAAAACCCAGTAAAAAATTATCTTCCTTCAATAGTTTTATTTGAGACTCTTCAACCTAGACATAGACCAAACCTTCTCTCCACATCAAGTCAACTCTTCCATATCTTCGACCCCTTTGTTCAACACTTCCACCCCAACAACTTCGACTATGCAGCAACTTACGGCATTAGGCAGCAATTGACAGAAAAAATACTTGGAAGACTTCAATCATCCAAACTGGGGCACGAAAGAGAGACAGAGAGAGAGTAGCACCAAAACTTCGATTTCTTCCTTCTCTTTGACCTTGACCCAACTCGCACTCCTTTTAGCCTCTTCCTTCAACTTTGCATTTTTCCCAGCTTCTAGCTTCAGAAATCGAACTGTTTGAGAGAGTGAGATGCTTCAAATGAATTCGATCTCCTTCCTTTTATAGGCTCCAGGTGAGGTCGAATAGGTGTCCTTTAGGCCGACTTGGTGTGGAGGTTACATAAATCATATTTTACTCAATAATAAATCTTTTTACACGATTCCAAAGCCCAAGAAGGGTCTCTTTAATTGTACAATGACTTTATTAACTCAGAATAAATCCTAGAAGTCCTCAATGGGGACTTTGACCTAAAATATGATGACCCAAGCATGAAACCCATGCTTTAATAAGTCATAATAATAATAATAATAATAATAATTCTTTTCTTTATTCTTTTGACAAGTACATTACATGATGGACTCAAATACATTAATGAAGACCAAACCTAGTTACATTCTTCAACATTCTGTGTAGGACAAGATTCAGATCTGTCTGAGGCACTTATCTTCTGTGGTATGGGAAATATTTGAGGGACAATCTTCTGTGATGATGCAAACCTACTATGGCAACATATGTCTGTGATATCCGAGCTTATTGTGGCAACATATTTTCTGTGTTGTGAGAGTTGCTAAGACACTTTATTCTATGCAACATGTGGCATTCTAAACATAGTATTGTGGACAGACATGAGGAGGGCTGGCTTGGCACTTGGACTACTGGTCAATTTATCTATGACTTGGATTTCTCTTATTGACAAAAGATTCTATAAGGATTGCTGGGTTTTCCCCTTGTGGGTTTTGCCCTGGCCATTGGCCTAATTTTTGTTGTCTCGTCTTTTTGTGCATTGTACTTGTATAAGTGCTTGATGACGCAATTGAATGAAGAAAATACTAAATGAAGAACATATATAACATTCATAAGTAATTATCATGATTAGAAATTCTTGTTTACAAATGAATTTCATATGGTATCAAAGCTAGTTCCATATCTATATTAAGGTCTGAATGATTTCTGTGGTTTGTTTTTGGATTTTTCTGTCGTTTGCCTTGGATTACTGAGGCTATACTTCTGTTCTCTAACAAAGAAAGATAAAGTTTTCTATTCAGAGATTCTTGAAGATTGAAGTTTGTCCGAGTTTTCCTGTGATAACCTCTTTGTGATCAAGACAACTTTGAACTCTCTGTGATCAAGTATAAGTAGAACATGTCTGAGTTTCTTTTGTTGTGGGTCTGAGTTTCTTATGTGGCATTGCAGGTCCAAAAAACCTTTGTGAGAGTCCAAACCTTCCTGTGGAAAAGGGCCAAGATCCCTATGGCAGTGTTTTAGTGGATAGGACCGAACTTTTTGTGGAAAGGGGCCGAGATTACTGTAGCTTAACTATGTGGTCAGGGTCGAGTATACTGTGATTTATACTCTATGAAGAAGGAACTAAATTCTCTGTGATATCTCTGTAATCAAGTCTGAACTCTGGTTGAAGATAGACTTCTGTTGAGGACAATTTGAGGAGGACTTGAATTTGACTCTTGGAAGACGTCCTTGCTGTTTGCTTAAAGTGGACATTCGTGGATAAGTGAAAGTGTTTGGACTTAACATCTTGTTGGCTGTCTCGCTTATTGAAGCAGTTTTGAAGATTGTTGTTATGATGGAAAAATATGAGTCAGGTTATTTCGGTGAAAGGAGACCAGACTGAACCTTTTGATCTCTGAAGAAAAGTAACATGTTTGAGGCCTGTTAGAAATCACTCTTAAATATGGCAGAGTCTTGTGCACTCTTGCTAGGATCCAACCTGTAATCTCTTGAAGGATAAACAAGCTATTGTTTCAAATGAAGTCTCTCAATTCACGCCATTACATTTTAGGAATTCAAAGAAAGTCAACAAAGGATACATGACTGCGGAAATTATTTAAGAAGAATTATCAAGTTAAAACACCCTTGAAAGCCTTGTTGCTATTCAAGGACTGATGGAGTGATACAAGATACAAACACGATGTAATATGTCCTCTCTTCGATTGAGTAATTATGAACCATAATTATGTCAAGAACGTTGGGAATATCTCATATCCTTAAAATTGTCATATTTTTGGATTTATGGAAGGACGTTAAGGGTTTAAACAAGAAAACCTTACGATTTGTAGACAAAGACCTAAAATTGGTCGTTTCTGCTGAAAAAATCCCTAGCCCTTGGGAATGATATATGTGACATCTTGTTGATGTTGAGAACAACGATGATGAAGTTGCAAGACAAATGCAAGAAGTCCAAGAGTAAGAGGGAGCTGAATTTTGTCAAAAGATAAGTATTCTATATATTCTCTCGTTGATTACTGCTATTGCTAGTCTTTACCTTTGACAGTCTCTTGTCTATGTACTTTGCTTACTTGTATTTGCTCTTTCAAGGCCTCCTAGTGAGGATTGCAGGTTGATGACAAGGGCCATCTAGGCCTTGGCAATAGGTGAAGGAAGAACTAGAAGAATGAAGCAAAGCATGAGGACTTTCCTGATGTTCAAAGGGAGCAAATTATGCCTAAGAGAATTCAAGATCTAGCATGCAGCAGATGGCAACATGGTAGCAAGATTTGAGAAAGTTCTCCCAGAAAGAGGGAGAGGATCATGTCAAGACGTTTGCCTCGATTGCCTTCGATTTTTGAAGAGCATGAAGAAGCCTCTTGATTGGAGAGGACCTTATACCTTGGGCTTGAGTAAATGGATCAAGGATGATCGTATATAATTTGTCTTTGACTGAGGGAACAACTGTGAAGATAGTATTGTCTTCAAAGGGAGCAGTCATAAAGCCCTGTTTTGAGCCCAAAGAAAGTTGACTTTAGATTCTTGGATGATGGACTGTCTAAGTTGCACGAAACGGGGAAACGGAAACGAGTTTCCGAAACGGGAAGCGAAACGAAACGCGACCTCCCCAAATTTTGGAAACGGGGAAACGCGAATATATATATATATTAGGAATTTAAGAAATATGTGCAATCATAAAGCATATATGATACATTCTAATTTATTACATTATGATAAAATTGTCAATTGTCAATGCATAGACTATAAGTATCTAAATTTACATCACATTTACTCATGAATAATCACATAATGAAAATAGAAATATCCAAAATCAGCCACGAGAAATTTCTAATTTTTTGTCTCGTGGTTGATTGGGAGTCTCCTCCTACATAGTCGAATGACCTTAGTGCTCTTGATTAAATACAAGTTTCATACCCTAGTACCCTACATTCTCTTGATTATTGGGAGTCTCCCCTGCATAGAGGGCTTTGTTCTCTCGATTAAATACAAGTTCCATACCCTAGTACATAATAAAATCCAATGGAAACATTGAAATCCCCCCAATCTTGAAATCCTGAAAAACAGATAAGTCTGCTGGATTTTGAGTAAGATCTAAAATTCTACTTTCTCCATATGAAATCCAATGACGGCGAAACCACTCTCAAACATCCTGAGTCATTTCATGGTAATGTTAAAAATTTAAGTAAAAGGATGAAAATGAAAAATAAAGGAGAATATCACTTTTACTTTAAGAATTTAACATTACCATGAACTGCATATCAACACTAGGGCAAACAAATGTAAGAGATCTACATTAGAAAAAAAAATTAAAAAACAAATGTTTTTTTGGGGGAAACGTGGCCCGTACGGCCTAGAAACGCATTTCCGGCCGTACGGCCACGTTTCCGTTTCGGAAAACGTGGCCGTACAGCTGGAGACGCGTTTCCAGGCCGTACGGTACGGGGAAACGCGTTTCGTTTCGTTTCCCCTGGCGAAACGCCCCCTAGGGCCACGTTTCCTGCAACTTAGTGGACTGTTAGTGTGAGAGGGAGCATCCAGTTTGGGTATCCAGAAAGCTTTTGTGATCTAGTGAAGGGTGTTGAAATTTGGTACAGGAGGACAGGTGGTTCCCTAAGGCTTTGATCTTTGGCCTAAGGAAAAGCGTCCAAAAGAATTTAATTTTTTCTCCTAAAGTGACTTTATAATTTTTATAAAGTCAAATCTAATTTAAAAGTGACTTTATAATTTTTATAAAGTCAAATCTAATTTAAAAGTGACTTTAAGTGATAAAGTTACTAAAGTTTAATTTTAAATCGACTTTAATAAAGTCAATGTAAAATTAGAAAGGAAAAGTGACTTTGGAAATAAATGACTAAGTGGGTCTTTATTAAAGTGGGGTGAATTAAAAAATAGAAAGTGAGATTTAAATGAGCATTTAATCTCAGCCCTAGATCTAAATCTATTTCAGCCATTGGATTTAGGGATTCCCCAAAAGTCACTTAGGGTTAGATTAAAGGAGGAAAAGGAGGAAAAGGTCATTTATTCTTTCATGAGCAGATTGAGAGAAGGAGAGCAAGCGAGCAAGGGAGATTTCTGGACAAGGAGGAGGAGGCAGCGACTTGGCACACATTCCAAGGCAGCGTTTTAGCAAATCCATACAGCGGAGTTAGCACACAGTGAAACGCAGATATTGGGCACGATTTTCTAGAAATCTGTATAGCAAGTGCACAGAAATCGAGGAGCAAAAATCCGTACAAGTGGCTGTACCTTGGCACGCAAATCCGTATAGCTGTACTGTTGGTTCTTTTGCACGAAAATCGAGGAAATCTGTACAACATATTTATGGCAGCTTGCACGCTTTTTAGGCAGGCCGTACAACAACATTTAAGGCTGAAATTTGGGCACAAAAATCGAGGAGGCCGTACAGCATTTATTGCTGTTCTGTTTTGCTGTTTGCAAGTTTTTCCAGTTGGCTGTGAGGCACGGAAAACGAGATAAGTTGTAAAAGTTTGCTTGCTGATTTTTTGCTGAATATTTCTCACTGTAAAAAACATTTTCCAAAAATAAGAAAGAGCTTTCGAACTGGTTTTCCCCAAGAGTTGTAGGGGGTTTTTCTAGGGTCACCTTGACAAAAAATCACTGTGTTTAAATGTATTGAATGGCTGTTTGTATGTGCTGATTTTTATATTTCTGCATTTTCCAGCATTCTGTAATTTTTCCAAAATTTGAGTTTTCAGCAAATTTTTTTTTCAGTTGTTGAATGTATGGATATGGGAAAGGGCATTTAACTATTTTGGAGAAATAAGGTGAAACTGAAAGTCGGGGTGGGAAATGAGAAATTTCTACAAAGGGAACAAAGCAATGTATGATTGAGCCAAGATGTATTGCTCAACATGTGTTACCAACATGGTACAGTTGGTCCTAAATGTTTTGAGAAGTACAACTATAGACTTAGCTTGGGCTTGTGGAGATTACTTCTCTCATTGAGGGAGAGCTGATTAGATGGGCATTCTTTTTGTGTCTTCATGACCTTGGTTGGAGAGTGGTCCGATATTCTCCTTGTGTCATCTTGACCTTGGTTGGAGAAGTTCTCCCTGTGTCATTATGACCTTGGCTAGAGAATGGTTTGAAAGATTGGATAACATCATGGACTGACATTCTTCCTGTGTCATGTACTTTGACCTGATTAGGGAGGTTATCCCTGTGTCAAGTACATAAAACTTGGTTGAAGAATGGTCCAGGGGACTGACAATCATCCTGTGTCATGTACTTTGCCCTGATTATGGAGGTTATCCCTGTGTCAAGTACATAAACCTTGGTTGAAGAATGGTCCAGTGGACTAAAATTCTTCCTGTGTCATTGTATAGTGACTTGATTAGCGCTGTAGTCCCTGTGTCATTGTATAGTGACTTGATTAGCGCTGTAGTCCCTGTGTCACTTTGACTTGATTAGGAAGAATGGTCCCATGGACAAACATTTTCTTGTGTCATTGTATAATGACTTGATTAAGGCTGTAGTCCCTGTGTCACTTTGACCTGATTAGGAAGAATGGTCTTTCCTGTGCCATTGTATAGTGACTTGATTAGGGATGTAGTCCCTGTGTCACTTTGACCTGTATAGGAAAATGGTCTGGCAGAGGATAGTCATTCTCTCTGTGTCATTGTATAGTGACTTGATTAGGGAGGTTATCCCTGTGTCACTTTGACATGATTAGAGAGAATGGTCCTAGAGGTTGTAGCCTCCCAGCATCGTGCTCTAATCTCTTTCTAGAGTGAGCTTGTTTATCAAACGATGCATATGTGCCATACGTCAGGGGTACTGACTGGGTTATGGCAATGTGGTTGATGCTGGTGATGATATTGATGATGATGCTTATCTTAATCTTGATAATCCTTTCTTATAGAAATCTTCAACTTCAGAATATCCTGATGAGTCATTATGAATACCTCCCTAGTTAAGAGGGAGTGTTGAAATTGTAACTAGGTTTGGTCTTCATAATTATGATATTGTAAAAAGTAAAAAAGAATGTATTTGAGTCTAAATTAAAAGTTATTTTATCATGTCCCATTGAATTTTTAAGTATGATTTTGTGTCTCCAAATTGACCAAGTTGGCCCTCTAGAAGACAAGTCGACCTGCCCTAAGGACGTGTCCCTTTGCATGAACGAACAACTATATATTGGCATCTATACTTCATCACTTGGTAACCAATTCGTATCTCTTTTGTGGAGGATGAAATTCAGATCTGTTTGAGGCACTTGTATTTTGTGGTATGCGAATTATTTGAGGGACAATCTTCTGTGATGATGTGAACCTATTATGGCAACATATATTTATGATATCCAATCTTATTGTGGCAACATATTTTTTGTATTGTGAGAGTTTCTAAGACACTTTATTCTATGTAGCATGTGGCATTGTAAAGACAAAATTGTGGACATACACGAGGAGGGTTGACTTCGCACTTGGATTACTGGTCAATTTATCTATGACTTAGGTTTCTCTTGTTGACAAAAGATCCTATAAGGAAAGTATTGTTGGGTTTTCCCCTTGTGGGTTTTGCCTTGACCACTAGCCTAATTTCTGGTGTCTCTTGTCTTTTTGTGCATTGTGCTTGTATGATTGCTTGATGACCTAGTTGAATGAAGAAAATACTAAATGAAGAACATATATAACAACCACAAGTAATTATCATGATTAGAAATTCTTGTTTACAAATGAATTTCAACACTATGAGGCCTAATGATTGGGATAGGGGAGCCTTGAGGGCTTAGATAATCTTTACTAAAGTACAAGCACTTTGTCACTAGACTAATTTAACAAAATATAGGGTTGTTATTGTTGAAGTTTCTAAGTCCACCAGTTAGAAACCCTCCATGCACTTTAATGATTTATTCCTACCTACTTGTTCTGTTAATTAACAAGTTATTTACTATCTAAATATTGAAAATAAATACAAGTGCATGCTCAACATATTACTGATCATCAACTGAAGGAAATAGAAACAAGCACACAAATGACACCGTTATTTTTGGACTAATGTCCCCGGAAAAACCCAATGCGGGAAAACCGGTGCAACTATCTGAGGGTTTTATTATTAAGCAGCTCTTTTCTGAGTACATTGGGTGCCAAATTGGCTAACCCGACAGAGATAAAAAATCTGGCAGCAATACCTCTCTTTGGAAGCAGGTATTCGAAAAGCCTGCTCCACGAAATCCCTCTCCAGCACAATCTGAAGCCCAGCGTCAGCCTACTGAGGCTCTATGCAGCCTCTCTGGCTCTCTGCGTCACTCCTGCAGCCTCTGCGTGGATGACGCAGGCCCTTCTGGCTCTGCGCAGTCTTTGCTGCCTTTGCGTGGCTCCCTCTGGCTCTGCGTCTGCCTCTCTCTGCTTCTACGCTGGTCTCTTGGCACTATCCCTGCCTCTCTGCCTCGTACTCACTGCCCCTTGCTGCAATTGATCACTGATTCTATCTCTCTTAGCAAACCCCGCTCTAGAGAATAGAATGATTGATCACTCTGGTGTGTTCTCCAAGTGACCCTCAAGCCTCCTCTTATACTTTTCTTGTTGACATATCAACGACCGAGATTAAGTCCCTAATCGACGGCTAAGATTAGATCTGGCTTGATCCATGTCTTTTGGACCATTCTAACACAGTTTTATATTAATTCACATTAATATTTTAATTTCCCTAAGTTTAGACTTAGGGACTCCATTAAAAATATTAATTATTTTAATATCTCCCAAACTGTTTAGAATCTGCCCAAACCCTTTTTGGGTATTGGAGATCTCATGTGCCCTAACCTCTCCACCAAATTTCGTGGCTAGATCATATCCGATGCTGCCCCAAATCAACACTCTCTCTTTGCGAGGACTATGCTCTAGCAATAGTCCTCACTGAGTATTACCTTGATCATCCGGCGTCGGTCCCTATGTTGATGCTAGGCCTGCTGCCCATCATCCTCTGCATTGCTGCCCATAGCTTTGCCATTGCCATTTCTGCATCTGTACGACAACTCCCTCTCCCTCTGTGCTGCGGCCCATGCCCCTTCCACTGCGACTGTTGTGTCTGCATTGCATCTCCTCTCATCATGTTGCATCGTGCTGTTCATAGCACTACCATTGCTAACTGCTGCATTGCGACTCATTTATTGAGAAGTAAGTAACTGATCTCCCAACTTTGTCCTCTCTATCAGGCTAGAGTACTCCTGATGCTGAAGCTCCCTTTGCCACTGACAAGTGCTCCCTCTCTGACCTCTTTGCTGCTGCAACAACTCCCTACATTTCGCATCGTTGCACACCTCTCTGTGCCATCCTACACTGGTTCAACACTCCCGTGCCTCTCGCACTGTTGTAGCCTGCTAGCCTCGCGTTGTCTTAGGAATTCTGCACTGTAGCTCTCTCTGCCGCTTCATCCGCATCCGTCTCTACCCACATCTGCTAGTCTTGCTACTCCTCTTCGGGGCTCCCGTAGCATGGTCTAATCCAAGAGGCTGGGTACCTCGAGGATCCTGCCTTTCATTGCCTGTAGTATGTCTAACTACATCTCGATGTATCGCCTGTAGTATATCTTGGAGAGGTCCTTCTTCTTTCGTTTCTCTTGCTTTCCCTCAGATGCTAGGGAAACATCCTCCTCCTCCTGCTTGACTTTGATCCCCTTGCCACTGCTTTCCGTCTTGCCTAGCCTTTTGATCTCTTCTTGGCGAAGAGCCGCCCACATTTCCTCCCAATGTGGAAGGGTCGCTCTACCCAGTATACTCTGGACAAATACCTCCTAGTCTTCTGAGACCGTGTTCAGGGCTGTTCTCACCATCAATTCCTGATCCGGCATGGCCCCTATGGAAGTCAGCTAATCCCGGATCTCATTCAGTTGACCGAGGAAGGTGTCGATCGTTCTCCCTTCTTCTAATAACATCCTTCTTTGCATAAAAGTATACTGGTACAATTTCTTTAGGGCCTCCCACATCTCATTTGCCGTTTCCTTCTCAGCGATGTGTGGTACTACATGGTCCTTGACCCCGTCAAGGATGATGCTCTTGGCCCTCACCATTGCCTCCTTGTACTTGTCGTTATCAGTTGGGTCAATTGGGATCGCTATCGTCCTCAAGGCGAAGTGCTTGACACGATTTCTGTCAAGTACGGATAAGATTCTGTCCTTCCAGACTGCGAAGTTTGAGGCTCTGTCCAGTCTGTCCTGGTCTCTTACTTTGTGTAGTGCCATGCTGCTCTTTTACTTCCCTCATGGAAGTTCTTGATGTGACTCCTTCTAAGTCTTGATTTCCCTCTTGGAAATCCTTCTGCCGATGTCGAGATGCCCCCTACTCTGATTGTCTGTGCAACTGCAACACTGATCCAGATTTCTCGACTAGAAACCCTCGGTAACAACTCCCTCCTCCTTAGCCTTGTCCTGTTAGGTACTGTGCTGACTACAGTACCCCACCAGCTCCACTCTGCAACTTACCCACAACCTTCTAAACCCCAGCAACCTGAAGGTGAGAGCTCCTAGGCTCTGCGCAGTCCCAACACCTGCAAACTAGCTCCCTCAGCTAATTGCGTCATCCCTCCTGGCCTTTACGTGGCTCTGTGTGAGCCTGTCTTTTCCTCCTCCAGCCTCTGCCCAACCTCTTCTTGGCTCGAACTTGATGACGCAGGCACTGTGTCACCCCTTCCTTGCTGCTTTGCTGCTAGGAACAACTTTTGTCACTCGAGACAACTGTTTTCTGCTGCTGCTTCTCTGCTCTGCTGATGTCCTCAGTTCTCTTGTGATTTGCAATGACGCTCTGATACCATGTTGAAGTTTCTAAGTCTACCAGTTAGAAACCCTCCATGCACTTTACTGATTTATTCCTACCTACTTGTTCTATTAATTAACAAGTTATTTACTATGTAAATACTGAAAATAAATACAAGTGCATGCTCAACATATTGCAGATCATCAACTGAAGGAAATAGAAACAAGCACACAAATGACACCATTATTTTTGGACTAATGTCCCCGGAAAAACCCAATGCGGGAAAACTGGTGCAGCTATCTGAGGGTTTTATTATTAAGCAACTCTTTTCTGAGTACACTGGGTGCCAAACTGGCTAACCCGACAGAGATAAAAAATCTGGCAGCAATACCTCTCTTCGGAAGCAGGTATTCAAAAAGCCTACTCCACGAAATCCCTCTCCAGCACAATCTGAAGCCCAGCGTCAGCCTTGCTGGCCTTTGCGTCAGCCTAATGAGGCTTTGCGCAGCCTCTCCGGCTCTTTGCGTTACTCCTGTAGCCTTTGTGTGGATGATGCAGACCCTTATGGCTCTGCGCAGTCTGTCCTGCCTCTGCTTGGCTCCTTCTGGCTCTGCATCTACCTCTCTTTGCTTCTGCGCTGGTCTCTTGGCACTGTCCCTGCCTCTCTGCCTTGTACTCACTGCCCCTCGCTGCAACTGATCACTGATTCTATCTCTCTTAGCAAACCCCGCTCTAGAGAATAGAATGATTGATCACTCTGGTGTGTTCTCCAAGTGACTCTCAAGCCTCCTCTTATACTTTTCTCATTGACATATCAACAACCGAGATTAAGTCCCTAATCGACGACTAAGATTAGATCTGGCTTGATCCATGTCTTTTGGACCATTCTAACACAGTTTTATATTAATTCACATTAATATTTTAATTTCCATAAGTTTAGACTTAGGGACTCCATTAAAAATATTAATTATTTTAATATCTTCCAAATTGTTTAGAATCTGCCCAAACCCTTTCTGGGTATTGGAGAGCTCATGTGCCCTAACCTCTCTACCAAATTTTGTGGCTAGAGCACATCCGATGCTACCCAAAATCAACAATTATATGTTAGGGTTTGACTAATTTCTAATGATAAGGCATGCAATGTTATAACAACCAAAATAAATAGTCTTACAATGATTAATCAACTAAGGATCGTGACTGTCAATTAGATATGAAAAATTTAGGGTTTGCAAATGAGTTTTTATGGCTGAAACATGCATAAAGAAACAATATAATGATGATGTCAGCCCTAGAAGTAGGGTTTAAACATGCAATGAATGCTAGGTTTTGCTTTTTCACAATTATAATGCAATTTATACTTAAACAACTATGATACATCAAATAAAATTCCTTTTTAGCGATATTTTGTAGAAACCCTAACTCTAACCTAGAGATTTAGAATTTAAGATAGAAGAGAGAGCACTAGTAAAAATAGAAGGTTTGATCATCACCACCTAGACTAATGCCTTGGTCAAAATTGTCAATGGAGTCTTCCAGGGGAAATTCAATAGGACGACCTCGTTGAGGAGGGTGACATGGCAAGGGTATCTACTTACAAATCCTCGCGGCTTCCTTTTTAAGAAGATTTTAAATTTAGGAGATGCACAATTTGGTGTTCCCTTAAAGGATTCAAGGAAAACAATTTTGCATACCATAAAGGATCAATATTTCTAGATAAATTTAGCAATTTTAACCATGGCACATGTAGAAACCCTACTTCAAACAATGTAACATGCAAAATATAGAAAATATGCAATAAAATTACAAAATTTCCACTAGAACCACTTCCATCATTCCCAAGAAACCAACTTCAAGCAAAATTCCACCTCCAAGATCAATTCACACCATACAAATTACATTGCGGCGAAATAGAAGAGACAAGGAGCTAATGCGCACTTCCAAAGAGAGGAGAGTATGATGAATGAATGATGGTACAAGTGAAATGGGACCTCCCTTTGTATATATGAGGGCAACCAAGTCTCATTTTCACAATTTTATAACCAAAACCTATAGAAAAGTTCACTTTAGCGTTTGTTCACAAGATGACCTTAAAATAGCCCAAAAACATAACAAAATGCCAAAAATAGCCCACACCTGGGAAATAAATGTCTCCACCATGACTTCATCCTCTAGAAATGATAAGATCCATGAGGCAGGTTATGAATGGGTCCATGAGTGCTCCTCACCTTAAGAAATCATCAAAAGGCATTGGTACATATCCAAAAAGTGCCTCCTTAACCATGACGTTATCCATAAAGAGGCTTGTGTCACTATTCTATGGTTTGTGGGGGTGACGTGGCATCATGCAAGGCAAGCGTTGGGGGTCTAAGGAGAATTTGCAAGCCTCCCCAAGTCATCTCAATGACAATCATCCTCATATGGGCTCTAGAATAGGCAATGTCCATCAAATAGGGTCAAGGCCAGCCCGGAGGCATCTCGGGTCCATCTAGGCACATCATCAAGTAGTCCAATGTCTAAGCCTTATGGCTTAGCATTTCAACATCTGGAGGTACATGAGGGGATGTAGTACCATGTGGAATCATCTTAGAGTCCAATTCTCATCTTTGGAGGGGAAATGCTAAAGAATCAAGGTCACCTCGTCTCTTAGATTGGGTCAAAATGTCCTTTGGAGTGGTGCTGAAGTGGGTCATGCCCATCCAGCAAGGGATCTTTGCTGTTGATGTGATACTACCTAAACAAAACCTGTTAAGATAAAGTGAAATCAACTTCGTTAGGGACATAAAACCATTATAGCATCATGATGAACCATTTGTAATGTGAGGGGCACAATAATACTTCACACAAAATTCACCTTCAAATGTCTAACTAGATTAGGACCTGTAAACAAGTTACCTCACTTATGTTAGGGATGATTAGGTCAACAACTCTATTAGGTGTTTCAACTCCCCAAGGAGAGTGACATGTCCCAGGTTATCCATCAATCCATAAACGTGTGTGAGAATAATGGTCATAGAGTGGGAAAGACTTCGAGGCACATGCCATAGTCATGAGACTAGATAATGGGTGTCCAACATCCTGAGTGTACTGTCATGTAAGGAGGGAGCAATTGTGGCAGCATTAGTTACCCCTTCCTTGGCATGCTTTTTCCACCCCTTTGGTGTGCCTTTTACTTTAATGATTTGATTTTATTTGGTGCATAGCTTAGGAGCCCAAGCTTGCTTTTATATTTTTCCTATACCCGTTTAAGATGTAGTAGCTTCCTGCTCATCAGGGTTGGGATATAATGATATTCAAGAGTTCCTTTCTTTGAGATGAAGTGTTAAATGCTTGAGGAATTGGGTGATGGCTAATGAGAGGGTAAATCTCATGCTAGGGTTTTTCCCGCATGCTAAATATTGTCCCAGCCATGTTTTGCATTTTACATTTTCTTTCATTGTGGCTTTATGTGCTTTTAACTTTCTTTCAGCGCAATCAACTTCTAGGGCCAAGTTTTTGGGCCTTGACTCAAAGATATGGATAAAGGGTGCCAATCCCAATGACCCATGACCATCGGCCCAGAGAATGGAGATGCATAATCGGGAGAGATGAAAAGTGCTAAGTATGGTTTACCTTGGACACGCCATGTCAATCAGTGCTTTTGCAGTAGTGCCCTTCGTAAACCCTAAAGCCTCAAAGTAGGTCTCACTGGACTAGAGTCAAATACTAACCTTGTAGGTGAATTGTGGAATAAGATTAAAATCGAAATTGGTCAATCATCCAGTTCGCCTTGTGATCCATATTAATACGCCCATAACATTAAATGAAAGTACTTGATTGCAAAAATGGTTAGAGTACTTGCCATTAGATGACCCACTTTCTTTCAAGAAGAAATGCCAGATGGGAGAGAGATCTGACCAGAGAGCGATAGGTGGAGAAATCTGGCTTAGTGCTACGTGTTGACCATCATGGGGCTGCTGGCTGGCTGGCTGGCTGTTAAACAAGGAGAAAAACTTTCTCCTAGGGGTTACCCACTTTTGGTGGGTAACATACATGAACAAATTCCTCATTATTATACTACTATAGACCTCTGATAGTTACATACACCACTTAAAAAAATTGTTAGTATTGCTGCTGGTTGGAATAATCTTCTCCTTGAACACCAGTAATAGTTTAGTGGAACAAATTCCTCAAAGATATAAGGTAGAATTCTTCCGGTATGATTGATTTGTTTCATAACTTTGCGTTCTCAAACTGGCAGACATACATCTCGAATCTCTATCTCCTTAGCCCTTGAGAATGAAAGGCGACATGAATTGAGAATGGGTAGCAGTGATGGAATTTATTATCTTTGCTATGGAATGATTCTGAATGGTTAAGCTCTTAGATTTGTCCATATTCCAAAATCTTTTTTCTATAAGACATGGGAGCCTATGCTTACCATACATTAATAACAAATATGAAGCTGCTATTTGAAGGAAAAAGGATGAAATTGATACTCTATTCCAGATATCCTCTGCAATTCAGTTTGGTATGCTGGCCATCTGCTTTCTTTTTCAAAGCAAAGCGATCCTATTGTTATGTTTCTTTCTAAAGATCCTTCGATTTATTGACTTCGATGCTTCATCATAGATCTTGTTTTCGGTTTTTAACCTTTTGCCATTGTACTCATTAGTTACCTACACTGTATTTTTAATCTAACTTATTTCACATTGCTTTATATATGCCCTCATTGCAGATTTTGGATGAAATGGAAGTTTTCAGATCTTTCTGTTCTATTTCGCTGGCTCTGTTTGGACATGATTTGACATATTAGATACAAGTGGGAAAGCCTACACAGGAAAAAGTTGACTTAATGTAGCCAAATCAGGATTTTCTATTTGGGTTCGTTGCAAATTAGACTTAAATGTTATTTCCAGCTTGCTTGAAGCAAAATAACGAAAACCCAGATATAGAAAATTGAGGTGTTTAATGGACTAAAGGTTGTTTCAATGTTTTAGAACAAAAACCTATACAAGATACCGAAAATTGAGAAGTGTTTAATGGACTAAAGGTTTTTTCAATGTTTTATATTGTGTTGTTTATAAGATCAAGATATGGACAAATTTTCTGCACTGCATTCATGGTTTAATATCCTTAGAAGTTAGAACTAAATTTTGTGGTTTTTTGTTGATGTAATTATCATCAATGGGGCGTAGGCAGCATTGTTTTTGGTACATAGATACTTTGAGATAGGAATGAGTTATTGGATGGAATTTAACTGTGGAGGGTGCTCACAAAAGCTTACTGAAATACGAGCTGAAGATTTGCTGTGTTCGCCAGCAATATGCTTCTCTATTGCCTTTACTTCCTCTATTCTTTTTTAGTCTACATCTTTTCTTTTTCAAAACCTTTGGGTATCTGGCATTTTCTGACATGTCTGTTGTGTTCCTTCAGCTTCAACTGTGGCTAACCAGAAGAGGTACGAGTTTCTTGCAGGTTAGTGATGTGTTTGTTTCTATGCTTTAATTTTATAATGGATTCTTAACTAAATTCGTTTGACGCAGTTCTCAATAGATATATGGCCGTGTTAATACTGTTAATTTTGTACATCAGTATAATGAAGCAGTCCTTTACCTTGGTGTTTCTCCATGACATGTGTTTTGATTTATTAAAGTTGAAGTAACTTTCTCAAATAATCTGGAACTCACATTCTTTATATGCAGACTTTGTGCCGGAGAAAGTTAAAGCAGCAGATGCTCTAGCCCGAAGGGCTTCAGCGGAAATTTGAGCAATGTTTGCGAGATTTCATAATTTTTTGAAGCATCTATGACTTATTTTGACAATGCATCTCTTTGAGGGTGGAGAAGAATACTGTATTTCAAAGGTCATTTTTGAAATCATGGCAAATGCAGCACAAGAATTGACCCCAGCATGGCCAAGATCAGTTTTATTTTATTATATCTAGTATCTGGAGACTAAGAAAATAATGTCCAATTACTGTGAAGACAATCTTGTATTGACTTATCTTCTTCGAAGCATATTGTAACACCATGTTTTAGTACTTAAACAGGTACAGATGTTGATGCTTTTTTGTCAAATATGTGTAGAACTTTTTCAAAATGTTGTTCTCAAGGACTTCAGCTTTAGAAATGAGTGCCATTGCAGTTTTGTGATCTACAAGTTAATTCATAGTTTCATGCTGATGTTAAGTTTTGTGGCTCAAGGTAGATTAAGTTCCACACTACGTTAGATTGGAAACTTGTATTTGCAAATGCAATGGGGCTATTGTTAGGGACTTGAAGGTAACCTCCTGTCTCCAATGTTTTGCAAATCGTTTAGGCAAATAAGTTGATCTATATTCATGTCACTTCAAAAAAAAGGGGCTGATAATACATGGGAGTTGGAAGTTTCCTTTCATTTTACGAGAATTCAGCAATTGGTGTCTTTGTTTTTATTCCACAAACGTTGTTCCTACATGAACTGTAACATATCTTCCATATTACAAAATTTTCTCTTACGAAAGTATGTACAATGGTAAAACTTTATTTATATCTAGGTTTATTATTTGATTTTAGTTGTCCCATATACTTTGCATTTGTAATCCATGATAAATTCTGTCACTTTGAGTTGCTTTAGGGTGTTGACAAGATGAATGGAAGGATTAGCAGATTAGCATATAAAAAAAATATGAACAAAATAAGAATAATGTAGAGGGGTTATGTGAATACTTTCGTAAATTTAGTAGTGAAATCACAGTATGGAGAGGATTCCTTGCTCCACAAACAAAGGAATCTCATACACCAATTTGGTCTTGGTTTTTGGCTTGTTTGTGATTTTAAAATTGTTATTTAACAAAATTTTATGTATATTCAATAAATTAATAATGCATATAAAATTTTTGAGGTGTTTTCCTTATTGTAATGATTTATTTATCCCATTGCGCTACTCATAATGATTTAGGTGTTTTCCTTATTGTAATGATTTATTTATCCCATTGCACTACTGATAATGATTTATTTAACTTATGACGCTAGCCATTTTGTTATTGCTATTGCAGCAAGAGATCCCTCCCCTAACCTTGTGTAGTGCATCATTGACATTTCATGTACTTGGGACTTGAGTATTGCAAGGGAGGTCTTTGATTTTTGGGGGTGTTCCCCACATGCTTGGAACGTTTCTCCTTGAATTTGGAATCATTTAGACATCCCTTAGACATCCCTAAGCTATTTCATGGACACCCAGACACGACCTTTTCAATTTGCTGTTCACGAGGTCCTTGTTCTAAATAAAATCCTATTAGGTGGTTCAACATCCATGGTATGACAAGGAATATCTCTACAATGCATGCCATAAATTGTCTTATGGAAATCCTAGCTCCTAATTATTCTTTTTCCATATCAAGTTTTCTACGGTTGGTCACCTTTTCTTAATGGTAACTAGCTCGTAATTATTCTTATTCCATATCAAGTTTTCTATTGTTGGTCTCCTTTTCTTAATGGTAGCGAATTTCAAGACATTACTAAAAAAGGCTTTCTATGAATTAGATGTAGAGATCCCTAACTTCTGCTCGAATTCATTGCAAATCAAATCGTCCAGACTTTTTTTTTTTTTCATGGGAGGGGCTAGTTCCCAGAAGAAGCATTATGGGCCCTCTTTTTTGTACATATACGTGTCAGACAAGCTGACAACTGTCACATCATATTTACATTCACATTACAAACCACATTGTAGCAAATATATGCTGCTGCGCAGCGTCGGGGATCGAAACCTGGTGGGGAGCGTGGCAACCGATAGCCCCAACCATCGTATCATGCACTCGCGTGCTGGAATCGTCCAGACTTACACAACCACATTTAGGGCATTTCTTGTTTGTGCTACTATTCCCTGTAATTTGGAATCATTCCTAAACTATTTATTGAAAATGGAAATTTCAAGTAGGCAACGGGGAAAATGATAATGTTGAGATGCAATGCACGTCAGGAGGAAATGATAATTCTCACAGTATGGCAGCAATATTAGCCAATTTTTGTAAGAACAAAGATATCAAGCCAAAACATTGACGATGATTAAGGTTTGGTTATGCTAATATTTCTATGTATTTGCAATGCATAAGTTAATACAAGATTTAAACTAGCTTTCACAATCGAATCCAGTTTTTGGTCTGGGTTTTGCACTCTCCTTTTCCTGCTGCCTTGGTTCAACAAACACTTGGACTTCCTCCGCTGCCTCATCCTCTTGCCGCTGTTGCTCATCAACCGCATCTTGAGAAGCCGTTGGCTGCACTCTCCTACTTCCTTCCACTCTTGTTTCAACTGTGTCCGATCCTATTGCTGATTCCAGATTGGCTAAATGGAGCTCCAAAGTATCATTGTTCATCTGTAGCCTGCAATTTTGGTATGCAACAAACCAATTTTCTGGTTTAATAGCACCAAATGAACCCGATCCTCGGTGGTCCTCATTTCTCCCCTGCCTAGTCAACAAATTCAGGATGTATTCCAATGTCGCCGTATGATAATCCATTTGATGAGAAAATTCTTTTTTCTCTGACCTGGGCAACTGGTTTGCCAAGTTTTTGATGAACTAGTTACAAAATGCTATCAACATGATGTTGGCCGATCGCTCCTTATAACCACAATATTCTATCCCCTCCGTTGCATAAATTTTCTTGCTAGCTTCAATGTGTTTAACTACCTTGTACTGTCTCAGGCTCAAAGTTTCCATCTCTGAATTAAATTCTTTGCTAAGTCCTCCCGGTGCCATAGTCTAACCACACTGCTTTTTCGCTCTGAAAATTGTGGGAATTTCGGTAAGATTTAGTCCTCCCGATGCCATAGTCTAACCACACTGCTTTTTCGCTCTGAAAATTGTGGAATTTCGGTAAGATTTTGATAAAATCCAGTAGGGATTTTTGTAAATCTAAGTTATAATTGTCGAAATGAGTGATGATAATATTGGCGAGATACTTCCAAATATTGGAAATATCGCTATATTTTCGACGAGCTGAAATATCACCGAGAAAATATCGCGATATTTTGGCTCCCAAGAATATCGCGATATTTCTGAGATATCGCGATATCTCGGCAAAATATCGTGCGACAATATAAAATATCACGGGCAGGCTAGGCTGTTGCTAAAAAAAGGGAAATTTTATTTTATTTTATTTTATTTTCTCATTTTTGTTTTTGAGTGTTGGAGAAGGAAGGGGAAAAGTTCTGTGGTGGTTGTTAAGGAGGGATTGAGGATCAAACAACGATTATCACCACCAACTAAGATTTTTTTGTGGATCAAAGATTGAAGAATAGTGAGACAAACTTCATTTCTTCCATTAACAGGTATGTTATTAAAAACCTCTATGTTAATGATTTTTTCATAGATTTATGGTTATGCTTGCTTGCCTCTTTGCCTGCCAATATTTTGTTTTTTTGTTTTTTTCCATTTGCTATGATTCTCATGCCCATGAGCCAATGCAAGGGTTTTCTCCATATTTGGACAACAAGCTTCATTTTTTTTCCAACTTTCTTATGCATCTTCTTATTGCCATTTTTCATTCACATTGCAAATGATGTAGTAATTTCTTTTAAATGAGGTGGTTATTATTTATTATTTTTTTTGTGTTGGGGGGTTTAGTACCAATTTGTTGTTTTTTTTGTGCCCTAGGTTTGAATTAGTTCACTACAAATGTCAAATATGCCAAAGGCCTTGGACCCATTTGGGAGTATGAGAATCCTGTTGGTGGGGCAAATCGGGCATATCTATCATGCAAATTGTGTAGGACCAAGATGTCATGAGGGGTTACGCGATTGAAATACCATTTGGCTAGACTCCCTGCACATGATGCAGATGTAATGCCTTGTATGGTTTCTAGTGCGGAGGTTATACAAAAAGCTCTTGAAGCAATTGTTGAACAAGACAAAAAGATCACTGCTAGGGAGAGGGCATTGGGTTCAGATAGATCGCTGCTAATTTTATTTGTTTTGCTGCATATAAGTTTATAATTCATGATGATGAGATACTTTTATATATGTGATATTATTTTGTATTGGTTCTCCACATTTGAGTCCTTGATTGGACAATTATTAGGGATTAATAGGATTTGGTATCGCCTCGATGTATTATTTCTGTTTGACATCATATATATTAGTGCTTTTTTCATATTTATGTGCCAATGTGTTTAGTTCATGTTGTTATTGCTTTATATGTTTAAAAATCTAAAAAAATGAGTATATTATGCATTTTTTTTATGCATGCTGATATTTTCGTCAATATTGTCGATAAGATGTTTTCTGGACCCTCGCTGGTATTTTGCCGATACCGATATTATTGACACTGATCAAAATTCAAGATTTTGGGTGCCGATATTTGCCGATATAGTCGATAAGATGTTCTCTGGACCCTCGCCGATATTTTGCTGACACTGATATTATCAACACTGGTTAAAATTCAAGGTTTTGGGTGCCCTAGAGGTTTTTGATGGTGTTGAATCCAATTCCACCATCAAAAACATGATTCAAATACTACCACTGTAAGATTTTTTGAAATTTTTTTATCAGGATGCAAAAATTATTGAATTTTTTTACCTAAATTCCAATCACTTTTAGCCGTCGAGACAATTCCGGTCTGCCTCAATAAACACTTCCTTTCAATTATATACACCAAGTGTGCTTGGCATACCTCAGAGTTGAAAGCGTCCTTATTCATCCTTTCACAATTAATTTATACAAGAACTAACAACCATCTGTCTTTAGTTTTTCGTGAGAGCACCTACTCTGGCCAGGTGGACACACAAAGTCGGATCTCGTAGATGTGGCATCGTCGCCTGAATGCTAAGAATTTAATATAGGGGCTCAATTTACTTAGGATGTGGTCGTTAAAGAGGCACCGGACCTTCATCCAGATTGTTCTACCATTATTATTCTTGAATACGATCACGTCACATGCTCCACTTTATACCTTGGGTTTTCATGGAATTGGTTTATATTCTCCACCTATGTCATTTTGAATAAGATTCCCTTGTTTAAAGGCGACACCCTTATTTGCTTGCTCATCCGCTATAGTATTGAGTTGCCGCTTGATATGGAAGAACTGAATGGTTTCAAAACTTGAGATCTACAATCTTATTCTTTGGAGGATAGGGGGTTGGGCCTGCCTCAAATTCTCCTTGTGATTGTAAATCTATTGGATGCAAGTAAATAGTAGGTTTGCCATGAAATATTCTCCTTGAGATTGTAAACCTATTGGATACAAGTAAGTAGTAGGTTTGCCATGAAATTGAGTCCCTCTCAAGCGACACAATAAGTAAATAGTAGGTTTGCCATGAAATTGAATTTGTACCAAAAAAACCGAATGAAAATCAATAGATTATGGTCCTTCAATCAATACAACAGGTCATTTATGTAAGTAAACTGTAAGATTGCCATGCAATTGAGCTTGTACGATTAATGAGCAAGAATCAATATAAATAAGTTTATTATAATTATTTATATCTATTTAATTATACGTAAGAGTTAAAATAGTTATATTAGTAAAAATGTATTTTATTTTTTTATTAATTAATTAATTAATATAGTGATTTATATCTATTTAAGGGTTTATGGAGTTTTTTTGGTTAAGTTGTCTAAGTTCTCTAGAGATTAATATAGGTTTGACCTTTGGTTTGAGAAACCACAATCCAAGGGCTTATAAACTCTCAAAATCACTCAAGGATTTTCTAAAGATTACTATAGGTTTGACCTTTGGTTCGAGAAACCACGATCCAAGGGCTTATAAGCTCTCAAAATCACTCAAGGATTGTCCCTGACCTTGACCACACCAACACATAACATGGCTATATTTTTGTCCTCGGAGTTTCAAACCAGTGACCTTTCACATCACGGAGTGACTTAACAATACACCCCATCACCGTCTATTTTACGTCCTTGTGGGATGTGGAGTTATTCTCTTAATATTAAAGTTATTTTTAATTTTTTTGTATATACATATATATATATATATATATATATATATAAAATTGCCACTTTTATTTGAAAAGATATATTACACTTTTATTGCCACTATAATTGCATTTTAATTCATAGGAGGCATTGTAATTCCTTCTTTCATCTAATACTCCATGTCCCATATATGCAACTTATTAAAATTAGCCCAAAATATCCCTTTAGAAAAATATTAATCATCTTCTATAATTTCTATTTAGTAACCAATGTTTAAATCTTTTGTATTTAATCAATAATAAGTAAGAATTAAAATAGAAAATACAAAAAACACTCTTATGCATCTTAGAGCCATTCATCCATCTAATCATTAGGTTGGAGTTCTTGTACCTTGAATTTTGTATACATTTTTCTACCTAACACATTTCGATAGAAGTCTGAAGGTCATTAATATTAGTGGATTCAGTTGCTTGGTTCATTTTATTCCATAACAAAGTATTACACATATAAGGTTGTGTTATCTTATGAAGGAGTCAAACCTTATCATTCCAAATCACACAATATATATTGTATTGGCAAACCTAATCACTCTAACTTGCACAAGCTATACTCTTTTTGATTTGTTACAAGAAGTCCACACACATACACACATTTATGACTAAATCTATAAACTATGTCTAATATATGATTTATATGTCATTGGACTTATGATGTTCATGTTGAGAAATCTAGGGCAAAGACAAGAGGTGATTTATCTAGAAATGAATACTTTCTACTTCTTTTGATTAGGTTCTTCGTTAGCTTGATTATTATAGTGTTCTTTTCATCAAACAACTATCAAAATATGAACAACAACGAGACAAGGGACACAAGATGTAGGTGATCAACCAGGGTCAAAACCTCTCCAAATTGAGAGGAAAACCCAAACGAATTCTTATTATTATAGAATCTTCAAGTGATGGAGTCCAAGGCCAAGACCCTTTACCTAACAACCTCTCCAAGACCAAGTCACAAGACCTTTTGCATAGCTTCTCCTTCCTGCCCAAGTCAACACTAGACAAAATGACTTCTTGTACTCCTAATCTCGGCTTCTTTGAAATTTCATCCGTTTTTCATAATCTTCCAATTCTCAGCCTGCCTGAAACTTCCACAATTTCACACGTGTGCTGATAGGAAGAGTTTGGTGATACTTTCCTTCTTCGCTTGAATTGTAGACTTCTTTTGGTGATTTCAGCTAGCAAGAACACTGGTTTGGTGACCTTCTTCTTGGCTTCTTCAAGGGCTAAGGTAACCCTCCTACAGAAACCCTAATCTCTGTCACACGTGTGAGGAAGATGACCCAAAACAGTGCCAAAAACTCTTCACTTTCCTTCCCTTTCCTTTTATTGGATATGAGGCTTCCTTCTAGTGTTTTCTCACACTTCTTCTTGAATTTCAGATGCTTGGATGGATGCTCATCAAGTGAGGTCGAGTCCTCCTTTATATAGTAGTCTGTCCATGCAAAATAAGCCGACTTGTGCTAGTGTGTAGGCTAGCATCCTCTTCTAGACTGATCTCATTTCCTTTTGAAGGCCAACTTGATGAAGTACCTGTGACAAGGTCTTGGAGGGTTTATGACTCAAATAAATTCTCTTTTGCAATATGTAACTTGCCCAAATGGGTCTTCAATACATGACAATGACTCAATTGACTTTATGACCAATCCTAAAAGCTCACAATGGGAGCTTGAACTATAAAAATAAAATTCCTTGAGCATGAATCCCATCACTCAAGCATAACATAAATAATTATATTTTTCTTTACATCAATTACATTAAACCATGATTACACATGTCATTATGAAGACCGAACCTAGTTACATATTTCAATAGTTCCAACCAAGGATATATATAGTCATTGATGGATGGGCACATATCACTGATCTAATAGGGTTAACATGATCTGGGATCTGTATTGAGCTCATACAATTACATTTATGTGAACATGGACTTAATATTTTCTCATGCCAAATAAATGAACTATGTACAGATAGGGACAAACCCAACTATTCATTATAAACATTATATGTAGATGGAATTTAAGTTATTTTTTTGCAAATTTATTTTTAGTATTGGCAAATATTCACTGTTTGAGTTTATCAAATCAATATAAATATTCCCCCATTAAGAGGAGGATCTTATTTATACATTTCAAAATCACATTGATCTTGTTTTGCTATCAGTAATAACAAAGCTTCTTATTTTGCTATTAGTAATAAACAAAGCTTGGTTTTTCAATTTTCCATCAATAAGATTCTCTACTTTCTCCATACAATGCATTGGAATATGTCCTCACTACTTGAAATAATAAGAGATAAATATTTCCATGGGAGCTTCAGAGGTTGACCCATGTTTATTTGCATTAAAGGGGGATTGAATTTGTTTTTCACAAACATCAAGGAAGAAATCAAGCCTTCTCCATCAAGTGAGGGAGAAATCCAGTGTTCCATATTAGTATCTACTTTTACTCAAAATAAATACTACATTAAAATATTTGGTAGGGAAGCTATTTAACAAATTAGCTTTAGCATCATCATCATTTTCTAATTTAACTTTTATACTAATAACTTTTGTAACATGCTATACACATTTATACCATGTGTTGTACCAAGCTAATTTAACTTTTATACAATTTTTGTACCATGCTATCACATTTTTCCACCTTTAAACCAAACAATTTTCGCTTCAAAGCATGGTGGTATTGTTAGTTTTTGATCTAAACAATTTATTTAATGCTTCCCGTATGTCTTTGAAAGATTTTGAAAGTCTTGTATGCTATAAATATGTGTTAAATATCCCTAGACCAATGATGGTGTTTGCCATGTGGTCTTTGACAAGTTATTTGGGGACATCCTTAGTGTTGGTTGATTTTACTGCATTATCATTGACAATGTCCCACATATAATAATAACAATAAATACATATAGTGATTAGACCAATGAAGGGTCAAAAGGCACACTCTCATTCACCTTGTGACTAGTGACTGCATATAAGTATACTACCAACTCATTATAACATCTTAATCTTATCAATTCTTATCAATCAATCATTATCCAATATATTCTATATATTTTTGTAGAAATATTTTTCAAATTCGTAATGAACATGACTTTGTTTACTAGCATCCAAGCTATTTCATTATCTTGTGTAGGACAATTTTGATTTGCTGTTTCATACAACACTTCAGGTACAATTTTTGTACATTGCACTGTTGTACTTGTTGCCATTTATCCCATATAATAAATTGAGCCATCATTGTTTTCTTTGTACAAACCATGGCTAATTAATGTACTTTCATCATATTCTCTATCACTATGGCTAGCCCCGTATGTTCTATTGAACTACCCCAACCATCTAATTCCAGGAAGCATTAAGCACCATGCTATGCAACATTGAATGTTGTTGGAGGGTGCATATACATTAAATTGTTTGGTTTAAAGGTGGAAAAATGTGATAGCATGGTGGTATTGTTAGTCTTTGATCTAAACAATTTATTTAATGCTTCCCGTATGTCTTTGAAAGATTTTGAAAGTCTTGTATGCTATAAATATGTGTTAAATATCCCTAGACCAATGATGGCGTTTGCCATGTGGTCTTTGACAAGTTATTTGGGGACATCCTTAGTGTTGGTTGATTTTACTGCATTATCATTGACAATGTCCCACATATAATAATAAATACAATAATAATAACAATAAATACATATAGTGATTAGACCAATGAAGGGTCAAAAGGCACACTCTCATTCACCTTGTGACTAGTGACTGCGTATAAGTATACTACAAACTCATTGTAACATCTTAATCTTATCAATTCTTATCAATCAATCATTATCCAATATATTCTATATATTTTTGTAGAAATATTTTTCAAATTCGTAATGAACATGACTTTGTTTACTAGCATCCAAGCTATTTCATTATCTTGTGTAGGACAATTTTGATTTGCTGTTTCATACAACACTTCAGGTACAATTTTTGTACATTGCACTGTTGTACTTGTTGCCATTTATCCCATATAATAAATTGAGCCATCATTGTTTTCTTTGTACAAACCATGTCTAATTAATGTACTTTCATCATATTCTCTATCACTATGGCTAGCCCCGTATGTTCTATTGAACTACCCCAACCATCTAATTCCAGGAAGCATTAAGCACCATGCTATGCAACATTGAATGTTGTTGGAGGGTGCATATACATTAAATTGTTTGGTTTAAAGGTGGAAAAATGTGATAGCATGGTGGTATTGTTAGTCTTTGATCTAAACAATTTATTTAATGCTTCCCGTATGTCTTTGAAAGATTTTGAAAGTCTTGTATGCTATAAATATGTGTTAAATATCCCTAGACCAATGATGGCGTTTGCCATGTGGTCTTTGACAAGTTATTTGGGGACATCCTTAGTGTTGGTTGATTTTACTGCATTATCATTGACAATGTCCCACATATAATAATAAATACAATAATAATAACAATAAATACATATAGTGATTAGACCAATGAAGGGTCAAAAGGCACACTTTCATTCACCTTGTGACTAGTGACTGCATATAAGTATACTACCAACTCATTGTAACATCTTAATCTTATCAATTCTTATTAATCAATCATTATCCAATATATTCTATATATTTTTCAAATTCGTAATGAACATGACTTTGTTTACTAGCATCCAAGCTATTTCATTATTTTGTGTAGGACAATTTTGATTTGCTCTTTCATACAACACTTCAAATTAGTGGTACAGTTTTTGTACATTGCACTGTTGTACTTGTTGCCATTTATCCCATATGATAAATTGAGCCATCATTGTTTTCTTTGTACAAACCATGTCTAATTAATGTACTTTCATCATATTCTCTATCACTAAGGCTAGCCCCGTATGTTCTATTGAACTACCCCAACCATCTAATTCCAAGAAGCATTAAGCACCATGCTATGCAACATTGAATGTTGTTGGAGGGTGCATATGCATTGTCGGATTTGAAGCAATTCAAATTCGACGATGCTTCAAATCTGATGATGCAAACCCATCCTTTAGTAACATTCAATGCTGCATAACATGGTGCTTAATGTTCCCCAAAATTGGGTGGTTGGGGTACTCCAACAGTCAAATCTGATGGTATTAATAGTATATAATTATTATTCTTTTGTTAATATTATACATGATCAATACATCATTTATTTTAAGATATCTATTATCATTTATTGTATTTATTTTACGATATCTATTAACATTTATTGAATATGCACAAGCATCTAAACCTCTCATTAATATTTTTATCATTTTCCTCGTAATTCTAGGTTAACCTAGATTATATGGTAGGTTATGTGGCATACATGGCTTATTATATTCTAGTTTCCCTATGAGGCCTATTTGAGGACCAAATTTCCTATAATATGATTTTCTTTGGGACATTTACCTTCCAAAGTTTACTCCATCACTAGACCATGTTTTTTGGCTTTGAAGAGAAGTATTCTTAGTGTCCTGGTGTCGTTAAATAATATCTCAGAGTTTGATTTTTTGGCCAAACTATTTTGATCTTCCTCCTAACTTAGTTTAACTTGGCTTATGTTCACACTATTTACACAAAGATCCCAAAGAATGGGATATTCCCCATCCAATTCTTTCTTGTCCACTTTTATCCACCATCACTATTATATTTTTGTTCTCCCATTAAGATTGAAAATCCCCTTGATTTAGACAAGCTTTCATAGTTTATCAGGTAAACTATGCTCATTCTTGCATCAATAACAATGATTTATGTAGACTGTCACTTACACCCCATTCCCTACCTTCCATACCAATCAATTTCCTATCAAAGCAAAGGAGTAACTAAAGGATCAAATGAGTTGATACATTTTTATAGAATTCATTTGACTCTTAGTTCCATTGTATTATTTTAGGTTTATTTACTTTTGCATTATGATACTTTTATAGAATCTTTCCTAAGGTATAACTATCCATAAAATTTTTCTGCCAATGATTTCCCAAAATAAAAAATTCTTCAATCTCCACCTACCTTAGTCTTTAGGTTTAGCTATGGATTTTGACTTGACTAATGGGAAACTTTTTGTTTTTGTTGTTCTTGTTCAAAGGAATTTATCCCCTCTAAGGTCCATTTTGGAATATACACTAAACTATGCCAAAATACCAGGATTGCTTTTAAGAACTAACTTAAGCAATTGTATTCAACCACTTGAAAGCTATATGTTGCACCAATTTTTTATTCATGCCAAATTTTTCTTAGTAGACCATTCCTGATCCTTTCTCCCATAGACATTAATCTTAAGTGGAAATATAAGGTATTTGAATCATTCATTCGAATTGATAGTTTGGAATGGGAATATCTGAAGGTCTCATCTCTCAACCTATGTATTCATTCTAGAAAAGGAACTGACTAATTTTATGACATTACCTTCCATTTTTATTATTGCACTATATAGATCCATTATTTCCTTCATCTTTCTTGCTCCATTTAGTTCTCCTTTAAATAATACAAAAAAATCATCCATAACAAATCAATTATAGATAATTCTCTTATCTTGACTTTGGACATTACCCCTATGCTTTTGGCTTCTAGAATTACTTGGTTTATTCATTTGGTTATTATGAGAAAGAACAATTGAGAAAGTAGGGATCCTTGCATCAACCCTATCGTTGGATTTGGAAACCTTGTAGTTGATCCATTTATAAGCACTGCAATGGATGTTGATTTCACACCTAATTGTCGAATTTACCATTGAAAGGCAAAAACCAACTTGCAAAAGAAACAATTTGGTATATAACCCATATGATCTGTCATAAACTTTAGACAAATCTAATTTCATAATCACACTTGGGGATTTTTGTGTGTTTCATGGTATGGATATCATTTTGTACTATCCTCGTTGCATCATGGATTAATCCACCTTACAAAAACCCGAATTCTTCCTTTGATATCGTTTTGAGAATATCTTTTTTCTTTTTGACTAAATTTTTTTTTGGCCAATATCTTACACATACACATATAATGATATTGGCCTAAACTATTCAATCTTTAAGGGTTTCCATTTTTGGGAATTGGAGATTAAAAATTTGCATTGAAAGCTCCCACAAATTTCCTTGTACTCTTGACCTTTTCAATCACCCTTAGCAGATCCCCTTTTAGTGGCTGAAGGAATCCTAGGTAAAATTCCATTAACCTTCCATCATGCCTAGGGATTTTATCATTTTTCATGGATTCCAAGGCCCCTTTTATCTCTCTCTTGGATAACTCTCCCACAATCATTTGGATCCCTTGCTCTTTACAAATCTAAAAAAGTATGATGATATTTTTAATATCTTAGCAATGTTTGCAATGTTGGCGCATGTGCACAAAGACTAGAAATAAGACACTCATATTTGCTATATACTCAATTTTTTTTGCCTTGTCTTCATCTACTCTCATCATCTCCCAAATTGTGTTGATCTTTTCCCTATGATTTGCAAAATTATGGAGGAAGGTTGTATTTTTAGTGTTTTTTTCTAGTGAATTCTACTTCCTTTAATTCCTTATCAAATTCTTTATGTTTCTTTGAATCCCACATTGCACTATGTTTTTCACTTTCTTTAAGGCCTTTGAAAAGTGGAAACATGTAGAGTTCATGAAGGATTGTATCCTCTCCATTCCTCATTTATCAACTTGATACATTCTCTCTTTTCAGGGTTACACTCAAAGGGTGTTGTTGGCTTTGTATTTTTCTTTTATCACTATAGAGAAGAATTAATAAATGATTTAAACCCCCGCTTACTTCAACCCATGTTTCAATATTCTCAACCTCCATTATAAAAGTTTCAAACACTAGAGCCACTTAGATACTTCCTTCTCTAGTTCTATTATTCTTCTAAGTGGTAAACTTTGGGATGTGATCCACATCTACTAGTTTTTCCTCCTTCGTCTTTTTCTTGAAATAATCAACGAGTTTATCCTTTTGTGTAGTTGTTCCCCAATTACTTAAGTTTAAATCACCCACTATAATTATATTGTCATGATTGATAACTTCTAAAAAAAGAAATCATTACAGAATGGATTTTTATCATCATATAGGCCATACAAAATTATTACTCTTACACTTACCCTATTCCTAATTGTATAATTTGAAGAAATGCTCGTTTCAAGAAAATATGAGTTTGGTAAGTGGACATTATTTTCAACCTAGGCCCCATTTTCAATGAGTGCTAGAAAATCCCATCCTCTCAGTATTTTGCCTAAAGCCTTTACCATCTTCTTCCCTCCCCGCATTATTCCTTTAAACTAATATAACCTTTGGCTTGGTTACTTATACCAACATTGCCAAGGTCAATCTTCTTGAAGGGTTGTTCAATCCTCTAACATTAAGAATTCCCTTGATCTAAGGATTCATTTCAAGAACTTTTGTTTCCTTCACTGTATCTCCTTCAAGGCTTTTTGCTATGCATGACACAATTACAGTTTTCCCAATGCATTATTTGAATGCATTTATCGAATAAGGTCATACCCTAATCTTCTTTCTCTACTTTCATTAACACTTCCATGACCCCCTTTCGAGGTCTTAGTTTTTTGAAATGAACTAGTTACAAAAGATTTCCTCATGGCGATGTTTATAAGGGATAATGAAAAATAAGGACACTACAAGAGAAATTCCTAACCTTCTTAAAATATTCCTTTTTAGGATGTTTTTAAGTTCCCAACCCCTTTTGGAATATTAACTCTTCCCTTCCTCTTATAACCCTTAAGCCCTTTGGCTTTTATATACATCCTCTACCTATTCTAGATGTGGTGAATTATCCTCTAATTAAAAACTATCTTTATTTGAAATTAAAAAATAATTTGTTTGGATGGGGTTGAACTTACCAGGTCTTTCTTTCTTAATTATCTTTGTCGAGAATGCCTTGAGTTCTCTTTGGATTCTTTTCTTTTATATCATTTGGAACTTTAATTGTGCCTTTTGGCTTTTGTGCACTTGTCTTTCATTTGGTTGGGTTCCGACTTGTTTCTTCTCCCCTTCTATAGGATTAAATTCTTCTTCACTTCACTTCTTTACTTTGATGAGGGAACTTTATCATACACACCTTCTCCAACAAAAAACTGCATTCTCCTACAACACGTCTATAAGAGTATTTTTAGGTAGTCAAGGATTTGCCTGTGTTTGAGAACCTATTACTATCTTTGCACAATTCAGGGGCCTTCATTTTATTGGGAGAATTTTGAGGTCTAAAATAGGTCTCTTAAGAAATATAATAACAAAATATGAGTTAGTAATTTTGTGAGAAAAATATATTTACAACTCACCTATTACATTACAATATATGTAACTATGATGAAATTAAATTAAAGAGATACTTGAAAATTAAATAAATAAAAAAGACTCAAATGATATAATTAAAAATTAAAATACCTTTGGGAATATAAATTGCTTTAAAAAAATGTAGTACTAATAAAGTAATACTCATATACTAAATATTTTTTTTGAATACAACCCATGGATACACATTCACGTTTATAAAAATATAAGATGTGCTTAATTAAAAATTATTGCACGGATTATATTTACAAAGCCAAACTCATATAAAGATACATGAACACTAGGTATAAACCATTTATCCATATATTAATTTAATTAATATATGGAGTGTGTTCCATGTATTTTGCATATTACTTAAATTAATATGAATATTTATGTATTAGTTTAACAGAATAGGAGCTATATAATCTATATATCAATTAAACTATATATTGGTACATATATTGATACTAGTTAACCATATATATTAGTTTAATTAATTAATAAATGCGGGTTCTCAAATAATGTATATTAGGTTGAATATATATTTATATAATGTTCCATCTTCTATTTTATAGTATAAATTTTATTCCAATTTAATTAGACCACCAAATATGATTAATATATTAGAATCTACGTATTTATTTAAAAAAAATGAGTTTGTATTAAAAGGTATTTCACTTTAAAGTATTTTATTTTATTAATATTTTATATTATATTAAAAAATAATTTATGAATATTTTATTTATAATGTTATTAAGATTAATTATGGGTTGTTATCTATTGTTAATAATGTGACAAATAAACATTTTTAAGTCAATCACTGGGATGTTATTATTCTCTAAAATGTGATCATTTTTGTAAAGTTGATTTTGATAGTATATTTTTTGTTTTGTTTTTGTTTTGAAGCTTATTTTCGACTTCTAAATTTCCCTAATGTTGTTTATTTCTATAAAGTGTTTTTTCAATTGTTCTCTTTATACTTGTTTTATAGGAGATGTCCACATCCAAAGTCTCCCCAACGTTGTCCTTGACACTCGTGAAAAACTTCTTTTAACCAACAATGAAGAGTTAATCCATGAGGGTTAGCATTGTAGGTCTTAACCCCGTACAAAAATTACCTGCATACGAATTTTAAAACACAGAAAATAAACAATGCGAGAGCATAACACATAAAACACATATACACAGAGATTTCCCCCTGGATCCCAAAACTGGGACTACCAACTTGATTTTTCATTATTTTTCTTTCAATGTTACAATACATATTTATACATGCCAAAGCATCCAATACCATGGACCGAAAACCATCGTGTCGAAAACCATGGACTGAAAACCGTCGCGTCCAAAACCATGTGCAAAATCATGCACAAAACCATAGGTAGGTCCACCCAACCTAATATAGGGTCCAAAAACAAAATTTTCTAGGGCACCCCATAGAGGGGGGCTACTTGCACCCCTCAAACCCCCTGTGACCCCCCCGCTATGCAATCGGCACAACAAAGGGGGGGCTCCGCCCCCCCTCTACCCCCCAGTTAACTACGTGGGCTAGTCGTGGAAAGAATATAACACAACCCAACATTCTCCCACTTGTTTTCCTTCCATAGGGGGCCATAAGAGAGCTTAGTCATTTATCCAGCCCTGCAAAACCCATTGTTTCTCTACACCAAGATAACTTCTCAGAGCTCTCAGATTTTGTCAATGCATCTGCAGTATTATTCAAAGTGTCTACCTTTACCAGCAACACCTTTTTGTCTTCTATCATATCCCTCACAAAGTGATATTGAACATCAATGTGCTTTGTCTTTGAATGATATGTGGGGTTCTTTGCCAAGAAAATTGCACTTTGGCTGTCACAGTCTATCCTTATAGCTCCCTATACTAACCCCATACTTGAACACAATCTCTACAACCAAACTGCTTCCTTGCTTGCATGAGTCGCTGCCATGTATTCTGCCTTTGTAGTTGATAGTGCCACTACAGATTGTTTCTTACTCATCCAACTGACTGCGCCTCCAAATATGTTAAATTGTAGATCTTCTCTGATCAAGATCTCCAGCTCAGTCTGCATCAACAAAGCCACGAATATCCAACACTCTGTCCAATCCTGGTCTTCCTTGGTAGCACAAACCATAATCACTAGTGCCATGCAAATACCTGAAAACCCGCTTCACTGTTGTCCAATGCTCCTTTCCTGGTTTTGACATAAACCTGCTCAATACTCCCACTGCATGTGCAATGTCTGGTTTAGTACAGACCATTACATACATCAGGCTACCGACTGCACTTGCCTATGGATCACGGGACATGTCCTCTTCCTCTTCTTGTGTCTTGGGACACTGTTTAACAGATAACTTTACACCTACAGGAATAGGAACCTTCACCGGTTTAATATCCTGCATATTAAATCTGTGCAATATTGTCTTGATATACTTCCTCTGGTTTAACCAGAGCTTCCTCTTTGCCCAATCTCTTTTAATTTCCATGCCCAAAAGATAGTTTGCAACACCAAGATCTTTCATGTCAAATTTGGAGGACAATTGGGTCTTCAAATCCTGGATAATTTCTTTGTCATTTCCAACCAGAAACATATCATCCACATACAAGACCAAATAAATAACACGGTCACCAATTAATTTAAAATACACACAGTGATTTGCATTGCTTTTGGTGAAGCTAAGTCCCCGTATAAATGTATCAAATTTCTAATACCACATCCTTGGTGACTGTTTTAACCCATACATAGACTTCTTTAACTTGCATACCAGTTCTTTACCCTTCACCGCAAAGCCTTCACGTTGCTTCATGTAGATCTCCTCTTCCAGATCCTTGTGAAGAAATGATGTCTTCACATCCATCTGTTCTACCTCAAAATCAAAAGAAGCAACAACAGATAAAAGTAATCTAATAGAAGTCACCTTGGCAACAGGAGAAAAAATATCACCAAAATCAATTCCTGGCACTTGGGAATAACCTTTTGCTATCAATCAAGCTTTGTATTTCTCCACCTTTTCTTCTGCATTTGTCTTCTTCTTGAACACCCATTTGCTGCCAATGGGTTTCCTTCTAGCCGAAAACTCCACCAGTTCCCAAGCCTCATTTGTGTGCAAAGATGCCATTTCATCAACCATGGCCTCTTTCCAAAGTTTTCCATCCTCTGAATCTATTGCTTCCTTCACAGTTCTGGGATCATCATCGGTAATAAACAAAGAAAAATTTGAACAGAAAGAAGATGGACTATACCTTTCTGGCTGCCTTCTTTTTCGAACTGATCTTCTCACACCCAGAGTTTGTGGCTCTTCATCTTCTGATTCCTCTTCTGCTGTAGAGTCTGATTCTTCCTCCTTAAGCTCAAACTCTATCTTCTCAGGTTCCTTTGGTTGGACTTCATGTTTCATAACATATTTCACCTCTCTGAACACCACATCTCAGCTCTACACAACCTTCCTTGTTACTGGGTTCCAAAGCTTATAACCCTTTAAACCATCCTTATACCCAATAAAGATGCACTTTTCAGATTTACTATCCAACTTGGTTCTTTTCTCCTTTGGAACATGTACATATGCATCACATCCAGATACCCTCAGATGTGAAAGAGAGGGTTTCTTACCAGTCCATACATCTTGTGGAGTCTTATCCTCCAACGCTGATGAAGGTGATATGTCGACCAGGTAACATGCTGTCTCCACCGCCTCTGCCCAGAATTCCTATCATAACTCGACACTATTTAGCATGCTTCTTGCCCTTTCCATCAACGTCTTTTTCATTCTTTCTGCAAATCCATTTTGCTCAGGTGTGTATGGAGTAGTCTTCTACCGTGCTATACCACACTTCTTACATAATTCTTCAAATTCCTTGCTGCAAAACTCTCCACCGTTATCTATCCTCAACACCTTTATCTTCTTCTCTGTCTGGTTTTCCACCAGAGCCTTAAATTCTTTAAACCTATCAAAGACTTCGGATTTCTTCTTAAGGAAATATATCTATGTATTCTTTGAGAAGTCATCTATAAATGATACATAGTACATAGACTTACCCAGTGATGGAATCTTCACAGGTCCAAACACATCACTGTGCACAAGTTCTAATATATGTTTCGCCCTCTTACCACTAGAGGGGAAATTCACCCGATTCTGCTTCCCATATACACAATTTTCACAGAAATCAAAATCCAGAGAGCTATTACTCATACCTTCTACCATACCTTTACCATGAAGTATTCGAAGGCCCTTCTCTCCAATATATCCAAGCCTTTGATGCCACAACATGGTATTCTCTCCAGAGACCACTAGATTTTCTGCTTCACTTTCACGAACCACAGAACTGTTGCACCCATCAATAACAGTGCTATCTTGCATCTTGTACAGAGTTCCAATCGAACTCCCCGCATCAATACCAGTGCTCCTCGAACCATTTTGCAGGTATCCTTTTCGAACACTGTTTTTACACTTGCATCATCCAGCTTGCTTACGGAAATCAGGTTTCTGGCCAATGCAGGAATATGCAGAACACACGGAAGTGTTCTAACCCTTCCACCTTGCAACTTCAACTTTACTTTTCCATGACCAACGATTCTAGCCTTCCTGTCATCCCCAAGAAGACATCACCACCATCATATTTCTCATACTCGCAGAACCACTCTCTATGGGGAGTGAAGTGAAAGGATGCACTTGAGTCAATCAACCATGCCTCATGATCTACATGTGTACTTGAAGAAGCCAAGTACACATCCCCACTTTCATCTGAGGTGGTTTTCGCCTCTATAGAAGGAGCATCATCAGATCCCTATCCTTTGTTAGGAGATTTAGATTTACAATCCCTTTTGTAGTGCCCTTCCTCTCCGCATTTCCAGCACACCACCTTTACAGGTTTTCCTGGAAATTTAGATCTCCCTCTAGATTTAGATCTTCCACTCGATGACTTATTTTTGTTTCTGTTATGGGACCGTCTTCGTACATACAAGGCATCACCATTCTGGCTCTCCATATTTTTCTGTCTCATCTCCTCCATCAACAACGATGAGACTATTTCATCAAATTGCAAGGTAGTTGCATTGCTACCTATTGCAATAATCAGACTATCCCACGAATCTGGTAGAGAACACAAGAAACTGATGCACTTATCTTCATCTAAAATTTTAATATCAACAATTAATAACTGACTTACCAGAGTATTAAATGCGTTCAGATGTTCTGTCACCGAGTCTCCATCTTTCATCCTCAGGTTATACAACTTTTTCCGTAGGAACAATTTATTCACCAAAGACTTAGATTGGTACAAAGTCCCTAACTTGTCCCACAAAGCCTTCGCTGTAGCTTCCCTTGATACATTCAACAATACTGAATTTGAGACACACAATCGTATTGTGCTCTTAGCCTTTTGATCCAACTTCTTCCATTCTTCATCGGACACTCCCGTTGGTTTAGTACCTGGATCTACCGCGACCCACCGATCTTTATCCACCAACAGACCTCCATCTTGAGTTTCCATAACTCAAAACTCTGACCATTAAATTTCTCAATCTCTATCTTTCCACTGCTCGCCATCTTCTTTCACAACCAGAATCGATCCTGCAGATCTCCCACTGAACAGGGTCTACCACAGGCCCGAGCGAAACCCCTCAACAAACAAAGGCGTCCCCTTGAAGCCAAAACAAATCTCATACCAAATGTAGGTTTTAACCCCGTACAGAAATTACCTGCATATGAATTCTAAAACACAGAAAATAAACAATGCGAGAGCATAACACATAAAACACATATACATAGAGATTTTCCCCTGGATCCCAAAACCGGGACTACCAGCTTTATTTTTCATTATTTTTCTTTCAATGTTACAATACATATTTATACATGCTGAAGCATCCAATACCATGAACCAAAAACCATCGCGTCCAAAACCATGGACCGAAAACCATCGCGTCCAAAACCATGTGCGAAAATCATGCACAAAACCATAAGTAGGTCCGCCCAACCTAATATAGGGTCTAAAAACAAAATTTTCCGGGGTGTTGCCCCGGACCCCATAGAGGGGGGCTACTTGCACCTCTCAAACCCCCTATGACCCCCCTGCTATGCAATCAACACAACAAAGGGGGGGGGCTCTGCCCCCCCTCTAACCCCCGGGTTAACTACGTGGGCTAGTCGTGGAAAAAATATAGCACAACCCAACAAGAATATACTTTAATCTTTGGTATGGGCTCTACCCTAATAATCAAGTAGGAGTGCCATCTTGAAAACAATAGAATGGAAAAACCCCAATACCATTGGTGCCTCTTCATACTTTCCTGTTTCAATTTCATTTATAGAATGACCCTAGCCATCTTCACGGCATAATATGAAAATGATGAGAATAGTCCATAACTGATGCCAAATTCAACCTTATTCATTCTAAGAGGGCTTCTCCGACTAACTGATGCCCATGGTCACCCTACTAAGGGTAGGCCTTGATATTTTATTATCTGTTCTAGATACAACTCCTCTCTAACCACCCACAATCCTCACATTAACCTTCCTTTTCTTTACATAACATTTAGATCTCCACCCCTAAGCTAGTCTCCCCCCTCCTTACCTTTGTTCTCCTATGCCCCTCAACCATTTAAAGACTCCAATTTCAAACCACCGAGGCCAACTTTATCTATCAACTATGGAAGTGTATATATCTATCTATAGGTAAATCCTAGCTTGATTCTCATTTTCAATATTACAATGAGTTTATATTTGTGGGGTTTGTAGACTTCTTGCTTCCTTAGTCATGACATTGTACATCATCCCATATCATAGAACCCCAAAAGAACCAACTAGATAGCATCCAATATTATTAAAGAGGATCCAAGAATTATATCAAAGGATATATTATGGATGAAGTTAAATGAGGAGTCATGAGTTATGGTTTCCAACCATAAAACTAGGGGAAAACCTTACAAGCTCCAATTGTGGCACCTATTTTGTGTTTTTGTAAGAAGACTCAACTGAGTTGATTCCCTTTAGAGTCGACATGTCTAACACATCTATTTTATTCTAGAAAGCCAAACCATGAAAACCTTACAATTTTTTTTGTATATCTATTCTTTGCAATATTATAATACAATATGTATATATTACGACATCCATAAATTACCAAGCCATTTACCCTAGATTAGAATACAACTATAAATCCTTAACCTTAATTGAAAAACATGGTCCAAACCACCATGCACCACAAAACTGCTAAAAATGGAAATTGTGTGCCAAAAACTGCGAAATACAAACCCAAAATATTTCCCTTTTATTTATTTATTTCCGGAAGGTGCTACCCCCGAACCACTGCATTGGAGGGCTTCTGCCCCGCAAGTTGGGGGAGGCTTTCTCCCCTTGCAGCCCCCTTGAACAAGGAAGGATATCGCCCCTCTTGTGACACCCCCACTAGACTTGACACAACATACAATGCGTGGGGGTATTGTGGAAATGATATACCACATATCCAACAAGAAGGGACCACTATGTGCAATGGTTTGACGATTGAAGTCTACATAGGTATACATGCATTGGTCCCATGTGGTTTTGAACCTTTGACTTGTTCTGGAAAGAAATACATGCTCTTAACCATTAAACTACTCAAATTGTACAATCTTCAAAATTTGGTAAACTAATAAATTTTAACATTGTAAATCTTAAAGTAAATTTAAATTTAATATGAATTGATTCATATAAAAGAATATAGTAATCCAATGTTGTTACAAATTTAAAATATCAATATTTCACATGAAATTGAAGAGAAAAGTTGTACAAATTTGCTCATTGTGAAATTGCAGAAATAACACAAGAAGGTTTTGTGAATACAATAGAACCCTTTATTCACCCCTCCACATTGAATGTAACTAGATTCATTAAAACAAGGTGGCATAGCTAGCGTTACCTGCCGCTTAGTTTAATAAAATATTTTAATGTCATGATGTGTTGTATGTACTCCAAACAATAATAAAATTGTAAAATGAGTTATATGAATATTTGTTTAACCTTTTTTATTAATTTTTTTAATATAATTAAACATTTTTTTGGTAGATAAAGGTTTTATATATATATATATATATATAGTTGACAATGAAGAGAATGATAACAAGTTAATAATTATTTATTTAATATTGAATGATGACAATTTTTTATATAATGCTCATATTATAGTACATATGTCATGTCATTAGAGTATAGATTGATATAATGAGAGTTGTACAAATTGTACACATGTTATTTTTACATATTTTTTCAAATTTATATTTTTCAATTTTTTTTTTTGTAAATTAAAAAATAAAACTCATAAAAATGGTCTATTCAATACTTTACACCAATAAGAAAATGGAATTTTTGAATTTAATTACAAACCATTTGTGTTTATGGTACATAATAATTAATATATAATGTTATTTTTCAAATTATTTATATTTATTGTACATAGTAATTAGTGATATAGTACATAGTAATTAATAATAGAGTACACAAAAGTCAATTCTTGCCATCATTACACAATAAGAGGGGAGACATTTCAACCAATCATATTTGAGATAAATAGAAATAAATTTTATTTAAAAATAATAAATTTAATTTCATAATGTTAAACTTTGAATAGATTTTATTTTTTTTAGTCAAAGCAAAACTAATAACAAGTCAATGAAAATTTGAATACGTTATAAGGTATAATAAGACATTTTATATATGTTAAAAATACACCATGGTTGATGCAAAAATCGTGGAGATATTCTTTATAGAAAGTCATTTTATGGATAGGGTCCATAGATAGATGAGTGAATAATTAAGTATGCACAACGTTTAGTTGGTATATTGAAATTTGATGATTCAATTGCCATTTGGAAGAATTGGAAGAATTGTGGAGAATGGATTAATAAATAGTTAAATTGTGTGCATAACTTTTGATTTCTATGTTAACCTTTGATCATTCACATGTTATTTGAAAAAGGGCTTATTATTTTAGGGGAAAATATTTAATTTTGATTTTTAAGGGTTTTGAAAAAATCACAAATTTTAAGTGTTTTAATTACTGTTATAAAATTTTCATATATTTTAGACTAAAATTTATATTAAAGTTAAATTTTGATAATTTTGATATTATATTTTTAATTGTGTAGTTTAATTAATAGACAAAATAGTTATTTAATTTTTTTTTTCTTATCAATTTTATTCAACATTTGATAGAGATTTTTTAAAATCATAAGTTTAAGTTGTTTAAACTGCAAAGATAGAGTGTCTTAGGGGTTTTCAAGGGTGCTGAATTTATTTATGCACTTAAAAGTGCATTTTAAACAATAAGAAATCACAATCTTACTAAAAATTGTATTGCTAGATTCCAACCAAAAAACCATTTCATCTATTAATTAGACTACACCTTTTTAAAAGTATTTTAACAATTATTATATATTGTTTAGTATACTTAGGATTCTTGGAAAAGTTTGAATCATAGCAAGGTTCAAGTTTAGGAGTATGGATTATAACAATTATGGATTAAATTTCTTTCAATTTACTTCTTTCCCATAAACATAGGATATCCCTAGTGGTGATGAAGAGGAAATAATACAAGAGAAAATATTTTTGAAAACAATGGACTAAGGAAACAAAAATGGAGGAAAAATTCAAAGATGAATTCAATATAAAGAAGATATTGTGAAGAAATATGTTGAAGATTCCAAGGTGCTTGATGAAAGTAAAAGGTTAAAAGAAGAAATTTTAAGAGATGATGAAGAAATTCAAACTATAGATCCATAGTTATAACTTTCTTAAAATATTAAAAGCTTAAATTATGAGCATAAAATACATCAAACTAAGGTAGATCATAGATAAATAATTGGTTAGGAGAATGGAAAATCATTAATAAGAAGTCAACGAGGAGAAATGAGAAGAGGTTGCATACAGAGTTGACTAGAAGGATTGAAGAAGAGATCTACAAGAAAGTTGAAGCCTTAAATTGAGGTCACTTTAAATCAGAATTTCAAACGAAGCAAGAAGTGACGAATAACATAACACTTTAGTGGTATAAGGAAAAATAGATAAAGAGATCATAGGAGATGATCAAGGAAGAGTAGATAAAATCTAGAATAAAAGATCAAAAGAAAAAACTCAATAATAGAGTCTCTCCAAAATTAGTGTGAATGAAAAACAAGTATACAAGTTAGAGTGAGATAGTAAGCCTAAAGAAAATATTGAAGATATGTAAGAAGACAAAATCAAAGCCTACAAATATTGAACCATACGAAGAACCTCATCAATGGGAAAATTTGCAAGCAAGCAAGATGCACAATGACAACCACATTTTTTGAGAAGCAGATTGGAGAATCAAATTTATTCATGGAATCTAAATAAGGACACATAACAATGTAATATCTTTTATTTTTAATTGTAACAAAGAAATTTTATAATAAAAATTCTTTCTTTGAGAACATGACCATACAACTAATATTACAAAAATGGTAGCCGAGGCTACTGATATCTTTTATGAAATGTTGCTAAAGTTCAGTACAACACTAGAACCTTGCTATGGCTTGACTTACAAAGAGAACATGCATGGTTCCATAGATTCTCCAAATTTTTTCCAAAAATTTAACACACTTATAATACATTATAACTAGAATTTAGGAAAAAAGGATCATCATTACACAATGTTGCATCCTCCATGGGAGGCAACATGTCATTTAAATCAAGAAGATGATTGTTTGCAATACTAACAAGGACCTCAAGGGAAGAAGAATCAATATGTAGTTGAAAAAAATATATATGGATATCGTTCACCCATTGAGGGAGAGAAACTAGCTCATCCTCATAGCTACACATCTAAAATTTGTGTTCCATTAGCAATTCCATTGCCACTTTCAAAGTGGAGATTTTTTGGCTATGTTGAATTTGCAACTGATAAAGGTTATGTTCCAAATAGCCAAATTCTTGTATCCAATTCAAAATACATTCTTTCCTTGTCCCCCTCAGAGCCATAACTTCACTAATCAAATGAATGGAGGAGTAAAAAATATAGGAGATCTTTGATAATTTTCTACCCAAGAAAGACTTGAGACTAGGTAGCCAAAATTTCCTTACCCAACACCAAATGTTAATCCCATCAATAGGCTGAGAAAAACCTAAGATACACAATGTAACATTTATAGGTAAAACTTGATGGTTGATGATAGGGCTCTTAAAATAGGAAGAATTCACAAAAAATAGAAGGGACTTGAAACATTTACCATTCTTGAGAAAATTCTTCCCCATAATTATTAGAACCAAATCGAGAAACACTGAAATCAAAGGGGAGAACAAAAATTTCCCCTTGAAACCCTAATTCTAGGAGGAGAAACTTGCAAATTTTAGTAACAACATATAATTTCAAACTGCCACCTTCATTTGCTGAGGAACACTACCCATATTTAAGTTTGCACGCATATCACCCAAATTTAGACGATAACATTATGCTAACAAAACAACACTGAATAGAGGAGGAGACATAGGATCAACATACTTAATATTTCCCACTTGTGTCGCAAAGGATGCAACAACCGATACACCTAGTGCACACCTGATAATTCCCATTCACATTGGAATTCTAATAATATAATGTCACTGTTGGCTCCAATATTTCATCTTCCCACAAATCCTTTAAGGATAGCTCATGCCAACTATCAACTGGATCCACCAGGATCAATACCATATTTAGTAACCTCTTCATGTACCTTTGTGCATTCATTGCATCCCATATAAACCAACCTTCACATGTACTAATATGATTATCTCTCACATATGAGCTCTTCCATTTCATGTGGTGCATGGATGTTTGTTAATGCCACCCAAACCATTGATTCACACTCATGCATGTCTTCATGGGAGACTCTAAAGTCGTGACATAATTCTACCACCCAAAACGACATGCTCTGAGAATGCACATGGTCATGGGATTAGGTGAAATATTAAGTAATCATTAATAAGAAATGAACCCAACTCCAACCTAGTTGCCCTATTTTCCATTTGATCCATAATGAGGTTATTATGCCAACGAATGTGGAAATAAATGAACTCAGTGAAATAAGCTAGGAGAGGCCTAATTTAGAGAAAAAATGAATTGAGTTGTAAATCCACAGGATTAGTGCCTTTCCAAAGATGCCCTATTATCATTTTTGAATCACCAACTATTATTATCCTTGTGATGCCACAAGCCTTGTCTAGAGATAAACCTTGTAATAGGTCATAGGACTTAGCTTGATTATTAGAATCCTACCCAAACTCCAAGCAAATTTGAGTTCATTTGTCCTTCGTGAAAAATAAGTAACCCTCCCTGGGCTGACCTACAACAATAAAATATAAAAAATAAATGCCTACAAGTAATTGGAAAGGTTTATATGGACATACATGTGATGAAGGGTTGAGTAATTATATAAATACATATTATCAAAGGTTGACATCAATAAATATTGTACGGATGGATACATGATCAAGAATAATGGGAATCAAATTCCCAATTTATGAAGATTATATATGTAGAAATTTGAATAATCTAACACTTACTCACAGAGATTATCCTGATTATACACTATTTGTGGAATGCATGCATAATACATAACCTCCTCTACCATTGATCATCAATTTGCGGAATTAAAAACAATCGCATGCGCACATTGAAACATCAATCACACATATCAACACAGTATGTAATGGGGAAAGCATACAGCTAAAAACCCCAAAATATCTTTATATTATAATGATAGAGAACATGTAATAATACATAGTACAATACTCCTCACAAGTACTCAGTACTGTCGCACGGAATGAGTCGATCTTGCGGACAAGATAGACCTTCCTAGAATCTAACGATATCTAGTGACAAGCAAGCCAATCAAAAACTATCTTTCTCTAAATATGCAATTATAAACAAAGGCAAACAAGTGTTTAGGCCTACCTTGGGTCCAATGCAAGTTTGTGGAAGCCTCGCTCCTTTGATCCAAATGAGCTCCCTTGTAGCGAATCTGCAAACACAAACAAGCAAACAAATTAAATAGCACCTGAAAAGCCAATATCATAAAGCATACTTAACATGATGATCAAGGAATTCATGAAACAATGACATAAGACAATTTTTTGAGAAAAATGAATCCGATTGTATTAATTCAAATCAAAGAAGAACTTTACAACCTGTGCCTTGATGCTGTACAAGCTCCTCCCAGGGTCCAACAAGAAGTCTCCTCTACTTTGACAAGTTTCATTCTCTTCCCAATGAAGCCAAAAAGGTATGTGATCTCTCCTCTCAAGCTTAAATAGGAAGTCTCAATTCCACCAGCATTTGCCCTAAAAAATGTTCAGCTTCTAACCTCCCTAGCAACCAACCCAATGCCTTAATTTATAGTGCAATGGAGGGAAGTTACTAGGTCCTCCTTCAAAGGGATAAAGCCCTCCTTCAAAGGGATAGCTCCTTTCATCAAGGGATTAGCTCCTTCTCCTTTGGGATGCATGAACCACCTAAGAGCGAACAATCCACGTCAAAATTCCTTCTAGAATCATCTAGAATTAACCCAAAGTGAGTTTTTTAGAATAAAATTGCGCCTTTTTGACTTTCACAAGGGTCCGCACCCACTCCTTTAGGGACAGAGCGGGCAGGTCCACAGGTATTGTGAACAGGGGGTGCGGGACCGCAGGCAACAGTGAGAGAAAGTGCAGAACCACAACTTTGTTGATTTTCAATGTCTTTCTCTCATTTTCAAAGCTTGACTTGAAGAGCTGAGGTCTGAGACTTGCTTAGGAGGACAGTACAAGTGATGATAGACCCATACTGACTGCAAATAGTCATGGTGACTATATTTTTGTGTAACAGATTGCCCCTAAAGTGCGAAGTCTGTAGTAGATGAGGATTTCATTTATCATTTAGGAAGAGTGAAGTACTTTATCATTTCGAGGATCATCTCGTGGAGAGCCTGGTTGGAACCTGTAAAAACATTCAATGCAAAATATATATATGAGATCATATCATCGCTGAGGTAGGAATTCCCATACTCACATCAAAACTGACTAGAAAAATAACTACTGCTCTGATATAGGAATGATCTTGTAATACATCACAAGTATAGACACATGTAGACACAGTATGGACGCAACCATCTGTTTATAAATAGTCCACAATATAATGAATACAAAATTCCTCGCAGCCTGGATTGCAGAAACTAGATCCAGGGTCTTCATTTCTACTTCCTGAAACAGTACGATTCTATCCATGCGAATGAATGTTTTGGAGTCGAACATGGTAGAAACCACTTGATTACCAGTCAATGATGTAAACTGTTAAAAAGTGTGAGAGAAACCACCAGTAATGTCAATGGCTCTCAAAGTACTCAGTACAATCCATGAGATGTGAATAGATGTGTTGATGTCGAACATGTCATGGAGTCCTTTGATCGAAGGTCAATGATGCAACCTATCGTCGAAGGCGAGAAACCTGCCATTGAGGCATGCAGATCTCAAGGTACTGACGTTTCTAGATCATCTTTCTAGATAATGAGCTGAAGTCGATAGAAAACGATCCGTCGTAGGCAAGCCCACAACACGAAATCATAGATCAAGTTGAAGAAATTTAGTTGCAAGGACTGACTCAGGGATGGTCAAGATGGATGACCGATATTTGTAGATGAATGGCTTATTGGCACTTACCTCTTGAACACATAACAACACGACAGATGGTTTGGTGACAATTGACCCAAAGTTAATACCCAGAAACTGGCTGAAGACTATCAATGTGGTTTGATCAACTGTTAGGCAAAGGATTTCCCAACCCAGGTGAATAAAAGTGTCGTGTTCAAGAGTGGTTACAAAGTATGACAAACAGGCTCATTTTTCTCTCTTTTCCCCCACCATTTCTGGCAAGTACCTCTTTATTTTTGACAAGCTTGAGGAGGATAACATTTGCTTGATTATAAGCTCATCCTTCGGATGAGTCCAACTTAGTTTAAATTCGAACCCTAAGAAGGAGTGGTCGGTTCCTGTTTGTAATTGAACAGGTCCTTTGCTGTTAAATTTTAACGAGTCCAATATAGGAGAAACTCGGCGTTTTTCAATTTTAGAGAGTTTGAAAAAACTTAAGAAGACTCCAGGGTTGACCTTTTTCGTAAATTTGTGTCTCCCAAGCCCGAAAAAGTATAAAATAATACTTGAGAGAACCACTTGATCTTTACGACCAAGGAGTACTTTTCGTAATTAGTGCCTCTGATCCAAAAAAGTAAAAAAGCGATCAATGACACGTCGTTTTATAACCAATATCGAATTTGAAACAACAAAAATCCGACAATCTTTTCATGTTTTTATGGTCAGAAAAAGAGCTGTAAGAGGACCGTCTTTTTAGTTCCATTTTAACGAGTTTAAAAAGAAAAACTTGGCGATCTTTTAATTTTTTAGGAGTTAGAAAAGAGCTTAAAGGTGACTCTAAATGTTTTTTCGTCGAAAATGACCGATTTCGCCTGAAAAATCCGTTATCCTGAACAAAAATGCAAACATTACTCATACCTGTTTGAGATGGATAAAAATGCTGCAAAAGTTACCTTTCTAAAGTGAAACATAAACAAATTTACCATTCATTTATTCAAAAAACTTATAAAAAGGGCTTTCGTCAATTCATTTTTACCGTTTGAGATTTGGGTGAGAAAATAGTGCTTTTGATCAGAAACTTCCCGTGAAGATTGCGGAAAATCCATCCGTCGGAATCAAGCGTCATCTCCTCCAGGTAATCCACATCATCCTACTCTTCAATTTCATCTGTCTCAATTTGTTTTTTAAGGTTTTATTTCATTTTTTAGAGGGTTTTTAGGCTAAAAACCCGCGTGCGCGGGCCCGCAGGCGTAACACTGGCAGCCCGCAGCCCGCAGACCCCAACTTTTTCTCAATGGGGAAAAGTCAGGGGTCCACACCTTCTGTGAAGGCAAGGTGCGGACCCACGCACTGTCTCTAATAGAGAGGGTGTGGTCCCCGCAGCAAGGGTTTTTAACCCTAAATTTCTTAAAATTGACCCAAACAATTCAAATTTTTGCATTCTAATTCGCCTTTTTGTTGGATGTAGAGTATACATCATGCTTGATTGGCGAGAACGGGAGCATGAGGACGTAGATCTTGCCGCGTTAAATCACCAACCTTCGATCGATGCATTGAAGGCATGCGGCTTGTACAAATTCTGGGCCATACCTGGCATGAGGGCCTAGGTGGACTTCTTGCAGTGGCTGGTAGACAGGTGGAGCATACAGGACCAGTGCTTCTTCATTAGTGCCCACCAGCTCGAAATTGAGCCGGTAGACATATACTTTTTGACTGGTTTGCCTAAGAGAGGTGAAGACTTGACTCTATTCGGCACTAGGCCAGGTGGCCAGTCTGTCGATAGCCTCTGGCTAGAGTTCTGCAACAACCAGGCTAGAGAAAAAGGGATAGACATTAAAACCATATCCCGTCCTGAACTCATGGTGATCGCGTTTGCTGTTACCAGGATTTGCGGGAGCACCGCACTACATATAGCCACCGGATCCCAGATGCGGATGGCAGTTGACTGCTTTCGAGGCACCATCTTCAACTGGTGCGATGCTGTGTTGGCTAATGTAAAAGGCCAACTGACTAGAGCCAAGAACGGACAACTGAAGACCTTTGGTTATGGTGCTTTAGTTGTGAGCTTTGGTCTGGAGAGGGTCCCAATGTTGGTCCCATAGCACCTCACTGTTGGAGCTGGACTTCCCCGAGAGCCCAAACTGATGCGATGGGTTGCAGTTATGACCCGTCATCTTGACGAGGGGACAGAGGTCGTTCGATTCAAGCCTGAGTATTTCCATTGGTTGGAAAACCAGGTTTTTGCTATTCAGGACTTCCCTTACGCTGGGGTAGATTTTCGCGGTGACCTAGAAATGGCTCTTCCACCAGGAGAGCAATGGGATGACTCAGGTAAAATCATTTTCAACATTTTCCTATTTTAAATTTTTTTGTTTTTATCTCGTCCCAAAACTGAAAGTAAAAGCTTCAAATGTGGATGTGGGTCCACAGCGACCAGCCGCTCTCCGGCCTTACAAGAGGAAACAACCAGCTGCAGCGGCACCAGCCCCACAGGACGAATCAGAAGAGACCTTGGCCGAGTTGGAGAGTCATCTAGAGCGTTTGACAGGGGACATTCCAGAGACCGATATAGATGACATTCCTCGTCGACTACAACGTTATGTGATTGGGGTCCCAGGACCTTTTAGGAGGTTCCTTTGTAAGGTGGCCTGTATAGTGGTTTCTTATTGAGATCATCACCAGTGATAGGATGATCGCCTATTGTAGACACATATGACATTTTTGCTTTTTGTACTTGTCGTTTTTGCCAATCATAAGGTGTTTTTCAACCTATGATCGAGGACGATGTATATTTTGACACACTCCTATATTATACTATATCACTATTACCGGCTCATCTTGTAAAACATGTTATGGAATGCTTTTAAATTTACATGTATGATTATTGCAAATGTCTACTTAACATTCGAGAAGCAATTGCATCTGCTAATGTATTTAAAGATCTTGGAATATGTTGATATTCAATATAATCAATTTCACGTTCCAAGAGACGCACTCTCAAAAATAATATCAATAACACTGGATTTCTAATGGCATATGCTCTATTAAGCTGTAATACAATGAGTTCAGAATCTAACCTCACTATCAAACTCCGAATCCCAAATGAAATAGATTCAGATAATAACTCAATCACTGCACTATAATCTGCAATGTTGTTCGTTGTTTGACCGAGGCTACCCCATGCATAGATACCAACTCGTCAGAGGGCGAATAGATAACCCAAGCTGCGGAAGAAATGTTCCGTGTATTACGACAAGCACCATCAACAAAACCAATGTATGTTTGGAGAGGCATCGACATATGCAATATCAAGAGTAAAACCAAGATAAGCAGGAATAATGACGAAAAAAACTCTCTAAGCTAAGCACACTTTTTAAACTAAAACACACCAGCTAGAAAGTAAACTATCCTAACTAAAAATCTCCACACCCATTCTTTAAGCATAATACCTCTTCAGGTAAAGACCATTTCTGGGTTTACCTAAAGAGTCCTCGTCAAAGTCTACCAATTCATAGGCCCCTTTTGCTAGCTTTCGCTTGACAACATAGGGACCATGCCACATAGGAACGAATTTTCCAGTGCCTAATTTATCATTAGCTTGATCGTACAATAAGACTAGGTCTCCTTCCGAAAAATTTCGAGGGGTCACATTTCGATCATACTGAGCTTTAATATGTTTTGCATGAGTTTCGATCGCCAATGCAGCATCACGTTGATTCTCATCTAATTGAGCCAAGTATAACAAACGTTTTTCCTCTTCGAAAGTGGCTGGAAGTAACTCAATGGCCATTTGCAATGACGGGATTTCACATTCAATGAGTAGCACAGCTTCCAGACCATAAACTAGTTGGAAAAGAGTGAATCCTGTTGACGTTTTTACTGAGGTTCGATACGCCCAAAGCGCTGAAAATAGCATGTTATGCCAATTCGACCGATGAATCCCAATGATTCGTCGGATCATGATGATTAAAACTTTGTTGATGGATTCAACCAGACCATTAGCTTGTGGATAATCAGGAGTTGAACTATTGTGATGCAAGCCAAGCTGGCCTGTAAGTTCAGTCATCATAACGTTTCGAAAATGATGCCCATGATCAGTGATAATCGCTTGTGGAACACAAAACCTAGCAATTATATGATTGAACATGAAAATTGCAGCTGTTTTGCCATCTGCCTCAAATGTAGGCATCGCCTCGGCCCACTTGGTAAAATAATCTACTGCAAGGATGATATACGCATGCCCCCCGAACGAGTGAGGGTTACATGTAATAAAATCGATACCCCATTTAGCGAAAGGACCAACGACAATTATAGGGTGGAGAGGAGCAGGTGGAGCGCGCATCTTTCGATCAAAAATTTGGCAGTTGTGGCATTTTCGGATCGCGTTAATACAATATTTAAACAAGGATGGCCAGAAGTAGCCAGCGCGCAATATCTTTTGGGCTGTGGCATACCCAGACATATGACCGCCACACGCTCCAGAGTGACAGTCATTTAGAACCCTTTTAGCTTCCTCGTGAGTTAAACAACGTCGAAAAACAGAGTCCACCCCACGACGATAAAGAGTATCTCCAATAATTCTGAATTGTTGGGACTGGAATCGTATTTTTCGACGTTCTGACCTTGAAATTTCTGGCCGAAAGGATTGCGTCTAGAGATAAACGATGTTATCCCCATACCACGGATCTAAAGTGATGATTAGAAACAAGGATTCGTCCGCAATGGGCTCCTTTGCCACAGTTTCCATGTCAGCACGCGGGAAGTCACACATTAACTCCGCAAAAACTAAAGATTTCTTAGACTTAGACTTTTCAAATTCCAAGTCGAACTCCTGCAGGATCACAATCCATTTGGAGTACTTGCCCCCTAGCAATTGCTTGGTCAAAATGTAGATCATAGGGTTGCAATCATAAATTACTGTAGTTTTACGTAGTAAAATGTAGTGACGAAAACGTTGGACAACTTGATCAACTGTCAATGCCAATTTCTCCACATGTGAGTATTTTAGCTCAGTTGGATTTAAAGTTCGACTAAGGTAATATATCACATGTTCAATGCTGAATTCATCCTCCTGAACTAACACCATTTCAATGGTGGAATGGGAGGCGGTGAGATACAAAAAGTAGTCCTGGCTGTAGTTGGGAGGATGCAATAATGGTGCATGGGTCAACGCGTGTTTTAGTGCATCAAAAGATTTTTGAGCTATCTCATCCCAATAGAATGGAGTATTCTCTTTCAACCACTGGGTAAAACCCTTTGTAACCTCGGCGTAGTTAGGAATGAATCGTCGTAAAAAGTTTGCTTTCCCTTGCAAAATTTGGAGTTGGCGAAGACTCGAAGGAGGAGGCAATTTGACAATAGCTTCAACCTTCAAGGGATCGACGTGAATGCCAGCTTTCAAAACAACAAACCCCAGCAAGCGACCCATTTCTATACAGAAAACACACTTCTGTGGATTCAACCTAATCCGATAATTCCTACACCTCATAAAGATTGCTCGTAAATGGATGAGATGATCAGCTCGAGGTAATGAATGAGCAGGAAAATCATCGAGATAGGGTTGCACAATGTGCTTGATGTCATGAAATGAATAAGACATGGCCCTTTGAAAAGTTGCCCCAGCATTGTTGAGCCCAAAAGGTAATTTGCAATAAGCAAATGTCCCCCATGGACGAATGAAAGCCGTTTTTGGTTGATTGGCAGGTAGAATATTGATTTGATTGTATCCGGAAAAACCATCCATGAAGGAGAATATTTCGCTGCCGACACAATCATCAATTATTTGATCAATATAGGGAGTTGGATAATTGTCCTCTGGACAGGCTCGATTAATGTCCCTATAATCGATACATATTCTTATTGTCCCTTGCTTTTTGTTAATAGGAACAATATTCGATACCCAATCCGTTAACGGAATCGGATAAATGAAACCTGCTTTGAGTAATTTTTCAACTTCTGCTTTAATATCAGCAACTTTTCTCGGGTGAATCTGACGCAAACGTTGCCGGACGAGTTTAGCGTCCGGGTAAATTTTTATTTCATGAACAACGATTGCAGGGTCAATTCCTGGCATTTCCTCATACGACCAGGCAAACACGTCGCAGAATTCTTGAAATAGGGCCTTATATATTTGGATTTCATCTTCCGTACATGAGGCACCTATATGAATGTTTTCAACAATTCCAGGCCTAACTGAAATATCAATAGGAATAGTTCGAGAAATGTTTCCCAAATTTAACTCGGAATCAAGATTTTTCATTGGATTCTGAGGTTCCTTGACATATTCAGTCGTAAAAATTGATGAGAAATCATTTTCAAAATGATCGTTCTCGGGTAAAAATGAAGATCATCCCATGGTAAATCATCGACACATAGGATTTCACGAATTTGCTCATTAGAGTGAACAAGTTCAGAAAACGTTATTGAATCCGAGTTTGATGTGAAAGTGATTCCTCATGGACCACATTCATTAAGTCAATTTTGGTTGAAGATGGGTCGGAAAATGACTGCACGGCCTGATACGCAATTTCATATGGACTCAAAGGCATAACATCACCAAATGAGTCTATCTCAAATTCAGAAGGTACGATCCAAGGATCATCATAAACAATGGTGTCTGACGAAATCATATGAATGGTTGCAAAAGAAGACGATGCGTTGATCGGAGGAAAAGGAAAAGTTCCCAGTAAACAAGCATCTTTAACTAGTCCTACTCCAACATCCTTATACGGGATAGTCGTCTTGCCGACATGCTGAATGCTTTCAGAAGAGCTTGGGTCGGATGAAAAGTACGCTAGCTGGTCTATTGTTACAATTTTTCCATTATGAGGGAACTTTATAACCTGAAAGACCGATGAAACGACAGCTGTCATAGCGTAAGACCAACTACGACCCAAGAGAAGGTTGTAATCTAGAGGGGCATCAACAACCTCCACATCTAGATTAACAGTTTTACCTTCAACCCCTATAGGTAAATCCTGTAGAATGCCAAAAGGATGAAACCCACGGCCATCAAAGGCCTTTAGAATCATCGGGGATTGATTTAGTGAAGGAGAACCAAGCGATCTCCAACACTGTATTGACATAATACACGTTGAGGCTCCCTCATCAATCACAGTCCTATGAATAGGTCTGTTTTTGACTATCACTGGGATTTGGAAAGCCATTTGATGAGGTAAGCGCGGTGTACTATTTTCTAGATCGAAAATTATTAGGTTCGAGTCCTGAACGTCAACAGCTCCTATAGCCGACAAAAGTAATTTACACTGTGCTGGACATGATTGCAGCACTTCCAAAGCCGACATCGCTGAAGGTGAAACAGCTAAATCTTCAACAATGTTATAGTTCTGAGCCGCTCTCGCATGTGGATTGAAAGCTGACTTTCGAAGTATACCCTTGGCGGGCGGTTTGATTACTAAGTCTGGATTAGGTTTCTCTATCTATAGTGGATCGGAACCGGGAGCTGAGGTTGATGGATTAGAATGAGAAGATTCTACTTCTTTACCATCAACAGGACTTTTACTACCATAATCATGCGATCGAGTCGCAATCCTAACATGGGACATCATCAGTATGGGTTCTTCGTTGGAATTTGAGGAAGAACCTATCATCTTACTGTCTTGACTTGGAAAAGGATCCTTCAAAACAGCAGGCGTTTGGGAACCTTTGACAATTTTCGCAACCTCTGCACGATGAGGGCAGTCTCTTGTAAAATGTTCTTCGTCACAAATGAGACAAGGATAACGAGGTTTGCGTTTCTCATCAGTTGATTCCGCTTTTTCTGGTTTCTCTTTCGAATTTTTATCTGTTTTATTTTTCTTCTTCCCTTTCTTCTTACCACCGGATTTTGATTTGGCTGTAGATGACTCTACAACATGAATATCGGCGGAAATCTCCGCGGAAGAATCTCCTGTCAGGGAATCTGGCAAGGTTATGATAGGAGAAGAATTCTTGGAAGACTTCTTCTTACTTTTGGTATTAACCGTACCAATCATACCGTCAGCGGCGTGAGAACCTGAAGGAGTTGCAGCGATTTGATTTTGCTTAGGAAGATCGAGGATTTTCTCGTGTAACGTACCTGACTGAGTATAAACTAAGTCAAGGTACTATGCTTGAGAAATTACTTTCTCCTTAGTAACGACTCCGGCCTTAGCTACATCCTCAGTGATCTTTGGCAATAAAGATCTTACAAACCATTCAACTAAGATCTGATCCGGAATAAAAACCTTCACTAAATGCCGTCGACGTCTCCATTCATGAATGTGATCTGAAATGTAAGTGGACGTTGACTGCTTTAATGAAGTTAGTAATTCCGTGCCATTGTCATATCTGACTGGCAACTGAAAATGAGTTAAAAACGAAGTAGATAACTGACTAAAGTTATAAAAAGTGGCTCGCGGTAACTCAATGTACCACTTGGCCGCAAGACCAATTAGAGTGCACTGGAAAAGCCTTAAACAGATTGAATCATCTGAAATGGAGTTAGACGCACACCAGAGGTGATAATTCATCACATGGTTCGACGGGTCCTCTCCTAATTTGCCTTCAAACTTAGGAATATCACTAGGCAACTTATTCGGCATTGGCGGCCAAAACAGAAGATAGTTAATGGGATCGTTCGTTAGGCGCGACAAGTCAGGCAAGTCCAAAGTTGCGATAAACGGTAACTGACGATTAGGGTCCCTAAAACTCTGGGTCATGAGACCAGCCCCAGGAGGAGGATATCCAGGATAACTAGGAATTGGAATTGCGTTTGGGATATTGTATCCTCCCGGAAAACCAAGATTAACCGGACCATACTGGGGTTGTTGAGGTTGTTGATATGTATACCCATGGTACGGTTGATACTGATAGACTGGCTGCTGCACAACAGGACCGAATTGGTACTGTCCCTGGTACGGTTGATAAGTAAATTGTGGTTGACTTGTGACAACCGTACTTGAACCAGGTTGTCCTATAGGCATCTGAACCGAAGTTTGAATTGTGGATCCAGACTGAGGTAAAGATGTCTGAGGAGTTGATACAGGAACAGTAGAAACTGGAGCTGTCAATACTCCAGAAGTAGGTGGGGTTGATTGAACAGATGTTGCAGCAGTTGCAACAGTCGTTTGAGGTGGAGTACGAGGCGTACTAGGCCCAGGTTGAGAAACTACCGAAGGTACAAAAGTTTTAATAGTAGACTGGATAGGTTGCTGGGGTGAACCAGAAACTAAGGGTTGTCCAGTTTGAGATGATAACTGTACATTCGGTTGCAAGACCTGTTGAGTTTGCGATGGATCCCACACTAAGTTCATTCCGGGGTACGGACCCATAACAGGTTGAGAATATTGAGGACCATAACCGGGTTGAGGGTAGGGTTGATAATTCAGAGGTACATTTCCAGTTCCTTGAACATATGATTGACTTGAGGGTGGTTGGAAACCTTGGTTCAAGTACTGACCTTGGGGTTGATAACCCTGAGGCACGTACTGATACTGGGGTTGACCTTGAGGTACATATTGATACTGGGGTTGACCTTGAGGTACATATTGAGTCCAGGGTTGACCTTGAGGAACATACTGTCCCGTAGGTATGTACTGTCCTTGAGGTTGCCCCCCAGGCGATACTTGAGGATTTTGAGGTTGCCCCCCAGGCGGTAACTGGCCACCTTGAGGTTGAGGATTAGGAATAGTACCTGACATCATGAGAATATCTTCTACACTCAACGGCTTAGTACCATTATTTCCAGTTAATAACCCTTGTTCAATGGGTTGAGGAGACGCTCCCGCAAAAGTACTAGAAAGTGACTGATACCCAGAGGGAACAGAAGGACCGCCGTACAAAAAGGTTTCTGGCGATTGAGAAAACATGGACGACTGTCTTGACATATTTAACGGAGGATAGTAACCTCTAGGTGTTGGGTGATAAGGAATACGAGGTGGTGAAAAACTTAGTCCCGGGTTTTCCAAAAAATTTGTCAATGAGAGATACCAAGCACTGCTCCTAGGTGGACTGTAAAAAATTGATTCACGCTCCCTAAGTTTAATAACAGGTTGATTTTTAGGGATAGGGATGCCTACTTCTTCTTCCTGAGTAGCAAGTTCTTCAATAGCTATAAGTCCAGAAGCAAGATTTTGGGTAATTATTCTTTCTACCCTGGGTGAACCAGGACCACTAGAAGTTGGAGAGGTAAATCCCGATGTTGGAGTAGTAGCAAATTCACTTTCAGGTTCAGCTATTTCGGGTTCCTCACCTATATCACTAGTAGATGAAAAGCTACCAGTAATTTCGGAAACAGACACCAATTGTGGATTATAATCTGCTCCTAAAGCTTGAAAATCAGTATGTACCACTAAAGAAGACTCTCCTTCTTCAGGTGACCCAACTCTACTGTCTCTAGGAGTTACGAGGGATCTTAACCCTTCAGGCTGGCTCGGTGAAAACTCAGGAGGTTGGCCCCGAAGTCTATGAGACTTCCTCGGTAATTCAGCCACGATTAAAAAAAATTTAACTACTTCACACGAAAACAAAGTAAAATCTCAATGAAAACTACCTAAAGCCTCTAAATAACCAAACAAATTGGAATCACACGCCTAAAGAATCTAGGAGATCAAACCACACACAAACAATAACTTTCCGTACTGAAAACACTAGTTGGTGATGAAACCCGACGTCACAGAGTTCAATACAGAAATGGCGGTTGGAACAGTTACCCCGACAACCTGCTTAATGAATATACTGGCACAAGTTCCTCCACTAAACCGTCTCGAGTGAAGAGAACGCCCTAGAAAATCCAAGTGAGTCTAGCCGGTGTCTGCTCCAGGTACAGTGGGATCTTCCCACCACTGTCACCTTAGGAAGAATCCTATAGAATATGGTCACTAAGGTTACCAACATAAACAAATATACCTGGGGGAACAGTCTACGATCCAATACGCACCCAAGGGCAGAGTAACAACCTCAATCCCCTTGAAGGCTCCTTGACATAATCCAAGGTTTACCAACAAGTGACCCCAGGCTCCTCGACAATGGTTAATCCGAGGTTTATTGTTTTTAATACGTGAATATCTAGCGTCGTTCCCAATGAGGAAGGATTGATTCCCACACTGGTTCAGACACGATCTCGTGCTTCTCCTTTAAGAGGAGCTTTCCCAGAGCATAGAAGCAACAATTGGATTTCTCTCCTACCGCAAGATACAGCTACTTGTTTGTTTTACTGTCTTGGAGAGTTAATTACTCCCTACTTCAAGACACTAGCCTAAGCTATGTTGGTGTATCAGAGCCCTAAAAACAAAAAGATTACTAGATAGATTTTACTTTAAGCGTTATTTTTATTGGTTTTTGTTTAAGTCAAGAGGTGCGGAGATGAAACTCGTGGTGTGAAGACTCGATTCGAAATCACTAAAAAATGCACTTAAGATGATTAAGCAATCTTTTCCCTTCAATGAACTTCTAGCTAGGAAAGAGTTTGAGAATGCAAATGATTGTAAACACAAATCTTCCTTAACAAACAAATTAAAAGAAGAGGTTTTTGTCTTTTCCAATGCACTCAAAATGAGACAACTAGTTATTTTCACAAAAATTTCCTTTTTCTTTCAAAACACTCAAACACTACAAAAACAAACTTTTTTCAAAAGAGATTTTTTATTTTTTATAAAACACTCAAAACTATGGAAATAACTAATCTTGAGATCTATAAACTATAAAAAACTATTTGAAGTCAAAGCTTACAAGATGTCTTTTTCAAGGATGTTTTACTTAGCTATAAGAAAACTAAGGACTAATTTGTCCAGAATCACAAATCAGTCAAAAAACAACCAATTTTGTTTTCTTTTTTAAAAATGAAATCCAAACTTTTAACACAAGCCTTTTCGAAGTTTCGTAAAGAGAAAACACAAGGTGGATTCCTCAACAAAGGTAGATTTTACAAATGGTTAGACTCATAAGAAGGCTAGTAAAAACCAAGTTGATCTGAGGCTTCTACAGCTTCTAAGCTCAAAGCTACTACAAGACCAAAATGAAAACGAAACCCAACAATCAAAACTTCTAGGAATTTCACCTAAAACCCTAACACCAATGGAATTAACCTAAGAAAAGCTTCTGACAGGTTATATGCAGGTCTGGGCAGAGGATGATAACATCTAAACAAAAACTAAGCTGACTAACAGAGAAAATCTTAGGTTTTCCAAAATTTTGACAGGGTCCGCAGGCCCACAGTTCACACACGTGCGGTACCGCTCTGTGCTAAAAGCAAAAGTGTGGATAGGTCCGCACTGTGTTCCAAGCTGAGGGTGAGGTCCTCTCCCAAAGTTATGAAAAACAAAAAATAATCCTAGATCTAATAAATCTACCCAATTCCACACACAACAAGCCAAAAACAGAAACAAAAACACAGTTTCTCAGGTCAAAGTAAAAACAAGGAAAAAATCAAGTCCCCAGCGAAGTCACCATTTTGTCACACGGAATGAGTCAATATTGCAGACAAGATAGACCTTCCTAGAATCTAACGATATCTAGTGAAAAGCAAGCCAATCAAAAACTATCTTTCTCTAAATATGCAATTATAAACAAAGGAAAACAAGTGTTTATGCCTACCTTGGGTCCAATGCAAGTTTGTGGAAGCCTCGCTCCTTTGATCCAAATGAGCTCCCTTGTAGCGAATTTGCAAACACAAACAAGCAAACAAATTAAATAGCACCTGAAAAGCCAATATCATAAAGCATACTTAACATGATGATCAAGGAATTAATGAAACAAATGACATAAGACAATTTGTTGAGAAAAATGAATCTGATTGTATTAATTCAAATCAAAGAAGAACTTTACAACCTGTGCCTTGATGCTGTACAAGCTCCTCCCAGGGTCCAACAAGAAGTCTCCTCTACTTTGACAAGTTTCACTCTGTTCCCAATGAAGCCAAAAAGGTATGTGATCTCTCCTCTCAAGCTTAACTAGGAAGTCTCAATTCCACCAGCATTTACCCTAAAAAATGTTCAGCTTCTAACCTCCATAGAAACCAGCCCAATGCCTTAATTTATAGTGCAATGGAGGGAAGTTACTAGGTCCTCCTTCAAAGGGATAGCTCCTCTCATCAAGGGATTAGCTCCTTCTCTTTTGGGATGCATGAACCACCTAAGAGCGAACAATCCACGTCAAAATTCCTTCTAGAATCATCTAGAATTAACCCAAAGTGAGTTTTTTAGAATAAACTTGCGCCTTTTTGACTTTCACAGGGGTCCGCACCCACTCCTTTAGGGACAGAGCGGGCAGGTCCGCAGGTATTGTGAACAGGGGGTGCGGGACCGCAGGCAACAGTGAGAGAAAGTGCGGAACCAGAGCTTTGTTGATTTTCAATGTCTTTCTCTCATTTTCAAAGCTTGACTTGAAGAGCTGAGGTCTGAGACTTGCTTAGGAGGACAGTACAAGTGATGATAGACCCATACTGATTGCAAATAGTCATGGTGACGATATTTTTGTGTAACAAGTACTATCTCCACATGCTACACACAAACTAGCTCAGATCTGAACAAGTCACGGGTTCAAATCTCCTCCACTGTTTGCCTGCCTCTGCTGCGCAATCCAAGTTGAGAATAGATCAGATCCAAGTTCGAATTCCCTTGGCTTGTACTGCGCAATCCTCATTGGCAATCTCAATCAATGATTGTGCAAATCTCATGCACAACTATAGTCACAACTGATAGTAGTCTCACCCTTTCACCCACCTCTAACACTTGTCTCCACTGAACTGTCCATGCACTGAGTTAACTGATGTATTATTTAGTTGATTTATGAGTTAATAATTAGTGAATTAATTAATAATCATTTCACATCACTTATCACTAGCGTATTTGGCAGTTAGACTAAATACAACTAGTTCAACTAAGTCAAACTGAACACAACTCCATCAACTCCTCAATCAACTCCACCAAACTCAATCACTTGAGTTCTAACTGAATTCCATCATACAATAGCTCAACTAACCCATAGGAAAAGCGTATTTCCTTATGGCAGTTCCATGTGCCACATCCATATCTCGAACTGAAGTGCTGCAAGAAGATAAGATAATGTTTATAGTCCAAATATTATTAAGAGCTAATAATATTCAACTGTTCTATTTTTGACTGGCAATCTAAAAATAGACTTCGCCCATATGTCTAAAAATAGAGGTCCATCTATTTTTACCAACATGACCAATCATCCATAAATAGCATCCTGCAACTCATAAACCATGATCCATATGTCTAAAAATAGACTTTGCGCCAAAAATAGCCTGCGGGCCCACTTAGTGAAGGCGACTTCTTTTCACTAAGCTCCATCATCTTGTTGCATTTTCAACACTCCCTCTCAACAAGATATGGATTATCTGCAACCCCTATCCTGCCTCTGTCGTATTCGAATTTTCCCCTGGTGAGCGCCTTCGTCAAGATATCAGCATCCTGATCCTCCGTGGGAATGTACGAAAGTAACATGATTCTCCGCTGCACACAATCTCTGATATGATGGTACCTGATGTCGATGTGCTTGGATCTATCATGAAATACTGGATTAGCTGAGAGTTTAATGCAACTCTGGTTATCACAATAAATCACAGTAGGCTCCAAGTGTGACTCGAACAACTCGACTAGGATCTTCCTCATCCATACAGCCTCACATGCAGCCATATACTTGGCCTCTGCTGAACTGAGTGCCACGGATCTCTGCTTCTTGTTGTACCAAGAAACTGCTATCGACCCGATACTGAATATCCCTCCAGATGTGCTCTTTTTGTCCATTGGGCTCCCTGCCCAATCTGCATCCGTGAAGCCACATAGCTTCACCTCATCCTCCTGTCTGTACCACAATCCATATCTCGATGTGCCTTTGAGATAACGCAATACATGCTTGCCTGCCTTCCAAAAGAGCTTGGTTGGCTTAACCATAGCTTGTGAAAGCTGGTTAACAACATAGCAAATATTGGGTCGTGTATTGACCAGATACATAAGCGACCCCACCAACTGTCGATAAACAGTGGCATCCACTACCTCCGCTGAAGTAGCATTCTCCTTCCTCCAACCTCCAGGAAGAGGAGTATCAACAGGCTTGCAACCATGCATGTTGAACTTCTCCAGTATCTCCCGGGCATACTTACCCTGAGAAACAAATAGTCCATCACTGCGTTGCCAAATTTCCAATCCCAGGAAATAATGAAGGAGGCCCAAGTCCTTCATCTCAAACTCTCTAGCAAGATCCTCCTTGCATGAAAGTATCAATAGCTCATCCCCCGTAAAAATCAAATCATCTACATAAAGTACAATGATCAGCAACTTACCCTCCACCACAATCTGGTATAGGTTAGGATCTGCCTCACTCTTGGAGAATCCAAGTCCAGTGAAATAACTGTCTATTCGTGTGTACCAAGCACAAGGTGCTTGTTTCAACCCATACAACGCTCTCTTGAGCCTGCACACATGCGACTCACTACTGAAGATCTCGAAACCTTCGGGCTGCTCTATGTACACCTCCTCCTCAATGACTCCGTTGAGGAACGCAATCTTCACATCCATTTGATGGATGTGCCACCTCATCTGCGCTGAGAGAGCAAGAATTGTCCGTATGGAAGAATACCTTGCAACAGGTGCAAAGGTCTCCTCATAATCGATCCCCTCTATCTGTGAGAAGCCTCGGGCAAAAAATCTTGCCTTGTACTTCTCCACACTCCCGTTAGCGGCTTGCTTCACTTTGTAGATCCATCTCGAACCCACCACTGATTTCCCCTCCGGTCTTGGGACAATCTCCCATGCACTGTTTTTGACAATCGAATCATACTCTTCCACCGTGGCATCTACCCATGCGGGATCCTCCACAGCTTCCTTGAAAGAGGATGGCTCAGTCACGACACATTTGCTCACAAGAGCCATGTATCCAGTGTACCGATCAGGTGACTGTCTCTGTCTGCGCTGTGCTGTAGGTGGTCCTACAACCTTCTCTGCATCTTGAGCCAGTCGCTCAGCTTATGTAGTGCGCTTTCGCCCTCTGATGGTTGGCGCTGCATGAGTGGTCTCTTCCACTCCATGAACTTCATCTTGTGGCTGATCCACATCCTGAAGCTCATCCTTAGGAACTAATAGCTCCTCATCTGCATGCAAGTGTGGCTCCCTCTCAAGCAAACACTTCATGGCTTTATCCCCCTGAAATTTGATATCCCGTCGCACAACAGTCTTGCGATTGTCTGAAAAATACACACGACAGTTGTGGGGTGTATCAGTGTACCCCAAAAATATCCCACCCTCTGCGGTCGGCTCCAGCTTCTTCCTGGCATCCTTCGTCACATGCATGTAAACAGGAGAACCAAAAATCCTCAAATGGGAAATATCAGGCCTCTTACCAGAATAAGCCTCCTCGGGTGTACTCATGCCAAGTATCTTGTGAGGACAACAGTTCTGCACATATATTGCAGTATTGCATGCCTCTGCCCACAAGTGAAGGGGTAAGCCCTGATCATGCAACATCGCCCGTGCAACACCCACGATCATTCTATTCTTCCGCTCAAAAACCCCGTTCTGCTGTGGGTTATGGGGAGCTATGAGCTCTCTTCAAATCCCTTCTGCGCTGCAGAAGTCCTTGAACTCGCCAGAGATGAATTCACCACCATTGTCGCTCCTAAGAGCCTTCACCTTCTTCCTCGATTCCTTCTTGACCAGTGCTTTGAACTCATATAACTATGAGTATGTCTCGCTCTTCTTCTGCATGAAGAAGATCCAACACTTTCGAGAGAAATCATCAACAAAGATCACATAGTACTTGTGCTTTGCTGTCGAAGCTACTGAGAAAGGTCCACATATGTCCGTGTGAATTCTCTCAAGGATCGTCGTGGCACAACTATCCTTCTCGTGAAAGGTGGCTTTCACAAATTTTCCCAAAGTACACCCCTTGCACTGATCTGACTGCACAAGAGTGCCTTTAGGAAGCCCAGTAGAAATCTGCTGCAGTATCTTCAAGGCTCCATGGTGAAGGTGGCCCAATCTCCGGTGCCACAGCTCACCATCATCTCGGCTCACCAATCCTTATGCCTTGCATGCCATCGCTCCACAACCATCTACATGCAATTGATAAAGGTTCTTGACTCGAACCCCTATCTTTCGGGTTTCTCCAGTTGTCTTACTACGTAGGAAAGCCTTTCCCTCGCTGAAGACAACATCATATCCCTTGTCTTCTAACATCGCCACAGAGATAAGATTCTTCTTCAATCCTGGAACATGCATCACTTCCTTCAATACGAAGGGTTTACCAGACTCCCTCTCAAAGGAAATGGTACCGATACTGGTCGCATTGTATCTACCATCATCGCCCATCTCGATGTGCACTCCAAGATCTTTCTCATCCAAATCAGAAAATAAATCTCGATTTCCTGTCATGTGAAAAGATGCACCACTGTCCAAGAACCATACCGATCCCATCACACATGATACCAAGCATGCGATAAGCAAAAAATCCAGCTCAAACTATGAGGCTAAGGCCTCTCCTGCTGCAGATCCAGCAACTTGCTTATTTTTCTTCTTCTGCGGACAATTTGTGGCATAATGTCCGTGCTGGTGACAGTGAAAGCACTTCACCTTGGACATGTCCTGCTTCTTTCCTTTCGCACCGGAATGAGAAGCTTTCTTGTTCTTCCCCTTCTTTGCTTTGGCAGCCAAAGCGCAATTTTCTTCATCAGATGCCTTTGATGAAGATCTGTCCTTGGTATTCCGCCTGATCTCCTCTTACACAAGATCAGACCAAAGTCTCTCCCATCCTGGCAATTTCTCCCAACCATTGACAGAGTCCTGATAAGAATGCCAACTCTTCGGAAGACCAAGGAGAGCCAAGCTCACCAAGTCCTCATCATCGATACTCACCCCCACACTTCCCAGCTCATACCGGCATTGGGTGAACTTCGTGAGATACTTGGGCATACTGTCTCCTTTCTCACACTTAATGTTTCTGAGTTTATCCTTGAGCGCCAACTTCCTTTGGTTGCTCTTGCTTTGGAATAAATCTGTCAACGCTTTCCACATAAAGTATGAAGAAGACTTTCCATGCAGGCTAGATACAATGTGATCCTTCACGCCCTCCAACAGAATCCTTTGACACTTTGCTGTCTTCTTTTGCCAAGCCTCAACTTGAGCAGCATCAGTAGGCTTTGGGACCTCAGCATCTATGAACTCCTTCAACCCATTTTCATCTAACACCACCTCCATCCTGTCTTTCCATGCAATATAATTTGAACTGCCTTCAAGGGAATACTCCAATCACAATCTGTTGAAAGACATTTCAACTTCGACACCAAGAAAACACTGCTGCAAATTCGAATTCCACTAGCTCAAAAATCAACTGCTTCTGATCTAAAATTCGTGAGAACAAAGTATTTCTCGTACATATATTGACTGTATGGGCATTTACCGGATATCTCACCTTCCAAAAGAAGGATGAATCCAGAGGCTACATGGCCTGATTACGGACTCTGCTTGAAGAAATAAAATGTAATCACTTTTTGAATAATAGATCTGATGATCAACTTCGCTCGAATACCATGTAGAAATTTGAATAATATAACACTTATTCACAGAGATTATCCTGATTATACACTATTTGCGAAATGCATGCATAATACATAACCTCCTCTACCATTGATCATCAATTTGCGGAATTAAAAACAATCGCATGCGCACATTGAAACATCAATCACATATCAACACAATATGTAATGGGGAAAACATACAGCTGAAAACCCCCAACTATCTGTATATTATAATGATAGATAACATGTAACAATACATAGTACAATACTCCTCACAAGTACTCAGTACTATCTCCACATGCTACACACAAACTAGCTCAGATCTGAACAAGTCACGGGTTCAAATCTCCTCCACTGTTTGCCTGCCTCTATTGTGCAATCCAAGTTGAGAAAAGATCAGATCCAAGTTCGAATTCCATTGGCTTGTATTGCACAATCCTCATTGGCAATCTCAATCAATGATTGTGCAAATCTCATGCACAGCTATAATCACAACTGATAGTAGTCTCACCCTTTCACCCACCTCTAACATTTGTCTCCACTAAACTGTCCATGCACAGAGTTAACTGATGTATTCTTTAGTTGATTTATGAGTTAATAATTAGTGAATTAATTACTAATTAATTCACATCACTTATCACTAGTGTATTTGGCAGTTAGACTAAATACAACTAGTTCAACTAAGTCAAACTGAACACAACTCCATCACCTCCTCAATCAACTCCACCAAACTCAATCACTTGAGTTCTAACTGAATTCCATCATGCAATAGCTCAACTAACCCATAGGAAAAGCGTATTTCCTTCTGGCAGTTGCATGTGCCACATTCGTAGCTCGAACTGAAGTGCTGCAAGAGGATTAGATAACGTTTATAGTCCAAATATTATTAAGAGCTAATAATATTCGACTGTTCTATTTTTGACTGGCAGTCTAAAAATAGACTTCGCCCATATGTCTAAAAATAGAGGTCCATCTATTTTTACCAACATGACCAATCATCCATAAATAGCATCCTGCAACTCATAGACCATGATCCATATGTCTAAAAATAGACATAGTCTAAAAATAGACTTTGCGCCAAAAATAGCCTGCAGGCCCACTTAGTGAAGGCGACTTCTTTTCACTAAGCTCCATCATCTTGTTGCATTTTCAACAATATAGGTGGGTTTATCTTATATCTTTTGGATGCAACATTTTTAAAATGGAGGAAAATTCCTATGGTCTTCTAGCCAATATAAGGGGTCATTTATACAAGTGAATAACTAGTTATATTAAAACTAGGTCTACATGTCTAATAAGTGGGAATTAATCTATATAGGAGATTGTTATAATAATTCACATGCACAATTGCATATGATTGTTACCTTTAGGGTTAATGGGAGTTATTCTCTTAATTTCATAGGAGTATCTTATAAGTTGTCATTTTTTTTGGGTGCTATGGTTCCATTCTATATTTGGCCCATTACATGTTTATTAAGTTGTTTTGGATAATTCAGATCATAAATTTATTTGTTTCGTGTAGTTTTTAATGTCTTAGAATGATAGATATAAAATTTTGGGAATGTATAACTTTCCTTGAATGGTATTGATAGGAATAGTTAGCTATGATTGAAAAATGCAATACAATTTCTATACTTAAGTAAACAAATTTTGGCTTGATTTAATCCATAAACAAAACATAGATAAAGCTAGATTTCTAGGAAGAGGAAGAAAGTTGATGGGTCACCCATTTTCCTTGCTATCAACCTTAACGACTTTATCAGTTTGGTTGGATTTACTCATTTTGTCTTCCCCATGTTCATGGCATGTACGAGCTTAGGCCATGTGCATTATTGGTTTCATTAGCAGTTCCATAGTTGATAACATTGTTGTTGTTCACTAGCATACATTCCATTTTATTGAAACAATTGTTTTTTCTTTCTAACCATCAATCTTGCTTGTATTAATGTTGAAATGCTCTTCAATGAGAATGTTCATCATGCCTAGTCTAGATATTTTCTTTAGGGCTAATTAAATGGATTTACATGACCATCGATATGAGTGTTAATTTCTATTAGTTACTCAAGGTACTAAATAAAAGTTATTGAATGTTCATATGTGTGATTGAAGGCTATATTTCCAATTACTCTAGTTTCACTTTTAGTGCAATTCTATCCTTCTTGAGTTTTCTTTTGATCACGAATTTATCCATTAATAAATAAGTTACATTGAGTAAGAACTTTTCCTTACTCACCCACCTATACATAGAGGCATCTATCTGCCACGATTGTGGCTTTTGACTGTAATTCCTTGTCCCCTTTTTACATCTTTGAATAGTAAATTGGCCATAAGAGTTTGTCATGATCCATATTAATTCCCTTGTTCATATTTGATTACCCTTGAGAGTGAATTGTATTTGGTGTTACTCATAATGGTTATTTGTTCTTAATTTCCTTATTGAGATACATTGTTATGCTAGATCTTTGGAGTAAGCATCACATTTTTTTTATTATATAATTGAAATTTTGACTAGGGACATTCACATCCTCAAGATGTGAATGGAGTTCATTCTCAGAGGCAACATTGAGATGCAATTTTTTTGAAGTGGCAAGGATATTTAGTGTCCTACAAGGCAACATGTGATGTGGCAACCTCTTATTCATAGAAGAAAAATGTTTGCCCACATTACCTCCAATCAAGTGACACAACTAAAAGGTGAAGAACATATTTTTGAGGCATTGATTTATCATTATTAGTATGTATATGGGAATATGGGGCACTATATGATTCTTAAAATTGTGAATGATTAAGTGCATGAGAGTCAAGATGGATCCATAAACATAGAGATGTCTATCATAGAGGAGGATAATATCATTGTGACACTCCTATATTGACTATATTCCTTGCTTTTAATTTCTCTTTACATCTGTTAGAAACTTGACACTTCTTATGAGATGCTTATGGGATGGAGGTTTTTACATCTTCCTAAGCTTATCCATCAATGACCCGTGAGAGACGTCCTTTAGGATGTCTAATCCTTTTATTTGACACAGAGTTTTCTTAAATGAAACATTTGTATATTTTTGACGCTAATCTATCTTTCTCCTTTTGTTTCATTAATATCTATTTACAAGGTTGAAGGTAAGCACAAACCCAACCAACTTCACAGTTTACATGCATTTGATTATTTGTTAGTTTTTTCTTCAAAATAAGGATAATATTATGTGAAATGTACCATTTTTTATTGGTAATTTGCAATCTATAATAACATATGAATGCATTTTTTTCATGGATTGAAATATATTTATATGTAATTATATCCTCGTAGGAATAATTATGTCTCTTTGTTAGCTATATTTATTTCATTGAACCACCATTGTGATTAATTATTATTTATGGATATCCTGTTTATTTAGTATATACGTACTTTGTATAATTCTAATGAAAAATATGTTTAATGAACAAAATTTGAATTTATAACTTCATATTTGTTTTGGTAACCAAAGGAATCAAAAACTGGTTCGGTCTCATACTCACATGCCATAGGATTGATTCCAATCACGACCACTGTACCTATGGTGCCTACAACTTGTCCTCATCTCTGTAGATCAGGTTACTTCCGAGGGATTTGAACCTTGGATCTCTTAGTTTACACAATACTCCATCTCGCGATGATTGCCAATTGAACTGCACCTTGAGGACTATATATATCTTCACATTTATTCACAAATGAAAACCCATTTACTAATGATGTTTGGGTGCATATAATTACAAGATTTCTCACCATAATCATTCAAGTATGGAATTATAACATTGAATCGTATTGTAAATACTTTAAATTTATGGAATTCATCCTCACACAATCCTCATCCACAATTGGCAAAGGCATGATAAATCTTTTTATACAACCATTTTATTATACTCCAAATATTCACTAGTTATCCCATTTGTTTGGAGATGATGAGTTAATCTCATAGCAACCTATTCTCATATATATATATATATATAATTTTGTAAACTTATGTGTCTATTACTCAATAAATTATGGAAATCCAAGGAATTTACATACATTCTTAATGGATATTTTAGTAGTTGGTCTGTATTACTTTTTTGTGGTGAATTGAAATGGGCATACTTAGGTGAGTAACAATGTGAATATTTACCGAAGAAAGTTTTTTATTTATATGGTGTATTATGGATTATTCTAAAATTAACTAAATAGAGTGGATGTTCTAGAAGGGATTTCACTTTCTGTATTTTAGACTAATTTGGAACAATATTGATATTTCTTCTATTTCATTTTTTAAGTAATATAAATAATTTGTTTTTAGTAATAAATTCCATGTTTTAAGTTAAGTGTCTTCACTTTTATTTGAAAGAATTATTATTTCATCCAATGAATCTCTATATAACTAATTCACATGTTTTTATTTTTATTTTTTCATGAGAGTTACCTCCTAGGATTGTGCATTTATTTCAACTATTTTTTGTTTTGTTTTTTCATTTAACCAATCACCCCACCCTCAAGCACAAAGGTAATGGTAATAATTTTTAGGGCTCAAGGCCATTCAATAGTAAGAGTCAAATCCATTACAATGATATAGTCAATATGAGCTTAACATGTCATTTCATGAGAATTGAACCTGTGTGGGGAGGATAACAATCATTCCTCCCAACCAGTGAAGATAAACCCAATTGACAACAATTAATTCAATTATTATTAGATAAAATGGTTTTTCTTTGTTTCTATAAATCTCTTTGATAATGATAAAAATAAAACATTAGGAATTAAATCTCATCAAAATATTATTGGGCCATAAATATAGAGAGTTTTTCCACACCAAATCGAAAATAGTATAACTGGGCCTCTTTTTTTGGTTAAACCCTTATTGTTGACACCTTTGCATTTTTCCTTGTCAACACAATAAAATCACCTTCATAGGTGTCTCCCCCCCCCCTCCCTAAGTAGGAATCAAGCTCATTGAGGTGGGGAAGATTTAGGTATACAAAATCTCTCAATGGATCATACATAGTATCCCAACAGATAACCAATTAAATTCTTATGACAATTCAACTTTAGTGTAGTGGATAGGTTCCTAGACTTGTAACATCTCGAAATCCCATGGGATTATAGTATGCATGGGTATTACTACCACCTTTAGCCTTAGTGATAACAACTACACAAAATAGTGACATCCCCCTTAACAAATAACTTACTACCACCTTTAGATTTTGTGATCATGACCACACTTTATAGGGGCATCTTGCTTTGGAAATTATTATCACCTTCGACCCTAGGTGATTGCAAGCACACTTGGTAGTTGCATATTTCAATTGGGCCCAAGAGAAAATTATATGGAGCTAGTTAAACTGATCCTAGGTGCCCTTGAATGTTGTAGGCACCTTCCCATCGCTTTCTCCCACATAAACTAGCATAAAACAATCAATAATTCCACTCAACCAAAAATAAGAGTCCCAAATCATAGTGCATCATAAAAGTTATTCCTGAAATAATTTCCTCATGAGTTAGCCCACCCTAATGATGCATAAAGAGCTATATTTTTTCCCATTTTATTGTAACATTTTGTCTCTATTTGTCTATTGTCTTTCCCTCTACTCATGCAAGGAAAAATTTGGGTTTGAGGGCGAATTTACAAGTGTTAAGAAGAAGCTAAAAATGGGTTACAACCTTTCCCTTCTACCCTTTACATAAGTTAACTCTAAAGATCAATTTTCACAATTATTCCCCTTCTTAGAGGGTTCCTAACCTCTAGGAGAGGATAGTGATCCTCATTGAGACATGAGCCCTTCCCCTAGGTGCATTTTCCCACTATACTCTAAGGCCTTTAACCCATTACATATTAGTACACCCAAAATAATAATGCATATGCATAATCATCACCATAATCACTCTTATCATATTATGACCTTCATATCTCAATAACAAGGCATTCACATATGTATACATCATAACATGAAATATCTCAATAAAAAAGGAATTCATATATGTTTACATCATAATCCGAAATATATCAATAACAAGGCATCCATATGTGTATGTGTCTTATCATAATAGGACAAGATCATGTGAAATAATTATCAAAGAGTCATCAATTCTACTGAGCCATAATAAGGAAATTGAATGCTAAACTAACTCATCAAATAAGAGATACCGATGTCCATCATAATCAAGTCAATCATATAAATGCTAGGTCTAGAGTACTCAACTACAAGTAACAAATAACTATTAAAAGACTAATGCATTTAAAGAAACATCTCGCAAACATAAGATCAAGACCCTATCATCACACTAGCTAGATTTTTTTCTTGATATATAGCCTAGTGATATTTTCTCCCTAGACCAACTTTGCCATCACTCTTTTTATATTGACACACTTATTTCCTTTCCTTCACAGATTGATCTAGGGAACGTCTCCTTCTTTTACTACATACTCGAGGCTTATTTCCCATATGAATTTGGGATTAAACACCTTCAAAATATCCTCTTACTTGACCCCCTAAGTATTTTTACAAATTTCTGATTAGAAAGGCTCTCCAAGATAACAACATTCCTTGCAACAACTTCCTCATAACACCACATAAAATCATCATTGATGAAGGGACATGATATATTAATGTCAAGGTTGGTTTCAATTCACAAGGAGTATCATTTGCATTTAAAACTTTTACTTTTGACCCTTTATGAGGCCCATCACTCTTCCTTGTGAATTCCTCCCTTCCACTATATACTAAGGTTTTTGATATGTATGGTGGAATAGAAAACTAAACCCTTAGAGAGCATATCTTGAGACCTTATTCCCTAGAGCACTTACTGTGAAACCCTCACCTTCACTACTATATAGATTACCACCATTAATGAAGATAGTAAGGCCCTTGGATCTATAATATAGTTTACATGATCTTCTTTTGACCAGTAAGATTCTACAAAACCCTAAATCTCCAAAGTTTCTCCCCATCTTTTATTCGCCCTCAAGCATTGAACTTAGTTCGTATCCATTTAAGAAATATATATAAACGTAAAGTCGATTTTATCAAACATAAAAAAGATAAAGTGTAAATCTCTAAATAATTATAATGGTTTTATTCTTATTTACTTTTTATATTTATATTTTATTGTTTTAATATGAGATATGCCAAATAATTTCCATTGTTATTCTATTGACATGATATTTTTTCCATATTTTATTTTGTTAGAGTTATCCCACTTATCTCTCGTATCTCATATTAATGTAATAAATACATTTCTCAAAATACAAAAGTCTACAAACGCGATTTACATATTTATTATTGTTTTTCCAAGGAAAACCTCGAGGAAAAACCTTGGGGGGCTTCCCTTAATTTTGTGGATGTTACACAATGTAAAATCTTTGTTTTTGATTATGTTGCTTAACTTCATATGGAAATCAACCGAGGCACACAATAAAGGAAACTAATTTGGGGGATTTGGCATGAGACCTCTTGCAAGAAGCTTAAAGCTCTCAACCACTAGAGCTAGCCTAATAAGTTATTTTTAGTACTATTTTTATAGAAAAATTAATATTATAAAAACAAAAATATATATTTCATGTCTTAAAACTAATTATACTCAATGTAATGCATTGGTTGGAATTATTTATCCACAAATATTCAAGTCAAATTTCAAAATGAACCAACTAATAAATTATTTTGGTTGAAAATAAATTCTTATACAATGTAGCATTTCTTCCTCTTCTTCATGAGTCATGCTAGAGATTTCAGATTGCTTACTAGGTGTTTGCATTTTCTTTCCTCGGGGCATCAGTTACCGATACTAATGCTCTACTATGCCCTTTGAATTCCTTCAAAATAATTTTTCAAACCAAGCTTAAGCAAAAGTTTAAAAAATATACACACCTTTTTTCACTTTGTAGGAGCTCGATATTGCCTCTGATGTATCTCTGTAATTTCGGATCATCCAATTCTGAAATTGTGACTTGTGGTAGCCCTTTGTGTCCTCTTTCCAATGCCACCAATCTGACCCCGATTGGATTCTCCAATGAAGAGTTATGCCAAATCTCCCACAGTGACCTGATTATAGACTAATTCAGTAGAGCGAACTTGTACGACATGCAACGTGTCCTTGTTTTGACCTTTGGCTCTGAAAAATATATACAAGAAACTACAGTCCGTCCTCTTTCTGTACCTTCTTACAAAATTTCAATCCAATGCTCAGAGAGAAAGTTATGATGATTTTCCCCAGGTCACCCGTTTGGAATGTAATTCAGGAGTCTGCAAACCAACCAACTTCCTCAGATCATATCTCCGCAAATATAGCGCAAAAAACTCTGAAATTCGGACCCGAGCTTCAGCGCGATGTCTTCTCAAATTGGTGTTTTTTTTAGCTTCTGAAACGTCGCAGAAAAAAAGTTATAATGAAAATTCCACGATGACCTGTTTGGAGCAGCAGCGAAACCCTAGAATCCAAAGCTTCGATACCAAATGTTATGAAACCAGCTCAAGAAAAAGATAGAAAAGATAGATCAACGCCTTAGAATTCAGCCTCTTCGAGGGGGCAACCTCCTTTACATTACATAAATGAACAATTCTTGGATGATTCAAATGACAAAACCTCCTTTCTATATATAGGAGTCTAAGGAGTCACAATATAACCCAGCCGACCTAATAATAATAATATAAAGCCACAAAAATAACAATAGAGGGATTCTATGGGGCATAATAATAACAATATGGGGCAATAGGGGCACAACAATATTAATAAGGGGTACAACTACAATAGTAATGGGGTAATCACTAGTATTATAGGGACCCAACATTCACTCTAGATCTAGTGAGCATACATGATATTCTAGATAAATCTAAAATTTCAGTTGGTAGGGTAAATCACCAGTCTCATTTATACAACTTTTTTTTGGTTTTTGTTTTTGTTTTTGTCTTTTTTGTTTGTTTTTGTTTTTTGTTTTTTGTTTTTTTGTTTTTTTTTGTTTTTTCAATCAGATTCCACTTTGTTAAACACACACATGGAATGTAGACAATATATGAAAGATAACATGACATTTCATATTTTTCACAAAGGTATTCATTTATACATTGTCTAATGACCCTCGTTTTCCATATTCCAAGTGGTCTCTTGGACTCAAGTGACTATAATTTCATATTCCACACCAACCCTTAGTGGATTAGGTGTCCAACGTTCCCCCCTTAATCCAAATAGGTATATACGATTCTAAGAAGAGAGATATAATACAAAAATACAACAATGAATGACAAAAATAGGCTAAATTTTCTCTCTGATATGATGGCATAAGGTGGGAGAGCTCTAGGTCTCAACTGATGATGTTTTAAGGATAACCACCAACACTGTAATGCTTAGTGCAGTTCCTGGAACTTTTCCATGTTAATTATTGCAATTGCAGTCAAATTCAACCTTGGAAAGCTCAAATGACGGATATGATGATTTCATTAGGTTCCTATTTTCGAGAGGACCAAAATCGACCTAAAGATCACCTTATTTGGATAAACAAAAGCTAATTTTTGAATTTATTTATTCACTCATGTATATTGTGTTAGGTCGGCCCTAAGCACATGTTAAATTGGATAGGTCGGCCTCAACCCCAAGTGGACCCTCATGAAAGCCTATAACTAGAAGAGACCTCAAGCTCATTTGGACACATTGATCAAGCCATCTTCTCTTCTGTTATTGTCTTGGTTCGCACAAGTCTGTCGGTGGAAAGTTCACACAAGGGTTCGAAATCTCAGGGATGAAGCTCACACTGAGCTAAGATTTTTTGATTCCTAGATGTTGGCACATAACTGAGAATTTTAGTCCCTAAACGCTGGCACACATTGGTCAATACAACGTTTAGAGAGCCCTAGGTGCTGTCACAAAAGCCTATGGGAGCATCCAGGGTTTTAGAGGAAGATCTGGAGGTGTCGGCCCCTAGACGCTCACACAGAGTGGTCCTAAGAGCGTCCAGACAGTCCCGAGCACATGCATAGTAACTAGAAGAGAGAGTCCGAGGGTTTGTAGTAGATATGGTGAGTTGGTCCCCAGACGCATGCACATAATGGTCTAGGGAGCGCCCGAGCTACCATAGACGCTGGCATACAATTCACAGAGAGCGTCCATGATTGTTATAGACGCTCGCACAACTCCTCCTCCCTACGTCCAGGACTCAAAGATGAGATTTCAATATTCCAAAGATTCTGCTAAGTGAAAGTAGTATCCAACACTTGACTACAGTCAATGACAACACATTACAACCATCAAAATAAGGGTTTTGATTATAAGCATGATTAGATCTGTTTCATGGATATCATAGTTGTTTTGTTGCATAGATAAAGTTATGGATCATTGTACTCTATTTTGCTGAATCATTTGATGATGATCTAGGAAGAAGAATATTTGCAAGGGTTTTCCCCATGGTGGGTTTTCACCTAGTCTCGGACCAATCTTGGTGTCTCTATGTGTATGCATGCTTTTCTTCTATCGTTCCTTTATGTTCCGTTGCATTGATGATGATGATGATGTTATTTCTATATAATTGCATATGCTGATGAATATTGGTGTAGATATGAATAATATAATGATGATATGGGGTGAACTTATGTATTAATGAAGAAATGCAATTATCAAAGAAAAGAACAATGTAGCCCTATGGAAAATTAACATTCCAAATATGACAAGAAGCTGAAGTCTTCTACTAGAGGAAGTGATTCCTATTGTTTTTTAAAAGGGAGACGATTGGGGTCTCAACCTAGAACACTTAGTGCAGTTCTCGAAATAGTTCCAAATCTAGCAAGAAGTTGTACGTCTTCTGCTAGAGGAAGTGTCCCTAATGATTTGAAGAGGGAGACCATCAACCTGGAAAAGGGAGGTCTCAACCTGCGGTGGTTTAACGAAAGCCACCAACCAAAGGCATGCTCATGGGCTTCTTGTCTCTGGATACAACTCTGGATATGGGTATGGCTAACTTTGGCACTAGGCTCAGGTAGCAGGTTCAAGTTGTAGCTGAGGCTCACTTGATGTGGCTTTGGAGCTTATAGATGACCATCAGTTCGCCACCTGTAAGATACAAGGTGAGAAAATGAAGAAAACTCAACTGCAAGATCTACCAATATTCTAGAACATATTCCGTGGTATGATCAAAATATCTTCTTGGCTATTGAATCCCATTTCCAAGAAGAGTTCCATGAAAGGTGAATCTTAATTCTTGCTGGAGGCTTGTTTCCAAAGAATTTGTTTGAATGATGATTATGCTATCCATAATTCTCACACGGATGAAGATCAAAGCAATGATCTTTCACATGGCCAACTCGATTACAATGTTGGCATTTGACAATCTGTTGTTGTGGAGGAGGAACAAGTGAATATTAGTTTTTCTTAAGAAATCCAACACTTTAAAATTTGATGTGTTTTGAATAATCTAGAGTATAAAAGGATACCTCCTTGTCATATCCAAGACTTTTTTTATGCTTGTTGTTGATAAGATCTTCCCAAGGTCTGATGATGGGCTTGGGAAGTGTAGGATGAATTTCTGCATCTACATGAAAATATACTCTTTCAATGACTTGATTAGTTTCTGGAAGCTGATGGGAGTCTGTTTCAAACTCAAACAAAGGATTGTTTTGAACAAAAAATAGTTCAGAATGATAATTGCATTGATGTAGTTCCTCTTGTTGTAGCTGATAGTCAAGATGAAAAAATTCAATTTTTTCTAGTGCATTTTGTAGACATATTCTAATGTAGGAAAGATTTTCCTTGTTGATATTAACTGTGCTTTCAACAATAGATATGATTAGAGTTCTCAATAACTCCAATAAATCTATAAAATAACTATCTTCTAATAATGACAATGGTTCCATAGGGATCTTAATTTCCGAAATAACCAAAACCTTACTATCTACCTTTTGTTTTTATAATTATCAACATTCTTGATACCCTTCCATTAAAAGATACCAATCTAATGTAATATGCACAAACTTATATGCCAATACTTCCATACGCGATGTCAACATTAATGTGTGTATGTACCCAATTCATATGAAATGAACATCGCATCACATATAATATACGTCGCATTCAATTTTCCAAACGCACTTTATGCAATAGTCAATATAACACAAGAAGGAATTTAATACCATTCACCAACGCATATCAAGAAACTTGTATGCCATTCACCAATGCTTAAACATTCACCAACGCTTTAACACCAATACGGTCTTCAAGAAAGGAACTCAACGTGCAACATTCAATCTTTAATCAATGCAATAATGAATTCAATGCAGATAACATACATAACATGCCAGGAGTTTAGTCAATGCTGAACCAGAAATATGACCTGAAATAAGACAATGAACCAACGTTTCCAACAAGTTCTACAAATGCACATGTAAATTTCTCAATTCACACACAACACATAAAATAACCAGTTTCTAATACAACTTCATTACTTCAGTCTCCAATTCGCATAGCACACATATAACCAGTCTCCAATGCATAACCAACATATACACAGTTTTCAAGCGAACATATAATATGAACCAATATAGCTCGGACTATCGACAACAAACATAATTCAATATCAACTTATATAATTCACATATACATTCAGAACTTTCAACCGTCCACACAAGAATGTACATACCAGGTCAAGCTTCCACATACAGCGCATGCAATGTCAATCCCGTTCCTCCAAATGAGTTAACACAAGTTAGCCCAAATATACATCCATTAAAGTCTCTCCACATAATACACCAACATTCAACTTTCCATACGACCACCGCACCATAGACAAACTTGACTTCAATACAACCACCACACCGTACATATCACATAATCAACATCCCATGACTTAGCTAGAAACATGCATCACAACCTCCGATTATTGATAATGAATTCACATTCATCATGAATACAATTGAATCTAGTAGTTTTCCATTGCACCCTTATTCATGTCAATAAGCGATGACAATAGCACTGAGTTTGAACTAGAATTACTGTGCTTTCATTTGTTGTCTTGTGACATGTTCATCGAATGAAATTGATATCCTTGTGGCTTTAGGGTTTCAACATCGTGGATGGATCCACAAAGCAGACACATGTAGGAAGAATTCGATGATAATGACGCATGGAAAATGGGAGAGAGTTTGGCTACTACATACAAAGAATTTGTAAAGGATTATTATGCAACAATGTCCAATGAACTTAACGAATCAATTAATCACTCATGACATTTAATAATACACACAAAGATATGCTAGCAGAGATAGAGAGGAATTCCCACACAGAAATACGACTGCTTAAATTCCAGGTTTCACGTTATAATGAAAGCACTGAGAAAATCTATCCAACATTTTCTTCCGTCGCTTCGCACAAATATTTCACCTTTTATTACTATCCAGACATAGTTTTATCAGCCAAAACGACAGATTCGTTACGCTACAACACTAGCCTGATGTGGTTGGAAAAACTGAACATTACAACCTATACCTCGACAAACATAAACTTAGCAAGGAAATCAGATATCGTGGTAGCAGACAGACCGTCAGTGTATCAACAAAGCATATGAGGGACCCTGGTAATGCAGGCTGAGAGAATTTTTTTGAATTTGCAGACCTGGGACGCCAGTTTTAGCTATTTCGGAATTATGGGAAAAGGTGCAAGACTAACATGCACAAAAAGGCCATAAAAAACAGCGGCTCAAATTGGAGCAAGGCAAACATTCGCCGGCTCTGATACCACGTTCAATGCACACATTAAATGTAGACAAGATATGACTTTTGGTTTCCATATTCTAAGTGGTCTCTTGGACTCCAATGACTATTCATATTCCACACCAACCGTTAGTGGATTAGGTTTCCAACGCACTTTACTACTGACGCATGCAAATTATAAAAGTCGGATTTGTCATGAAAAGTTTGGACACTTAAATTTTAGAAAAATGCAACAAATTAGCAAACAATGAATGGTGAAAGGTTAGCTTGACATAGAATTTACCAATGGAGTTTTTGAAGGATGTGCTCTTGGAAAACATCCATAAGAAAATTTTGGGAAGGGGAATGCATGGAGAGCCTCCTCTCATGTAAAATGATCTTATGGGGTCATTTCCAGATCCTTCCATAGGAAAATCCAAATATGTACTCACAATCAAAGATGATTGCACAAGATACACATGGGTATACTTTATTAAACTCAAATTTGAAGTGTTTGAGCATTTGAATATTTTCAAAGCACATGTAGAAAAACATTTTGGAAAGAGGATCAAGATACTCCATACAAATAGTGGGGGGGAATATGTCAACAAGGATGTCCAATTTTTTTTTGATGAAGCAAGAATACAGTTGCAACAAACAGTTCCTTACACTCCACAACAAAACAGGGTAATTAAGAGGAAGAACAAATCCTTGAAAGAGATAACTAGTTGCATGTTGCATGCAAGGTCCCTTCATTCCAAATTTTGGGGTGAAACAATCAACTGCACTTCGTGCATACAAAACAAATATCCTCATCTGTTACAGGAAAAACACCTTTTGAAGCATGGAGTAGCATGCAACTAGAAGTTACACATTTATGCATTTTCGAATCTCGCGCATGGGCCTACATTCCTTCAGAAAAGAGGAAGGATTTGGAGCCTCAAATCAAAGAGTACATCTTTAATGGATATCCATATGGTGTAAATGGATACAAACTTCTATATCTTTCGACATAAAATCTCTTCATTGAGAGGCATGCCTACTTTGATGAGAGTCCTCTACATGAATCTAAGGAGCAACATGCATAAACTTCTATTTTTCCTCCCATAACAAATATAGGAGATGATGCACCCTATCATTCAGATAAGATTTCATATCTGAGTTCTTGATCCATATTTTATGGAGCAACAAAATGAAATATAGACATAAACAAAAAAATAGAGACACAATGAAAACAAAACTTCAATTCATTAATAACAAAGTACCGAAAGTTGCTTACATGCAAAATGGAAATAAACTAGCTCAGGCGATGGTAGCTTATCTCTGAGAAGAGAAATGGCGACACAATGAGGGCTCAAAGGCTGATTTATTATTGAGAAACAATTGAAAACCCTAAACATCCAAAAACTTAATCCTATGAGATGAAGTGCCAAAAGTTTGTGGGGCCCGTTGGGGTAAAATGGTACATCAACTTCCCAGGGTCGTAACTTTGGCATACGATCTCCATTTGACACTTATGACACATAATTAGAAATATATATCCGAGGACTACAAATTTTCACTAAAAACGTTTGCAAAATCATATGAGTTTTCTCATTTTCGAAAATAACATCGTTTAGGGCCTCAAAACGGCTCCAGAAGTTTAGGACTTGAAAAACTGCTAAAAATAGTGAATTATGCTACAATTAAGGAAACTAAAAGAAACAATGGTGGGGGCCCAAGTGGAATAGGCATGTGGCCACCAATATCCACTTGTGTCAGTCCTCCCCCTTAGGAAGCAATGGTCCTTATTGCGTCGATTTCCTCCATGAGATGGGGAAACTTCTGCTAAACTTGGTCCCTAGTGAGCCACTTGCCTTGCTGTAGGAGCTGGATAGCTCTGACAACATGATACCATTGGATATTCTGGTGGCAATTGTTTTTGATTTGCATTTCCATGATCCAATTAGTTGTGGCCTATTCCATGCGTTCTGGGTTTAGCTCTGTTGGTGTTATCTATTCTAGAATGTCTTATGTGTCTAGTAATGGTGGAAAGTATGGCCGAAGGCTGTTCACATTTAACATTTGGTGCAAGCCAAGGAATGAAGAAATAATGAGCTCAAAATCGCTGTCTCCCACAACCTTGGTGATGGTGTAAGGCCCATATTGGAGTGGTCTGAGCTTCCAATGGGCTCCGGTATGGCATTCTTTCTGCAAATGCAACCAAGCTTTGTTGCCCACCTCAACTTGTGTGGCACCCGATGTTGATCATGTCACTGCTTGTACTTAGAATTGAACTTATCCAAGATTTCATGCACCTACTGGCGGATGTGTTGGATGCGTTCAATAAACCAGGTTGATTTATTAGCCTTAGATTGTGCATGTGTGGATTTGGTTTGTGTAGTTTCACGAGGCATGACAACATCAATCAGACATAGTGGTTGGAAACCTAGAACCACTTGAAAATGACTGCGACTAGTCGAGATATGGAGAAATCTGTTATAACTGTACTACACATAAGGAAGACTCTCATTCTAGGTTCATGGATTTGGAGTTGTATAATCGTAGTATGTGCACTATCATTCTGTTGACAACCTCTGTTTGACCATTAGTTTGGGAATGGAATGCAGTCAAATTGGTGAGGTTAGTGTCGAATAATGTCCAGCGGCTCGACTAGAATGTGCTCAAGAACTTTCTATCTCGATCTAACATAATTGTTTATGGGATTCCAAAATGTACCCATACTTGTTCAAAGAAGAGTTTGACAATGTAATCCATTGTGATACTCTTCTTGCAAACCGCCAATACAGGCATCTTAGAAAATATATCCATGGCCACAAATACACAATCATTACCATGTTGGTAGAAGGGAGGCCCAACATATAGTCCATGCAGATGGATTCCAAGGGCTTGTTGGGAGTTGGCAGAGGAGTGTATAGGCCTTGATTCTACATGGTTTTCTTGGCGATGGCACATGCAGTGCGGGATCTGATATATTTTCCAACGTCCTGTTGAAGTTTTGGCCAAGAAAAATAATTCTGTAGTATGACCACAATTTTCTCCACACCAAAGTCTCCTGGGACCTGAGTGTAGTGTGCCTCCCAAATTAGCTTGGCACGCTCACTTGAAGGAACACAAAGGTGGCCTAGGTAGCATAATAATGCATCCTGGAGGTGGAAATATGGAACTTTCTTGCCATCCACTAGCATCTGGTATGTTTTGGAAAAATCTAGATAATTTTTGTACAATTTTGGCCATCTGGACGTTTCATGGCCACAAGAGTTGAGAAAAGTAGTCAGTGCTGCAACTGGGGGCCAATTGAGGCAATCTGCAACATGATTGGTGCTGCCCTTCTTGTATTTAATGTTCAAGTGGAATTGTTGCAAATATGTAGACCAATTATGATGCTGATCGTTATGCAATTTCCCTTGGTGATCTGTGTGGATGACCATCTCCTTCCCTAGAATGTAATTTTTCCATTGTCGACACGCTTGCATGATGGAATACATCTCTTTATCATAGGTGGGGATATTTTTGAATTGTAGTAGAAAGTGTCTCACTATGATAGGCCATCGGATGCCCCTGTTGGGTGATAACTACACCAATGGTATATTCAGAGGTGCCTGGCTCAACCTCAAATGGTTGTTGCAAGTCTGGCAATGTGAGTATAGGTGCAAAGCAGAGGCGGTGCTTCAACACAATGAACGCCTTCTGTTGGGACTCAGACCAGAATTTTTTTCTTTTGCTCCGCCCTTGGTAACCTCACTCAGAGGCCAAGTGACATGAGAAAATCCCAAGACGAACCTCCGATAAAAATTGGCAAGGCGCAAAATGCTGCGAAGCCCTGTTAGCATTATAGAAATTTTGAGGTAAAAAAATGGGCTTCAAAATAGAAAATTCCAAAAAAAATCAACTTTATAATAACCAATAGGATTCAATATGATGATGTCAACCATGGGGGATGATTCACCATTTTTGGAGTAAAAAGGTAAAAAGAAAAAAAGAAAAAAAAGGAAAAAAACTATTTTTCAACTTGTATTTTCAACATACCTCCTTACGATTTTATTCAAATTTTGAGTGGGAGAACTCGTTGGATGCGAAATTTAATTTCCATCCAAGGAGTACCCATGTTACAAACTTTCGATGGACTCTACTTGAAGGAACACAAAGGTGGCCCAGGTAGCATAATAATGCATCATGGAGGTGGAAATATGGAACTTTCTTGCCATCCACTAGCATCTGGTATGTTGTGGAAAAATCTAGATAATTTTTGTACAATTTTGGCCATCTGGATGTTTCATGGCCACAAGAGTTGAGAACAGTAGTCAGTGTTGCAACTGGGGGCCAATTGAGGCAATCTGCAACATGATTGGTGCTGCCCTTCTTGTATTTAATGTTCAAGTGGAATTTTTGCAAATATGTAGACCAATTATGATGTTGATCGTTATGCAATTTCCCTTGGTGATTTGTGTGGATGACTGTCTCCTTCCCTAGAATGTAATTTTTCCATTGTCGACACGCTTGCATGATGGAATACATCTCTTTATCATAGGTGGGGTATTTTTGAATTGTAGTAGAAAGTGTCTCACTATGATAGGCCACCGGATGCCCTTGTTGGGTGATAACTACACCAATGGTATATTCAAAGGTGCCTGGCTCAATTTCAAATGGTTGTTGCAAGTATGGCAATGTGAGTATAGGTGCAAAGAAGAGGTGGTGCTTCAGCACAATGAACGCCTTCTGTTGGGACTCAGGCTAGTTTTTTTTTTCTTTTGCTCCACCCTTGGTAACCTCACTCAGAGGCCAAGTGACATGAGAGAATCCGAAGACGAACCTCCGTAGAAAATGGCAAGGCGCAAAATGCTGCGAAGCCCTGTTAGCATTAGAGAAATTTTGAGGTAAAAAATGGGCTTTAAAACAGAAAATTCCAAAAAAAATCAACTTTATAAGAACCAATAGGATTCAATATGATGATGTCAACCATGGGGGATGATTCACCATTTTTGGAGTAAAAAGGTAAAAATAAAAAAAGAAAAAAAAGAAAAAAGCTATTTTTCAACTTGTATTTTCAACATACCTCCTTACGATTTTATTCAAATTTTGAGTGGGAGAACTCGTTGGATGTGAAATTTAATTTTCCATCCAAAGAGTACCCATGTTACATACTTTTGATGGACTCTACTACATGAAAAATGCGAACTACGTGAAAAAACGTGATTACAATCACGTTTTTTTTCATGTATTTCACATTTTTCGTGTTAGGGTCCATCGAAAGTATGAAACATGGGTTCTCATTGGATGAAAAATTAAATTATGCATTGAACAAGTGATACCACTCGAAATTTGAGAAAAATCATAGGGAGATAAGTTGAAAATATAGTTTTTTATTTTTTTCCTCTAAAACTTGATGGGTAATCTAATATAATTTTATTATTTCCACTATTATTTTATAATATTCCTTAGAAGGCCCACTTTATACCTCAAAATTTCTCTAATGAGTGGTCAGGGTTAGCCAATCGTGAATAACTTGGATCTTAGCCAGATCCACATGCACACCTTGCTCATCAATGATGTAGCCTAGATATTGGAACTGACCCATGCCAAATGTGCATTTCTCCATGTTGGAACATAGTTTGTGCTGCTATAGGGTATGAAGGATCTTCCAAATGTGTTTTAGGTTCTCTTCCCAAATCTTGATGAAGATGAGGATGTCGTCCAGATATACAACCACAAATGAGTTGGTGAAAGGCCACAAGATGTCATCCATCAATCTCATAAAAGTTGCAGGGGCATTTGTTAACCCAAAAGGCATGAACAACTACTTGAAAATGCCCTCCTTGGATTTGAAGGCGATATTCCATACATCTGTGGGTTCTATTGGCACCTGGTGATAGCCAAACTTGAAGTCGATCTTGCTGAAACAATCGACCCCCTTGAGCTGGTCAAGGGGGTCACCAATCTGTGGAATCAAATACCTGTTCTTGACAATGATTTTTTTTAGTGCCCGATAATCAATGCCGAGTCTCGAGGTTCCTTCTTTCTTCTGTACAAGTAAAATAAGGGTCCTACAGGGTGAGGAAATTGGTTGGATGTTCCATTTTTTCAACAACTCTTGGATCTGCTACTTGAATTATTCATTTTATATAATGAAGCGATGGTATATCGACCCATTGGGTAGAGGTGCTCTGAGAGTCAAATTGATCGAATGCTTGACTTGCCAGTGCAAAGGTACCCCAGTGGGTGAGCAGAATATGTCCCTATATTCTTCCCTGACCTTATCCACCTGCTTCATCCGGGGGAATCCTTCCTTGGGGCCAAGGATGTGGCCATTGTCTTACCCTTGGTTTGAAAGCGGATCCAAAAGAAAAAAATTTCCCATTCTGGGAGATGTTCTTACTACACTGCTTAACAAAGATAAAGGAGATGGCGGTAGGCAGGGCTACCTTCAATATCCTGTATGAATTATTTCCCAAAGTAATAATAGTAGTGCGAGGCCTCGACTCATACACAACATGAGACTTCCATAAGTATGGTTGGCCTAATAACACATCATAAACTTCAAGAGGAGAAACATCACAAAATACCTAATATGTGAAGGGCTTGATGCTGTAGGGAAGCAGACACAATTGGCTAATGCAAAGGTCTCATCCTTGGTGAGGCCACCCAATGTTGTACTAATATTGGTGCATTATGGTTGGTAGGCCCAACCGCTTCATGACCTCTGCTGAAATGAGGTTATTTTGGCTCCCGCCATCGATAATGAACTAAAACAGAGAACCCTTCACCCACATCTGTGAGTGGAAGCTACGGTCCCCCTCCTTTGGATCTTTGGGATCAATCTTCTGGACCTTGGTGGTGGAAATAGTGGCATTGGGTTATGCGTCAATAATCTGCTTCCCCTTGTCATTCCCCTTGTCGGGTTTTGGCTTAGAATTAGAACATGCATCAAACTCTGAAGATTTCAACTCGAACACCAATGACTGCTTGGCATGACACTCATTTGTGTTGTGAGTATGGCTCTTATGGAACTCACACCACTTTCCGGTGTCCTTCTTCATATTTGTGGTGTAATTATTTTCTTGCGGATTCAGTGGGTTGTCCTGGGTCACTCCACCCTGGATTTGTCCTTTGTTCTATGATTTGGGGGCACTCATGCCCTACTTTTGGTTCGTACATACAAAGTCACGCTTTCTTTGTTTAAATTTTTGTTCAATCTTGGTAACATATCGATATTCTGGACCAAGAGAGTAGATGTCCAGGAACTATATTTCTTCCTAAATGTATTTGTGTAGACAACCATGGTACTTGAGAACCATATGTCGTTCAGAGTCTTTGATACCCAACTTTGTGCGTAGAGTATGAAAAATATTTGTGAACTCATGCACATCTTGGTCCCTTTGCTGCTGTAGTGTGGTCCACTATATATACCATTCCTTATAGATCCTCATAGGGTAATAATGTTCCTTGACAACATCTCGAAAAGAGTTCCAAGAGGGGGCAACTGTAAATAGAGAGGTCTCCTTTACCCTTTTATCACAATAAGTTTCTCACCATTCCCACCATTCCTGGTTGGTTCGAAACACGTTGACCTTATTCTTCTGATGTGATTTTTTCCAAAAATGTTTTTCCTAATGATGAACCACACTGGTTGGTTCGAAATGCGTCGACCTTATTCTTTTGATGTGATTTCTTCCGAAAATGTTTCTATTATTCAGAATATTCTCCCTATCAGAGAAACTATGGACCAAAAAATAACCTTCCAACAGATTCAACCATTTATCTGCAACCTCTGCATCTATTTGAACTTCGAATATAGCGACATTTAAGCTCACCTGTACCTTTAAGCGAGTGGCACCTTCGAAGTGACTACTGGATGAAGATGCATCACTGGTGGGCATCTACCAAAGGGTTTGGGAAAATTTGTCCATCATCTCTTTCCTTTTCCACTTGTTGTAGCAGCTACAACCACCCTCCAAAATTTTTCCTTCGCTTCGTTTTGGAGCCTCCCTCCTCGAAATTAGTGCAACTATCATACACTGATAAGATACTTGCACTTATTTGAGTTCATCTATCATTTCAATTCTTGTGTACAACTCACTTGTACCGTCGGTCAACTACAAGTACATTAGGCGCTTGGTCCACATCGGTTAATCGACTGTCGGGAAAAATTGTGCAAATCTAAGAGAGCATCTTGTCTTCCCCTCCAGAAATGCGTAAAGCAGCCCAACAGCTTCCTTGCACTTAGGAATTATGCAAAGAAGGCCAACCAACACTACTCTAGAAATCTGCGTAGTTTCAACTAGCTATACTACCTCCAGGAATTGTGCAGAAAATGACCAAGCTGCAATGTCATAAGAAATGCATAGAGAAGCCAAGATAGCTACGTTGTTCACTAGAATTGCATAGAACTGGCTCGCTGCATTGCCCTACGGATATGCACAATTCAGCCCAACATCACTGCTTTGGAAAATTGCGCAAAGCTGGCAAGCCAGCCAAGGCCCCTCAGTCTAGAAACAACACAGAAGCTCTCCTTCACTGACTGTCCATTGCAGGTGCCTAGAGGTTGTCCAGTTCCCTCCAGAACCATGCAATCCTTCCTTTCATGTCGGGCATCTTTTCCTGAAAAAGAAAAAAGAAAAAGCGAAAAAATATCCCTATATTTTAGGGATCTATTTTGAGAAGCAGGAGTTATATACAAAAACTATTTTTAGAAGCTTCCCGCCAAGTGTCGCTTTTTCCTATATTTGTGGCATGCACTTCATAAACCCTAATTTTTCAAAATCTATTTAATCGATGCCTTAGAGCTCATTCTTCACATTCGATCTTGGAGCTTTGGCATTCTCGAGGAATCTAGGAACCTTCGACACGGTCAGTGCAAATTTTCCGGGTAAGTTTTTGTTTTCATGCCTTTTGCCGCTTTTTAGTTTTCATCTTTTATGACTATTGTTTCCTTGATTTTAGTGAACGACCACTGGTGTTTCAATTTATTTACGCTTTTAGAAGTGTTGTTTCAAGATTTTCATTAATTTTCCTTAGTGTCACATGCTTAACACTGTTTCTGCACCTTTAGTCGCCGTTTCGGCGACTTGCTTCTTCATTTTCTTGGTTTTGTCGATTGATTGATTTATGCATTCACTTGAATCGCATGCAAATTTATTTCACTCATATCTACACTAGATTTGCACATGGATTTAGTCCTTAGTGATTTTCAGTTGCCCGTCGGCAGGTCTCAGCCTTCTTGGCCCAAACCTTGCCTTGCCCGAGTTGCACTGTGCATTTATGGGATGGAAGGCTCTGTGTTGCTCCCAGGAATTGCATAGAGCTTTCTCCCCATTGGATTCCTAGGCTGTACTCTGAACAGTTTTGGGAGACAGTTCCCCAGTTGGTCCCCAGGATTGTGTAGTGCATTTTTCCCGAGCAGCAGTGATGCTGACTAAAACTACACATTGTGCAATTCTAGTCCTCAGCAGGCCAAGATGGACTGTGCTCTGTGCAGTTTCAAAAAACAGTCAACTCACTGGCAACCTAGATTGTGCTCTGTGCATTTTCAACAAATAGTCAGCTTACTGGCAGCCTAGATTGTGCTTTGTACAGTTTCAACTGTCAGTCTCCCAGCCTCTCTGAGACAAAACTGTGCAATTTTCCCAAACAGTCAACCAAGTGTGTTGCATGTCAGTCCTCAAGTTGCTTTTGGTTTTTAAATGACATTTTCTTACCATAAGTGTTTCTCTGTCTTTAGATATCACAGGTGTTCATCAGTCTCTTAGCAGTATAGGTACAATGGCTTCCAAGCGAGAAGGCTCAAAAGACATAGTTGAGAGTAGTACCGGGGACATGGTTGAACAAGGGTCAATGAGCTTTCCCGTGTACACATACACACCCCTGTTTATCGAGAAGGATATCAAGATAACATGGAAAGACATCAACACCATATTTTCAGGCAACTTTGAGGAGAATCTGGAGGATGGACAGGTCTATGTGAACATCCATAAGTCAAGACTATACAAGGTTGCATGTAGGTTTCTCGTGTTTCCTTGCACAGATGTGATCCACTGGATTGTCTCACACACTGATACCGAGACAATGATACTAAGAAGTGTCAGTGGAGCAAGGCTTGCTTCCTTCTAGATGAAGGATTATCTTGAGATATATCATTTACCATTCCCAGTGAGAAGGATGGATGCATTGTTTTACATTCCCAACGGCATCATGAACACAAGAGATATCTTGAAGCTTTGGGTAAAGGAGCTAGAAAATTTCAGGACGACACCCAACAAATATACAAGATGAAGACACTTAGGAAAGAATATCATTTCTTGGTCATGCTGCTAGTATGACCAAGGGAGTATAGAAACCTTCCCATAGAGTTGGGTTGCTATGTTGGATCAGCTGAAAAATCAAGGAAAACCATTCAATTGGTATGACACGTTGGTTCTCTAGTTGAAAGTGCATCTGTCCAATGCTTGGAGTCTGCCAAAGGATCAACACACAAATTTATTCATGTCTGCATACTTTCTTGATGCAATTTGTACCCGTCAACAATTTCCTAGCATGGGTTAGGCATGGACACCTTCAGAAAGTTCTGTGAACATATATTGCAAGTTGTTCTCATATTGTAACTATCGAGGAATCATGGCTAGAATATGTGACCATTTCATCGCCCCTCTATACACAATGATCTTTGAACAAGATCTACCCTGCATATCCTAGGCAACAATGGAGGAGTTGCTAAACGTTGCAGGTTGGTATGCCTCACCCGAGGGAACCTTCATCATGATTTACAACACCGAAAAAGCTCCACATTTGTTGTCGAGGTTCGCCACAGACAAGTTGGTCATGCAGGAGGCTGCATACCACATATCAATAGGGTTATCAGCTGGATTGCACAGGAAGAAGAAGGCACCATGTCCCATGCTTCCTATGCGAATTGGGTTGTATCCAGTTGGAATTTTGAAAGAAGCGGATGCCGAAGTGGAAGACTTCAAGAAATTTAAGTTCGACAATAGGAGTTTCAACCCGTATGACCCACATGGTTTATGCATGGACCACTGTACGAGAGTGTACTACCCTTGGATCCACAGGGCGTATCATTGGATAAAGGAATACCCATGGAGATATTGTTACAACTCCTCTAGGCTCAATGAACCGGTCATCATTGCAGTGGAGTGGCTAGCAGCACTCAAGGTAGTAGCACCGCAGGGAGAAGCAACAATGGCAGTAGTATGCAAAAAACATGTGCAAGAGAAAGGAAAGAGGAAGATTGCCAAAGGCACAAAGACGAACCAAAGCTACAAGTTTAAGGAATACACACTTGTACAAAAAGTAGCTTTGGAGATAGACGCAAAGAGGCGATAGTGCGACAAGAGGATTGTGCAAAGAAAGAGAGAAAAGCAAAGGTTGGAAGATACTGAGAGGATGTTACAAGAAGTCCAGCAGAAGCTTAGGGAAAAACAAGAGCTGTGCAAACGAGATAAGGAAGTGCAGCATGAGCTTGAACATGAACAATAACATGAACAGGAACGGGGGAAGTGCAAGGCATGTAGACAACGCAAGTTGCACCAATACAGGTTGAAGACTCTAAACCAACAACATATGAGGAATAGGGTGAGTAGTCACAGGAACATGAAATTTCTCTATAGGATGAACAAGTAATAGAACAGATGGATATGGAGGTGGAGCAGCCGGAACAAGATCAAGATACCAATCTTCAAGAAGTGAAAGATCAGATCGAGTATCAAGAAATGAATTTGACCATATCTTGTAAAGCATTGGAAGAAATTACCACTCCTCAAAATCTAGAGATAGAAGGACATATCAAGAAGAAAAAGGTTCAAGCAGTGAAAGATCACATCGATCATCAACAACAAGTTCTCCAACTTTTGAAGCATAACGCCACTTTGGTGCAAAATCAAACGAAACAACAGGTAGATCAACATTTTAGTGAAAAATGTTTTGATGTAGGTGATTGGGTATTTTTACTGCTACATCTCAAGCAAGCTATTTATGAGAAGGAAATGTTGGCAATACTACATGCACTTAAAAAATGGCGACCTTATCGAATGGGAAGACTCTTCAAGGATGAGGATGTGGAAGCATTGTTTTGTGCTATTTCTATTATCCAACTAGATTGGATAAATGAAGCAAGGGATGAATGGAATAAGGATGAAGAAGTATGGCCACTTATTCAAAAGTTTCAAAAGATCCCAATTCAAACAATATTGCCAGAAATTGAAGAGGAAGGAAAAATCATATTGGAACCTGGAGCAGTCACAGAAACAAGAACCCGACAGATACGAAATCGATCAATTTCAGAGTATCTCATCAAGTGGAAGAACTTACCCGCTAAAGATTCCACATGGGAGGACAAGAATTTTGTATAGAAGCATCAAGAACTACTCAAGCATTGCGGACAACACTTTTTTAAGGAGAGGGGCATGTTATGCCCCTATACTACTAGTGTAACCCCTTATTGTTATTAGTACAACCCACTTATTATATTTATGTACCCATGTAGTGCCCATATTGTTACTATTGTGCCACATAGAAGCCCACTATTGTTATTATTGTTCCCTTACATTATTATTGTTATGTCGGCTCTGATTATGTTATGACCCCTTAGACTCCTATATATAGAAAGGAGGTATTTTAATTTATATCATCCAAGAATTGTTAATTTATGTAATGTAAAGGAGGTTGCCCCCTTGAAGAGGCTGAATTCTAAGGCGTTGATCTATCTTTTCTATCTTTTCTTGAGCTGGTTTCATAACAGTCGACTATTCTGATTTCTAGTTTGTGATTTCATTCAACTCGTGTGTTCCTTTCACACTATGTACTATTACAGGATTCTAAGGGATACAATTCTTTTCCCCCTCCGTGTGTTAGAGCCTCCACATGCATCTCTCCTGACTTGCTGCAAGGTCACACACTTGCTTCCGACATGGATATGTTGCATACCTCTACGCGCTATCGCAGTCAAGGCATAACTTCACTACCGACTGCTGGGATGCCTACTCGAAATGGTCTGAGGTCTAGTTGGGACTTCTTACCGGAGAGATCCCCTGACATGTTGGCAGGTCCAACACCGTCAACACCACTCTAGGGATTATTCGAGAAATAATTTGACTGATCCATATTTTATGAAGGAATAAAATGAAATATAAATATAAATAGAAACAAAAAGACACAAAGAAAGCAAAACTTTAATTCATTAATAACAAAGTACTAAAAATTGTCTACATGCAGAATGTAAATAATATAGCTCAGACGATGGTAGCTAATCTTTGAGAATAGATGTGGTGGATAAATGCCTTATGAACTATGTTACAATGATGCTTGAAGGCCTATTTATTATTGAGAAACAATGGAAAACCCTAAACATCCAAAAACCTAACCCTAAGAGATGAAGCACCAAAAATTTGTGGGCCTCGTTTGGGTAAATTGGTAAATCAACTTCTTAGGGTCGTAACTTTTTCATACGATCTCCGTTTGACGTTTACCATAGCTCGTTAGAAAGATATGTATGAGGAATACAACTATCAACTACAAACACTTGCATCCAGCGATGGGTTTGTCTATTTTCCAAGAAAAAAGTCATTTAGGGCCTCAAAACGGATTCAGCAGTTTAGGACGCAAAAAACTGCTAAAAATAGTAATTTGTTCTACAATTAAGAAAACTAAAAGAAACAATGTTGGGGGTCCAAGTGGAATAGGCGGGTGGCTACCAATATCCACCTAGATCAGTTCTGAAGTTGATTAAGAATATTACGAGCATGCATGTGAATATTCATATTCCCGACCATTTTCAAAACATAAATGGCACCTCATGAGTGATCTCTTAGATGATCTCGCCACATGATCTCAATTTGAAGAAGCACCTCATGCAATTACAACTACAAAGCTAGTTATGCCCATGCATTGCTTCATGGTTCTATCATATGACCCTCAAACCTATGAAGAAGCTATAGAGAATTCTTTTTGAAAGGTAGCGATGGACGAGGAGTACAACTCCCTCATGAAAACCAAACTTGTGACATGGTTCCACTTCCTTTAGATCGTAAAATTGTTAAATGCAAGTGGGTCTATAAGACAAAGAAAGCAGTGTATGGACTTGCGATCATATATAAAGCACGATTGGTGGCCAAAGGCTTTCAATAGGTTCATGGCATCGATTATGATGAAACCTTTTCTCCAATGGAAAAAATGGACTCTATTCGGTTAAATGTTGCCATTGCAACAACATAGAAGTTGGTAGGTTGACCACATGGATGTGAAGAATGCTAAGAAAGTTTAACTCTCTATTTATCATAGTTCTCTATGTAGATGATCTACTAATTGCAAGTAGTTTAGCCTCAACCATTACTACAATTAAAACCACTTTGCATGAAAAGTTTTCCATGATAGATATGGGTTTTTTACACATATTCCTTGGACTAGAAATCAACTAGAATGATAAAGGGATGAAAATTTCTCAATCCAAATATGTTAGAGATATCTTAATTCAATTTCACATGATTGGATGCAAGCTAACAACTACACCTTTCTTATCAAGAGTACACCTTTCAAATGGAAAGGATAAATCATTAGTTGATTGCACCATGTACATATAACTTGTTGGGAGTATCCACTATCTCACTCACTCTTCTGAAAATCTCTCATATGCAATAGGCACAATTTTCAGATACATGCAGGAGCTACATGAGTTGCATTGGAAAGTTTCCAAGTGCATACCTAGATATGTCTAGCGAAACATCAATATGGGATTCATTATGCAGCATTATGTACTTTGGATCTCATTGGCCACACTATTTCAAATTGGTTGATGATAAAATTGAACACAATTCCACTTCAGGAAATGTTCTCAATTTGGGTTCTGACCCCATTTGTTGGTCTAACAAAAAGCAATCCATGATTTCTTTATTATTTGTAGGGGCTGGATGAAAATTTTTAGTCAAGATTTCTATTTAGGTCATTTGGTTGTAGAACTTCCTAGCTGAGCTTGGTATTATGTTTCATTATCCAAATATAATTGGGTGCAACAATCAAAGCACACTAAAGTTTTGGAAAGATATAGTGCAGTGGAAATGAACACAACTCTTTGAGATCCACATGTACTACATTTGAGAATTGGTACATGATGGGGTCCCACTTCTTAATAGACTATCAACATCTTCATAAAGAATTTCACTAAGCTGAAGTTTCACTTTCTATGAAACGACCTTGGGGTGAAGGATACAACTAGTTAACAATTGTATTTCTTTTTTAGTATTGTATTTTGAGGGGGAATTTTTGTTCCCATGTGGTTTTCCCTCTTTCCTCTTCTTGTTGTTTTTCTCTGTTACTTAGATGCATTGTAAAATGGGTATCTTACATAGCTTCTTGCCAAGACCCATTTGCTTTTTCTCTCTCTATTAGTTCTTTGGGGGGGTATTGGTGATAACATACACTTAATTACACTTCAGGACTATCTCCACTTGCATGAGATAGTTAAATAATGACTGCATCGCTAGTTCACTAGGACTATCTCCACTTGCATGAGATAGTTAAGTGATCACTGCACGACCAATTAACTAGGACTAGGTGTTAGTTTTCTTTAGTGCATGTTTACATCTCTCTAGATCCATTACTAGACTCACTACTATATTAGTTTAGCCATGTAAAATATATTTCATTGAATTGTATTCTCTCATAATTTTCTTTTCTGTGCATGAATAGAATTCATTAATTATTTTATTTATCAATTTTATTTCTTCTTTCCTTGCAAGTTTTGTTCATTGTTTTCTAGCTAGATCTAACCTGTGTGTTAAAATAGCAACAAGTAATTCTAATTTAATTTGTCCTTGAATTAAATTAGGAATTAAATCAAAATTCTATTGTCATAGCAATTTGTAATAGTTAATTAAGTTAATTTGACTTAGTTGGCTTAGGAAATTCGAGTTGGAAGTCTATCTAGAGTCATGTAGAGTGATCCCTAAATTTTATTGGCCCATGTTGATTTATTCTGAGTTGTAATTAATTAACCCAGTCTAATTGAGTTATATTTAGTTAAACAACTAGTTCCAACTGTTGGAGGAACTAGTAGGAGGTCTAGTAGTGGGGATGGGCATAGGTGTAGCTTCAATACTCCACCAGTTAAATGAAGATTCACTCATAAATAACTCATGCATGTCAGTTCAGAGGAATACCCAGTTGAGATTAGAGTTCATGGACAATGTATTATCAGTTGTATAATTTTTCGAGTTGTATAGATGGTGCATGAAATTATTTGAGGGCCTATGATGGATTGCGCAGTTATGGAGAGAGAATTTCCCAATTAAATATGGGCTAATTCTCTTTGGAATTGCGCAAGGAAGTAGGGGCTTGACAAGCAACATATTTGGATAAGTGTTGGCTTGAGCTGGTTTGTGAAGCATAGAGATAAATTGTACTTGTGCAGGAATAGTTCAGGTTGAACAAGCATTGTATTTTCTTCTCGGATCTTCTAGTTAATGCAATATAGGTAGTCGGGGTATTGAGAAGTTTCTTTCTCGAGAGAAATATTGTGTTATGTGCGATTGATATTCTTTTTTTTTTGTGTATTGTTTTCATCTATGAATTTTGGTTTCCTTTGATGAATAGAGTAAATTCTTATCTTATGTTTTGATATATCACATAAACTGTTGAATCGACAAATAAAAATCTACACTATACAAGTTCAACTACAATTTCACATAATCTTTCCACAATGTGCAAGAACTTCCTCAATATAATTAAACATTTTTGCAACTGAGATCCTAAATAAATATTGCAATCGTTTCATATTATTCGCTCTTTTAGTTTCAATTCTATATGTGCACGAAGACATGCTTGTGAAAATATCGTTGTAACTCGTGAGTTCCACTCCATAAATTTTTGACGATAGGTATTCTAATGCATGACATTCTTAATTTATTTTTATAATACCTTTTATAATTTATTTTTATTTTTTCATTTATATATTTATATATTTATTTATTTTATACCTAATATAACTAAATTTGACCTTGCTCCTTAAGTCAACTTTTTGCCCAGGTAACCGTTGGTGTCTCTGCTCTAGCTATTTAAACAGGCTAAGCTGGATCTGTTTTTCAACTTGTCCTGACGATGAACCACACTGGTTGGTTCGAAACGCGTCGACAAATGGTTTCTCATGTGATTTTCGCCGAAAAATCCTTCATAAATTTATCACTTCTAGCTATGTTTGTATTTCTATTTCGGTGAGTTTGGCAAATTGTTGCTTCCGCGCAACTTTTTTTTCGCGAGTGTCATTTTCATGTTTTCAGCTGTCACTTTCACTTGATTTTACTCTAATTAGTGTAATTTTCATGTTATATTTTCTCTGGCATGTGCTACTTTCAGTGTTGTTCACATATCGCAAGTGTCGTTTTCACTGTAAAAATCGTCGTCTTTTCGCATGTTAAGTGTCGCACGATGTACATAAGCTTGTTTTGGTGATTTCAAGAGGTTATATTTGTGCAAATGAGTTGATCTTACCATGTAGACATTTGTTGCACTCATTTCCAAAGTTTTAAGCATTGTCGCACAAGTGTTATCACTGTCGTCGCAAAGTGTATATTTAGTGTCACACTTGTCCTAAGTTGTTGCAAAGGTTGTCGCACTAAGGGAAGTATGTGTTCATGTGTTTTGGATGATCTATGATGTGTTGTCAAATTTCTAAGTGTGTGATCACAGTCAAGTCCTATCATTGTTCACATCAGTTTCATTGATCCCACACTTAGCCAAATTTATGCAAATTCCCAACAACTTAGCCTCATCTGACCTTCTTGAACTGCACATTACATAGTCCCAACCCTCAAGCTACAACATTGCCCCTTGACACTGTGCAATGCGCAGTTCCTACCTACGAGGATTGTGAAGTACGCAGTTTTAGTGCTCAAGCCTGAGCCTTGGCTTCCAAGATTGCATAAGTCAGCCCTCCAGCCTAGCCCCAACTGTGCACTATGCAATCTTTGACCTCAAGCTCAAACGCTGAGCTCTTGAACTGTGAAACTATGCAATCACCAGGCCTGCCTTTTCCTCCTAGAATTGCGCAGTTGGATGAAACAGTGAAAAATCCCTTCAGCCTGGCTCACTGACTCCCAAAATTGCCTGATTTCTTTCTCCTTCCTAGTTAGTACTGCGCATTGCGCAGTGTCAAGGCTCAAGCCTTAGACCTGAGCTGTTGAAATGCATAATTGTGAAATCACCTGGGCTCCTCTGCCCTTTAGAACTGTGCAATAGGTTGATCCAGTGCCCATCCCTTTAACCTATCACACTGAACTCCTAGATTGTGCAGTTTATTCCTTAGTCCAGCCTAAACTACGCATTGTGCAGTATCAAGGATTAAGGTTCACGCCTTACTGCCAGAGGTGTGCAATTGCTGAGCCTCTTTCCCACCCTGTCACCCGGTTCTGACTCAGTTAGTGAACCAATATCCACCATTGTAGACTAGGGGATTATCAGATTGATGCTGTCTTGTCATGAGTGGATTGTAGATGTAGGTACTCTATCATGCTATGGCAAGATGATGAAGAAGGAAATGGAGAAGGAGGACATGCTAGAAGACACATGTGGAGCTGAAGAGATAAGATGATCACCAGGTGAGATGATGAAGGAACACCAAACTATAACAGAAAATGAAAGATTAAGATCACATGGAAGATTCCTCATCTTCAAGTCATAAGGAGGAGGAAGAAGAAGAACACACAACATCTTTTTGAGAAGACACAAAGAAAGCAAAAAGAAAGAATGGCTTGACATTTCCATGTCATCAGTGTTATGTCATGTCATGAGTCAGCATGTGCCACATCATTTTGTGGAATATATAATTCAATATTGGAGAAATGTATTGTAAAGGGGAAGTCCAAAGGACATGTACATAATATGAAGAGTAACGTAAAGTTGAAAAATCATGGGAAGTCAAAAAGTCATGAGGGTATTCAAAGAGTCACAAGGAAGGTGAAGCATCACCTCCCCATTGGTTATATATACACCCTCATTGTATGAGAAAGGGACTTTTCACCTTGGATCCTCCTGTAAGGCATTAGAGAGACAAACTAGTACTTTTGAGGAGCAAGGAGTGGCTCCAATTCTCCACTACTAGATCTAGTGGAGTTCATTGTATACATGTGTCTTGTAACTTTTTCTTAATATCAAAAGCCTTATGTCCAAAACGTTCTTCATGCATGGATTATGGATATATGTAGGACTATTTTGTGAATGTTTGTTTTCATCTGTGCTAAAGTAGTTGAACTATTTTGGTTATTTTGGTACTTATCATATTGAGAATGTGCTGTAATGGTTATTATCACTGTCGCATCCTCGTGGACTATTCAACTGGATATTAGAAAGATTTTCTTGTTTTATTAGTTGCGATGATTGTCGCATCTTTGTGGACTATTCAGCTGGATGTTGAAAAATTTATTCTTGTTTATGTGTGTCTTTACTAGGGTGGTACTATTACCTCTCTCTTAGAGGCCCACTTCGCTCCCCCCTTCATAGTAAAAGAACTTTGACACACATACGACCACACTCACAAGGCATATCCCCTTTCTTTTCGAAGGCACATTTGCACTCCTCTTGCTGATAGTTAGAGCCAAGGAAAATATGTAAGAATACATGGAAACTAGGCCAATACTTCGGATGGGGCTCCTATTCCAAACAATGCAAGGTCTAATTAGGACTTCACATCAGGGAGACCCCCTTGGTTAAGAGATTTCCAACACCGTCAACAAGATGCTACTAAATTTCATTTCAAATATATGTAAAAGAAAAATAACCATTTGCAACAATAAGCTCAATTAAAGGTACACATATCCTCCTGCTTGTTATTGAGATCATAAGCTTCATCGTCCAAATACCCCAAAATAGCACAATGATTTTAATTTCACTTAAATGTCCCTGCTACATCCAAAAACAATAAATTATAGACTATAAAATCCATTGCCAAAACTATGTGTGCATGTGGTTTCTTGTGACTTTGAGAAAACAATTTGGTGAATTGGGAAAACACTTACATACGGTTTTATGGTATTGAACAAATTCTTGCATTTATTATTCTCCTCTAAAATTATACTTGCACAGGTAATAGAGGTAATAGAAGAAAATATACAAGAAAATACCTTCGAATATTTGTTATGTATGAAGGAGATAACGAGTGAGGCTAACCAAACCTTGATTATATCTATAATATAGATAGGTAGTACAAGAAAGCTTAAAGTTTGGGTAGGGAAATCATAGAATAAAAATTACTATTTCTATTGGTGTTAACAATCCTAAATATAGAGTAGGCTTAACTGGTAAGTGTATACCAACGCTAATAGAGAGTGGACAGGAGAGGCCCCGGTTAGATAAACAGTGACAAATATGGTTCTTAAGCCAATTGATCCATTTTTTAAAGAGGACTATTTTGCGTCCATCCATGCCGTAGCGTAGTAAGTGTTTGTTTGGAAAAAGGGATAACGACCAGGTTGAAGGGATAAAGACCAGGCCAACCACCCAGAAGAACAATGGGAATAAAAAAAGAAAGTAAATCCCTATACTTACACAAGTAATAGAGGTAATATAAGTATCTAAGGAAAGGCCTGATATGTGTAATATAAGCATTTAAGGAATTGAAGACTTAGGACATAAATTAAATAGATAAAAGGTAAACTGAAAGCTTGGAAATTCATAGAACGAACTTTACTCACATACAAAGAACAATTCAAACATACAAAGAATAATTCGAGAGGTAGTTAGATGTAAGAAATGAGCTCATTTGATGGAGAACACATTACTTATAACAAATAAATATGTTCCTTCCCTTCAAGGTCAGTGCAACCGCCTGGAACACACTTGAGATCTCGCAAATGTTAACCAGCTGCCTGCTCAGTGGTGAAAAGACTAGCTAGCAATTCTTGTAACTGCATCCATTGTTACCAGAGAATCGTAATTTCCAATAGACCACATACCTTTGGGTGAGTCTACTGCTCGATACAACGGATATTCTAGACACATTTCCTACGTATATGGCTGCCAGGTGAATAAATGAATTCAGGTTTCTTGGTTCAATGCGGTAAGAAATCGAAGTAAGGTTTATGAAAGAGTGATGCACTTTTAAGGAGGAAATTCCGACCTTGGTTTGAGTTGTAGAGAGATAAGTAGAATGGCCCAATATATTTAAGTTCCGCTTGTCCATAGTGCATGTTGGGCATTGGGCAGTGAGTTATGGCAAAGAGCGACAAGTGGTAAGGTCGTGGAGCGACATGGGTAGATAAGTGAAAAGTTCGTGGGCCCTGTTAGGTATGCCGGTTGCCAGTGAGATAGATTCTGGTGTAAGTGTGAAGGTGACACCAGCCAAAGTAACCTGATCTCCATGTAAATGCAGTACAAATAGACGAGCCAACTCATGATGAAATTGAACATTAGCCACCTTCTCACAAAACTCATAACATGACTGATGCTGAAAACAGAAAATGGCTAGAGGGCAGGCCTGTAATTCAGTGAGGGTGATTGGTTCTTCTCTGATATGTCTACCTCCTCTATGAGGCCTCCGGGGTGCATGTTCCTCCATGGGTGAGTCACTTTGGGTTTCCATTCCATAATCAGATGAATGACCGGATGACATGACTGCTGTACAAAATGCCTTGGAGAAAACTGATTGCTGATGTATAAAAACTGTGTTGGACTGCTCTTTTGTGATGTGTTTAAACTCTGCCACCAAGGGGAAAACAAATGAAACAAGGGACTGTTAGGAAGGGGAAATAATAGTAAGGGATTAGGGACTATTGGGATAGATTTGTTAGGGAAATATGGGAGAGGGTTTGGGATTTATGTGTGGGAATAGGGTTTAGGGTTTTACATTTAAAAGTTTGGGAAAGGGAATTTGGGATAGGGGTTTAGTAATTTTAGGGGATAGGGAACAATGAAATCAGGGGAAAAAATGGAATCAAGGAGAAAAGAAAATGATGGAAAAAGAATAAGCTTGGTGGCAAACAATTTTTGAAACCCTAGGCAGCAGCTTTTATTTGAGGAATTTAAGATGATAGGGTTTGATCATTTGTTTGGACACTCAACACATCAACCATCATAGCATAACTACCAAACTTTGATGAACAAGAGAAATGGAGCTCCACCTACTTGAAACAAAGGAAATTTGCACGTTTTTGGCGTTTGGAGGCCGTTCTGGAACTTTTTGGGCCAGTCAGCTGTGTGTGCCGCGTAGCTTGCCCAACGCGCCATGCCTTCCCAATGCGCCGCGCCTATTAAAAAATGCACTGCACGATTTCTCCCAGTGCGCCGCGCCTCCCCGGTGCGCCGCGCCACCTGCTCTATGCGCCGCGCCGGCTTTGAACACAGCTTTGGCTTGGAAATTTACAATTTCGCCCTCTCACCACTAAACTTCGACCTTTTTTGTTCTCTTAGATGCAAATGAATGTTTTAAAACAATGAGAACATCTTATAGTGATGGATTTGATTTTTGTTTCCCACAAACCCACTTTGTAATGTTTTGACTTGGCACTTTTTCCACAATTAATTCAATTCTGTCTTTTTGTTTCCTCTTTGATTTTTTTGACTTGAATGATGTTTTCTTTTGGCAATTTTTGCAGGGATAGTGGCATGCCTTGACAAAGGAAGACCAGGGCTGCGCCTGGAGAATTCAACAACTGAAAAACTTTTGAAAATTACATGGAAATTTATTACAAAATGAAATGACGAATTTTCTTCAAAACAGAGTTTTGAAGAAAAGTTATAGTCGAGCATATGATGATGAAAATATTGGAAATGAAAACTTATTAAGGACCTCCCTCATGGGTCTGCTGGCATTGTTGGACATTGTTGAAGACAAAATTAACTAACCCTAGACCTAGTGACTGAAATGACTCTTGCTGATCAAGAAACTGAAACAGGACTGTAAGTGACTTTAAAACTGGATTTTGATGAATAGACCTGAGCCAGCATGGATAAGGCATGAGGGGTAAAGAATGACAAGACCCTTCCGTCAGATTATGGCATGCCCCTAGCGGAATGCAGCTGAGTGAATCAAGCGAGACACCTAAAAATGAAATGCAATAAGAGAAATGATCTCTGACGGAGGGATGACCAGACCGACTCTAACATTGGCTCCAATGGGGATGGTAGCTCCTGGGAGGTGCCAAGAACGGTAGATCTCTGGAAGAGCTAGACAGTGCCTTCGGCCATTGGGCGATGGAGTCATTATTTCGACAAACAACACAAGACTTTGACTCATTTATTGACTGAAACCGACTCAATTGTGAAACTGAAAGGACTGAAAAATCTGACTCGACAAACTGAACTCAAAACTGAAATCTTTCTTCAGAATTATAGCCTTCACTTCGGGCCCTAGACTGAAGAAAAGATCACATCACACACTTGCAATGATATTGAAATAAAATGGTATTTACAGTGACAATGTAAACAACAGAAATAACTCAGAAATGATACCGCTTGAGTAGCCGACCATTGACCGACCCTCCTGGACAATCTTCCCCGTTCATCTCCTTCAGAAGAAAGGCATTCTGACCTCGATATGTTGCAATTTTAAAAGGACCTTTCCAGAGATTTTCAAACTTACCGTGCTTGCCCTTTTCCTCATTCCTTGCATCCCACTTCAGCACCACATCATCCAACTGAAATTTGTCCGCCTTTGCTTTTCTGTCATAAATCTTCTTAATTCTCTCCTGCAACTTGAACGTGTTTTGAAAAACTTCTTCCCGTGTCTGCTGCAAATGGATCATTTGATTTAGTCTTCTCTGCATTGGATCATCTTCACTACCAACCTCCTGAAGAAGTTTGACTACCGGAGCTGCGAGAGAGGTAGGAAACACTGTATCAACTCCATAAACTAGCTCAAAAGGGGACATACCAATGGATTTCTTCTGACTCACTCGATCTGCCCAAAGTGCATGGACCAACTTCTTATGCCAACTCTTCTTGTTTATTTCCAGCAACTTTTTAATGATGTTAACCAAAGATTTGTTAGAAGACTCCGCCAATCCATTGCCTTGTGGATGATAGGCGGTTGAGTGCCCCAAAGTAATGTGATATTTATTACAAAACTCAACCATCCTTTTTGATTTGAAAGCTGCTGCGTTATCAGTGATTAGCTTATTCGGGCAACCAAAACGGGACAAAATATTATTCTCAAGGAATGAAATTATTACCGCATCCATAGCTTGTCTGGTGGGAATTGCTTCGATCCACTTCGTGAAATAATTTGTTGCCATGAGGATCCATCTATGCTGACCTGAAGAAGCAGGATGAATTTCACCAATGAAATCCAACCCCCACTGCTGAAAAGGGGCACTCACCTCAATGGGCTTAAGCGGCAAAGGCTGTAATTTCTGCCTTCCTTCAAAAATCTGACAGTTATGACAGCTCTTGACAGTCTTGAACACATCAGCAAACAATGTCGGCCAATAGTATCCGGCTCTCAGAATTTTATTTGTCGTTGTTTTCCAAAAAAGGTGACTGCCACAATATCCTTTATGGAAATCTTCCATGACTTGCTTTGCCTCTTCTTCCACCAAACAATTCAACAAAACGCCACCGGGATCTTTCCAATAAAGTGCAAAATTCAAAATACAAAACTTAGCAGCCTTTAACTTAAGAGTTCTAGCTTTGTTTCTAGCCATACCAGGTGGTGAGGACAAATTCTGAAGCACATATATGATATCTGAATACCACAGAGAAAGAACAAAGATTTCAGCTACCTGAATTGACGGACCTTCCTCATTTTCATCGGACATAGCAGCAATCAGATTTATGTCTAAGACGTGCAGATTTGATTTAGCCATTAACTTTGCCAGTCCCTGTCCTTTAACAAGCTTTGTGGGCTTTATCTCCACATCATACTCCAACAAAGCTGCAATCCACTTGCCACGTCTTCCTTCTGGATCTGTTTGGACCAAAATATCTTTGACAGCAGCGTTAGGAACATAAGCCAAAATATGGGAATGCAGAATATATATGCGGAAATCTTTCAATGATTTTACAAGTGCAAGGGCTTGCTTCTCAATAATGTTGTATTTCAAGGCTGCATCTCTTATAGTTCAGCTGAAGAAAGAAATTGGTCTTTCATGCTCATCTTTTTTCTGCATTAATACAGCTGCCATAGTATGCTCCGAAGCAAATGAAAACAATATAAAATCCTGAGTGTAATCCGGGCTGATTAGAACCGGAGCTGAAGAAAGAGCCAATTTTACTAGATTGAAAGATTTTATAGCCTCTTCGGTCCATTTCACTTGGCTATCCTTCTTAAGCATGTTTGTAATTTCTCTTAGGTGTTCAGCAAGATTAGGTACAAAGCGACGTAAAAAATTCATCTTACCATTAAAAGATTGAATCTCCTTCTTGTTCCGGGGAAGATCAATTTTTTGAATCGCTTCTACACGTGTTGGATCAATACGAATGCCATCTTTTGATATGATGTGTCCAAGTAGTTTTCCTTCATCCATGGCGAACAAGCTCTTCTTCGGATTCAACGACACACCATATTTTCTGCACTTTTGAAAGACAGTTTTCAAATGATACATGTGTTCTTCATCTGAATTAGAAAACACCGTCAAATAATCAAGGTACACCACCAAAAATACATCCTTCTCATTTGCGAAATCCATATCCATTGCCCGCTGAAATGTGGCACCTGCGTTCTTCAAACCGAAAGGCATTTTAGCGTAATGAAAAGTCCCCCACGGAGTGGTGAATGTTGTTTTGTCTCGGTCATCTTCATGGACCAAAATTTGGTTATATCCAGAATAACCATCGAGTAGTGACATACGAGATGCTCCAACTACTCGCTGAAGTATGTGATCCATTTTTGGCAGCGGATAATTATCCTTCAATGAAACTTTGTTGAGATTCCTAAAATCAATGCACAAACGAATCTCACCTGTCTTCTTTCGTACGGGCACCAAATTAGATATCCAATCAGAAAATCTGATGGGAACGATGATTCCTGATTTGTACAACCTGTTTACCTCCTTCTCAATTGATGGTAGCAATTTTGGATTAAGCCTTCTTAACTTTTGTCTGAAAGGTTTTTGATTAGGCTTAATAGGAATTGTGCACTGAATTATATTGGTATCATATGTCTTCAAGTCGGAATAGTCCCAAGCAAATACATTTGCAAAGGATGACAACAAACTGATATATTTGGCCTTTACCTTTTGTGGCAATGTTTTGGACAGCTTTACCATCTTCGGATGTTCAGCTGTTCCAATATTCACCTCTTCGACTCCTTTCTCTGTTGGCTGCAATGTTGGTTTGCGGGCTACATCATCATGATCAAAGAGTTCTTCTAAACATATCAAGCCTTTAGGAATCACATTATCCTTGAGCTGCAACACTTCCATTTGATTGATCTACACATCATCTTTTCCATCATCATGTTCTACATCAATTGAGGTATCTTTGAACTTACCTTTGTTTTGCAGAAAATCATCAATCTCCTCATCATCTTGGAAAACTTGCCAATATCTCTGATTGTCCAGGACAGTCGGATGATGTTTCACATGGATTTCAAATTTATTACTTGAGTTCATAGGAATCTTCAAATTACTTGCTGCCTTAGCAAGTGCATCTGCAATACTATTTTGAATACGAGGCACACACGTCAAGGTATAATCAGAAAACAGCTTCAAGATGTCTAAAACAGCATTCCGGTATGCCCGCATCCGAGGATGCTTTGCTTGATATTCGCCTTTAACTTGCTTAATCACCAATTCAGAGTCGCCATATACAACAATCCTCTTAGCATTCAACTTTCTTAGGATTTTTAGGCCAGCAATCAAAGCTTCGTACTCAGCCTCATTGTTTGAGCAATCAAAAGCAAGCTTGTAAGAACATACCCGCACATTACTAGGCACTTTGTTCGGAGTAGAAAAAGGATTGCGTACCCAAATACCAATTCCAGCACCATCATTTCCCACTGCTCCATCGAAATCCATGGTCCACAGACCATCTTCCTCTTCTTCTAAGAGCTGAAACTCTTTTTGCTCTATTTTCTCTGCTTGTTGTCCATTATCTTTCCCTGATCGCTGAATGGTATTGTCCTTTTCTTGAATTTCTTTCTTCAAAACTTCTCTGAAATTCTCTGCTATTTCTGGAATATCATCTGCTGCAACTAACTGACTATCAATCTCATTGAAACTATCTGAATACAAAACAAAAGACTCTAAATCTATATGTACATAATTAATCAAATGATTAATTGGTTTCTCCTTGCTTGTGATCATGTATTTCGTTTTTTGCTCCCGATAAAGTTTTCTCATTTGGCCAAACACAGGAATCATTGCATAGGAGAAATCAAGTTGCATTGTTCCTTTAATCTTTGCTCCCCAAGATTTGGAAAGAAGCATGCCAAATCTAGGAGGTATATCCGCCACCACCACATCCATCAAAACGTTTTTAGCCAAAATCTGATCCAAACTGACCACCAAGTCTTTAATGAGCCCAATACATCTCACCCTGCTAGAATCAATTGAATAAAGATCATGCTATTTCCTGGTAATGTCCAAACCCAACTTCTCCATGATAGCCTTCGGCATAAGATTGTGGGAGGCGCCGGAATCAAGCATAGCATTATGCAACACAAAATCATGCACTCTCAAACTAATATAAAAAGGAGGCACATCACTGTCTGGAGACTCACCATTCAATGCTGGTCCAAAAATCAGTTCAGGTTTATCATCTTCCACACTCACCATATCAGACATTGGATCAAAATGCAAAATTTTGGAAACCTGACCTCTATAAGTGCTGTTCCTCATTAACTCAGTCAAGGTAATGGATACCTTTAATTTAGAAATTTCATTTTCTAAACTAAAAGCAGAAGTTTTTTCTACCTCTTTGGCTGGAACATATTTCTTTTCAGCTTTATCTTTTGATACAATTGGCTGATTTAATCTTTCATTTGCTGGTGGAGACTTGCTTGGAGTAGGATTTGCAATTTCTTTTCCTTTATTTGGCACAACAGGAGGCTCATTCTTAGATGCTGGAATGTCCTTTCTCTTCTGGATTGGATTGATGGGGACATTTCTGTTTCGTAGTGAATACTGATGCTGCTGGGTGGACAAGGCATGCATATAACCTCTCTGATACTCATCCGACTCCTCTTCAAGAGCTGTGTCATTTGCCAAGATAAAATCTGCATCCTTCTGTACAGCTGAACTTTTTGCATACTCATCATCTTCAGTGATAAAGGTGGGCATATCATCAGGAGTAAAGAAGTGATTTTCTTCTCCTATTACATTGTCTTCATCATCAGATTCGGGACCAACAAAATTCTGCTGAAGAGGTGTTTTTACTTGCTGCTGTTGTGATGCCGGTTCTTGTGCTCGCTGCTCACGCTGTTTGATCCTGAATTGAGGTTGCTGCTGTCCACGGAAATTAGGATTCCGAATTTGCGGTTCAGGCTTATCAAGTGCTAACCTTTCAATCATCTTCTCTACCTTGCGGAGCACTTGATCTGAGGTAGAAGCTTCTTCCTTTATTGAGACTCTCTTTTCAGCTTTCAATCTAGCTCTCTTGTCATTCAAATTTGCCTCAACACTAACGACAATTTTCTGCATTTCTTCTAAGGTAGCTGGATCTCTCTCTCTTAATTGATAAGCCATGTCCGGATCAAAACCATCCGGGAACTTAAGCAAAGCTGACTTTCTAGATGGCCTTAAATCATTAGGAATTGCATTATAAACCGCATTGAATCTAATACAATAGTCTTGCACGGACTCACCAACATTCCGCTTGATCTTGGTATATTCAGAAGTGATTTGAAGAGGATCTTTCTTAACTTCCCAGCGATCCAAGAACTGTCTTTGCAGCTCTTCTAATGTGGGAATAATTCTAGCTGTCAAAGCTCTGAACCATTTTCTTACCTCACCTGCAAAAGTCTGCACAAATAATCTCATGGTCACATTTTTTGCATCAATCTCATGAAGCTCGAAGAAATTCGTCATTTTGTCTACATGTTGCTGAGCCGTGGTACCTTGGGGAGTGCCATCAAACAAAGGAATTTTACTCTGATAATCTGCGGGCATGTCACCCAAAACTTGAGGCAGCGCGAGAGGTGCAAACCGAGCAGCCATTGCTCTTGGTGGATTTGCAATCGGTCTTGGTGAAGTTGGAGGAGTAGGTGCAGCTGATGTGTGAGGTGTATGAGGAGGGGTGTTCGGAGGAGAAGCGATTTTGGATGTAGAAGGAGTAGATGGAGGTGAATTTACAGCAGACTTTTGATCAGGGATAATAGGCTGCACAGGGATGGTGGGAATGAAGGGCGGTTCGGTAGGAATTCTTGAGGTGGATGCCGTTACGGAAGATCCGAGGGTTGCAGATGCAGCTTCTAGGAAATCAGCGATATTTGAAGCGTGAATTTCACTCTGAAGGTGCTTCAAGATAAAATTCTCAATTGATTTATTGTTTCTTTCAACTTCAAGAGCTACAACAAAGTCAGGATTTGGGACTATAGAACCAAGAGCACTTTCGGATTTGGTTTCAAACAATGACAATTCAAACTTTTCATCAAAATCAAGCTCTTCAAGATACTTAAAAATTGCAGGACATGAACGAGATTTAAACACGAGAATGATAGAAATTCCTTGGTGAATGATTCTTGGAATCAGATTGGGATTTTTGTAGACAGGGGGAGGATTAGGATCTGGATTTGCTCTGGTATGTCTTCTGGAAGCCAGTGTGTTATTATTTCAAGAAATCAAAGGGACATAAACAACTTGTTCAGCCTTTCAAATTCTAAACTTATCATCCAAAAGCTTAGAATTCTCAGATGTACTGGGGTGATTCCCAAGTTAAGTGTCACGATTACAAGATAGAATGGAGATTGACTGAAGTAGCGTTTATCTACTTGCACTAATGCAAAGCAAAAGCGTTTCGAAGGCTACTTGGCATAACTTCAGGCTTCGTCTGTAGCTCATAAAACAAATGACATCAACAAGAAAACCATTTTCTTCCCCAGTATGGTCGCCGATGTTAAGTGTGCCAGTTGCCAGTGAGATAGATTCTGGTGTAAGTGTGAAGGTGACACCAGCCAAAGTAACCTGATATCCATGTAAATGCAGTACAAATAGACGAGCCAACTCATGATGAAATTGAACATTAGCCACCTTCTCATGAAACTCATAACATGACTGATGCTGAAAACAGAAAATGGCTAGAGGGCAGGCCCGTAATTCAGTGAGGGTGATTGGTTCTTCTCTGATATGTCTGCCTCCTCTATGAGGCCTTCGGGGTGCATGTTCCTCCATGGGTGAGTCACTTTGGGTTTCCATTCCATAATCAGATGAATGACCGGATGACATGACTGCTATACAAAATGCCTTGGAGAAAACTGATTGCTGATGTATAAAAAATGTGTTGGACTGCTCTTTTGTGATGTGTTTAAACTCTGCCACCAAGTGGAAAACAAATGAAACAAGGGACTGTTAGGAAGGGGAAATAATAGTAAGGGATTAGGGACTATTGGGATAGATTTATTAGGGAAATATGGGAGAGGGTTTGGGATTTATGTGTGGGAATAGGGTTTAGGGTTTTACATTTAAAAGTTTGAGAAAGGGAATTTGGGGTAGGGGTTTGGTAATTTTAGGGGATAGGGAACAATGAAATCAGGGGAAAAAAATGGAATCAAGGAGAAAAGAAAATGATGGAAAAAGAATAAGCTTGGTGGCAAACAATTTTTGAAACCCTAGGCGACAGCTTTTATTTGAGGAATTTAAGATGATAGGGTTTGATCATTTGTTTGGACACTCAACACATCAACCATCATAGCATAACTACCAAAATTTGATGAACAAGAGAAATGGAGCTCAACCTACTTGAAACAAAGGAAATTTGCACGTTTTTGGCGTTTGGAGGCCGTTCTGGAACTTTTCAGGCCAGTCAGCTGTGTGCGCCACGCAGCTTACCCAACGCACCGCGCCTTCCTAGTGCGTCACGCTCGTTCAAAAATGCACTGCGCGATTTCTCCCAGTGCGCCGCGCCTCCCCGGTGTGCCGCGCCACCTTCTCTATGTGCCGCGCCGGCTTTGATCACAACTTTGGCTTGGAAATTTACAATTTCGCTCTGCGATGTTAGTTCTAGTCTTTGCAGCCTGTCACCAGGGATCAACATGAGCTCTTACTCTGTCTGGTTTTGTTAGATGTTTTGCACATGATATTCAACACAAAACATGTCACAAGTGTGTCCATTAGAAGAAGCTCGGAAAAATATTTCCAACGGTATATCACATTCCCATAACCGGTTCCTGGATTAGAAGAAATGAATGAGTGATTCTTGGTTATGCATGTTTTGAGGTAAGTTGGTGCACACAATGACAAGTTTAGTAGAAAATCAGTTTCTGAAATAATGGTAAGGAATTTTTCAAAAGTGAAAGATTTTTTTTGTTCATCACATACTAAATAACGAAAACCTCCTTCAGTTTGTGCACAGGTGCTACTATGTGGGAGATATACAGTGATATTTGGAGCCTACATTAAAACAAAGCAAATTTTTCATATTTTTTATTGTTTTAATCATTTTAGTGCGGGGCCATTTTGCAACAGATGAAAAGTAATTTTGCAAAACCCAAGGAGGTTTTTGTTAAGCATGAGCCATATAACAAAAACATCTTTTAGTTTTTTCACAGGTGTTATGGATTGGGATATTTGACTAGATCTTTACAGCTCATTTTCACAGATTTAAATTTTTAATGATTTTCTGTTTTAGAGATGATTTTGTGGAACAAATTACGAGCTACTGGAAACGAATTTCCCAAATTTGAGAGAGGTTTTTCTCGAACATGACCTTATCTACAAAAACCTCTTTCAGTTTTGTAACAGGTGCTATGGTTTAGGAGATACGAGTTCATATTCAACACCTATTTTCAGGAATTCGGCCCAAGTTTAATGTAACTAATTCTATTTTGAAGAAAATGGTTGAGCTCAATTCCTTAGTACAAGGATGAGAAAATGTATATATTTTATGAATTTCATAGTGTAGGGGTTGGATTTTGGTAGAAGGTTGGATACTTGGGATTGCTTGGCACCCTATTGTACATTTCATTTCTGCAATTTTGGCAAAGGAAGGACCAGGGTTTTGCAGCACTTGATTGGGATCCATGTGGCTCTATGTTTTGATGGTGTGTTTCTCTATGTATTTTTAAGTTCAATGATGTTTATGTGTATCATTTTCCCTTCTCTTTTCTTCTGCAATTAAACAAATGAGTGATTAAGGTAGAATTCATTGGACTGCTATGCTCTGCATGGATATTTTGTTTAATTCTTCATGTTTTCATCTGTTTGAGGAGGACTCTTGAGACCCTCTTTCCCTCCTTAGCTTCTCACCGGTCTGATCCATCCATTCATTCGATCCAAAGCATCAAAACGATTGCCTTCCTTGCCCCAATCAGAACTCTGCAAAAAACTAGGCCTCATCCCCGGACCCAAATTTGCCTGTCCCTTTTTTCCAACAAAAACCCTTAAAAACTCAAATCAAATCCTTGCATTTCATACCTAGCCTAAAATTAGTTGGTATTTCAGTCATCTCCAGCCCCATTAATTATCTTTCACTGAGATTGACCTGGAGAGAGCCCTCTCCTGTCCTCGTAGGGCTAGCTACGAGGCTGAGCGTGGTTTGATGTGGACCTAGAACCTTGTCTTTTCAGCCTGAGGCAAATCTAGGCTCTAACATGCCCAAAGAGTCAAATCATGGTGAAATATATTTAATTCAATTGTCAATTTTTTATATGTGACTATTTCTGCACGTATTATTACATGTGTCTTATATGTGTTTTTTTTTTAATAACTCTAATGTTGAGATCCTCGAGTTTCCTGTGTTTTACTCTTTGTTTTTTAGTGTCAGGAGCATACTGTTTATACTATAGAGTTTCAGAGCAATGAATTTTAATTGTTATAGCCTTTGAAGTCCACCTCTTGACAATTTGTAGAACTTACTGCACTTTTTGATAGGTATGTGCCAATGGATTTTCATGACATTTCTTGGGGTTTAACATTGTTTAACCTGTACCGTTCAATTCCATTTATTTTTTACATTATGTAAAATTGTCAATTTGGAATACCCAAGTTTCCTGCACACTTTTTGTTTGTCATTCTGGATCTTCTAGTATGCAATGCCTGCCACCCATCCCCTGTAAGGGCCAAGGTTGAGGAACCAAGAAAAATTTGTTGGGCTGTACAAATTTAGGTCTTGATGGCAACATTTTGTCTTCAGGAGGCTTAAAATGTGTAGTAACGATTGAAGCCAATTGTAGGAACCTATAGCGAAATCCATCGCCACAGAACCCAGTCTTGCAAAAAAATCATAGCCAATCACAAACGTCAGGCCATTTCACCAATGCACTAGTCAAGAGCTTAACAATTCTTGAAAGAGAAGTTTTAGTGCTTCCTGACTGAGATTTAGTGGACCCTAAGTTGTGTTCCTCATCCCTTAAATTCCTTAGGAAACCTGAATGAAAGGTGTGCGACCTTAAAAGTATTTATAACCGGGGTTAGTCTCAGTACGTTAGGGGTTAAGTCCCTTTTTGTGCCCAGGAAGGAGATTAACAAACTATAGACTTGACCACTGCCAAAATGCAGTTTCATGACACACAAATTCAATGTTAAATTAAACTAGATGATAAATTTAGGAGTATAGGTAAATATTCTTTGACTACTTAACTAGCTTCTTTAAGTAACTACTTTAACAAACTACGTTAAAGAGTCTAATGGCCTACTGTATATGGATTCTACAAATATTTTTGCCCAAGATTGTATGATAGAACATGATTATATCACTGTCTAAATATTTATTACCAAAAATGGATGCCTATAGTAAAATGCACATAGAAATGTCTTGTCTTATAGGCATAGGTGCATTAGTGTTGTCTATTTGAATGTGTCAAAATAACAACTCCTTGATTCCTCTAAGCAGGAGAACATTGTACATGATTGCATAACTCCAAACAAAACTTTCCTACAATCCTATGGAAAATAATTTGGCACTCTTTTATATATCCATTTATTATTCGGATGAACAAGGTTGAATGGGATGTATTTACATGAAGAATTTGATTTATCTTTGATTGCAATTATGGGATTTCATGCAACAGTCAATGTTTGTTTCATCTGCATAATGTGATAGATTTTTCCATTTAGGTTTGTCATATGCACATAAAGTTGACCACTTCCTTCTTGCAGTGCTTCAATTATGTTCTGTTCTTTGTTTTTACGCTTTCTCTTAGTCTGTGATCAATGTTTTACAATGGATTAGGCATATTCCTGAAGAAGAAATCTCTCGCAGTCCAATTTATATGATTCTAATGTTATTCCTATGAAGGCTATTACAAGTGGTGCAGTCACATCCATCAAGCTAATTGGTAGATCGTAGAATAACATGAGTAAAGAACCCTAATAACAAATTTGGAAGTATTGAAATAAAAAATCATTATTGACAAAATAGAGATGTATAACTACAATTTTGAATAAAGTTAACAACCTTGGTGCAATGGAAGCAATGAATTATTAAAGCTTAGGGTTCAGGAAAAACACTTCAACTTCCAAAATTGTCTTAGCTTACTATTAGATGATCATTGATATAAATATTTATGCGTATCTTGGAGGGAAAATTGATTCATATGAGAGAATATATCACTTGTTGTCTACTTTTGTTGACATATTTGCATTTCCTCATCGTGACTGCTTACCTCGTGTGTGGTGCACATTTGTTCTTCAAGATTTGGAGAGCTACAATTGCACTCTTGTGTCATAGGTGATTTTTTGTAGTTGTAAAAAAATAAAATTGAGCCTTTTAGATGTCTCAACATGAATGTGTACAATGTACAATGTAATCCTCCTGAACTCTGAGTAAATTTGCCTCCAACCCTGTTGTTCAGGGGAACTTGCAGGCTAGTATTTTGAGAAGTTGCTAGATGCTGGAAATAATATTGACACTGCAATATAATTCCAAAGTTTAGTCACTCTCTACCTATAGAAAAATTCAGTCAATTCTTGTTCATAAATAATGATAAGTTTTTCTCATAAAATAACAAAAAAAGTTGTCTAAGGTGAAAAATATAACTAATAAACCAAACTTATATAACCTTCAAAATAATGCACAAAGTAATGTCATATTTACAATTTCATTTTCTTATAGAATAACACAAAAGCTGTCCAAATTAATGTCAAATATAGATGGGGATACATAAAGAAGAGTTATATAACCTTCATAGTGGGATCATAAAATCCCTCTCTTTGGTGTGGGGACTTCAAACGTTCCTCAAGGATTTTTTATACCATGGAATTGGGCATTGAATTTCCAATTAGATTTTCAAAATTTTTGAAGTTAGCGACACCATTAAAGGAAGTATGATTCTCATTCCTTCTTATCTAGGAAAGAAGATGTTGTTGTAATTGACTTTGTTGCTGCTCCTTTTGTATTTTCATTTCCTTGCTTTCATTTGTTGTACTTGCAAAGCATGCACAAGTATTTACAAACAAGACAATTATTACAGTTCAAAACATATCTTCTGAACTTCATATGTATGTAAATTAAATAAAAAACACTTCCCTTATTTCTATCCACGAAATTAAGGGTTAAGTAAAATATGGGAGGCCACTTGAACATACGAAGCTGATTTCTTAGAGTGCTTCTAATTTTCCTGTGAGATGAAGATATCCCAAAACACAAACAACCATTCAAACAAAAAGCCTCAAGGTGCATCAATCGTTGGAATCCAAATCCAGTTACTTGTTAGAACATTATTTATAATTGCAATAGCCACATAAAATTCCAATAAATTGAAACTTTATTACAAAGAAGAAATCTAAACATACAGAAAGTCAATGTGCATTAGTAACCCTGCAAAAATCTCAGATAAAATTCTAAATAAAAAAATGAGCCAAACAAGAGACCAACATGCAACCAAATGAGATTTATTGGCACAAAGCGAACCAAATGAAGCCAACTCAATCCCTTAATGAAGGTTGGGGAATCAAATCACTTGAGATATTGACTACTCAGAGTTGAAGAGTATTATATTGTTTGTTATATAGATGTAGCCAGCTCAATCTGTGATTTAAGGTTGGGGAATCAAACCACTTTGTTAAACACACATGGATAGCAAGACAATGTGAAAGATAAATCATGTGAGTTCATTTTTTATTAACATCAGATATACATTTATAGTACAACATATGACTCTTGGGTTTCAGATCCCAAGGTCTCTTGGACTGCTTTTATCCATTCGACTTCCACACTAACCCATTAGGATTAGGTGTCCAACATTCCCCCCCTTAATCCGAAGGGTTATGTATGAGTCCAAGAAGAGAGCTGTAATACAAAATGTGCAAAAAATGCATGGCAACACTAGGCTGAATGTGCTCTATGAAATGTTGGTATAAAGGGCGGTGGTTTAAGGATGACCACCAACACTGGAACGCTTAGTGCAGTTCCCGGAACTCTTCCAATACTGGCAAGAAACTGAAGTTTTCTGCCAGAGGAAGTGATCCTATTGTTTTAAAGAGGGAAACCTTCAACCATAAAAGGGAGGTCTCACCCCACATAAAAGGTAAAACTTCAACCTGAAAAGGGAAGTCTCAACCTGTGATGGTTTAAGGATAACCAACAACTCTGGAATGCTTAATGCAATTCCTGAACTCTTCCAAATCTGGCAAGAAGCTGGTGTCTTCTGCTAGAGGAAGTGTTCTCAATCTGTGATGGTTTAAGGATGACCAACAACTCTGTAATTCCTGGAACTCTTCCAAAACTGGCAAGAAGCTGGAGTCTTCTGCTAGAGGAAGTGTCCCAGATTGCCAACTGAAGGCATGTTCAGGCATCTTTGTCTCTGGCTACAACTCTGAAACTAGTGTGGCAGGTTGTGGCTCAGGCTCGCTTGATGTGACTTTGAAGCTTGTAGATGACCATCATTTCCCCCCCTGTCAGATACAAGGTGAGAAGATGGAGAAAACTCAACTGCAAGACTGTTCAATATTCTGGAACAAGTTCTGACATGTGTTTGGAATATCTTCTTGGCTGTTGATGCCCATTGCCAAGAAGCGATCCATCCAAGACGAATCTTTGTTCTTGCAGGATGTTTGTTTTTGAAGCATCTGTGTGAAGAATGGCTGGTTTTATGACAGTGCTTACATGGATGAAGATCAAAACAGTGATCTTTCAAATGGCCAACTCGGTCACAGTGTTGGCATTTCACGATATGTTGTTTTTGTTGTTGTTGTTGCTGTGGAAGAGGGGCAGAATCTGGAACAGCTGAAGCTGAACTGTCATGAGGAGCAGTTGAACTGTCATGAATGAATCTAGCAGTCTGAAACTGAATGGGCTTGGCATAGTCTGGAATATGAAAGGACAAGTCCTTGTCATATCCAAGACTAGTTCTGTGCTTGTTGTGGACAAGCTGTTCCCAAGGTCTGATGATGGGCTTGGGAAGTGCACACTGAGTTTCTGCATCTGTATATACACCTGCTGCTTTATTTGAATGAACAGTAACCAAATTGACTTGCTGCTGATGGGTGGTTGTCTCAACGTTCTGAACAAAAACAGGTTCAGAATGATGTCTATTTTGATGTAGCTCTTCTTGGTGTAGCTGTGATTCAAGTTGCAAAAAATTAATCTTTTCTTGGGAATTATATAAGCATGTCTGAATTTCTGAGAGAGATCCTTTGCTGATTTGTAATGTGTCATCAACAGTAGATTGTATAAGAGTTTTCATGAACTCTAATACTTCACTGATTCTGGCCATTTATGCGTTAAGAACTGATCAAAACTACTACTTAATGCAGAAAAGTAATACCCACTCACAGTACACAGCAATATCCTTATAAGTGTGCAGCAAATGATCAGTGTGCAACAAGAAGCAACAGGTAGAATTCGAAGATGCTGAAACCGGAATACCAGAAAGCAACTATAATTCTTTCTTTCTCAAAAATTTGCAAGGAGTCAACAAACTAGATAATGCAGATTTGTTCTTATTGAAAACTTTTATATCTCACCACTTGATATAGACATATAATCTCAGTAATAGCTCATCAACACTGTCTCTTGAATATAAGTTTTATAGAGTATCAAAAAACTGCAGCAATGTCTCTCAAGCAGTTCCTTCTAATGCTTAAGTAGGTCTTCCACCTCCAGCTATTGCAAGTACAGTTAAAAAACCACTAATCAAGTTTTATTGCCTCAGGACAATGACAGCTCCAACGTGCATTCGATCTGCAATTAATCTACTCTAGAATCGCTACCAAGGAGGTCAGACTGCTTCAACAATCAATCAGTGCAGCTTCAGAGTTGCTTCATGCTGCAGCCACAGAGAATAGTCATTCTACAGTTAAGTCAGCTCCAGGAACACTAAACAAGTTAGATCGATTGATTTACAAAATGCACACAAAATTGTTCCACGCTGCCACAAAGAATAGTTGACCAGAGCATGGACCCGCGAAATCAACCAATGCCCAGCACTACTCAGAAGATCGTTCTATGCAACCATCGATGATAGTCGCATGGTTTCAAGATTTGACCAAAATGTTGACCACAGAATCAACCGATATCAGTTTTAGAAGGGTTTTGATAAGTGTACTGCAGCTACCGACACCACTTCAGATGCCTATCTCAGAAGGATCACGATCTACTCCAGCGAACTATGTTCAGACAGGTCACACCACCCCAGAATAATGTTCAGTTTCTTTGTCTTCAGGAGATCTTGGCCAGTCCAGGTGACTGGTTACTGATACATCAGCGTCCAATTATGGAGCATTTGAACACAATGCTGCTTCAGAAAACACCCCACTGCATAAGGATATGAAGTTGGAGATGCCGCTAGAGGGTCAAGGGGATACTTCCATTGATAGAGGCAACCATTTTACAGGGAAAAAGCGGAAAGTAGCATCCATGACATCAGGGATCAAATCAACTTTGGTTGAAAACAATAAGAAAATAATTTCTAATCTTAAGCTGGCTGAGCAAGGACATTTAAAACGCCATGAGAAGTATTGTAGTATGTTTGAGCAAGGGCATTTAAAATGCCATGAGAAGTATTGAGTATGTTTGATACCATGTTACGATTTTACTGAAGGCAGCATCAGAGATACGTATGTAAATACGAATATCAGATACCATGTCACGATTTTACTGAAGGCAGCGTCAGAGATAAATACGAATATAAGGCAGCATCAGAGATACGTATGTAAATACGAATATCAGATACCATGTCACGATTTTACTGAAGGCAGCGTCAGAGATAAATACGAATATCAGATACCATGTCACGATTTTACTGAAGGCAGCGTCAGAGATAAATACGAATATAAGGCAGCATCAGAGATACGTATGTAAATACGAATATCAGATACCATGTCACGATTTTACTGAAGGCAGCGTCAGAGATAAATACGAATATCAGATACCATGTCACGATTTTACTGAAGGCAGCGTCAGAGATAAATACGAATATAAGGTAGCATCAGAGATACGTATGTAAATACGAATATCAGTTCACTGGCAGCTACGCTTCAGCGTTTGGTTGTGAAATATACAACGCAGAAAATGAGTCTCAGGACCAACACTTCAATACGGCTCTCATACAGCCAACCAGCCACATAAAATTTGTCCCAAAGAATGAAGCTACAGCAACGAAGACACACTCAAATATGGTCTCGTTCTCCTCAATACACTTCCAGCGTTCATGGTTTTGCATAGAAATGGGAGCTCGGCCTTTAAGGAGTTAGCTCCATGTCCAACATAAGAAATACGACCCACAACTAGTGCTGATGATGAGAGACTTCTTCAAAATGCAAACTCATCCCTTTCATAGAAGGCCCGCACTTGATTTGATAAGCAGTTGTCGGAGCCCGGGAACTGTTTCTGAAAGATGACCCTCACATGATCAGAGGGCAGCGGGGATCGAAGAAAAAGAACAGTTAGGGCACGCGGCTCACAGCCGCCTTCTTGGAATTTCCCTCTGCCTTTCAACCTATTGACGGCCGACGCCTTTCTTTTGCATATAAGGCGGCCTCTGAGTCGACTCGAGCATTACAGAATCACAGCAATCACCGAGAACGCTTGTAATGTCCAGTTCGCATACGGCCAAGGATCCTTACGATAACTTCAACAGGAACGATAACTATTACGGGGATAATGCAGCTAATTCCTCAAAGGCGATGGCCATTGGCAGCAAAATCATGATTGTCGCCATTCTACTTCTGTTCGCGCTCGTTTTCTTCGCTTTCGGTTTCTTGATCTACGCGCGCTACTTCTTGTGGCGCAGGGGTTCTTCCCGACGCCGCCGTCTTGAATTTGTTGAACAGCAGGATCCCCTGAGGCTCCAAAGAGTCGGCCTCAGCAAGTCGGCTATAGAAGCGATTCCCGTGTTCGTGTATCAGTCGGAGAGTCACAAAAAGCGCTTAATCGTGCACCATCTCTCTCCAAATTTCAATTCAGGCAGCGTTCACAACGGTTCTCTGTCGGCGTTCAATGTAGCGCTATTAAAAAAAGGAACTCGAAACATATGATATGAATCTGTGTAACCGTCCATACCAACGCACAATCTTCATTCATTTTGAATTTTTTTCAGCGCTTTATCGGGAATATCCATGAGAAACTCACCAACAAAGTTTCAAGACTGTTTAATGCACCAGAGTGATTCGATGAACTTATACCACAGAGAATAATGGCAGAAGCGTTTTAATGAGATTTGCAGCGCAGAGAGCGAAATGAGCTCGGACAGGCCATCATCAGGACAGAGGGGAAGCAGCGCTCAGTGGACAGAACGACAGAGGCGTTTGAGGACAGATGCATTAAATATGGACAGAGCCCAGTTTGCAGAGAATATGAACCGGTTTTGGAGTCTGAGCGCATTCAAATGAATATGTCAGGGCAGCGCTCAGGTTATGACAGCGCTCAGGTGAACGTTTAGGAATAGGACAGCCTTCAAGCGTTTTAATGTCAGGATGGCAGCACAACAGAAGCGCAGGAAACATGCACTGTACACAATACGCCACTTAATGATTTTTATATACCATAAAAACTTCCAAACATATATGAGTTCAACGACTTCCAACTAATTTGCAGAGATGGACCATAAAAAACTCATTAAGACATAGAGGCGTTGGTTTACACAGGCCACAAAAAACAAGTGGCTTACACAATATTGAGAAGTTTATGAACGAACCAGCTTTGATACCATGTTAAACACACATGGATAGCAAGACAATGTGAAAGATAAATCATGTGAGTTCATTTTTTATTAACATCAGATATACATTTATAGTACAACATATGACTCTTGGGTTTCAGATCCCAAGGTCTCTTGGACTGCTTTTGTCCATTCGACTTCCACACTAACCCATTAGGATTAGGTGTCCAACACACTTGATAGCTTGACTATATTCCACAAAAGAGAAGAACCACCCCCCTTGTACTGTTTGTTGACTAACTAAGATCAGAGGGAAGGAACATCTTCAAGAGGATTGTAGGTCAACAAGCCTAACATACATGTTCCTGAAGAGGAGTGCAGGTCAAGAATCCCAATAGACAAAAACAGGTATGAAGGAAACTATGTAGTTTGCAAGGCTTGCTACCCATATCTTGCAAGGGCCAAGGTTGAGGAAATGAGAAAGGATGTTGTATAGGTTTTTAATTATGGGAGATGGTTGTGCATTGGAGGGAATATCAAATGGTGGAGAACTCGAGGCAAGTTGGAAGCTCAACAAGCCCACACTCACACTGATCTACGGTGACAACCATAATACAGTTGATGGCGATACTAGTCTTGTATTTTCTGAAGACATTTCTCGCCGCTTCAGGGCTCTTAGGTTGAATACAATTGTAGTCACTGAAACTAAGTGGCCTACATTTATTAAACGTAATGTACAAAAGCAATTATTAACAAAAACAGGTAGGCATTTTTTGTTTTTAAATATTTTTTCAAAATGTAAACCATTAGAAGATTTCATACCCGACAGGGACTACCACTGCCTACCTTCATTTGTGGTGAAAACATAACACAAATGCACACATCTTCATTGAGATGAAAGTTTCATATAGATATGAAAATAATGTTACTTTGACATATGTTTATTGAAGTGAGGGTTTTACATATGAAGATTCTAAAATGTCAAATATCTTACACACATACAATTGTAAAAAGAAACAATGTATTTGTGTAGTAGAGTTGATGCAGTTATAACTAATGAACTTAGGCATTAATGTTAAGACTCTTTTTTTAGAATGAAAACTTAAATGAATGAAAACAATTGTTGTGGATCAAAATCATTAAGAAAAATTACCAAATTAAACTTCAAAAGGAACTTCACTTCCAAAGAATAAATAAATACAATACAATAAAATATAATTTATACACAAACATCCAATTAATCACTCTTTAGTTAAAAGTTGGGGAAATTAGGTTATTTTATTAGTTCATTGTCTATTAGGATCTTCCCACTAAATCTAGGCAGACTAAATGAAACTTTACAAAACTTTACTTGAGAAACTTGAGGGAAGTAAGTCATAGTAAAGCACCTTCTTTGGACACTGTAAAGTTGCGAAGACTATATAAGATGTGGTGTGGTTTAAATTTGATCATATTAGGTTCAACCTTTTCATTAGTGATATACCTTTTATTAGGTGTTTGAAGTTGTGAGAAAGTGATATGTTTGAATGTAGTGGTTCAATGTTTTAATATCAACAAAACATTAACTAAAATTTGGCTTTACTATGTTTGATGGAACTATGCATTAAATATAAGGTTTTTCTAAGACAAAGATCACATTAATGTCATCATGTTTTTCACATTGTGTTAGTATCCACGTCATCTATCTTTGCCATGTGCACTTACATATAACAATAAAGAAGTGCCATTGTGCATTACTTCGTTGTGCTCATTAGTCACTCATTCTATCTAAAATATCATTTTATAATGGTATACAAAATTTTGAGTAATTTTTAGCATTAGCATTTAGATTGCTACATACCCATTATCCATGCACCTGTCACTTTTGATGAGGCACTGAATTGGATGACTACAATTTAGATATAAAGTTCCAATCTAGATGGAAAAATTTCGAGATTAAATGCATTACTTTATTTCAAATGAGTGAAATTGTACCTTGCTTGGCACTCAAGTTGCTATAAATTCTTCAAGTTATCCTAATTTTTTTCCCATTATCTCTAGTCACCCATATTATATATTAAAAAACAAGCTAAGATGGTGGCTGCGGAATTAGATCTCAATAGCAATCTAATTGGTCACTAGGTTAAAGCAGTCATCCATTGTTAGTTAGGTATTTCCAGATTATGCAACCTCCAAAACGAGGTTGCAAAAATATAATCATTTGTGACAAAGACCATTTGGCGAAGGTAGAGAGGTTAAAATATCTACAACTCTAACTTCATCTAAGGTTCAAACCAAGTCAACAATGCCACCAACCTTTATTATATTCAAACATTTTCTTGACATAGAATTGGATATTTTAGAAACCAAAGGATGTTAATGTGTGTTACAATTAGGATGTCCTAACCCCAAAGCAACCAATTAAGGAAAAAAATGTGACAATGACAAGGTCATGAGCATTTTCATCAAATAATGAAGTGATCATCACGCCTTAAAAGTTTGTTGTCCCATACACCCTTAGCTATGAATATTTCACCTTTTGTACTTCATCGTCTATTGACATTTAGAAATCTTGAAGATCATCAAATTTACATCACAAATAGTATCTCCTCTATTTTAATGCTGTGAGCAATTAATTTACCAAATATGTTATTTATTCCCCTACAATGAATGTGATTTCATAATTGAATAAATATTTCTTGGTAAAAGCATGTCATAAGTTAAGTTGAGGCTTGCCTTTATAAGCCCACTTTTATCATTTTTTTTTTTAACCTATGAAGCAATTTTCTTTAAATTAAAATGATTAGTCACTAAAGTAAAAATAAAATGGTTTTGATGTTAGATTTTTCTGAGAAAAGAATGGAGAAAAAAACGAATACATCTTTAATTTATGACTCTATACTATGTTATTAGGCCCACGTACGTATGGATTTTTTTTGATGAAAATCATTTTAAAAGATAGATAAATACATCTTTGGATATGTATTTTTTTCCATGCAACTTAACCCATGAGACGTGAAAAAAGGCTTCAATGGCTTAACCTTTATTGGTGTGAAATGTATTCTCCAAGATTGTTTCTTCAAATTGAATTAGACATCTGACTAATAACACCCAAACATCTATAAATTTTGTACATTCAAATTATGTACAAGGTTTCTCAAAGTACACTAGGTAATGAAACCAATTCATTATTAGTTCTAGGCAAGACTTTAGCAATCGATTTTCCTTTTGATCACTATTAGTCTAACATTGACCAATGCAATTTATAATGTTTAACTTTGAAAAATAAATATTTATTTTTTAATATTATTAAAGAAAATATTTTTTCAAACATTTAATTGGACCATATTTTGAAGGTTTTACTGCAAACTTTGCACAATATAATTCCATGTAGATAACCACCTTATATATTTTATACCACGATTTATGGATATGGTTGCAATATTCATGCATGATTTTTAGATATTTAAGTAGTGATTTTTTATTCTTAAGCAGGAGAACCATCCAAAAATAAAATCCTTGAAAATATCTTACACTCAAGTAAATAAAATATTTACCATCAGTTACCTCTGACCATAATTTAAGCATACCTTTTGATGAGTACTCCATTTGCCATTATTTTGCTCATTAAAACACTAATTTTTCCTATATATATCATTCATTTTTTACCCTTGATCTCCTATAAATATCGCTATCTATGGCTACATGTATACTTGTGTATATTTTCTTAAGTAATTTAAGTATTTCTCTTATTTAAATATTAAAAGAATTGTTAAAGGAGTATTTTGGTGTGTATGACTAGATAGTAATGCGCACGAGCGCGCGCACACACATACATATATTATGGTTTGCACTACATATTATGGCTTGAGATTAAGTAAAATAATCTCAATAGAGAGGATGGCTAGGGGATCAGTGGTTGTTGGGTCCCAACCCTCTCCTCCTAGTCGCTGTCTTCCTTTCTTCCTCTCCCTTAAATAAATTATTAATTATTTTTTAATATGATGATATTTTTTGAATTCTCTAATATTTATATTAAAAAAAAGAGCCCTCTTGGACTATTAATTGTAACTTAATTTAATTTAATTATTAATTTATAAAATTAATTTAAAACTAATCGATTTTATAATTAATTAATTTAAAATTAATATATTATTTTTCACCCGTAAATAGACTATTAATTAATTACTGTAATATGTTTCTAACACTCATAATTCTAAAAACTCTTTGATTAAGAATATAAAATTAATTTAATTTTAATATATATTTAACATATATTTTAATTAGAATATAATGAACTATTTATATAGCTTACTCTAATTTTAACTTTTATAACTAAATAATATCTAACAATTTTAAATTAATTTATTCTAACAACTTTAAATTAATTTATTTTAACTTTTATAACTAAATAATATTTATTTAAGAACTTTGATACCTAACAATTTTAAATTAATTTATTCTAACAATTTTAAATTAATTAATTTTAATTAGAATTTAATCAAATAGTTTTAATATTTATTTTAATCTATTTTATAATTTACTTAATATATTAAAATGATCCATTTACATTAACAAGAATAATAAATTAACTTATAAAGTCAAACTAGCCGTTTCCCGGTCCAATCTAGCTGTTGTCATTCTAGCCGTTACCTGTCTAGAAAATTGGGTCATTGGATATTCTGCCCTATGTATTTAATGTGCAATGCGAGATCTGCTCACTCAACTTTTCCTAACGATGAACCACACTAGTTGGTTCGAAACGCGTCGACACAAGTATCTCGATGTGATTTTCGCCGAAGAATCTTCTCAAAAAATTGATATGGATCACAGAAGCCTAAATTCAATAATTCTTCAATTCATTTATCATATCATAATCATGCAACATAATCTGTTTTTTAACCCCTTTATCAATTTTCAATCTTTCAGGAAAAGGTTGTGTTTGAACAAAAACTGAAGGTTGTTCTATCATGGGAATTGAGTTTATTGGTTTATTTTTGAGATTTTTCCTCTTGATGCACATTTCTCTTCCTTAGAGAGATTTTCTTTTTCAGATTCTTGAATAACAATTGATGGTGACTTATTTTCCAATACTCTACTAGATCTATGTTGGACATTGTTTAGATCTAACGGAGTTATCATGTAGGTTTGGAAATTTTGTCCTTCCACATTGTAAACAGGTTGTGAATTTTTATTATTATTCGGGTTTGGAAGTGGTTGAGCAGGCAGTTGATTTGGTCTTTGAGGAAATGGTAATGAAAGTTGTGGATTTGGATTTTGAGGTTGGGTTAGTTGAACAGGATGAGGAAAATATTGGGGTGGAAAAAATGGTAGGTTTGTTGATATTGAGGGTACTTTCCATAATACTTTTTTCATCATTATGCCCAAGGTTGAGGCCAAGATTTCCAAGGCATGGGTGCATTCCAATTTCTTTGTGATAGTTGTGCAAATGTTTGAGTGTTAAAACCTTGGGTCATATTTGGTTGTGAATTTTTCCATGGTCTCTTAGCAATAAACATAAGGGTTCTACTTGATTTGGTATTACTTCCTCTTGATAGAAAATTTTAAGACCTGTTATTTAAGGACATTTATTTATATCATGATTTTCTGCACATATAACACATGTTTCTACACTTTTTAAGTCAAGAGGGAATTCTCTCAAAGCATGCTTCTTTCTACATTTCAGACGAAAGATAGATAATGCAACGTTTTCAACCTTTTGCTTGTTTTTTACTTTAAGGGTATCTATTTGTTCACTAAGATGCCCCAAAATATCTGTTTTAAAATTTTCAAGCAAATTGCCTAATTCAGCCCTACTTACTGTCCTAGCTGCATATTTATTAATCCTAGACATGATATGATCTCTTGGCTTTTTCCTAGTTCTTACTTTACCTCTTGAAACGTGTATGCATAACTCACAAATTTCTCCAAATTTTAACTGAGAAATATCTCCCTTACCCATCAAATTGAGAAGAATCCACTCATTTTTGATGGATTTTAACAAGAGATCTTTCAAAGTTTCTTCATCTAGATTATGCATTTTAGCCCTTTTAACATTAGAAGCAAATCTTTCAATGAAATCTTCAAGATTTTCATCCTCTTTTTGCATCATTTTAAAGACTTTATCCTTAAGATTACGGGGCATACAATAATCCTTATATTTATCTAAGAATGTAGTTTTCATTTGTTCCATGTTCTTATAGAATGTACTTATAATCCCATGAACCATTTTAATGCCGCATCCTTAAGAGTTGCTGGGAACAATTTCAACTTTTGAGTGTCAAGCAAGTAGTAATAAGATTTACACAAGACTTCATATTCAAAGAGAAATGTTTCAGGATCTTCACTCCTTAAGCCATGAAGATTTGGAAGGATGGAGGGTGAGATATTTTTCACTGTGGCTATGGTATCTTCATCGAGGATGGAAATGCAAAAGGTTCTGGATCTCCTCTATCACCTCATCTTCCTCTTCCTCCACCTCTTCCACCTCCTTTATTTCCTCCTATTCCACCTCCAATCCTAGGTTGTTCACCAGTCACATTATGTACTTATCCTTCCCCTTCTCCAACCATTGTAGATTCTTCAAAACTAAAGTAAGGTTCCAAAATTGGATTTTCTAATTCCTCTTCTAGTTCTTTTGGTTCTTCTATCAATGGAAGGTTAAAATAAGTTTCTTCCTCTTCTTCTCCACTAGGGATTTCTATTTCTTGTCCTAGAAGTTGCTCTCGAGTTGAAGATAGAAAAATTACTCCTTCTATTGGGAATGTAGGATCCTCTTCTTCTATTATGGCTTCAGTTGATGAATCTCTAGGTTAGACTTCAAATTTAAGTTCCTCAGGAAGTTTGTGTTTTCCTGCAATAGATGTAATATGAGTTTGGGTGGATGGTGTGGCACTATGAGGTCATGGTGGGGTGAGCGATGATGCTGGAATCAAACTTCTATCTCTACCTACAAATCTACTGCTAGATTCTCTTTCTATATCGATATCATTTTTGTTTTTTTTTTCAATTTTAAAAGGAAAAGAAAAAGCCTCCTATATACACTTCCCCGACAACAACACCAAATTTTTTAGTAATTTAATGATCTGGATTTAAACAGGAACGTAACAAATTACAGAGATAACCATAAACACAAAGATCCAGCAGAAATAATGCTTCATTTCATTAATGTAAAATACTGAAATATGCTTACAAACAACAATGGAAATAAACCAGCTAGGGCGATGATAGCTTATCTCTGAGAAGAGATGTGGCGGCTACATGCCTCTGAATTGTGTTACAATGAGGCTCGAAGGCCTATTTATTGTTGAGAAACAATGGAAAACCCTAAACATCCAAAAACCTAACCCTAGAAGGTGAAATGCCAAACCGTGGGCCCCGTTTGGGTAAATTGGTACATCAACTTCCCGGGGTCGTAACTTTGGCATACGATCTCCATTTGACGCGCACAATATCTCGTTAGAAAGATCTATCCGAGAACTACAACTTTGGGAAGATAAAAATTAATACATAGACCCATGTTGCTCCTAATTTTCCCAAAAAACGTCATTTAGGGCCTCAAAACAGCTCCGGAAGTTCAGGACCCGAAAAACTGCTAAAAATAGTAAACCGTGCTACAATTAATGAAACTGAAAAGCTGAAAGAAACAATGGTGGGGGTCCAAGTGGACTTGGCAGGTGGCCACCAATATCCACCTAGATCATTCCTCGCCCCCTAGGAAGCAATGGATTACGTTGAGTTCCTCCATGAGATGAGGAAACTTTTGCTGAACTTGGTGCCTGGTGAGCCACTTGCCCTAGTGAAGGAGTTGGCCTGCTTTGACAACTCGATACAATTGGATATTCTGCTGGCGAGTGTGCTTGATCTGTGTGTCCATGATCTGATCAGTTGCAACTTGTTCCATGCAATCTGGATTTAACTCTATGGGTGTGAGTTGTTCTGCAATGTCGGATGTGTCTAGTAATAGTGGAAGGTATGGCCGAAGGCGGTCCACATTGAACATTGGGTGTAGGCCAAGGAATGGGGGAATGCTGAGCTCAAATGCATTGTCTCCCACAGCCTTGGTAATGGTGTAAGGACCATATCAGAGTGGTCTGAGTTTTCGATAGGCTCCGGTAAGGCATTCCTTTTGCAAATGCAACCAGACTTTGTCGCCCACCTGAAACTTGTGTGGCACCTGATGTTGATCATGTCGCTGCTTGTACTTGGCATTTGATTTCTCCAGAATGTCATGGACCTGCTGGCGAATATGTTGGATGTGCTCAATGAAGCTGTTTGCCTTATCTGTTTCAGACTGGACATGAGCCGAATCTATGTGAGTAGCTGCAAATGGCATGGCCACATCAATGGGACAGTGGCTAGAATCCCAAGCCCATCTGAAAAGGGTTGTGGCCAGTCGAGTTGTGGAGAGCCCGGTTATAGCTGTGCTGAACATAGGGGAGGCTCTTGTCCCATGTGCGTGGATTCTTTGAGTTGTACATGCGCAGAATGTGTATGATCATCCTGTTGACAACCTCTTTCTAGCCATCAGTTTGAGGATCTAAGGGTGTGGACTTAGTGAGTTTGGTGTCCAGCATCGACCAGAGACTGGGCCAAAATGTACTGAGGAACCTGCTATCTCGATCTGAGATGATAGACTGTAGGATCCCAAAGTGTACCCACACTCATTCAAAGAAGAGTTTAGCACTAGCTTCTGCTGTGATATTCTTCTTGTAGGCTTCCATAATGGCTATCTTCGAGAACATGTCGACGACCACAAAAACACAGTCGTTTCCATGCTTAGTGAAAGGAAGGCCTGACATGTAATCCATGGATATGGATTCCCAAGGTCGACTAGGGGTAGGTAGCGGGGTATAGAGGCCTTGCTTCTTGATGGTCGGTTTGGCAATGGCGCAGGCAGTGCATGATTTGATGTACTTCCCGACATGTTGTCGAAGATTCCACTAATAGAAATACTTCTGCAATACTGCCACTGTTTTCTCGACCCCGAAATGCCTAACAGCTTGACTGTAGTGTGCTTCCCAAATCATCTTGGCACGCTCGCTTGAGGGAACACACAGGTGACCTAGGTGGCATAACAGGGCATCCTGGAGGTGAAAATCTAGAACATGCTGACCCTCCAAGAGTGTCTGGTATGTGTGGCCGAATTCTGGGTCGCTTTTGTAGAGAAGTGGCCAATCAAAAGCCTCGTGCCCACAAGAGTTGAGCATGGTGGTTAATGCCATGATTGGTGGCCGACTGAGGCAATCCGCAACATTATTGGTGCTGCCCTTCTTATACTTGATATTCAAATGGAACTGTTGTAGGTATGTGGACCACTTCTGATGGCGATCATTCTGCAATTTCCCTTGGGTCTGTATGAACTGCAGGGGTCGGTGGTCTGTGTGGATGACCGTTTCCTTCCCAAAAATGTAATGCTTCCATTGTCGGCAGGCCTGCACAATGGAATACACCTCTTTTTCATAAGTGGGATACTTTCGGACTGTGTCTGAAAGTGTCTCACTGTGATATGCCACTGCATGCTCGTGTTGAGTAAGGACTGCCCCAATAACATAGTCAGAGGCATCAGTCTCGACGTCAAATGGTTGTTGCAAGTCTGGTAATGCGAGCACTGGTGCCGTGTAGAGGCGATCTTTCAATTTTGTGAATGCCTTTTGTTGAGATTCAGACCAAAAGAATTTTGGTTTCGCTCCTCCCTTGGTGACTTGACTCAAGGGCCAAGTGATATGAGAAAATCCCAACATGAACCTGTGGTAGAAGTTGGCAAGACCTAGAAAACTGCAAAGCTCTGTTAGAGTGGTTGGAGATGGCCAATCTCGAATGACTTGGATCTTAGCTGGATCCACATGCACCCCCTGTTCATCAATAATGTATCCTAAATACTAAACCTGGGTCATGCCAAAAGTGCATTTCTCCAAATTGGCACATAACTTGTGTTGTTGCAGTGTTTGGAGAACCTGTCGGATGTGGTGGAGGTGCTCTTCCCAATTCTGGCTGAAGATCAGGATGTCATCCAAGTATACCACTACAAATGAGTTGGTGAATGGCTGTAAGATGTCATCCATTAGCCTCATGAAGGTTGCAGGAGCATTCGTCAATCTGAAAGGCATAACCAACAATTCGAAAAGGCCCTCCTTGGATTTGAAGGTAGTATTCCACACATTGGAGGGTTCGATTGGTACCTGGTGATATCCTAACTTCAAATCGATCTTGCTGAAATATTTTGCCCGCTTCAGTTGGTCCAGGAGGTCATCAATCCTTGGGATCGGGTACCTATTACAGACAATGATCTTATTCATTGCCCGATAGTCAATACAGAGTCTCCAAGTCCCATCCTTCTTATGTACCAACACGATTGGGCTCCCACAGGGTGATGAACTCGGACGGATGTGACCTTTCCGTAGCAGCTCCTGAATCTGCCTCTTGATTTTATCGTTCTCCAGAACGAAGCGCTGATAGATTGGTCCATTGGGCAGCAATGCACCTAGGGTTAGATCGATGGAGTACTTGATCTGACAGTGTAGAGGAACCCCTGTGGGGGAGGTGAAGATGTCCTCGTACTCCTCCACGACCTTGTCCATCTGTAGTTGTCGTGCGGAGGGGCCCTGTCTGGAGGTCGTGGCCACCGTCTTCTTCTTTCCTTGAGGGCGTATCATCAGGAAAACAAATTTCCCTGTTTTGGAAATGAGCTTACTACATTGCTTTGTAGTAACCAAAGAGATGGCGGTAGGCAGTGCTACCTCTGATATCCTGTACAACTTATTTCCCAAAGTAACAATAACAACGCGGGGCCTTGATTCATACACAGCATGTCCCTTCCACAAGTATGGTTGCCCTAATAATACATCACAAACTTCAAGGGGATAAATGTCACATAATACCTCATCCATGAAGGGCTTGATGTTGTATGGAAGGCGACACTACTGGCTCACGCAAAGATCCCGTCCTTAGTGAAGCCACCAAATGGTGTATGGTTGTGGATGTGCTGTGGTCGGTAAGCCAAGTCGCTTCACGACCTTTGCCGAAGTGAGGTTCTTTTGGCTCCCACTGTCGACAATGAACTATAGCAGGGAGCCCTTTACCCACATCTAGGAGTGGAAGAGATGCTCCTCCTCCTCTGGATCTTTGAGTTCCTCCTTCTGGATCTTCGTGGTGGCAATGGTGGTGTTGGGCTCCGCATCGATAATCTGCTTTCCTTTTTCATTCCCCTTGTTGGGTTCTAACTCAGAGTCAGAACATGCATCTGATTCTGAAACCTCTAGCTCAGCCACTAGTGACTGCTTGGCCCGACACTCACTTGTGTTGTGAATGGAGCTCTTATGGAACTCACACCACTTTCTCGTGTCCTTTTTCGGCTTCATGGTGCTGGTCTTTGCTTGCAACTTTGGTGGGTTGTCTTGGGCCGCCCCACCTTGGCTTTGTCCTTTGTTTTGCGGTTTAGGGGCAACTTTCCCTTGCTTCAAATTCGAAGATCCAAAGTATCGCTTCTTCTGTTTAAACTTTTGCTCGACCTTGACGGCATATTGGTATGCCGTACCAAGTGAGGGGATGTTCAGGAATTCTATTTCTTCCTGGATGTACTTGTGCAGGCAGCCATGGTATTTGAGTACCAAATGCTGCTCTGAATCCTTGATACCCAACTTTGTGCGAAGGGTATGGAAAATATTGGTAAACACTGACACATCTTGGTCCCTTCCCTGCTGCAGCGTGGTCCACTTTATGTATTAATCCTCATAGCTTCCGACAGGGTAGTACTGCTCCTTGATGGCATCCCGGAATGAATCCCAAGTGGGTGCAGCTGAAAATAGTGAGCTTGTACTTTCATCCTTTTGCTTGCAGTAGGTTTCCCACCATTCCTTGACGTGGGGGGTTGCTTTGAGAAGAGCGAAAATAATCTTTTCCCGACTGGAAAAATCATGAACAGAAAAATAACCCTCTAGCAGATTTAACCATTTATTGATGGCATCTGCATCTATTTGACCCTAGAATATGGGGATTTCAAAATTAACTTGTACCTCAAACGGTGTGGTGTTTCTAGAGTATTTGTTGGAAGCCGATGCGTCACCCTTGGGTAGTCGCTGAAGGATCTGGGAAAATCTATCCATCATCGTGTTCCTTTGTCACTCAAGGGCTTCTTTGAGCAAGATTTTGATAGGATCTCCTGCCCCCTTGTATTTCTTTTCATTCGCCATGGGAGGCCGTCAGGATTTGCGAGGCTGGTCTTGCAAAGGTTCGACTAGTTCAATCCCTAACTCCTTATATCCCGACCTCGTTGGGGACATGCAAAGAAAAACAAAGAAAAAGCAGATCACTCTGATACCATTGATCCAGATTTAAACAAGAATGCAACAAATTATAGAGATAACCATAAACTCAGAGATGTAGCGGAAATAATACTTCATTCCATTAATGTAAAATACTGAAATATTCTTACAAACAACAATGGAAATAAACCAGTTAGGGCGATGGTAGCTTATCTATGAGAAGAGATGTGGCGGCTACATGCCTCTGAACTGTGTTACAATGAGGCTCGAAGGCCTATTTATTGTTGAGAAACAATGGAAAACCCTAAACATCCAAAAACCTAACCCTAGAAGATGAAACGCCAAACTGTGGGCCCTTTTTGGTTAAATTGGTACATAAACTTCCTGAGGTCGTAACTTTGGCATACGATCTCCGTTTGACGCACACAATATCTCGTTAGAAAGATCTATCCGAGAACTACAACTTTGGTGAAAACCTGGTCTTGGGTGATTTCGACACTTAGTAGCATTGGAAAACTAGCCTCTAGCCAAGCTAGTAGGGATAGAAGATCCATCTGATTGTGAAAACATTTTCGAAGGCACAGCGGGACATTATTTTACTAGAAAACTAGGATACTGGGCAACAGAGTTTGCGGAAAAAAGAGAAGAAGAAAAGAAAAAAAAGAAAGAAAAAAGGAAAAAATAGAAAAGGCGCGTGCACACGCACACACACACGCACACACAAACACACACATATAGACTTACGAATATAATTGTATTCAATTATCCATGCCTATATCTTCATAAAGGCACCTAATAATGTAAAGATTATTTTTCAGGATGAGCTGCAGAATTAAATCCAGAGTACAAGTACATTATCAAGAAAACATGGCAACATTGTGATTCCGCTTACTACCCAGGTGCTCTCTTTGTCGATATTTTGATTTTGCTTGAGAAAATATTTTAGAGTTACTTAGCAAGTAATACATGCACGTGGATATTTATTACACTACCTAACCTATCCAAAAATATTTTTGATATTACTAGCCTACCTGATCATTGTCCTAACTTCCTTTGTCTATTTTGGCCCAAAATATTTTCTTAAAAACATTTATTTCCTTATCATTACCTTTATCCTAAAGACTAAGGACTAAAATTAAAATAAAAGGACTTGGGAATTTGGTTAAAAGCCCTTCCTATAATCCTAACACCTAAAATATTTGAAAAAGGTCCATTATACGAATTTCTACCATATAATCACAAGCCTTTGTTATTACACACCACGATGGATTATACATATACATGGGGTGCATAGTGTTACCTAAGTTGGCTTGACCACCAGGTTGACTCATCATTCGACTCAATATTGGAATTACTTACTAGGATCGAGTGGCATGCGAGATTGGAATCTTCACCTGATGAGGGTCTTATCTATAACCGGTTAGAATAATGAGATGCATACATCGTGCAAAGCAATATAGGTGTTCCACCTTACATTATTCCACAACGGGAAAATTTTTGTTTCTGTAACTCGAATAATTTGATGAGATTAAGACTCAGTCACTAGAGTTATAAGAAGGAAAATCCATGGGAGACATTGTAAATCGAGTAGAGAACGAGAATATCAATGCTTTCCAGATTAAGCCTGAGGTGTGTAGCGTATTTGTGGAAGTTGGGTGGGATGAGTTTCTCGCCATTTTCAAGGACACAATGCATTTGTGGCATTAGAGTTTGCTTAGTCTTTTAATGAGTAATAATCCCTTGTCAGGAATATTACTATTGTGATCAACAAACTAATGATCCTTGCAATAACTAAACTCTCTTGGGATGGAGAGAACTGGTCAATTTTTTTTAAGATTGACAAGGAGTGTTGGTCCCCTTTCCTACATAAACCATTCCCATGACTAGACTGAGGAAGGGCATTCACTAAGAAGCCTTTCTCCCCTTTATGGCAAGACATTGTCTTAGTTATTCAAAAGTTTGTGATGTGCGAGGGAAAGTACAACCTAGTTTACCACTATCATATTAGGATCTTAATCTACCTCATAGGGATAAACTAGATCAAGGATAATAAACCCCATGAGATAAACTACCTTGAAACTTTTATCAAATTTTACCACAATTCATATGCATCAGACTATAACTTACTTTGTGAATTATGCTTATTCAATTTTATTATATTAGATAACTCGCTTTGGAATCCCAACCCCTTTGTTAGGGATGCCAAAATCTGAGCTTTCATGTCCTACAACGCCAACTTAATTGAGTGGAAGAGAGCCTCGTATTTTTATGGAAAAATAGAACTAGAGGCCTAGTTAATGGTGCGAGAAGAATATCCATTGCCTGGTCTAGTGGTTAATGGATTATCAAGGTTGAGGGAATACCCTAAGGATTTTGCTACTATACGGAACAACCAATGTTATTATGCTGCAAATTACCATGAACTAACATGTTCCTATTCTTTAGAAGCTCTTATGGTAGCTCAAGATATATGGGGAGGATTACCGACACTACTTTGGGATAAACACCCCATGGGATACCCATATTTTGGCTTAGCTATTAACCGAGCAAAATTTTATACCTATTCATTACTCAAGAATGGTTTAAGATGGATTGGAATCCATTTACATTATCCACTTCTTTGGTGTCCCACTCGATTTTACAGGTATCCAACTCAGTGGGATGAGGAAGAAGAGCACTCCAACTGAATAGATATGGAAAAAAAATTAGGGTATTATAATAAAGGAGAATTTGATCACCCAACTTATAATTGGGGTGACATCCATGCACGACTCCCTAAAATAGAGTAGGTTACATGGCGACATGCAACTGAATTGGTTGGGGGGAGATGTTGAGTCCTCCATTGGCAATATTTTTCTCATTAAAACACTCATTTTGCTTATATATATCCTTCATCTTTTACCCTTGATCACATATAACTCTCACTATTTATGGCTACAAGTATACATGTGTATATTTTCTTAAGTACTTTACCTATTTCACTTAAAGATTAAAAAAATTGTTAAAGGAGTATTTTGGTGTGCGTGGATAGATATAAATGCACACACACACACACACACACACATACATATATATTCATATTATGGTTTGCACTAAATATTATTGCTTGAATATATAAGGGTTTGGTGACTGATCAATAGTCGAGATTATTTTATATACAAGATGGTTTTAGGTCACATCTATCTCGACCATGTGTCTATAGCGTAGCATTCGAGATTTCCTTATGAAACAAAGGGACCACCACCAAGAGTGAGTTCATAAGTCTTTTACATATTAAAGTGGAATCCAGGAGTACACACCACACAATTACATGAAGAAAACTTGTGAAGGAATTGGGACAAGACCAAGTTATGCATTGGCATCAATAGATTCCTACTTATTGAGCCAACTGCCCATACATGTGAATTTTCTATATAAAGGGTCTGTTATGATTTTAACAATATGTTGTTCCAAAATGAAAATGGTACCTTTAATACACTGACCAATTGCTGGTATCTTGGTTGGCTGTGAATGAATTTTTTACTCAGGCTTAACTGTCGCACTAGATTATGAGCATCTATAGGGTTAGAGCACACACAATAGAAAAGTTCTTCTCGCACTTAGGCTTAACTGTGCAATAGCTTCCGAGCATCTACTGGGTCAAAACGAATACAATAACAAAGTTCTGTTAGACGATGTTGAGACTGATAGTTTACTGTTAAACAAACTCTATTTAGGGAAGCCATTGAGATTGAAAAAATGCCAAACAATCTCAATAGAGATGATGGCTGGAAAATTAGCAGTTGTTGGATCCCTGCCCTCTCTTCCTAGTCATTTCCCCTTGCCCCCGCTCCTTTTGGTGTTCTTCCCCCTCAATTTATGGAGCGTCGGTATTTCCTGTTTCATCGTCCCTTTGATTTTATGTTTTTATTCGCCTGTTCTCTTTCCCTTCCTCTCGATTAATATTATAATCTTTATTGTTGCTCAAGAAATAAAATTCCTTTTATAAATACTTTCTTTACCTAATTATTGATGAAGGTTTTTAAGATGAGAACTAATAACTAACCTACTTTAAAACAATCTTCTTACTTTCTACCCATTGATTTTTATCCTTGGTCCCTTATTCCCCTAACTTATTGAGTCATCCTTTTAGGAATTATTCTTATTTTATTTTATCAATATATTTAATTAGATAAGGCTTAAGTTTATATTTATTTTAATAGCTTTATTAATAAGATCCATTAATAGATTTAACAACATTCAGTTATGGTAATAACTTTAACAATATTGACTTACAATTAGTTTTTAATTATATATAGATTTAATATTAACCCCTTTGATTAAATATGAATAAAGACTAGCTTACAATTAATTAACTAAATGTTTAATTATATGATTTTAATATAATACTAAATATTTAATTGTATAGCTCTTATATAAATTTAATGTCAACACTTTAATTTTAAGTGACTCATTACCTTATTTATATAGATATTAAACTAACTTTCCATTAACAAATTTAATGTCAACACTTTAATTTTAAGTGACTCATTACCTTATTTATATAGATATTAAACTAACTTTCCATTAACTATTTAATTATATGTAAATTTAATATTGCCTCTTTTAATTTAATATAAGTAAAACTAACTTACCATTAGTTAATTATGTAACTTTAATTATATAACTTATATATATATTTAATTTAAATATTTTTAGTTCATGTTGAATACTTACATTATCTAGTTTATATTTGATTAACTAACTAAAGATTTATTTATATTACTTAAATATAGGTAATTTCAATAACTAATTATTTCCCATTAATTAATTTATACTCAAATATGGTAATAGGCATTTAACTGAATTACTAACTTTTTAACCATTATGTTCTCATGTACATATCCCTTAGTCCAGTTCAGTTCGCTGTTTCCTAGTCAAATAGAGCCGTTGGCCATTCTAGCTGACTAGTTCAATACAACCATTGCCTAGTCAAATATAGCTATTGGATGTTCTGCTCTGTCTATTTAACATGCAACCTGGATATGAATCTTCAACTTGTCCTGATGATGAACCACACTCGTTGGTTCGAAACACGTCAACAAATGCATTCGAATGTGATTTACGCCAAAACATCTTCTCAAAAAAACTTGATATGGATCACAGAAGCTTAAATTCAACAAATTCTATTTATGTTACTATTTAGTTTGCTAAGTGAATCAATGTTGTTACTTGTTTAATTTTAGCACTCATAATTTTGTCTAAATATGTGAAGCACTTGGAAGCGCAAGACACAATTGAGACACTCTGTTATTTTTGCACAAAGTAATATGCATACTATTTTGTGCGTGTTATCATTCGAGTTATTATATTCTATTCTACTATTTCGCATGAACCTTGGAAGCTTAGTATCGTGGTTGTGTTGAACCTTCAAGAGATTAGAAGCACAAACCGGCCTTGAGCAGTGGCCCACTCAAGGTATAGTATCAAGCCAATATTATTTCTTGGTTAATTTACAAGTAGATTTACAATTACTTTACATTATTGTGGATTTCATTTAATTTTCAATGCAAGTGTGTGTTATTTTACATTCTAAGTTGGTGTGATATTTTACTTTCCAGTCAGTGTGAAGTTTCATTTTCAAGAACGTGCGAATGCATGGTTTTCTTAGTTTAAGTTCCTTAGGGAATTTGGTAGCCTACTATTTGAGTAGGAGATGAAAAATCACACACTACAAAATCAAGTGCTGTAGAATTTTGTAGGTACACTCGGTGACATTGAGCTCACCATTGGAGTTCAGTGTGGGTGTTTGAGGCACCTTGTAGTTGTGTTTGTGTACGCTCCATAGGTCCATTCTCTTGTTTGACTCCAAATTCCCATGCATCCTTTTTATTAGGTCATTCAATTAAGTGTGAAGACTTGCCTCTTGCGTATATAGCATGGAGAGCCTCACTAGTCTACCAACCCTGGTATGACAATTAAAATAGACCATGTAGCCTAAATTGATACTAATATCATTAAACATATTAATACACCATCACCTTTGCATAAACAATGAATAGGAATAAGATGTAAATATATATACTTGCCAAGAGTTACTATCCACCATTATTTATATTTACCTCATTACTTATGTATGAGTAAAATTATAAATATGTAGACATACTAGTTGATACTACCCACAAAAATTTATGCAAGTCCTTGTGCTTATGCAAGAAATTAATTTATCCACTTCACATCTCAATTTATTAGGTCCTCCCAAAGTAAGACTATAAGAATGGATTTTCATATTGAACACTATTAATTTAGGATTGACCCATGTAAGTTATACTTTTTTATGCAACTTTTCTAAAACATAATTTATAACTTGTGTGGGAGGGACTCGACTACCCTGCAACACTTGTTAAGATGTTTTATCCACCTATCAATTGGATAATTTGATTAAAAAAACTTAAAAAACTTAAAGATATTTTAAGAACAATATAAAAATTTGAAAAATGTGAGTATAGGTATCTAATAATGGATCTATTAAATTCCATGTACCTTGATCATAAAAATTATATGATTGTTTTACAATAAGCACACACAATGGTAGATTTAATCTACACTTTCAAAGGTAAAACAATAAAGACAAAATATCCCAAGATAGATTTGTTATTGTAATCAGGGAAAATTTTAAGAACCACCCTAAATTTATATGTATAATAAATGGGCTAATCCCCATGATACATAAGAAAAATGGGAGGCGATTTTATCAGTAATATAACATGTATATATAATTTTTTGGCAAATCTCTCACCAGATTATATTATCTTGTATAGTGACAGAGAATCTTTCACTGAATTATAAAATCTTGTAAGATCTTGGCAAATCTTTTACTGAATAATAAAACATTGTGAAGTCTTGGCGAATGTTTTGTTAAAGTATGAAACCATATATGATAATAAGAAACATATTCATTAAACTGTAATGTACTAACATACATGTTTGGAAAAAGAAACATAATTTTCTCTTCCTACAAACAACATTCCAAGTTTCAATGGTCGTATTTGTCAAGGTTCTTATAGTACACTCTTTCATATCCTTCTATTAGTTTTGATAATATTCCACAACAAAGTTCTTGTAGGTGTTGATATTAACAACGAGTTCCGTGAAGGTAGGAGAGATTAATCTTTTCTCTACAACTTTTGTCAACCTACCACTTTTTTCAAGTTATCAAATTTCTTTCTTATTCCATAGAATCCAATTGCGAGATAAAAAAACACACATCAAGTTTGTTTACCCCAACACACCAACAAGTAGCAAGCCCCAATTATATTATATAAGAAAGTATTAGGTATCCCAAAGGCTTGAAGGGGATCTAATTGAAAGAAGTGACCATTGTGAGAATACTTCCAATCAATATATGAATATATAAATGTAGATTTATTATTATTTTAATTGGAAATCTTCAATTAAAAAATAAAATTTAATTACGTCTCTCCCAATCTAAATTTCTTATTAGCGTAATTCACCACCCTCATAGGTTTCAGATTTTTTAATAGCGTTGTAACATGTAGATTAATTTCCTTTTTGGTGAACAATCTCCACCTTTTAGGAAAATATGGTGCAGTGGCTCCAACCCCTACAGATCATTAGGACAAACTAAGAATAGCATAGAAGATGAAAGGTTGTACAACCCAACTTATATTTCAAACAACTAATCCAACATCAGTACCTAAACTTTTTCATGAAGATATCATATTGAGAATGTTTGAAAAATGGTGAGAAATCTTCTGCAAGGGTGATGCAGAAAGAGTGATAAGGTTTCATTGTTTTGAATTTTTTTTTTTAAATCAGAAAATATTAAAAACCAATATTAATGGAGATATTAGTCTTTTTTAGTAAATCTTGTGAAGTGACTAAATGTAGCTTTAACCATTCACCTTAAGATTTTTTTACAATATAATTTCCTAAGTCTATTTAATATCTTCATTATCATAAAAACCAACCTATATCCATCTTAACTCCACATCTACCACTCTTAGGGGGATGGAATCTATTTATCCCTCTGAGCACTTGGTAGACCAAGAATTAAGATGGATCTAAGATGATAGAATTTCCCCTTTAAATAGTCTATGCTCACATGCATACCAATGTATTACCATGCGTCAATACATCTATTTATCCCTCTGAGCACTTGGTAGACCAAGAATTAAGATGGATCTAAGATGATAGAATTTCCCCTTTAAATAGTCTATGCTCACATGAATACCAATGTATTACCATGCGTCAATACCTTGGTAGACCAAGAATTAAGATGGATCTAAGATGATAGAATTTCCCCTTTAAATAGTCTATGCTCACATGAATACCAATGTATTACCATGGGTCAATACCATGGGTTATCATAAACATGGAACTTAAAAATTACTATAAGTAAATTATAACAATTAATAAAATTAATAATTGATTTTTATTTTAACCAAGTTAAAATGTTTAACATACATTAAATTACAACATCCATTTTTACTCTTGATCCACCAAGCTGGATCAAATATTTTTTCACTCTATGCTAGTTTGCATATCACGATATTTGATACCTCTCGGGGCTTAGTAGATCTAGAGTAAAGATGGATCTATGTTGGTTTAATTCCCCCATTTAAATAGGCTACATTCCACGTGAATATCATGGGTCAATACCATGTGCCATTTTTATTTTTATTAATGGTTAATAAATTTTTTTGCATGGTATTAATAATAATCTAGCCCATGGTATTTGGCCCATAGTATTTTTCCCATAGGTTTCACCTAAATATAATGCATTTTTTGAGTGTTCGTAAGGTGACTTATGGAGTAAATATAAAAAAATGTTTTATTTGTTTACCATACCTCTTGTTTAGTTATATTTTTCTTAATTTACCATACCTCTTTTACAAATATGGTATTTGGCCCATAGGATTCACTTAAATAAAACCTGTTTTTTGAGCCTTCATAAATAGAAAGAGGGTTATGGACTAAATATAAAAAGAGGTTTTATTTATTTACTTTACATCTACCATTGTCATGTCATGAGTCAGCATGTGCCACATCATTTTGTGGAATATATAATTCAATATTGGAGAAATATATTGTAAAGGGGAAGTCCAAATGACATGTACATAATATGAAGAGTCATGTATAGTTGAAAAATCATGGGAAGTCAAAAAAGTCATGAGGGTATTCAAAGAGTCACAAGGAAGGTGAATCATCACCTCCCCATTGGTTATATATACACCCTCATTGTTGAGAAAGAGACTTTTCACCTCGGATCCTCCTGTAAGGCATTAGAGAGACAAACTAGTTCTTTTGAGGAGCAAGGAGTGGCTCCAATTGTCCACTACTAGAGCTAGTGGAGTTCATTGTATACATGTGTCTTGTAACTTTTGCTTAATATCAAAAGCCTTATGTCCAAAACGTTCTTCATGCATGGATTATGTATAAATGTAGGATTATTTTGTGAATGTTTGTTTTCATCTGCGCTAAAGTAGTTGAACTATTTTGGTACTTATCATATTGAGAATGCACTATAATTGTTATTATCACTGTTGCATCCTCGTGGACTATTCAGCTGGATATTAGAAATATTTTCTTTTTTTATTAGTTGCGATGACTGTCGCATCTTTGTGGACTATTCAGCTGGATGTTGAACAATTTATTCTTGTTTATGTGTGTCTCTACTAGGGTGGTACTATTACCTCTCTCTTAGAGGCTCACTTCTCTCCCCCCTTCATAGTAAAAGAACTTTGACACACGTACGAACACACTCACAAGGCACACCCCCTTTCTTTTCAAAGGCACATTTGCACTCCTCTTGCTGATAGTTAGAGCCAAGGAAAATATGTAAGAATACATGGAAACTGGGCCACTACTTTGGATGGGGCTCCTATTCCAAACAATGCGAGGTCTAATTAGGATTTCACATCGGGGAGACCCCCTTGGTTGACAGATTTCCAACACTGTCAACAAGATGCTACTAAATTTCATTTCAAATGTATGTAGAAGCAAATAAACCATTTGCAAAAATAACCTCAATTAAAGGTACACATCTCCTCCTTATTGTTATTGAGATCATAAGCTTCATCGTCCAAATACCCCAAAATAGGACAATGATTTTAATTTCAATTAGATGTCCCTGCTACATCAAAAAAAATAAATTATAGACTATAAAATCCATTGCCAAAATTATGTGTGCATGTGGTTTCTTGTGACTTTGAGAAAACAATTTGGTGAATTGGGAAAACACTTACATACGGTTTTATGGGATTGAACAAATTCTTGCATTTATTATTCTCCTCTAAAATTATACTTGCACAGATAATATTGTTTTTCTCTTTTGAAATTATGCTTACACAGGTAATAGAGGTAATAGAATAAAATATACAAGAAAATACCTTCGAATATTTGTTATGTATGAAGGAGATAACGAGCGAGGCTAACCAAACCTTGATTATATCTATAATATAGATAGGTAGTCAAGAAAGCTTAAAGTTTGGGTAGGGAAATCATAGAATAAAAATTACTATTTCTATTGGTGTTAACAATCCTAAATATAGAGTAGGCTTAACTGGTAAGTGTATCCCAACGCTAATAGAGAGTGGACAGGAGAGGCCCCGATTAGATAAACAGTGAAAAATATGGTTCTTAAGCCAATTGATCCATTTTTAAAGACGACTATTTTGTGTCCATCCATGCTGTAGCATAGTAAGTGTTTGTTTGGAAAAAGGGATAAAGACCAGGCCAACCACCCAAAAGAACAATGGGAATAAAAAAAGAAAGTAAATCCCTATACTTACACAAGTAATAGAGGTAATATAAGACTTAGGACATAAATTAAATAGATAAAAGGTAAACTGAAAGCTTGGAAATTCATAGAACAAACTTTACTCACATACAAAGAACAATTCAAACATACAAAGAATAATTCAAGATGTAGTTAGATGTAATCAATGAGCTCATTTGATGGTGAACATGTTACTTGTAACAAACAAATATGTTCCCTCCCTTCAAGGCAGGTGCAACCACCTGGAACACACTTGAGATCCCACAAATGCTAACCAGCTGTCTGCTCAGTGGTGGAAAGACTAGCTAGCCATTCTTGTAGCTGCATCCATTGTTACCAGAGAATTGTAATTTCCAATAAACCAACATACCTTTGGGTGAGTCTACTGCTCGATACAACGAATATTCTAGACACATTTCCTACGTGTATGGCTGCCAAGTGAATAAATGAATTCAGGTTTCTTGGTTCAATGCAGTAGGAAATCGAAGTGAGGTTTATGAAAGAGTGATGCACATTTTAAGGAGGTAATTCCCACCTTGGTTCGAGTTGTAGAGAGATAAGTACAATGGCCCAATATATTTAAGTTCTACTTGTCCAAAGTACATGTTGGGCATTGGGCAGTGAGTTATGGCAAAGAGCGACAAGTGGTAAGGTCGTGGACCGACATGGGTAGATAAGTGAAAAATTCGTGGGCCCAGAGAGTCAGATCGTGGTGATTTACATTTAATTCAATTGTCAATTTTTTTTATATGTGACTATCTCTGCACGTATTAAAATTGTTTACATGTGTCTTATATGTGTTTTTTTAAATAACTCTAATGTTGAGATCCTCGGGTGTCCTGTGTTTTACTCTTTGTTTTTTAGTGTCAGGAGCATATTGTTTATACTATAGAGTTTCAGAGCAATGAATTTTAATTGTTATAGCCTTTGAAGTCCACCTCTTGACAATTTGTAGAACTCACTGCACTTTTTGATAGGTATGTGCCAATGGATTTTCATGACATTTCTTGTGGTTTAACATTGTTTAACCTGTACCGTTCAATTCCATTTATTTTTTACATTGTGTAATATTGTCAATTTGGAATACCCAAGTTTCCTGTACACTTTTTGTTTGTCATTCTGGATCTTCTAGTGTGCAAGGTCTGCCACCCATCCCCTATAAGGGCCAAGGTTGAGGAACCAAGAAAAAGTCGCTGGGTTGTACAAATTTAGGTCTTGATGGCAAAATTTTGTCTTCAGGAGGCTCAAAATGTGTAGTAATGATTGAAGCCAATTGTAGGAACCTCTAGGGAAATCCATCGCCTCAGAACCCCATCTTTCATTTCCTTTTAAAAATCATAGCCAATCACAAACGTCGGGCCATTCCACCAATGCAATAGTCAAGAGCTTAACAATTCTTGAAAGAGAAGTTTTAGTGCTTCCTGACTGAGATTTGGTGGACCCTAAGTTGTGTTCCTCACCCCTTACATTCCTTAGGAAACCTGAATGAAAGGTGTGCGACCTTAAAAGTCTTTATAACTAGGGTTAGTCTCAGTACGTTAGGGGTTAAGTCCCTTTTTGTGCCCAGGAAGGAGATTAACAAACTGTAGACTTGACCACTGCCAAAATTCAATTTCATGACACACAAATTCAATGTTAAATTAAACTAGATGATAAATTTAGGAGTATAGGTAAATATTCTTTGACTACTTAACTAGCTTCTTTAAGTAACTACTTTAACAAACTATGTTAAAGAGTCTAATGGCCTACTGTATATGGATTCTACAAATATTTTTGCCCAAGATTGTATGATAGAACATGATTATATCACTATCTAAATATTTATTACCAAAAATGGATTCCTATAGTAGAATTCACATAGAAATGTCTTGTCTTATAGGCATAGGTGCATTAGTGCTGTTTATTTGCATGTGTCAAAATAACAACTCCTTGGTTCCTCTAAGCAGGAGAACATTGTACATGATTGCATAACACCAAACAAAACTTTCCTACAATCCTATGGAAAATAATTTGGCACTATTTTATATATCCATTTATTATTTGGATGAGTAAGGTTGAATGGGATGTATTTACATGAAGAATTTGATTTATCTCTGATTGCAATTATGGGATTTCATGCAACAATCAATGTTTGTTGCATCTGCATAATGTGATAGATTTTGCCATCTAGGTTTGTCATATGCGCATAAATTTGACCACTTCCTTCTTGCAATGCTTCACTTCACTTAGTCTGTGATCAATGTTTTACAATGGATTAGGCATATTCCTAAAGAAGAAATCTCTCGCAATCTAGTTTCTATGATTCTAATGTTATTCCTATCAGGGCCATTACAAGTGGTGCAGCCACATCCATCAAGCTTATTGGTAGATCACAGAATAACATGAGTAAAGAACCCTGATAACAAATTTGGAAGTATTGAAATAAAAAATCATTATTGACAAAATAGAGATGTATAACTACAATTTTGAATAGAGTTAACAATCGTGGTACAATGGAAGAAGTGAATTATTAAAGCTTAGGGAAGGAAAAACACTTCAACTTCCAAAATTGTCTTAGCTTACTATTAGATGATCATTGATATAAATAATTATGCGTATCTTGGAGGGAAAATTGATTCATATGAGATAATGTATCACTTGTTGTCTACTTTTGTCGACATATTTGCATTTCCTCAGCGTGATTGCTTACCTCGTGTGTGGTGCACATTTGTTCTTCAAGATTTGGAGAGCTACAATTGCACTCTTGTGTCATAGGTGATTTTTTGTAGTTTTAAAAAAATCAAATTGAGCCTTTTAGATGTCTCAACATGAATGTGTACAATGTACAGTGTAATCCTCCTGAACTCTGAGTAAATCTGCCTCCAGCTTTGCTGTTCAGGGGAACTTGCAGGTTAGTATTTTGAGGAGTTGCTAGATGCTGGAAATAATATTGACACTGCAATATAATTCCAAAGTTTAGTCACTCTCTACCTACAGAAAAATTCAGTCAATTCTTGTTCATAAATAATGATAAGTTTTTCTTATAAAATAACAAAAAAAGTTGTCTAAGGTGAAAAATATAACTAATAAACCAAACTTATATAACCTTCAAAATAATGCACAAAGTAATGTCATATGTACAATTTCATTTTCTTATAGAATAACACAAAATCTCTCCAAATTAATGTCAAATATAGATGGAGATACATAAAGAAGAGTTATATAACCTTCATAGTGGGATCATCAAATCCCTCTCTTTGGTGTGGAGACTTCAAATGTTCCTCAAGGATTTTTTATACCATGGAATTGGGCATTGAATTTCTAATTAGATTTTCAAAATTTTTGAAGTTAGCGACACCATTAAAGGAAGTATGATTCCCATTCCTTCTTATCTAGGAAAGAAGATGTTGTTGTAATTGACTTTGTTGTTGCTCCTTTTGTATTTTCATTTCCTTGCTTTCATTTGTTGTACTTGCAAAGCATGCACAAGTATTTACAAACAAGACGATTATTACAGTTCAAAACATATCTTCTGAACTTCATATGTATGTAAATTAAATAAAAAACACTTCCGTTATTTCTATCCACAAAATTAAGGGTTAAGTAAAATATGGGAGGCCACTTAAACATATGAAGCTGATTTCTTAGAGTGCTTCTAATTTTTCTGTGAGATGAAAATATCCCAAAACACAAACAACCATTCAAACAAAAAGCCTCAAGGTGCATCAATCGTTGGGATCCAAACCCAGTTACTTGTTAGAACATTATTTATATTGCAATAGCAACATAAAATTACAATAAACTGAAACTTTATTACAAAGAAGAAATATAAACATACAGAAAGTCGATGTGCATTAGTAACCCTGCAAAAATCTCAGATAAAATTCTAAATAAGAAAATGAGCCAAACAAGAGACCAACATGCAACCAAATGAGATTTATTGGCACAAAGTGAAGCAAATGAAGCCAACTCAATCCTCGAATGAAGGTTTGGGAATCAAATCACTTGAGATATTGACTACTCAGAGTTGAAGAGGATTATATTGTTTGTTCTACAGATGTAGCCAACTCAATCTGTGATTTAAGGTTGGGGAATCAAACCACTTGAGAGCTTGACTATATTCCACAAAAGAGAAGAACCACCCCCCTTGTACTGTTTGTTGACTAACTAAGATTAGAGGGAAGGAACATATTCAAGAGGATTGTAGGTCAACAAGCCTAACATACATGTTCCTAAAGAGGAGTGTAGGGCAACAATCCCAATAGACAAAAACAGGTATAAAGGAAACTATGTAGTCTGCAACGCCTGCAACCCATATCTTGCAAGGGCCAAGGTTGAGGAAATGAGAAAGGATGTTGTATAGGTTTTTAATTATGGGAGATGGTTGTGCAATGGAGGGAATATCAAATGGTGGATAACTATTGAGGAAAATTGGAAGCTCAACAAGCCCACACTCACACTGATCTACGATGACAACCATAATACAGTTGATGGCGATACTAGTCTTGTATTTTCTGAAGACATTTCTCACCGCTACAGGGCTCTTAGTTGCCACTTCAGGGCTCTTAGGTTGAATACAGTTGTAGTCACTGAAACTAAGTGGCCTACATTTATTAAACGTACAAAGCAATTATTAACAAAAACAGGTAGGCATTTTTTGTTTTTAAATATTTTTTCAAAATGTAAACCATTAAAAGATTTCATACCCGACAGGGACTACCACTGCCTACCTTCATTTGTGGTGAAAACATAACACAAATGCACACATCTTCATTGAGATGAAAGTTTCATATAGAAATGAAAATAATGTTATTTTGACATATGTTTATTGAAGTGATGGTTTTACATATGAAGATTCTAAAATGTCAAATATCTTACACACATACAATTGTAAAAAGAAACAATGTATTTGTGTAGTAGAGTTGATGTAGTTATAACTAGTGAACTTAGGCATTAATGTTAAGACTCTTTTTTTAGAATGAAAACTTAAACGAATGAAAACAATTGTTGTGGATCAAAATTATTAAGAAAAATTACCAAATTAAACTTCAAAAGGAACTTCACTTCCATAGAATAAATACAATACAATACAATAAAATAAAATTCTTACTCAAACATCCAATTAATCACTCTTTAGTTAAAAGTTGGGGAAATTAGGTTATTTTCTTAGTTCATTGTCTATCAAGATCTTCCCACTAAATCTAGGCAGACTAAATGAAACTTTACAAAACTTTACTTGAGAAACTTGAGGGAAGTAAGTCATAGTAAAGCACCTTCTTTGGACACTGTAAAGTTGCGAGGACTATATAAGATGTGGTGTGGTTTAAATTTGATCGTATGAGGTTCAATATTTTCATTAGTGATATACCTTTTATTAGGTGTTTGAAATTGTGAGAAATTGATATGTTTGAATGTAGTAGTTGAATGTTTTAATATCAACAAAACATTAACTAAAATTTGGCTTTACTATGTTTGATGGAGCTATGCATTAAATATAAGGTTTTGCTAAGACAAAGATCACATTAATGTCATCATGTTTTTCACATTGTGTTAGTATCCATGTCATCAATCTTTGCCATGTGCACTTACATATAACAATAAAGAAGTGCCATTGTGCATTACTTCATTGTGCTCATTAGTCACTCATTCTATCTAAAATATCATTTTATAATGGAGTACAAAATTTTGAGTAATTTTTAGCATTAGAATTTAGATTGTTACATAACCATTATCCATGCACATGTCACTTTTGATGAGGCACCGAAATGGATGATTACAATTTAGATATAAAGTTCCAATCTAGATGGAAAAATTTCGAGATTAAATGCATTACTTTATTTCAAATGAGTGAAATTGTACCTTGCTTGGCACTCAATTTGCTATAAAATCTTCAAGTTATTCTAATTTTTCCCCATTATCTCTACTCACCCATATTATATATTAAAAAACAAGCTAATATGGTGGTCGTGGAATTAGATCTCAATAGTAATCTAATTGGTCAGTAGGTTAAAGCGGTCATCCATTGTTAGTTAGGTATTTCCAAATTATGCAACCTCCAAAATGAGGTTGCAAAATTATAATCATTTGTGACAAAGACCATGTTGTGGCGAAGGTAGAGAGGGTAAAATATCTACAACTCTAACTTCATCTAAGGTTCAAACCAAGTCAACAATGCTACCAACCTTTATTATATTCAAACATTTTCTTGACATATAATTGGATATTTTAGAAACCAAAGGATGTTAATGTGTGTTACCATTAGGATGTCCTAACCCCAAAGCAACGAATTAAGGGAAAAAAAAACGTGACAATGACAAAGTCATAAGCATTTTCATCAAATAATGAAGTGATCATCATGCCTTAAAAGTTTGTTGTCCCATACACCCTTAGCTATGAATATTTCACCTTTTGTAGTTCATCGTCTATTGACATTTAGAAATCTTGAAGATCATCAAATTTACATCACAAATAGTATCTCATTCTCTATTTTAATGCCGTGAGCAATTAATTTACCAAATATGTTATTTATTCCCCTACAATGAATGTGATTTCATAATTGAATAAATATTTCTTAGTAAAAGCATGTCATAAGTTAAGTTGAGGCTTGCCTTTATAAGCCCACTTTTATGAATTTTATTTTTTACCTAAGAAGCAATTTTCTTTAAATTAAAATGATCAGTCATTAAAGTAAAAATAAAATGGTTTTGATGTTAGATTTTTCTGAGAAAAGAATGGAGAAAAGACGATTAGCATCATTAATTTATGATTCTATGCCATGTTATTAGGCCCATGTACGTATGGATTTTTTTTATGAAAACTAAATTATGTTGTTTATTTTATTTATTTATAATTTCATTTCCATATATTTAGATCCTATTATTTTAAAAGATAGATAAATACATCTTTGTATATGCATTTTTTTCCATGCAACTTAGCCCATGACACATGAAAAAAGGCTTCAATGGCTTAACCTTTATTGGTGTGAAATGTATTCTCCAAGATTGTTTCTTCAAATTGAATTAGACATCTGACCAATAACACCCAAACTTTTATAAATTTTGTACATTCAAATTATCCACAAGGTTTCTCAAAGTACAATAGGTAATGAAACCAATTCATTATTAGTCCTAGGCAAGACTTTAGCAATCGATTTTCCTGTTGACCACTATTAGTTTAACATTGACCAATATAACTTATAATGTTTAACTTTGAAAAAAAAATATTTATTTTTAATATTATTAAAGAAAATATTTTTCAAACATTTGATTGGACCATATTTTGAAGGTTTTACTGCAAATTTTGCACAATATAATTCCATGTGGATAACCACCTTATATATTTTATACCATGATTTATGGATATGGTTGCAATATTCATGCATGATTTTTAGATATTTGGGTAGTGATTTTTTATTCTTAAGCAGGAGAACCATCCAAAAATAAAATCCTTGAAAATATCTTACACTCAAGTAAATAAAATATTTACCATCAGTTACCTCCGACCATAATTTAAGCATGTCTTTTGATGAGTACTCCATTTGCTAGTATTTTGCTCATTAAAACACTAATTTTTCCTATATATATCCTTCATCTTTTACCCTTGATCTCCTATAAATATCGCTATCTATGGCTACATGTATAAATGTGTATATTTTCTTAAGTAATTTAAGTATTTCTCTTATTTAAATATTAAAAGAATTGTTAAAGGAGTATTTTGGTGTGTATGACTAGATAGTAATGTGCACAAGCACGCACACACACACACACATATATTATTGTTTACACTACATATTATGGCTTGAATAAATAAGGGTTCGGTCACTTATCTATTTTCAAGATTCTTTTATATATAGGATAGTTTTAGGCCACATCCATCTCAACCATGTGTCTATAGGGTAGACTTTAGGATTTCCTTATGAAATAAAGGGATCACTGTTGGGTCTCCCAAATGTCATCCTTTTTCACTCTCTTTTCTTTCACTTTCCTTCAATGTTTACCATATTCCACAGCGCCATCACCTTACACTAAGACCATTTTCATGATCATATATGAGTTTGTACTTATTATTTTCCAAAGCATTTATTTTCATATTTTGAGTGAATTTATGGTCAAATATTAGAAAAATAACATATATTCACCTATATCTAAAAGTTGGATGAGTTTTGTGATGTTTGTAGGCATATTTGAAGATTCCAAAAAAGTCATATTTGACCTTTAAGTCTAAAATTCGAATTTCCTCTTCAAACTCTTGAATATTTGAGGAAGATTTGAGATCATTGATCAAAAACATTTCATGGAGAAGAATCATGGAAGTTTTCATAAGTGTCTCCTATCAAATATTTTTTAGAGATTTGTGAGAGGACATGAAGATATGTTACTTGCTAGATGTTAACACGTGGTTGTAACCACATGAGATATTTATAGATCTAGGAGATATATGTGGATCTAGGAGAGATTTATGGATCTACATTTATTAATTGGTTATCTTAGTTTTTGTATAAATAAGAGTTCCTTCTCCATTTATAGGGGTGTTAATTTTGGATGATGAAGATTGACTAGGCTTATGCTTGATGTTATGAATATTGATAAAGTTCACATACTGTTCAGTTAATATAATCATTTGATATAGTTATGCCTTCATGATGAGATATGGTGTTTGATCAATAGTTTCTTGAATTTTCCACCTCTTGTGCGCTTTAGGAGGCCCCCCTGATTAGTACGAATGTATTTTTATGTTTCAATTATGCAAAATAGATTAGTTTCTTTTATGCTCAGTTTCAGCAAGATTTCTTTCAAATCTTTTGTTTAGATGCTTTGTTTTGTATGAATTATATTTAGATCATATTTTATACTCATTTAATTCTAGTTATTTTATAAATCAAGCCCTTGAATAAACAACCAAAAAGAACAAAAAAACATTTATTAGTTGCTTCCTGATTTAAGTCTTTTATGTCTGCATTTCAGTAGTCTCAGACATGAATGATTCTAAACTCTAAACACACACACTAGTAATCTTAATTTTCTTTTATCTTATGGATAAGTGCAATTTCAATTCAATTTCTCAGAATATCATTTTCTTATTGTCATAGAACAAGATTCCTTTACTTTCCTTAGCATAGAGGTCATTTGCTTCCTTAGAAACATAGTTTTTATTTCTTTTAGAATAGAATTGTAAATTGAGCTTTCATAGAAATAGATTTCAAATGATTTCTAGATTAAATTTAAAATCTTTCACAGATTAAATTCTCACTTTTCTAGATTAAGATTCCAAGCTTTCATATACTAAGTTTTCATGGTTTCATAGATTAAGTTTACATGCTTTTATAGATTAGATTTATCTGCTTTCCTAGATTAATTTCAAATGCTTTCCATAGATTAAATCTTATTGAAGTTTGTGTCTTGTTTTCATGGGAAGTTTGTGTGCTCATGTTAGATATCTTTATGATTAGGATTTTATTCTTACAATTTCTTTCAATACAATGAAGAGATCCCATTCATTATGGCACAAAATAAGCCTTGGTTTACCCGATATGCTCTCACTATTCCAGGAGTTTTTCACCCTTTATCCAAGAATCCTGAAAGGTTATTACCCAAGTATCATTTTGACACCTCCGGGAACCCTGAATACCGCATACATAAATATATATTAGCATTAAGAATAATGAATATGTAGCACGAGGACATTGTTTGCAAGCTGTTCTTGGATACGTTTGAAAATAAAGCTTCTACCCAGTATAGAAGTTTGAATTCTTTTGCTATTGAAATTTAATTTCCTAGCATATATTGTGCAAGTGTGCTTCATAAGTATTCGAACCTAAATTGATAATTTAATGTTAAGTAATTTAAGCAACATTTAAATTACCCAAAACCCACCACGAGGACCGGTTCATAAGTCTTTTACAACTCAATGTGGAATATAGGTTTACAAATCATGTAGTTATAGGAAGAAAACTCATGAAGGGATTTGGACAAGATAAAGTTATGTGTTGGCATCAATATGTTCTTGCTTATTGACCCAATTGTCCATACACGTGAATTTTCTATATAAAGGGTATGCTACTATTTTAACTATTTGTTGTTCCAAAATGCACATGGTACCTTTGATACTCTGACCGATTGTTGGTATCTTGGTTGGCTATGATCGAAGTCTTTCCTTAGTATTAACTGTTGCAATGGATCCCTAACAGCTATAGGGTAAGAGAAAACACAATTGAATAGTTCTGTTTGCACTCAGGCTTAACTATGCACTGGCTCCTGATCATTTACCGGGTCAGAACACAAACAATAGAAAATTTATGTTACACGATGTCAAGAATGATAGTTAACTATTAAAAAACTTTATTTATGTTAATGTTTAGTTCGCCAGATGAACCAATGTTGTTACTTGTTTAATTTTAGCACTTGTAATTTGTATAAATGTGTGAACCACTTGGAAGTGCAAGACACACTCGAGACACTATGCTATTTTTTCCCAAAGTAATATACATATTGTTCTTTGTGTGTGTTATAATTTGATTTATTATATTCTGTTCTACTATTTCTCATGAATCTTGAAAGTTTAGTATAAAGGCACATGTCGGCCTTGAGAAGAGGCCCACTCAAGGTACAATCTCGTTCCAATATTATTTCTCTGTTAATTTGTAAGTAGATTTATAATTACTTTACAATATCGTGGATTTTATTTTATTTTCATTGTGAGTGTGTGTGTTATTTTACTTTTCGAGTTGGTGTGATATTCAATCTTGGGAAGATTCCTTTTCAAGAACGTGTGAATGCATGGTTTTTTTAAGCTTTAAGTGGCTTAGGGATTTTGGTAGCTTTCTTTTTTAGTACAAGATGTAGAATCATACATTGCAAAAACAAGTGTCGTAGAATTTCCTAGGTACACCCAGTGACATTGAGCTCACCCATAAAGAAGTGTGGGTCTTTGAGGTGTCGTGTAGCAGTGTTTGTGTATGGTCCATAAGCTGATTTTCTTGTTTGAATCTAGATTCCCAAGAACGATTTTTAGTAGGTCATTCAAATATGTGTGAGGACTTTCCTCTTGTGCATATAGCACGAAGAGTCTCACAAGGCTACCAACCCTGATTTGAAAATTAAAATAGACCATGTAGCCTAAATTGATACTAAAATCATTAAACATATTAATACATTGTCATTTTTGGCATTGTTGCTGGGGAGGCACTCAAAGGAGTCAAGACTCTTCACACAATTAGTGTAATAGATAATTAGGTTAGAAGCAACCAAAGGGGTCGTACTTATGCCTTTTAGTAACCTAGGTTCCCATTATATTTTGCATTAGATCATGATAAATGAATCAAAACATCATAGGTAGGAAGAAGAAAAAATCTATCAAAATCCCAACACGTGGTGTGGTAGGAGACACTCAAATTAACATTTTGAAAAATGATAAGGGAAGTCCTCTAAAGGTCACTTTTTTTTCAAAATAGTATGGTGGGGAAACGACCAAAAGGAGAGACACCAAAGAAGGAAGAAACTCCATTTGATGAAGAAAAAAGATCTTATGAAGGGTCTAATAAAATCTAGAACCCCGAGACTCCAAGTAGGGAAAAGATGACCTATGAAGAAGTAAATGGGCTGAAGTAGCAAGGACCTATTACTTTCAAGTTCAACATCAAAGACCCTGATCCAATAGTTCAAATGAAAAACATCCCTCTCTTGGGCCTTCAAAACTTTTGTGACTTGTCTAAGGAGGACCCTAATACTTTCCTGTTTGAGTTTGATGTTCTCTGTCATAGTTATGAATACTCTACGAATGCTTAGAAATTGAAGCTATTTCCTGCAACATTAGAAGATGCAGCTCTTCGTTGGTTTATAGGATTAGGGCGAAATTCTATCTGGACTTGGGATGAAATGAAGAAGAAATTAAAAAAAAAAATACTAGGACTATTGCAAAGTCCGAGATATAAGGGAAGAAATCTTGAGGATGCCACAATCAGACAATGAGAGTCTAGAAGACTGTGTAGAAAGGTTCTAGTATACTTTGCAAAGAACAAGAAAAAAAACTTCGGACCCAGAAATCTTACATATCCTTTTCCTCAGAGGTATACGAGAAGACTACTTGGAAACTTTAAACCTTATGGAAGCAAAATATATCTCTTAGTTGTCTTATGAGGATATTTATGACTTGTGTAAACAATACTCTTGAGGGAACACAAAGTATGGGAAGAGTCTTCGAGATATGATATCTCGAATTAGTATCTCAAATGTGGTAGGGGTGACTAAGGACGAGTTAGGAAATCTACTGGATAGTCTTAAAACTGATATTATTAACACACTTAGCTCACAATTAGATACCTTGCAATAAAAAAAGAGGAAGGATGAGGATGAACTAGCCTTAGCTATATTTTGTTCCAAGTGTCATAAGAAGCACCTAGTTATAGAGTGCCCTTGAATAATGTAGGAATTTGTAGCATTTGTGAATAAGAACATCCTACAAAGGAATGCCCATCATTACTAGGGGTTGAGGTGATGTTTGTAGAAGCCAACGAGGAAACCAAACATATTTTCTTTGTGGCTAAAAAGAAACCATGGCCTCCTCGATCATCTGAGCCTATATCTTTTGGCCTTACCAATATTTTACTCTTCCTTTTGGATGGTACCCTCTTGTGCCTTGGCCACATTGCCCCCCTTAGATACAAGGTCAAGGGTGGACCACAGGTTGGAGAGGACCTTCCTTTTTTGGAAATATGATGCCATAAGCTACATGTTAGCCACATCCACAACAACTCTAGTTACCTTCCAACCAATCCTCTCAAACTCTGCAGAGGCCTCAACTCCCTGTTCAAGCTATTCCTAATCTTAATAATAAAGTAGTCCAACCCACCTACAATGTTGAACTACCTTATTTTTGTTGAAGAATGTAACTAGTTCGGTCTTCATAATTGTATTTGAGTCATGAAGTAATGTATTTGTCAAAAGGAAGAAAAATAAATTTCATTGTAAAATAAATTGACTTATTAAAGCATGAGTTTCATGCCTCGGTCAATTATTTATAGGTGAAAGCCTCTAGTGTAGGCTTCTAGGGTTTATGTCAAGTGCCCTTGTCTTCTTCATAATGTAAAAGAACCTTCTTGGGCTTCATCTATCAAGAGATAAAATTATTTTTATGTAAAATAGGTCATTTAGGCCTCCTCCACCAAGTCAGACTCAACCTGGACAAGTCAACCTAATTGAGATGCATAATCTACTATATGAAGGAAACAATTGAACCTCAAATGGAGGACAAGACACTCAAGTTTGACTACAGGAATTGAGGGATGTTTACGGGAATTCCTGATTACAGGAATTCAGGTGTGATTACAGAAATTCATGACTAAATGAATTCAGGTGTGATAGCAGGAATTCACAATTACAATAATTCACATATGATTGCAGGAATTCGAGTATAATTGCAGTAAATCAAGGTTGTAGGACAAGTTGAAGTATTGAAGTTGGAGGACCGAAGTTCTGAAGTCGTTGGGGTTGAATTTCTGGATTGCTGTTGGGGGCCAAAATTTTGAATTTGCTGGGGGTTGAAGTTCCATATTGTTGCTGACCTGTAACTGCTAAACAAGAAGGGACTACCGAAGCTTTTTGAATCATCTTGAAAGAATGTCTTGGTGGAGGAGGAAGGTATTTTCGGTCTAAGGTCTTGGTCTATCTCAATTTGATTTACTAGTGGAAGAGTTTAAATGGGTTTTCCCCTATAGAGGGGTTTTAGCCTTGGATGAGAGCCTACATCTGGTGTCACTCATATTCATGTTTTTTTGGATGATTTATTGATGAAAAAAAGACAAAATAAGAACATAATAAAGTTAATAAGAGCACACAGATATCATAAGTAATTATCAACATAAGAAAATATTTCTGCCTTTATGATTTTCTAACATGGTATCAGAGCTAAGGTGGAGAAGGAAGAAAAAAAATCTTGAAGATATATTGAAGAAAAGGGGATCAAACAAAGGTCATTTAGGAAAAAAGACTATACAAGGAGACTAATATCTATAAGAACTATGTCAACTACAATGAAGGGAGAAAATAAGCTAGAAGGAGCCTGCAACTATAGGGCATGGAAAAAATGATAGATCTTATCCTCGATAAACATAAAGTTTTGGATCTTGTTAAAGGAAAAGTGAAGAAACCTATAGATGATGAAGGAAAGGAGAAGTTCAGAGAAACAAAAATCTTGGCCATGAATTTGATAGTAGATGGAGTAAAGGATAACCTCATTCTATACATATCCAACATAGACTATGCTCAAGAAATGTTTGAAGCTCTTTATAAGTTATTCACTGTCAACAATATTGGTCAGATAGCTAGCCTAAAGAACGAACTAATTAGGATTATAAACATGACAAGAGATGATATTGTATCATCATATTTTTTAAGGATATCTAGAATAAGAGATGAACTCTAAGAAATATATGAAGTAGTAACCGAAAAAGAACTCGTAATTGCTGCTCTTTTAAGTCTACCAAAATATTGGAGTGCTTTCACATCAGGAATTAATAGTTGGAGGGATACTGTGACCTTCGAATGTGGAATGAATGTAGTCAAGAAGAAGCCCAAATATCATTAGTAAACAATAAGAAGGAGGATGAAGAAGACAACACATCTAATTCCTATTATTCTCATCACAAGAAGAATGGAAACTTCAAGAAGTTCAAAGGACCAAAGAAGAAAGTTGACCTATCCAAGATTGAATGTTACAACTGTCATAAGCTGGGTCATTACAAAAATCAATGTCCCAAGAATCTAAGGAATAATAAGAAATATAGGGAACAATAAAATATTACTGATGAAGCTCCACCTAAGAATAACAAGATTGAAGAATTAAAATTCAAAGACTTATACTACTAAGCCATCTCTTACATATCCTTCTTAGTCTTGTATTGCATTCCTTTATGTTTTGATTTCTAGAATTTGTAGGTGTAACATGTGTTGTTAGAACATTTTTGAATTATTTTGATAAGTTGTAGGTATCCCTCATAAATATTAAATTAAGAGGGAGCCTCCACCATTTTATTGAAAGATAAAAGTATTTTGTTATTTGTTTCCTCTTTTATGTTTGGTTTCCTCCTCATATCGAGATTTTCTTGTATTGTGTGCTAATAACCTTTACTTTATATTTTCCTTGGTAGTAAAGATAAAAAAATACACAAAGGTTATGGATGATACTTGAAGCATGGAAGAAGTTATGTTGCAAATAAATCCTTTCAAGAATTGATGTCCTACAAGGTTTGTTAAAAGAATAACTCAAGGTATGTCTTAAACTGCAAGTTTTGGTACAAGTTTCTCTTCATAGAAAAGGTACGTTCATTCTCATTCTCATTTTTCTTTACATTACTGACATCGTTATGTATAGGGTTTTGAATATTAAATATTCTTGTTAGGGTGATTAATCATTATATTTAATATACGCCCGTCATATTATCTCTTGTCTTTTGCTCATTTTTGTGAAACCCTAACCTTTAGGGTTCATAGTAAAACCCTAGCCTCTTGATGCTAAGGGTATGTCAATGTCAATAATTGAAACCCTAGTCCTCTTAGGGTTGTCAATAAAGTCTAGAACCAATGATGAATTTATATTATGTTGATGTTTAAGGTTTGTTGTTATTGTCCAAGTTATAAACTGAAACCTTAGATCTTTAAGGTTTTGATAAGTTACAGTTTGTTGTTAATAATATGAAATCTAGGGTTTATGAGAAAAATCCTTGTAATAACTAAAATAAGGTCTTAGGAATGGAACCCTAGGTGTGTATTCTTTTGCAAAATCGGAACCCTTGCTTGATTAAAATTGTTGTATATCTAACTTTGATGTATTGATATAGGGTTTACCTACGTAAGTATTAATATGAGATTATAGTACATGATAATGAAACCCTATATATGTATGTGCTAGTATGCTAACTTAATCGTTGATACTCATGTTTTAGTTTATGAAAATATAGGGTTTGTAACAAAACCCTATTAGAGATTGATATTCTAGGACACAATCATATTATTTTCGAATATTGATATGATTTAGCTTTGATGGAAAAATATAGGGTTTGTAACAAACCATAGTAAAGTTTGACATGTAAATTATAAAAGTATACTGTTGAAACCCTAAATGTATAGTTCTATGATTGGATTGATATCTTGATTGAGTTGCTTTAAGTCTTGATGATGGAGTCTAGGGTTTGTGACAAAACCCTAACAAGTTGTTGAAGTCTAGAATATAAAAGATGTGACCCTTGCTAATTATGAACCTAACTAGGTTTAGATATCTGATGTCTAAAATTGAATGTTTTGATGCTTCCATTATAATGACATGATTTTGATATAATTAACTTCATGCTTCTGTATTTGGTTTTTACTTGCTGTTGAAGTTTTGCAAGTACATAATCTTCAAGATGTTGAAGATGCTCATAATTGAAGATGACTTAATGATGATGGTAAAGGAAGGTTAAAGAATGATGTATAAATGACCTTGTTTCCATGAGGAAGAATAATATTCCCAAAATAAATGAAGCCTTGAGAAGTTGAAGTTTCTCTGATGTTATAAGAGAAGGAAGCAGTTGATTTCCCTAAGTTGAGATGGAGCTTAGATAGAAGAAAGGGTATATCTCCCTAGTTAAGAGGGAGAGCATGTTATGACAAGTTATAGTAAAGAATGAATGAATTATAGTTTAAAAAAAAGACTTTAGAAGTACTAATGCTATATTTGGCACTGCTGAAAAAGTGAAATAAGAAAGCTTCTGACAAAATGTATTTGAATAGCTTGATATAAGCAACATCAAAATGATTGAGGACCTCGAAGGCTGTGTTTACTTGTATATATATTTGAAGGTTTATTACTGATTAGGGTTGTGATTGTGCAGTATCTCTCCATAAAAGGTTGAACGTTTGAAGCATGCTTGGATTGGTGGATATATTTGATTTAGTTGATTAGGAGAGATGAAATCCGGACAATCTATGTGTGATGTCTAGATCCCGAAGCATAGAGGGCGGCGTTGGTCATGGAGCTTCGACCTTGGATGCACACCTAGATCCCTGGGTTGGTGATAGAGCTTAAAATCTTGATGGTACCTAGAGTGGCTAAAGCTTGAGTTCACCTTATTCCCACTCGATTAGAGTACCCTGGTCAAATATATAATCTGTAGCACTACATGTGTTGTGACTCTTCATAGAGCATATAATTTTGAGATCTTCCTTGTACCTTTATATATATATCTAATTATGAATGCCTCCCTAGTTATGAGGGAGTGTTGAAGAATGTGACTAGTGTGGGTCTTCATAATTTTATTTGAGTCATGAAGTAATGTATTTGTCAAAAGGAAGAAAAATAAATTTTATAATAAAATAGATTGACTTATTAAAGCATGGGTTTCATGCTTGGGTCAATTGTTTATAGGTCAAACCCTCCATTGTAGGCTTCTAGGGTTTATGTCAAGTGTCCCTGTCTTTGTGATGATGTAAAAGATCCTTCTTGGGCTTCATCTATTAAGAAACAAATTTATTTTTATGTAAAATAGGCCATTTAGGCCCCCTCCACCAAGTCAACCTCAACCTAGACAAGTTGGCCTAAATGAGGGGCAAAATCTACTATATAAAGGCAACAATTCAACCTCATTTGGAGGACAAGACATTAAAGTTTGAATAGAGGAATTCAGGTGTGATTACAGGAATTCACGACTACAAGAATTCATGTGTGATTACAAGAATTCGCGACTACAGGAATTCTGGTGTGATTATAGGGATTCATGACTATAGGAATTCTGGTGTGATTGCAAGATTTCATGATTACATGAATTCACGTATAATTGTAGGAAATCGAAGTTGTATGACAAGTTCAAGTATTGAATTTGGAGGATTGATGTTCTAAAGTAGCTAGGGTCAAAGTTTTGGATTGTTATTGGGGGCTGAAATTATGAAGTTGCTGGGAGTTGAAGTTCTAGATTGTTGTTGGGATGTAGCTACTAAATAGGAAGGGACTATCGAAGTTTGTTGAATCATCTTGAAAGGCTGACTTGGTGGAGGAGGAAGGTCTTTTGGGTATAAGGTCATGGTCTATCTCAATTTGATTTACTAATGAAAGAGTTTGATTGGGTTTTCCCCTATAGAGGGGTTTTAGCCTTGCATGAGAGCCTACATATGGTGTCACTGATCTTCATGTTTTGCTTTTATGGTTTCTTGATGAAACAAAGATAAAATAAGAACATAATAAAGTTAATAAGAGCACATTTAAGGTATCACAAGTAATTATAATCATAATAAAATATGTCTGCCTTTATGATTTTCTAACACTTTTCCTACCTACCCTCTTTCGTCTATGGACTGAAGAACATTCATTTACATTTTGGATAGGTGATTCAAAATCAAACCTCTTATAGTATTCAAGAACAATATGAAGAAGACAACCCACCAGAACTAGAATTGCGTTCTCCAAAAACTCAAGATATTTCAAAAGAACACTTTTATGAAAATGATCTCGATCCTGTTCCTTATCCAGAGAGTCTATGTTCAAAAAACCTCTCATACATCTTGAGTTTAATTACTTGGGAGAACTAAGGAATGTATGTGTGAATATTCTGTTGTTCTAAGCTATTAAGGATGTCCCTATCTATGCAAAAGAAATTTGAGAACTCTACCTAAGAAACCAAGAAGGAAAAAGAGAGATCCCAAGATAGTGCAAATGATTGGGAAATTAACAAATCTAATGCTAGGAAAAGTGTTTACAAGAAAGTATGGGGATCTTGGAATCCCCATTGCTACTGTTAACATTAACAGTATCCTTATAGCCAATATTTTGATAGACCTTGGGGAAACCATAAATGTCATGGCAAAGGAAACTATGGAGAAACTTAAGTTGCTTGGTATTTGACTAACCCTAAATATCCTTCAAATGGCCGATAGGTCTACCATAAAGAAGAAAGGAGTGGTAGAAGACATTGTTGTTTCCATATATTCATAGGAATATCCAACTGAATTTATGATTCTCGAACCTAAAGCTAATCTTGGAGGACACCCCTTAATCCTTGAAAGGACATGGATAACCACTAAAAATGCTTATATTATTTGTAGGTCCGGGGACATTGCTATTTCCAATGAAATTTATACCAAAAAACTTATTGTTTGTCCTCCTGATAAACCTCCCTCAGACTCGGACAACCCCCTTTGGTTTGAAGACACTGATGAATAATTTACCCAACTTCTCTTGACCCTCTAATTTGTACCTTTATAACACATCCATATATGAACAATAATCCATCAGTTGATCTAGTTTTAGGGAAGAAATCCCAGGAGACATATTAACCCACTGAGCTAACACAACAACTAGATTTGATAGCTCTATCTAATATTGTTGAAGATAAAACTAAATCTATTGAAATATATCTTGTAAACACTCTAAATATTAATCCTTGACTAGAACTCTCACAACAAAGACAATTGATAGAAATTGTTAGAAAGAACAATAATTCTTTTGTCTGGGATTATACTGATATGAAATGAATTTCTCCTAATTTGTGTACCCACCACATTTATATAAAAGAGGACTCTTGACCTATCAGGTATCCCTAAAGAAGGATGAATCTGGCTCTAAGGGTCACACTTAAAGAAGAGTTACAAAAGTTGTTGAATACATGCTTTATCTACCCTATTTGTGATGGTAAATTCCCCCTTGGTTATTGTCCTTAAAAACAATGGCAAGTGGCGAGTGCGAGTTTATTATTGGGAGTTGAATAAGGCTAGCTTAAAATATTATTTTCCTTGCCCTTCATTGATGAAGTCTTAGACATCATAGTAGGGAAGATTTTTTTCTCCTTTCTTGATGTGTTCAATAACTACAACCAGATTCAAGTAGCCTCTAAATATTAGGAGAAAACCACCTTCACTTGCGCATGGGGCACTTATTCCTACAAATTACTTCCCTTCGGATTATGTAATGCTACAAAAAATTTTCAATGGGCTATTCTTGGAATATTTTCTTACTTGACCAGTGGTTGTGTAGAGATATATATGGATGACGTTGCAGTATATGGTGAAAATTTTGAGGGAGCCTTGAAAAATGTTAAAAAGGTATTAATTCAGTGCCAAGAAACTAACCTCTCTTTCAACAATGAGAAATGTCAAATGCTTCTCATAGATGGATCATGTTAGGGTACTGTTTGGTAATTTAATTGATGTTAAATTACTTACATAAAATTATCAACCAAGGCTAGTAAACTGATGAAATGTATGTGCACTGTATGTGCTAGAAGTCTTTATCACTTATTAAATGCCTAAATCAATTTGAGTTATCAAGATGCACATGTTTCTCTATGGCTATATAAGTAAACAAATTGCTTATATCAAATGAAATCAATTCTGCTCCCCTTGCTTAAATAACAATTTCATCCTACTTAAAAGAAACTTCAAACTTGCTTCATAAGATCACACTCACACTTGTTTGAAATAAAATCACTCACACACTTGCTTAAAGTAAAATCACATCTGCTTTAATGAAAATCAAACACACTTTCTTAAATGAAATTCACTCTTGAAAATTACATTCAAATGGAAATCATACTTGCTTGAATAAGAATCATAACCCACACTTGTACTTAAATAAAATCACACTTTAAATCGTACTCATAAGTGAATCTATTTCTATGAAAATTGTGATTAAAAACTACTGCAATATAAAACTTAAATTCCTACTGATATTTTGAATTAAGCTCTATCCATATGCATCTGAAGTCTCTCCTTTCTTGATCAATAAAATGATTAGTAAAACAATTTCAAATATGCATCTAAAATCAAAACTTGAACACTTGAATGAATTGAAAAAATCTAAAAGAAATATGCGCGGAAGTACTAACAGTAAATAAACAAAAATCCTTACTGTCTCGAGGGGGCCCTCCTACGAGAAGTAGGAAACATTATAAAGCTTTCATGAAATGATTATTCACACATTGGAACACACAACAAGCAATGGAGTTGAAACAAAGTTTTTATATCAAAACAAAGTACTTCACAAATACAATTCTTGTCCTGTTTAGCTATGCTGAGAGGCATATTTATAAAACCCTTACGCAATAAATGTTTTCAGAGCTTTATGCCTATGCTAATCAACATTAGATATAATTATCCTAAGAGATAAGATATCATAATCTTATTTATGATTTGCTAACAACGTAGCAAATCATGAAACGAAAAATCTGCATCTCGCTCGCTTGATCCGCGCCTTCCACGTCATTTGACTTATCCTTTGACTAGACTGATAAGGTGCTTTTTTCATCGATCCAACTTCTGCAAATAGGAATGAATCATTTTCCTCATTATTTTCCAGCTACCCATGTGCCCTGTTTCTCGGATGGAGCTCCACAACCTATCAAACCTTGGATCTAGTTGCAGAAACTTTTATCAACTGCAGAATCATTGTAATTCAGTAGCTTAGGTAGATATTAAGTCAAATAATAAAGACAAATGAAACTTATGAAATATATGATGATTATATACCTATTATGCTTCAACCTTGTAAATTGATACCCAAATTGTAACTTATGAAGGTAAAAAAGGAAGGATTAAGGTGGAAAAAGGAGTGTCAAAAAGAAGCAATTATGGGGTTCAACATTCCCCCACATAGAAGACATTGCATGTCCTCATGAAAATTTTCAAAATTTGTAAGTCCTCCTTGTTGCTTAACCGCCTCAGATACTTGATCAAGGACATCCAAATTACTTCTCCTTGATTCCTTAGCAGTGATTTTCATCTTTGGATTCTTCATCAAAATTTGTGTTTCAGGCCCATAATCTTCCTCTTAAGAAATTTGTTCTAAGTAGTCAATTTCTTATTTTTATTGTGCGACATACAAAGGTGTAATAGTATATTATCATTTTGGATTCTTTGGTTTTCGTTCTGTGCCTTCACTGCTTCATTTTCCTGTTTTAAAGGTCTATTTAATACTTCTAACTCATAAATTTATTGTTTGAGGGTTTCTTCAAAAGGTCCCTTGGAATATTTGAATTAAGTGCTTCATTTTCACCTTGAGTTGAAGATGATGCAATAACTTTTCCTGTAGCTTTCCTTTCCAAGGACTCTATATAGTGGTAAATTTCTTGCTGTATTGGATCAATCTTTGGAGTTTTCCTTACTGCATTGGAAATTGGTGATGAAACTGTAGGTGATGGAATCGATGATGGAACTGTAGGTTCCATTTATAAATCAACAAATTATGGGGACTGTCGAGGTTTTTCATGCATTTATTTATTGAGCCTTGCACTCCTCCTTACAAAAGATGATGGATTAGTAGTAAGGGACTGCTCCTTAACCTTTCTCTACTTTGTTTTCTCTTTAGATGAATTTTCTTCTTGAGTGTTGGCTTCTGTTCTTCCAACATTTTTCTTCTTAAGATTTACTAGCATATCTGCAAGAGGAGTTTCATCTTCTGAGTGTTGTTCCTGTGAGTTCTCTTTTATGGTCAACTTCCTTCTACTTTTATTTGTTTTATCACTGGGCTCTTTTATTCCTGCTTCTTTGAAATGATTCATAACTAGGAAATCTTCCCAATTGTCTCCAATTTTTCTTAGGTGCACTTCAATAAATATTTTCACTAAAACATGGTGATATAAAGCAATATCTATAGATTGAATTTTCCTTTGAATTCTATTAGCCATTTTTCTTAAACTTTGAAGCATAAAATATGCTAAATTAATTTCATTTCCATCTAGAAAATTCATCATTAATATTGCATGATAAAAGATCATATTGCCAAATCTTCCTTCACAAGTTATAAACTTTTGGATGATTTACAATAGGTTTCTCCATTTATTTTTCAAAGCCGTAACTGGAATTCCCTTTTTAAATTTAGAAATGTCCATGCTTGGGTTTTTGAGAAAAACATTCCATTCTCTTTCTTCAATTCTTCTGTTCTTAAACTAACTTTCTCCAATTCTTGGCAATCTGGTGGCTTCTGCTATGAAGGATTCTATCAATACCAACTTTATGTCCCCGATTTTTGCTTCAATGTCGTCATACGCCCTAGCAAAATATTTTGTTACCTCCTTTTCATGGTCGTTGAATTTCTCCACAAATTTCAACCATCGAGCTTGCTGCAACATTTGTTTGACCTGTGGGTAACCCTCCATAAACCTAATTCCATTCAGCTCTGACCTCACAATGACTCCCATGGCAGAGGAAGTTTAACCCACAATCACTCTTTTTGACAAGTTCAGGGAATGAGAAGGAATTTGAGTATGAGACGAGTCAGGAAAACAAAGTTTTAGGTGAAGTTAGTCTCAACACTAGAACAAGGTTAAATGAGATGGAGGCATTCAACATGCAGAGGAATGATGAGCGGAGAAGTGAGGTGATTTTTGAATGATATCAAGATTTTAAGTCCAACTCAGTCGACAAGACATTGTTATTTTCGTTAGAATAAAAGTCGTGTTGAATCAATTAAGGGTAATCATTACTCGACATGGAAGTAACAATGGTTATCCATCATTTAATTTCATAATTCAAATGTTTTTCCTTTATTATATAACTCAATATTTACATACCTTTGCTCCCTTGTCTTACTTCTTTTGACTTATCTTCTGCAGGTTGTCAAGTTGCTTCAACTATAATCTTCATTGAAATTTTGCATTTACCATAATTTCCATTTGCTTTGGTCATAATCTGTCAGTCCAATTGCAAAATTTTGTTAGAGCTGCAGATTGTTGACAATTCCATAGCTATATTATTTCAAAACAGAAAAAGAGGAATAAAAAGAAAATGGGACTAGAATAGGGAAAAGAAAATCTAAGCTGCCAAGAATTCTTGGTTTTCAACTTGGATTTTCTATATAAACATGCCAACAATGTTGGTTTTCATGTTTATACAATTTTATTTCTTATTTATTTTTATTTTTTATATTTTTTCAGAAAAATAAAAGACTAAGTTGGAGAGGAAAAAGAGTCTTCCTTAACCAACTTTAAATCAAAATTGCCTTGCCGATCCTTTATGAATTCCTCCTTTGTTAATGGTTTATGATATACTCGTAATATATGACCATTTACAAGGAAGGTAACCTTCTCTTCATCAATAGTTCCGATTCTAATTTCTCCATTATCAAAGACAATTTCAACCTCATATGGACCAAACCAATGAGTTTTAAATTTCCCTTGAAAATCCTTAAATTTTGAATAAAAAAGTAATGCCCAATCAGGAGGCTAAAATTTTCTTTCTTTGATAAACTATCATGCCACCTAGATCTTTGTTGCTAGACTATATTAGTCCTTTGAATAGCATCTTGTCGCATCTCATCAAGTTCATTCAATTGTTCTATTCTTTGTCTTTAGGCTTCTGATAAATAGATACCCAATTTGGCTGCTGTTTTAAAAGTATTTATTTGGAGCTCAATAGGAAATATGACTTGTTTTCCATAAACAAGTTCATAAGGAGTGTGGCCAGTTGTATTTCTCCATGTGGTACGATATGCCCACACAACTTCTGGAAGCTTTTTTGCCCAATCCCTTCTATGCAAATGCATAGTTTTGGTAAGAATTGTTTCAATTACTTTGTTGGTAGATTCAACTTGTCCGTTGGCTTGTGGATGGTATGGAGTTGACCTTCTATGTTTGATTTTTTATTCCTTAATTATATTTTGTACCAACTTGGATGTAAATTGAGTTCCTTGATCTATCACAATTTCCCTTGGGACACCAAACGAGTGAAAATATCATAAAAAATAAATGAAACTACAACATTTTCAGTAGCAGAAGAAAGTGCTTTAGCTTCTACCCATTTTGTGACATAATTAGTACAAACAAGAATATACCCTTTTTGTCTTGACAGTGGATTGATTGGGCCAACAAAATCTAAAGCCCATTTTTCAAAGGGCTCAATAAGTACCTGAGGCTGTAAAGGAATTTCATTTGAAGGAACATGTTTTCCGATTCTCTGACAACTGTCAAATCTCTTAACAGATTCCTTAGCATCCTTAAAAAGGGAAGGCCAATAATATCCTAAGAGAAGGAATTTATAAGAAGTTCTTTTATCAACGAAATTTCCTCCAAATGGCTCATCATGAGAATCCTTCAATATCTTTGGTACTTCATCTTCTCTAACACATATTCGAATGATTAAATCAAGTCCTTTTTTCTACAATTATTCATTTATCCATGAATAGGATGCAATAGTTTGAATAACCTTTCTTTTCTCTCGAGGATACAAATATGGTGGTAACTTCCCTGTAGCCAAGTAATTAGAAATATCTGCAAACCAAGTAGATTTAATAGATATTGAAAAAAGACATTCATTAGGAAAATGATCTTTTACAGGAACATCGTTATTATCATTTTGAATCCTAGATAGGAAATCAGTGACCGTATTTTGTTTTCTAGGTCTATCCAAAATAGTAATATTAATTATTGTAACAACAATAACCATCTTGTAATTCTACCATTAGTGATTGGTTTATTCATTAAATATCTAATTGCCAAATGATCCGTGTGTATGAATGTTTCATAACCAGTGATGTAATGTCTAAATTTATTGATGGCATAGACAACAACTAAAAAATCCTTTTTTGTTATGGTGTGATTTAACTATGTAGGAGTCAAATTTTTACGTGTAGTAAATGGCATAAGGAGTTAAATCCTTTTGTCGTAATACAACTCCTAAAGTTGTATCAAAGGTATCAATCAAAATGTGAAAAGGTAGTTCCAATTTAGTCCTCTTAGAATGGGTGCTTCATAAATCTTTTCTTTCAATGTTTCAAAAGCTTTTTGGCAATCAAAATTCCAAAAGAATTCACAATCTTTTGTAAGTAATTTGAAAAGTGGAGAGGTTATTTTTGTAAAAAAAATTTATGAATCTTCTGTAATAGCCAGTAAAACCAACAAAACTTCTAACATCTCTTTGACAAGTTGGAAATGGTAATTTAGAAATAACTTCTACTTTAGATGTATCCACTCTAATTCCATTTCCTGAAATATGGCGTCCTAAAACAATTCCCTTAGTAAACATCATAAAACATTTTTCATGACTTAATGAGAGATTTGTTTCTTTACATCTAATGAGAACTTTTTCAAAAATTTTAAGAGCTTCTTCAAAATAATTTCCACAGACAATAAAATCATGCATATAAACTTCTACACAATTATGAATTAGATCAGAGAAAATGCCTAAAACATCCCTTTGGAATGTTGCATGTGCATTGCATAATCCAAAAAGAAGTACTCGGTAGGCATAGGTTCCCCATGGACAGGTAAAAGTGGTTTTATCTTGATCTTTTGGAGCTACTTGGATATGGTCATATCCACTAAAACCATCCAAGAATGACAAATATTTCTTTCCTGCCAATGTATGTAAAACTTGACCTATAAAAGGAGGTAGAACATTATCTTTTAAAGTAGCTTTATTCAATTCCCTATAGTCATTGCATACTCTCCATTTTCCATTATTTTTAGGAACAATTACCAATGGTGAAACCCACTGGCTATCTGATATTGGATAAATGAAATTCACATTTAACAATTTTTGTAGTTCCTCTTTAACAATCTCTCTTAAATTTGGATTCATTCTTCTTTGAGGTTGTCAGATTGGTTTGACATTTTATTCAATATAGATATGATGTATACAAGTATTGGGATCAATTCCTTTCATGTCAGTGTATTCCCATGCATAAGTAGAGGAATGTTCTTGTAACATCTTTATTAATTCTTTCTTTTGAAATTCTTCCAGATTATTATTGATGTTCAAAGTTTTTTCTAGAAAGATTTCTATTAAATAATTGCCAAATTTTTCCATAGAATGTAAAGACAATTGACGAGATGATAAATATTCAATATTACATTGTTCTTGAAAACTTTGATTAGATTCACAATATGAGGAAGATTCATTATTTTCTATTAAATTCAAAATCTGATCTTCTTCATCTATTTGTGAAGTAACAAAGATTGGTCATATATCAATATCATCATCTATCCATTCTTCACTTTCTACCTCTATTGTTGTTTTTACAGGAGGATATAATGTGAATTTATTTGTTGAACTTCCATCAGAAATAAACATATCACCAGATCTACAACTTATAAAAGCATCAACTGTAGCTAACCATGGTCTTCCTAGAATCAATGGATGTCCTCCTAAATTATTCTTGGGTGTCAAGATCATAAAGTCAACAGGATATTCCCAAGAATCTAAGGATACAAATATATCTTCTAACACACCATCATGTTTGATAACAAATGATCTGTTTGTTAATTCCAATAATGTAAGTGTATATTGAATATTAGGAAGTTTCAATTGATTCATAGTTTGTTTACTCATGATGTTTATAACTGCTCCTAAATCAATCAATGTATTTGGAATTTCAATACCATTGATGTGTGTTTTCACAATGGAACTTCCTGGATCAAGATATTTCTGAATTGTTGTTTTTCCCATCATGATATCTGCAATTTTTCCAACTAACTGAATTCTTTTGACTTCTTTCCTCTTTCTTCCTGGTCTTTTAATACTTAACTCCCTAATTGTCTTTGAAAATATTGGTATTTCTTTGATAGCTTGTAACAAAGGAATTTTTATGCAAACATTCTTCAATTCATCTATCATATCATAATCAGGCAACATAATCTGTTTTTTTACCCCTTTATCAATTTTCAATCTTTCAGGAAAAGGTGGTGTTTGAACAAAAACTGAAGGTTGTTCTATGATGGGAGTTGAGTTTATTGGGATATCATCAAAATGTGCAGGGGTGGTTTGTTTTTGAGATTTTTCCTCTTGATGAAGATATTTCTCTTCCTTAGAGAGATTTTCTTTTTTAGATTCCTGAATAACAATTGATGGTGACTTATTTTCCAATACTCTACTAGATCTAAGTTGGACATTGTTTAGATCTAACGGAGTTATCATGTAGGTTTGGAAATTTTGTCCTTCCACATTGTAAATAGGTTGTGAATTTTTATTATTATTCGGGTTTGGAAGTGGTTGAGCAGGCAGTTGATTTGGTCTTTGAGGAAATGGTAATGAAAGTTGTGGATTTGGATTTTGAGGTTGGGTTAGTTGAACAAGATGAGGAAAATATTGTGGTGGAAAAAAATGGTAGGGTTGTTGATACTGAGGATATTGAGGGTACTTTCCATAATAATTTTTTCATCCTTGTGCCCAAGGTTGAGGCCAAGATTTCCAAGGCATGGGTGCATTCCAATTTCTTTGTGATAGTTGTGCAAATGTTTGAGTGTTAAAACCTTGGGTCATATTTGGGTGTGAAATTTTCCATGGTCTCTTAGCAATAAAACATAGGGGTTCTACTTGATTTGGTATTACTTCCTCTTGATAGAAAACTTTAAGACCTGTTATTTAAGGACATTCATTTGTATCATGATTTTCTGCACATATAACACATGCTTCTACACTTTTTAAGTCAAGAGGGAATTCTCTCAAAGCGTGCTTCTTTCTACATTTCAGACAAAATATAGATAATGCAACGTTTTCAACCTTTTGCTTGTTTTTTACTTTAAGGGTATCTATTTGTTCACTAAGATGCCCCAAAATATCTGTTTTAAAATTTTCAAGCAAATTTCCTAATTCAACCCTACTTACTATCTTGGCTGTAGATTTATTAATCCTAGACATGATATGATCTCTTGGATTTTTCCTAGTTCTTGCTTTACCTCTTGAAACGTGTATGCATAACTCACAAATTTCTCCAAATTTTAACTGAGAAATATCTCCCTTACCCATCAAATTGAGAAGATCAATCCACTCATATTTGATGGATTTTAATAAGAGATCTTTCAAAGTTTCTTCATCTAGATTATGCATTTTAGCCCTTTTAACATTATAAGCAAATCTTTCAATGAAATCTTCAAGATTTTCATCCTCTTTTTGCATCATTTTAAAGACTTCATCCTTAAGATTACGGGGCATACAATAATCCTTATATTTATCTAAGGATGTAGTTTTCATTTGTTCCATGTTCTTATAGAATGTACTTATAATCCCATGAACCATTTTAATGCTGCATCCTTAAGAGTTGCTGGGAACAATTTTAACTTTTGAGTGTCAAGCAAGTAGTAATAAGATTTACACAAGACTTCAAATTCAAAGAGAAATGTTTCAGGATCTTCACTCCTTAATCCATGAAAATTTGGAAGGATGGAGGGTGAGATATTTTTCATTGTGGCTGTGGTATCTTCATTGAGGATGGGAAATCCAAAAGGTTCTGGATCTCCTCTACCACCTCATCTTCCTCTTCCTCCACCTCTTCCACCTCCTCTATTTCCTCCTCTTCCACCTCCAATCCTAGGTTGTTCACCATTCACATTATGTACTTCTCCTTCCCCTTCTCCAACCATTGTAGATTCTTCAAAACTAATGTAAGGTTCCAAAATTGGATTTTCTAATTCCTCTTCTAGTTCTTTTGGTTCTTCTATCAATGGAAGGTTAAAATAAGTTTCTTCCTCTTCTTCTTCACTAGGGATTTCTAGTTCTTGTCCTAGAAGTTGCTCTCCAGTTGAAGATAGAAAAATTACTCCTTCTATTGGGGATGTAGGATCCTCTTCTATTATGGCTTTAGTTGATGAATCTCTAGGTTGGACTTCAAATTTAAGTTCCTCAGGAAGTTTGTGTTTTCCTGCAATAGATGGAATATGAGTTTGGGTGGATGGTGTGGCACTATGAGGTCATGGTGGGGTGAGCGATGATGTTGGAATCAAACTTCTACCTCTACCTACAAATCTACCTCTAGAATCTCTTTCTATATCCATATCATTTTTGTTTTTTTTTTTCAATTTAAAAAACAAAAACAAAAAGCCTCTTATATACACTTCCCCGACAACAACACCAAAATTTTTAGTAATTTAATGATCCAGATTTAAACAGGGACGCAACAAATTACAGAGATAACCATAAACACAAAGATGCAACGGAAATAATACTTCATTTCATTAATGTAAAATATTGAAATATGCTTACAAACAACAATGGAAATAAACCAGCTAGGGCGATGGTAGCTTATCTATGAGAAGAGATGTGGCGGCTACATGCCTCTGAACTGTGTTACAATGAGGCTCGAAGGTCTATTTATTGTTGAGAAACAATGGAAAACCCTAAACATCCAAAAACCTAACCCTGGAAGATGAAACGTCAAACCGTGGGCCCCGTTTGGGTAAATTGGTACATCAACTTCTCGGGGTCGTAACTTTGGCATACGATCTTCATTTGACGCACACAATATCTCGTTAGAAAGATCTATCTGAGAACTACAACTTTGAGAAGATTCTTCGACGAAAATCACATAGAGATACTTTTGTCGACGCGTTTCGAACCAACCAGTGTGGTTCATTGTCAAGACAAGTTGAATGAACAGATCTCGCTTTGCATATTAAATAGATAGGGCAGAACATCCAACGACTATATTTCTAGACAAGGTAACGGCTATAATGACAACAGCTAGATTTGACCGGGAAACGACTAGTTTGACTTTGATAAGGGGTATAAACTTTATTTAATTAAATAAGTTAATTCGGTTATTAATATTCTTATTAAAATAAACGTAAATGGACCATTTTATAATTATAAATATATATTAGAATAAGTAAATTAATATATTAGAATAAGTAAATCATAAAATAAATTAATTTAAAATTGTTAGATATCAAAGTTATTATATATAAATTAGTTAGTTATAAAAGTTAAAAATAGAGTAATCTATAAATAGTTAATTATATTTTAATTAAAATATAAGTTAAAGGGACATATATTTATAAATATATGTTAAAATAAATTAATTTTAAATTAATAGTCAAAGAGTTTTTAAATATATAAATATTAGAGAATTCAAGTGTTTAAGGGACATATATTTATAAATATATATTAAAATAAATTAATTTTAAATTAATAGTCAAAGAGTTTTTAAATATATAAATATTAGAGAGTTTTATATTAGAGAATTAATTCAAGTGTTTAAGGGACATATATTTATAAATATATATTAAAATAAATTAATTATAAAATAAAATAATTTTAAATTAATAGTCAAAGAGTTTTTAAATATATAAATATTAGAGAGTTTTATATTAGAGAATTCAAGTGTTTAAAAACTCTCTAATATTTATATATTTAAAAACTCTTTGACTATTAATTTAAAATTAATTTATTTTAATATATATTTATAAATATATGTCCCTTTAACTTATATTTTAATTAAAATATAATTAACTATTTATAGATTACTCTATTTTTAACTTTTATAACTAACTAATATATATATATATATATATATATAACTTTGATATCTAACAATTTTAAATTAATTTATTTTAATATATATTTATAAATATATGTCCCTTTAACTTATATTTTAATTAAATATAATTAACTATTTATAGATTACTCTAGTTTTAATATTTATATGTAATAATTTTGATATCTAACAATTTTAAATTAATTTATTTTATGATTTACTTATTCTAATATATTAATTTACTTATTCTAATATATATTTATAATTATAAAATGGTCCATTTACGTTTATTTTAATAAGAATATTAATAACCGAATTAACTTATTTAATTAAATAAAGTTTATACGCCTTATCAAAGTCAAACTAGCCGTTTCTCAGTCAAATCTAGTTGTTGTCATTATAGCCATTACCTTGTCTAGAAATATACATTGGATATTCTGCCCTATCTATTTAATATGCAAAGCGAGATCTGTTCATTCAACTTGTCTTGACGATGAACCACACTGGTTGGTTTGAAATGCGTCGACAAAAGTATCTATATGTGATTTTTGCCGAAGAATCTTCTCAAACTTGATATGGATCACAGAAGCCTAAATTCAATAACTACAACTTTGGGAAGAGCAACATCAGTCCATGGACCTATGTTGCTCCCAGTTTTCCCAAAAAACGTTGTTTAGGGTCTCAAAACAGCTCCAGAAGTTCAGGACCCGAAAAACTGCTAAAAATAGTAAACTGTGCTACAATTAAGGAAACTAAAAAGCTAAAAGAAACAATGGTGGGGGTCCAAGTGGACTTGGCAGGTGGTCACCAATATCCACCTGGATCATTCCTCCCCCCTTAGGAAGCAATTGTCCCCATTACGTTGAGTTCCTCCATAAGATGAGGAAACTTTTGCTGAACTTGGTCCCTGGTGAGCCACTTGCCCTGGTGAAGGAGTTGGCCTGCTTTGACAACTCGATACAGTTGGATATTCTGCTGGCGAGTGTGCTTGATCTGTGTGTCCATGATCTGATCAGTTGCAGCTTGTTCCATGCAATCTGGATTTAACTCTGTGGGTGTGAGCTGTTCTGCAATGTCGGATGTGTTTAGTAATGGTGGAAGGTGTGGCTGAAGGCGGTCCACATTGAACATTGGGTGCAGGCCAAGGAATGGGGGAATGCTAAGCTCAAATGCATTGTCTCCCATAGCCTTGGTAATGGTATAAGGACCATATCGGAGTGGTCTGAGTTTCCGATAGGCTCCGGTAAGGCGTTCCTTTTGCAAATGCAACCAGACTTTGTTGCCCACCTGAAACTTGTGTGGCAACCGATGTTGATCATGTCGCTGCTTGTACTTGGCATTTGATTTCTCTAGAATGTCATGGACCTGCTAGCGAATATGTTGGATGTGCTCAATGAAGCTGTTTGCCTTATCTGTTTTGGACTGGACATGAGCCGAATTTGTGTGAGTAGCTGCAACTGGCATGGCCACATCAATGGGACATAATGGTTGGAATCCAAAGCCCACCTTAAAAGGGTTGTGGCCAGTCGAGTTGTGGAGAGCTTGGTTGTAGCTGTGCTGAACATAGGGGAGGTTCTTGTCCCATGTGCGTGGATGATTTGAGTTGTACATGCGTAGAATGTGTATGATCATCCTGTTGACAACCTCTGTCTAGCCATCAGTTTGAGGATCGAAGGCTGTGGACTTAGTGAGTTTGGTGTCCAGAATCGACCAGAGACTGGACCAAAATGTACTGAGGAACCTGCTATCTCGCTCTGGGATGATAGACTCTAGGATCCCAAAGTGTACCCACACTCGTTCAAAGAAGAGTTTCGCAGTGGATTCTGCTGTGATATTCTTCTTGCAGGCCGCCATAATGGCCATCTTTGAGAACATGTCGATGACCACAAAAACACAGTCATTTCCATGCTTAGTGGAAGGAAGGCCTAACATGTAATCCATGGATATGGATTCCCAAGGTCGACTAGGAGTAAGCAGCGGGGTATAGAGGCCTTGCTTCTTGATGGTCGGTTTGGTAATGGCGCAGGCAGTGCATGATATGATGTACTTCCTGACATCCTGTCGAAGATTCTGCCAATAGAAATACTTCTGCAATACTGCCATCGTTTTCTCGACCCCGAAATGCCCAGCAGCCTGATTGTAGTGTGCTTCCCAAATCATCTTGGCACGCTCGCTTGAAGGAACACACAGGTGACCCAGGTGGCATAACAGGGCATCTTGGGGGTGAAAATATAGAACATGCTGAGCCTCCAAGAGTGTCTGGTATGTGTGGTCGAACTCTGGGTCGCTTTTGTAGAGAAGTGGCCAATCAAAAGTCTCGTTCCCACAAGAGTTGAGCACGGTGGTTAACGCCATGATTGGTGGCCCACTGAGGCAATTCGCAACATTATTGGTGCTGCCCTTCTTATACTTGATATTCAAATGGAACTGTTGCAGGTATGTGGACCACTTCTGATGGTGATCATTTTGTAATTTCCTTGGGGTCTGTATGAACTGCAGGGGTCGGTGGTCTGTGTGGATGACCGTTTCCTCCCCCAAAATGTAATGCTTCCATTGTCGGCAGGCCTGCACAATGGAATACACCTCTTTGTCATAAGTGGGATACTTTCGGATTGTGTCTGAAAGTGTCTCACTGTGATATGCCACTGGATGCCCGTGTTGAGTAAGGACTGCCTCAATAGCAGAGTCAGAGGCATCAGTCTCGACCTCAAATGGTTGTTGTAAGTCTGGTAATGCGAGCACTGGTGCCGTGTAGAGGCGATCTTTCAACTCTGTGAATGCCTTTTGTTGAGATTCAGACCAAAAGAATTTTGCTTTCACTCCTCCCTTGGTGACTTGACTCAAGGGCCAAGTGATATGAGAAAATCCCAACACGAACCTGTGGTAGAAGTTGGCAAGACCTAGAAAACTTCAGAGCTCTGTTAGAGTGGTTGGAGATGGCCAATCCCGAATGACTTGGATCTTAGCTGGATCCACATGCACCCCTTGTTCATCAATAATGTATCCCAAATACTAAACCTAGGTCATGCCAAAAGTGCATTTCTCCAAATTGGCACATAACTTGTGTTGCCACAGTGTTTAGAGAACCTGTCAGATGTGGTGGAGGTTCTCTTCCCAATTCTGGATAAAGATCAGGATGTCATCCAAGTATACCACTACAAATGAGTTGGTGAATGGCTACAAGATGTCATCCATTAGCCTCATGAAGGTTTCAGGAGCATTCGTCAATCCGAAAGGCATAACCAACCATTCGAAAAGGCCCTCCTTGGATTTGAAGGCAATATTCCACACATCGGAGGGTTCGATTGGTACCTAGTGATATCCTGACTTCAAATCGATCTTGCTGAAATATTTTGCCCACTTCAGTTGGTCCAGTAGGTCATCAATCCTTGGGATCAAGTACCTATTACGGACAGTGATCTTGTTCATCGCTCAATAGTCAATATAGAGTCTCCAAGTCCCATCCTTCTTCTGTACCAACACGATTGGGCTCCCACAGGGTGATGAACTCGGATGGATGTGACCTTTCTGTAGCAGCTCCTGAATCTGCCTCTTGATTTCATCGTTCTCCAAAACGGAGCACTGATAGATTGGTCCATTGGGCAGCGACACACCTGGGGTCAGATCGATGGAGTGCTTGACCTGATAGTGTAGAGGAACCCCTGTGGGGGAGGTGAAGATGTCCTCGTACTCCTCCACGACCTTGTCCATCTGTAGTTGTCGTGCGGAGGGGCCCTGTCTGGAGGTCGTGGCCACCGTCTTCTTCTTTCCTTGAGGGCGTATCATCAGGAAAACAAATTTCCCGATTTTGGAAATGAGCTTACTGCATTGTTTTGCAGTAACCAAAGAGATGGCGGTAGGCGGTGCTACCTCCGATATCTTGTACAACTTATTTTCCAAAGTAACAATAACAACACGGGGCCTTGATTCATACACAACATGTCGCTTCCACAAGTATGGTTGTCCTAATAATACATCACAAACTTCAAGGGGAGAAATGTCACACAATACCTCATCTGTGAAGGGCTTGATGTTGTATGGAAGGTGACACTACTGGCTCACGCAAAGATCTCGTCCTTGGTGAAGCCATCCGATGGTGTACAGTTGTGGATGTGCTATGGTCGGTAAGCCCAATCTCTTCACAAACTCTACCGAAATGAGGTTCTTTTGGCTCTCGCTGTCGACAATGAACTATAGCAGGGAGCCCTTTACCCACATTTGGGAGTGGAAGAGACGCTTCTCCTCCCCTGGATCTTCTGGTTCCTCCTTTGGATCTTCATGGTGGCAATGGTGTTGTTGGGCTCTGCATCGATAATCTGCTTTCCTTTTTCATTCCCCTTGTCGAGTTCTGACTTAGAGTCGGAACATGCATCTGATTCTGAAACCTTTAGCTCGGCCACTAGTGACTGCTTGGCCCAACACTCACTTGTGTTGTGAGTGGATCTCTTATGGAACTCACACCACTTTCCCATGTCCTTTTTCGACTTCATGGCGCTGGCCTTTGCTTGCAGCTTTGGTGGGTTGTCTTGGGCCGCCTCGCCTTGGCTTTGTCCTTTGTTCTGTGGTTTAGGGGCAACTTTCCCTTGCTTCGGATTCACAGATCCAAAGTCTCGCTTCTTCTGTTTAAACTTTTGCTTGACCTTGACGACATATCGGTATGCCATACCGAGCAAGGGGATGTTCAAGAATTCTATTTCTTCCTGGATGTACTTGTGTAGGCAGCTGCAGTATTTGAGTACCAAATGCTGCTCTGAATCCTTGATACCCAACTTTGTGCAAAGGGTATGGAAAATATTGAAAAACTCCGACATGTCTTGGTCCCTTCCCTGCCGCAGCGTGGTCCACTTTATGTATTGATCCTCATAGCTTCGAACAGGGTAGTACTGCTCCTTGATGGCATCCCGGAATGAATCCCAAGTGGGTGCGGTTGAAAATAGTGAGCCTGTACTTTCATCCTTCTGCTCGCAGTAGGTTTCCCACCATTCCTTGATGTGGGGGGCTGCTTTGAGAAGAGCGAAAATAATTTTTTCCCAACTGGAAAAATTATGAACAGAAAAATAACCCTCTAGCAAATTTAACCACTTATCGATGGCATCTGCATCTATTTGACCCTAGAATATGGGGATTTCAAAATTAACTTGTACCTTAAATGGTGTGGCATTTCTAGAGTAGCTGTTGGAAGCCGATGTGTGGCCCCTGGGTAGCCGCTGAAGGATCTGGGCAAAGCTGTCCATCATCACATTCCTTTGTCGCTCGAGGGCTTCTTCGAGCAATATTTTGATAGGATCTCCTGCCCCCTCATATTTATTTTCGTTCGCCATGGGAAGCCGTCAGGATTTGCGAGGCTGGTCTTGCAAAGGTTCGACTAGTTCAATCCCTAACTCCTTGTATCCCAACCTCATTGGGAACATGCAAAGAAAAACAGAGAAAAGTAGACCGCTCTAATACCACTGATTCAAATTTAAACAGGAACACAACAAATTACAGAGATAACCATAAACACAGAGATGCAGGGAAAATAATACTTCATTCCATTAATGTAAAATACTGAAATATGCTTACAAACAACAATGGAAATAAACCAGCTAGGGCGATGGTAGCTTATCTTTGAGAAGAGATGTGGCGGCTACATGCCTTTGAACTGTGTTACAATGAGGTTCAAAGGCCTATTTATTGTTGAGAAACAATGGAAAACCCTAAACATCCAAAAACCTAACCCTAGAAGATGAAACGCCAAATTGTGGGCCCTGTTTGGGTAAATTGGTACATAAACTTCTCGAGGTCGTAACTTTGGCATACGATCTCCGTTTGACGCACACAATATCTCATTAGAGAGATCTATCTGAGAACTACAACTTTGGCGAAAACCTGGTCTTGGGTGATTTTGACACTTAGTGGCATTGGGAAACTAGCCTCTAGCCAAGCTAGTAGGGATAGAAGATCCATCTAATTGTGAAAACATTTTCGAAGGAGCAGTAGGACATTATTTTACTAGAAAACGAGGATACTGGGCAACAAAATTTGCGAAAAAAAGAGAAGAAGAAAAGAAAAAAAGAAAGAAAAAAGGAAAAATAGAAAAGGCGCGCGCACACGCACACACACACAGACACACACATATAGACTTATGAATATAATTGTATTCAATTATCCATGCCTATCTCTTCATAAAGGCACCTAATAATGTAAATATTATTTTCAGGATGAGTTGCAGAATTAAATCCAGAGTACAAGTACATTATCAAGAAAACATGGCAACATTGTGATCCCGCTTACTAACCAGGTGCTCTCTTTGTCGATATTTTGATTTTTGTTTAAGAAAATATTTTAGAGTTACTTAGCAAGTAATACATGTACGTGGATATTTATTACACTACCTAACCTATCCAAAAATATTTTTGATATTACTAGCCTACCTGATCATTGTCCTAACTTCCTTTGTCTATTTTGGCCCAAAAGATTTTCTTAAAAACATTTATTTCCTTATCATTACCTTTATCCTAAAGACTAAGGACTAAAATTAAAATAAAAGGACTTGGGAATTTGGCTAAAAGCCCTTCTTATAATCCTAACACCTAAAATATTTGAAAAAGGTCCATTATACCAATTTCTACCATATAATCACAAGCCTTTGTTATTACACACCACGATGGATTATACATATACATGGGGTGCATAGTGTTACCTATGTTGGCTTGACCATGAGGTTGACTCATCATTTGACTCAATATTGGAATTACTTACTAGGATCGAGTGGCATGCGAGATTGGCATCTTCACCTGATGAGGGTTTGATCTATAACCGGTTAGAATAACGAGATGCATACATCGTGCAAAGTAATATAGGTGTTCCACCTTACATTATTCCACAACGGGAAAAATTTTGTTTCTGTAGCTCGAATAATTTGATGAGATTTGGTTCATTTGAATGATTGACTACCAAATTTTGGTAATTCATTGAAGCTAGGGTATGTTCACAAAGTGGTTTGTATGAGGACTCAGTCACTAGAATTATAAGAAGGAAAATCCATGGGAGACATTGTAAATCGAGTAGAGAACAAGAATATCAATGCTTTTTAGATTAAGCTTGAGGTGTGTAGTGTATTTGTGGAAGCTGGGTGGGATGAGTTTCTCATCGTTTTCAAGGACACGATGCATTTGTTGCATTAGAGTTTGCTCAGTCTTTTAATGAGAAATAATCCCTTGTCAGGAATATTACTATTGTGATCAACAAACTAATGATCCTTGCAATAACTAAACTCTCTTGGGATGGAGAGAATTGGACAATTTTTTTTAAGATTGACGGAGAGTGTTGGTCCCCTTTCCTACCTAAACCATTCCCATGACTAGATTGAAGAAAGGGCATTCACTAAGAAGCCTTTCTCCCCTTTATGGCAAGACATTGTCTTAGGTATTCAAAAGTTTGTGATGTGCGAGGGAAAGTACAACCTAGTTTACCACTATCATATTAGGATCTTGATCTACCTCATAGGGATAAACTAGATCAGGGATAATAAATCCCATGAGATAAACTACCTTGAAACTTTTATCGAATTTTACCACAATTCATATGCATCAGACTAGAACTTACTTTGTGAATTATACTTATTCAATTTTATTATATTAGATAACTCGCTTCGGAATCCCAACCCCTTTGTTGGGGATGCCAAAATCTGAGCTTTCATGTCCTACAACGCCAACTTAATTAAGTGGAAGAGAGCCTCATATTTTTATGCAAAAATAGAACTAGAGTCCTAGTTAATGGTGCGAGAAGAATATCCATTGCCCGGTCTAGTGGTTAATGGATTATCAAGGTTGAGGGAATACCCTAAGGATTTTGCTAGTATACGGAACAACCAACGTTATTATGCTGCAAAGTACCGTGAACTAACATGTTCCTATTCTTTAGAAGCTCTTATGGTAGCTCAAGATATATGGGAAGGATTACCGACACTACTTTGGGATAAACACCCCTTGGGATACCCATATTTTGGCTTAGCTATTAACTGAGCAACATTTTATACCTATTCATTACTCAAGAATGGTTTAATATGGATTGGAATCCATTTACATTATCCGCTTCTTTGGTGTCCCACTCGATTTTACAGGTATCCAACTCAGTGGGATGAGGAAGAAGAGCACTCCAACTGGATAGAAATGGAAACAAATTTAGGGTATTATAATAAAGGAGAATTTGATCACCCAACTTATAATTGGGGTGACGTCCATGCTCGACTCCCTAAAATAGAGTAGGTTGCATGGCAACATGCAACTGAATTGGTTGGGGGGATATGTTGAGTCCTCCATTTGGTAGTATTTTGCTCATTAAAACACTCATTTTGCTTATATATATCCTTCATCTTTTACCCTTGATCACATATAACTCTCACTATTTATGGCTACAAGTATACATGTGTATATTTTCTTAAGTACTTTACCTCTTTCACTTAATTAAAGATTAAAAAAATTGTTAAAGGAGTATTTTGGTGTGCGTGGATAGATATAAATGCACACACACACACACATACATATATATTCATATTATGGTTTGCACTAAATATTATTGCTTGAATATATAAGGGTTTGGTGACTGATCAATAGTCGAGATTATTTTATATACAAGATGGTTTTAGACCACATTTATCTCGACCATGTGTCTATAGGGTAGCATTCGAGATTTCCTTATGAAACAAAGGGACCACCACCAAGAGTGAGTTCATAAGTCTTTCACATATTAAAGTGGAATCCAGGAGTACACACCACAAAATTACATGAAGAAAACTTGTGAAGGAATTGGGACAAGACTAAGTTATGCGTTGGCATCAGTAGATTCCTACTTATTGAGCCAACTGCCCATACATGTGAATTTTCTATATAAAGGGTCTGTTATGATTTTAACAATATGTTGTTCCAAAATGAAAATGGTACCCTTAATACACTGACCAATTGCTAGTATCTTGGTTTGCTATGAATGAATTTTTTACTTAGGCTTAACTGTCGCACTAGATTATGAGCATCTATAGGGTTAGGGCACACACAATAGAAAAGTTCTGCTTGCACTCGGGCTTAACTGTGCATTAGCTTCCGAGCATCTACTCGGTCAAAACGAATACAATAGCAAAGTTCTATTAGACGATGTTGAGACTGATAGTTTACTGTTAAACAAACTCTATTTAGGGAAGCCATCGAGATTGAAAAAATGGCAAACAGTCTCGATAGAGATGATGGCTGGAAAATTAGCAGTTGTTGGATCCCTGCCCTCTCTTCCTAGTCATTTCCCCTTGTCCCCTGCTCCTTTTGGTGTTCTTTCCCCTCAATTTTTGGAGCGTTGGTATTTCCTGTTTCATCGTCCCTTTAATTTTATGTTTTTATTCGCCTGTTCTCTTTCCCTTCCTCTCGATTAATATTATAATCTTTATCGTTGCTCAAGAAATAAAATTCCTTTTATAAATACTTTCTTTACCTAATTATTGATGAAGGTTTTTAAGATGAGAACTAATAACTAACCTACTTTAAAACAATCTTCTTACTTTCTACCCATTGATTTTTATCCTTGGTCCCTTATTCCCCTAACTTATTGAGTTATCCTTTTAGGAATTATTCTTATTATATTTTATTAATATATTTAATTAGATAAGGCTTAAGTTTATATTTATTTTAATAGCTTTATTAATAAGATCCATTAATAGATTTAACAACATTCAGTTATGGTAATAACTTTAACAATATTGACTTACAATTAGTTTTTTAATTATATATAGATTTAATATTAACCCCTTTGATTAAATATGAATAAAGACTATCTTACAATTAATTAATTAAATGTTTAATTATATGATTTTAATATAATACTAAATATTTAATTGTATAGCTCTTATATAAATTTAATGTCAACCCTTTAATTTTAAGTGATTCGTTACCTTATTTATATAGATATTAAACTAACTTTCCACTAACTATTTAATTATATGTAAATTTAATATTGCCTCTTTGAATTTAATATAAGTAAAACTAACTTACCATTAGTTTACTAATTAGTTAATTATGTAACTTTAATTATATAACTTATATATATAATTTTAATATTTTTAGTTCATATTGAATACATACATTATCTAGTTTATATTTGATTAACTAACTAAAGATTTATTTATATTACTTAAATATAGGTAATTTCAATAACTAATTATTTCCCATTAATTAATTTATGCTCAAATATGGTAATAGGCATTTAACTGAATTACTAACTTTTTAACCATTATGTTCTCATGTACATATCCCTTGGTCCAGTTCAGTTAGCCATTTCCCAATCAAATATAGCCGTTGGCCATTCTAGCTGACCAGTTCAATATAGCCATTGCCTAGTCAAATATAGCTGTTGGATGTTCCGCTCTGTCTATTTAACATGCAACTTGGATATGAATCTTCAACTTGTCCTGATGATGAACCACACTCGTTGGTTTGAAACGTGTCGACAAATTCATTTGAATGTAATTTACGCCGAAAAATCTTCTAAAAAAAACTTGATATGGTCCGATCACAGAAGCTTAAATTCAACCAACTCTATTTATGTTACTATTTAGTTTGTTAAGTGAATCAATGTTGTTACTTGTTTAATTTTAGCACTCATAATTTTGTCTAAATATGTGAAGCGTTTGGAAGCGCAAGACACGATGGAGACACTCTGTTATTTTTGCACAAAGTAATATGCATACTATTATGTGCGTGTTATCATTTGAGTTATTATATTCTATTCTACTATTTCGCATGAACCTTGGAAGCTTAGTATCGTGGTTGTGTTGAAACTTCAAGAGATTAGAAGCACAAACCGACCTTGAGCAGTGGCCCACTCAAAGGTATAGTATCAAGCCAATATTATTTCTCAAGTAGATTTACAATTACTTTACATTATTGTGGATTTCATTTAATTTTCATTGCAAGTGTGTGTGTTATTTTACATTCTAAGTTGGTGTGATATTTTACTTTCTAGTCAATGTGAAGTTTCATTTTCAAGAACGTGTGAATGCATGGTTTTCGTAGTTTAAGTTCCTTAGGGAATTTGGTAGCCTACTATTTGAGTAGGAGATGAAAAATCACACACTACAAAATCAAGTGCTGTAGAATTTCGTAGGTACACCTGGTGACATTGAGCTCACCATTGGAGTTCAATGTGGGTGTTTGAGGCACCTTGTAGTTGTGTTTGTGTACGCTCCATAGGTCCATTCTCTTGTTTGACTCCAAATTCCCATGCATCCTTTTTATTAGGTCATTCAAATAAGTGTGAAGACTTGCCTCTTGCGTATATAGCATGGAGAGCCTCACTAGTCTACCAACCCTGGTATGACAATTAAAATAGACCGTGTAGCCTAAATTGATACTAATATCATTAAACATATTAATACACCATCACCTTTGCATAAACAATGAATAGGAATAAGATGTAAATAGATATACTTGCCAAGAGTTACTATCCACCATTATTTATATTTACCTAATTACTTATGTATGAGTAAAATTATAAATATGTAGACATACTAGTTGTTACTACCCACCAAAATTTATGCAAGTCTTTGTGCTTATGCAAGAAATTAATTTATCCACTTCACATCTCAATTTATTAGTTCCTTCCAAAGCAAGACTATAAGAATGGATTTTCATATTGAACACTATTAATTTAGGATTGACCAATATAGGTTATATTTTTTTATGCAACTTTTCTCTAAGCATATGTTTAGCATTGACCCATGTAGAATATACTTTTTTATGCAACTTTTCTAAAAACATAATTTATAACTTGTGTGGGAGGGACTCGACTGCCGTGCAACACTTGTTAAAGATGTTTTATCCAACTATCTATTGGATAATTTGATTAAAAAAACCTAAAAAACTTAAAGATATTTTAAGAACAATATAAAATTTTGAAAAATGTGAGTATTAGGTATCTAATAATGGTTCTATTAAATTCCATGTGTTAGTGTCAGTCTTTCCAGCCTTCCTCCAGTGATCAAATATTCTCTTACAAAGTGGTTTCAGAGTGTTAAGGTCAAATTTTGTCATTTCAAAGAGTTTACAAGCAAAATTTGGTCACTAGGCATTAGGTCTAGGGTTTGCTTCAACTCCTTCTAAAGTTTCCCAAATGCCAATCTATGTCACTATTCAGCTGAGTCTATCATCATTCATAGGGTTGTCATTATCATGTCAGTGTCTAATGAGTCATTTTACATCTTGTTCATGCTTCAGTTGTGCCTTGGCAAGTTCATTTCCCTCTCCTAGGGTTTTAAGCCAATTTCTCTTGGACGGTCAAATCATCAGCATAACTTGTATCCAGATGTTCATACACCTTCCCATATCCTTAAATTACCTTATAAAACACTTCCCATCCCTTAGATCCGCCAAATTCCTCATTTTTCCACAAACCCTAGTTTCTAGCTACAACCTGGCAATTTTCTAGGTTGGGCCTGTGTTTTTCCCTTTTGGACCCTTTCCCCTCACTCAATCTCTGAGATTCCACTTTCCCCTGCTCCCTAACATCCCTACCCACTCCCAAAAATTTCCCCAAGAATTTAGAAGCACCCTATCCCCTTCATTTCGCTTCATTTCGACAAAATTCCTTGTTTCACACATCGGGACAAGTCGCACTCAAATGATGTTCCAGAGCAATAAAAGATGAATTTAGAAAAACTGAGAGAGGTTTTTGTCCAAAACTAGCCAAAGAAGAAAAGCCTCCTTCACTTTTTGTACAGGTGTCATGGTTTGAGAGAAATGTGAAAGAATACCGTTGCCTCAGGAGAATCAAGGGCACCTCTGTAGTGACCTTGGGAAAATCAAGTTTTCTCCTAGCTTTGTTGGCCAAATGATTTTCTTGATGGGTAAAATGATAACTAGAAAAAAATCACTTTCCAATGAGCTATCATGAGCTCAATTTGGGGTTGAGGAAGGCATTCGAAAGTTGACTGCAACAGCACTCTTCCTTGAGGCAGCCTCATTTGGCACTTTTTGACCAGTCTTGGGAGATTTGATTTTTGATAGGGAAAATGAACTCCAAATTGAAAAATTCTAGTTGGGTTAGAAAGTAGACTCAAAAACCTTTCCAACGAGCTATCCTGCACCCAATTCCGACACCGGTAAGGCCTCCAAAAGCCTCATGTAAAAGGGCGCGACCCGTCAGAGGCGCGCGACCCGTCAGGGCACCTCCAGCAGTGTAAAAATTACACAGGCGCGACCCGTCAGAGGCGCGCGACCCATTGGGAATTCCTCAACCAAATTTCGCCAGTAAGATTCCAAACAACCCCGGATTGCTTCAAGGTTGCAAGTAGGCCTCTCCTCATGAAAATACATTGTTTGCCAAAGTGTGAAAAGCATGTGAATGTGGTTTAAAGCCAATCATTTTGAACTAATGAATCCAATGCATATTTGCTCAAAAATGTCAAAGTGTTGGTTGAACTAGGGTTTGTCTTGTTGTTTTCAAGGTTATCCTTTATACCCCCACTTTTTCCCTACATCCTATTTCCACCTCCCTCATCATTTTATTCATTCTCCCTACCAAAAAAATATCAAAAGCCCTAAACCCTACCCCTATCCCTAAAAATCAAGAAACTAAACCTAAACCCTACCTCTCATAAAGCCTTTGCAAATCATATATATGTGATGGGGTATATATCATGATTCCTTCCCTTAACTCCCTATTTCATATGTTTTTCCCAATTTCCCTTCAAAGTCTCCCTTCCCTAACATTTCCCTTGTGCTATTTGTCCCCTTGAAACAGCATCTCAAACAGTTGAAACAGCATTCAAACAGTCAAAACAGCAGGGTATCCCATGGGAGGATTTTATCTCTTGAGAGGCTATGCTTATCTGGCTCAATGCTATTTTAGAGAGGTTGTTGGCTAACGCCAACTAAGATAAGAAATTGCTGAGAAACATGAAGAACCATTATTGGGCGAGAATGCACGCGTGCAAGGCAAAAATGAAGATGTTCCAAAGGCGGTTGGCCAAGGCACAAAAAAGGAGAAAGAGGCCTGATCCCCTCCACATCTTGGCCGAGGCTTCCTTGAAGGAGCATGGCACTAAATAGCCTAGCCACAGCACAAATCCCAAGAAATTTTGAGCATTTTGGTTTTTTCAGGCAATTTACAGGTTTTCTCCATTAACGGGTCTCACCCCCCGCGCGACCCTTCATTTTGGCAACTCCATTTTGCAAAAACTCAGCATTTCCAGATTTGTCATGCAAAGTTACACATGCTCATCAATGGACTAGAGATTTTATGAAGTTTTGGGCCTCCAGAAAGTCAAAAAACAAGCAAAAAATGACTTTCTGCCACATTTTTTAGACACAGAAAGCCGTCTTGGGAGATTGCAATTTTGGAGGGGAAAATGACCACCAAATTTAGAAATTCTAGTTGGGTTGGAAAGTAGACTCACATACCTTTCCAACAAGCCTACTATTGCTCAATTTGGCCACCTGGAAGTGCCCCAAAAGTGGTCCCAAAGGCGCGCGACCTGTTAGGCAGAGGCGTGCGACCCGTCAGGCAAATTTCTCCAATTTTCAGTGTACAGCTCAGAAAAACGCAGTTTAACCCTGTTTGACTTTTTGGGGTGGATTATTATCCTCTTTGATGTAATTAATGTACTTTTATGACACTTTTACACTTATGTAACTCTTCTAGAAGATTCATTCATGAAAAAGGTGAAAATTAAATGAATGAATGGGTTTCCTAACTTATAGAGGTAAGTTGTTTTGACTGCCTAGTTTGTAGTGCTTAGTTTAGAATTGGTTGAAACAGCTCCTAGAAGGATGAGCTTAACCCCTAGAGGCAAGGGAAGAGGTTGGCTTGCCTATATTATGTATTTTCTCAATCATTTTCAGGGGTTGGAAGGTTGGACTCTTGAGGGAGAAGCTATCATTGTATTATTCACTGTATCTCTGCAATTTTTGGCTAAGGAAGACTAGGGTTTTGCAGTCCTTTTTGGGATTCTTGTGGTTACATGTATTGATGGTGTGTTTCTCTATGTACCTGTAAGTGTGTTATGTGAATCATTTCCTTTCTTTTCCTTTTGCACATTAAACAAATGAAATGTTAAAGTAGAATTCATGACTGCCATGCTCTGCTTTTAAGTTTGTTTAATTTCAATGTTTTCTACTGTTTAAGGAGAATTCAAAGTTATTGTTTTCTCTCCTTAGCTCCTCACCTGTCTTTCTCATCCATTCACCTCAGTCTAAGGCATCAATACTGTCTCCTATCTCGCCCCAAAGAACCCCCTGCAGAAACTGTGTCCAATCCCCGCACCCAAAATTGCCATTCCCCAATTTTCCACCAAAACTTTTAAAAAATCCCAAAATCAACCCTTTGATCAGTTTACTAGCCTAAAATCAGTGTTACCCTATTGGTCATCTCCCTAATTGAAGATCTTTACCGAGATAGACCGGAGAGAGCCCTCTCCTGCCCCATAGGGCTAGCTACGAGGCTAAGTGGTTTGATGTTGCCTTGAGGTTTACCTTTCTCAGCCTGAGGTGAAATTTCAAGCGCTAACATATTGGCGACCATACTGGGGAGAACAAACTTGTTTGTGGGTTGATGTGTTTGTCTCATAAGTCTTAGACGGATCCTGAAGTTACGCCAGGTAGCCTTCGAAAACGCTCTTGCTTTGCATCAGCGCAAGTAGATAAACGCTGCTTCAGTCAATCTCCGTGAGCTTGTGAACATGGCACTTCATTTGCATTTCACCCCAGTACATGTATCAAGTTCAGATCTGATTGTTGATGGTGGACACCGATTAGACACTTGACAGGCTGAAATCATTCACCCGGCGACTCTAAATCAGTTTTGAGATCAGATCCAAAGACTCCACTGGAGGATGATCCCGACCAGCAAAAACATGAAAGGACAACATGGGCAGATCAGGTATTCAAGTTGGAATTTCATCCAAGACATTTTGTTCTTTGTCATAAATTATTTCTTCTCTTTTCCCAAGAATGTCAAGAAGGCTTTGCAACGTATATTGTCTTTGAAAAGAGATCCTCGGCCTGCAGTTGATTCTTTCCCTTTGAAGATTGTGAATACCAAAGATTTGCATGCCTTTGAGCTTGATCAAGATCCTTTTTCCGAATTTTGTGATGACCATCTTCAAATTGATGAGCCTCAAGAGACCAAGACCGATTTTATACCTGCTGTACATACCCCTACGCCTTGTAAAATTCCAGATCGGTATAAACCTCTTGTTTTACCTTCTGTTCTCCATGCTTTCCCCAAAAATTATGATCTATACTTGCCGAGGTTTGACGGTGAATGTAAGAATGTCAATGCCGAGCAACATGTGCAGAATGTTGAGAATTTTTTAGATCTTTTTGAAGTTGATGAAGAAGATGTCAGTATAAGGCTTTTTGCTCTTTCTTTGCAAGCCAAAGTGAAGAGTTGGTTGAAAGCCCTGCCTGGTGCAAGCATTTCAGATTTCCAGCAGTTTCTCAAAGTTTTTCTCGACAGGTGGATGATCGGACAGAACCTTCTCTTGATTGTAGAAGAGTATAACCATCTGAAAAGATTGCCAGGGGAGACAGTACAACAATTTTCAGCCAGATTTAACCAAGTTTATTATTCAATCCCAGTTGATATAAGGCCTACTCCTAGATCTGCTCTCTTGCACTATCCGGGTGCCTTTGATCCGGAGATGGAGTTTCAGCTGAGAGAAAGGAACATTGCAACACTTCACGAGATGCAAAATAGTGCAGTAAATGTAGAAGCTCATTTGCTGATCCGAAGGGCAAGGTTGAAGGAAGAAGAGATGAAAAACATAGATCCGACCGAATCAACATCTCTAGAGGTGAAACTTGATACTTTGGTAAGTGCAGTGGAAAGGATGATGGACAAGATCAACGCAAGGAATGATTATGATGTTCAAGATCATGGCTCGTTGATTGAAGAAGAACACGTTGTTGATCCAAAACATTTCGTTTCTTACCCTAGTTGTCATAGTGATTGTTTTATAGATCACCTTGGCGAAGAAAGAACTGTTGATATGACCTGCATGCTTGATGATATGTTTTATACTGATGATTTGCCTCAGTATGATCAGTATGATGATGATTATGTTCTCCAAACAGAAGCTAATCTTACAGACAAATCAACAGCTAGTTGGTGGGAGGAAAAAGTTCATTTTCAGCAGCTTGAATACAATGTTCAGCTATCACATATCAGCTATGACATTGATGAGGAAAGTGCAGCAAGATTTGAAGTAAGTGAAGGATCTTTGCCTTTTTGTTTTGATTCGTTTCAGTTCATCAGAGATAACTACCATGCAATCAGAAATCAAATGTCAACAAGCCTTGTTTTGAAGCATCTTGAGAGCAAAGAAAATTTTGTTCAAGACTTCTCATATTCAGATTTGCATCCCTCGAAAGCCATTGATTGTCAAGTTGCAGCTGAAGACTTGGAAGTGGACACACATGATCTAATGATTCAAGGTGACTCCATACCATTCTGTTTTGAATCATTTCAGTTTTTGAAGGTAGATTGCATAGTAAATCTTTAAATGGAGAGCCTATGACAAATCAGAAATCTCTTAGTGTTAATGTTGAGGATGAGACAAATAATAAAATTCTTGAGCAGCCTATAGCATCAGATTTACAGCCACCAAATGAAATTGAAGGGCAAATTACAGATGAAGCTGTGGAAGACGTAATACATGATTTGATGATGCAAGAAGATTCTATACCCTTTTGTTTCGAAGCATTGCAGTTTATAAGGCAGAATCTTCGTAAAATCTCTCAAGAAAAAGATGAACAGCTAGAAGGATGTCATACATTTTCAATGGATATATTGCAGCAGTCTTTTCCGGTTTTTCATGATCCAATAGCTAATGTTTTGGATGAGGTTTGCAACCAAAGTCTTTCTCCATTGACTACATGTGAGCTTGAAACATGTGCTGATATGAATTGGATCCGGCAGCCGGTTTCTTTGTCATTTTTAGCAGAGGTCTTGTCACAAGGCTCAGATCAAAGTTTGCATTCATGGTATGAGGAAAAGAGAAGTAATCTATTGGATGAGCTAAGTTCCAGTGTGCTTGAATTTCAAGATCCTTATGTAGTGTTTTTGGAGGCGGATAGAGAATTCATATCATTCAATGGATCTGTTTCTAAGTTATCATGGGAGTTGCCTTTCAGTAGTTCTCTCTTGTTGCTCATAAGTGAGAACTTGCGGAGATCTCAAACAGCAGACGTGATACTTACTTGGTTGCATTGGATGTTTCATTTCACTTGATCAGGTGATGAATGAAACTGTTAGAGTAGGTTGTGATGAATAAGCTCCACTTTGAGCATCATTTTCAGTTGGTCGATTGTGTTTAAGTATTGAGTCAGTTTTTAGTTGAGTCATGAGTCCTTTGTTAGTCCATTTTCAGTCTTGTTGTTAAGTTAGTTTGAGTCGGTTTTCAGTCATGCATTTCAGCTTGAGTTTTTGACTCCATTGCCCAATGGCTGAAAGCACTGGTCTGCTCTCCCAGAGGTCTGAAGTTCTTGGCACCTCCAAGGAGCTACCATCCCTATTCAAGCCAATGTTCGTGTCAGTCTTTCCAGACTTCCTCCAGTGATCAAATATGCTCTTACAAAGTGGTTTCAGAGTGTTAAGGTCAAATTTGTCATTTCAAAGAGTTTACAAGCAAAATTTGGTCACTAGGCATTAGGTCTAGGGTTTGCTTTAACTCCTTCTAAAGTTGCCCAAATGCCAATCTATGTCACTATTCAGCTGAGTCTATCATCATTCATAGGGTTTTCATTATCATGTCAGTGTCTAATGAGTCATTTTACATCTTGTTCATGCTTCAGTTGTGCCTTGGCAAGTTCATTTCCCTCTCCTAGGGTTTTGAAGCCAATTTCTCTTGGACGGTCAAATCATCAGCATAACTTGTATCAAGATGTTCATACACCTTCCCCTATCCTTAAAGTACCTTATCAAACACTTCCCATCCCTTAGATCCGCCAAATTCCTCATTTTTCCACAAACCCTAGTTTCTAGCTACAACTTGGCAATTTTCTAGGTTGGGCCTGTGTTTTGCCCTTTTGGACCCTTTCCCCTCACCCAATCTCTGAGATTCCACTTTCCCCTACTCCCTAACATCCCTCCCCACTCCCAAAAATTTCCCCAAGAATTTAGAAGCCCCCTATCCCCTTCATTCCGCTTCATATCGACAAAATTACTTGTTTCACACATCGGGACAAGTCGTACTCAAATGATGTTCCAGAGCAATAAAAGATGAATTTTGGAAAACGGAGAGAGGTTTTTGTCCACAACACGCCAAAGAAGAAAAGCCTCCTTCAATTTTTGCACAGGTGTCATGGTTTGAGAGAAATGTCAAAGAATACCGTTGCCTCAGGAGAATCAAGGGCACCTCTGTAGTGACCTTGGGAAAATCAAGTTTTCTCCTAGCTTGGTTGGCCAAATGATTTTCTTGATGGGTAAAATAATAACTAGACACAAATATATTTCTAATGAGATATCATGAGCTCAATTTGGGGTTGAGGAAGGCATTCGAAAGTTGACTGCAAGAACACTCTTCCTTGAGGCAGCCTCATTTGGCACTTTTTGATCAGTCTTGGGAGATTTGATTTTTGACAAAGAAAATGAACTCCAAATTCAAAAATTCCAGATGGGTTGGAAAGTAGACTCAAATATCTTTCCAACGAGCTATCCTGCACCCAATTCTGACACCGGGAAGGCCTCCAAAAGCCTCCTGTAAAAGGGCGCGACCCGTCAGGGCACCTCCAGCAGTGTAAAAATTACACAGGCGCGACCCGTCAGAGGCGCGCGACCCGTTGGGAATTCCTCCACCAAATTTCGCCAGTAAGCTGCCAAACAACCCCGGATTGCTTCAAGGTTGCAAGTAGGCCTCTCCTCATGAAAATACATTGTTTTCCAAAGTGTGAAAAGCATGTGAATGTGGTTTAAAGCCAATCATTTTGAACTAATGAATCCAATGCATATTTGCTCAAAAATGTCAAAGTGTTGGTTGAACTAGGGTTTGTCTTGTTGTTTTCAAGGTTATCCTTTATACCCCCACTTTTTCCCTACATCCTATTTCCACCTCCCTCATCATTTTATTCATTCTCCCTACCAAAAAAATATCAAAAGCCCTAAACCCTACCCCTATCCCTAAAAATCAAGAAACTAAACCTAAACCCTACCTCTCATAAAGCCTTTGCAAATCATATATATGTGATGGGGTATATATCATGATTCCTTCCCTTAACTCCCTATTTCATATGTTTTTCCCAATTTCCCTTCAAAGTCTCCCTTCCCTAACATTTCCCTTGTGCTATTTGTCCCCTTGAACAGCATCTCAAACAGTTGAAACAGCATTCAAACAGTCAAAACAGCAGGGTATCCCATGGGAGGATTTTATCTCTTGAGAGGCTATGCTTATCCGACTCAATGCTCTTTTAGAGAGGCTGTTGGCTGAGGCCAACTAAGATAAGAAATTGCTAAGAAACATGAAGAACCATTATTGGGCAAGAATGCACGCGTGCAAGACAAAAATGAAGATGTTCCAAAGGCGGTTGGCCAAGGCACAAAAAAGGAGAAAGAGGCCTGATCCCCTCCACATCTTGGCCAAGGCTTCCTTGAAGGAGCATGGCACTAAATAGCCTAGCCACAACACAAATCCCAAGAAATTTTGAGCATTTTGGGTAAATTTTGGTTTTTTCAGGCAATTTACAGGTTTTCTCCATTAACGGGTCTCACCCCCCACGCGACCCTTCATTTTGGCAACTCCATTTTGCAAAAACTCAACATTTCCAGATTTTTCATGCAAAGTTACACATGCTCATCAATGGACTAGAGATTTTATGAAGTTTTGGGCCTCCAGAAAGTCAAAAAACAAGCAAAAAATGACTTTCTGCCACATTTTTGAGACACAGAAAGCAGTCTTGGGAGATTGCAATTTTGGAGGGGCAAATGACCGCCAAATTCAAAAATTGAAGTTGGGTTGGAAAGTAGACTCACAGACCTTTCCAACAAGCCTACTCTTGCTCAATTTGGCCACCTGGAAGTGCCCCAAAAGTGGTCCCAAAGGCGCGCGACCCGTTAGGCAGAGGCGCGCGACCCGTGAGGCAAATTTCTCCAATTTTCAGTGTACAGCTCAGAAAAACGCAGTTTGACCCTGTTTGACTTTTTGGGGTGGATTATTATCTTCTTTGATGTAATTAATGTACTTTTATGGCACTTTTACACTTATGTAACTCTTCTAGAAGATTCATTCATGAAAAAGGTGAAAATTAAATGAATGAATGGGTTTCCTAACTTATAGAGGCAAGTTGTTTTGACTGCCTAGTTTGTAGTGCTTAGTTTAGAATTGGTTGAAACAGCTCCTAGAAGGATGAGCTCGACCCCTAGAGGCAAGGGAAGAGGTTGGCTTGCCTATATTATGTATTTTCTCAATCATTTTCAGGGTTGGAAGGTTGGACTCTTGAGGGAGAAGCTATCATTGTATTATTCACTGTATCTCTGCAATTTTTGGCTAAGGAAGACCAGGGTTTTGCAGTCCTTTTTGGGATTCTTGTGGTTACATGTATTGATGGTGTGTTTCTCTATGTACCTATAAGTGTGTTATGTGAATCATTTCCTTTCTATTCCTTCTGCACATTAAACAAATGAAGTGTTAAAGTAGAATTCATGACTGTCATGATCTGCTTTTAAGTTTGTTTAATTTCAATGTTTTCTACTGTTTAAGGAGAATTCAAAGTTATTGTTTGCTCTCCTTAGCTCCTCACCTGTCTTTCTCATCCATTCACCTCAGTCTAAGACATCAATACTGTCTCCTATCTCACCCCAAAGAACCCCATGCAGAAACTGTGTCCAATCCCCGCACCCAAAATTGCCATTCCCCAATTTTCCACCAAAACTTTTAAAAAATCCCAAAATCAACCCTTTGATCAGTTTACTAGCCTAAAATCAGTGTTACCCTATTGGTCATCTCCCTAATTGAAGATCTTTACCGAGATAGACCGGAGAGAGCCCTCTCCTGCCCCGTAGGGCTAGCTACGAGGCTAAGTGGTTTGATGTTGCCTTGAGGTTTACCTTTCTCAGCCTGAGGTGAAATTTCAAGCGCTAACATATTGGCGACCATACTGGGGAGAACAAACTTGTTTGTGGGTTGATGTGTTTGTCTCATAAGTCTTAGACGGAGCCTGAAGTTACGCCAGGTAGCCTTCGAAAACGCTCTTGCTTTGCATCAACGCAAGTAGATAAACGTTGCTTCAGTCAATATCCGTGAGCTTGTGAACATAGCACTTCATTTGCATTTCACCCCAGTACATGTATCAAGTTCAGATCTGATTGTTGATGGTGGACACCGATCAGACACTTGACATGCTGAAATCATTCACCCGGTGACTCTAAATCAGTTTTGAGATCAGATCCAAAGAATCCACTAGAGGATGATCCCGACCAGCAAAAACATGAAAGGACAACATGGGCAGATTAGGTATTCAAGTTGGAATTTCATCCAAGACATTTTGTTCTTTGTCATAAATTATTTCTTCTCTTTTCCCAAGAATGTCAAGAAGGCTTTGCAAAGTATATTGTCTTTGAAAAGAGATCCTCGGCATGCAATTGATTCTTTCCCTTTGAAGATTGTGAATACCAAAGATTTGCATGCCTTTGAGCTTGATCAAGATCCTTTTTCCGAATTTTGTGATGACCATCTTCAAATTGATGAGCCTCAAGAGACCAAGACCGATTTTATACCTATTGTACATACCCCTACGCCTTGTAAAATTTCAGATCGGTATAAACCTCTTGTTTTACCTTCTGTTCTCCATGCTTTCCCCAAAAATTATGATCTATACTTGCCGAGGTTTGGCGGTGAATGTAAGAATGTCAATGCTGAGCAACATGTGCAGAATGTTGAGAATTTTTTAGATCTTTTTGAAGTTGATGAAGAAGATGTCAGTATAAGGCTTTTTGCTCTTTCTTTGCAAGCCAAAGTGAAGAGTTGGTTGAAAGCCCTGCCTGATGCAAGCATTTCAGATTTCCAGCAGTTTGTCAAAAGTTTTTCTCGACAGGTGGATGATCGGACAGAACCTTCTCTTGATTGTAGAAGAGTATAACCATCTGAAAAGATTGCCAGGGGAGACAGTACAACAATTTTTAGCCAGATTTAACCAAGTTTATTATTCAATCCCAGTTGATATAAGGCCTACTCCTAGATCTGCTCTCTTGCACTATCCGGGTGCCTTTGATCCGGAGATGGAGTTTCAGCTGAGAGAAAGGGACATTGCAACACTTCACGAGATGCAAAACAGTGCAGTAAATGTAGAAGCTCATCTGCTGATTCGAAGGGCAAGGTTGAAGGAAGAAGAGATGAAAAACATAGATCCGACCGAATCAACATCTCTAGAGGTGAAACTTGATAGTTTGGTAAGTGCATTGGAAAGGATGATGGACAAGATCAACGCAAGGAATGATTATGATGTTCAAGATCATGGCTCATTGATTGAAGAAGAACACGTTGCTGATCCAAAACATTTCGTTTCTTACCCTAGTTGTCATAGTGATTGTTTTATAGATCACCTTGGCAAAGAAAGAACTGTTGATATGACCTGCATGCTTGATGATATGTTTTATACTGATGATTTGCCTCAGTATGATCAGTATGATGATGATTATGTTCTCCAAACAGAAGCTAATCTTACAGACAAATCAGCAGCTAGTTGGTGGGAGGAAAAAGTTCATTTTCAGCAGCTTGAATACAATGTTCAGCCATCACATATCAGCTATGACATTGATGAGGAAAGTGCAGCAAAATTTGAAGTAAGTGTAGGATCTTTGCCTTTTTGTTTTGATTCGTTTCAGTTCATCAGAGATAACTACCATGTAATCAGAAATCAAATGTCAACAAGTCTTGTTTTGAAGCATCTTGAGAGCAAAGAAAATTTTGTTCAAGACTTCTCATATTCAGATTTGCAACCCCCGAAAGCCATTGATTGTCAAGTTGCAGCTGAAGACTTGGAAGTGGACACACATGATCTAATGATTCAAGGTGACTCCATACCATTCTGTTTCGAATCATTTCAGTTTTTGAAGGGTAGATTGCATAGTAAATCTTTAAATGGACAGCCTATGACAAATCAACAATCTCTTAGTGTTAATGTTGAGGATGAGACAAATAATAAAATTCTTGAGCAGCCTGTAGCATCAGATTTACAGCTACCAAATGAAATTGAAGGGCAAATTACAGATGAAGCTGTGGAAGACGTAATACATGATTTGATGATGCAGGAAGATTCTATACCCTTTTGTTTCGAAGCATTTCAGTTTATAAGGAAGAATCTTCGTAAAATCTCTCAAGAAAAAGATGAACAGCTAGAAGGATGTCATACATTTTCAATGGATACATTGCAGCAGTCTTTTCCAGTTTTTCATGATCCAATAGCTGATGTTTTGGATGAGGTTTGCAACCAAAGTCTTTCTCCATTGACTACATGTGAGCTTGAAACATGTGCTGATATGAATTGGATCCGGCAGCCAGTTTCTTTGTCATTTTTAGCAGAGGTCTTGTCACAAGGCTCAGATCAAAGTTTGCATTCATGGTATGAGGAAAAGAGAAGTAATCTATTGGATGAGCTAAGTTCCAGTGTGCTTGAATTTCAAGATCCTTATGCAGTGTTTTTGGAGGCGGATAGAGAATTCATATCATTCAATGGATCTGTTTCTAAGTTATCATGGGAGTTGCCTTTCAGTAGTTCTCTCTTGTTGCTCATAAGTGAGAACTTGCGGAGATCTCAAACAGCAGACGGGATACTTACTTGGTTGCATTGGTTGTTTCATTTCACTTGATCAGGTGATGAATGAAACTGTTAGAGTAGGTTGTGATGAATAAGCTCCACTTTGAGCATCATTTTCAGTTGGTCGATTGTGTTTAAGTATTGAGTCAGTTTTTAGTTGAGTCATGAGTCCTTTGTTAGTCCATTTTCAGTCTTGTTGTTAAATTAGTTAGAGTCGGTTTTCAGTCATGCATTTCAGCTTGAGTTTTTTACTCCATTGCCCAATGGCTGAAAGCACTGGTCTGCTCTCCCAGAGGTTTGAAGTTCTTGGCACCTCCAAGGAGCTACCATCCCTATTGGAGCCAATGTTAGTGTCAGTCTTTCCAGCCTTCCTCCAGTGATCAAATATGCTCTTACAAAGTGGTTTCAGAGTGTTAAGGTCAAATTTTGTCATTTCAAAGAGTTTACAAGCAAAATTTGGTCACTAGGCATTAGGTCTAGGGTTTGCTTTAACTCCTTCTAAAGTTGCCCAAATGCCAATCTATGTCACTATTCAGCTGAGTCTATCATCATTCATAGGGTTTTCATTATCATGTCAGTGTCTAATGAGTCATTTTACATCTTGTTCATGCTTCAGTTGTGCCCTGGCAAGTTCATTTCCCTCTCCTAGGGTTTTGAAGCCAATTTCTCTTGGACGGTCAAATCATCAGCATAACTTGTATCCAGATGTTCATACACCTTCCCCTATCCTTAAAGTACCTTATCAAACACTTCCCATCCCTTAGATCCGCCAAATTCCTCATTTTTCCACAAACCCTAGTTTCTAGCTACAACTTGACAATTTTCTAGGTTGGGCCTGTGTTTTGCCCTTTTGGACCCTTTCCCCTCACTCAATCTCTGAGATTCCACTTTCCCCTGCTCCCTAAAATCCCTCCCCACTCCCAAAAATTTCCCCAAGAATTTAGAAGCCCCCTATCCCCTTCATTTCGCTTCATTTCGACAAAATTCCTTGTTTCACACATCGGGACAAGTCGTACTCAAATGATGTTTCAGAGCAATAAAATATGAATTTGGGAAAACTGAGAGAGGTTTTTTTCCACAACATGCCAAAGAAGCAAAGCCTCCTTCACTTTTTGCACAGGTGTCATGGTTTGAGAGAAATGTCAAAGAATAATGTTGCCTCAGGAGAATAAAGGGCACCTCTGTAGTGACCTTGGGAAAATCAAGTTTTCTCCTAGCTTGGTTGGCCAAATGATTTTCTTGATGGGTAAAATGATAACTAGACACAAAGCACTTTCCAAGGAGCTATCATGAGCTCAATTTGGGGTTGAGGAAGGCATTCGAAAGTTGACTGCAACAGCACTCTTCCTTGAGGCAGCCTCATTTGGCACTTTTTGACCAGTCTTGGGAGATTTGATTTTTGACAGGTAAAATGAACTCCAAATTGAAAAATTCCAGTTGGGTTGGAAATTAGACTCAAAGACCTTTCCAACGAGCTATCCTGCACCGGATTCCGACACCGGGAAGGCCTCCAAAAGCCTCCTGCAAAAGGGCGCGACCCGTCAGAGGCGCGCGACCCGTCAGGGCACCTCCAGCTGTGTAAAAATTACACAGGCGAGACCCGTCAGAGGCGCGCGACCCGTTGGGAATTCCTCCACCAAATTTCGCCAGTAAGCTGCCAAACAACCCCGGATTGCTTCAAGGTTGCAAGTAGGCCTCTCCTCATAAAAATACATTGTTTGCCAAAGTGTGAAAAGCATGTGAATGTGGTTTAAAGCCAATCATTTTGAACTAATGAATCCAATGCATATTTGCTCAAAAATGTCAAAGTGTTGGTTGAACTAGGGTTTGTCTTGTTGTTTTCAAGGTTATCCTTTATACCCCCACTTTTTCCCTACATCCTATTTCCACCTCCCTCATCATTTTATTCATTCTCCCTACCAAAAAAATATCAAAAGCCCTAAACCCTACCCCTATCCCTAAAAATCAAGAAACTAAACCTAAACCCTACCTCTCATAAAGCCTTTGCAAATCATATATATGTGATGGGGTATACATCATGATTCCTTCCATTAACTCCCTATTTCATATGTTTTTCCCAATTCCCCTTCAAAGTCTCCCTTCCCTAACATTTCCCTTGTGCTATTTGTCCCCTTGAAACAACATCTCAAACAGTTGAAACAACATTCAAACAGTCAAAACAGCAGGGTATCCCATGGGAGGATTTTATCTCTTGAGAGGCTATGCTTATCCGACTCAATGCTTTTTAGAGAGGCTGTTGGCTAAGGCCAACTAAGATAAGAAATTTCTGAGAAACATGAAGAACCATTATTGGGCGAGAATGCACGCGTGCAAGGCAAAAATGAAGATGTTCCAAAGGCGGTTGGCCAAGGCACAAAAAATGAGAAAGAGGCCTGATCCCCTCCACATCTTGGCCGAGGCTTCCTTGAAGGAGCATGGCACTAAATAGCCTAGCCACAACACAAATCCCAAGAAATTTTGAGCATTTTGGGTAAATTTTGGTTTTTTCAGGCAATTTACAGGTTTTCTCCATTAACGGGTCTTAACCCCCTCGCGACCCTTCATTTTGGCAACTCCATTTTGCAAAAACTCAGCATTTCTAGATTTTTCATGCAAAGTTACACATGCTCATCAATGGACTAGAGATTTTATGAAGTTTTGGGCCTCCAGAAAGTCAAAAAACAAGCAAAAAATGACTTTCTGCCACATTTTTGAGACACAGAAAGCAGTCTTGGGATATTGCCATTTTGGAGGGGAAAATGACCACCAAATTTAGAAATTCCAGTTGGGTTGGAAAGTAGACTCACAGACCTTTCCAACAAGCCTACTCTTGCTCAATTTGGCCACCTGGAAGTGCCCCAAAAGTGGTCCCAAAGGCGCGCGACCCGTCAGGCAGAGGCGCGCGACCCGTGAGGCAAATTTCTCCAATTTTCAGTGTACAGGTCAGAAAAACGCAGTTTGACCCTGTTTGACTTTTTGGGGTGGATTATTATCCTCTTTGATGTAATTAATGTACTTTTATGACACTTTTACACTTATGTAACTCTTCTAGAAGATTCATTCATGAAAAAGGTGAAAATTAAATGAATGAATGGGTTTCCTAACTTATAGAGGCAAGTTGTTTTGACTGCCTAGTTTGTAGTGCTTAGTTTAGAATTGGTTGAAACAGCTCCTAGAAGGATGAGCTCGACCCCTAGAGGCAAGGGAAGAGGTTGGCTTGCCTATATTATGTATTTTCTCAATCATTTTCAGGGGTTGGAAGGTTGGACTCTTGAGGGAGAAGCTATCATTGTATTATTCACTGTATCTCTGCAATTTTTGGCTAAGGAAGACTAGGGTTTTGCAGTCCTTTTTGGGATTCTTGTGGTTATATGTATTGATGGTGTGTTTCTCTATGTACCTGTAAGTGTGTTATGTGAATCATTTCCTTTCTTTTCCTTCTGCACATTAAACAAATGATGTGTTAAAGTAGAATTCATGACTGTCATGCTCTGCTTTTAAGTTTGTTTAATTTCAATGTTTTCTACTGTTTAAGGAGAATTCAAAGTTATTGTTTGCTCTCCTTAGCTCCTCACCCGTCTTTCTCATCCATTCACCTCAGTCTAAGGCATCAATACTGTCTCCTATCTCGCCCCAAAGAACCCCCTGCAGAAACTGTGTCCAATCCCCGCACCCAAAATTGCCATTCCCCAATTTTCCACCAAAACTTTTAAAAAATCCCAAAATCAACCCTTTGATCAGTTTACTAGCCTAAAATCAGTGTTACCCTATTGGTCATCTCCCTAATTGAAGATCTTTACCGAGATAGACCAGAGAGAGCCCTCTCCTGCCCCGTAGGGCTAGCTACGAGGCTAAGTGGTTTGATGTTGCCTTGAGGTTTACCTTTCTCAGCCTGAGGTGAAATTTCAAGCGCTAACACCATGTACCTTGATCATAAAACTTATATGATTGTTTTACAATAAGGACACATAATGGTAGATTTAATCTATACTTTCAAAAGTAAAACAATAAAGACAAAATATCCCAAGATAGGTTTGTTATTGTAATGCGTAGCCAACATAGACAATTAATATTAGCATTCCATAGCACATCCCTTTTCATGTTGGGATTTCATTACATCTAGATGAATCCCATAAAATTCTAGTTTACCTATCCCAATAACATACTTCACTTATCCATATTGTATAGTAGAAAAAATACACTAGCAAATTCCAAATAAAATGTGCCTTCTATTTACAATCTTACGTACTTAGCTAATTTTCTAGTTTATTAGCTTTATGGACAAATACATTTGTACATGTCCTTCCCTCAAAATATTATTTAACTATCCATCTTAACATGTGTCCAAATAATTTGGAAATGACAAAGATTTGCTACCTAGTACAAGCTATAATGTACTAAAAACATATCATTTTAGTAACTACCCATAGAGATAAGTTCATAAAGTTAGAAAATTAGAGAGATAAGAATAAGTAAGCCATAACTCTACATAAATGAAATAAAACATATTGTTTGGTTGGAACTAAAACCCTAATGAATGGTTCATGAACTAAGAAATGACACATGGATCCTCCCTGTTAGTTGACTCTACCTTAATGAATGGAGTTCAATTCAACAATTGTGTCTTTGCATATGAGTCATTATTGAAAGAAAGGAGATCCTTCGTGGATAGATTAAGAGATAGTCTTATCTCCTTAGCTTTACTTGCCCAGGCTTAAGTTAGCTGATATCAAATATTTACATACAAATCCCAATTCTATATTAGACAAATAATAAGTCAAATCAATAATAACACCCAACATCATCCAACATGAAAATACGTCATTAAAGACTAATTTATATTAGAGTGTTGATAATATCCATGTTTTTTAAACAATGTCATTTCTAGGCCTTGGCAAAAGAAAATAAATGAGGTCACCTTCTTCCATAGATTGGAAGATCTCAAAACAACTTCCATTATAATGTTAGTAGTTCTAATAACGTTGCTACTCTTCTAGTGAGAGGTTCTTCGTGCACACGATGAATGGGGGCTACTATTGAAAGGAAGTCATTAATATGGCATCCCAAATCATTGACACCCAAATTAGTTTGAAAATCAATCTCAATATATCTCATATATTTGAAGTAATACAACTCTTGTGTCTCCTTTTTAAGGATGGCAATAACGAAACTGACATTGTAAGAACCCATAGAAGATCCAAGTGAATTGATAAGTATATGCATATAGTACTTCATGATTTAACACTAGTATATCCGATTGTAAGTAAAATAAAACTAAACAATTAATGCTTTTTTTTCCTCAAATCCACATAATGTAATGAATTCAAATGATAAATAATATCTAGTATTTAAGACTAAACATTTTAAATCTTCTAAAAATAGTGATCACATTTTCCCAATGCCATTTTCCTCTAATATAGTTTCATTTATACAAAGAGGAGAGAAATAGCATATTGTGCTATTGAATGAGAAAAGAATGTCCATAAAAATGCACTAATGCCCCATATATTCCTCAAGAAAATACCCTCAAGTTCCCATTGATACGTAGAGTTTCTAGAAATGACAACATCATCAAACTACTCAAGGTTCTTGAGAGAGTGTTTGAATGAATGGAAGCCTCTAGAAGCATCAACACTTACCCCAATACCCAACAAACGTTAAATATGCTACCTACTCCATTGTTGGAACCATGATGCAGGTTTTATTTATTTTGATTTTTTCAACTTGTAATGATATAAATAGAGCTATGGTCCAATAAAAGCATAGAAAAAACAAAGGAAGGGGCCCAAAATTAAAAACTTGGAAAAAAATGAACATTCGAATTCAATTCTCTACCTTCAATTAAAAAATTTACTTGGGAAAGTGGGGATGATGAGCAAGAGTTGACCTCAAACTAACACTCTGTATTGTTTCACCCTTGAACCCCTTTGTCATCAATAAAATCACTGGAGTAAATACCCAGAAACCCAAGGAGGAGGAGGGAACACTAGAGTGGTAGGAGTAGACCCACATAACAAATACATTATCCTTTTATTGCACCTCCTTTATCCCTTAATGAAACCAGAGAAATAAGTGTGCTAGGGAAACACCTAGATATGAAGAAGAAAAAGAGACCTTTAGTCCTCTCCATCCTTCCAAGGATCATCATGTAAAGAATTACATTGCAAAGAGACTCTTTTATAGCCACATATCTCTAAGTAAACTTCACTTCGAGAAAATTTGATATGGAATTCACAAATCATGGAAAATGCCATAGATTAAACCAATATGGTAAAACTAGCAATGATTCCTCAATAAGCACACTACTTGTCTTTGTCATCACTTCTCTGTTGATCTATAATCCTTCTCAAAAAGGTAATAATGAGTTCACCAACAATTTCTAAACTTTCACTGGATTTGAAGCAAGTTGTCTTGTGAAGTTGTTGGATAGAGGAAATTCCCCATACCTTTCTTGCATACAATGCAAAGAAAGAAACCTCAAGTAGCAAATGAAGAAACAAACCCATAAAACTCCATAAAACATGACTTTACAAACATTATAAAGATTTTTTCCATTTTTTATTTTTTATTTTTTCCTAAAATATATTTAACGGTTAATAGTAGATGTTTCCTCCTAGGAGATCACATGTTAAAATCCAAAGAAGGGTAAAGTATATATGCCTTTGTTGACTTTAGCAATCACATTGATTTGTCCCTTGTCCCTCAAACAAGGATGATTTCATATACCAATTTAGTGTCTTACTTAACGAGGACCTTAAAATTGGATTATTATTATTATTTATTTTTTTCAATTGAATGGCTATGGATTTTTATATTAAAAAAAACTAGTTTCTATGCTAGTACCATTAAATTTAGAAGTTTCACTGATCATTCCCATCCAAAAGAGTATTTCTCTACACCTAGAAGTTCTTCCGGCTACATACAACAACTAATATCTACCATAGACTCTGCGAAATACATAGGTAATAACATAACCTACTTGTAATACATCAAGTAAGTCTAAAGAAGTGACTTGAGCCTGATGGCATAGTTTTCAGGTCTGCTTTATTTAGATCTGCAACTTGTTCTAGCACCTCCAAGACTCGATCAACTGCACCTCGACTCCTTTTCCTTGGTTGGATTCCACTAGTCTCCATATCCACCTAGTTGTTCTTCAATCCTTGACTGAGAACGACTTCCAATCTACCCATTTTGATGTTTAATACTGCTGCCTCCGCCTCCATTACTGCCTGAAGTTTTTCGAATTTCATTTGAAGAAACTCATCTTGTCCAAAAGTACCAATTGCACTACCCTTTCTTTATCTTCCAAATTTCTCCGCCAATTCATGAGCTCCAATAGGGACACTACTGCTTCCATCAACTTATCGATTAATTTGTTCATCCAGGTAAGAGCTTGTTCAAGGTATTTTCGGTCTGATGTTTCCATTGAGCCCAACCTATAAAACAATGCCCCTAATACGCTGATTGCAAGGTGCGAGCTTGTATCACAACTGTAAGACAAGAGTGATAACTGCACAACTTCTTAAGAAGAATAAATAGACATTCTGAAGAAGAATAAATAGACAAATCTCCTCTCATGAAAAGACATCACAAACTAGAGGTAATCAATGCAAGGGTAGCCCAATCCATGGAACCAAGGTTGCAATCCTCTCCAACAATTTCCATTAATGCACAATCCTTGCAAAGGATTATCACATTTATTTTGGAATGTCCGAGTCTTGGGTACCTCCTCGAGACACTAAGCATATTTGTTTGAAGTTACCCCTCTTGCTCTCTACATAACCCAATCAACTGCCAAATGTCTCTCCTCTTGATTTCATGTAAGAGCCTTGGGCAAGTGTCATAAAGGCTTGCGTACTCCAACACCCTTTTCCCATTAACCTTTTGCTGCAGATCAGATCTACCTTGATGTTGGTGCGAGATTGGTTTCAAGTGAAATAAATGACATTGATTATGGATATTCCAACTAATATTCCAATGACTAAGATCACCATTTTGTCAACCTAGGTGCTCTTTCCTTTTATCAATAGCCTTTGTACAAATCATGGCAACAAGGTATAATTGATTTGGAGATAATTTGTCTCCATAACGCCTTGTTCCAACGTGGACCCTTTTGGCTAACGCATTTGCCTCTGTATTCAAATGACAAAATTTATGAAAGACTTTTACCTCCTCAAATTGCCTAGAGATCTTTGGCAAAATGTTGTGTGTCACGTTACTTCAAGTTTCCTTGGTTTTCTGAACTTGTTTGATTACCAATATTCAATCTCCAAATACCATTAATCATCAGATTCCTTTCTCTATGGTGATTTCCAGAGAGCTAAATATTTTGCTTAATTATTTATTGTAATGCCCAAACCACTAACAAATTGTATCTCTCTTTGATCATTAAAATAAAAAATTACCTCTCTCACCTCCTGCGAACCCAAAAATTAAATTATTACTATTAATAAAATAAAATAAATAACTATATTAAAACTTGGTTATAATAAAAAAATTAAAAAATTAAATATTTTATACAACACAAATGAATATAAAAAAGTGATTTTTTAACGGAGACTAATATATGAACATTACTCTTATTGAGGTTAAATTCCTCTTTTATTCTTTCCTTTCAAATATTTCGTAGGATGATATCAATATTAAAAAGTGAAATATAAGTCTTTCCTTCCAAAAATTTGGGTAGGACAATATCAATTTAAAAATGTGAAATATATAATTAATAGAAACGCCATCCTCCTTTATCAAAAATAAATTCTTGGTTAATTAAATTACTCAGGGACACCTGTTAAATGAGGTAAACTTTTTTTCATTTTTTTCAAATATTTGAGAGGATAACATTAATATAAAATAGTAAAAAGAAATATATAATTTATTATTATTAATTATTTATAAATTTTTATATTTTATATTTATTATTACTATTTTATAATTTTTATATAATAAAAAAATTAGGTTTAATATTTAAAATACATCTTTCTTTTAAAAAAAAATAGGAAGTTCAAATTCACAAATAAATAAAATTAATATGTTACACTTTTATTTTATTATTTCCTATTTATGAATTTTCTTTTACAATTTAAAAGGGCAATTCAAATGTAGAAGTGAGAAAGAGTGAGAAAGAATTTTGTAAAGGGCAGGGATTCTGATAATGCTGGATATATGCATGCATGTGGGTAGGGTAGGAGGAATTTCTCATTCAGGACTTTTTCATCCCGGGAATATGATCCTTCTCTTTCATTATCTGTTTACCTGTTTTGCATATAGGCCCCTTTTGTTATATATGACTATGATAGCAGCTGATCTTGCTTTTGATGCCTTATTGTACAGCTTCTGAATGTTAGTTCTGATCTCTTTGAGGATCCTATGACTGTCAAATTTTGATCCATTTGCATTCATATGCATGCAAGGTGTCTGTCCCTTGCCATATCTTATGTTCTTTATATTGTCTCAATATAAATCTATGAAAATTTTTCTCTCTGAAAAAATAAGTAGGAGGAATTTCTAATTTGAAGTATTTATTAAATTTGACCATCTATGTGAGCATTTTAACATATAATGTTGGCAGATGAGAATTGTTTTTAATTATATTTGATAGAAATATCATTTTATAATATTAGGTAATGAATAATTAGTTTGTTCATGAATTATAAAAACATGGAACTGTCTATACTAACCATTAAGTCACTGGCTTGCCAAAATCTAACAATAAACATATACTGCCTTGCATTTATAACCCATTAGCAAACTGATTATTTTCAGACCTAACATTCAATTTTACAAGTCACATTCCCTGCCTTTTATGGGCCATGCTCATTATTGTCCCCCTTAATTCCATCCCTGAATGGGAATGAGCGGTGTGTAAGGAAAGGGGTTCTGCTGACGTTGGAACAGCACGGGGAATTACCAATTGAGAGCGTGACTTGTGCAGAAGCAAAAATGTCAATATCCCTTTCACATCACTCCTTGCTTTCCGTGAATATAATCTTCCATCGATTGAAATTTGATTTTGCTGCAACATATGCAGCAGGGAATCAATAGATTTTGTCATTTCTTTACCGGCAGATTAGATATGATTTTCAGAAATCAAAACTGAGTGAGTGATTTATTTAACTACTCTAAAGCTAAAAGTCGATTAGTTTAGTTAAAGAGCATTTCTCGTATTTAACTAAATCTGTCACAAGTCCACTTACAACATTTATGACAGATCTTTTTACCCCAATTCTCACACCTCAAATAGTCCACTGCAAAGTTGAAATTGGGATTAAAATACTCAATACAGTATTAAAGATCATGAATCATATAATGCCAGTAAAAACCTATGTTACCAGAAACGAGAAACGAGAAACGGAACGGGAAACGAGAACGGTACGAGAAACGAAGTTTGGAGGTTTCGCATATAAGAAACGAGGAGAGAGAAAAACACCATATTAAAGGTGAACAATATAAACAAAGCATTAATCATAAACCTGCAATGTTTTTGCTCATGAAATTGTAAAAAACAATTGTAAATACTAATTTAGTTTTAAAAAAGAAATAATAATTTTTTAGATCCAAAAATTTAGCCATCATTAATTCCAAGAAAATAGCAAACATTGATAAGAATAAGAGATTTGAAATATAAATAATTAAATTTGTTCTTTTGAATATATATGTATCTCTAAATTCACTTTCAACAATTCATATCAAAATGCAAGTAAACCTAATAATCTAGATTTTGAAGCTCATTTTCTGGAATAGTTGTTGAGCTTGAGCCAATTCCAAAAGAATTATTTTGGTCAATAGACTTCATGGTATCATCAAGCATGTCTTCAGCATTGTCTTGTAGCACCTCAAGTGGAAGCTCATCAATTTCGTCATCTTGTGAACCACCATAATCCCACATTCTCGTGGGTCCAGTTTTGTATTCTAGTTGTTGTCGAGATAACAAACGTAGATTTGAATGTACAAACACCAAATCTTGTGCCATTTTTGTGCCTAGGCGATTCCTCTTCGTTGAATGGATGAAAGCATATTCACTCCAATTTCTTTCACATGCAGAGGAACTAGTCACCTATAAAATAAAATTAAAATTATGTTAGTCATAGTCAATCAATAAATCTTATAAGATAAATAATCTAAAATGAGCTTTAGAATTAATTGTTTAAACAATAAATCAATACATTAAAGGTATTTGTTGTTAAGAATACCTGTGAAAGCAAACGGATAGCCAAACGATGAAGCAAGGGGGTCCCTGTACCATATTGTATCCAGAAGTCGATGGGTCCAAGTTGTTGTCTGTTGTATGCACAATCTTCATTTGCAAAGTGGTCTTCTGATCTCAAATACTTTCCTAACTCAAACCGTAAAGCAGTGCGATCTTGACGATTATAACACCTACTTATAAAAGTGTTCCAGTTTTGCATAACCTCTACATCTGATGATGGTTTCTTATGAAACCATTTAGGATTGAGTAAAAATGCAATTGAATGAAGAGGGCTATGAAGCATTTTCCACCTTGTCAAACTAAGTTCCCACACTTCATTTCTGGTGTCTTTGTCAATCCTAGAATTTTCATCTTCCATTATGTCATGAATCATCTCTCTCATTTGATCCATGCTCTCAAAGACATCCCCTAAGCATGGTTGATCACTATCAAATATGCGAAGGGTGGAAACAATAGGTGTAATAAGGGTAACAATATCCTCCACTCTCCTCCAAAAATTCTCTGAAGAAAGACCAATAATAATGTCCTCAACTTTTGGGCCATCCCCAGTATGAGAACCCTTCCACCTTTGCCAATCCATTGATACCACCATCTCTCTCAAAGATTGATGCATTTTAATAAGGCGTTGAAGCATAATGAAAGCAGATGCAAATCTAGTTTCGGCACATCGAAGAAGCTGAAGTTTTGCATATTTCCTATACATTGCTATGGATGCTGCATGATTAATAATAAAGTGTTGTAGCATCTTTGCTTCAGTTATAGTTTTATCAATCCATGCAATGTTATTAATATCTTTTAGGAGCAAATTCAAGCAATGCACAGAGCAAGGAGTCCAAAAAATTGTTGGATATTCATCCTCAATCAACCCACCAGCAAGGATATTGTTTGAGGCACTATCTGTAACAATTTGGACCACGTTTTCTCTACCAACCTCCTCTATTGCCTCTTTGAGGAGACCTGTTAGATATGGACCATCTTTTGTCTTTCCTGTAGTATCATAGGATTTTAAAAACATAACTCCTTTTGGACTAGAAACCAAAATATTGATAAGGGGACGATGGTTAACATCTGTCCAACCATCTGAGACAATGGAGACTCCAGATTCCTTCCAACTATCTTTAATGTCTTGAAGTCTAGCTTCAACCCGAGCCCTCTCTTCAGATAACACAGTTGTCCTCATCTTTTCATAACTAGGAGGCTTGTAACCTTTAGGAGCATTGTTAACTAGATCTCTTACCATTTCTTTCCAATAAGGAGACCTACAAACATTAAAAGATATGCCATTTGCGAAAAAAAATCGTCCAATGGATGCATCGAGATTTCCCCTTCCTTTTACATCCCATAAGTTTTGAAGGTGAGAAACAGAAACTTGATGTTGAGAACAAGAGTGTGGACCACCAATTGTCAGTCCACTAGGATTGTTGTTAGCTTGAACTGAACCTTCAACAATATGTCTAAGCTTTTCAAGTTCATTAAATTGCTTAATTAGAGAAGCTTTTTCTGTTTTAGGTACACTGTCACATAAAGCTGATTGTTCTTTTTTCCCCATTCCAAGTAAATGCCATCGAACTCTTCCTACATTCCCTGATTTATGTTTTTTACAATAAGGGCACAACCAAACCTTTGAACCAGATGATCCACTTGATCCTCCGCTGTAAGATTGAGTGCATTTCACAGCTGCCCATAACCTTGCCTCAAAGGCTTTTTTTGCTTCTTGATATTCTTTGTTTTGGATTTTTTTGGATGCCTCTATGGAAGATTTTTGTTGGGAAAGGGGTGGTCTACTTTGTGACATTGATGAACTTTCTTCCATTGCAATGAGAAATGAGTGGAATAAGAAATAAATGATTCTCCTCTGCAACAAATTTTAATCTGCACAATTTATATTTGAAAATTAGTTACAGAAAATAAAATAAAAAATTGACACTTAATTAGACACAATTTAATCCTGAGACACTTGGAATGTGCAGACTACACAATTTAAAGTTATAATTCCAACAGATACCTACCAAATTTTAGGAAAAATTAACTGGAAAATATACCCAAAAAAAGACTAAAATGTAAAACAATTAAACTATGCTTATGTTTGGACATGAAGCTATATAACAGCTACATGTACCCTAGTGGATATATACATGATTTGGACTTTTATTGTTTGGTCAGCAAAAAGAATTTCTTCAGGGGACGTCTTCCTGACTCTGCCATTTTGTCATATCTTCTTTTAATAATAATATTTCAACAATTTTCTATAATAATCTTATTATCTTATTTATATTTCTACAATGTGTTTTTTTGTTATCCTTTCTTTATTTTGGAAGTTTCTCAGCACAGTCATTACTCCCATGACGCAGTAGAACACATCATTACTATCACTCAAGCAGATGAACCATAAAGCTTTCAACAATGACTGTGCAAATACCAAGAACATTTGACAGTATTCCATTCCATACATTAATTGGATAACTTGTACATGACAAGAAAACCCATGTACATACTACAAATTAATGTATAACTTGTACATTACAAGAAAACCCATGTAGATGACTTGTCAAGCAAAAAAAGCAGCTAGGTTTAAAGCCAATAGGTTCGCTAAAATGAAAATTTCCAAACTCATGGACTTTGCAGAGGTATCTTCGAGAAACATAAACGCAATACCCTTCTCTGTAGCTACTATGCCAACAAGAGAAAGTTGAAACGTTTCCCAAAGGTCACAAGTAGTTATGTCAGATAAGAATAGAAAACTCACAGGTAAAGAAGAGTTTAAAGGCTATAAAAAGATGGAGACAACTCCGTACGTTATATGTCCATCGTAATGCTCTTTCAAGCTAGAATAGGCTCCAGGTCTGTTAGTAAAAGGCAAGAGACCAGCTAAAGGCAACAGGGGCTGATGGAAGCTTTCATTGGTTCTCTAGGCAAATCCATCAATAATATAAGTGTGAGGCATAGGAATCAGTAGACAATTGTAAAAATAAAAATCAAGGAAAGGGATCTTACATAGGAACCAGTATACATTTGTTTCTCTTTTTGTTAATATTATAACTGCTAATAGACATTACTTTTCAAACAAGGAAAGGGATCTTATTTGAGGTCACATATTTTGATCATTTTTCGCTATATCAACCTTATATTGAATGCACTACAATGCATATACATAATGTAATTTTCATAAACTTTAAAGAAAATTAAGATTTTTCTTCCGAAAAAAAACTTTAACTTACTTGTTGATAAGGGAATCACAAAATAAATAAATAAATAAATAACAAAAAAGTTTGAATATTACTTGTGAATAAAATATTTTCAATTTTGCCCAAGTGCATAGAAGGTGATGGGGTATACAACTAAGTCACTCCTTGATGTGAAGATATACAGCTAAGTCACTCAATGATGTGAAGATCACCGGTTTCCCCACATGGGTAGAAGGTGATGGGGTATACAACTAAGTTACTCCTTGATGTGAAGATCACCGGTTTGAAACTCCGTGGGCCAAAATCCAACCATCTTAAAGGTTGGTGTGGCTTAGACCTGTGCGATCCCCAAGTGATTTTGACGACTTCGATGCCCCTAAGTGGGTTTAAATTCAAACAACTTAACAAATATATATATATATATATATATTCTTAAAAAGTTTAACATAAATTTAAATAACTATTTTATATTACTTAATGCTTCTATATATAATTAAAAATTAAATAATTTTGTTATTAAAAATAAAATGTTATTTTTTCATTTACTAAAGAAATGTCTAATTTCTTCAAGAATGTAAGGGGTTAACTATGACAAATATGTAATCCTTTTTATCTCAACAATTTTATATATCAATATATAAAAAATTAATATAGCTATATCATAGTTCTTCATATATTATCCATTAACGTTAAAAAAAATGAAATTTATTTTTTTATATAATTATTTAATTTATTTTTAATATATATCTATTATATTAAAATTTTGAAAATAAACAAAATAATGTATAATTAAATAACTATTTATTATATATATATAAATAATGAAAAGCTATTGAAAAGCTATTTTGTATTGATGAAAGAGATGTTTAATTTCTTTAATATTGTATCTCTTTTTATATTTAATTAGAGTTTATATATATATATATATATATAAAGAATTAGTATAACTGCATCTTAATTTCAGATGTATTATCTATCAACTAAAGAAATGTTTATATGAGAGCTTTCAATTACTTATGATAGAAAAGAAAAAATCTAAAATTAAATTAGATTTATATTAAAACATTTTATTAGTATAATGTTCAATATAAATGAAATGTAAAAGTGAGAGTGATGGGATGTTTTGTTAAGGCACTACATAATGTAAGGTCTGTGATTAGAAATTCCTTGAATAAAAATCTTTCCATGTGACCCAAACCTTGTACAATTGGAAGGTGATAGACTTTTATATATATATATATATATATAATATCTAGCTGAAATGCCTAATACAAAAATATGCCTTTTTTTCAATATACTTTAGTAAATATTTATCGATCCAAAAAATTAATATTTATAAACATATAATATAATTAAAATTAAAATGATTTTACATTAATAAAATCAATTTATAAATTAAATTTTACTATCTATTTTAAAGTTAATACAAACATTTCATAGCAAATTTCATAGACATTTGGGAATCTGAAGGATAATAACTACTCACCTAATTCAATTTCCTGAACATAGCTAAACATAGCTTTAAATGTGGCGCAGGGTAACTCTTTCAGTAATTTAACGCACAGTTATTATTTGTGATTGAGCAATGCTGAACATTATTGAAATGATAGTAGAAAAAGCAGAAAGCCAACTTTAGCTGTTAATAATGTCACAATATTTGATAGTGCAGTGCAAGGAAATTTAGATGTGCAGAACAGGTCACAGATCAGAGATAATTTTGCACAAAACCAAAAGAATGGATTAAAATGTCCCTTGCTATTACGGAAATAGAATCAGGGTCTGTCTCCAGCAGATACTATGGAGTATAGAAATACACAACTATCAGAACAGTATTTGATTGGGCTAGAAAAGGCTCACCAGCTAGAGAAATGGTAGATGTGAAGGATGATTTGATAAATAGTATGAAACAACTACAAAAAGCTGGAAATCAAGTTATAAAAATAAAAAGATGCAGAACAAAAACCACAGTTACATTTATCCTAAACCATAAGAAAATTGAGCCATCTTCAATATTATAGCCACAATATTTGATTAAGCAATGCTGGAACAGGTTGTTTGATAAGAATATGGACCAACTCCAAAAGGTGAAAAATGATAGTAGACAAGGCGGAAGGCTAACTCTGGAGGATATAAAACAAAAACCATAGTCATCATTATTGAACAGCTTAAGAAACTCTGAATTGAAATATCATTTTCAGTATGGTGCAGGCCACAAAGAGACTACTTTAAAAATAACGCAGGCAACAAGATACTGAAGACAAATACAGTAAAAAAGATTAAAATAAAACACGCAATCTCTACTCACAGTATTACCGACAAAACCAAAAGCGGCAATAAGGATGCAACAAATAACTCCTGGGGTGTAACAGGAAGCAGGGTCTGCCTCAAGCAGAAAATATCAAAACAAAAGAGAAGAGAAAATATTAATACAGAACACTATCTGCGACCAAAAGAAAAAAGGGCATCCAAGGACAAAAGAAAACTCATATCACAATAAACAAACTCAATTATCAAACCCACTACCAACAGCTAGTATAACAAGAAGTACCCCCATGCTTATAAAGTTATACATAAATGAGGCCCACAAAACTATTCCAGTTAAAAAAATATGAGTGATTTATGCTTAAGGCTTTATGAGAAACAGTTCAGGAAGCAAGTTCTGGCAAAGTCCTTCAAACCAAAGATTTGTGTCAACATTCTAAATTATTTCAGTGTGAACCGTCACAACATCAAATAGATGCATTGGTATGCTAAATACTCTGTACCTTGCCCTGAATTTGGTTAGTCAATCTGCATGGAACCATGCAAGGCCTTCAAGGAACAATTTACGTGACATGTGGATAAAAAACTGCAAACTACAATCATAACAGAGTTCATATGAAAAAAGATCATTGATATTACAGAGTACAGGTTTTAGAAGATGAAGTCATGGAGAATGAAGGTCAAATTTCTATATTAAAGGGATCATTCATAAAACGAAAACCAGAGACTGAGCATTCATAAAAGAAAACCAGAGAAGATGAAGTCATGGAGAATGAAGGTCAAATTTCTATATTAAAGGGATCATTCATAAAACGAAAACCAGAGACTGAGCATTCATAAAAGAAAACCAGAGACTGAAGTGTGTATGTAGTACCTTTTGACAATGCTGTTGAAGATGCGGGCGTGAACTTTGAAGCTGCTTCGCTTTGAATTGTGCCTGGCGTGCATGTGAGTAGCGCTCTCTTCTTCTGCTTAAATAGTTGAGAAAACATGAGCAACTGGAGTGGCAACTGGTCACAATACCCTGCGTTCTCAGCTAGTTCGCTCTCACAATACCCTGCGTTCTCAGCTAGTTCACTCGCTCACAAATACTCTGCAATCTGGAGTTCTTATGTTTAATTTCCATAAACTAACAGTCCAGCTCAGAAACTAACAGTCCAGCGCAGCAAACTAACAGTGAACTACTAATTAAACTCTCTGTATGTGAATCAATTGCTAATTAAACTTGCCCACGTTTGAAAAAATTAAATTTAATCTAAATTTAACTGCAAGTCTACGGAAACGGCCAGAAGAAACTGCAAGTCTATCAGGAAACGGACAGAAGAAACTGTTTCGTTTCGCCGGAAACCGTTTCTTGCCAGTGAAAACGAAAACGGCCGTTGCAGACGGCGTTTCTGGTATGGTCGGGTTTCTCTCGAAGGTTTCTGCCAGAAACGGGGGACATCGTCCCGTTTCTGGTAACTAAGGTAAAAACACAGGAAGCAGCCCTGCTTTTGGGTGCCAAATCTGTCTCTGCAAATGACAATCTGGGTTTAAACCATACTTAGATCTGTATTTAGAGAATCTTCTGGACATAAAGGATTCATTTTTATTTAAATTGAGAAGTTGGTATATAAATCTAGCTGTGACAAGGGCCATGATTTCATGCACTGAACACATCACCGGGACAAGTTTTACATAGCCCTCCAAGCAATTACCAACAATAAGGAAATCAACTATTTCAACCCAACTCCTATGAAGCTTTGGGCATCTGTACTCCATGAGCTGCAAATTTATTTCACCAGCTGCAATGGAAAATTTCCTTACACACCCATACAGAAGCACTCTTCAATGGCCTATATTATAGATGGCCATAAATAAACAGAGACTGGTTTTCAAGATTCAAACTCTAGTCTCTCACAAATTTATATCTAGGGAACCATCTTGATAATCAAGTGGTGATTATGTGTTTAATCATTCCCATTAATTAGGCTGGGAGCATAGCGTTTCCCACACTCAGGCAGGCGAGTGGGATAGCGTTCTCGGTCCTTGCAGTAGTTGTAAACCAAATTGTTTCTCTGAATCGACTTCATCCTCGATCTCTCTTGGCTCGTTAGGCCTCCTGTTCCAGTTGAAATGAGAGAATTGGAGAATGTGGCTGAGCACGTGGAGTCTGAAACAGGGCAGCCACTGAGAATGAACTTAGAGAACTTAGCAACAAATGGCTGATATCTGTAATCTGCTCTGTATTTGCCATTTTCAGTAGCCCAAGAGGAAGCATCCCATATTGATCCATATACCCAAAGTGGCCTCAATGGATAAGTAGATGAAATTCTTCTTGGGTACTTTCGGATAGCAATATCATCTACATAGAAGCTGCCATAGATCAACATGGTGAGTTGGATCAGAGCTGCAATGCAACCAAAAACTACATAGAATTTTACACAGAAATCAGGCTTACATGATATAACTTGGAGTCCAGAGAAGGCTGTAGTTATGGAAGTCTTGAGTTGGGTCAAACCAGAGATGAAATTTCAACTCCCTGCCTGTGAGAACCTGCCCATCCCCTGTTCCATTTATGTAAACATTGGTCTGTAAGGTGTAGGGTTTTCCTGGTGTTGTCCCCAGGAACTCAATGTCTATTTCGTCATGGTGACCTGGGTACTCCTGGTTATTGGAGAGCTGCAAAGGCACACAGAAATACTTGCATGTGATCATTGTACAAAAATAGCAGCTCACACCCAGCTAGACCTCTCCTTGGTAAACATATGATCAATGGACATAAACCCATCTCTCAGATGTTCCTTGATATATACCTATAAGAAGCTACCCCATATCTGATAAGTACCTTCGTAAATACACATAAGAGACTAGCATTTACACATAAGAGACAGTAATCTCGCACACTACATAGATAAGAGATTCATACACCAACTTGGTATTGGCTTGGCTGTAACCTTGAAATTAGAAAATAACAATGATAAAAACACTAATACAAACCCATCTATACCAACAGTCACTTAAATCTGCATTCGGCATATGGAAATACCATGCACCTCCAAATTATTATTTAGGACGTAAGATTTATGTAATATGCATCAGCCACCATGTTTCTAAAATGCAGCTCCATTTTCTTTATGCATCAGCCACCATGTGATCTTCTTCTGATATTTTAAGGTCCTTTGTGACTATTTTTCCATTTTAATACCCTATTATTTTTATATATTGGCACCCATTTCAATTATTTTTTGTATAATTCTTATAAATTGGCACCCATTCTTATTATTTTTATATTTATATTCTAAGGTCCTTCATATAACTAATTTTTCCTTTCAAATTCTAATCAGCTTATATTTTTAACTAATTTCCTAACTAACATAACATCCTTTGATTTTCTTTATTATATTCTGATCTTATATGGTCCTTTATACAACTTAATTAACTTTTATTTATTAATTAATATACAATTTTTAATAATACTTTTAAATAAAATTATTTTATATATTACTTTATATATTTTATTTAGGCATTTAACTTATTCATTTATTATAAGGTCATTTATTTAACTAATTTTCCTTTTAAATTATTAATTAACTTATAGTTTTTAATAATTATTTCTCAAACCAAATACCCTCAATAATAATTTATTTTTTTATATACTAATTAAACTAATATAATAATTTTGACCCTGGTCCTAGAGTCAAACTAGCCCTTAGGCAAGATAGTTGTTGGAGGCTCCGCTCAGACTACTTAACATGATGAGCTAGATCTGTTTCTTCAACTTGTCCTGACGATGAACCACACTAGTTGGTTCGAAACGCGTCGACAAATAGTATTCCATGTGATTTTCGCCGAAGAATCTTTTTCTAACTTGAATGACATTAGCAATCCTCATGAACAAACCAAGTTCCGGGAAAAGATAATTTAACGCTGAAATGCAACTTACATAGAGTGCTGCGATGACTCCAGCTGTGTAACCTGCCTGTAGCTTAATAGCAGCACTGAAGAATCCGGACTTATAGGCCTCCAAAGACTTGAATCCACTACCTGTAATTATTCAACAACAGATCTCTTGGATTAGGAAGAATACCAGAGCTAACTGATGAGTTAAGGAGAATCCAAAACCATGGCTGACATCCAAAGTCAGGGAGACAAACACTCTTTAGACTGCATCACTTTTCATGCAAAAATTAGTTATTCTACCTAAGGATAAACCAAACAAAATTAACCTGAAGAACTGTTAAGCCAAATTGTGGTAGAGGACTCATCCTCTGACACTTGCTGATGCTGAGGACCCCAGAGATTAGAATAGCCATTATAAAAGTTTATGGTCTGGAACCTCGAGGTCACAGGAATGTGCTTCTCAGACTCTCCACGTACAGAGATAATGGAATTTAGAAGAGTGAATATTATGAGAACAACTATAATATTCATACAGGATCTAGGTTGCAGAAAGGCTGAGCTACTATACTGTGAGGATGTGCCCATGGTGGAAAACAGCTCACAAGCTTGGAAGAGTGAAGGTACTGAAGCAGTGTGTTACTACGTATGGCAAACTGTAAATAAATAGAAGAGAAAGGAAGAGAAGGGTCACATAATAAAAGAAAATTGTGCAATCTACAATGCCTTGGTACAGTTCATACCCCTGAACACAATCAATCCTTCTAGTTTTGAAATTTGACTCAAGTCATTATGGAGATTGAATTCGTGATCAAAACACAAAACATAATATGATGAAACATGTGAAATGAGAGATACTTTTTCAATGTTACAGAATATATTTGTATACTTTTAAAAAATAATAATAAATATTAAATGTATTTTTTTTATATTTTATAATTTTATGTGGGGAAGTGAAGGCTTCGAGAGGATTAGAATTACCGAACGAAAAATGTGAATCAATAAAATAAAAACTCAAAAAAAAAATTGTATATTAAAAATTTAAATTTAAAAGAGTGGTAGTAAGGAGATTGAGAAATTTTTGTCTTGAGAATTAAGAAGAACATAAGTATGTTTGGAGTTTAGGTCATATTTCTAACAATGTTGCTAAAACCTATCCTTTATATTAGAGTTTGAGGTAAATTGTGAATCCGAGAATTCAAGAAGCGATTGTTTTTAGTGATTCCTTCAAAATAATCTACCATTTGTATTCAGGGTCTCTCGTATACAAAGTTAAGTTACATTTTCAAGTAGATACTATCAGTTGTATAAGTCTATCCCCAAGAAGAAATGTCTCCATGTTCTCAAATCAAAGAGATCAAACAACTCCAAGAACATATCATGTCATGGCTAATTTGTGGTCAAGGCTAAATCAATGTGAACATTTTGATGGTTTGTAAATTTTGATTTTTATTAGGTTAGCGTTGGAAAATGTACAAGTAGAATATTGTAGATATTGTGACATTTTGTTCAAAAACTTCATTGTCAAAATGATGATCATTGATACATACTCCATTCCTATAGCGTCCACTAATTTCAACTTGCTTAGGTAAATGATGTATCTAAATTGAGATTTAACTTACTGACTTTTAATATAATAACTCGTGAAAAATAAAGAAATTTAAACATTAAAATACTATGAATTAATTTTAATTTAATATTATAATTAATCACGCTTTCAAGATTTATATATTAAAATTTAGTAAAATATATGTTTGGATTATTTAGCATGATCATTATTAATTGTCACATTTTGAATTAGAATGAGGATCCATCTTCCATCCCAAAACAATAGGAGTAGGATAATACAATATCAACAAAATTTAATATCAATATTACTATACATTATATTACAATTTTCTTCCCTTTGCCATTAAAACTTGTACAATCAATAATAACAACTCTCATAATTAACTTTTTATTATTAATAAAAGCTCTTGAATGTACATTTTCTTTAATATCTATTAAATAAAAATAGTCTAATAATATTAATATAAGTTTAAATTTATTAAATATTTAGAAAGATTAAATTTCTTTATGTACTTTTTTAAAAATTGTTTTAATCTATTCATATTATATGATTAAAAAAATACATATTGGAAAATTTGGCCCATTTGATGTTTGATTATAAATTTAAGTTAATTTATTTTTTTAAAACATTGTTATCTATATATGTAGTTATTTGTTTTTTATTTAATTGATTTATTATAATTTTTAAAGAAAACATCTTATTATTTTTGGTGTGTTGATTATATTTCTCAAGTATCAATTTGCTTCTTGTCTCTCAAGATGAATGAAGTGTTCACCTTAAACATTGTTCTCTTCAAACAATGCACACAGATTCCAGAAGTTCTCAATAACAATATGTTACCGCTTGTAAAAACATACATACTATAACATAAAATTATTTTTATATAAAAATAATTATATAATAAAAAATATTTTCAAAATAAATATTTTATATAAATATTATAATATTTTTTAGTTAAATCCGACTTATAAAAAAAAAAAATTATTTCCAAAATATCTAAATTTTATATCATTTTAAAATAAATAAATTTAAAATATATTCTTCTCCTTTAATAAATATCATTTTAACTTTACATTTTTAATATCATTTTAATTTTTAAGTTTATGATAATTAAAAAATTATTAAATTTCAAACCCTATTTAAACATAAATAAAATATTATATTACATATTTTAAATTAAATAAAATGTTATATTACATATTTTATAGTGCTTAAGTGAAATTTGAAAACCAATTTGAGCTAAGATAGACTCTTCTTAGACTCTTCTTTTGATGGATCCTTTCCCCTACTCTTTTTCAAATTTACTGCGTGCCATGCTCAATAATACACTGCTTTGGTTACTATGCACTCTTCTAAGCTTGTGATGCATCTTTCCACAGTGGACAGGGTGTCTCAATATAAATCAACCTTTCTGCCACCGATCTCATACATGAAATGCATGAATGTTGTGGTTGTTTTCATATTATTCACTTTTATCAGATTTAATTCTCTATGAAAATGAAGAACAATATGTGATACATTCTTGTGACTCCTAATTAAGTTTGATATCATAAAGTTTTGCCATGGCTTTCTAATCTATGGGCTTCTCATCATTAGCCACTGTCTTGGCTTCATGGCTCGGGAGGCAAAGTAGAATAAGGAATTATTTATAGAAGATAATGGATTTACATATATATTTGATTGATTGTGTGAGGTTCGTAAAGGATTTTTGTGATTTTGAAGATAATATAGGTTTTGATCTGATTACTTTTATCCATGTTTTTCTTGTGATTTTGAGTATAACACAAATTTTGATATGGTTTCTTTTGTCTAAGAAATTGTAGGTAGAAACACATGATTATGAAGTCAAACTCACATTATATACGTTGATATGTGAGTTCTAGAATATATGTTTATACAACAAGTCAATTTACAAATGAAAAATATATTGAAATACATCAATTAAAGGTATAAGGTTTAATACCAAGTAAAAAGTTTATTGTCTTAATTATTAAGGAAACATATACAATTTTAGTATTATAAAGATAATAATAAAAATAAGTAAACTCTTTTGCTTATCATTTCAAAAACTTATAGATGGTGATTACCAATCTTGTAGGGGAAAATGACAAGCCACTAAGTTAAGTGTGGTGGTGGACTACCAAATGTTGGCCCCTATGTATGATATTCCACTTGGAGGAGTGGAAATCTCTTTTCATAGTTGAATGGATTAAAAAGTTGGGCACTATTGCCATGAACTTCATGAGAAGTGTTTTATGGAAGTGACAAAATATCCACTTTAAAGGTTTATGTCTCATTTTAATCAACTCATTATCTCCCCAAAAAGGGAAAATATTATAAAAAGGGGCCCAAGTGGGATAGCTATTCACACATTCCAATCAATTTGAAGGGAAATAAGAACAAGATGATTGTTTCCATGAACTTGAGAAGTGTTTTATGGAAGTGACAAAAGATCCACTCTAGAGGTTTATATCTCATTCTAGTCAACTCATTATCTTATATAAAAGATAAAATATTCTAAAAAGGGGACTAGGTGGGGTAGTTATTCACATATTCCACATAATATCAAGGGAAATAAGGACAAGATGATGACCATTACCATGAACTTGAGAAGTGTTTTATGGATGTGACAAAATATTCGCTCTAGAGATTTATATATCATTCTAATCAATTCATTATCTCCTATAAAATGGAAAATATTCTAAAAAGGGGCCTAAGTGGCATAGTTATTCACATATTCCACATGATTTGAAGTGAAGTGACATCAAATTGGAACTTTAGCCTATTTTGCATTTCCATAGTCTAGTTTTTGAACATTTCCCACATGGAGTCCCTCCAACCAATGATGATGAGAAAACTATTAGGTTGATTATAAGGAATACCCCTCCTAATATTTAGGGCCATATAGAGACCTATACATTTATAAGAGTCATTAGAACAAGTGAGAGCCCATTCTCATCCTTAGTGATCTTAGCAAGAAAGAATGATGACTCATGGTTGTTATTCATTCATTCTAAGAAATTAATAAAATCACCATCAAGGAAAGGTACCCTTTTCTAGTCATTGGTGAGCGTTTAGATGAGTTAAATATAGTTATGTTCTTCCCATGTTTGATCTCATGCCAATATCTCATCAAATTAGGATAAGAGAAGAGAAAACTATTAGAGACACCTTGATCCAAAGTTATGAAGGTCATTTTGAGTTTCTAGTCATTCCCTTTGAGCTAACAGTTACTCATCCCATGTTACAAAGCTTCATGAATAATTATTTTAGGCTCCTTTGAAAGTTTACATGGGTCTTATGAGATGATATTCTCATGCATATTAGAAGGTGGGAGTACCACCTTAGTCATGTAGACAAGGAGCTTCAAATTCTAGGAAATAATAAGATGATACACACAAATTACAAACATGCATTTGTTAAAGACTAGTTAGGTAGCTTGGTTATTAATAATTAAAGATGTAGCCATGGTTGGCTTGCAAAATATTTGGGTCATCATTGAGTGACCCGTTCCTAGAAACATCTAAAAGGCCTTGAATAATTCTCCGACTTGAAATGCTACTAGAAAAGGTAATTTGTCAAGGATTATGTATGTATTGCAACACCTTTGACCACACTCTTTAAGAAGAGTTCCTTCATTTGGTCAGTAGAGGCAACCAAAGCATTTTTCATCTTGAAGGAAGCAGCAATGACCACATCATTCCTTCCCATCCCATATTTCAATAATATGTTCATAACATATTATGAGTTTTTTTGGGAAAGGCGTCATATAATAGATTCAATGATGTAAGAACAAAAGCCTATAAAGATTGGTCAAATCCACACAAGAAAAATATATGTTATCCATCTTATATGTAATTGAAAATAATGGCATTAATACCAAATGTAGAAGAAATTTAAAGTCATACTAAACATGATAACTTAAAGCATGTTATGAAGTAGAGGGTTTCCTTAGAAGAGCAATAGAATTAGGTTGCCAAGATGCACATTCAAGGCTTGCAAATTATTCACAAAATGGGAAAATACAACATGATTGCATAGCCCTATCAAAATGAGCAAGGGAGGAAGTAAGCTTATGCTCCATTTCCTCTACTTCTATCATAGATAGAGCAAGCAAGGAGGGAGTGGCAAGAAGATAATTTTTCTAGGAGCATATAGATTAAATACAAACATGCTAGAATAATTTTTTCCACTTTACTTGGAGGGATGACATCTTAAGTTACTAATAATATATGACTTATCTTTTACCTCAATCTAAATAATCAAGTTACTCATGTCAAAAAAAATCCCATGTCACCTCATTAGTCATACATTTGAGATTCCTTACAATGTATCATGAGGTCAAGAATTCCTCCTAGGAAATTCTTAAGAATGATGTTCCAAATACTATTGTAGATTTGAATCCTATAAAAAAGAAAGAAAGGTGTGATTACCAGATCACTGGGACCACTTCAACACTTATCCATTCTTATGTAATGGTGGGAGTATATTTCAATGGATTTCATAACAAGGATTTCTAAATATGATTGTAGGGATGGAATACTAGTATGAGTTGACAACGGTCTCCTTAAAGATTCCCATTTTGCAATATATAATACAATATTAAAGCTAACCAAACTATAAAATTATTCGTGAAGGATTCACATGGACTCCTAAAGAGATCATGAGCAACAAAGATCCAAAGTTCACAAGAAATTATGCAAAGAACTCTTCAAGTTGTAGGACCATAATGACTATGATATTTTCTTATCACCCTTAGATGGATGACCAATGGAAGTCATTAATAACTACCTCAAAGGATTCATTTGCTTCTTTGTGTCTAATATATAATCATGATGGTGTAAGTGTCTCTTGGTGTTTTATGCAACTTTTCTCTAAGCATATTTTTAGCATTGACCCATGTAGGTTATACTTTTTTATGCAACTTTTCTAAAAACATAATTTATAACTTGTGTGGGAGGGACTTGACTACCCTGCAACACTTGTTAAAGATGTTTTATCCACCTATCAATTGGATAATTTGATTAAAAAAACCTAAAAAACTTAAAAGATATTTTAAGAAAAATATAAAAATTTGAAAAATGTAAGTATTAGGTATCTAATAATGGTTCTATTAAATTCCATGTACCTTGATCATAAAACCTATATGATTGTTTTACAATAAGGACACACAATGGTAGATTTAATTTACACTTTCAAAGGTAAAACAATAAAGACAAAATATCCCAAGATAGGTTTGTTATTGTAATGCGTAGCCAACATAGACAAGATAGGTTTGTTATTGTAATGCATAGCCAACATAGACAATTAATATTAGCATTCCATAGCAAATCCCTTTTCATGTTGGGATTTCATTACATCTAGATGAATCCCATAAAATTCTAGTTTACCTATCCCAATAACATACTTCACTTATCCATATTGTATAGTAGGAAAAATACACTAGCAAATTCCAAATAAAATGTGCCTTCTATTTACAATCTTACGTACTTAGCTAATTTTCTAGTTTATTAGCTTTATGGACAAATACATTTATACATGTCCTTCCCTCAAAATATTATTTAACTATCCATCTTAACATGTGTCCAAATAATTTGGAAATGACAAAGATTTGCTACCTAGTACAAGCTATAATGTACTAAAAACATATCATTTTAGTAATTACCCACAGAGATAAGTTCATAAAGTTAGAAAATTAGAGAGATAAGAATAAGTAAGCCATAACTCTACATAAATGAAATCAAACATATTGTTTGGTTGGAACTAAAACCCTAATGAATGGTTCATGAACTAAGAAATGACACATGGACCCTCCTTGTTAGTTGACTCTACCTTAATGAATGGAGCTCAATTCAACAATTGTGTCTTTGCATATGAGTCATTATTGAAAGAAAGGAGATCCTTCGTGGATAGATTAAGAGATAGTCTTATCTCCTTAGCTTTACTCGCCCAGGCTTAAGTTAGCTGATATCAAATATTTACATACAAATCCCAATTCTATATTAGACAAATAATAAGTCAAATCAATAACAACACCCAACATCATCCAACATGAAAATAAGTCATTAAAGACTAATTTATATTAGAGTGTTGATAATATCCATGTTTTTAAAGCAATGTCATTTCCAGGCCTTGGCAAAAGAAAATAAATGAGGTCACCTTCTTTCATAGATTGGGAGATCTTAGAACAACTTCCATTATAATGTTAGTAGTTGTTATAACGTTGCTACTCTTCTAGTGATAGGTTCTTCATGCACACGATGAATGGGGGCTACTATTGAAAGGAAGCCATTAATATGGCATCCCAAATCATTGACACCCAAATTAGTTTGAAAATCAATCTCAATGTATCTCATATATTTGAAGTAATACAACTCTTGTGTCTCCTTTAGAAGGATGGCAATAATGAAACTGACATTGTAAGAACCCATAGAAGATCCAAGTGAATTGATAAGTATATGCATATAGTACTTCATGATTTAACACTAGTATATCCAATTGTAAGTAAAATAAAACTAAACAATCAATGCTTTTTTTCCCTCAAATCCACATAATGTAATGAATTCAAATGATAAATAATATCTAGTATTTAAGACTAAACATTTTAAATCTTCTAAAAATAGCGATCAGATTTTCCCAATGCCATTTTCCTCTAGTACAGTTTCATTTCTACAAAGAGGAGAGAAATGACATATTGTGCTATTGAATGAGAAAAGAATGTCCATAAAAATGCACTAATGCCCCATATATTCCTCAAGAAAATACCCTCAAGTTCCCATTGATACGTAGAGTTTCTAGAAATGACAACATCATCAAACTACTCAAGGTTCTTGAGAGAGTGTTTGAATGAATGGAAGCCTCTAGAAGCATCAACACTTACCCCAATACCCAACAAACGTTAAATATGCCACCTACTCCATTGTTGGAACCATGATGCAGAGTTTACTTATTTTGATTTTTTCAACTTGTAATGATATAAATAGAGCTATGGTCCAATAAAAGCATAGAAAAAACAAAGGAAGGGACCCAAAATTAAAAACTTGGAAAAAATTGAAGTGTCGAATTCAATTCTCTACCTTCAATTAAAAAATTTACTTGGGAAAGTGGGGATGATGAGCAAGAGTTGACGTCAAACTAACAGTCTGTATTGTTTCACCCTTGAACCCCTTTGTCATCAATAAAATCACTGGAATAAATGCCCATAAACCCAAGGAGGAGGAGGGAACACTAGAGTGGTAGGAGTAGACCCACATAACAAATACATTATCCTTTTATTGGACCTCCTTTATCCCTTAATGAAACAAGAGAAATAAGTGTGCTAGGGAAACACCTAGATATGAAGAAGAAAAAGAGACCTTTAGTCCTCTCCATCCTTCCAAGGATCATCATGTAAAGAATTACATTGCAAAGAGACTCTTTTATAGCCACATATCTCTAAGTAAACTTCACTTTGAGAAAATTTGATATGGAATTCACAAATCATGGAAAATGCCATAGATTAAACCAATATGGTAAAACTAGCAATAATTCCTCAATAAGCACACTACTTGTCTTTGTCATTACTTCTTTGTTGATCTATAATCCTTCTCCAAAAGGTAATAATGAGTTCAACAAAAATTTCTAACCTTCATTGGATTTGAAGCAAGTTGTCTTGTGAAGTTGTTGGATAGAGGAAATTCCCCATACCTTTCTTGCATACAATGCAAAGAAAGAAACCTCAAGTAGCAAATGAAGAAACAAACCCATAAAACTCCATAAAACATGACTTTACAAACATTATAAAGATTTTTTCCATTTTTTATTTTTTATTTTTCCTAAAATATATTTAATGGTCAATAGTATATGTTTCCTCCTAAGAGATCACATGTTAAAATCCAAAGAAGGGTAAAGTATATATGCCTTTGTTGACTTTAGCAATCACATTGATTTGTCCCTTGTCCCTCAAACAAGGATGATTTCATATACCAATTTAGTGTCTTACTTAACGAGGACCTTAAAATTGGATTATTATTATTATTATTTTTTATTTTTTTCAATTGAATGGCTATGGATTTTTATATTAAAAAAAACTAGTTTCTATGCTAGTACCATTAAATTTAGAAGTTTCACTGATCATTCCCATCCAAAAGAGTATTTCTCTACACCTAGAAGTTCTTCCGGCTACATACAACAACTAATATCTACCATAGACTCTGCGAAATACATAGGTAATAACATAACCTACTTGTAATACATCAAGTAAGTCTAAAGAAGTGACTTGAGCTTGATGGCCTAGTTTTCGGGTCTGCTTTGTTTAGATCTGCAACTTGTTCTAGCACCTCCAAGACTCGATCAACTGCACCTCGACTCCTTTTCCTTGGTTGGACTGCACTAGTCTCCATATCCACCTAGTTGTTCTTCAATCCTTGACTGAGAACGACTTCCAATCTACCCATTTTGATGTTTAATACTACTGCCTCCGCCTCCATTACTGCCTGAAGTTTTTCGAATTTCGTTTGAAGAAACTCATCTTGTCGAAAAGTACCAATTGCACTACCCTTTCTTTATCTTCCAAATTGCTTCGCCAATTCATGAGCTCCAATAGGTACACTACTGCTTCCATCAACTTATCGATTAATTTATTCATCCGGGTAAGAGCTTGTTCAAGGTATTTTCGGTCTGATGTTTCCATTGAGCCCAACCTATAAAACAATGCCCCTGATATGCTGATTGCAAGGTGCGAGCTTGTATCACAACTGTAAGACAAGAGTGATAACTGCACAACTTCTTAAGAAGAATAAATAGACCTTCTGAAGAAGAATAAATAGACAAATCTCCTCTCATGAAAAGACATCACAAACTAGAGGTAATCAATGCAGGGGTAGCCCAATCCATGGAACCAAGGTTGCAATCCTCTCCAACAATTTCCATTAATGCACACTCATTGCAAAGGATTATCACATTTATTTTAGAATGTCCGAGTCTTGGGTACCTCCTCGAGACACTATGCATATTTATTTGAAGTCACCCCTCTTGCTCTCTACATAACCCAATCAACTGCCAGATGTCTCTCCTCTTGATTTCATGTAAAAGCCTTGGGAAAGTGTCATAAAGGCTTGCGTACTCCAACACCTTTTTCCCATTAACCTTTTGCTGCCGATCAGATCTACCTTGGTGTTGGTGCGAGATTGGTTTCAAGTGAAATAAATGACATTGATTATGGATATTCCAACTAATTTTCCAATGACTAAGATCACCATTTTGTCAACCAAGGTGCTCTTTCTTTTTATCAATAGCCTTTGTACAAATCATGGCAACAAGGTATGATAGATTTGGAGATAATTCGTCTCCATAACGCCTTGTTCCAACATGGATCCTTTTGGCTAACGCATTTGCCTCTGTATTCAAATGACAAAATTTATGAAAGATTTTTACCTCCTCAAATTGCCTAGAGATCTTTGGCAAAATGTTGTGTGTCACGTTACTTCAAGTTTCCTTGGTTTTCTGAACTTGTTTGATTACCAATATTCAATCTCCAAATACCATTAATCATCAAATTCCTTTCTCTATAGTGATTTCCAGAGAGCTAAATATTTTGCTTAATTATTTGTCGTAATACCCAAACCACTAACAAATTGTATCTCTCTTTTGATCATTAAAGTAAAAAATTACTTCTCTCACCTCCTACCAACCCAGCAATTAAATTATTATTATTAATAAAATAAATTAAATAACTATATTAAAACTAGGTTATAATAAAAAAAATTAAAATTTTAAATATTTTATACAAGACAAATGAATATAAAAAAGATTTTAACGGAGACTAATATATGAACATTGCTCTTGTTAAATTCCTCTTTTATTCTTTCCTTTCAAATATTTCGTAGGATGATATCAATATTAAAAAGTGAAATATAAGTCTTTCCTTCCAAAAATTTGGGTAGGACAATATCAATTTAAATTTGGGTAGGACAATATCAATTTAAAAATGTGAAATATATAATTAATAGAAACGTCATCATCCTTTATCAAAAATAAATTCTTGGTTAATTAAATTACTTAGGGAAACTTGTTAAATGAGGTAAACTTTTTCCTTTTTTCAAATATTTGAGAGGATAATATTAATATAAAATAGTAAAAATAAATATATAATTTATTATTATTAATTATTTATAAATTTTTATATTCTATATTTATTTTTAATATTTTATAATTTTTATATAATAAAAAAATTAGGTTTAATATTTAAATAATTTTTTAAAAAAAATAACAAGTTAAAATTCACAAATAAATAAAATTAATATGTTACACTTTTATTTTATTATTTCCTATCTATGAATTTTCTTTTACAATTTAAAATGGCAATTCAAATCCAGAAGTGAGAAAGAATTTTGTAAAGGGTAGGGATTCTGATAATGCTGGATATATGCATGAATGTGGGTAGGGTAGGAGGAATTTCTCATTCAGTTCTTCTTCATCCCGGGAATATGATCCTTCTCTTTCATTATCTGTTTACCTGTTTTGCATATAGGCCCCTTTTGTTATATATGACTATGATAGCAGCTGATCTTGCTTTTGACGCCTTATTGTACAGCTTCTGAATTTTAGTTCTGATCTCTTTGAGGATCCTATGACTGTCAAATTTTGATCCATTTGCATTCATATGCATGCAAGGTGTCTGTCCCTTGCCATATCTTATGTTCTTTATATTGAATCTATGAAGATTTTTCTCTCTGAAGAAAAAAAGAGTAGGAGGAATTTCAAATTTGAAGTATTTATTAAGTTTGACCATCTATGTGAGTATTTTAACATATAATGTTGACAGATGAGAATTGTTTTTAATTATATTTGATAGAAATATCATTTTATAATATTAAGTAATAAATAATTAGTTTGTTCATGAGTTATAAAAACATGAAACTGTGTATGCTAACCATTAAGTCACTGGCTTGCCAAAATCTAACAATAAACATATACTGCCTTGCATTTATAACCCATTAGCAAACTGATTATTTTCAGACCTAACATTCAATTTTACAAGTCAAATTCCCTGCCTTTTATGGGCCATGCTGGTTATTGTCACCCTTAATTCCATCCCTGAATGGGAATGAGCGGTGTGTAAGGAAAGGGGTTCTGCTGACGTTGGAACAGCACGGGGAATTACCAATTGAGAGCGTGACTTGTGCAGAAGCAAAAATGTCAATATCCCTTTCACATCACTCCTTGCTTTCCGTGAATATAATCTTCCATCGATTGAAATTTGATTTTGCTGCAACATATGCAGCAGGGAATCAATAGATTTTGTCATTTCTTTACCGGCAGATTAGATATGATTTTCAGAAATCAACACTGAGTGAGTGATTTATTTAACTACTCTAAAGCTAAAAGTCGATTAGTTTAGTTAAAGAGCATTTCTCGTATTTAACTAAATCTGTCACAAGTCCACTTACAACATTCGTGACAGATCTTTTTACCCCAATTCTCACACCTCAAATAGTCCACCGCAAAGTTGAAATTGGGATTAAAATACTCAATACAGTATTAAAGATCATGAATCATATAATGCCAGTAAAAACACAGGAAGCAGCCCTGCTTTTGGGTGCCATATCTGTCTCTGCAAATGACAAATCTGGGTTTAAACCATACTTAGATCTGTATTTAGAGAATCTTCTGGACATAAAGCATTCATTTTTATTTAAATCTGAGAAGTTGGTATATAAATCTGGCTGTGACAAGGGCCATGATTTCATGCACTGAACACATCACCAGACAAGTTTTACATAGCCCTCCAAGCAATTACCAACAATAAGGAAATCAACTATTTCAACCCAACTCCTATGAAGCTTTGGGCATCTGCACTCCATGAGCTGCAAATTTATTTCACCAGTTGCAATGGAAAATTTCCTTACACACCCATACAGAAGCACTCTTCAATGACCTATATTATAGATGGCCATAAATAAACAGAGACTGGTTTTCAAGATTCAAACTCTAGTCTCTCACAAATTTATATCTAGGGAACCATCTTGATAATCAAGTGGTGATTATGTGTTTAATCATTCCCATTAATTAAGCTGGGAGCATAGCGTTTCCCACACTCAGGCAGGCGAGTGGGATAGCGTTCTCGGTCCTTGCAGTAGTTGTAAACCAAATTGTTTCTCTGAATCGACTTCATCCTCGATCTCTCTTGGCTCGTTAGGCCTCCTGTTCCAGTTGAAATGAGAGAATTGGAGAATGTGGCTGAGCACGTGGAGTCTGAAACAGGGCAGCCACTGAGAATGAACTTAGAGAACTTAGCAACAAATGGCTGATATCTGTAATCTGCTCTGTATTTGCCATTTTCAGTAGCCCAAGAGGAAGCATCCCATATTGATCCATATACCCAAAGTGGCCTCAATGGATAAGTAGATGAAATTCTTCTTGGGTACTTTCGGATAGCAATATCATCTACATAGAAGCTGCCATAGATCAACATGGTGAGTTGGATCAGAGCTGCAATGCAACCAAAAACTACATAGAATTTTACACAGGAATCAGGCTTACATGATATAACTTGGAGTCCAGAGAAGGCTGTAGTTATGGAAGTCTTCAGTTGGGTCAAACCAGAGATGAAACTTCAACTCCCTGCCTGTGAGAACCTGCCTATCCCCTGTTCCATTTATGTAAACATTGGTCTGTAAGGTGTAGGGTTTTCCTGGTATTGTCCCCAGGAACTCAATGTCTATTTCGTCATGGTGACCTGGGTACTCCTGGTTATTGGAGAGCTGCAAAGGCACACAGAAATACTTGCATGTGATCAATGTACAAACATAGCAGCTCACACACAGCTAGACCAGCCTCTCCTTGGTATACATATGATCTACTGACATAAACCCATCTCTCAGATGTACCTTGATATATATATACATATAAGACGCTACCCCATATCTGATAAGTACCTTTCATAACTACACATAAGAGACTAGCACAGTCTCATCACAGGTTCATCTTTCACACATTATATAGATAACACATCAAAATCAATTTGGTGTTTAGCTTCACCCTTGTTTAGCTTCACCCTCGATAATAAACTTATACACCAATTTAGTGTTTAGATTGGCTCGTGATCTTAAAATTAAAATTATAAAATGATAATGATAAAAACTCTGAAACAAAACCATCTCTAACAACAAACCCACTTAAATCTTCATTCAGGATACAGAAACACCATGAACCTCCAAGTTATTATTTGAGACCGAAGATTTATGTAATATGCATCAGCCACCATGTTTCTAAAATGCAGCTCCATTTTCCTTATGCAACTTGAATGACGTTAGCAATCCTCGTGAACAAACCAAGTTCCAGGAAAAGATAATTTAACGCTGAGATGCAACTTACATAGAGTGCTGCGATGACTCCAGCTGTATAACCTGCCTGTAGCTTAATAGCAGCACTGAAGAATCCGGACTTATAGGCCTCCAAAGACTTGAATCCACTACCTGAAATTATTCAACAGCAGATCTCCTGGATTAGGAAGAATACCAGAGCTAACTGATGAGTTAAGGAGAATCCAGAACCGTGGCTGGCATCTAAAGTTAGGGAGACAAACACTCTTTAGACTGCATCACATTTCATACAAAAATTAGTTATTCTACCCAAGGATAAACCAAACAAAATTAACCTGAAGAACTGTCAAGCCAAATTGTGGTAGAGGACTCATCCTCTGACACTTGCTGATGCTGAGGACCCCAGAGATTAGAATAGCCATTATAAAAGTTTATGGTCTGGAACTTGGAGGTCACAGGAATGTGCTTCTCAGACTCTCCATGTACAGGGATAATGGAATTTAGAAGAGTGAATAATATGAGAACAGCTATAATATTCATACAGGATCTAGGTTGCAGAAAGGCTGAGCTACTATACTGTGAGGATGTGCCCATGGTGGAAATACAGCTCACAAGCTTGGAAGAATGAAGGTACTGAAGCAGTGTGTTACTACGTATGGCAAACTGTAAATAAATAGAAGAGAAAGGAAGAGAAAGGTCACATCAATAAAAGAAAATTGTGCAATCTACAATGCCTTGGTACAGTTCATACCCCTGAACACAATCAATCCTTATAGTTTTGAAATTTGACTCAAGTCATTATGGAGATTGAATTCGTGATCAAAACACAAAAAATAACATGATGAAACATGTGAAAAGAAAGATACTTTTCAATGTTACAGAATATATTTGTATACTTAATTCAATAAATATGTAAATGTAACTAAGTTTTTTTATTTGGGGAAGTGAAGCGTTTGAAATGATTAGAATTACTGTAATAAAAGAAAAAGAAAAATGGGAATTAAGAAAATAAAAATTCATTTTTTTAAAAATATTTAATAAATTGGATATTAAAAATTTAAACTTAAAGAGTGGCAATAACAGGATTGAGAATTTTTTGTCTTGAGAATTAAGAAGAATATAGGTATGTTTGGAGTTTAGGTCATACTTTCAACAATGTTGCTAAAACATATTCCTTATATCAGGGTTTGAGGCAAATTGTGAATCAGAGAATTCAGGAGGTGGTTGTTTTTAGTGATTTCTTCAAAATAATCCACCATTTGCATTCAGGGTCTCTCCTATACAAAGTTAAGTTACATTTTCAAGTAGATATTATCAGTTGTATCAGTCTATCCCCAAGAAGAAATGTCTGACTTTCCATGTTCTCAAATCAAAGTGATCAAACAACTCCAAGATTGATCACATGGCTAATTTGGGGTCAAGGCTAAATCAAGGTGAACAATTTGATGCTTTGTAAATTTTGATTTTTGTTAGGTTAGTGTTGGAAAATATACAAGTAGAATATTATAAATATTGTGGCATTTTGTTCAAAAGCTTCAAAGTCAAAATGATGATCATTGATACATACTCCATTCCTTTTGTCGTTTCAACTTACTTATATAAATGATATATCTAAATTGAGCATTAGCTTAATATCTTTTAATATAATAACTTGTGAAAAATAAAGAAATTTAAATATAAAAAATACTATGAATTAATTTTAATTTAATATTATAATTAATTACACTTTTAAAATTTATGTGTTAAAATTTAGTAAAATATATGTTTGGATTATTTAGCGTGGTCATTGTTAATTGTCAACATTTTGAATTTGAATGAGTATCCATCTTCAATCCCAAGACAATAAGAGTAAGGTAATACACTATTAACAAAATTTAATATCAATATTACTATACATTATATTACAATTTTCTTCCTTTTGCTATTAAAATTTGTACAATCAATAATAACAACTCTGATAATTAATTTTTTATTATTAATAAAAGGTATTGAATGTACATTTTCTTTAATATTTATTAAATAAAAATAGTCTAATAACATTAATATAAGTTTAAATTTATTAAATATTTAGAGGGATTAAATTTCTTTATGTACTTTTTTAAAAATTGTTTATCATCTTTTAATTTATTCATATTAAATGATTAAAAAATACATATTAGAAAAATTGGTCCATTTGATGTTTGATTATAAATGTAAGTTAATTTAATTTTTTAAAACATTGTTATCTATAAGGCTCGTTAGGGAGGATTCCAGGTTAGTAGGGTCTTTTTGGAGGGCCAGAAGAGGTCGGAGGATGTGCGCTAGACTCAGATCGACCGCCTTCTCCAATAACTGTCCTCCCGCGGCTAAGGTTTATCTTTGCCATTGTCTGCATTGACTGCAGCTGAGAATTGCTTGTTGCTGTAGGGTTTGTCTGCAGATCCAGATCAAGTCAGACGCTTGGTGTCCGCATGGCTTTTTCATCCTTCCGCAGGGGCATACATAAGCTTGGGAATCATTGATCGACCTTGATCCAGATGGCTCCCAGCTTCGCGAAGATAGCTGCTGGCTCAGTTCCGTCTGCCTCTGGGGGGCAAGCTCCTGCCCATATCATCAGTGAAGCCCCAGCTCCCACTGTCCAGGTGGTCCAGGCCTCACTCGATGAGGCTTTGAAGTTTTCTGAAAGTGCCCTAATCTGTTGGTTCAATGGTTTTTGGCCGCGGCTGATAGCTCTCCACAGTTGGATCTTAGAGGTATGCAAGCCTATTATTTCTGATGAAATTAATATCTACCCGTATGCTAGGGGTTTCTTTATAGTAGATTTTGAAAACCTTGAAAGAAGACAATATATTCTAGATTATGGCCCTTGGTTTTGGGAAAACTCAGGCCTATTAATGAAGCCATGGAACCCATCATTCGATCCCTCAACAACAGTCATAACTTCAGCACCAGTTTGGGTGAGATTGCCAAACCTACCCTTGCATCTATGGAATTTCTCCTCACTAAAAGCCATTGGAAATGCAATTGGGAAATTTTACTGCAGGTGCCCAGAAAAAAGAGGAATATGCCAGAACCACCTATGCACACATCTGTGTGGAAATGGACTTCAGCGCTGGTTTCCGAGCTGAAATAAACCTAACAAGTAAAGACTATGTGTGGAACTTGAAACTCGATTATGAAAGTGTCTTGTTCAGATGTCGATCCTGCTTTGAGACAGACCATCTAGCCAAAAATTGCCCAAAAGCCTCCCAGAAAAATTCTGCTAGAAAGAATCACCACAGATCTACATGGTGGGAAGGAGCACAAAAGGAACATTACACTATCATCAAGGAAGAATGCTCTCCAGAAAACTCTGAATTGCAAAAAATCGGGCAAGAAAGAAACAACTCTCAAGACAAGTAGGGGGAAAGCCCTGCCCAATAGCAAAAAAGTGAACTTGACAACCCCTCAAGCATCAACAGTTATGAGGATTCGAATACCGCACAAAATAAATCTTCATTTAACAGCAAAATAGATCTCCCAGACCAAACTTCTTCTTTGACTATCCTCAAAAGGACGAACACAACAGATCGCGAAGCTAAGACACCAATGTCCCAAGAACCAAAAGAGATGAAGGAGATGCAAGATAAAGGAAGTTGGAAGACCGTAGAGAAAAAAAAGAAAGCTACAACACCAATCTTGCCAAGAAAGACAAGAAGCCAAACAATTAAGAACTAAGAAAATTATAGGTCCGATAGACCAATTTGGTCTCAGTGGACGTTAACCACCACCACCACCACCACCACCATCATCATCATCATCATGTAGTTATTTGTTTTTTATTTAATTTATTTATTATCCTTTCTAAAGAAACCATCTTATTATTTTTGGTGTGTTGATTATATTTCTCAAGTATCAGTTTGCTTCTTGCCCCTGAAGATGGGTGAAGTGTTCACCTGAAACGCCGGGCTCTTCAAACAATACACAGATTCTAGAAGTTCTCAACAACAATAAACAATACACGGATTCTAGAAGTTGTCAACAACAATATGTTACAGCTCATGCAAACCTACATGCTATAATATAATTTTTTTTTAAATATAATAAAAATAATTATGTAATAAAAGATGTTTTCAAAATAAATACTTTATATAAATATATAATATTTTTAGCTAAATCTAACTTATATAAAAATAAAAAAGTATTTCCAAAATATCTAAATTTTAAATCATTTTAAAATAAATAAATTTAAAATATATTCTTCTAATTTAATAAATATCATTTTAACTTTACATTTTAAATATCATTTTAATTTTTAAATTTATGGTAATTAAAAAATTATTAAATTTCAAACCCTATTCAAACCTAAATAAAATGTTATATCACATATTTTAAATTAAATAAAATATTATGTATTTATGTTATATTACATATTTTAAGTTAAATAAAATTACATATTTTATAGTGCTTAAGTAAAACCTCAAACCATATAGTGCTCAAGTGAAATTTGGAAAACAATTTGAGCTAAGATAGAATCTTCTTAGACTCTTCTTTTGCTGGATCCTTTACCCTATTTTTTTCAAATTTAGTCTGTGCCATGATCAACAATAACACACTGCTTTGCTTAATACGCACTCTTCCAAATTTGTGAGGCATCTTTCTAGAGTCAACCTTTCTGCAACCGAGATCATGCATGAATGTTGTAGTTGTTTTCATATTATTCACTTTTATCAGAGTTAATTCTCCATGAAAATGGAGAGAAATATGTGATACATTCTTGTGACTCCTAATTAAGTTCGATATCATAAAGTTTTGCCATGGCTTTCTAATCTATGGGCTTCTCAGCATTAGCCACTGCCTTGGCTTCATGGCTCAGGAGGCAAAGTAGAAAAAGGAATTATTTATAGAAGATAATGGATTTACATATATATTTGTGATTTTGAGTATAATACAGGTTTTGATCACATTATTTTTATTCATGATTTTTTTTTGTGATTTTGAGTATATTACAGATTTTGATCTGATTGCTTTTATCTAAGAAATTGCAGTTTTTATCTAAGAAATTGCAGGTAAAAACACATGATTATGAAGTCAAATGTTAACAGTTTTAAAATATATGTTTATATAACAAGTTAATTTACAAAAGAAAAATATATTGAAATACATCAATTAAAGGTGTAATAATAAGAAAAAAGGTTATTATCCTAATTGATTAAGGTAATACATACAGTATTAGTATTATAAAGATAATAATAAAAATAACTAAACTATTTTGCTTATCATTTAAAAAACTTATGGATGGTGATTACCAATCTTTTAGGGGAAAATGACAAGCCACTAAGTTAAGTGTGGTGGAGTACCAAATGTTGGCCCCTATGTATGATATTCCACTTGGAGGAGTGGAAATCCAAGTGGAAATCTCTTTTCATAGTTTAGTGGATTAAAAAGTTGGTCACCATTGCCATGAACTTGAGAAGTGTTTTATGGGAGTGACAAAATATCCACTTTAAAGGTTTATGTTTCATTTTAATCAACTCATTATCTCCCATAAAAAGGAAAATATTATAAAAAGGGGTCCAAGTGGGATAGGTATTCACACATTCCACACAATTTGAAGAGAAATAAGAACAAGATGATTGTTGCCATGAACTTGAAAAATGTTTTTATGGAAGTGACAAAATATCCACTCTAGAGGTTTATATCTCATTCTAGTCAACTCATTATCTTATATAAAAGAGAAAATATTCTAAAAAGGGGCCCAAGTGGGATAGTTATTCACATATTCCACATAATTTGAAGGGAAATAAGGAAAAGATGATGATCATTACCATGAACTTGAGAAGTGTTTTATCGACGTGACAAAATATCCACTCTAGAGGTTTATATCTCATTCTAATCAACTCATTATCTCCTATAAATGGAAAATATTCTAAAAAGGGGCCCAAGTGACATAGTTATTCACATATTCCACATGATTTGAAGTGAAGTGACATCAAATTGGAGCTTTAGACTATTTTTCATTTCCATAGTCTAGTTTTTGAACATTTCCTACATGGAGTCCCTCCAACCCATGATGATGAGCAAACTATTAGGTTGATTATAAGGAATGCCACTCCTAATATTGAGGGCCATATAGATATCTATACATTTATAAGAGTCATTAGAGCAAGTGAGAGCCCATTCTCATCCCTAGTGATCTTAGCAAGAAAGAATGATGACTCATGGTTGTTATGCATTGATGCTAAGAAATTAATAAAATCACCATCAAGGAAAGGTACCCTTTTCTAGTCATTGGTGAGCATCTAGATGAGTTAAATATAGTTATGTTCTTTCCATGTTTGATCTCATGCCAATATCTCATCAAATTAGGATAAGAGAAGAGAAAATTCTTAGAGATACCTTGATCCAAAGTTATGAAGGTCATTTTGAGTTTCTAGTCATTCCCTTTGAGCTAACAATTACTCATCCCATGTTACAAAGCCTCGTGCATAATTATTTTAGGCTCCTTTGAAAGTTTACATGGGTCTCATGAGATGATATTCTCATGCATATTAGAAGTTGGGAGTACCACCTTAGTCATGTAGACAAGGAGCTTCAAATTCTAGGGAATAATCAAATGATACACACAAATTACAAACATGCATTTGTTAAGGATTGGTTAGGTACCTTGGTTATATAATAATTAAAGATTTAGCCATGGTTGACTTGCAACATATTTGAGTCATCATTGAGTGACCCGTTCCTAGAAACATCTAAAAGGCCTTGAAGACTTCTTCGACTTGAAATGCTACTAGAAAGATAATTTGTCAAGGATTTATGTATGTATTGCAACACCTTTGACCACACTCTTTAAGAAGAGTTCCTTCATTTGGTCAGTAGAGGCAACCAAAGCATTTTTCATCTTGAAGGAAGCCGTAATGATCACATCATTCCTTCCCATCCCATATTTCAATAAGGTGTTCATAACATATTATGATTTTTTTGGGAAAGGCATCATATAATAGATACAATGATGTAAGAATAAAAGCCTATAAAGATTGGTCAAATCCACACAAGAAAAATATATGTTATCCATATTACATGTAATTGAAAATAATGGCATTAATACCTAATGTAGAAGAAATTTAAAGTCAATACTAAACATGATAACTTAAAGCATGTTATGAAGTAGAGGGTTTCCTTAGAACAGAAATAGAATTAGGTTGCCAAGATGCATGTTCAAGGCTTGCAAATAATTCACAAATGGGAAAATACAACATGATTGCATAGCCCTATCAAAATGAGCAAGGGAGGAAGTAAGCTTATGCTCCATTTCCTATACTTCTATCATAGATAGAGCAAGCAAGGAGGGAGTGGCAAGAAGATCATTTTTCTAGGAGAATACAAATTAAATACAAACATGCTAGGATATTTTTTTCCACTTTACTTGGAGGGATGACATCTTAGGTTACTAATAATATATGACTTATCTTTTACCTCAATCTAAATAATCAAGCTACTCATGTCAAAAAAAAATCCCATGTCACCTCATTAGTCATAATTTGAGATTCCTTAGAATGTATCACGAGGTCAAGAATTCCTCCTAGGAAATTCTTAAGAATGATGTTCCAAATACTATTGTAGATTTGAATCCTATATAAAAAAAAAGGTGTGATTACCAAATCACTGGGACCACTTCAACACTTATCCATTCTTATGTAATGGTGGGAGGATATTTCAATGGATTATCATAACAAGGATTTCTAAATATGATTGTAGGGATGGAATACTAGTATGAGTTGACAACGATCTCCCTAGATATTCCCATTTTGCAATATCTAATACAATATTAAATCTAACCAAACTATAAAATTGTTCGTGAAGGATCCACATGGACTCCTAAAAGTGATCATGAGCAACAAAGATCCAAAGTTCACAAGAAATTATGCAAAGAACTCTTCAAGTTGTAGGACCATAATGGCTATGATATTTTCTTATCACCCTTAGATGGATGACCAATGAAAGTCATTAATAATTACCCCAAAGGATTCATTTTCTTCTTTGTGTCTAATATGTAATCATGATGGTGTAAGTGTCTCCCATTAGGCAAATGGTGGTAACTACCACACACCACACATCAACTAAGATGAAACCCTTTAATTCTATTTATGGATATATACCACTTGATCACCACTTTGGCATTGGGAGGTCCATCTAAACATATAGATTGTGGAGGATCACCAACTTGCATTCAACACTTAGGTTACTTTAGGACAAGCTCCAATTGGTAGAAAATAGGATGAAGCACCAATTGACCAATGACATAATGAAATGTAGCATGTAGTTGGCAACTATGCTTATCTTTAAATTCAACGTTATAAACAATCATCACTCAAGAAAAAAGAAAAATATAAGTTAGTTTGTAAATTATAAAAATGCTATAGGATATAATATAGGATCAAAAGTTTCTTATGCCTTAGAGCTACCTCCCACTACACATCCACATATTGTTTTTCAAGTCTCTAGTCTTAAGAAGGTGATTGGACAACACATGAACATATAGACAATGCATCCCATGTTATATGAGAAAGATGAGGTAATTCAAAAACCATAATTACCAACTATCGATCTCGGAACATGCCACCTTCACAACATATCTATTTTCAAACATCACATAAAGTGGAAGAACTTACTTATGCAAAATGATGAACAACACATCATATAATGACATGCTTTAAGGGATTTTATTCTTTGAAGAAGAGAAGCATGCATTTTTTGTAAAGAAAACCTCATTGAGAAACCCAAATGACGCTTCCTCACATTTGTTAAGATGACATATCTAGTAAACACAATGGCATAAAATAGTGCAACTCAAAAAAATTGAATAGACACTTGCTAACACATAACTAAATAAATGCATAATAACATTGGAAATAACCATTAAACTAACCCATTATACTATAGGGAAAAACATGTTATATCCCCAACTATTAAACATATTTCCTACCATACTTATTATCATATATTTCCCACCATACTTATTATCATCTTGTAATAATGTATGATATTTCCCACCATACTTATTGTTGAAAAATGTGCAACAAGAAATGCTAAATTTAGAATGTGCTAAAAATAGACCTGCTAAAAATAGAAGTTTGGCCAGTGAGGTCATTGGCCACATTGGGTGAGAGGTGAAATTGCTAAAAATAGAAAGTTCTAAAAATAACATTTCTGGTTCCCTTCCTATTTATAGCAGTCCCTAGTCTATCTATAGGAAGTAAAATTAATTTTGGTCTTAACAGTAGTTGGAAATATTAATTAATTAATTCAGTTGAGTTAATTAGTTAAGGAAATTTGAATTTGAAGTCTTTGTGAGCATGCACATGAGTTGTCCCACTGATTGAGGAATTTATCCTTAGTTTCCTCCACTGATTGAGGGAATAAGTATGAGTTCTATAATGAGAGAATCAGTTGACTTAGTTCTAACTAGTCAAGTCCAGTTAGATTATTTTAACAAGTTGTTAAAATAATAAAATATAGTTTGTTAATGCTTGCATGCATGTGACAACTATTATTTTAGATAACTGAGAATTCACTCATGGATAACTATTGCATGTCAGTTCTGTCAGAGACCCAGTTGAGATCAGATATGGGACAATGTACTATTAGATGCTTGGATATTTCTAGTAAGTATTCCTTGCATGGAGAAGGATCTATTATAGGAGATTGGAGGACTTGTGGCCTATATATTTAGGCCTAGGTAGTCGATGATTTTCATCTTCTGATTGAAGATCATCAGAGTATAGAGAGAGCAGGATAATTATTGAGCTAATTCTTTGTGTATGTTGAAGAGGATTTCCATTTGATTGATAATACATGGTTGGGGTTTTAGGCTGGTGCTTTCCTAGTGATATATTCTGTGTTATGTGTGATTGATTTCTCTTGATCAGTTATGCATGTTTCTACTTGATGTTGCTCATGAATTCGATTATGCTTCCGCTTAATGTTTTGTAGAAGTAGAACAAGTATTATGCTTTAGGACATTGTATATATCGGTTTGTTCTACAGGTTAAATTTCTACATGGTATCGAAGCACAGGTGATCAAGCAAGAACAATATACTGAGAGGAGATTTCAAAGTTTTGAGTTTTGGGCCAAGAGTTTGCAGTGCAGATCTAAAAATTTATGTACAAAATTTTCAGAAATAAGTAGCAGATTTGGATTCCTTGCGGAAAAATACCCAAAAAAAAATAAAAAAATCGGCTAAATCAGAGTTCAGATGAGAGAGATATCGCTGATTTAAAATCAGCTCCTTTTCTAGAAAATTCCGTGACGGCGGGAAAGTGGAAATAGATTGGTGTGCTAACCAAGAACCTGTATGCACTTGAGGTACAAGATGCATGCAAAGCCTTGAGGAGCAAGGCAAAGGTTAGAGACTTGGTGGTTGAGAGGGAGGGTATATTACCTCTCAACATGCAGAGCCAGAAGAAGTCTCAGACAATTGTGGAGGAGCCACGATTGGTGCAGCAGCTTCAGGAGGTTGTGGAGTAGCCACAACAGGGGAAGCTGAGTGGAGATCGAGTAGAGACATCTACTCATGCAAAGACCTCCAGTAGGGGGAAACTTCGAGCCAGGTGGGCAGAGAAATCACATGCAGCCATACCTCTAGGTAGGAGGTGGGGCGATATAGAGTGATCGTCCCAAGGAGGAGGGGCAGGATCCTTGAGGTACCCAACCCCTTGGATGAGACCTTGCTACAGGAGCCACGATGTGGAGTAGCAGGAATTGACTGATTGGGTAGAGACAGATGCGGATGGAGCGGCAGAGAGAGCGACAGTGCAGGGAATCCCAGAATAGCGCATAGCTAGCAGGCTGCAGCAATGCGAGAGGCACAAGTGTTTTGCACAGTGCTAGGTGGCACAGAGAGGTGTGCAATGGTGCGAGATGCATGGAGATGTTGCAGTAGCGCAGATGTCAGAGAGGGAGCACTTGTCAGCAGCAGGTAGAGCTTCAGCATCAGAGTATGTTCCTAGCCCAACAGAGTGGTCAGTTGGGAGTGTTTTTGTTCCAAGTGTTGTTGGAGCAAATGGACTGGGTAGATGTGTTGCATGCAGAACATTCCAAAGTTACAGGATTGGGTTCGAGAGAAATCCTTTCTTATTGAGAGGGAGTGTTGAAAAGTGTGCAACAAGAAATGCTAAATTTAGAATGTGCCAAAAATATCATGTCTAAAAATAGCAGTTTGGCCAGTGAGGTCATTGGTCACATTGGGCGAGAGGTGAAATTTCTAAAAATAACATTTCTGGGTCCCTTCCTATTTATAGCAGTCTCTAGTCTATCTATAGGAAGTAAAATTAATTTTGGTCTTAACAGCAGTTGGAAATATTAATTAATTAATTCAGTTGAGTTAATTAGTTAAGGAAATTCGAATTTGAAGTCTTTGTGAGCATGCACATGAGTTGTCCCACTGATTGAGGAATTTATCCTTAATTTCCTCCACTGATTGAGGGAATAAGTACGAGTTCTATAATGAGAGAATCAGTTGACTTAGTTCTAACTAGTCAAGTCCTGTTAGATTATTTTAACAAGTTGTTAAAATAATAAAATATAGTTTGTTAATGCTTGCATGCATGTGACAACTATTATTTTAGATAACTGAGAATTCACTCATGGATAACTGTTGCATGTGAGTGCTATCAGAGACCCAGTTGAGATCAGATGTGGGATAGTGTACTATCAGATGCTTGGATATTTATAGTAAGTATTCCTTGCATGGAGAAGGATCTATTATAGGAGATTGGAGGACTTGTGGCCTATATATTGAGGCCTAGGTAGTCGATGATTTTCATCTTCTGATTGAAGATCATCAAAGTACAAAGAGAGCAGGATAGCTATTGAGCTGATTCTTTTTGTATGTTGAAGAGGATTTACACTTGATTGATAATACATTGTTGGGGTTTTAGGCTGGTGCTTTCCCCTGGATATATCTTGTGTTATGTGTGATGATTCATTTTTATCAGTTATATGTGTTCTTATTGATGTTGCTCATGGTTGATTAAGCTTCCGCTAAATTGTTTGTAGAAGTAGATAAAGTGTTTTGCTTTAGTACATTGCATTACCAGGTTGATCTACAGGTGGGAAATTTCTACACTTACTATCATCTTGTAATAATGTATATAAGTGGAACATGTGTTATACCCATCACCTGCTTTCTTCTATTTTGCTTCACCCTCTTATTGACACTTTCCATTTTATTTAAAACTCTTATGAGTATTTCTAGTGAAGATATTCTTAATGGTACTTTACGTTCTTCAAGTTATAACTATTTTTTTTAAGAACATGTATCATTTTCCATTAAAAATCTTTGCAATGCAGGCCATAACCCGATACACATTCAATCCATGTTTCTTCTACCATATTCAAAAAACTATTCTGGCATATATTATATTTTATACTCATTTCAGTCATATTTATTCTAAATAAATTATGCTCATATAATTTCCAAAAAACACCTAGGAACTCTACATGCTTGCAATACATTTCTTAAGGATAAGTTGTGGTGTAGAATGGAAGAACTTGAAATTCCTGTGCATTATAGAGTTGCTGTCCATACAATTTATGAAGAAGTGAAAGTCAAAATTGGAACCTCAGCAGGTATTTCAAAAAGCTTTAGAAGTGACATTGGAGTCAAGTAAGGTTGCCCTCTATCACCTACTCTTTTTGGTCTATGTATTGATAAATTGGAAGAGTGGCTAAATCTACAAGGTGGAGATGGTGTTTGGTTGGGGGAGTTTGTGATAATGCTTTTGGTTGGGGGAGTTTGTGATAAAGCTTCTTTTATATGCTGATGATATTGTATTGATTTCTAAATCGCCCCAAGAGTTGCAAATTCACTTATATGCCCTTGAGCATTTTTGTAGAGCTGTGGGGATGCAAGTCAATACTAGCAAGACCAAAATAATGATTTTCTCTAATAAAAGGAAGCAGAGCCATCATACTTTCTTCTTTGAAGACAACATTCTCGAAGAAGTAAATGAGTACAAGTACCTTGGGATTGATTTCAACAACAAACTCAATTGGGAGGACTACATAAAGAAGAGAATTTTAGAAGGGTGGAAAGCATTATATGCTCTTCAAAACAAATGTAGAGAGACAGAGTTATGGGATTGGAAAATGATTAAAGTGCTTTTCGGACTCCTAGTTTGTCCAGTGATGCTATATGGGTGTGAATTGTGGGCTAGCAGCACTCCCGTCTCAAAATGGAAACAAATTGAAAAAATCCAAAAACGCTTGATCATGAGCAAGTTCAAAATAAAAAGTTCAGTACCTTATGAGATAATGTTGAGTGAGACAGGAGCAACTCCCATTGAAACAATTGCTATGGTGCGGCTCATAAGATATTTAAAAAAAATTGAGCAAACGAGAGTAGGTAGATGGCCTAATGTTATCTTCAATGAAGGCATGAGTGAAAGAAAGAAAACATGGATGAAACAAAACTACACATGGATGCAAAAATAGAACATCTACCTCAATGTCTGTGCCACAAATAGCAAGGAGCTAAAGGATTTTGTTATGGAAAAGTTTCGTAAAAGGGTATGGGGAAAAGAGTTGGGTAGAAAGAAGAAATATTACATTGAGGAATTCAACCCTACGTGTATGATCTACAACAAAAAAGAGTTCATTGGAGCTAGCATTTCGTGAGGGCAAAGGTTCTTGTTGCTCAATTAAGGACCAACTCACATCAACTTCGGTGTGAAACATGGCAGTGGAAAAGGCTTAAAGAAGCTTGGGAAGAACGAATGTGTACATTTTGCACATCTAGTGCCGTGGAATCGGAAAAACATTTCATTTTGGAATGTGATGCATTCAAAAACATGGGAGAAAGTTATGAGAACATGTTAGCATTTCTTGGCATTGTCTTTTTAGTAAGGAACAGAAAATTAATAATCTCATAGACTATTTTTAGTCTTGTGAACCTTAAAATATCATTTCATTTCATTTCATATCTTACTATTTTAAACTTTTAGAATAACTACACATTCCCATTTTCTAGATTAACCTAAGCTTCTTCTTCATCCTTCTCGAGTTGAAGCAGCGTGGCCTCTTCTAAACTGTTGCTCACACCAACGGAGTCTCCGGTTTGCTCTGCTTTATTAGGCTGGCCCGTGAGCTGCCATAGCCATTCCTTCTACTTGGAATGTCAACCTGTCAACTTCCAACTGAAGCCTATCCATTTTAGATTCCAACGGTCCAATTTTCCGCCTGGATAATTCACCGTGTGCCCGCATTTCCTCCAATATTATTTTCGCTAGACAGATTGATAAATTGGTTGCATAATCCAACACACCTTCTTGTTGATTTCCTTCGCCAGTTACATCGGTAGGAATTTCATTGTTTTCCATTGTAGACACCCTATGCAATGCACTTCATGATCTACAAGAGAGTATGCCACAACCCTCCAAATTTGATTTCCCGGAACTGCTGTTCTGCTCTTTATAATTTCCATTGTTCACATCCCTTCTCTCATGATATGTGACTGCTCCTTTAATGCTGCGAGGAACCCTAGACTGAGAGCAGATAGTGAAATCCAATTTCGTCATGCACAGGACAATCTTCATTTCTATATGAGATGTTCAAGGAGAACGCACACTTATTTCTAGTGTTACATTTATCCTGCTCAGTTTAACTTCGTTCAGTTTCGTTGATGCCTGCCTCCACCTATCTGGTCTCTAGTTTTGCATGACGAACATGTTTCGTCTACAAATGCTATTGCAATCCCCAACGTTCATCATTCACCTCCATTGCATAAGGTAGTTACGTACTGCAGCCATGGGGAGATGATTACATCGTCTATTCAGATTAAATGCTTCTGCTTCCATTCTCTAGGCTGTTATATATATGTAGCCTTGTAACCATAATATTTAAATTGTTCATCATGGGATTGGTTTCTTTTCATGAGCCCCATCATCTATTTTCAATTGACCATGTTCTAATAGCACTCCTTGGTTAGCCAAGAAGTCAGTTTCCGTATTGATATTTCTCTGTGGAAAAACTTTATCCTCTCAATTTTGGTCAAAATAAGATTTATTTTGTGCGGAGCTGTTTGTAATTTTGCTTACTTGATTTATTACCATTATTGATTCATCGAATATTTGCAATTGAGGTAAATAAATTCAATCTTTTTCATAATGTTAGATATTCAGCTTGATTGTTGGTTGTCTCTTCGATGCCCAAAGTGAATTTAATTTCCCTTTTTTCATCGAGACAAAAAATGCCAAGTCCAATCTTTTCCATAATGCTAGATATTCAGCTTGATTGTTTGTTGTCTCTTCGATGCCCCAGATGAATTTAGTCTTCCTTTCTTCATCGAGGCGAAAAAGAATCCCTCCCGCTCCTACGTCCCCATTGAAGTTATAACTATTATTAATAACAAGCTTTTCCTTTAACTATGAATTCCCCCTATAATTAATCCAACTTAGCTTCCTACCACATTTTCAACACATTAATTTATCCAAAGCTCCCTTTCTTTCATTTAAACAGATGGGGAGTTTCATAGTCCCCACATGGATTATCTTTTTTTGGGGCTTATCTGTGTAGAGTATATAATTAAATCATTTATGAATAACATGTATCCCATGAGCATTATTCACAATCACTGATTATAATCCATGTGATCTATTTTCATATTATGAATATATTGTGTAGGTATTGTTTGATTATACTCATAATTAACATTATCAAAATTGACATAACCTAAGCGATGCATTTGGATTCAATAAAGAAGGTAGATTAGGAAGACAACCATATCATATCTTATCTCCACTCTATGGATTTAGTAACTCTTGTACATCCCGATCTTTTTCTTGAATATCCCATGAAGAGTGATTTCTCCCTACTCACATCCTATCACATTCAAGGGTTGTGATACTCTAGAACTAATCAAGGACCACGGTTAAAACTATTAGGTGAATTATGTTATTTACTCATAATTCAAAGCGAATTAATTAGAAAGAAGAGAAAGGCTTTGTGGTTATCTTTGTAAGAGGAGGGTCGTAAGCAATAAAGGATGAGAATAGGAGTTTATTATAAGTGAAACCAAAGAGAAGTAGAAAACATAGTAGTGGGAGAATTCATGCGTACAATTGAGGACTATTGATTATGAGATTGTCTATAAGAGTGGGAAATTATGCTTCTAAAGAATAATAATACTTTGTGCAATGTACAACAATCTTAATCCAAATTCCAAGGTCTTTTACAGTTTGGAGATCAACCGTTTGGTGATTGCATATTAGAGAAGATTATACTAACCAAATTAGGTAGCAATATGTTGGGGATGTACATTCCAAAAAATTAGGAATTTACATTCCAATTGAATTGGCAACATGTGCTACTAACCTCTTAGTTATAAACTTCAATGTAGGTGCAAATTTTTTGTTGTAATTAGTTCTCTCTTAGGGATATCACTTTCTAACTTGAGATTCATCAAATCCTCTTTTCAAAGTACACATAAAGCTAAATATGTGTATAGATCAACAAATGATTGGCTTGAATGAGCTTTGAGATTTGAAGCATATTGCATCTGATTTTGTTGACCACTACATTCTTACTATCACAATATGGGATATCATGGGTTTTTAATCTATACTTGAATAAAAAAAACCATTATTGTTTATTAAGTTTAGGTTATTAAATAAGATGCTTCATTTACTTCAAATCTAATAGATGTCTGCTATGAGAAGTCATAATTTTTTTTTTTTTTAATATTGTTCAATTTATAAATAACAATTAATTATAATTTTGTATTGTTATATATATTTTTAATATAAATTTAGAATAAAATTAAATATTTTTATAAAACTGAAATCTTATAATTAAATTTTAGCTATAATTTTTTTCATCAAAATTATCATTTATATTATTAGAATTATTGCTTTTTAATGAAAGTGAATTAAATATAAAATTGTTGTTTTTAATAAAAGGGATTAAACACTTTTAAGTTTCCCTATCATATTTGAAGATATATATATAATATTAATATTTCTTTTTTGTTATTCCATTAATCTAAACCCATATTTATCAAATTTTAAACTAAAATTTTATTTAAATAATAAAAAATAAATTCATAACTATTTTTAACTTTTCATTGAGCATCCATAGTCACGTAGAAACAATCTATATTTATATAAAGTGCTAATGCTAACATTGAGAACTATGATGAGATGCTTGCTAGGGGAAACCGTAATCAAATAAAGTATGTCTAAGTGTGAAGATTGAATTGTCATAAGATAAGATGTTTACTTAATAAAATATTTTGTGTGAATTTTAAGAACTTTATGTGATTATAAAAGAATTTAGTGGTTTATGTTTTGAAATATACTTTATATGTAATTGTGTAAAGGTATGAGTAATAAAATTGAAAAAGGATTCTATGAAGAGCTTTTTTTTAATAATTTGAATTATAGTTAAGTATCACTAATTAAATTGAAAAAGGTATTTTTTAATAAATAATTTGATTTTTAGATGTATATAACTTATTATAAATATTGTATTAAAATTTTTAAAATAAATGAGACATGTCATATTTATTAAATTATAATTTTCAAATATTTTGTGGTATATAAATGGTTATAAATATTTATTAAAAAATTTAAAACAAAGAAGATATTTGTTAGGGTTATTAAGTTACATTTTTCAAATATTTAAAATAAAATAAGTAAGTTATATTTAATATTTAAAAATTATTATGATTTAGGTAAGTATTATATAGTAAAGAAGATTATTAGGTGTGTTAGGTTGGTTTTATATGTTTTATTTATTAATGTAGCAATTTTAATTTTAATTAATTTATTAATTTATTTTTTCTTTAAGGGGTTTGAGATAGAGATGACTTTTTTTTCTTATTCTAATTGTGTTAGTTGTAGAAGGCTTAATTAGTTGAGCAATCTTGGAAGCAAAAAAGAGTGGATGTGGATTGCTTAAAAGGGACCATGATTGACAATTTTGTTTTGTTAACTCACTTATTATTTGTCAATGATATTCTTTTGGTCTCATGGTTCAAATTTAGAAGCAAGGAATATTTAAGGACTTCTTAATATCTATCATTTGGCTATAGGTAAGGAGGTTAATGTACATAAACATGCCATCAAACTTAGTGGTTTGAGTGAGGAGGATAAAACCCATTGGACCTTTTTTAATTTTATTTTTCTTTTCAGAAATTTTGGTTTTCAAGAGAACTTCAAGTACTTTGGTTTTATTCTTAAAACAAATGGCCATATGAAAATACATTTTTGGTGTAACATGTGATTCTTAAGAGGGGCATATTAACCCTAGTCTAGGTTATGCTAAAGGAGTTAATTTTCATTATAGTGAATCTTGAAAGTTGTGTTAGAAAATATTTGACACTTTGTTTATATTTTTTTATGTGGAGGTAAAGGAGAGGGTGGTGATAGTATGTGGGCTAAATGGTAGTCTATTATTCTTCCAAAAATCAAAGGGGGATGAGGATTAAAATAGATTCATATATTTGAGAAATCATTAGTTGCATAAAGGCTTTAGAATTTTATTTGCAAGGTCGAAATTTGGAAATTAATAATTATTTAGAAATATATAGCATTTGATTCTTTATTGGATTGGATAAGGAATCCTTTGAGAGGTATTAAAAATGTTTCAAAAAATTGGAAATCCATGGTTTTGTCTTGTCTTATCATTGGAAATTTTCTAGATTGGGAGGTTGGAAATGGGGAGAATGTGAGGGTTGAAGTAGACTCTCATATGCGTTGTGGAGATTCCACTTATCTAAACCCAAATTCAATAAATTATTTCTAAGAAAAATGGATATTTACTTTACATCAAATAGTGAATTCTAATGCTACAAATGTTTGACAGTACGGTTCGAAATCTACATGATCTATTGATCTAGATAAGCCTAGATAGTTGGGAATGGTACCTAAATGAGTTGAAAATAAAACATGTTAGAATATGGGTTGTTGAGGATACTTTAAAGTGGGCAAACAATAAGGACTCATGTGTGTCTATGGAAAAGATTAGATATAAATTTTTAATTGATATTACCTATAAAAAAAAATGTGTGGCAGTTATTCAAAATATGAAAAATAGAGGTGCCTCAAAAGTCAATAATATTCCTTTACCTAACTCTTAGGAGCAAGGTCTTGATTTGGGTGGGATTACAAAAGAGAGGAAGATAGGGCCCCAACATGTATATGTTATGTATGAGGGATGTAGAAACAATTGCACATTTAGCCATTCATTACTCTTGAGTCCAACATCTCTAGAAGAATATATAAAAGCTAACATGAATGGAAAATTCACGTATAAATGGTATCTTTAATGGAGGAACATCTTCAACTTTGGTTTCAAAAAAGGAATTAAAGGAATTCAAAGAAATTATATGTCTCTTCTTATAGGGTATCTAATTGTCTTCAAATGCCCATATTTTTGAAGATAAACATATACTCATCTTCCAAGTGGATAATCAAGTTTGTGGTATTTTTAATGGTTGTAGAACAATCTCAAAGGTAAGAATATCAAGGCAGGTTAGTGGGATGTTTTTATTAAGAAATCATGTCCATAGGGATTCTTTGATGGTGTTAGGCAAGGAAAAAATGTTTTTGATAATAGTGATGGGTATAGGTCATATCCGATGGACATTTCATTAGATTTGACAGTGGCTTGGGATATAAGTCAATCAATTATATTGAATTGATGATGTTTTTTGTTCTTTGAAAATTGCATTCAATAAAGGTGCAATGAGATTGCATATATTTGGTGACTACTCATTAGTATTAATTGGATGAAAATATCATGTTTTTATTAGAGGATATGGAAAGACAACTAAAGAAGACCTCATCCATTTCAAGCTTGTTATTTTCACTCATGTGTACCATGAACATAACTCACTAGCAAATTTACTTTCAAAAGATGGCCAATATGTGGAAGTGAGAATCTCAATTATGGCAGAATATATTAATGGAATGTTAACATGTTCGAGATGCTCAATTTTTTTTTGGATAGATTAGTATTTTGAGGATCCTCTCTTTATATTTATTTAACAATATGAATTATATTAACTAAGGACTATAGAAAACTATATTTGTGAGATATATATTTGGACTTGATATTATAGAGTGAGAACTATTATTGACATCTTTTTATGCTCTATTCTAAAGACGAGGGAGTTTTTCTATCATCTACTTTTTATACTTGTGCCCTAACACATAAAGGATTTGATTTGCGTTGTTTATTGGAGTAAAAATTGCAAAATTTTCCACAGAAAAAGAGGGACAAATGATCCTTTATAAAACATCCTAGCTACATACCTCCTGCTATATGAGGTCAATGTATACAAGACACATATGTAACATAATGTTGTTATGCCACTCTATATTGATGTTATGACATGTGGTATTTGAGAAACAAAAATCACATTAAAATGAAACAAAACCAGCACATAAAAACATAACGATACAAAAATTAGAAATTCAAAAGAATGACCCCAAAATAAAAGCCTACCAATTAAAAGAATATAAAAATCTAATCACACAATATTATAATAACTTATGAAACTCCAATTTTTTTTCCTCATAAATTAATAACCTTAAATAAGGTTGAAATATCACAAAATATTAAATAAACAAAAAAAATTTAAAAAAATTCAAAAATAAAAATCTTACAAAAATGTTAAAAAAATCTTAATCACATAATATTATAATAATCTATAAAATTCAATAATCTTTTTTCCAAAAAATAAATAATTTAAAAAAACATTCAAACACCACAGATATATTTACATGATTTTACTAACTGCCTTACTACTTAAAACTTAAAACAAACCAACAAAAATATGACAAATAAACCACCTCTTCTATCAATCTATTACTTCCATACAATCTCCAACAAAATTGGTTTGAATTCAATAATCACATCCACTGTTTGGCTTAACCCATTGTAAATGTGGGGAATTGATGTGATGAAAAAACACTATAGAAAACCCAATGTCCTTAAATTATTGAGGGCCCAAGAGGAAATGGTAGCCCCATAAACCTTTTGAAATATCAGAATCATTTCTAAATCAACAAATGTAAAATCTATGAAAACAATGCACAACAAAGTAGTGTCAAATCCATGAAAACAATGCAAAAGCAAGAAGAAAAGAAAACCTATAAATTTCTGATCACACCCTTGACTTTAGGGACCTTTGGGTCCCCCTCTGGTATTTTATATTCCAGTCAGAATCCACCGACGGCCAAGAAACCATATAGTGCTTTTCTTTATTGTATTCTCCCTGTCTCTTTATGGCGATGGCCCTCCATGGCTCCCTTGGTCTGATTCCCAAAGAACACCGTCCACTACCGTCCACTGATTTTCCATTGTACAACACCCATCAAAATTTATCATGGAGGGCCAACGATTGTACAGAACTGATTGAATTGATAACTATCTTATGAGAATACATGTGACCCCATGGCCTCTGGTCCAGACAGCGATATGGCAGATACTGACGAAACCTGAAAAACTTTATGAGTAAATTGCTGCAGAACTGGGCTGAAAATCATGGCAGGCTTCTTTTATTTTTAGTGTTCGTGCTGTACGTCTGTGATACATTTTGTCGGCTGTAACAGGACTGTATCACTGTGTGCTTGGGTTTAGATGAAATGTGGAGCGTACATATGTGAACAAAATGAAGGAAGTTGCTTGGCCCTGCAGATTTTTGTGCAAAATTACTCGTGCACGGTTCTGCAAACACTGTTCTATGGAATTGGCTTTCTACCATTTGTGTAAATTGGCGTGAGAGCTCATAATATTTGTTGTCACTGAATCAAGCAAATGTCCAGACCATTTGTGTAAATCGGTGAGAGTTTATAATATTTGTCGGTAGTGAATGTATGAGTAATTTGTTCAGTAATCCCAGCAATATCAAAATCTAACTTAGCATGTCATTGAATATATATATACATAAAATGGTGAATCTGTAACTTGTCAGAGTAATCTTTGTAAGGTCCAAGATGTAATTTGGCACGGGCCAAAGATGTCTCCCGTGCATGTGTGTGGGTGTACGTGCGCGTGTGTATTAATTATTGAGTTCAAGGGTGGCATGAGTAAGGGGCTATCTTCTATTTTAATGACTCAATTGATTTAATCTTCTTGTGGCTTAATGACTCAATTGAATTAACCTTCTTGTGGGCTTTAGGGAAGAAAGAAGAAATCCAATAATCAAGCTAAAGCTTATGCTTTTCTAGGTTAATGCTAGCTCACTAACGGAGAATATAAAAAATGTTAATTATTGGAGATTCTAGGATTATTATACAAATCTTAATAAATAAGACAATGCCAAAAGATATGCACTTGAAAGCCACTATTACAAACATTTGGGGGTTACTAAAGAAATTTGATTCATATGCATTACACCATGTTTTAAGATAACACAAAACTCGCAAACTCCTTGGTTAATATTGGTGTTTCATTAGCCTTAGGATAAATTAAAATAATGATCAATATTTCATTCTGCCCCATCCCATAAGCTTATGGAAGAAAATATTGAGGTAAAATTTAATACATATTGGGAGTGCCAAGTTGGACTAATATGGTTATTAAAAGGACATGCAGTGATGAGCTTATATAATCTTGGTGGAGGCCAACATCGGTGGCTCCATCATTGGGCTTTGTTTGCTTTGGAATGTAGAGGTTACAAATCATCAAGTTTTGGGGTGTGTCAACAATCCACTTATTTGGTTATGCAGGGATTACCCACATTAGGCGTCATATCCTTTGTGCCATCGGAGGTCTGCATGGATCTAAAAGTAGGGATGTTGTACTTGGTAATGAAATTTGTTCATGGTTCATTGTCTATGAAGTCATATCAAAGGGGCAACACGATGGTAGGATGGGTACAACATGAAAGTAATCCAGACCTATGCTCTCCGTTCTTTTAGGTGTATAGCTTGATTTTACACAACCTCCATCTTTCAAAAAGGAAAGGAAACTCAAAGGCTAGGAAAGAGGCACCTTTCTGTTATTAGTTTGGAAAATCTTCGCTTTTCTCCTATGTTAGGATTAAAATATAGTGGTTTGTTGGATGCATTGTTGAGCATACAACATGTTCGTTTAAATTTCCTAGAAATTTAGGGAGAAATTTAACATTGTTTAGTTGAGTTATGTGGTAATTCGTTAGCTCTAGGCCAAAAAGAAGCTTCAATTGGTGTTTATAGCATGCACCTCGGAAAAAATGCAATTATATGGATTAAAAACATAGAGATGTTAATTGTTTGGACCAATGATTTTGAACCGTGGTGGAGGTTGGTAAATCAGGCTCCAAAAGGTCTACCTGTCTCTCTTGCTTGGAATTCTATGTGGTATTTGCTCAATTGGTTGGGAGGGGGGTTTCACTGTGTTATTAGCTCAATTGGTTGGGAGTGGGGGTTTCTTTTGCGAGGTTAAAGTCACGATATACGATATTCTATGGGGAATTATCGACTCTGATTAATTGGTGATTCGAGTTGGAAGAGCCAACATCTAGAATTGAAGTCCATATGAAGAGGTTGTTGAAAAAACAATTGTTCCAGACAATGACATACAAAATACTTGGTGAACAATAATATAGGCAAATTCAAGTCAGCCAACAAAAGTTTGTGGGGATAAATAACTCAATTATGATCCTATTTAGTTTAAGTAGTGGGCACAAAGTGAAAAAGGGGCGAGTTAGAACAATGTTGTGATTTCACAGTGAGGAATACAAGTAGATAATGAAGCAAATTACTCAACTTCACTTCAAGAATAATTTTTTTCTTTTCAACCGTGTCATAGCCAATTAGTCTCTAGTATGATCATTGCTATGATGATGTTGATTTAACATGGGACTTTGATGCCTAGAAATGAGGATGAGATTTCAAGCCTTTGTCAACAAATCGAAGAGCGCCATAGTTGTCTCAACAAACGACCCTCAAAATCCTCTTTCTCAATTAATGCCATCAATAATATTGCACAAGATTTTCCTTAAATGTAGCAATGCCTCCTTAGATGGGGGATCTGGGCCTACTCATGTTATTCCCCCTCCAAATAAATAATATGCTAGTATGTAAATGATGTCTAATTTTGTAAGTTTTGTGGAGTATATACACATATAAGAACAATAATGTAGATATCAAAGAACTCAAAGTTTTTTACATAGTGGGCATTCCAAAGATGGATAAGAATATGAATGAGTTAATAGGACTAGCCCCTGTTTTGATGTATTTGCTGCGCCCACAACACAGATTTGCATTAATACAGATGTTCTTTTTCTCGTTTACAAAAAAATATCATATTGAGTTAATTAGAGTAATAATATAAAGATAGATTTATGAATTAATATAATAACATTGTCCTTCAATTTGATATTAACATTTTCATTTTGTACTTCCATTAGTCAAAAGTTTCAGATAGTTAAAAACATTATTGATCCAATATTTAATAAAATATAGTTTGTTATGCATTTTAAAGCTTTTCATAGTATATTTTTAAGTTGAAGTGTAAAATACAGTTTGGTATGCATTTTAAAGCTTTTCCCAATATATTTTTTTAGTTGAAGTGTAAAATATAGTTTGTTATGCATTTTAAACCTTTTCCTAGTATATTTTTTAGTTGAAGTATGTGTGTGTGTGTGTGTATATATATAAGTCAATTAAGATAATGATATGAATATAGCGTTATGAATTGATGTGATAGTATGGTCCTTCACTTTGGTATTAACATCTTCATTTTGTACTTTTATTAACTACTCTTTTGATGTCATATTGTCCTTCGGTTATGGTAGTTATCTATTTAAATAACACATCTTTATATTAGAATTTTGTTCCACCTTACATGTTTTGTCGTCTTCTTTTACATATATAAAATAATATAAATTATTTTAATTTTAATTTAAAAAATTACTAAAATACAAACCTCTTCATACTTAAAAGATTGAAATTAAAATAATTTGATATTAAATATTCATATCAATTCTCTATTTACATTTCTTTATTTTACTATTATCAATTCAATCTAGACTATATTTAAAACAACATTTTTTTTGATAAATGCTATAAAAAAATGGTTTTATCTACCCTAAACTTCACTCCCATCAATAACCATTATTAAAATTTAATCCACCAACACTAATAGTGATTAAATATACAAGGGGGCAAATGAAAAATATTCATATATATATTTAGTATATATCAATCTAACCCAACCCAAAAACCCCACTACTATCTAGTTAACTCAATCACTATTATGAGGATTTAATCCCTCAACATTAATTAATTACGGTTAGATATACATAGGTTAAACGACAAACGCTCATGTGTATATCAATCTAATCCAAATACTCATATATACATTGTGTATATGAATCTAATCTGACCCATTGGTAGTTAGATCAAGGTTCCCTTTATGGTTCCTTCATCTCGTAATTATTAGAGTAGATATTGCCTAGCCATCCCCTTGATTGACTTTATGAGCTCCTTGCTTGGCATAGGCCTCTCTTGATTGGACCATGGCTATGAACATGTAAACTTAGATAGAGGGGCATTAAAACAAACATTTTTTATCCTTTTGATCATGATTAGTGTTGGTGGATTAAATCTCAACACGCAAATAATCAATCCACATGAATTTTTTGTACTAGGTAAAATATTTAAATCAAATGTGAGATGACATATCCTAACCTCTTATGAGATGCACCCTTTGTACCCTCAGACATTGCTACCCCACCAAATTAAATTGCAAGACTTACTTATGGGAGACCCAACATAACTTGCATGTGACATACCCCTACATAGCATATGATTTAGCTTGAGTGTAATGAGTTGTTACATAACATTTGATTTGATAGCTTGAGTGTAATGAGTTGCTACATAACATTTGATTTGATTGATTGATGATTCACAAGATCCATTACATGAAGAAGATAATTGATAACATTCTTAATGGTTAACCTTATTAATTAATTATCCATTATTAATGGTTGATGTTTGAACTATAAAAGTCACGAGTAAGTGATATTTTTATAATGATATGTAAATTAGATAATACACGTATATTGAGATAATGAAATTTGATATAGGAAAAGAATAAATGGAATAATTCAATTTAATTTTCTAAATTAATTAGAAATTAAATAAAAAATAATAAAAAATAATTATAATTATAATTATATATATGTATAGGGGTTTGTTAAGTTGCACAAGTTTTGAGACGATTGTATATTTATTTTTGGTTTGAGAAATCACAATTTAGGGACATTTAAGTTGCCAAAATTATTCAAGGATTGTATTTGGTCTGGGCCACATCAACCCTTAACATAGTTGGATTTTTGCCCACGAAGTTTCGAACTGGTGACCTTCACATCACAAAGTGCCATAATCGTACACCCCATGACAATCTATTCTACATCTCGTGAGCATTAAATTTTAAAATTTAAAATTTAATATAAAAAATGGAAATTATGATGTGGTGGTTATTCTATTTAATGTCACTCTACATATTCTCTCTATATAAGAAAGTGTTTAAGGACATTTTATGTGTTATATATATGAGAGTTCAAGAAGGTGTAGTTATATTATCAATTTGAAATTTAAGTATTATGGTTCCCCTAAGAAGAATAGGAAGATGCAAGGATTGGTCATACTAGTTTTTAAATTTTGAGTATGGTAAATATGTAAATAAACATCTAAATAATATATACATCTTGAAAAATTTATACATTATTTAAAGAAATAGTGCAAAGTGTTATAAATAAGGAAGAACATAGATAAAGTAATAGGAAACATCATTTATCGAGGAATGTAAATGGGGGTACCTTTCTATTCAACATAAGTATTCCACACATAAGGCTTGAAATTCCATACAATATAGGAGAGAATATTGGATCTTATTTCTAAGAAAAACCTTGTGGGGAAACCATTAGGCACTTCCCCACAATTCATAAATGATACAAAATGTAAACCACATTGGTAATGATCACAACACATAACTCATTAGGGACATCAACTGAGGCACAAATTAAATGCAAATAACTTAGAGACTTGACCCTGAGACTTCTCGCATGAAGCTCAAAGCACTCAACCATTTGATCTAGCTATAGCATGACTACGATAGAATATTGATTTATGATTAAATACAATGAATTAAATATCTCTTATTTAGCATTAACTTTAGAGATTTTGACTAGGTGATGTCTAACAACTTAGCCAACAATGTGAAAATTTATTTTGATAACCCATTAAATTACATTGCATACCCTAAATATTGCTCATGGACTCGATGGAGGAGTCATCTCTTCTTATGTAGTATATTATGTTAGGGGCACACTGTCATACCCTCCTTTATTAAGATCTTCATCTTTGAAGCAATATAGGAAACTAAGTAGTACAATTTTCTTATATTTGTGTTCATTTATATCCATATTGATTATCTATCTATCCATTATTGACTCTTATGCATGTTGAATCATAATGGTGTCTTTTAGTTCCTTTTCATTTTATTCTATGTATTGTCATAATTTTGGTAATTTCTTTTGGTTGTTCTTTTCATATACTCTCTCCTTAAATTTTGATTCGAAGAACATCATTGGTTATATTCCATCTAATATTTTGACATGTAATTACTTGTCTTTCTTGTAGATTTTTTTGTTAATGTGGATGTTAGTGCAATTCCACCTTAGATGGTTTCCTTTTATGGTCTACCACGTTATCATCAAATTTGTATTTTTACAAAATTAACACTCTAGCCTTTATGACTGTTCTTTGATTATTCTTGTTTTTGAATATAACCATATTTGACTTTAATTCCTTGCGTTTCAGTGAAAGCTCTACTTCTTCAAGTATTTTTTTGTTTACCTTCTTTTCTCTTCTTCTATCCCATCTCTTCTAGAAGTTGAATTGTGATATATTCATCAATTTCTTTTATACTTTTTTCAATTATTGTTTAAACATTTGTGATTCAACCTCATATTTTGTTTATGCTTTTTTTGCAAAGGAAAAATTTCTATTCAGATATAAAAAAATTACAAAACATGAGAATGTTCATAACAATAAATAGATAGAAAATGATCATTTGGACTTATCAAAATCCATAACTTCAATTGCAATAGGTTCCTTGCTGCTATTAAGAGAGTAGCTAGAGTTAGCAGGTATTCCAAGGTGAGCTTCCACATGGCTGATTCTTTTATCCAGGCATTGAAAAATGAGATGCATATTGTTTAGCACTAGGAAAACATCCTCTTTAGCCACATTCATGTCCAACACAATTTTTCTTAATAATAAATTAAGGTGCCAATAGATGTCAACAATATACATATGCTAGTTGTACCTACCACAAGTATGGCATGTGTCACATACCCAAACTCCCACATATGTTAGAGCTTTGGTGTTTGAAAAAACCAATGCTCTAACGATTTCTCACTCATCTTGCTCAATTTCAACTTGAATGGGGAGTAGGTGTTCTCATGATAGCATTGGGTGGAGCTAGCAGCGTGAGACTGGGCCCACGAGTTTTCTTGCATGTGTTGAGAATATTCCCTGTTCTTACTTATGTCCTCTAGCGAGGCCTAAATGTCGACAAGGAAGAGATAGATTATAGGAGAAAATGGAGCTAGAGAGGAGTAGGTGTTGCACAATGTTTTCATTGACGAGAACAAGATGTCATTGATGTCAAAGGGGATGTATGGATAGTAGCAAGATCATCCTTGATGATCAAAGACGTAGCATGACTCTTTATGAAGCAGTATGACGACTTGACCTTTCACAATGTCTCATTACATCAGGATACAAGAGCTTGAAGTTATTTGAGTTTTTGATGAAGTTAAGATAAGATACTCAAAATATATTACAAATAAAACAGTTTGTAGTGCTTGTCGATACCTTTCCAATGATATATTCTTCTTAGAAAAACTTCTCCCCTATGAGAAGTTATGGATTATTGAAGATCAATATTGGTTAGAGAAAATCAAGGCCAAACTATAGTGCCAAAACCCAAAAGTTTAACTTGTTAAACAATGTGCAAGTGGGGAGTGGATCCACCATTAAACAGATAGATCAATGGCCACAAGTGTGTATAGTTGCACACTAGTTAACACAATTAAAGACCATGCAATTCTTAGATCAATTCATCATGTCCTCAACAGATCGACAACTAGATGGAAGTAATGATGATTGATGTTTAATTGCTCCAATCAGACCAAGAAGAAGATGAAACATGACATAGTTTCATTGGGAAATAATGTGGAGGATGATGATGTTAGCACACTGACATGGTGTCTTCGGAGGCTTCCATGTGGCAAGTAAAAATGACATTTTCAGCTGTCTAATAGGCACGAATTTTAGGGACATGTGTCCCACTCTTAGAGTACCACATGGAAGGTGTGATGCCATTGATAATGTTAGCATATGGATGCGTAATGACCCTTGGGTCCAAGCCATATGGGAATGGTATGATATTGTTTATGGAAAGGTCGAATTTGAACTCTTACATGGGCACACATATGCATTGGTTCTGGACATTCGAGGGCTAGGTCAAGGTCGTCCTAGATTATATGGAGGTTCTTATTAGCCGACTCTTAAGACCCAGAACCACCACACACCTATAAATATGCACATAACAATGGGCTAGTAAAGGAAAATGAGTTGAAATAGTAGTTGGTTCTGATGTCTTGAATGCAGGTCATTTTACGTCTAGTTATGGTTGTGATTAAAGAGATAATTCTCATTTCATTTGTCTGTCATTCTGGCTTTGTTTGAATTAACGCAAGCATCAGGTTCTGGTCATTTCATGAAGGTCTTATTACAAACATGCCTCTAGTTAGGTTATTGCAATGTTATGAACTGTTTAGAGGTTGTATGGTCAGATCATTGATGTGGAGAGAGGCAAAAATTCCAATAAATTAAACAAAAGACTTGGCAAAGGATCGAAGGCAAGAATTATGCCCATATCTAACTATATTTAGAAATAACCCTAATTATATGATGGGTCACATTTTTCACCAATGAAAATACATATTGTTTGACATGGAACCAATACACCATGAACTAACAACAGCCACAATCAGTTGGCGATTAGTCGCCATGTGGAAAAAATGTGAGTTTGGTATGTGTATACAGTTTGAAAGCCTAGGTCTCACACCCTGTTTTGTTAATAAATATAAGTCTGAAGCACAACCCTACAAGCAACATGGAGTAGCCTGATTGGTAGTGCAAATGTGTGGTTTATTGGTGGTCGCAGGTTCAATTATGTTAAACAACATGTTCGATTTTTTTATTTTTTACTCATTGAAAAATTATTGAATGATTAGTAGGTTCTGGTGACCAACACCAAAATTTGGTGACCTAAATGAAGTGAGCATGGAAAGGGGAAAATTATCGAATATTCAAGTTTGTATATGGTTTATTATGGTTATTTTTTATTCATGGAGTATGTTGTCACCTACTACAAAATGTTTTTCGGTTGTCAAAAGATTGAAAAAGAGTAGAAAAGTTTATAGTCATCTTCCAAGCCACAGAAGGAATCAAAGTCTAAATCAGACCCTCTCCATTAGAAATTTCTTTGAACAAGTTTTCCAAAGATGTTATAGAAGTCCAAAAATGGACTCTTGGATCAAAAGATATGGTCTTTTGAAGTTTCAAGGATTCAAGCCTTAGGAAAGAAGGAATATCGGAGGTATGATATCAGATATTGCATATCAGAGGTCCAGGGACATCGAATATCGACGATCACACATCATAGCTGTATGGAACATAGGCGCATTGCATATTAGAAGTCCAACATATCAGCGACCACATGTCGACAATCAAACATCGACACATCGGAGCTCGGAGGAGATCGACACATCACATATCGCAACATCGGAACTTTTGAAAGTGTCATCCTTTTAAAATATGTGACAAGGGTAAAGCGTCGATAGTGTTAAAACCGCTGGGTGACTCCAATCAAGGTTAACAAAGGATTTCATTGTAAAACCAAAGGTGGATGTGCCCTTTTCTCTCTCCTCTAGTAGGACACGTGGTGACATATGATTGGTTCCTATAAAGCTATAGTGGCATCTGACGTGGCGATACGACAGGACACCTGGCAGGAAATTTTGGCATTTTGAGGGGCCTAAGGGGGAATATCTTGGTGACACAAGTCACCACTTAGGAAGTTCCATGTGGAGTGATGATGTCATAATTGGAGGTCACAAATCGGAGGTTGAGGATATCAATACTTTACAACAGTGGATACTTGAAAAGTTCCGATAAGGGGGTTCTGATATGAGCTACCACATAGTTGCAAGAAGAACTCAAAGAACCAAAGGCTTGAAGGCTTGGGCTGAGCACCAAGGGCCATTGATGATTGGGGAATTGAAATATCGCAACTCCCAAGTTAAATCCCCGATTGGAAACCACCGATGAGAGGGTCTCCGATATTTTCCTAAGCGTATGATCAAGAGGAATAAAGAACCAGGGGCGCAAAACACTTTACAAAGGAAAAAGGCTCCTCGGGAAGGAACTAAATGCCCTAGCGCCTTAAGGCTAAGCCTTCGATCATGACCCTCAGTCCTATGGTTAGAAATGCAGGAAGGGCTAAACAAAATAGGCCAAAGGATATCAAAACTCGTTGTTTTGTAATGTTTTTAAGAGTAAAAGTCCTGATAAGGAAAAGCTAAGGTATAACATTCCGACAATGTTACTGGACATGATGGGATCCAATAGTTTAATGTAGAGAGTTATGTGAGGGATGAGTCGGTAGCTGTGATTCCACGATGCCACTTAGGCCACCACAGTTGATCACTCCCAACTCCAAAGAGTGTGGAATTCAAGAGGTTAAGGTGGAAAGTGACATGCGAACTGGATGAATCATTGTGGCAAAGATGTGGCTTGATCAAAGGCCACCACATGAATGACATGGAGATATTTTCCTCAAACATCATTCAAATGTTCTTATTTCTGTTTATTCTATAATTTTGTATTTTAAAGAAAGGAATCAAATCCTTTGTAACCATTTAGACAACAGAGCCTTTACATGCCGAGAAAGCTAGTCGATCAGACAATTAGAGCTTATTTTGTAACTATTTTTCAAGCTCTTCCTCTCCTTATAAAAAGAGGGAAGAAACACTTAACAAGGGTTCCAAAATTCTACAACCAAGCAGTTCGAATTCTGTGATTCCACATTGGTTCTATTTGCCTGCTCATGAGGGACTTGAGTGATGCAATTGATGAATGTAAATGGACTGATGATTTGGCCTCTATCTTGAAGGGTTAATGAAATTGTTTTGTTGATTCTAAGCAGAACAATGCGCAATATGTTTTCCCTTCTATATATCATTTCATGTATGTATTTCCTCTTTTGAAATTGTGTAATGAAGCTGTCGGTTTCACTCTCATTTATGGATGTATCTATGCTGCTAAGTAGTGAACAACACCTGTGTAAATGAAAAATTTACTTGTGTTAATTTATAGCCTGTAGTACCTATGTGTGCACAGATTTACTAATTGTTGTTTGGTGATAAATGTGTCCATGAGGCATAGAACATGAGACCTTAATTTGCGTTCCACAATTTCTGCATTTTCACCTCTTCATTCTTCCATATTTCTGTTGAATATTGTTGCTGAGGATTCTATGTTCTGCCCATCCCTATGCATCAATTTCCTTCCTTTGCTTCCTCCAGTTCACCTATACTACAACTCCAATATTATGATGCCTATTGCTTCTGTGTCAACCACCAGAACCAAGACATTTCTCTTTGAGGTTAGCCATATTTACCCTGTGAGTATTTAGTTCTATGTATTTTATTGAGTTTACCATGATGAAGGACTATTGAACCAAGCCCCTGCATTATCCTTTTCCAATTACGTGACATATGGAGTGCAACAGGAATCCCTCAGATAATCTTAAAAAACATTCCTCTCATATGCCCTAGGCACTAGTCTTCTTTCAACCCATAGGTTGTATCTAGGAGGCTTCTATATCTCCTAAAGCACTTATGCGACTGGTGATAGAAAAAGATACACCATAGTCATTATTTATCCAAATTGAGATTCAATAGAAGTTGGGCAATCAGATCTCTGTTGAAGCTTAGAATTGTTTCTTTTTTACTATCCTTTTTGTCATCTCATTTCACCTTTTTTTCAATATTCTATAACAAACTCAACATATTTGAGGTCAAGTTCAACTCCTACAAAGGTATTAACCATCCATATTTAAATTCTCCTTTTCTTAGTGAATTATAACAAAAGTATTCTTACAACAACCAAATCATGAGCATTCTACAACTGATATTTGTTTCCGCAATAGAATCCATTGTTAGATAGGTTGTAGCACTCTAGTAAAAGGAAAAATACTACCAAAAGGTGACAAATGGCTCCCATATGGATAAGCACCTACTGACATCGCTTGGAAAGCTACGCGGGGTTAAGAAATATTGAATTCAAAGGAAAATTCAAACTTAAAAACTCCATGTATCGATCAAATACAGGTAGTGGAGAAATAACAAACATCAAGCAAGTGAGACTAGAATTAGATCAGCTGTCAAGATTATAGGTCGAAATAAAATCTCCCGTGATTTGCTTTTTCAATAGCAAGGCATAAAGAGATTGAAATCTAAGTTAAATCGGTATCGTAGGTGTCGAAATGATTCATATCATATCAACTTAAAACTCTTTCAAGTCGTTTTATAATTTGTATAAATGTTGTAAGTGAGACGAGAAACATAAGGTTTTTATTGCTAAGTTTATAACTCTTTTGTTGAGAAGACTGATGATACTTTGTTTCATAATATAAATCATTGTTATTTCCAATGCTTGTGTGAAGATCCTGTGATCAATAATTAACTTGCACTCAGAGGGGGCCCCCCTACGAGCTGTGAGGTGTTATTCATAGTTTTGTTTTGTTTCGAGCATTACATTTCTTTCAAAAATTTGTTTCCATTGTAGTTACATTTCTGATTGTTTTCATTTGGTTGTAGAGTACTCATAAAAAAAAGCATTAAAAATATTTCAATTGTTGAATGCATCTTCTTTCCAGCCACTTAATCATTCCATAGCTTAAATTGATTTCTTAATTGCTGATGAAACACTATTTATAGGATAAATACACACACAAGTAACCATTTTCAAGTTGTAAATATTTTCATTTCGTTTTATGCAAGTAGATCTCTTTCATGCAATTAATCTAGAATTTCTTTGCTGTAATTTAGCATAAGAGTTTCCTTCTACAAGATAGTGTAGAATGATTTGAATTCTGCATAATAGTGTTAGATTGTTTCTTTCTTGAAATTTGGCTTTCCAACATTTTACTTTCATACAATTAGAGGAAAGTTTTTGAATTTTGCAACTTAAGATAGATTTTCAATTTTTGCAAAGAAGTGGTTTTGAATTCGGTTAATTAGGATTTAATATAACTTAGATTGAAAGAACATGTGTGTAATTACTCTCCAATTTGTGTCCATACTTAGAAATTGTTTCATTTCTAGAACCAATTAGTTCACAAGAAGAATCTTAGCATATATAGTGCACATATATTTCACAAGTACACGAATCTTGGTTGAAAATTAAAGAAGGAAATTCAGAACAATTAATTTACTAAACATGTTGGCACTGTTGTCAGGGAAGTGTATATAGGATTCCATTCTTGCATATCAATTTTAGGAGTTTTTAAATTTTAATAAATTGAAAAATTATAAAAAACATTTATGCATAGATAAAGAGATTCTAGGGGTAGATTTGTAAGTAGAGGTATAAGTTCAATTCCAACATCACCACTCACTCCACCTAGACCTCGTAGTGTCACACCATCCAACCATACTCACATCCCATCACTGGCAGGTAGACATAGAATTCCCGAGGTGCATAGACTTGAAATCCAACCTAGGGATTCACCAACTTCCTCTATTGAAGCTATAGTTGAAGAACCTACATCCCCAACAAAAGGAGTAATTTTCCTCTCTTCGACATGATAAAAAATATTAGGACAAGAACTAGAGGTTCATAGTGAAGAAGAAGAAGAAGAACCTTATTTTAATATACCATTAGTAGAGGGACCAAAAGAAGAGATAGCTAATCCTATCACAAAACCTTATATTAGCCCCGAGGAATATACAATGGTAGGGGAAGGAGAAGGAGAAGTACATAATGTAAATGATGAACATAGGATTGGAGGTGGAAGAGGCAGAGAAGGAAATAGAGGAGGAGGTGGTAGAGGTGGTAGGGGAGAACCAAATCATTATGGATTTCCCATCTTTGATGAAGACACCACAACCAAAATGATGAAAATCTCGTCCTCCATACTCCCTAATTTCCATGGTTTAAGACATGAGGACCCTGAAAGATCTAGTTGAAATATTTGCTTACAACATCAAAAGAGCTAAGATGTATAATTTGGATGATGAAACACTAAAAGCTATTTTGTTAAAATCCATCAAATATGAATGGATTGATATTCTTAATTTAATGGACAAGGGAGATGTTTCACAACTTTCATTTGGAGAAATTTGTGATTTATGTAAACATATCTTAAGGGGTAAGGCTAGAACTGGCGAAAATACGAGAGATCCAGTGATGTCCATAATTAATAAATCTACAACTGGAACAATAAATAGAGATGGAATATGCAATTTTCTTGATAATTTCAAAATAAATATCCTAGGGAGTCTTAATGAACAATTAGATACCCTTAAGATACAAAACAATAAAAAGCACAAGAATGTTGCATCATCTATTTTCTATCCCAAGTGTAGGAAGAAACTTGGCTTAAGAGATTGTCCCCTTGATAGTACATAAATTTGTGTCATATGTGATGAAAATCATAACACGAAGGAATGCCCATCAATACATGGTCTTAAAGATATTTTTCAAGATGAAGCTAGGACAAGCTAAGCTGAATCTCTTTGTTTTATTGCTAAAATACCATGGAAAAATCAACAATCAAATATGACTCAAGGTTTCAATACTCAATCATATGAACAACCACAAAACAATTGGGCTAAACCCATGCCATGGAAACCTTGGCCCCCACAATCTCAAAACCTATCTTGGGCTCAAGATTGGAAAACTACTTATGGTAAATATCCTCAATATCCTCAATTCCAACAACCATATCCTTCTTTTCCACCACAATATTATCCTCCTCAACCAACACAACTTTCTCAATTTCCAAATCCAAATCAATACCTTTCATTATCATTTCCTGAAAAGCCCAATCAACGACCTGCCCAACCACTTCCAAATCCAAACGATAAAAATCAACAAGCTATTTATATTGTCGAAGGAAATTTTTTTCAAGCTTTTATGATTACCCCATTAGGTCTAAATGTTTTTAAACTTAGATCTGGTATGGTTTTTCCAAACAAGTCACCAACAACTGCCATACAAAAATCTAAAGGGGATGAATCTCATGAGAAAGATATGAATCATGATCAAGAAAAAATTCCCCTAATGGAAGATGTTCGTATACTATCAAAGGATGAGCAAATAAAGCAATCTCCTACAATTCCTCTAGTAGAACAACCTTTCATTTCTTTGCAAAATCACCTTTTCCTGAAAGGCTCAAAATTGATAAAGGAATAGAAAGGAAATTTGTTTTACCAGATTATGATATGCAAGATGAACTTAATAATATTTGCATTAAAATAGCTTTATTACATGCTATCAAGGAAATACCAATATTTTCAAAAAATCTCATGGAGCTATGCATTAGAAAACCATGAAGAAAAATAAAAGATATTAAAAATTCTCAATTGGTAGGAAAAATTGTTGATATCATGATGGGAAAACCTATTGTTCAAAAATATCTAGATCCTGGTAGTCCCATTGTGAAAATTCATATCAATGGTGTTGAGATTCCAAACACTTTAATTGATCTAGGAGTAACCATTGACATCATGAGTAAACAAACAATGGAACAACTTAAGCTTCCTAATATTCAATATACTCCTACATCATTACAATTAGAAGATAAATCTGTTATCAAACCAGATGGACTATTAGAAGACGTGTTTGTTTCTCTAGATTCTTGGGAATATCCTGTAGATTTCATGATTTTAACCCCTAAGAATAATTTAGGAGGCCATCCATTGATCCCTTGTAGACCTTGGCTAGCTACAACTGATGAATTCATAAGTTATATATCTGGTGATATGTATATCTCTAATGGAAATTCCACTAAGAAGTTTACCTTGTATCCTCCTACAAAAACAATAACTAAAGTAGAAAGTGAGATTTGGATAGATGATGATAATGAAGACTTTAATGATTCACAACCAGTTTATAATTTTTCACAATTAGATGAAGAAGATCAATTGATAAATTTAATGAATAATAATGATTCTTCTTGATACTGTGAGCAAGATAAAATTTTTCAGGAACAATGAAATATGAATATTTATTATCTCATCAAATGGATTTACATTCTATGGAAAAGTTTGGCAATTCTCGAGTAGATTTTTTTCCAGATAAAACATTGAGCATTAACAATAATTTGGAAGAATTTCAAAAGGGAAGATTGATATAGATGATCTAGGTGGATATTGGTTGCCACCCACCTATTCCACTTGGACCCCCACCACTGTCTCTTTTAGTTTTTCAGTTTCCTTAATTGTAGCACAATTTAATATTTTTGGCAGTTTTTCGGGTCCTGAACTTCCAGAGCCATTTTGAGGCCCTAAACGACGTTTTTTTTGGGAAAACCAAGAAAACATGTAATTTTGAATTATGTTTTCTTTAAAAGTTGTATTCCTCGGACATATGTTTCTAAAAAGGTAGTGTGTGCATCAAACAGAGATCATATTCCAAATTTACGACCCCGAGAAGTTGATGTACCAATTTACCCAAACAAGGCCCATAGTTTTGTAGCTTCATCTCCTAAGGTTAGGTTTTTGGATGTTTAGGGTTTTCCATTGTTTCTCAATAATAAATAGGTCTTCAACCCTCATTTTAACATAATTTAGAGGCATGTAGCCCCCACATCTCTTCTTAGAGATAAGCTACCATCCCTCGAGCTAGTTTATTTCCATTCTGTATGTAAGCATATTTCAGTTCTTTGATATTAATGAAATGAAGTTTTATTCTTGCTGCATCTATGTGTTTATGTTTATATCTATATTTTGTTGTGTTCCTACACAAGTATGGATCAGTGATATCAAAACGGTATGCTCTTTCTCTATTTTTATTTGCTTGTCCCTAATGAGGTCAGGGTATAAGGAGTTAGGGCTTGAACTGGTTGAACCTTTGCAATATTAACCCCACAAACCTCGACGGTCTCCCATGGAAGAAGAAAAGAAATACGAGGGAGCAGGATATCCCTTCAAAATATTTCTTGAAGAAGCCCCTGAGCGATAGGGGAACGCGATGATGGACAAATTTTCCCAGATCCTTTGGTGGATGCCCACAGGTGACACATCTTCATCTGGCAGCTGCTTTGGAGGCACCACTCCCTTCAAGGTACAAGTCAAATTTGATATTCCCATATTTGATGTCCAGATAGATACAACCACCGTAGATAGATGGTTAAATCTATTGGAAGGGTATTTTTTGTTTCATGATTTTTCCAGTAGGGAAAATATTACTTTTGCACTCCTCAAAATCGCCCCCACATCAAGGACTGGTGGGAAACCTACTGTGAGAAGAAGGATGAGAGGGAACCCTCACTATTTTCAGCTTTACCCACTTGGATCTCTTTTCGAGACGCCATCAAGGAGCAATATTACCCCGCCGGGAGATATGAAGATAAGTACATAAAGTGGACCACACTATGGCAGGGAAGGGATGAGGACGTGCCAAAGTTCAAAAATATTTTTCATACTCTCCTCACGAAGTTGGGTATCAAGGATTCTAAGTGGAATCTGGTACTCAAGTACCGTAGTTGTCTATACAAATACATTCAAGACAAGATGGAGTTCCTAAACATCTACTTGCTTGGTGCTGCCTACTGATACACTGTCAAGATCAAGCAAAAGTTAGATCAGAAGAAGTGCGACTTTATATCTGTGAATCTAAAGCAAGGGAAATGTACCCCCAAACTATAGAACAAAGGACAAAGCCAAGGCGAGGTGACCCAGGACAACTCGTCGAAGATGCAAGCAAAGAACAACACCATGAAGATGAAGAAGGACACATGGAAGTGGTGTGAGTTCCATAAGAGCCCCACTCACAACACAAGTGAGTGTCGAGCCAAGCAGTCACTAGTGGTCGAGATGAAGGTTTAAGAATCAGATGCATGTTCCAACTTTGAGTCAGAACTCAAAAAGCGGAATGACAAAGGGAAGCAGATTATTGATGCGGATCCCAGCGCTATGGTTTCCACCACCAAGATACAAAATATTGAGCTCGAAGATCCAAAGGAGGTGGAGCATCTCTTCCAATAACAAATCTGGGTGAAGGGTTCACCTCTGCAATTCATTGTCGACATCGGGAGCCAAAAGAACCTCATTTCAGTAGAGGTCATGAAGCAATTGGGCCTACCGACCACACCACACCCGTAGGCATACACCATCAGGTGGCTTCACCAAGGACGAGATCTTCGCATGAACCAACAGTGTCGCCTTCCATACAAAATCAATCCCTTCATAAATGAGTTATTATGTGATATTTCTCCTATTGAAGTTTGTGATGTATTATTAGGCCAACCATACTTGTGGAAGCATCATGTTGTATATGATTCGAGGCCTCACACTATTATTATTTCTTTGGGCAATAAGTTATACAAGATACTGTAGGTATCCTCGCCTATCGCCATCTCTTTGATCTCTGCTAAGAAATGCAGTAAGGTCATCTCCCAAACCAAGAAATTTTCTTTCTTTCTGATTCACTCTCAAAGTAAGGGGAATATCATAGCCACATCCATGGCCCTCGAGAAAGGTTCATTCATGCAATAGAAGCAGGTGGATATAGTCGTGGAAGAATACAGGGACATCTTCTCCTCACCCACAGGGGTACCCTTTCACTGTCAAGTCAAGCATTCGATCTATATGACTCCCAGAGCACCTCTAACCAATGACTAACATATAGCCACTCCATTATGGAAAATGAAGAGTTCAAGCAGAAAATCCAAAAGTTGTTGCAAAAAGGGCACATCCGACCAAGTTCCTCACCTTGTGGGATCCTGATTGTACTTGTACAGAAGAAGGATGGGACCTGGAGGCTTTGCATTGATTATTGGGCACCAAACAAAATCACTATCAAGAAAAAGTATCTAATCCCATGGATTGATGACCTTCTAGACCAACTCAAGGGGCCAAGTATTTCAGCAAGATCGATCTGAAATCTGGCTATCTCCAAGTTCCAATAGAGCCCACAGATGTATGAATACTACCTTGAAATCCAAGGAAGACCTTTTTGAATGGATGGTTATGCCCTTCTGGTTGGAAAATGCCCTTGCTACTTTTATGAGGCTAATGGATGACATCTTGCAGCCCTTCACCAACTCATTCATGGTTTTTTATCTAGATGACATCCTCATGTTCAACAAGAGTTGGGAAGAACACTTACAACACATTTGGTAGGTCCTTCAAACCATTCGACAACACAAACTGTGTGCCAACTTGGAGAAATACACCTTTGGAATGAGCCAGGTCCAATACCTAGGTTACATCATAGATGAGCGTGGCATGCATGTGTATTTGACTAAGATCCAAGTAATTCAGGACTGGACAACCCCGACCACTCTAATAGAGCTTCACAACTTTTTGGGCCTTACAAATATTTATCGGAGGTTCGTGTTGGGATTCTCTTATATCACTTAGCCTTTGAGTCTGATTACCAAGGGAGGAGTTAAAGAAAAGTTTTCTTGGTCTGAGTCCCAAATAAAGGCATTCATTGAGTTGAAGCACCACCTCTTCTCTACACTGATACTCACTTTTCTAGACTTGCAACAACCATTTGAAATTGAGACAGACACCTCTGACTATGCTATTGGTGCATTCCTCACCCAACATAAGCATCCAATGGCCTATCATATTGAGACACTTTCTAATACAATTCCGAAGTACCCAACCTATGATAAAGGGATGTACTCCATCGTGCAGGCTTGCCGAAAATGGAAGCATTACATTCTGGGAAAGGATACAGTCATTCATACCAATCACAGATCTCTTCTGTTCATACAGACATAAGGGAAGTTACAGAATGATCATCGTCAGAAGTGGTCTACATATCTACAACAATTCCACTTGAAGATTAAATACAAAAAGGGAGGCACCAATCATGTTACAAACTGCCTCAGCTGACCTCTAGTGGAAGCACTAACTACTGTTCTCAACTCTTGTGGCCACGAGACCTCTGGATGGACGCAACTATAAAAAAATGATCCTAAGTTCTCTTCCACATACCAGATGTTGGTAGATGGTAGTCAAGTTCCTGATTTCCATGTCCAGAATGCATTATTATGCTACCTGGACCACCTTTGTTCTCCTTCAAGTGAGCGTGCCAAGTTGATTTTGGAGGAACAATACAATCAGGTCGCAGGACACTTTACTGTGGAGAAAATTGTGGCTGTACTACAAAAGTACTTTTATTGGCCAAAACTCCAACTGGATGTTGGGAAATATATCAAATCTTGCACTGACTACACCATTGCCAAGCCAACCATTAAGAAGCATGGCCTGTACACTCCTCTGCCTACTTGCAGCTAGTTGTGTGAATCCATCTCCATGGACTATATGTCGTGCCTCACTTCTACCAAGCATGGTAACGACTGTGTATTTGTGGTCGTGGACAAATTTTCTATGATGACTATATTGGTAGCCTGTAAGAAGAGAATCACAGTAAATGACACTGCCAAACTATTTTTTGAACGAGTGTCTGTACATTTTGGGATCTCGCAAACCATTATACCAAATCAAGATAGCAGGTTCCTGAGCACATTCTAATCAAGCCTATAGACAATAGTGGACACCAAACTCACTAAGTCGACTGCATTCCATCCCATACTGATGGCTAGAAAAAGGTTGTCAATAGGATGATAATGCACATACTCCGTATGAACAATTCCAGGCATCCACAAACCTGGGATGAGAGTCTTCCCTAAGTGAAACACAATTATAACAAAGCTCTCCATAGCTCGACTGGTCACAGTCCCTTTCAATTGGGTCTAGGATTTCAACCATTGTGTCTGATTGATGTTTCCATACCTCATGAGAGTACATAGACATAATCCACACATGTATTGTCTGAGGCTGATAAAGCAAGTAGATTTATTTAACTCATCAAAGGCATCCACCAATAGGTTCAGGTGGGCAACAAAGTTTGGTTGAATTTGCAGAAAAAGTGCCTGACCAGATCCCATCATAAGATCAGACGACTCTGATATGGGCCTTACACCATTACCAAGGATGTGGGAGACAACGATTTTGAGCTCCACATTCCTCCATTCCTTGGCTTTCACCTAGTGTTTAATGTGGACTGCCTTTGACCATACTTCCCACCATTACTGGACACATCAAGCATTGCATAAAAAATCACACCAACAGAGTTAAACCCAGACTGCATGGCATATGCCACAACTAATCAGATCATTGACACACATATTAAGAACACTTTCCAGCATAATATCCAACTATATCGGGTTGTCAAAATTGGCCAACTCCTGCACCAAGGCAAGTGGCTCACTAGGTACCAAGTTCAACATAAGTTTCCCCATCTCATGGAGGCACTCAACGCAATGGGGACCATTGCTTCCTAAGATTGGGGGGGGGTGATCCAAGTGGCTATTGGTGGCCACCTGCTTATTCCATTTGGACCCCCACCATTGTCTCTTTCAGTTTTTTAGTTTCCTTAATTGTAGCACAATTTACTATTTTTGGTAGTTTTTCGGGTCTTGAAATTTGTGATCCGTTTTAGGGCCCCAAACGACTTGTTTTGGGAAAAACCATTCGAAATTTATAGTTCTCGGATAGATATTTCTAACGAGGTATTATGCACGTCAAATGGAAATCATATGCCAAAGTTACGAACCTGGGAAATTGATGTGCCAATTTACCGTAATGGGGCCCATAGTTTTGGCGCTTCATCTCCTAGGGTTAGGTTTTATATGTTTAGGGTTTTCCATTGTTTCTCAATAATAAATAGGCCTTTGAGCCTCATTTTAACATAGTTCAGAGGCATGTAGCAATCACATATATTCTCAGAGATAAGCTACCATTGCTCGAGCTATTTTAAGTTGATATTAATGAATTGAAGTTTTATTCCTGCTGCATCTTTGTGTTTATGTTTATATCTATATTTTGTTTCATTCCTGCATAAGTCCGGATAAACATATGATACAAAAACACTCTTCTGCGTATGCATGGGAGTATACTGACATGAAAGGGATTGATCCTAAAACTTGTATGCATCATATTTATGTTCAAGAAAATGCCAAACCAGTTAGACAACCTTAGAGAAGGATGAATCCTAATTTGAGAAAAATTGTTAAGGAGGAATTACATAAATTACTTAATGTGAATATTATCTATCCAATATTAGATAAACAATTGGTGTCACCTTGAGTGATTGTTCCTAAGAAAAATGGAAAATGGAGAGTGTGCATTGATTATAGGGTATCAAGCAAAGCTACTTAAAAGATAATTTTGCACTATATTTTATAGATCAAGTATTAGATACCTTGGCAGGAAAGAAGTAATTTTCATTTTTAGATGGTTTTAGTGGATATAATCAAATCCAACTAGCACCAAAAGATCAATATAAAACTACTTTTACATGTCCACGGGGAACATATGCCTATAGGATTCTCCCCTTTGAATTATGTAATGCACATGCCACATTTTAAAGAGCAGTCTTAGGTATTTTTATGATCTAATTCATGATTGTGTGGAAGTGTACATGGATGATTTTACTATGTATAGTGATACTTTTGAAGAAGCTATAGAAAATTTGGAAAGTGTTTTATGATTTTCAATGAAGGGATTGTTTTAGGCCACCATATTTCGAGTGATGGAAATAAAATGGATACATGTAAAGTAGAAATAATTTCCAAAATTTCAATTCCTATTTGTCAAAGAGATGTTATAAGTTTTCTTAGATTTACTGGATATTATAGGTGATTCATAGAAAATTTCACAAAAATAACCTCTCCAATTTTCAAACTCCTTACAAAATATTGTGAATTTGCTTGGAATTTTGACTGTCAGAAAGCATTTGAGACATTGAAACAAAATATTACTGCACCAATTTTAAGAAGACCTAATTGGGCTCTTCCTTTCCATATTTCTATTAATGCTTCAAATACAACTCTAGGAGCTGTCTTGGGACAAAAAGATTTAACTCCTTAATGCTGTTAAGATATTCCGACACATAGGAAATAGTTAAGTATAACTTGATCTAGTGTAGAGTTAGGTAAAGTGTGTTTCTTTACTATGTACTTTTGTAACTTACAACCCGACGATCATGATATGTTCTAGACATGAAGTGATCTGATGGTTCATTCTCTCCTCGGTATTACCGACACTTGATCCATGGCTTAACACCTGATTGGTCCATGATCTCTATTGTCATATGTAGGTTAACCGTTCATGAGAGAAGCTTATGTAAATTTTCATTCTTTTATTAATAAATTTCCTGAAGTGGCCGCGTTGGCTCAAGCTGTGGACTGTTTCCCTCTTTGAGGGTTTTAACTACGTCAATAATACTGGTGTATTGATTTGTGATATGTTTGTGAGCAGTGTCCTTTGGCGTTTTGTTTGAGGAACTTACCCTGTAAATTCCTACATGATATCAGAGCCAAGTTGAGGGTCGCATTCATTGGTGATCCAAATCTGAAGCCAGTAGAACTGCATCTGACTGCCGTTTCCTAGATCTATTGTTTTTGACTGCTTTCGGGCCGAGAGGACTGCTCTATTGTGTTAAGAGCATCTGTTCCAGTGAGGAATCCCTTTGATTTCATGCGAAAAGGTTTCCAGTAGCCCTAGCTATGTCATTTTTAAGATCTGGAGGTATACAATGTTTATTTGCAGTTTTTAGTTATTTTCTCTCCGTTTATTTCTGTTTATCTAACTCTTTTTTTTTATTACTGGATCTATACCTTTCATTTCTGCGTATGCTCTTTGCCCCGTGACTCTGTGTGATCTGGGCAAATCAGAAATAGAAAGGAAAGATTTTTCCCATGCGTATGGTCTTTTCCACCGCGCCTTAGTGTGATCTTGGAAAATCAGAAACATTGAGGAAAATATTTAGTTTCCGGCTAAAGCTAACTTCAAGTCGTAAGGTTTGTTTTTTTTGTATGTCCATGTTGGGTTTTGTGTTTTTTGTTTTGTAGGCAAAAAAGAGCTTTCTCAAGTAAGCATGCACCCCAAAGCTTCAGTGACTACAAAAAAAAAAACGTTCCTCTTTTCCAAAAATTACTAACCTTTTAATCTAACTCACTTGGTCCAAACCTACTTTATGAGAATAGAGGTCTTGAGTTCAAGTCTTTCTTTTTGTTGAGCTATTTAGATTAAGTTTGGAAAGGGGGCAGATTTTTTTTTTTTTAATAAATATAACATTATCATTCATTTTCACACATTCCCGCACTTCGTCGGCATCTTCAACAACGTTTCTTCAAAAAGCCATAACTTCTTCATCCGGAAGCCGTTTTTAGAGCAGTTTTTTTTTAATCAACCTATTTTTTCGAGATCTTTCGATTGGAACACTTATTTTCAATATTTACAACTTCAATTTCTATTAAAATGGAAAGTCCATGCCAAGTTATTCTTGATAGCACCAACTACTTCCAATGGTGGTCCTACATTGTGGATTTACTTAGAAGTAAAGGTCTTTACAGAATAGCCTCAGGCCAAGAAACTAAACTGAAAGATGAAGATAAGGCATCCAAATGGGAAAATAGGCAAGATCAAGCACATGGGTTGATAGGGATGTCTAGTTCTCCAGACCTTAGATTCCATATCGCCGAACTTGATACTCCTAATGAAGCAATGAAACAGATCACTAAAGTTTTTGGAATTAAAAATGAGCTTAGAGCCCATCAGCTTGAAAATGAGTTGCTTACGTTAGACCCCAATAATTTTTCTTCCATTGAAGTTTTTTTGTCCAAGTTCAAGACCCTTAGACTTCTCTTGGAAGGTGTTAAGGTTAAGAAAGAACATGGTAACCTTATCTATTCCATTCTTACTAAGTTGGGGCTAGCCTACTCTGTGTTTGTTTCCATCTTCCATTCTACAAGAGAAGCCTTCATTTCTCAAGGACAAGACTACAAGTCCCCTTGCTTTGATTCCTTTCGTGATTCTTTAGCCGCCCAACAACAACCAAATTCAAAGAATCCTAAGAAGCCGTATCCTAAAAAGAATGGTCCTAAACCAAACAAGGGTCCTAAGAAATTTCAGCCTCAAAATGAAAAATCATTTCAAAAAAATGATAAGGCAAAAAAAACAAAGGGAAGAAGACTGATCGACATTGCCACTTTTGTAATCGAGATGGCCACTTAGAATCCAAATGCTTTAAGAAGATGGAAGCCTTGGAAGCAACAATGAAGAAGCATAACATCCATTTGGAGCACTCTTCAACTTCAACTTCATCTTCAGGAATAACACTTTCTGCGTGTGGTTGTCAAACATATCGGTCTGGATATGCACTAAATGTATCTTCTTCTTCTAATTCTCATGAGTGGCTCATTGATTCTGGAGCTTCTTATCACATGGCCAAAAACAAAGCCATGTTTTCTTCTTTAAATGATTGTAACACCAAAAATATATATGTTGGTGATGATAGATCTCTTAGTGTTGTAGGGACTAGAACTGTTCATATAGACAATAGTCAATTTAATTATGTATTATGTGTTCCAACCTTATCCTGCAACCTTCTATCTGTATATCAGATAACTCATTCAGGTGAGGGTAAAATCGTTGAATTTTCACCTCACGATGTTGTAATTAAGGACCTAAGAGATCCTAGACAGATTTTAGCTACTGACATTGCTGATGATTCTACAAGGTTGTATAAGTTTAACAAGTTTGGGTCATCAAATCTTCCCTCGGTATTTGTTGCTCATAATGATGAAGTGAGCAAACTTAGGCATGAGCAATTTGGTCACTTAAACTATCGCTCCCTTCAGAATCTATGTAAAGAAAATATGGTGACAGGTCTTCCAATGGTATCTTGCAGAGATGGTGTTTCTTCTAGATGTGTACTCGGAAAACATCATCGAGATAGTTTTGAAAAACGTGCCTCTTGGCACGCCTCAGCCCCTTTACAGCTTGTGCATAGTGATTTATGTGGTCCACTTCCATTTGTTTCATTCTTTGGCTACAACTATTTCTTAACTTTCATTGATGATTTCTGTTATATACCTAGGGGGGATAATATGGGGTACAAAGGGAGGTACCCAAGGTAATAATGTAATAATGGGATGGGCCATAGTAATAAATAAGGTGGTTAGCCCATATCATGTAAGGACCATAAGTAGTTAGTAATAATGTAATGGGCCCATGGTATTAGTTCGATGGTATGAGGAAACCATGGTAATGATCCATGGTATTGTATGTATGAGGCCTATATAGAGGCTAGATACTCTACATGGATATAGTTAAGGAATATTGTATGAACAAACATATGGCTTGTGGAGTGTTCTCCTTCCTTAAGGAGTGAATGTATGGTGTTGCCCTACCTTAAGGGTTGATCAATAAAGAATCATTTCATATTATTTCTGGGTTTATTTCATATTATCATAATATCTTTGGGTTAGATCTATAACAAGTGGTATCGGAGCTATAACAAGTGGTATCAGAGCTATAACGTTATATACCTAGGGGGGATAATATGGGGTACCAAGGGAGGTACCCAAGGTAATAATGTAATAATGGGATGGGCCATAGTAATAAATAAGGTGGTTAACCCATATCATGTAAGGGACCACAAGTAGTTAAAAATAATGTAATGGGCCCATGGTATTAGTTGATGGTATGAGGGAACCATGGTAATGACCCATGGTATTGTATGTATGAGGCCTATATAGCGGCTATATTGTATGTATGAGGCCTATGAAGGATTATTATATGAACAGGCATATGGCTTGTGGAGTGCTCTCCTTCCTTAAGGAGTGAATGTATGGTGTTTCCCTACCTTAAGGGTTTGATATCAATAAAGAATCATTTCATATTATTTCTGGGTTTATTTGCATTATCTTATATTTTCATATCAGATCTATAGTATTTCCGGGTTAGATCTATAACAAGTGGTATCAGATCTATAACAGTGGCATCAGAGCTACAACAAGTGGTATCAGAGCTATAACAAGTGGTATCGGAGCACTTTCTTGGGCACAAGGGGAGAATTCTTTTTAATTTTTTGCAGGATTTCGGGGGCGACGAGTTTGCAGATCAGATCTGTATGTTTTAGTGAAAGATTTGCAAAATCTAATTGTAGATATGTTTTCTTTGTAAAAAAATAGCCGATTTCAAAAAAAAAATCGGTTGAATCGGAGTCTGGATGAAGGAGATATCGCTGATCTAAAAATCAGTGGGGTTGCAGACAATTTTTCAGGGTAGCGAGTTGGAGGCGCAGATCTGGATGTCTTGGTGCAAGATCTACAAAATATAATTGTATATCTGGATTCTTTGTGAAAAAATACCCAAATTAAAAAAAAATCAGTCGAATCGGAGTCCGGATGAGGGAGATATCGCTTATTTAAAATCAACTCTTTTTTACAGAAATTTTGGTGACGGCGGGAGAGTTGCAGCAAAGATCTGAAATTCCAAGTGCCTGGATCAAGATTTCTACCACATGGGCATATGCAGAATGATTGTTCCATTTCTAAAAACAGGTTATAATAGGGATTTTGAGCAATATTGACGGAATTGTGACCATTTCAAATTTTCACCAATATTTTTTGTGATGGCGGGCCTAGATCGGAATTTGAGGGACTTGTATAAATTTGATGGCTCTCATCCAGCTAGATGGCTAGCACAAATGGAGAAATATTTGGATCACGTCTATGATAATGAGACTCAGCTTATGGTGGGAAGCATGTACTTGGACAATGAAAGATGACAATGGTGGCAAGAGCATCAACGTTCCAATGGAAGGTTTTTGACTTGGGATGCCTTCAAAAAAGCTCTTATAGAGCGCTTTGACCGTAAATCTAATCTTGTGGATAAGCTCACACAGACAGACACACAACCTAGCAAAGATTTTATTTTTATAGGAAAGAAGGAAACCAAGGAACCAAAAGGGTTATTTTTTGCTGGTATCTCTGTATTGCAGGTTCATGGATTGATTCAAAAGGAGAAAATCATTGTGTCTATAAATTCGAGTTGCAAGCAAAATCTCATAAATGTCAACGTGGAAAAAAAATTGCAAGTTCCAACAAAACAAATTGAAAATACACAGGTTGATGATGAGGATGTTCAAATTTATAAGGATTTGAAGCTTTCTATGGATAAGTATGTGTTTCATGGTGATTTTTATGCTTCAGATATGGATAACATGGATGTTGTTTTGGGATACCCTTGGATGGAATCAGTGGGTACTATCGATATTAATGTACAGAAGAAATTCCTGAAGCTCTGGTATAAAAAAAAAGAAAATTACATTACAGAATATTTCCATTAATAAACAGGTAGAGTCCAAGGAGGTTGAAGCAAAAGATGTTCCAGGGTCTGACATATTAGATGATGAGCCAGTGATGATAGACAATCAAACACAAACAAAGGCTGAAGCATAAAAGGTTATAGGTGTTGATACATCAAAGGAGGGCTCAGTGGTTGAAGTAATATTGAAAGATAAGACACCACAACAGGCACCACAACATGCACCAGATAACAGTCAGGCTCCCGTAAGGGGTGAATTAAAGAAAAAACCATCGTGGATTCAAACTTCAACATATCATCACCCACATCACCCTGCAAGACAACCAACAAGATGGCAACCAATTAGCCACATGGACAACAACCCCCGCAGGACAGATAGAGAGGAGCGAAGATCCACCTACTACACATCCACACAGAAGAGCTACCATAGTCAACTTCCATCTCAAGCGAGTGAGGCACCAACGAGATTGAGAGTTCACCTTTATCTTGGATGGATAGATGCACGTGCATGGTACCAGTGGACTACTCTTTTGAGTAGATCTTATTATTTGTGTTCTTCCCATGTTTCGGGGACGAAACATGCTTAGGGGGGTGGAATGTTATATACCTAGGGGGGATAATATGGGATACCAAGGGAGGTACCCAAGGTAATAATGTAATAATGGGATGGGCCATAGTAATAAATAAGGTGGTTAACCCATATCATGTAAGGGACCACAAGTAGTTAATAATAATGTAATGGGCCCATGGTATTAGTTGATGGTATGAGGGAACCATGGTATTGTATGTATGAGGCCTATATAGAGGCTAGAGACTCCATATCAAGAAATAGTGAAGGATTATTGTATGAACAAGCATATGGCTTGTGGAGTGCTCTCCTTCCTTAAAGAGGGAATGTATGGTATTGCCCTACCTTAAGGGTTTGATCAATAAAGAAGCATTTCTATCTATTTCTATCTTGTTATTCTTGGGTTATTTCTATTATCATAATATCTTTGGGTTAGATCTATAACAAGTGGTATCAGAGCTATAACAAGTGGTATCAGAGCTATAAGATTGCAATGGTGGCAAGGGCATCAACGTTGCTATTGAAGGCCCTTGACTTTGGACAAATTCACAAAAGCTCTTATGGACCACTTTGACCGTAAAGCTAATCTTGTGGATAAGCTCACACAGACAGACACACAGCCTAGCAAAGATTTTATTTTTACAGGAAAGAAGGAAACCAAGAAACCTAAAGGGTTATTTTCTACTGATGTTTCCTTATTGCAGGTTCATGGATTGATTCAGAAAGAGAAGATCATTGTTTCTATAAATCCTAGCTGCAAGCATAATTTTATCAATGTTAATTTGGCAAAAAAATTACAAGTTCCAGCAAAACACATTGAAAACACACAGGTGGATGATGAGGATGTTCAAGTGTATAAGGATTTGAAGATTTGTATGGATAAGTATGTGTTGCATGGTGATTTTTATACTTTAGAGATGGATAATATGGATGTTGTTTTGGGATATTCTTGGATGGAATCAGTGGGTACTATCAATATTAATGTGCCGAAGAAATTCCTGAAGCTCTGGTACAAAAAGAAGAAAATTACATTACAAGATATTTCCATCAATAAACAGGTAGAGTCCACGGAGGTTGACGCAGAAGATGTTCCAGGGACTGACATATCAGATGATGAGCAGATGATGGTCGACAATCAAACACAAACAGAGGTTGAAGCCGAAAAGGTAACAGGTGTTGACACATCTGATTAGGGTTCAGTGGTTGAAGTCATATTGGAAACGAAGACACCACAACAAGCACCACAACAGGGTGAATTAAAGAAAAGACATCGTGGGTTAAAACTTCAACATATCATCACCCACATCACCCCGCAAGAAAACAACCAACAAGATGGCAACCAATTAGCCACAAGGACAACAACCCCCGTATGACGGATAGCGAGGAGCGACGATCCACCTACTACACATCAACACAGAAGAGCTGCCACGGTCAACTTCCATGTCAAGTGAGCGAGGCACCAGCGAGATCGAGGGTTCACCTTTCTCTTGGATGGCTAGATGCACGTTCATGGTACCAGTGGACTACTCTTTTGAGTAGATCTTATTTTTTGTGTTCTTCCCATGTTTAGGGGACGAAACATGCTAAGGGGGGTGGAATGTTATATACCTAGGGGGGATAATATGGGGTACAAAGGGAGGTACCCAAGGTAATAATGTAATAATGGGATGGGCCATAGTAATAAATAAGGTGGTTAACCCATATCATGTAAGGGACCACAAGTAGGTAGTAATAATGTAATGGGCCCATGGTATTAGTTCGATGGTATGAGGAAACCATGGTAATGATCCATGGTATTGTATATATGAGGCCTATATAGAGGCTAGAGACTCTACATGGAGACAGTTAAGGAATATTGTATGAACAGACATATGGCTTGTGGAGTGTTCTCCTTAAGGAGTGAATATATGGTGTTGCCCTACCTTAAGGGTTTGATATCAATAAAGAATCTTTTCATATTATTTCTGGGTTTATTTGCATTATCTTATATTTTCATATCAGATCTATAGTATTTCCGGGTTAGATCTATAATAATTTCTCTAGACGCACTTGGGTATACTTCTTAAAAATCAAGAGTGAAGTATTTAACATGTTCTTGGCCTTTAAGGCCTTTGTTGAAAAACAATCTGGACATCAAATTCTTAAGCTAAGATCTGATAATGGCAGAGAATATGTTAACAACAAATTCATCAACTTTGCACTGAGAATGGAATTCAAATGCAACATACTGTTCCATATACTCCACAACAAAATGGTGTAGCTGAAAGGAAGAATCACACCTTAAAGGAAATCGCTAATTGTATGCTTCAATCTAAAGGACTTAGTCTTAATTTTTGGGTATAAGTAATTAACTGTGCAAATTACATAATAAATCGCACTCCTACTAAGGTTTTAAAGAATATCACTCCAGAAGAAGCATGGAGCTCAATTAAACTAGATGCAAGTCAATTTTGTGTTTTTGGAAGTGAAGCATGGGCCCATATTCCAGATGAGAAACATAAATATTTAGAACCTAAAAGTGAAAAATGTATTTTTGTTGGATATTTTGAAGATGTCAAAGGATATAGACTTATTCCACTTAAGTCCAAAAATGTTATCATTAGAAGAGATGTAAAGTTTTTTGAAAATATATCGGCCTACAAGCCTAGTTTGACGGATGTGCCACCTCTCTCTATCTCTTCTACTTTTGAAAATATTTCTTCTTCAGATGATGAAAGCGAGGATGACAATCCTCCCCCACCTTCTCATTATCCTCCTTCAGCTCCTCAGCCTCCAAAATGGGTCCATGCTACTTGAGATGCAGCAGTCGCTCTTACCATTGATCCTACAGATCAGCGACGTACACATTCTCAGTTCGATAGAGCCTCTTATTTACTGGCTCAAGCTTCAGTGAATTATGATCCTGACACCTTTGCAGAAGCTTCAGGACATCTAGATTGGGACGCAACTATGAATGAAGAATTTCATTCATTATTGGCAAATGATACATGGGATCTTGTTCCTCTACCAAAGGGACGAAACTTTTTTAGATACAAATTGGTTTACAGTACCAAGTATGGACCAGATGGAAAAGTTGATAAACATAAAGCTCGTCTTCTTGCTAAGGGTTTTTCACAAGTTGAAGGCATTGACTATACTGAAACCTTCTCCCTTGTTGCCAAAATGAACTCTATCTGCCTTGTTCTTTCCCTTGTTGCCTCTTTCAAATGGGAAGTCCATCAGATGGATGTTAAATTTGCCTTCTTGCATGGGGACTTGCATGAGGAAATATATATGGAACAACCTACTGGCGTTACACAAACAAACTCCAGCCTTGTATGTCGGCTTAAGAAATCCCTTTATGGTCTCAAGCAAGCTCCTTGGGCTTGGTATGCCAAAATGGATAGCTTTCTTTTAGAAATTGGCTTTTCTAAGTGTCATTACGACAATACTGTCTACACCAAGAAAATGGGCAAGTCTCTTATCATTCTTGTTCTTTATGTTGATGATATTATCCTTACTGGTAGTAATCCCAACCTTATAAACCATGTGAAGTGCAGCCTTAAAAAGAAGTTTGAAGTGACAGAATTAGGACACTTGCATTATTTTCTTGGTCTTCAAGTCTTGCAATCCAAGGAATGTATTTCCCTTTCCCAGTCCAAGTATGTGTGTGATCTTCTACGCCATTTTCACATGGAAGACTGTAAGTCAGCCCCTTCTCCCTTTCAGTATGGAGCCAAACTCTCAGTCACTTGTACTTCCCCTGAAGTTGTTGCTACCTGTTGTAGCCAGCAACAACCCCCCTTCTCATTTAGTATTATTCGTAATACTAAATGTGTGGGGACCCTTAGTTATAAAATCCAGGAAAATCAAATTAGTGCTTAAATTTCCTTTCCGCAAATAAAGTTACCATCATAAGCTTAGGAGGCTCCTTGGAGCTCTTAGAATCTATGTTTATGATAAGGTAAAAATCTTTAATTGGGAAAATCGCATTGCAAAAAGATAGCGGGATGCCACCTTACAAGCACAATTCCAACATTTGCGAGATCACGATAATGAACAAATATCGCGTCGCATTCAGCATAACTTACATGAAACACTTCAAAATCTGCCGATATGCGATGACGTCGATCGCAAGATCGCATCTCGCAAGAAATAGGTTAACAAAATTTGTCATACATAACACTCCTGCGATCTGCGATATTGCGATATCACGATTTCGCGATAAAGTGATGTTGTGACGTCATGCCAGATCAATGCTGCGATGTTGTGTTTTTGTGATTCTGCGATTTTGCGATGTTGCGATCTGCGATGTTGCGAAGAAAATCGCAAAATCGCTCCATCACAGATCTTTCGGGCACGTTATTCAAGAAAAGTATTTTCCATAAGCTGACACATGGTTATGCGCTTTAAATGCTAATAAAGGAGTTAGTTGTCAGTTATTAATGGAATATGAGTGCATGCTTTTCAAAGAATCATTTCACGTAAGGTGGTGTATTTGGTATGTCTGCGGCATTTAAAACCCTCCCATCACCCTTCCTTGTCATTCATTTCTACTTCACTTGTGAATTGCAGGAACGGAGAATAGAGGACGATACAAAGCAATACGCAGGTTGAAATGGGAAAGAAAAGCAAAGCCCCGAGCTCCGAAGAAAAGGAAATGGCGCCTTTGTATACAGACACGGCTTGTAACAGAGACGCGGGAATAGCTACGTGGGAAGGCATGTATAATCTACTCGAAGAGGAGAATCCCAGAGTAATGGAAGTTACTGCTATTGCAGGCTCACAGAGTCCTTCTAAAGCATCCCTAACAGAGCTAGCTTGCTCATTCTTACATCGGATAGCAGCAAGGCAAAAAATCCTCCCATACACGGACATGGTCATGTGGATACTGGATAGTGCAGAAACCAGAAATAGACAGTTCAAAATTCATGGTCAAGGACTCATTGGTTCATTCGCTGCGCAGGATTTAAAGCTCATGTATCATCTGCCAGAGCCACAAGCAACTTATAACAAGCAATTTATGGAGAAATTTGTAACGGAAAATCAGGACCTGGCAGAAACCACCAAAGACTGGTCCAGGAGAGACGAACCGCTGAATAAAGATAAACATGGTATGTACAGTACTGGTTCCCTTACCTCCCCATATTGCTTTGTTGCTACCATGCTTTGTAGAATATTTGGAATGCTAGATATCAACAAATTTTCATCTGAATGGCTACCATTATTGGACGCTGCCACAAATGCCATTATTGTAGATTGGGCCAAAATTTTATCTGATAACCTAGTCATGACCATTGTCAGTTACCGGTCCAAAAGAGCTGCGGCTCAGAGAATTTATCCTCCTTTTTACCTATCTGCATATATAATGGATTCAATATGTTATGTTTCTAGTTTTCCTGTTATGGGTTGGAAGTGGACAACTCAAGACCTCTTACCCATCCATGTCTATCATAAAGAGTTGTGGGACTCTCAGTTCATTCCATGCTTCTACCAGATTTGTTATGGAATTATTCTGCCCTTGTACAGAATGTTGTATGATAAAGACCCCCCGAGGTGCTCACCTAAAGCAGAGGTAGACATCCTCCCTGTCGCAAGATGGTTCGGGGAGGAATTGTTTACTTATGTCAGGGTATTTGGAAGTTCTACACCCCCTCATGTCCTACCTTTGTATATCCCTGATAAACTCTTAGCTCGAGAGATGGCCTATCAAACCTGTGGGGAAGGTGGTCTAACTAAAGATTTAAAGGACAAAAAGAAGGCTATATGGCCACAGTTTCCTATAGCCTGTGGGGCCTTTTCGCTATTTGATGTAGGCCACGCATTCACAGAAGTAAAGAACATGACATGTTTACAGCTATTCAAATTTTCAGGAAGACCATTTGACCCTAATGAGGTTGCCAAAAGTTTCACAACTTCAGTCAAGATAAAGGTGTTCTCTGGAGAAAAGGATTTATTTGATGATATATTCCAACAGAAAAGCACACTTGAAGAAATTCTGCACGCAGCCCAATTGGAATTATCTCCAGAAGAATTCCAAAAGTTCAAAATATACAGAGAAAGAAGGTTAGCCAATATTCCTTTAGAGAAACTATGCCTACCCTCAAGAGAACCAACTCCAAGTGTTAGTCTTAGTGGGAGTTCAATCACTAACGGATCTAAATCCAAGTCTGAAAAAGAAATGTCTGAACACTCTAAAAGATCCGGAAATGAACAGGATAAGAGCGAAGGGTCAGTAAAGGATACTACCCAGTCAATGGAACTTCTACATCAGCAGGTTATTGCCTCCCCGCAAAGAGATCCTCCCCCTCTCATCATTCAAGCACCGCCAGTCATAACCGAATTAGACAAAGAATGGGAAACCTTCAACGACTTGATCAATCTTGAAGGACAAGCCATAAAAACACCTGTGAGCAATGCACAGGTAGCAAAAGAAGTAGTCACAAGAACAGTCAGCGATGTCTCAGATATGGAGCATATTCTTGTTGCCCCATCCTCTGAGCTTATACTCAAAATAGAAGAAATCCCCCCTCTGGATATATTTTATAGCCCACAGCACAAAGCAGTGGTAAGAAGACAGAGGAAGAAAAGGAAATTGGAAAACACGCTCTCTCAAGACGTAGAACAATTAGACGTCTTGTGGAAAGATCCCACTAGCAATCCTACTGAAAATCTCACCAAACTATCTCAGATCACAGGAGCATACGCCTCTGTGACTATTGATAAAGCATCTGAGGTACAACAGTTGTTAAAAGAAAGGGAAGACCAGATACAAGTACTACAACAACAGTTGCAATAAGCTAACACCAATAATGAAGCACATAAACAACTTGAGAGGTTGCAGTAGGACCTCCAGCAAATGCAGATAGGATATCAGAAAAGTTTGGATGAGAAAGGAAAGCAGTTACATGATTTATGGGAGATGCACAAAGACAACCCTAAGCTTACAGAATTTATTACGGATTCCATTTCCTTGAATGAACAATTACTACAACAGTAAGAAGCGTTGGGCCAAAAGATATCACAGTGGAGTTATTATTGTGAAATTAGTGATTAAACTAATCAAGTGGTAGATTTACGAAGTGACTATGATCTAATTGATAAACAGGTGACTAAATATTTGGCTTCGTAAGAAAAAGATGAGGGAAAAAGAGCAAGTGCACCAAGGATAAATGAAAACCATAAAGAAATGATCTTTAACAAATGGGACGAGCAAATCAGGGAGGCAGAACAAGCGGCAGAAGAAGCAGCCACGGCAGCAAGTAGTCTTATTGATTGTGTAAATGAAAATTTTCACGGGGAAAATTTGATCGCAGAGACCACTCCAAGATATTTACCAAACGCACAGCAACTAGAGGCTTATTGGAAACAGAGAGCACAAGAAAAGGCAAAAGCAATTCAAGGGCTAAGCAAGTTAAACTGGGATTATTACTGGGCATACTTGGTGAAGCCACATAGCCAGTGGATGACTGTTAAGTGTATCATAAATGCGGCCGAAAAAATGGCACCAGCTCTTGTCGATTCTGTTTTCTCAGCTCAGCTAAAAGTGGAAGTCAGCCAGCTAGCTCTCCTTAAACAGATGCTGTATACGTGCGATTTCAAAGACCAAATACAAAAGTAGTTTAATTTTAGGTTCAATTTTAGCTTCAATTTTGTTTTATTTTCCTGAAAAGAGGACAGTCATTTAAACCGACTCCTATATTTTTGTAATAAGTTATTTATAGATTTAGTTAGTAGTATTTAAACCCTTCTCATGCATTTAGAGAAGGGTCCAGAAATTTGTTAAAAACTTGTCCTCAGAACATGCACTTTTGCACCCTCCGAGGAGGTTTTGATGAATGAATGGAATAGGATTTGTTAATGTTTGCATTTAATATCTGCTACTTATGTTGCACTTTTGTACTCTTAGTGGATGTTAGATCAAGGAGAGATAAATCATTGTCACTTGAAGCTCATGAGTAGGACTAGTTATAAATGGTACTTTTATCTCTTAACCATTTCTGCTTATGCGTTAAAGTGATATGCAGTTTTAGTTGTTTATATATTACTGCATGAATGCCTGAGTTATCATTTGGCACTTTTGTACGGTGATAGCTATTTATTTATGCTTAATGTATGAATAGCTCATTATGCGATATGTTTTCCACAACTGTTTCGTCTAACTTTTTATACGAAGTGGTTCATCCTTATTGATTTCTTTTCTCATAATAGCTGAATGATATTTATTACCAGTTGTTATTTGAAATCTTTTTATATCGCATAATAGAAGAATTACACCCCGCGTTATTATAGACTTAGATGTTGCTGCTTATTAGAATACAATAGCATAGCATTAGATTAAAGTTAGAATCAGAATATCTTAATTAGGAACTGTTAGATCAGGAACATCAAATTCTACACACACACACATAAATTGGGAAACTGGTCCCATATCCCCAATCGGACCCGCTATACCAAACGGATAAGGAGCTGCCAACCAAGGTTCAGACCGGGCGGGTATCCCCCTTGTTGTAGACCCGATTTTCGGGGCTTCAACACTACCTTATACCATCAACTTGTAGGAAAGATTTTTTATCTGACCCATACTCATCTTGACCTTTCCTTTGCTATTGGCCTTATTGCTCGGTTTATACAAAACCCACATGAAAGTCATTGGAAAGCAGCTAAAAGAATACTTTGTTATGTTCGAGGTATAGTTCAGTTTGGGATTCATTATAGTGCAGAAGAATCTCCTCTATTGGTTGGTTTCACTAATTCTAATTAGGCTAGTGACCTTGATGATTGGAAGTCTACTGCAGGTTATGTGTTCACTCTTGGTTCAAGACCTATTACATGGGCTTGCAAGAAATAAAGTGCCATTTCTATTTCTTCAACAGAAGCAGAGTATCGTGGTGCCATAGAAGCTAGTAAGGAAGCTTTGTGGCTTCTTTAAATCTCGTCAGAGTTTGGCTTTCAGCAACAACATCCAACGACACTTTGGTGTGACAATCAAAGTCCATTCAACTATGCAAAGATCCAGTCCAGCATTAGTGCAACAAACACATTGAACTGCACATGCTCTTCATCAAAAAGCTCATTCATGACCATGTTCTTGAAGTGCAATATTGTTCAACAGATGATCAAGTTGCATACATCTTTACAGAGGCTCTCACAGAGGTGAAGTTTACTAAACTTCGATTTATGGTTGGAGTTCAGGGAGTTGTCACTAAGGGGGGATAGCCTCTAGTGCCTCCTTCCTTCACCTATTGTATCATATTTGTACATCCTTCAATCCTATCCCATGTTGTTCTTAAGGGGGGATGTTAGGATATTCCGACACATAGGAAATAGTTAAGTATAACTTGGTTTAGTGTAGAGTTAGGTAAAGTGTGTTTTTTTACTATGTATTTTTGTAACTTACAATCCGACGGTCACGATATGTTCTAGACATGAAGTGATCCGACAGTTCATTCTCTCCTTGGTATTATCGACACTTGATCCGTGGCTTAACACCCGATTGGTCCATGATCTCTATTTAAAGAGCATGGAGGGTCATTTGTAGGTTAACCGTTCATGAGAGAAGCTTATGTAAATTTTCATTCTTTTATTAATAAATTGCCTGAAGTGGCCGCGTTGGCTCAGGCCATGGACTGTTTCCCTCTTTGAGGGTTTTAACCATGTCAACAATACTGGTGTATTGATCTGTGATCTGTTTGTGAGTGGTGTCCTTTGGTGTTCTGTTTGAGGAACTTACCCTGTAAATTCCTACAATTCCATCAATTATACAAGTAAAAATTTGACTCCTGTAGAACTAAATTACATTGTAACAGAAAAGGATTTTTTAGCTGTTTTTCATGCCATTAATAAATTTCGTCATTACATCACTGGTTATGAAACTTCCATTCATATGAACCATTCTTCCATTAGATATCTAATCAACAAAACAATCACTAATGGTAGAATTACAAGATGGTTACTATTATTACAAGAATTGAACATTACTATTCTTGATAAACCAAGAAAATAAAATACAGTTGTTGATTTTCTTTCTAGAATGAAGAATAATAATGAATATGTTCCTATAAAATATAACTTTCCTGATGAATATATTTTTGAAATATCTACTAAGATACCTTGGTTTGCAGATATTGCTAATTATTTAGCTACAGGAAAGTTACCTCCACAAATGTCAGCTAGAGAAAAACAAAAAGTGATAAAAACTAATGTACCTTATTCCTGGATAGATGGAGAATTGTAAAAAAATGGACCTTCTTTGATTATTTAAAGATGTTTTCGAGAAGATGAAGTACTTGAAATCCCCAAAGATTGTCATGATGAGCCATGTGGAGGACATTTTGCTGGTAAAATAACTTCTTACAAAATCCTTCTTTTGGGATATTATTGGCCATCCATTTTCAAGGATGCCAAAGAATATGTTAAAAGATGTGATAGTTGTCAAAGAATGGGGAAACCCATTCCATCAGATGAGATACTTCTACAACCACAGGTACTTGTAGAACCCTTTGAAAAATGGTCTCTAGATTTTGTTGGACCAATAACTACTCCATATAAACATAAAAGCTACATACTTGTTTGCAAAGATTATGTTACAAGATGGGTAGAATCTAAAGCTCTTTTATTTGTGACTGAAAATTCCATAGCTACATTTCTTTTTGAGGATATATTTACTCGTTTTGGTGTTGGTGCAAAAGATCATGGAGTAGTACAAAATCAAGTATCATAATTTTACTCCATATCATCCACAAGCCAATGGACAAGTGGAATCTACCAACAATGTTCTTGAAGTAATTATTACCAAAACTGTGCATTTTCCTAGAAAGGATTGGGCATAAAAGCTTCCAAAAGCATTATGGGCATACCAAACTACATGGAGGAATACAATTGGACATACTCCTTATGAGCTTGTTTATGGAAAACAAGTCTTTCTTCCAATTAAATTCCAAGTAGAGACCTTAAGAGAAACAACTAAATTAGGCCTTGATCTATGAGAAGATCAAAACAAAGATTAACACAATTGAATGAGCTAGATGAGATCTGACAAGATGCTATTCAAAGAAACAAAATAGTTTAGCAACAAAGATCTAAGTGCATGACAAATTTATCAAAGCTAAAAAGTTCAAGAAAGGTGATTGAGCTCTTCTTTTTGATTCCAAGTTTAAATATTTTCAAGGAAATCTTCAAACGCATTGGCTAGTTGTTATGAGATTGATACTATTTTTGATAATGGAGCAGTCATAATCAAAACTATTGATGACGGACAAATTATTTTCCTTGTTAATGATAATAGATTAAGGTTGTATCATAAATCACTAACGAGGGAAGAATTTGTCAAATATTTGCAAGAGAATTATGAATTCAAGTTGGTCAAGGAAGGAGATTCTTCTCCTCACTCTACAACTTCATTTTAATTTTTTTCAAATAAATGAAAAAAAATATAAACAATATATATATATATATATATATATATATATATATATATATATATATATATATATACATATATACATATATCCATATACATATACATATACATATACATATACATATACATATACATATACATATACATATACATATACATATACATATATATATACATATACATATATATACAAACATGGAAGCCAACTTTGTTGGCATGTTTATATACAAAATCTTAATTGAAAACCAATATCTCTTGGTAGTTTAGATTTTCAAAAAATCCCTTTTCTTGTCCCTGTTTCCTTCTATCCTTCTTTTCTTTCAATAAATTTTCAGGTGGTCAGCTGTATTCATGGAGTCATTCTTTTCACTAATCATTCATAGTAATAATGGCAGCATAAAAGAAGTCTTTTTTAGGAAAGTCCGAAAGATGACAAGAAGGAAAACAAAATTCCTATCATTCTACCACGGGGGCGTCAGTGGCAAACCAATATTATATCACGTGCGTTCACATTGGGGCATTAAAAATGGAAAAATCACAAAATAATATATTGGGGTTATAATGAGGGCCTAAAAGGGTTTTAATATACTATACAATAATATATATAACATAAGGTATTGTTTATTGGGCCAAGCGGAGTGAAAAAATCGGGCTACATGTGGGAAAAAAATTGGGCGCACTTCACCAGTGGAGGGAAAGAGTTGCATTAAACTTCATGGGCGGAGGGAAAGAGTTGAATTTTGGAGCTGCAACCACACTGCAAGCCACCTGCTTCTATCTTCTTTCTTCTTTCTTTCTTCCTGTAAGCTTATTTTTCGGCAGTTTCATCTTGGCGTTTTAGGCAGTTTCATCAATGGAGGAAGTAGAGGAGCCGAGGACGAATCTCCAAAAGATCGTAAGTACTGTAAAAGGCAAACCCATTTTATTATTTTTTATTTTTTGTTGCTTTATAGGGATTTATTAGGCGGTTTGCAGTGAGGCAATACTATAGCAACAAATGCTTCCTTTTTCTCTAACTACTAAGCAAAAAGGAAAAACCTGAGCCAATTACCTGAGAGACATTGGACATGTTACAAAGTCGAGCAGAGCGGTGTTATGGTTGCGCAACACATCAAGAATGAGCCAAACAAATTGTGTGTAGGGTTTCCAATGGGGTAAATCCTCCACAACTTTCTAAACACCGATTCTGGGTTATTTACATACATATATAGGCCCATTTGTTTGTAGTCGATTGATTACTAAAATTTCATGGGATGTTACCCATTACCCTAATAATTACAGATTGATATTTGATGCTTGAATGCTTGATTATCCGTGGATTATCCTGGGTATCTTTCTATTTTTTATTGTTGATTTTTTTCCTCGGCAGCACCACAAGTAGCAGAGTTTCTTCTGCTTAGGTGATATGTCCTAGGAGTAGGAATTGTTGAGGGTGGGTTGTAAATAGATGTTTGAATTTTTAGAATGTAGAGTAAATGTAGACATCACAAATGTTGAGATCTGAAAATGGAGAAATATTGTCTCTTATTTTTCATTTTCTCCAGTACAACTCCTTGCTACAAGCATGATTTTGACTAAAAGTACCTCTCATCACAACATCTTAGGCAAATAGGGTTTCACCTTTCAATGGTTGTTTTTCCTGTGAAGATGGATCATTTGTGAAGCCTGACTTATTCAGGATAAGTGTAATGCTTATGGACTTTAACATAAACACTTAGAAGATTGATATTTGATGCCTGAATGCTTGATTATCCGTGGATTATCCTGGGTATCTTTCTATTTTTTATTGTTGATTTTTTCCTTGTCAGCACCACAAGTAGCAGAGTTTCTTCTGCTTAGGTGATATGTCCTAGGAGTAGGAATTCTGTCACAATTGCCAGGAACTTTCGTGAGGCCTTGTATCGATAAAATTCAGCTAGCATTAGAGTGCATTAGAGCCTTTTAGAGTTGAATAATGGTTTACCTCTCTTGTGTGATAGATTGTGTCACATTACAGCTTTTTGGATTCGCATGTCTGGTTGACCCCTATAGTCTGATTGTAGTGGTGCCACCTCAAGCTTTCTGGATTTGAGTATTGGTCTGAACCCTATAGTGTGATTATAGTTGTGTCACATTAAAGCTTTATGGATCTGAATATTGGTTTGACCCCCTATAGTCAGATTGTAATTGTGTCAATTGTGGGTGTTTCTTTTGTGTTACATTAAAATATTGGTTTGAAACTTTGAATCCTATAGTCAGATTGCAATTGTGTAAATTGTAGGTGTTTCTTTTTTTTTAATGTTTGGTTCCTAGCTGGTTTTGTTTGCTGATTTGTTTAGTCTGGATTTTTCTACTTAAAAGCATAACTATAATTTTATGAATTGTTGATGCCCTATATCACCTGATCTCTCTTAACATTCTCATTCTCCTTAGATACTAGTAGAGCTACTTTGGTGTCCCCTCTACTCCCAATCTCTATCCAGTAGAAACTCTTTAGTCTAGCCCATTCCCCAGAAGAGATTATCAGACACATTATTGATGATTTCATAATGATTGATTATTCAGGCTCCTCATCTGGTCCATATCATGGTGAGAGACTCTTCAACTAATTTGAACTTTTTTTGTTTTGATTGCACTTGCTAGTTTTGTCTTTCTTTAGAGGGGCTTTCATTACTGCATGAGTGAAGTCTTTTACAGTTTAGTCTTTGACCTGTCTTTGGTCACTAGTGGACTGTAAGTCTTTTTTTTTGTCATCTTTTGTGCCTGGTGGTCTGATTTACATTTCTCACTTTTCCCAGAATAACTATATGTTGATGAATGTAATTTTGACAAGTTGGCTAATCTTGTTTTAAATCTAGGCTTTACTCTCCACCTGCAGAATGATTATGCAATCTCACTCTCTAGAGGGATGTATTTTTATTGGCAATAGAGCTGCATATTTCATCTGGACTATTTTCATTTAATTATTTTTGAGTAAGTGCAGGTGGGAATTTGTGAATTTTGGATTTTGGACTAGGAACTTATATATAATGCAGGCCAAAGCACAGAAATGTCATACCATATTTAGAAATTTCTGCTGTGAGCTGATTTTGGATTGAGTTTTAGATGAAAACCTTATATAGGTTTTATGAAATATTATAGAGTTAAATTTTAGGTGCAAAATTTTGAGAAAATATATATCTAGTTGTAGAGTCATTTGACTAAAATTCAGATGTAAAATTCCCGAGGACATATCATGAAGCACATGGACAACATCTCCTTTCTAAATGGCTTAGGGATCCAATGCATTATTTATTTGAAGGATTTCTAATATATATCAAAATTTAGAACAAATGTCCGAACCTAGTACAATATGACATCCTTTTTTAAACAAGAGAGATGGAATTGTCTTTGTAGGCCCAGAGTTATACAACTAATTAATGTACTAGAGAGATGTAATATTTTGATGTCGTTAACAATTAGACAAGAGGACTCAAGCTTATGCGTAAATTTCCTATTGGTGTCATTCAGTTGCAATAGGGAATTTATACAAATATAAAATTAGATATGTTATGTTTTGAAGCTTGATAGGATTGCCCCATGGTCCCAACATTTTGCAGCCATGTTAAGTAATGGCAAGCTGTACTTTTTTAATATGTTAAGTTAAAGTTGAGTGCTAATAAATTGTAACATTCATAATGCTACAAAGTTAAAGGGACATATATACTCAATTGAAATTCAAAATACATATTCCATTCTAGTAAAATATGGCATCCTTTTATAAATATGAGGCATGTGAACATTATTTCAAATGCTTTGTTGGTATGGGTACACACTTTTTTTAACATGCAGGGATCTATGAACTTCAATGTTGGAGGCCATTGAACTTGGTTAAAGCACATATTCTACTACCCTATGTCTATTGGGGTTTGAACCTAGGTTGTTTGATGGCAATGCTTTGTCTCAACCATTAGACCACAAGGCGATGAACAATAGGCTTTCAAATGTTACAACATAGTTTAGTGTTCGTTCCCCCAGTTTCATGCAAATGGAAGATTTATTTTTGGTCAACTGGTATTTTATATTCGATGCTTGTTTTATAGATGTTTCTGATAACCTTACAACTGCTATTTCTTTTGGTCAAATGGTTATTTTATGTTTATATGTTTGATTCGTGGATGTTTCAGATAATCTTACAACTGTTGGTGAATCATTGTTGAGAATAGTTTAATCCCCACATTTTCCTAGGACTAACTCTTATTTATCATTAATGTGATTATTTGTTGTATTATTAGGTTATGGTTCAAGCAAACCTAGTCAACTTTGATATGCAGGCTCAATAACCCTCTTGGGGAGTGCACCCTACTTATGTCGGCTCATAACTCGTCTTGGGAGGGCACCCAACTTGAGTTGTGTATAAACTATTAAATACACTACTCAAACCTCATTTGTAAATTATGTTTTGATCATTGAGCCAATCCTCTCTAATATAAGTGTTTTAAGCCTACAAACACTACATCTTTGACATTCTTTTGTGGTTGGCATATCTTTCTTTTTATGTGCAATTGTGCATCTCATGTGTAGTGCACTCATGCTTGGGCATTTTCTCTATGTTGTGCACTATTTTAATGTTGTTTTTTCTCTATTTTTGTTTGCTACAGGGTTTTGTGTCAGTGTTTCGGTTCCATGCAATCCCCTCTTCCTATTTGTGACCTCAACAAGGTAGCAAAGTGGGTGTGAACATTTTATACCTTGTTCACTGTTTGTTTTTATTCTGTGGGTCATAATGTTATGATCATATTTTGGTGTCCATAAGAGAACCAAATCAAGGGAATGTTAGGGCTGTTTATTCCATGATGTTTTGTTGTATGGAAAAGACCTTTTTCTATGGCTGTTAGAGCTTGTTTTTTTCCCTTGTTCACTGTTAGTTTTTATTTTGTGGGTCATAATGTTGTGATCATATTTTGGTATCCATAAGAGAACCAAATCGAGGGAATATTAGGGTATTTTATTCCATGATGTTTTGTTTTCTGGAAAAGACCTTTTTCTACGGTTGTTAGAGCTTGTTTTCTGCCCTTGTTCACTATTAGTTTTTGTTCTGTGGGTCATAATGTTGTGATCATATTTTGGTGTCCATAAGAGAACCAAATGAAGGGAATATTAGGGTTTTTTATTCCATGATGTTTTGTTATCTAGAAAAGACCTTTTTCTATGGCTGTTAGAGCCTGTTTTCTGCACTAATTACATAGATTTGTCCATATTTTTTTTTTCCTTCACTTTGGTTGTGTTTTATTGCTTTAAAGTTTAGAGGATGCTTCGACATAATTTTTAAACTGCCAAAACTTTACAGATATACGATTACCAACTTGAAGTTGAGTGGAAACAATAATAGATCTTGGTTTTTAGTCTTTTGCAAAAATATTCATAGAGTCATGACCCTAGAAACAATATAGATGGTTTTCAACATTGAAATTGAGTACACTTCAAAATTAAAACCAATGTTTACAGGATTCATTTCACATATTTTGTGAGAATAATTTTTGTGTGTGGTTGTTACTGGTGCATTTGTTAAAGTGGACAGGTGCAGGGGGTTATTAATACTCATTAAAAATCACTAAGACTTGTGGATGATTAATTTTGATCATTTTGTTAATTAACAACACAGAATATTGCACCAAGTTTTTGGATAGTGGGGATGCAGAAATAGGGAACCACGTCCAGGGTATGTGTCGAGACTTTCCCCAACCCCAAATTTTAGAAAATTTCATGGAAATGTTGGGGACCACATCCAAAATCCTTTAGAAAAAGGAGACTTTAAAAATATGAAAATAATAACTAGTCACAAACATGAACATAGATTAGTGCCTAGATGACAGACTGGTAGAGAAGCATCAACACTAGTTTATAGTAGTTTGTGTGTCCTTAGAAATTCCACGCGTTGTTGAGGACTACATGGTTAAGGGTATTCTTTCAATCAAAATGGATTGTTGGATGAGATGTAGTGCAACAGGGTGTGGCTTTGATAGAAATTGACATCCCTTTTCTTGATATTTCACTCTCGAATTAACTACTCACATTCGAAAACCAGATTTGTGTAGCCTAAAAAAGGTATTTGCTAAGGATTTCCTTGTGCCACATGGTTCGACCCTTTTCCATCATGGCTAGTGAGATATCTACAACAAATTTTATGGCTAGACTTCAACCCAAGAGCTTGGTTGTGCATTGATCAATTCTCCCATGGCATAGCGTAACTACCAGATGCCCCAAATATTTTTCATTGGAAGCTTTCCCTCCGTTTCTGGAGAACCTGGGTTTCATGTTGGTCTTTAGGGAGTCATTTTTAAGTAAATTCACTTTCAATATCCAGTGTTGAGGCCAACTTAGTGTAGAAGCGATGAGGAAATGTGTGTGAGAGAAGGATGATGATGCAAAGCAATATAGAAAGCTACGTGACAACTCAAAAGAGAGGCATACAATCAATGTGACATTTTAAGTTTAGGATTCTCTATAGCATAACAAAGCCATGTACAATGAAAGGAAGCGAGGAAAGAATATCCCTTACCCATTGTGGTTCGCACAACCTTCTTTGTACCTCCATATGCATCCATAGGGTCCCTATGATCTGCAATGTGTTGAGATAAAAGAAAGTAATGTTAGCTAGATCTTCCTTCTCTTATTGCATCATTATTCTTGAAAATAAAACATCATTTGGAGAAGATAAAATGGTCTAGGGACCACAAAGTAGAGGCATGGTCTCTAACAGAAATAAACCAAAGCATACAGTCTCGACTCTCCTCAGTCCCAATGGAAATGAAAACCCTTTTTCACAAATTCACCATCGAAACTTTGTTAAATTATGATGCTATTTTTTAAACTGATATGCTCTATAACCTGTGCGTTTCAAGGTCTCCTCCTTGTCTAGGAAGTGGCGTTATCCATTTATCAACCTACTTCTATCGAAAATAGAAATATGTATCTCAAAATATAATTGACAAAAGTACCTTGGTGGATTTGACATGACAAAATACAAACATTCTTGCTCGAAGGAAGGCTACATTTTCCAAAGAAAGAAAATATTTTTAAAGAGGAATCTATTAAGCCATTTGTAGAAACATTTTGGAAAAATTCCACCATCGCTTGTAGTAAATATCGAGTTGGGTTTCATATGCTTTGAAGACAAGTGTGGAAACACAATTCAAAGCACACACTAGGTGCCCATAAGCAAGAAGATATTTTAGTTTAACCTTCAGCTAAAAAAACCTTTCAGATTTAGCTCCAGTCCTTATAAGGCACTTTTTTTCTCAGCCTATATATTTTAAATGTTCTCAGTAAAAACCATTAATTTATTTAGATTGGAGACTTATACTTCTTTAAGATATTTCTCAAAGTTAATTCTGGAGCACAAGAATCATGTGTCATAGTAAATTCTCTAGAAAATCAACGTTTTCTCTTCTCTGTTTTAAAATTAGAAATTAGTAAGTTTGAAATCCATATTAGTTAAAATATGCATTTCCTCCACCAATTCTAGTCCTCTCTGGAACTGTATTCTCTCTGACAGTCTCATGTAAAAGGAGAATAATCTCAGATTATATCAGATTGCCATGTACTTTTTTATTATTATTAAAAAACTGAATAATAAAACTTTTTTTTTTTTAAATATCCATCCATTGTGAATATTTTTGTTAACCCTGCAAGCTTCTCTTGTACCATGATCATTGACATCGACAACAGTGTGCATATAAGTGTCATAATTTGCTGGTGTAGACTTAAAGGAGAATGTTGGTGCCTAATAACAATTGAGTGAGTGCATAATAAGTATGAAGAGAAGTTTTGAATCATGAGCTTCACAAACTCAAGATTGATAACTTCCTCAAATCTGCTACTAAACCATTTGATAGTGACTCTACAACCATATATTAATAATAAGCTATGATTAAATATGAATGCCAAGTCAACAACCCACCCATGTTAAAACACATAATGCCTTACAATATTGAATTGTAATTTTCATTAAGTCACCTTAGCCTATTTCTCTTTAGGTAAAATACAGGGAGAGGGACCGATGTGTATGCCCATACTAAACTAGAATATTTGTTTAATGACAATTTAAATATCGAGTTTCACCAATATAAGATTCGATGAAAATACACGAGATTCTTTACAAATACAATATTAGTTAGTAGATACATAAAGTATTCCATGAAAATATGAATGTTTTTTGGAAAATGGAGCAAACCAATCCACTTAGGCATGCATTACAATTTATATGAACTTTTGAAAGCTAAAAGAAGTCTTGACCTAAATCTATGGTACAAAGAACAATTGAAGATCAAATTTTCAGAGTGTATAATTGTATAATTGCATTATTTGTATCATTGTACATCTATGGAATGATGCCTATCTTGTTAAAGGATTCAATTAGGGCTAAAACTTAAAGTGAAAAGAAGAAAATGATGGTTATTTTTGTGCAATGATACAACACTAGAAAATCCTAATGTTGTTTCCATGGGTCAAACAACAAGTACTCCATTCATTCACACACTTCCATTTTCACCAACTAAACAATTGCCATTTTCTTCTGCTTGTGCTATGTCACTAGTAGTCTTCTCATGCAAAAAAATATTGAAGAGTCCTTGGCCCTAAAGAAAGGAGAAGAAATTTTTTCTTCTATTGGCAATTCTTGCAGCCTCATATGTTTTTCTATTTCTTCCTGCTAAAACTGCACTTAGTACATTTTGAATCAAGGTGGTTCATCCAAATAGTGCATTTTGAATCAAGGTGTTTCATCCAAATAGTAATACTTCTTCATGTTTTTTTGGAGCCTTGAATTGAAATTTCATACCTTGCATCCTTGCTCTTTGTTTTATAATAACCAATATGCTTGTTGAATTTTACTTACTTTTTCATTTATTTATGTGCAAAAAAAGATGGAGTTGTTTTATAAAATTGCTACAGTGAAGAAAATTCTATCATTGGCATGGTCAAGTGTTGAGAAGGTTGTACATTTTCTGAAATTCGTGATGAAATTGTGGATGATGAAATCGTTGGATACCCTTTTGATTTTATCCAGGTTGGAGCAAGTTTAAATCCAAAGTAAGAGAAAAAATGGAAGGTTTGTACAACACTTTTAGGAATCAAGAGGAAACTAGGCACATTTGATGTGGAAAAAGAGTGTTCAAATGTAGTGGAAACAATACCAATATTTGAAACATTGAAGTGAATGTGGAGGGAGCTATGCATAAACAACCAAGAGTTGAAAATATGTCTTTGTCAGTGGAACAAGCCATAGTTGTTGATCCTAGTGTATTGGCATCTTAGGAAAAAAGTTAAAAGTTTAATGGAAGAGTTTGTCAATGAGAAAATTAGTCTCAAAGTATATTCAGAAAAGGGAGAATCTAAAATAAAGATCCATTGTGAAATTTGTGGCATTGATTATGGAACAGGTGATGTATCCTTGGCAGCGTGAACAACACGCAACTTCAAAAACCATCATATGAAAACAGGGGCCCATCAACAATGCCTATCAATTCCAAGTGGTAGTGAAATTCCTTCATGTAATGAAGTACAATAGACAGTGATGGTTGGAGATAAATTTCATATTGATCAAGCAATCAAACTTCTAGATGATTTCAACAAGACACAAGAGCGTAATTTGTTCAGGGTGGTGGAAGCAACACTTGCAGGTTATAAGGACATGAAAAAAGTGAGAGTGGAATGTACATGATGCAATAAATGGTTTTGTTTAGTGCCAACAAGTGGTAATATTGTTAGTTCTCTAAATGAACACATGAAATGAAAGAAGCACACTGCTACTACTACAAATGAGGGTTCACATGAGGAGATTGGGTTGAGGAGTGGCACAGTTGGGAGACCCAAAAAGCCTACCAATGATAAGTCCCAACAAAGTTTGACTAGGTTCTTGGTCCCATTATCACCATCAGTATTACATAGGGGTCCTACAAGTGTGGATCCTTTTACTTCAGGTGTGTTAATTAACAACTTAAACTAAACTTGAATATGAATTCGTGTTATATTTTATTTATCTTACTTCAAACTTATTTGTTTGTTGTCATCTTATTACAGCTCAATTATCTCCCTTGTTACTACAATGTTGGGGGTATTGGTATCCTTATATTGATAGAAATGGGGAGAGATTGGAAATAAAGGTCCTAATGGATGATCAAAGGGGTGGAAAATTATGGGCCATAGAGAAGCATACCAAGATCATGTTATGTTATGAGGGTATTGAATGTCATATTGATGGTACATATTGGCATATTCATTGCCAAAGGGCTTCTGAAACAAGGATCCCATTTGATTCATTAACATGCAACTTTTGTAAGTTGGTTCTAGAATGTGATGACTTCAGGATGTGATTATATCGTGAATCAATGTGCACCAATAAAAGAAGTGAAAGAGATACAGGAAAAGGTAGAAGACTTGACTATTTGACTCACAATGAATTGAACAATATTGCAAGGGTTACAAACGCTAACCATAGATCAACAATGCGATCTCTTTGGTGGGAGAGAACAAAGGTCGCTATAGTCTCTATTAGAATGAGATCCCTAAAGGAAAAGTTGTTTGAATTAACAGAAAGGAAGGATGTCTTTAGGTTTTGCAAGGATGTGTGTGAGGCATGTAAGAAAGGAAAATTATAAGGTAAATATGTAGTTTGGGAATTTGTTAAGGATATTTTTCATAACTTGATGCATGCAAAAGTAGGGAGAAGGTATAATACATCCACAAAATCCCTTTATGAGATGATCAAGTTATGAGGATGTCCTAGATTACATAGCCTTATTAGCTTGAATCTGGATGGTCCTTCAATATCTATGACTTTAAGTTAAGTTAGAAAGTCATTAGCATATATCCTAGGGGAGCATGAGCATATTTTTGAGGTAGTAAAAAAAGTTTATGCTTCTTATAAAGCCAAGTATGGTATAGATGCGATCCAAAATGGATCTTGGATACTCTCTCTAAAATTATGCCAAAGATTAAAATCTTGTGAAGATCAAGCTTATCAGAGGAATCCGCATGACAATTGCAATTTGTGATCAACACAGATCAATGAGGACCATCGATCAAGTGCGCAGATCGTCGGCCCATGGTAGCGTGCGCTGTCGCAAATCGGAAATGTAAGAGATAATTTCAGTCAACGGGGGACAATTCCGATATGGTTGCATATTGCAGGGAAAACCCCTCAAAGAAGGAAAAGCCCCGAGTGGCCGGATCTGAAATAATGGTAAAATATGGAAAAATAGCGTTCCAATTCCATTAGAAATGGGGTCCCACAAAAAACCGGTAGAATATTGGAAGGGCTTCGAGCAGTAAGCGGTTTCAACTGAGTCTCACCCAATGCCACATAATGGGTGCCACACGTCCGGCGGAAGAGAGAGAAAATTGCTCACATGGGACGGGTAAACGTCATATTACATATCCGCCCGATATGGATGATGACCGTTGGATTTGGAGGCTCCAGATCAACGGCGGAGATGCAATTCGATGGATGACCGGATTTGACGAGGTTAACAGGCATAGTTGTATAAGATTTGAAGTCCGACGTGGATGATGCATTGGCAGAAGGTTGTGTTTGCGGGTATTCTTGGAGTTAACGGAAAAAACGATCATTTTGAAAACGTCCAATAAAATTGACACTTAGTTCATTATGAAATAGGTGGTCACCTCCCTGTGAGGCGTTATACAATGACAATTACACGAAATAGATGGATTCAAACGGACAGAGGCAGGGGAACCAAAAAGTCGGGAAGTGGAAACGAACAGGTGAGAAAGCAGATTGGCTTTAAAAGCCACGAACTGACAAAGAGAGGGGGGCAAGAAAAGCAAGTAAGAAGTAGAGAGAAGAAATAAGCCAGGAGCTGACCTGAAGGCAGCGCCGAGCCAGAGTTAAGAAAGACACAGAGAGAGTCAGAGAGTCTGTGTACTCCAAAAGGCTAGAGAGGTTCAAGCGAACTCCTCTGCATATCTATCGTGCACTAAGCCTCAGATTGAGCTCGTACTATTGTAATCAACAGAGGTAGAGAGTCAGTGAGGAGAGTCTGTGTGCTCGAAAGGAGACTTGGGGGATCCAAGTACAGTCTTACTGATTTGTATCTATTGTGAGAGACTTAAATTGAGCTCACTATGGTAGAAAATCTGCTTTGAAGATATAATAGAGAGCCAGAGCCAGAAAGCCGAGTGCTTCAGAGCCAGGGATGAGATGGTAAAGTAAGCCCATCGTGTTTTGTGTAAACCGATGGAGTTGAGTCAAAGACTCGTAAAAGAACTGTTGCCATAATCCCAGAGAGCCTAGTTGAGTTGAACAGAGCTCACGGAGATGTAGCCCAAGAGTTTTGGGTGAACTCCTAATTAACTTGTTGTTATGTGTGTGCTTTACTTGCTGCATTATTTACTGTTCTTTGTATCTAAAATATCAGCATAAGCAACATAATTTAAAGCACTTAACAGTAAAAAATAAACATAAGCATACACCTATATTTTCAAGTATTTCTTAATTCTGCATTGGTTAATCATTAAGACTTGGGAAAATTTAAAGCTTTGGAAGTGGGAGAGGTTCTTGTAAGTTAGACAAGAAGCCTAAGAGCTCCATTTGCAGATCAGGTGGTATCAGAGCTTAAGATTGATTAACCCCACCTTCAAGAAGGTGATATGAAAGCTGGTTATACCAGAGCAAGTGTTATCATATCAGAATGCTTGATTGACAGGGTAAAGATTTCTTGTCTAAAAGGTGTTTGGGCAGTCAAGGATTGATTGTCTGATTGTTTGTAAGCTTATTTGCAGAATGACTATTGTTTGAGTTTGCAGAGGCGAAGGGAAAGCTATTGATAGCTCAGTCTAGGAAGGACAAGAAGGAAGAAGGGCTGAAGGCATTATTCTGATCCCAAAGGACCTCAAAGCAATCCTTGAAGCACAAGAGGTTTGTTGCAAAAGGTTGCTTGAATAAGTTCTTTGTTAATCTTGTTTGAAGTTCTTTTGTTCATTTTCATAATGACAACTTCTACAAGTGAGTCCTCAAATTCTTCTTTCTTCCCAAGCTTCTTTGATGAAGACATGAAGCAAGACTTGTTCATCATGATGGATATGGTGAGAGAAATGTATGAAGATGGAAGTAAGAGCAGCATACTTAAAGAGGAGTTGAACTCCATGGAGGAAGAGAAGCATATGCTTTCTGGTAAATTGCAGGAAATGGAGAGGTAACTTCATATTGCGAATATGAACCTGAAAAGGATGCATGAGTTGGAGTCACAACTCCTTATTTCCAAAGAAGCCTTGGTCAAGTATCAGCTTGAAGAAGAGGTAAACCATTCCAGTTTGTCTTCAAATTCCTCTGAGAATACTTGTATTGGTTTTTTTGAGAAACATACTAAAGTCATAGGTTCCAAGCTAATGTCCAAGATGGGCTATGAAGGAAAGGGCTTGGGAAAGCATGAAAAAGGTATTGTTGAACCAATAATGGTTGAAGAAAGGCCTAAATATTTGGGTCTTGGCTATGGACAGTCTTATGGAGAGAATTCCAAAGCTGCCACGAAAGCCAGTGAAACAGTCCCAAGAAGGAGTTTCATTTCATGTCCTCTACCTCAAAAGTGTGAAGGTTGCATCCAAGAGGAATGCAATAGCTTGAAACATCAGTTGCAGGATGCAGGTGTTCAGAAGCACACACTTGAACCAGAGAGTTGGGGAGAATCTAACAAACTTGAAGAGTTTGATGGTGTTCCAAAGGGAGCCACTTCTTCATTTGCTTCACCTCCTCATGAAGGCAATAAAGGTGAAAGAGGCAGGTATAAATCTGGTTCTAAACAAATTCCTTTTGATTTTGCAAAGCATGATGAATTTCCACATAAGTATGGGAAAAGAGTTGCATGTTCCTTTTGTGGTTTGGATAACCATGATGTTTCTAGATGTTGGAAGAAAATGGCCGCATATAGGAAGCATAAGAAGGAAAAGAAGCAAGAAGCCAAAGGTCCATTGGACAAGGAAAATCATGCTATCAAGAGGATGCACATGCAGTGCACTTATTTCCATAAGCAAGGACATCTTGCTGCAAAGTGTTGGACACTGAATCCAACAATGCTTCCACCAAAGCTGAAGAAAGTGGAAAGAGAAAATGGCAGAAATGGAAGTGAGGATTCCATGAATGATGTGTCTCAAAATGATTCACATGTTGATGCTGATGTGCAGACAAAGGAAAGGCCTTTGAAATGGATTGGTAAGAAATGGTTAGAGTTCTTAGCCAATTAAAGATTGCATGTCTATTGATGCATCTGTTTGCATTTCTTTGTTGATGGGGTGCAAGTGGCAGGTTTTTACCAAGATGGTGAAGGGAAAAAGGTTGAGTAGGAGACTCACTTTGTTGCTGTAACATTATGTTCATTTCAGCTTCGAAAGTACAGTGTACTTAAGCGAGGGTTGAAGGATGAAATGCATGCATGAGAATGATGTGCATGAACACAGGGATGCTGATGATTTCCTTGTATTTGAACATGTATGTGTAATTAACTTGCAGGGTTGATTACTTTGTTTTAAGTATGCATGTGATGTTGACTTGGGAGAAGTTAACTTGGTCTCCAAGATGGAGATAACGATGAAGTGTTCATCTTTTGAAAAAGAGTCCTAATGGTCTTTTTCTACATGCTTGACTTGAAGGATCATTTGTTTTTAAAGGCATGTTTTGTGGGCTTGTTATCTAGTCCATCATTTGTATGCAGATATAAGACTTGGAGGTGTTCACAAGATGTGAAAACTGTTTCTTTGTTGAAGCAGGGGTTAGTCCATCCATTTGTTGTTTGTATGCCTGTTGTTGTTAACATTTGTTGTTGGCAGCCTTTCAAACATGTACAAATGAAAGTTTTGTGAAGCAGATGTACTTCACATTCGTTTGAGCCACCTTGGATCAAGATCAAGGCAAAGAAGCTCAAACCACCTTCTATGACCGTTTCAATAGATGTTCTATAGGAGGGCTAGGAGGAAGACAGTTCTTCCCGAGACGACCAACCCATCCAAGAAGGGAAGTGGTCAAAGAATTTGGTTCAGAGGCACTATGCAAAGGTAAGTGTAGGGAGGCTGAAAGAAGAGGGTTTTGTTACTCTCAATTACTGCTCAGATCATTATATCAGTCTTTTGGTGGACCAAAAGTTCTTTTAGTGGGAAGGTGTGATCCAAAATGGATGTTGGATACTCTCTCTATAATTATGCCAAAGATTAAAATCTTGTGAAGATCAAGCTTATCGGAGGAATCCTCATGACAAGTTCAATTTGTGATCAGCGCGGATCAATGAGGACCATCGATCAAGCGCGCAGACTGTCGACTGATGGTAACGCGCGCTGTCGCAAATCAACAAAGTCAAAGATAATTTCAGTCAACGGGGCACGATTCCGATATGATCGCATATTGCAGGGAAAACCCTCAAAGAAGGAAAAGCCACGAGCGCCCGGATCCGAAATAATGGTAAAATATGGAAAAATAGCGTTTCGATTCCATCATAAGTGGGGTCCCACGAAAAATCAGCAGAATATCGGAAGGGCTTTGAGCAATAAGAGGTTTCAACTGAGTCTCGCTCGATGCCACACAATGGGTGCCACACGTTCAGCGGAAGAGAGAGAAAATCGCTCACATAGGACAGGTAAACCTCATGTTACTTATTCGCCTGATGTGGACTATGACCGTTGTATTTGAAGGCTCCAGATCAATGACAGAGACGTAATCCAATGGATGACCGAATTTGACGAGGTTAACGGGCAGAGTTGCATAAGATTTGAAGTCTGACGTGGACGATGCTTTGGCAGAAGGTCGTATTTGCAGGCATTCTTGGAGTTAATGGAATAAACGGTCATTTTGAAAATGTCAAAGAGAACTGATACTTAGTCCGTTATGAAATAGGTGTCCGCCTCCCTGTGAGGTGTTATACAATGATGATTATGCAGAACAGAGGGATTCAAATGGACAAAGGCAGGGGAACTAGAAATGAACAGTCAGAAAGCATATTGGCTTTAAAAGCCACGAACTGACAGAGAGAGAGAGGGGGGCAAGAAAAGCGAGTAAGAAGCAGAGAGAAGAAATAAGCCAGGATCTGACCTGAAGGCAGTGCCGAGCCAGAGTTAAGATAGAGACCGAGAGATTCAGAGAGTCTGTGTACTCCAGAAGGCTTGAGAGGTTCAAGCGAACTCCTCTGCATATCTGTCATGTACTGAGCCTCATATTGGGATCGTACTATTGTAATCAATAGAGGTAGAGAGTCAGTGAGGAGAGTCTGTGTGCTGGAAAGGAGACTTGGGGGATCCAAGTACAGTCTTATTGATTTGTATCTATTGTGAGACTCAAATTGAGCTCAATATGGTAGAAACTCTGGTTTGAAGACATAATAGAGAGCCAGAGCCAGAAATCCAAGTGCTTCAGAGCCGGGGATGAGATGGTAAAGTAAGCCCATTGTGTTCTATGTAAACCGATGGAGTTGAGTCAAAGACTTGTAAAAGAACTACTGCCATAATCCCAGAGAGCCTAGTTGAGTTGACTAGAGCTCACGGAGATGTAGCCCAAGAGTTGTGCGTGAACTCCTAATTAACTTGTTGTTATGTGCTTGCTTTACTTGCTGCATTATCTATTGTTCTTTGTATCTAAAATATCAGCATAAGAAACAAAATGTAAAGCACTTAACAGTCAAAAATAAACACAAGCATACACCTATATTTTCAAGTATTTATCAATTCCGCATTGGTTAATCATTAAGACTTGGGAAAATTTAAAGCTTTGGAAGTGGGAGAGGTTCTTGTAAGTTAGACTAGAAGCCTAAGAGCTCCATTTGCAGATTAGGGCCCAATTCCTGTATTTCTCGCTGAAGATGAAGCAATTATGAAAAAATATGTTAGGTGGGTAGCAAAAAGTGATACACTGGTGGGGTTTCGTGGTATGAAAGAAGAACATCATGCTAATCACATTTATTGGTGAGAGTTGGTGACAGAGCTATAGGCTATGAGATTATAACAAATTCTTTTAAGAACAATAGGTTCAATGAAAATTTTATTTATCAACAATGGGGAAAGGTAGAATCTATGTGGAATAAACACATGGAAAATAATTTGGGACCTATTGTTGGTCATTCCTCAGATGGGGATAGCAGAATAAGACAACTTGGGAAGGGTGGAGGCTAACTGGGTTGTAAAATGGTTACAATGCAACATGATTGCATGACCAAGATTACATCCACAATGGAAAAAAGCTAGTGAATCCTTTGTTTAGTAGTCGACGAAAATTGGTTTTAGGAAATGATTACATAAGTTTTGGTCATGTCAAAATGGTTTATCACACTTTTAAAGTGGATGATCACAAGCTTAAGGGTGAAGATATAGAGAGGATGGATCAACAAAATTGGGGATCCGCAAAACGCATTGCTTCAAGGCATGTTCAAAGGTGTTTGAAAGAGTTGATAAGTACACCAAGTGGAAAGTTAGAGAAGACACTAGCTACAAAGACTTATCTAATGATTGTTGTTGACTACATTGACATCTTTATGTCTCATAGTTTGAGCCTTTGGGAAAGGGTGCGAAATGCTTCACGAGTTCATCATTTCTTCACATTATGGTTATGTTGGGTACAGAAACAATCTCATACTAATGTCAACATAAATTTCATCAACAGAGAAGCATATCAAGATGTGAAAATTTCTTGCCATTTTGCAGTTTTGTTGATGAGATTGTTTCGAGATCATTACTCTAACTTTCCATGTGTTTTGCACTTGACTGGGTTAGATGTATGTGAGAACTTATTTAGTAAAGATGGTGGGATTGTTGGAGTGGAGAGGACCTATGATTTCACTGACTTGCTTCATGTTGTTGGAACCCTTAATAGAGTTTCTGAAGAAGAATCAAATCCCCAAGGGCTTCATTTTAATAAATATCATAAGAAGCAAGAAAGCATTTGGAATAGATTGCACCAAGAAACAATACAAAACATTGATATATTGTCGCAATATGATTCAATATCCACAAATGCTAAAATTGTAGAAGCCCTTAAGATTGGATTGAAGGATTCACAAGACATTTTATCAACTCTTGGAATGCAACCAAAAAATTACACTCAATCTTCTTGGTGGGTTAAACCATGGATAGAGGATCAAAATTATCCAACATTCCAAATTGTGGATGAAGTAGTTGATGCTTCTCCACCGAGTTGTTCCAACTCTATATTCCAATCTTCATCATCATTGGTACACAATGAAAGTGAATTGCAAATAATGGAAAGTGAGTGGAGACACGAGTTGGATGAAATTTTAGATTCCATTGATGAAAATGGAAGAAAAACGATAAAGCCAATGGTGGATCTTGATGGTAAGGATATGTTTAAAGCATGTTTGGTTAGTCAGTTGAATGGAAATCCAACATTATCCAAAGATAGGTTGACAAAAGTGAGAAAGGAGGTCTACTTTAGGCGAGATGGGAAGGCTCCATAAAAGGGTGTTTCAATGGGCCTTGGAATTGGATGAGATTGTGGGGTGTTGTTTGAAAGCAATTGAATTCCCCCCACTGAACGTACTGCAATAAAAGGTGTTCTTTGAAGTACAAAACAAGGTGTTTCTTGTGGAACGTGGTACATTGGAAGGGTTCAAAGAATAAGGAAGAAGGATGGTAATAGGGTGCTTGATTACCATAATGAAATTGACCTTTTGGATAGATTAGAAATCATCGAGCTTCAATTATGTTGGTATAGTAGAATAAAGGGGCAGCATATGTATAAGTATGATTTGACAAATCATGCTTTTGTACAACTTGAATCTGTTATAGCAATCACAAACTTGTCATACAATGCTAGGAATGATACATAGAAATTAGAAGAATGTGATTACAAACTTTTTTCAGATTTTGTGAAAAATTTGAACAAGGTAGATTTCAAAACATTCTACTTTCTCTTTCCTTATGTATTTGCATATGTTGGATCATTTATAAATAATTATTGGTTGTATTTTTGTTGATTTGTTCGTATGAATCTGATGTTAATTTTGTACTTTTTGGTTTTAGGTCTAGTGAATAGTTCAAATGGTGAATGTTCGGGATAACTCAACCTTTTTTTGCTACCTGCTTTTTGGTGTAAGTTTCTTTCACTAGCCATTCATCCTTTTGTAGTTGTGTTTCATTCAAATGTTAATTTGGTCCCTCTAAAGTTGGTCCATTTAATCATGAAAAACAAGAAGAGGTGGTTCCTTTTTCATGAATATGTTTTGTGGATAAGTATGTGGTTCTTCTCACTAATGTTAACATTTTCCTTGAATTTTTAGATTAATGGTTCGCTTGCTAGAAAGGATATCAAGGATCTGATGGCACGAGCTTTAGTCATGATGGTTTCTTCTCACTCAAGTCAATAGATTTACACCAGAGAAACATCTAGCACATGAAGTTATTTTGAATGTTTATGTGGTAGTTGGCTTTCCTATTTTTTAAATTGGACATATAAATCAGAGTCTATATTTCAAATGTGCCATCAGAGTCTTTTTGGAAGTATTTATGTTTTGTCCATACACATGGGGTCTACAACAGTTAAATTGCACTTGGTTATTATTGTCAATCGAGTCCTCAATCATATTTTGGGCATTTCCTTTCAGTGCTTTCATTAAACAAAATTAACATTAATTACTATCTGTAAAGGCTTTTGGACATGTGATGGTAGTTTGTTTTTAAATTATTTGCAACTTTATTGAGATACGTGCTTCTGGTAGATTGTTTGGGTGATGGCACTTTGCTTTCTTATTTTTGCCTACATTGATATATATGTGTTTGATGGGTCTTGCAATGTGTGTATGATCAAAGGGCTATTTTAAGGTGAATGGTATTTGATTTTTTGCAACTTTTCACAAGAATTTGATAGGGTGAATGGTATGCAAATTTTAATTGATTTTATTTTTCCAAAGAAAGAATGCATATGTTTCTATTTCATGGTTTGGAAAAGGAAAATACATAGGAAAGTGCTTATAACATGATATATCACCTCCAAAAAGGAAAATAAGGCCACTTGGTGGCCACTTTTCACAAACTTTCATACATAATATACCTATGATATCTCACAGGAACATAGCTAGAAGAAAAAAATATGCGTTGTTGAGCGAGGCAGGTTGTCAATGGGAGTTGCATCTAAGACTGATCAAGGGCTTATTCAAAGAAATGATAGAAGCATGTAAGGAAATGATGGCTATAATCAAATCATGCCTTGCTTCTGAAAGTTACAAGAAGTCTATTATTGGCCATCTCAAGAGCATATCTCTCTTCACTAATGGTATTGATGTATTTTCTTAAATTTCAATTTGATTTTATGTTTAAGGTGAGGATCATGCTCAGTTATGGCTTCCTTATCAGTTTTGGAGGGGTTTGATTGTTAAATAGTTACTGAATTCTTTGTGTTTGTCTTTTCAGGAAACCAAAATTGGAATAAAAATAGGGCGGCGAAGCCCAACAGGCCCATGGATAGCAAAAGTATTTTACAGTATTTTGTTGTCCAAACCCATACCAAAACCTAATATTAGCAAATATGTAGTACATATTTATTAGTGTTTGTACGAATATCAATGGCTCTATATGGCTGGTGTAAAACATAGATCGATTTGATAGAGGTTATATGCATGCTCTATGATGTAGTGGTGATGAAATGGTTTATTAGAACATAGTGGAAACTTCAATTTTATAAAGAAGTTTTGATTGTGAGCTTAGCCTCTCTGGTCAAGAATTTTTCTCTAGCCATATGCTTATTCATGCATTTTAAACCCTCTTTTGGTGGGGGTTGATGAACAAAAATGTTGTATGTGACGCTTTGAGTGTGTAATTCTATGTCCACATGTTAAAATTGGCAACTAGTGCAAAACTTCATGTGGGTCATCTTATTCATGGCTGATAATATTTTTATTAGATTCCTCTCGTCGAGAGGTGTAGATTGATATAAAGATCATCCGATTCCGATAAATATTCATTGAGATATGAATTTATTTTGATTATGGAATTATTATCAAGCCAACCTACAACTCATGTAGGCTTAGAAGCCCAACAGTCGCATCTATTCAAACACCAACGTTGTGTATAAATATAAGAGGAATTTTCCTCATTTGGACTCACTACTCTCATGAAATCTCTCTCTCTCTCTACTGCATAGAAAAGAGTCTCTTCTCTACTGTGTAGAAAAGGGTCTCTCCCTCACACATGTGAAGCCGGAAGCTGTCGAAACTGAAGCTGCATCTACAGAAGTAAAGATTGACCTACATGGACTAGAAGATCTCCTCATCTGAACTGCATTGTAGGTTCATCTGAACCTCCTCTGAAAGCCACAACTTTTGGTGGTGGAATCAAGTCAATCCGACGGACGGTTTGTAAGATATCGACTGCCCTAGTTTGAAGCCGGAAGCTGCCGAAACTAAAGCTGCAACTGCAGAAGTAAATATTGACCCGCGTGGACTAGAATATCTCCTCATCTGAACTGTGTTGTAGGTTCATCTGAACCTCCTCTGAAATTCGCAACTTTTGGTGGTGGAATCAAGTCAATCCGACGGATGGTTTGTAAGATATCGACTGCCCTAGTTTGAAGCCGGAAGCTGCCGAAACTGAAGCTGCAACTGCAGAAGTAAAGATTGACATGCGTGGACTAGAAGATCTCCTCATCTGAATTGCATTGTAGGTTCATATGAATCTCCTCTGGAATCCGCAACTTGTGGTGGTGGAATCAAGCCGATCCGACGATTGGTTTGTGAGATATCATCTGCCCTAGTTTGATGATGAAGTCGCTAATGTTGATGCTGCTGATCTAGGGTTTGATACTGCTGATATGAATCAGATTTATTGTACTATTTCTCTCTACTGAATTATTGAAGATAAAATAAGATTTGATCAAAGGGTTTCCCCACACATTGTGGGGTTTGTCCCTGGCTAGCCGCCACATCTTGTGTCTCTTGTCTTGGCTTGTTTTCTGTCAATCGTTTAATGTTCTATCTGCACTTTACTTTATGTACATGTGATTGCTAATCTGTGGAATATAATAAGGAAAATAAGTAAACTATTATAAGCATAAAACATACCTCATATTAACATGGTATCAGAGCTGAGGTGAAGACAAAGCCCGAGCAAGAGCAAGAGAAATCACCGAAGAGAAGATTGGTAAGGCTATCCTAAAAGAACTATGAGGTCCCCATCACTCTTTCCTGCTGAGGACAAGCTCTATGAGAAAGCTTACTATCACGGATGGAAGATGTTTATCGATCTAACCCTTGAGGATCAAGGAGTGTTGGGCCATGTGAGAGGCAATATTGTTGAGCCTCCATCAAATGCATCTGCTGCTTCCAGGATCAAATGGAAAACCGGAGAAGTCAAAACAAGGAAGATCATCTGAGACTCTATCGACAAGCGCTTGGTGGCCTACATCTCTAATCTAGACACCTCCAAGGAAATCTACGATAGACTGGTGAGTTTATTTAAAGTAAATGATGCAAATCAAGTTTTGTTTCTTAGAAATAAGCTGAAGGGAATTAAGAAGGGTAAAGATGAGAGTATGCAAGCATACTTCTTAAGAATCACCAAGATCAAGAATGATCTCCTATCTATTGGGGAGACTATTACTGATAGGGAAATGGAACTCACGACTCTTGGAGGATTACCATCCGAATGGTACGTGTTCAGGACTACTCTTCTGAACAATAATGTAATTCTTGGTTTCGAGGAATTAATGGCTAGATGCATTCAAGAAGAAACAAGGGTGGAAGAAAAGGACGATGTTACATTTGCAATAAAGCAGGTCACTATGCAAGGGAATGCCCTGATAGAAAGGACTCTCACTATGACGATGATCAAAATCCATCTCATGGTAATTGAAGGGATGGAAAATTCAATAGCAGGGATAAAAGGAATGTTGGAAATCAAGGAAGAGGACAACCATTCAAAAAGGCTAGAAATTCAGGGATGTATTAAATGCACCTGACCTCCGAAAAGAACCTGGTATCCATCTCGAAAATGGAAGACAAAGGCTACAAGGTAACCTTCAGCAATGGCAAGGTACGTATATCGAAAAATAATGTTAAAGATGCCTTTACTCTTGGGTTTCGTGTTGATTCATTATATCAGGTCGATGGAAGTCCGCTAGGTGTCATATCTTATGACACATCTCTTCAGTCCAAACTTTGGCATCGGAGGTTTGCCCACCTTCATTATAAAGCTCTACCGGTGTAAGACAAATGGTGACAGGGATGCCCGAATTCCGAGTAGAGAAAGAAGGTGTATGTCCAGGATGTGCCAAAGGAAAGCTCAAAAGGGGACCATTCCCCTCAAGCCAAAGCAAGACCTCCAATATATTACAATTGGTTCACTCAAGCATATCTGAGGCTAGCATTAAGAGGGAGACTACTACACCACATACTCCTGAGCAGAATGGTGTGCTGGAAAGGAAGAACCATACGATTGTGGAAGCTGTCTTTATGGGTAGATGATGTAACAATGCCTGATGTGGAGGAACCCATGGATCTTATTTATCCACCCGAGCCTCCCTCTTCTAGGAAGATACCTTCATCGCTTAGGGGATACTTGATGATGATGAAGGACATGCTACACCTCAAGGAACCTTCCGTGAAAGTAAGAAACCTAACAGGTATCAAGGATACCTGACGAGTATGAGCACAATCATACAAAATGAGCCTTCATCATTCTCAGATGTCGTCAAGCATCAAATATGGAAGGATGCTATGACCGTTATGGAGAATGATGTCTGGGAAGTAGTTCCCAGACCCCAGGACAAGACAATTGTTACTTCAAAATGGCTTTACAAGATAAATATGTAGCAGATGAAAGTACGAAAAAGTATAAGACTCGTTTGTTGCTCGTGGTTTCTCCTAGAAGGAAGGTATAGACTATGATGTGATATTTGCACCTGTTGCCAGATATACGACCATCCGCTCGATCATAGCCCTTATGGCTTCACAAGGATGGAACCTACATCAGATGGATGTCAAGACCGCATTTTTGCACGGTTTGATCAAAGAAGAGGTCTATGTGGAGCAACCCGAAGGATTTGAGATTTATGATTGAAAATATCATGTATGCAGGTTGAAGAAGGCTCTCTATGGGATGAAGCAAGCACCCCGAGCATGGTATGAGGGGATCGATAGCTACTTGATGAAGCTGGGATTCACTAGGAGTGAAGCTCATCCTAACCTTTACTTTAAGGTTGAAGATGACAAGCCTCTCATACTGGTGTTGTATGTGGATGACCTATTTCAAATAGGTGCATACCCTCTCATTCACAAATGTAAGAGGGAGTTGGCTTCTAAATTTGAAATGAAGAACCAAGGACTTGAAGTGTGGCAGAAGCCAAGGGAAATTTTCCTATCTCAAGGAAAATATGTGGTGAAGATTCTGAAAATATTTGGTATGATGGATTGCAAGCCTGTGAGTACCTCAAGGATCTTAACTTTCAGAAGTTATATGGTAGTGATGTCGGACCAGATTTGGGAAATGCCTATGAGTTTCATAAACTCATTCGCATTGATGTTCTTGGTGAACCTCCATCCAAACATATGTTTTGCAGTTAGCATTGTGAGTTCATATTTGGTTGAGCCTCACTCGATTGATGCCAAGAATCTTTTGAGATGTCTTCAGGACACAATCTCTCATGGATTGAGAGACACTACTGGAAATATGAAACTGCATGATGCTAATTGGGCAGGCAGTGTGGTGGACTGTAAGAGCAGTTCCGGGTGCTGTTTCACCTTGGGATTTGCTTCGATATCCTGGATGAGTAGGAAGTAGAAGTCGGTGGCTTTGAGCACCGCCGAAGTAGAATATATTGCTGCGAGCATGGCCTCCTATGAGGCTGCCTGGTTGGGGAAGCTCTTCAGTGAGCTGCTTGAACACATACCACTGTGATTCTCTGTAACAACTAGAGGTGGGATTCGATTATTGAGGAATCCCGTATTCGTCAATTGCTACAGCAGATAGACATCATCTGGGATATGGTAAGTTTATGAGCAAGGAGGCTCCATCGCATTAAGATGATGTATAGGTCGATACACCTTGTCAAAGCCCCGAGGAAATATCTAATCTATGATTTTCCCAAATGACTTGGAGTCGTTAAGAAACCCTTGTACAAGGGTCCTGCATGTTGCATACATTGAGCTATGGGAGCTCTGAGGGCTTGCGGTTCTTACTGGAGCAACATACGACCACAGGGTGACTCACCCTACCTTGGTGGTGCGCACCGGAATAAGATGATTCGCTCTCTTGTGGGACAAGATGATTCACTATCTTGTGGAACAAGATGATTCGCTCTCCTGTGTAGCAGGATGATTAGTTCTCCTGTGAGGCCTAGATTGATGTGTTCTCCATGGCGATTGTAGCAGGATTGATGTGTTCTCCTATGAGGCCTGGATTGATGTGTTCTCCATGGCGATTGTAGCAAGATTGATGTGTTCTCCTATGAGGACATGATTGATTAGTTCTCCTGTCGAGGCATCCTACCATGCAGTCTGGGACTCATGGGAAGTACCTCTCATCTGATCAATGAGCAGGGAAATGAATTTAGTGACCATAGCAGTACCAATGGACGCATCGTTGTATCTATCGTACTCCCTACGCTAGGATGACCTCCATTGATCTGGGATCAATGATACTGCTCTGGGACCAGTGGTAGGAGTTGTACCATACTATGACATTGACTTCGGGTCGGTTGAGACTGGTCTGGGACCAGTGGTACATACTCTTAGACTGACTTCGTGTCAGTGCAGTACTGGTCTAGGACCAATGAGAGTGGTGCATACTATGATGCTGATTTCGGGTCGGTTGAGACTGGTCTGGGACCAGTGGTACACTCTCTGAGACTGCGATACTTGTTTGGGACCAGTGGTAGGAGTGGTACTTACTATGAAGCCGACTTCGGGTCGGTTGAGACTAGTCTGGGACCAGTGGTATGCACTCAGAGACTGACTTTGATTCAGTGGAGGATGATACTGGTCTGAGACCAATGGAGTTGTACTCACTATGACGTTGACTTTGGGTTGGTTGAGACTGGTCTAGGACTAGTAGTACATACTCTAAGACTGACTTTGAGTCAGTATGATACATCCTCGATCATTTCTTCTTCTTCATAATTCGGACAAAAGTAGAGCAGAACAGAACAATGCAAGAGTAGAGCAAAACAAAGCAAAACAATATAGATCAGTATAGGGCAGAACAAGTCAAAGAAAAACAAGAAGAATAGAGTAGAGCAGAGCAAGGGACAGGCTGTATAGGGCAGTGCATTTGATGGATGAATAGTAACGACCGATAGATAGATTGCAGATGAAGTTCTCCCTAGTTGAGAGGGAGTGTTAAAATTGGAAACTATGGAAAAACTTCATGTGGGTCATCTTATTCATGGCTGATAATATTTTTATTAGATTCCTCTCATTGAGAGGTGTAGGATTGATATAAAGATCATCCAATTCCGATAAGTATTCATGGAGATATGAATTTATTTTGATTATGGAATTATTATCAAGCTGACCTACAACTCATGTAGGCTTAGAAGCCCAACAGTCGCATCTATTCAAACACCAACGTTGTGTATAAATATAATAGGACTTTTCCTCATTTGGACTCACTACTCTCATCACATCTCTCTCTCTCTACTGCGCAGAAAAGAGTCTCTTCTCTACTGCGTAGAAAAGGGTCTCTCCCTCACACGTGAATCCGGAAGCTGCCGAAACTGAAGCTGCAACTGCAGAAGTAAAGATTGACCTGCGTGGACTAGAATATCTCCTCATCTGAACTACGCTATAGGTTCATCTGAACCTCCTCTAAAATCCACAAATTTTGGTGGTGGAATCAAGTCAGTCCGATGGACGGTTTGTAAGATATCGACTGCCCTAGTTTGAAGCCAGAAGCTGCCAAAACTGAAGCTGCTACTGCAGAAGTAAAGATTGACCTGCGTGGACTAGAAGATTTCCTCATCTGAACTACACTGTAGGTTCATTTGAACCTCCTCTGAAAGCCGCAACTTTTTGTGGTGGAATCAAGTCAATCCGACGGATGGTTTGTAAGATATCGACTGCCCTAGTTTGAAGTCGGAAGCTGCTGAAACTGAAGCTACAAATGCAGAAGTAAAAATTGACCTACGTGGACTAGAGGATCTCCTCATCTAGACTGCGCTATAGGTTCATCTGAACCTCCTCTGGAAGCTGCAACTTGTGGTGGTAGAATCAAGTCGACCCGACGGTCGGTTTGTGAGATATCATCTGCCCGAGTTTGATGATGAAGCCACTAATGTTGATGCTGCTGATCTAGGGTTTGCTACTGCTGATATGAAACAGATTTATTGTACTATTTCTCTCTGCTGAATTATTGAAGATAAAAGAAGATTTGATCAAAGGGTTTCCCCACACATTGTGGGGTTTGTCCCTGGCTAGCCGCCACATCTTGTGTCTCTTGTCTTGGCTTGTTTTATGTCGATCGTTTAATGTTCTATCTGCACTTTACTTTATGTACATGTGATTGCTAATCTCTGGAATATAATAAGGAAAAGAAGTAAACTGTTATAAGCATAGAACATACCACATCTTAACACCACAGGAAATCTAGGAAGTAGAATCAGCTTGCTGATATGAAAATGCCAAGGTAGATTCAACTTCCCAATATGATGCTTTGGTCTTTTGTAGATAATTTGGGGTTTTTACCAATTATAGTTAACAATTAGAATTGGGTGTGTAGGAGGTTTGGTGTCGATGTCAAGAATACAAGTACTACAACAAAGTCATTGTCCATGGTATATACATCATCCATGGTTGTATAAATTGTGTGTGATTAAATAACTGTCTGATTTATTTATCATATATAAATCCCCAGATATTAGTATGCAATATGAGGTGAATGATATGAGTTCACTACTACTAGGCTTTATACATTGGCCTCTATTTCAAATCGGTAACTGTGTGTGGATATATTGAGGTCAATCACATGGCTCTTTGCTTGCCTGATTAGTTGGGATGGTTTACATGTATTTATTTTACTTCCATTGGTTTTGTTTTGCTGCCATTTAGCCATTGGGGCCACAGAGGAAAAAATATGAAAAGGGAAGCATTAGATCAACTTTGGTTTCAAAATCCAAGCATGTAGCAAGTTCAGGAAAAGAACCTTGGATTTCCAATGTTGGACCCTTACATACACATGAATCAGTTTCAGGCAAACTGCTCAGGGTTTCGAATGTCGAGGTCTCAAGTAATGATCCATCAAGTTCAAGGATACAATGCAGGACTTCTACTACTGTCTCTTTGTTAAAAGAATTTCAATTTCAAGGAGGTCCTCTAATACTGGCCTCTCAGGTAAACACGCTTCAGCTTCAGGGAGGCCTTCTACTATTGACCTCTCTAGAAAATGTACTTCAGCTTCAGGAAGACCACCGAGGCCTTCAAATGTTGACTTCTCAGGAAAAGATGCTTCAAATGCATCCAAGTCTAGGTTATGCCCACCTATAGCTGAAGGTGTCTCAAGAAGAATGCCAATGGTTGATGCATCAAAAAGGAAGACAAGGCTTCAATGAGCATTTACATCAACACTGACTACCAGAGTGAGGTTAGGAGCATTTGGTCCACTGCTCTTATTTTAGCATGTGTAGATTGTGCTTTTTATTCACAAAGTTTTACTATGTTCTTTTGCAAAATCAAGTGAAGGGTTTATCTAATCCATAGCTCCAATTGCCATCCAATGGTTTCTATTAAACAACTTGCATCTAGAGCCATTGAGCGGGATGTCATGGAAGAGGAAGGGGACTTGCCCAACATTGATGAAGCAGATAATGAAAATCAACTTGTTGTAGTTGAATATGTTCAAGACATTTACCATTTCTATTGGTATACAAAGGTATGTCCCTTTTGTCATGGGATCCTTGCAAACTGTTTTTTTCTATTCAAAATAACATCATCTTTTCTTGGAAGAATACACTTCATTTAAACAATATAATCAGACCGCATAAGATGACTATGTCCAAAATAATAGAATCTCCATATTATCAAACCTTTTAATCTTAGAGCCCTTCATCTTGACCCCTCAAGAAAAATCTCCCTCTTACTTTGATAAATGAGAGGGTTATCATCTATAGGACAAATGTCATCAATAGCTGAATCATAGCTCCCTCATACTCAAATTGTATTCATAGGTCTGTCTTCAACCTGCTATTAATCCAAATATTTTATATTAGAGGCTTTCTATGTTTAATTTCCTGAGCTTCTCGTATGGGCTTCAAGGAAGCTCCAGACCAAAGAGGAACTTTCTGAAGAATTGACAAGGTTCTTCTTTAATCAGGAGAAGACATCTTTCTTGAGATGATTTCAACAAAGGCCATTCTTTTCCTAGCCGATCTTCAAGAATAAAAGCTTCAAAAGATGCATTTGACTGGTTTACAACTTGATTGTGAACAATCCTGTAACACAGGCATCAACATATAGGGCCTACAACATATCACCACCGCTACTAGACTTGTAGTGATATCATACAAAATGGTGGGCTAAAAATAGAGCATAAATGATGTTGTGCTGCATGTATAGGGATGTCATTCATAGACAGTGCCACTGATATTGTATCTTTACTACACAAGATACTATCCTTGATAGCTACAGATCTTCATACTTCCAGGACGACCCCATCATTACTCAATATACCGATATGGTCCATACAAACATTGTTTTGTTAACAAGGCCTCTTAGTTTTAGTCCAGAGATAATAGTAATACATGTCCAACAATAACTAATCTCAGCATTTCCTTATATATACTCATAAGCGAAAACAAGCTGTGTCCTTGATCTAAATGTTTTAGCCTCTGACAGGTTGACCGCAACATTCAGCCGATGATGTGTATTAGTTATACAACTTAACAACAAGAGAAGAACCCTTTTCTACTTATTAATGATTCCATGACAACTTCTACGCGCAGTCAATTTTCAACCTGAATCTTAGACATATCTTCATAAAAATTTCCTAATTCAGTTGCCACTTATATGATTTCAAAATGAATTTCCATCAAGATGATACCTTTGCTCTTGGAGATGTTCCATTCTTAGATTTGAATGATTTCAATAATTCAAGAGAGAGAAGGTAAAGTAAATTTGACAACCAAGAGCCACATTTCACAATATGATAAGGCATTTGACTTCAAAGAAAATGATACTAAAAGTTGATATCAAGGTGAGAGATAGGATAAGGTTGTCAAGGCATCGAATATGAGATGTAATAGAATTCCTTACATTTCTGTTTGCTTCGACTTCAATCTTCAAATCTGAACCTCTTAGCACAAAATATGGCTGCCTTACTTACCAACAAGAAAACTTAATAGGTCAGGATTTTAAGCATAGCCCAGAATTCTTGTGGGGAAGTTAATTGTTGATTTCAATGAGCTGAGATACCTTCAAGAAGAGCATCAATCAAACGTTGCTAGGATTACATCATCATTAGAGATCAAGATTCTTAAATCAAGTTTAGAGCAAGGTCACTCAGAACCTTAGAGTTGGTATTAAGAAGAAAGGATGTATTTCCTTGAGATATCAAGTGATCAATACATCTCCCATAATGACTTCATAGACCTGATGGATTATGTCGATAACATATATATACATATATCCCCAAAAAAAATTGCTGCAAAAGTTAGAGCAATACAATCATTGATTATCTAATATTGCTCCTTGATCTGAAAAATTTCCCAGAAAGTATGCCGCATAGGATAATCAAGGTTGATCCTTATATTCAGAATTGTCAACAAACTCTCAGCAAAGATCCAGTACTCATGCTCAAACTGGGTTGTCTTCAATATACCCTTTAACAACTCGGCTTTAAATGCTCAGTGATATGCAATGAACCAAAAAGGGATGAGATGGATGTGAAACCATAGCTGTCATCTGAAACATTCTAGGGATCTGAGAATCTCAAAAAGAAATTATTCTTTTAAAAATGATACAGTCCTCTAAAATGAGGGTTGTAATACTTCAATCAAGTATCTATAGAGGTTCGGCCCTATCTCCAAGGATCATAGAAGATTTCAATCTTTAAGTATATCCTCCTATATGCTAGAGATTTCTATACTGCAATTCTGAATACTAGTTAGGGCACAAACACAGTTAGCTTCAAGTGTTGATGGTAATCCTGGTCATTGGTTAGGGCTGTTAGCTTCAGTCCTCATTCTCCTCTCCCTCAATTACTGCGATTATCCATAAAAGACACCCAATCACTGATTTAGAGCTTGGTAGCTCCTCCTCAATGAATCTTGAAATAGTCCCAAACTACATGGAAGAATTTTGACCTGTCTGCACTCAAGCCTAGGCATATGCATCCTAGAGAGGAATTATACATGCCTTCATACCCACCGAATAGTCTTAGCAACAAGCTACTATAGCAGCTCTATTTTTGTAGCTTGTAGAAAAGATAAACCTCACCAAATAGCACAAAAAAACATCCAACATATATTCCTCTGACAACAACTATATTCAACAGGAAATCTGTACCCAAAATTAAGTGATACGCTGCCCAGACAGACCTCCTATCCTCCACGCATGGAGCCACATACCTGTGGCTCTTTCTCTCAAGAAAACTATAGAATGCAATTGTTAATAGTTTATTCTGCCATATAAACTGATTTTTTTTCTTAGTGGCATATATTCTTCTACCTATCTCCTTTCCTTACGTGTCAGTCGTATCCATTCATGATGAGTATTCCTTCTAACCCTGCATATTCCTGTTGTACAATGATTGGTTGCATTATCAAGAGTGTTCACATAAATGAGATAAGTTGGAAATGCAGGTGCAAACGTAGAGGAGAATGTGGGTGCCTAATAAATAGGGACTGGGTGCTTAATAAGCATGAAGTGAGATTTTGAGCCCCATGTTTCACCAAATCAATTTCAGACTTTAGGAGTGCCAGACAAAACATTGAATAGATTAGGTGTTAGTGTGGGCTTCTCAAGTTACAATGAGAACACAAGTGCTTGAACATGGTGTTAAGCTTTTAGCCCTAAGCTTTGCCAACTCAAATACTTAAATTTTCTTTTGTGTCATTCCCAAAGGAAGCTATTGCCTTCCTGTCACAATGAAAATCGAAATTTTGAGTGGAAAATTTAAAAGATTAAGCCCTAACTAGCTGTCAAATAAATCCATGTCCTAAAGATTATTTATTGCTCAGTTGTTTAAGAATTTTTATAATGTAGATGCAGTGTGCACAGTACAGGTTTTGGATTCATATATGAGCTGCTCTTTTGAATTTCTAAATTGATTGTAGAGATTAAATGGTATATCTTGTACTGTGCTAAAATTTTGGAAATTATTTTTCTAGCTTATTCCAAAGAAGGGTGGGACACCCAAAAAATATGAAGTTGTTTTTATTGCCCCAACAAGTGAAAAATTCAAGACAAAAAAGGCAATAGAGCGGTACTTGAAGGCAAATCTAGGAGGGCCTTCTATCTCTGAATTTGTTTGGAGCACATGTAAAGTTTGTTATTTGATTGGTTTTTCTTGATCTGAACTATGTTTGGAGCATAGGTAAAGTTTGTTATTTTATTGGTTTTTCCTGATCTGAACTTGTGTTCTTACATGTCTTTTTTTTTTTTTTTTCCGTTTGAAATCCATACCCTTTTTGTGAGGATATTGGCATGTATCTTTTAGAAAATATATTTTGACATTTTCTTTCTACCATAAATGAGGTAACACCAATAGGAGATATTCAAGGATAAATGAAAAAGTAAAGGAATCACCAATCAAAACACCAGAAAGTGAATCAAAGAAAAAACCAAAGAGATCCAGAAAATCAAAAGGAGATTCAGAACATGCAGAGAAACAAGAATCATAATTAGAAGCTAGTAAGAAAGAGGAAATGCATGATACTGTTGATGCCCCGAAAATCGTTGCATCAACATCGGGGGATAACCACCCGGTCTGGACCTTAATACAGCTCCTTTTTTGTTTGGGATGGTAGCTCCGACTGGATATAATGGGACCAGTTTCCTAGTAATGAATAAAAAGGGGATGGATGAATGATTGGTTTTCTAATAAATGATAATGAGTGGATGACTTAATCTAAAAGCGAAAATACAAATGACTATTCTATCCCGGGAAGCTTCTATTCTTAAGCGCAACGCTTGATGATCTCTGTTCATTAATAGGCATATAGATGACTCTATTCAATAAACATAGACATTCATTCACATAATAATTGCTTTATTCAAATAGTTGAAAAAAGTAATTAATAAAACATTGTTACACTTATCCTTTTATATTACTGATACATGTATGATTAGAAGAAAAGCATGCTGTAAACATCCAATAGTGGAAAGTATAAAGAATGTTGTTAAAAGCACATGCATATATTCAATAATAGCAAGATGATCAAATAACAATTCACATAAAAAGAATGAATCCAGACATAGATAGTAGTACTATATGAGTTGCAAATCATTCCCAACATCAATCGCAATTAGAATTCCTTCTTCCGACTCAGAATTACTTTTAAATAAAGGCAATAGTGCACATCCACATAAAAGCTTCGTTATCAAAATTGGAATAATTGGCCCAGTCTTTATAAAAAAATATACCTGAAGTACAGTAATGCAACTTCAGGTTTAAGTCATATACAAAACTTACGACCCTTTCCAATGCATTGAAAGGGTCTAGATTAAAACTAACTAACTATAAAATTAAAATGCTACTTAATTGGTATAACTTGATCTTGAATATCTTTCCCATAGCAATCTGGCAGTCGGCAGCATGATTCATCACTCTGGCTGTTTGCCTTTCGACCTGAGTTGGCATATCTCTAGCATTGTTTCCACTTCTTGAGGGCGGCTGAGACGAGAATTGAGTTGAGCAGCATAGGTGGCATCCTGTATATCGGGAGTGATACACCCGATTGCATCTGTTAGGCACTTGAGGGCGACTCTCTGGCTGTATGGTTTTACTAGGAATAACCAATAGGTGTCCCAAGTTAAACTGTTAATACCTGCAATCAATTTCCCATTCTTTTCCAGCTCTTGATAACATGACTGCTCTAATGTTTTAACCGATAGTAATTTACCTGGTGTACATTGAGAGATCATATTAGATAAATAGAGAGTATCATTAATTAATTCAACCAAATTACTTGTGGTTAATTTGCATCTAGAAACTGCTCTCTGCCTTCATTAATTGGGACTGCCATTCCATAAATAGGATTTCTTTATGGGATTCTAAGATTTTTGGCAAATTAGCTGCCTGTCCCTCATTAGTGTCCTGCCAATCAAGAAAATTTGTCAAGGTCTCATCGGCCTGCTCCAAGTCTATTCTGGCATCAACTGATTTATCGATTATAGATGTTGTTATGTCACACAGGGGTTCCACTTGAGCAATTTTCTGACATAATAATCTTATTTGTGTTACCGATGCCTTATTAATCTGTAGTGCTTCTGCTCTGAACTCTGCAGGCTGCTGAGGATTCTTGAACTTCTCTATTTGACCTGATAATTGAGCAATTTGCTCATCTTTCATCTTCACCATCTGTTCATTCATTGCTTTCAATTTTTCCAATGCTTCCGACAACGCTTTCTGCTTTTGAATTGCACTTGAATCGATCCTTTGTTTCTCTTCATGCAACTGTTTATTCAATTGATTATTTATTTGTTGTTGTGTGGACAATTGTTGTTCTAATTGTTTATCTTTCTGTTGTGCCTCCGATAGCTGTGCTTGTAGCAAAGCGATTGCCTGGTTCTTTTGTCTTAACATATTACTCACTTCTGATGCCTTGTCCATGGTGGCCGCCGAATAGGCTCCAGCATACTGGGACAATTTTGTTAGGTCATCAGAAGGATCAAACTCCTCCTTCCGAACCACGTTGGTTGTCAATGTTTGTTCAGGGAATAGGGAAGGTTGATCAATCCTTCTCCTTTTCTGTTGCCGCTTTACTACAGCCCTGTGATTTGGGCTGTAAAAGACATCTAATGGAGGTATATCCTCCACTTGCAAAATGATCTGATCCAAAGGATCTTTGGGAATTATTTCTATGTCTGTAGTAGGGGGTAGGCCGCTGGTTCCACTTGGAACCTCTTTTGATGCTGTATCCTGTGTATCAGCCGCTTTGGATGTATCGGCTTCCTTTGAGCTTTCTAGATTGCTTATGATTGAATCGAATTGCTGCCATTCCTGGAGCAATTTTGGGTCAATCTGGGCATCGACATTCACGTCCGTGCTGCTCTGCTCCTGCTCTTTCCTCTGCGCTTCTTCCTGCTCTTTCCTCTGCACTTCCTCCTGTTCTTTCCTCTGGAGTTCCTCCTACTCTCTTGTTTGGATTTCTCCAGCAATTTCTGATGTAGCAGGAGGTTCATTGGTAAGTCGTTGTTCAGGCTCGCTTGACCGTGTCATCGGGGCGTTGCTAACAAATCTAGAGGCAGAGTTTGCAACCTCTGCTCTCTAAGTCTGTTAAATTCGACTAACCTGTCATCGTGATATCTCATTTTGGCTAGCGTTTGAACCTGGAATAATGACTCGGCCGAGGAGAATAGGTCATCAAACTCATCTTCTTTATGTTCAAATTTAGTGAGTTTTGCCTGTTCAAGTGCATTATAGGCAACTTTGTTTGGATCAAATCGCCTGTTAGGAAGAGTGGCGATATTTAGTGTATAATATTTTCTGCTTCTTTCTCTGCATGTTTGTAGTCATGCAGAGCGTAAACGCCACACCTTAGAGGAAAAGGAGGCCAAACCTGCTTCTTTTTATTCCTTAGAGTTTGTGTAACTCCTTCGGATGTAAGCTGATATGCTATCTCTCGAGCCAATAGTTTGTCGGGTGTATACAAGGGGAGGACATGAGGCATGGCATTACTGCTGAAAAATCTTACGTATGTAAATTTTTCTTCTCTGAACCATCTCCCTATGGCTGTCAAGTCAATCTTTGCTTGTGAGGAAATCTTAGGAGCAGGTTTGTCAAAAATTGCATAGTGAATGGGTAACATAAATCCATTGCAAACTTGATATAGGTGGTGTTTATAGTGGGCTTTCCACAACTTCTGGTGGTAGATATGAATGGGCATGGGGTCCTGTGGAGTCCATCTCCACCCTAGCACAAGAAATTCGGAATTAAAATAGAGAGTATCTAAGACGTAGGCACTAAAGTAAAATGGAGGAATGAACTTTTGAGTAACGCGAGATTTATTTATGAATTAAAGAACAGTTGTTGCTAACTTATCAGACAATATATTCCCCCAATCCATTATTTTTCTATTGCATGCTGCTTCCATTAAAGGTACCATCTCTATAGTGAAGTTTGAGGAATCATGCAACCCCCAAACCCTACACATCATCACTCCAGCATAACAATAAGGAGAACACAAGGAATCGATAGAGTACTTACCCGAAGACTCATGCTTGTTTTTCATTGGGTTTTTTTTCCAATCTTGTATAGGTGCTGATTCAATGTCATTTTCATCTCTGAACTTCTCCAGAAATGCTTTGTTGTACTTCTTCTCCGGTGCGGGCAAATGGTACATTTGTCTCAAATCATCGGGTTGAAACGAGCCGAACACTCTCCCGTTGATGGTGAAAAATGTTCTGTTTGTAATTGGGATTTCCTCAATTGCCCATCTTACCACATCTGTATATGGAAGAATTTTCTCTCGGGCTGTTATCCGATGCAGGTAAGAGTTGGCCAAATCCTTTAGAGTTGCATTAGACTTCCGAGTCGGGTTTGCTGTGGCTTGTACTGTTGTTACCTGAGGCTCTTCGGCCTCAATCAGATTATAGATGCTCAACCAAGTAGTTTTACCGAGACCTAGACATGTGGTGTCCGAGATTAATCCCTTTTTTCTTGGTCCCAGATCGGCAATGTGTTGTCTTGTTACTGCGGAAGCTGAATCTGTTCCAGATTTCTTGGACTTCTTCCCCATTTGGCCTGAATTTGCTACTTCGGAGGAGCTCTGCACAGGAGATAAAATGAACGTAATGCGGAGAATAGGTGGCGCAAACCAAATATGAATGAGGTATATTAATCAGTGAATAATGAAGGATTAACTTAAGGTGGCTGCGGATACAATCTCTGAAGAGATTTTGGCCTTATTGTTCCATTAAATGGCCATTTAAACCTGTCAATCCTTTAAATGCTCATCATATCGTTTATTGGCCGAATAATTCATTTAAGCGTGGCTTTGATGTTTTGGCGATTGGGCGTAAGTGAATCACTATCGGGAAGAAAAAGGTTTTTAATACTAATTAACCATAATATATCCCGTCCTTATCAATCCTTTTTGAAAGTTGCGCCTAGCTTTATCGCAATCGGCGATTGGGGGAATGCTTAAGTTTTTAAGTTGGTGTCCTTTTGGAATTCCTGATCGCTGATAGCAATGTCGCCAATTCGCATCGGAAGTTTTTAAACGAGGGCTTTTAGATGCATGCATGCTATATTCTCCGATCGCCGATAGCGATATCGCATCGGAGCAAAGAGAGAGGCCTTTTGTTATGATCGCTTGCCTTCCCGATATCCGATAGTTATTCGTGCATTTTCGCATCGGGGAAAACCAATGGGTCTTTTGCCATGCATCCTTTGTTATTGCGATATGCGATCTTGCGATCGCTTTATCGCAATAATAAAGGATTATTCATTTTTTACTATAAGACTGATTATGTGCTTTCTCAAAAAGGTTTATAATGTTTTATTTCTTTTCAGACCTTTTGAGGAATGATAAGTTGATACCAATTTAATCTAAAAGGGACCCATTTCATATTATAGTTTTGAAAATAAAAATTTTATGAAATGGGGGGTTGTTGTACAACACAACAATTGGTGATTCGTTGGGAGAAATAGTTATCTCTGAGAAATATTGAAATACTTAGACTTTCTTTGAATAGGAATCTTATCAAAGAGGAAAATTCTAATATAACTAGGTATACATACATTTTGAATAAAATAAGAGCTATTTTTGCTAATTTATTCTCTCGTTAAAATTAGATACATTCTAAGTTTTAAATTGGCCTCTATTGGTTGATAATGATAAAACATAAAACCTTTCTAACTCAGCCTTTTTAATTGACTCCTTTGTCATAGGTAGAGTCTCTACTGCCAGCAAACGTTCATAGTTTCGACAGGGATACCTTTTAACCATTTGATTGTCCATTATCCCATCCATTTCAAAGTATGATTAAAAGAATGAATTCAAAAAATGCTTTCATATTTTGTATCTCTTTTTGCTTTTCTATTATTTTGTAAGATAAAAAGCCATTGTCTTGTTTTGGTGGCCAGCTGTTTGACAATGCCATTCACTGGTAGTAATCTAACCGAACAAGCTGGCTCGTGATGAGACCCCTTGTCTTATGATTATAAGCCATTACCCTGTTTTGGTATGCAGTGTTGGTAATGTCGGTTAAACTATTTCCCAATGATCATGGTAAGCAGGCTTGTAATAAGACCCCTTATCTTTTATATCAAATATTTTAGAATTACACTCTGAGTAATCATAAACTTTGATGAATGGGATGGACAATTTTCTCCTTAAGAGAAAATGGATGACAGGGTAAGAGTTGAAGATGCTAAGATTGAATTAGTCTCTGTTTTGATATTGATAACCTTTTTTGTGGCCAATTTGAAAACCATAAAATGATTTACAATACTTCTAAATCTTGAGAAGATTTCACAAAAATGAAATGTGGTTTCAGAATGTGAATATACCTAATTTCCTAGAAATTGTCCCTTTTGTTTAAGGCTTCTATTTAAAAGTAAATATCAAAACTACTTCTTTGAGCAACTTTTCAATGCAGCAAAGGCCAATGGAAGATACCTTACAACTTTATTTCCTAATGGTTCTACAAACTACAAATTCTACTGACCTAAAAAGGGAGAAGGGGTTACCTCCTCAATTGAAGAATTTCTTTAAGATGAGGCCATTAACAGGAAGAGAATCTCTCTTACCTGATAAATCTTGTAATATGAATGTCGAATGGCCTATCTTCTCGCAGATCTGAAATGGTCCAAGCCACATTTTCTGGAACTTGGTGTGTTTTCCTTTATCCTCATGGGCTTTGTCCCATTTCAGAACTAGATCACCAACTTGCAACTGCTTTGAACTGGATGAAGTTGAATCAAAATATGACTTGATAATTTGCTGATGTTTTGCATGAGTAATTTTGGCCTTTTCTCTTTCTTCCTCTAATTTTAAGATTTGATCATGTCTAAGTTGAATAGAAGAAGAGGGGCTTTCTTCAATAAACTGAACTAGGGCTAGAGAAGGAAGCACAAGATTGGTTGGTAGCACAGCTTCTTTCCCATATACAAGGTTGAATGGAGAAGTACCTATGGAAGCCTTCTGCGTTATTCTATCAGCCCATAGTGCGAATATTAAAGATTTGTGCCAATTTTTATGATTCTGTTCAATAGTTCGCTTAATAATTTTAACTAGATTTTTATTAATAGATTTTGCTAAACCATTACCCTGGGGATAGTAATTTGCAGAATATTTCAGTTTAAACCCTCTTTTAATAGCGAACTCAAACATAGAATTTCCAGAGAAATAAGATGCATTATCGAAAACAAGAGCATTTGGGACACCAAACCTGGTAATGATGAATTGATCTATGAATTCCATAATTGTCTCAGAATTTGTTGTCTTTAAAGGAATTGCTTCAACCCACTTAGTAAAGTAATCAGTGGCAGTAAGGATATACTTATGATGTTTGGATGAATGTGGAGTGATTTCTCCAATGATGTCCAATCCCCATTGTTCAAATGGTTGTTCAATGTTGACTGGTTTCAAAGGGAAAGCTGGCTTTCTTTGTCTTCCACTGGAAGTTTTAAAACTTCGGCATTTCCTTACATATTCATGAGCATCTCTGAACAAGGTGGGCCAATAGTATCCAGCATGAATAATTTTGTGGGCTGTTGTGTCAGCTCCAAAATGTCCTCCTGCTAGTCCATCATGTAGTTCCTACAAAACCTTTTGTGCTGCAGGTTTTTCTAAGCATCTTAATAAAATTGAATCATAATTTTGCCTAAAAAGTACATCATCAATGATTGTGAAGTTTTTTTATTTTAATCTAATGGCCCATTTGTTTTTATAAGATAGGTTAGAAGGTGCATATTCATTTTTCAAATAAAAGATCAAGTCTGCATATTGTGATTTAGAATCAGTAATACTTATCTGGTTGATTTCTCCAGTATGATCTGTATCACCTGGTTCTTGAATGTTGGATGCTCTTGCTAATAACCTGCAAAAACCTTGGCCTCTAACAATCTTTGTTGGCTTGATTTCCAAGTGATATTCTTAAAGTGTTGTGACCCAGTTTGTCATTTTTTCACCTAATTCCCTTTGGATTAGTAATTGCCTTACTGTAGGAAAGGGAACTATAAATTTTGTATGGGATTTTAAAAGGAAGGGTCTGTAATGTTTGACAGCTTTATACACAGCAAAGGCTTGTTTTTCAACTTCAGAATAATTCAGTTCAGCACCCTGCAGATTTGGACTATAAAATGAAATCGATGCTTCCAAGTTGTGATCATTAATCTGAGTGAGTACTGCTGCATAAGATGAATCAGATGCGATAGTATACAATGTGAAATGATTAGAAAAATTAGGAGTGTTCAAAGCAGGGGCATTGATTATTGATTGTTTGATTGAATCAAATGCTTCCTTTTCTACAGATCCCCATCTAAACACTGAATTTTTCTTAATCATAGTTTGTAATGGTAAAATGATGTGGGAAAAATCGGGAACAAATCTCTTGACAAAATTAATTTGACCTAAAAATGACTGCATGGATTTTTTATTATGAGGAAAAGGAATTTTAGAGATTTCTTTAATCCTATCCAGATCAATATAAATACCATCTTTGGAGATGATAAAGCCCAAGAGCTTTCCTTGATTAAGAGCAAAGAAGGATTTTTTGGGATTGAGTGAGATACCATACCTTCTGCAGCGTTCAAAGATTTGATTTAAATCATGCAAATGATTGGATCTCTTCTTGGAAAATACAGTAATATCATCTAAATAGACAACTATTGTTTTGTTGATCAATCCTTTGAAAGCTATATCCATCGCTCTTTGGAACGTGGCTCCTGCATTAATAAGTCCAAAAGGCATTTTCTGATAAGCATAAGTTCCCCATTTTGTTCTGAAGGTGGTTTTGAGTCTGTCATTAGGATGGACCAAAATTTGGTTATATCCTGAAAAACCATCTAAAAAGGACATTAACTCAGAACCTGCTACTGAATGGAGTATCTGCTCCATAGTAGGTAATGGGAAATTATCTTTTTGGCTTGCCTTATTCAGATTTCTGAAATCTATACAAATCCTGATGTCGCCATTTTTCTTCCTAACAGGCACCATATTGGAGACCCAGTTTGAGTGCCGAACGGGAAAAATAATCTTAGCTTTCAAGAGTTTATTGAGTTCTGATTTTATTTGACTCTCTAAGTTCGGATGAATTTTCCTCAACTTTTGTTGAACTGGTTTTTGTTTGGAAAGCATTGGAATGTTATGCTGGATGATAGATGCAGCGTATGTTTTTAAATCGTCATATTTCCAAGCAAAGACATGTTTATTTCTCCTTAATAATATAATGAATGCTATCCTTTCTTCCACAGAAAGTCCTAATCCCAAATTAATGTTTTGAGGGTTTTGCTCAGTGCCAAGGTTTATCAATTCAAATCTTAAGGTGGAACTTTGGAGCTTTGTATTGGTTACTGGTTTAAACCTGTCTTTAATATCGTAAAGATCCTCAAGCTTAACCACAGGCTTTGGTATTGAGTTTTCCTCGTGCTTTTCTTTCATCTGAAGATCATGCTCGCTTTCCTCAATGATTTGATCATCGTAGGACTTGTCGGAAGTCAAAAAATGTAAGATGCCTTCATCGTGATTGAAAACTCGCCAATTAGTGACATTGTCAGGAATCGATGGTCTAAAAAGTAACTCTACTGAAAATCTATCTGGGCTATAATCTTCGGAAGGTAGGATTTTGGAAGCAACATTTGATAGCAAGTTAGCTGCTGAATTTTGAGACCTAGGGATGGAAGAAATATTGAATGTTAAAAATTGAGAGGTGAGTTCTTGTACTAGCGACTGATAATGTTTGAGATGGCTAGAAAGACAATGAATTGTATTTCATACCTATTTAATAACAATTTCTGAATCACCAAACACTTTCAAATATTGAACCTTGAGGCCAATCACTTTGTATAGTCCTTGAACTAAGGCTTCGTACTCAACTGTATTATTCGTGCATTCAAATTCCAACCTACAGGACAGCGTCGTTTTTTCTCCCTGGGGGCTAACCAAAATACATCTTGCTCCCAATCCTTCACTAGACTTAGACCCATCAAAATATAGTGACCAAAATAAAGAATTATCCACAATTTTATTTACAGTTTCCTCAGTAACATTAAAACATCTTGACCTATCTGTTTGTGAAAAATTTTCAATCTGAGATGTAAAATTGTTTACTGAGAAAGGAGATGGTTGGGCGGTGAAGTTGCCAAAGAATGATTCAGATGAATAATTCCCCAAGATATTTTTATTAAATGCTATTGGTTGATTCTCCTGTTCAAATTCTGTAACAGTATGGGTCATATGTTTTTCCCGATTGATTTTTATTTGATTTGGCTTTCCCTTGTAGGGTAGCCACATATGGGACCAATCAGTAGAAATATACCCATGGAGCTTCTCAGACCAATCCATACTCAAGATTAAACCATAAAACTCAGTTATATCAACGATTAAGATATCAATCTTTGAACTACTCGTGGATCAGCCGATAACCTGATAGTTACAGAGTTAATTTCCCCTAAAACCTGGACTTTGGTTCTATCTAACTGCACAATGTGAATTGCAGACTTTTGGGGCTCAATGTTCAGTTTGGAACAAACCGAAGCTGGCATTATATTAGAGGATGCCCCTGAGTCAATCAAACAATTGTGTAGATTTCAATTATAAATCTTGTAGGTTAAGAGGAAAGGAGGAGTATGGGAATTTGATCTATCTCCAATCAGAATCGTATCAGTAGCTTCAACCCTTCCCGAAGGTGGTTGACCTGAATCATTTGCAGCTTTAGCACTAGGAAGAGGTGAAGAAGGAACAACATTCAATTCTTTGAGAAGCAATTTCTGCTGATGTTTTAGTTTGCTAAGTTCAAACATGGTAATGTTTGCCTTAGTCTTCTTCATATCATCAACAATATTGTAATCCATTGAATCCGATACTACCAATGTTTGAGATGTTGAAGGTATATTTGAGGATGAAGGTTGATTTTGCAGTACTGTTGCAGCTGGCTTCTTTGTGGATACCTTTTCCTTTGTAGTAGTAGCACTTGCACTTCTTTTCTTTGAACTTGCCTGGACAGGTTTAGGGGCACCTTTACCCCTAGTAGTCACAGGAAAAGCTTCTTGTTCATTTTTGGTATCAGAGTTAGGTAATATGAAGTCCCACATTCCATGGAATTCAACAACTTCCTCTTCTTCATCAGTTGGTGAAATTATTTCCTCTTCTTCTTCTTCTTCAGGATCTGAATCTGAATTAGATATAACATTTGGTGGTTTTGATTCGGTTTTCTTGAAATTTCTAAAGGGCATTTTTGTTGAGGTTTCCGCTACTTGTTTTTTGATTTCAACCATTTCATTTGACAAAGTCTTGAGGACCTTTTTTAGACCCTCCATATCATATGGATCTTTAGGGATATTCTTCTTTGAATCATCTTTAAAAGAAACTTTTTTGGATTTTCTATCTTCAAGAGCAACTTTCTTTTCTAGAGCATTAATACGTTTCTCCATAGCAAGTGCTTCTTTCATGTTTTCAGCTAAAGTTGGTTTTCCAACCCTGTCTACGAAGATAGCTATATTGGCAGGTAGGGCAGTTATATACCATTCACTTCTGATTTGCTCACTTGGTTTCGAGGTCGTTGGGATCTTATTCAAGAGTTTATTGAATCGCGCATTGAATTATTTAATCGGTTCCCTATGATCTATCCTAAGATTGGAGAGGTCATTAATTAATGTGGCTAAAGATCTATCATCACCATACTTAGTAAGAAACTGCTCTTGGCAAGTGTTCCAACTGGTAATGGATCCAAAGGGCAGGGAAAAATACCAAGATCCCGCTGATCCTTGCAAAGTATAAGGGAAAAGCCTAATGACAACATCTTCCTCTGTTACTCCTTTCAAATTAACTGATAACATGAAGTTATTAATATGTTCCTCAGCTTGTATTCCATCATCTGGGTTAAACTTGGGTAGCCATTTTTCAGGAGCATCAGGCAATGCATGTAATGGTGCAGGCATATTGACCGCACCAGGTCTATTCCATGGATTTGCCATTGAAACACCAGTAGTGGATGAGATTGCTGATGAAATTCCAGATGTTTGGGAGGGAATTGATATTGAGGATTGAGCTGGTTGGGATGTTGAAGTTCCTAATCCCTGATGAACAACAATATGTAATGAGGGAGTGGATGGTTGACTTCGCACTAGGGAAGATGAGATGGAGGATGTGGATGAAAATGCTTCACTGTCAGATCCTTCAGTGTTCTTCTTTGCCCTTTTCCTTTTAGGTAAGGGCAGCTCAGTAGGTTCAATACCGAGCTTTCCGCTCTGAAGTCTAGTGAGAGGATGAGGTAGATTGAATTGTGAAGTCTCACTGCTTTGAGATACCTCAGATTTCTGTGGTGATATCGAGAAGCCTTGAAGTTTATGGATGAGTAACTGAACTTCAGGGGACTCAGGACTTAATCGTTTTGGAGTATTGTGGGTTTGAGCAGTGGTAGTTGATTCCTCTTCTTCTCGGTTGGATACTAGAGAACCAGCATGCAATTGGGAAGTACGAGGTGATGTGGAGGGAGATTTACTCTCGGAATGGTCTGTAGATTTGGGTTTGCTCGCCATTCAGAGTTCAGGCCCTCCTTCTAGCGCCAAAAGTGTTGATGCCACGAAAATCGTTGCATCAACATCGGGGGATAACCACCCGGTCCAGACCTTAATACAACTCCTTTTCCGTTTGGGATGGTGGCTCCGACTGGATATAATGGGACCAGTTTCCCAGTAATGAATAAAAAGGGGATGGATGAATGATTGGTTTTCTAATAAATGATAATGAGTGGATGACTTAATCTAAAAGCGAAAATACAAATGACTACTCTATCCCGGGAAGCTTCTATTCTTAAGTGCAATGCTTGATGATCTCTGTTCATTAATAGGCATATAGATGACTCTATTCAATAAACATAGACATTCATTCACATAATAATTGCTTTGTTCAAATAGTTGAACAAAGTAATTAATAAAACATTGTTACACTTATCCTTTTATATTATTGATACATGTATGATTAGAAGAAAAGCATGCTGTAAACATCCAATAGTGGAAAGTATAAAGAATGTTGTTAAAATCACATGCATATATTCAATAATAGCAAGAGTGATAAAATAACAATTCACATAAAAAGAATGAATTCGTACATAGATAGTAGTACCATATGAGTTGCAAATCATTCCCAACATCAATCGCAATTCGAATTCCTTCTTCCGAATTAGAAATACTTTTAAATAAAGGCAATAGTGCACATCCACATAAAAGCTTCGTTATCAAAATTGGAATAATTGGCCCAGTCTTTATAAAAAAATATACCTGAAGTACAGTAGTGCAACTTCAGGTTTAAGTCATATACAAAACTTACGACCCTTTCCAATGCATTGAAAGGGTCTATAAATACTTGATTAAAACTAACTAACTATAAAATTAAAATGCTACTTAATTGGTACAACTTGATCTTAAATATCTTTCCCATAGAAATCTGGCAGTCGGCAGCGTGATTCATCACTCTGGCTGTTTTCCTTTTGACCCGAGTTGGCATATCTCTAGCATTGGTTCTACTTCTTGAGGGCGGCTGAGACGAGAATTGAATTGAGCAGCATAGGTGGCATCTTGTATATCGGGAGTGATACACACGATCGCATCTGTTAGGCACTTGAGGGCGGCTCTCTGGCTGTATGGTTTTACTAGGAACAACCAATAGGTGTCCCAAGTTAAACTGTTAATACCTGCGATCAATCTCCCATTCTTTTCCAGCTCTTGATAACATGATTGCTCCAATGTTTTAGCCGATAGTAATTTACCTGGTGTACAATGAGAGATCATATTAGATAAATAGAGAGTATCATTAATTAATTCAACCAAATTACTTGTGGTTAATTTGCATCTAGAAACTGCTCTCTTCGCCTTCATTAACTGGGACTGCCATTCCATAAATAGGATTTCTTTATGGGATTCTAAGATTTTTGGCAAATTAGCTGCCTGTCCCTCATCAATGTCCTACCAATCAAGAAAATTTGTTAAGGTCTCATCGGCCTGCTCCAAGTCTATTCTGGCATCGACTGATTTATCGATTATAGATGTTGTTATGTCACACAGGGGTTCCACTTGAGCAATTTTCTGACATAATAATCTTATTTGTGTTACCAATGCCTTATTAATATGTAGTTCTTCTGCTCTGAACTCGGCAGGCTGCGGAAGATTCTTGAACTTCTCTATTTGACCTGATAATTGAGAAATTTGCTTCATCTTTTGTCTTCACCATCTGTTCATTCATTTCTTTCAATTTTGCCAATGCTTCCGACAACTCTTTCTGCTTTTGAATTGCACTTGAATCGATCCTTTGTTTCTCTTCATGCAACTGTTTATTCAATTGATTATTTATTTGTTGTTGTGTGGACAATTGCTGTTCTAATTGTTTATCTTTCTGTTTTGCCTCCGATAGCTGTGCTTGTAGCAAAGCGATTGCCTAGTCCTTTTGTCTTAACAGATTACTCACTTCTGATGCCTTGTCCATGGTGGCCGCCGAATAGGCTCCAGCATACTGGGACAATTTTGTTAGGTCATCAGAAGGATCAAACTCCTCCTTCCGAACCACGTTGGTTGTCAATGTTTGTTCAGGGAATAGGGAAGGTTGATCAATCCTTCTCCTTTTCCGCTGTCGCTTTACTACAGCCCTGTGATTTGGGCTGTAAAAGACATCTAATGGAGGTATATCCTCCACTTGCAAAATGATCTGATCCAAAGGATCTTTGGGAATTATTTCTATGTCTGTAGTAGGGGGTAGGCCGCTAGTTCCACTTGGAACCTCTTTTGATGCTGTATCCTGTGTATCAGCCGCTTTGGATGTATCGGCTTCCTTTGAGCTTTCTAGATTGCTTATGATTGAATCGAATTGCTGCCATTCCTGGAGCAATTTTGGGTCAATCTGGGCATCGACATTCATGTTCGTGCTGCTCTGCTCCTGCTCTTTCCTCTGCGCTTCTTCCTGCTCTTTCCTCTACACTTCCTCCTGTTCTTTCCTCTGGAGTTCCTCCTGCTCTCTTGTTTGGATTTCTCCAGCAATTTCTGATGTAGCAGGAGGTTCATTGATAAGTCGTTGTTCAGGCTCGCTTGACCGTGTCATCGGGGCGTTGCTAACAAATCTAGAGGCAGAGTTTGCAACCTCTGCTCTCTAAGTCTGTTAAATTCGACTAACCTGTCGTCGTGATATCTCATTTTGGCTAGCGTTTGAACTTGGAATAATGACTCGGCCGAGGAGAACAGGTCATCAAACTCATCTTCTTTATGTTCAAATTTAGTGAGTTTTTCCTGTTCAAGTGCATTATAGGCAACTTTGTTTGGATCAAATCGCCTGTTAGGAAGAGTGGCAATATTCAGTGTATTAATATTTTCTGCTTCTTTCTCTGCATGTTTGTAGTCATGCAGAGCGTAAATGCCACACCTTAGAGGAAAAGGAGGGCAAACCTGCTTCTTTTTATTCCTTAGAGTTTGTGTAACTCCTTCGGATGTAAACTGATATGCTATCTCTCGAGCCAATAGTTTGTCGGGTGTATACAAGGGGAGGACATGAGGCATGGCATTACTGCTGAAAACTCTTACTTATGTAAATTTTTCTTCTCCGAACCATCTTCCTATGGCTGTCAAGTCAATCTTTGCTTGTGAGGAAATCTTAGGAGCAGGTTTGTCAAAAATTGCATAGTGAATGGGTAACATAAATCCATTGCAAACTTGATATAGGTGGTGTTTATAGTGGGCTTTCCACAACTTCTGGTGGTAGATATGAATGGGCATGGGGTCCTGTGGAGTCCATCTCCACCCTAGCATAGGAAATTCGGAATTAAAACAGAGAGTATCTAAGACGTAGGCACTAAAGTAAAATGGAGGAATGAACTTTTCAGTAACGCGGGATTTGTTTCTGAATTCAAGAACAACTGTTGCTAACTTATCAGACAGTATATTCCCCCAATCTATTATTTTGCTATTGCATGCTGCTTCCATTATAGATACCATCTCTATAGTGAAGTTTGAGGAATCATGCAACCCCCAAATCCTACACATCATCACTTCGGCATAACAATAAGGAGAACACAAGGAATCGACGGAGTACTTACCCAAAGACTCATGCTTGTGTTTCGCTGGGTTTTGTCTCCAATCTCGTATAGGTGCTGATTCAATGTCATTTTCGTCTCTGAACTTCTCCAGAAATGCTTTGTTGTGCTTCTTCTCCGGTGTGGGAAAATGGTACATTTGTCTCAAATCATCGGGTTGAAACGAGCCGAACACTCTCTCGTCGATGGTGCAAAATGTTCTATTCGTAATTGGGATTTCCTCAATTGCCCATCTTACCACATCTGTATATGGAAGAATTTGCTCTCGGGTTGCTATCCGATGCAGGTAAGAGTCGGCCAAATCCTTTAGAGTTGCATCAGACTTCCGGGTCGGGTTTGTTGTGGCTTGTACTGTTGTTACCTGAGGCTCTTTGGCCTCAATCAGATTATAGATGCTCAACCAAGTAGTTTTACCGAGACCTAGACATGTGGTGTCCGAGATTAATCCCTTTTTGCTTGGTCCCAGATCAGCAATGTGTTGTCTTGTTACTGCGGAGGCTGAAGCTGTTCCAGATTTCTTAGACTTCTTCCCCATTTGGCCTGAATTTGCTGCTTTAGAGGAGCTCTGCACAAGAGATAAAATGAACGTAATGCGGAGAATAGATGGCGCAAACCAAATATGAATGAGGTATATTAATCAATGAATAATGGATGATTAACTTAAGGTGGTTGCGGATACAATCTCTGAAGAGATTTTGGCCTTACTGTTCCATTAAATGGCCGTTTAAACCTGTCAATCCTTTAAATGCTCATCATATCGTTTATTGGCCGAATAATTCATTTAAGCGTGACTTTGATGTTTTGGTGGTTGGGCGTAAGTGAATCACTATCGGGAAGAGAAAGGCCTTTAATACTAATTAACCATAATATATCCCGGCCTTATGAATCCTTTTTGAAAGCTGCGCCTAGCTTTATCGCAATCGGCGATCGGGGGAATGCTTAAGTTGTTAAATTGTTGTCCTTTCGGAATCCCTGATTGCTGATAGTGATATCGCCAATTCGCATCGGAAGTTTTTAAACGAGGGCTTTTAGATGCATGCATGCTATATTCTCCGATTGCTGATAGCGATATCGCATCGGAGCAAAGAGAGAGGCCTTTTGTTATGATCGCTTTCCTTCCCAATATCCGATAGTTATTCATGCATTGTCACATCAGGGAAAACCAATGGGTCTTTTGTCATGCATCCTTTGTTATTGCGATATGCGATCTTGCAATCGCTTTATCGCAATAATAAAGGATTATTCATTTTTTATTATAAGACCGATTATGTGCTTTCTCAAAAAGGTTTATAATGTTTTATTTCTTTTCGGACCTTTTGAGGAATGATAAGTTGATACCAATTTAATATAAAAGGGACCCACTTCATATTATAGTTTTGAAAATAAAATTTTTATGAAATGGGGGGTCGTTGTACAGCACAACAGATACCCATCATGGGGAAGATATGGCTGAAACAGGGGAAGATGTTGATCACAAAAAGGAAGAAGAAGGGAAGGGAAAAGATGATCTTGATAAGAAGAAGGAAGCAAAAGAAGAGAGTGATGACAAAAGGGAAATAGAAACAAAGAAAAAATACATGGGTCCAAAACTGAGGAAATAAATAAAATGGATGAGAAGGCATAAGAGGTTGCACCACAAGGGGCAGAAGGTGACATAAAGAAATATCCAGTGTTGGAGAATGAAGAAAAGCACAGGGATTTGGAGAGTAAGGGAGAGCCTCAGGAACCCAAGCAAGATTCAATTGATGTAACAAAGGAGAATGGTTTTGATGGTATAGGTACACTGGAGAACTATGCCCTAGTCAAACATGCAGAGCCAGTGAAGGAAATGCATGACCCGAGGGAAAAAAATACTTGAAGGTCAAGCAGGACAAATGGAAGATGAGATTGGTTCACTTTCCAACCACACTGCAGTAAAACAGACCCCTGAGCCCCCACTTAATGCATCCAGCTGAACTTCTATGGTTTAAATTTGTGCATTGTTGGAGGTTAGCTTCTTAATTTACACATTATTCATTGGGAGTTTTGCCCCAGGTTTAGAGTTTGAAGAGAGGAGGAAAACTCTAGGAGTGTTTCTTTAATATTGCAATGATAGATTACTGCTATCCTACATATCATAGCAAAAATGGAACCTGGATTTTGCAGCGACTCTTGCTACAGTTGCATAGTCACTGATTAGTTGCCATGGTTTTGGTTCTTTGACTTGCATTTCTTATCAATTTACTTTTTGTAAATTTAACTTATCTAGTTCCTTTTATAAATGTTCACTACATTTTTTAGCTTCTTGCATATGATTTTATTAGTCTTTTCTTTATGATGTAACAAATTATCTATGAATTTTTATGTAGCTATATTTAGTTCTCAATATATTCAATTTATCAGTAGTATGGAAAATGGGTAGGTTTAGATGCTTTATAGTTATTATTGCCCATTATACATTCTCTAAAGCAAGGAGATGCAAAATGTTATTTCTCAGAGTCCATTATATCTGTAGCTTTGAAAGCCTAGAGGTGTTTGGTTGTACCCCCAATATTCTAATTTTCTTGTTCAAGATTTTGTTGATTTTAGCTTTTTAACCTAGACGAGGTCTCTATCTTGTTGCATCTCATGAAGCTTGAGACCTAAATAGAGCAGGATTCAAGAGAAAATCTCAAATGTAACACTGATGCAGAATCTGTTTGGGGTGAGTCTTTCTGGGAATTATGTGTTGCTAATACCTTCTTGATTATGGTTCATTTGTCTTTCTTATTCTACAAAGATAGGCTTCATTATATTTGTTTTAGTATCAGTTTCAAGTTGTTGGATCATGTTCTTTGTTTTAATGAGATAGCTGATTTATAGGCATTTTATTGGGAACCCTTAAAGCATATTAAAAATTAAAAATAAACAATTCCCACTATTTTTATATCTGTTTTACTGTTGGAGTGGGTCCTAAAGCTATTTTTTTGTGTTTAACCTTGAATGATTTTGATTTAGTGGTGCATGATTTGTTGATTTGAAGTGTTAGATTTATCTTCCACAAGCCTTTCTTTGCATTCTTCATGTATTATAACATATGTACCTTATGTATACCATGAAACATTTTTTGTGATGGAGTAAGGATAACATTCTATTGAAGTGAATGTGATAACCTGTAGGAATTGAGGTGGGAAAGGAAGGGAACGATACTTCTTTAGTTGGTGGTATTATTTTTGTATATAATTCTGTTAATAATGTTTATGTGCTGTTGTAGTTTTTATAACTACTTATCAACGTTTTGGTACTTATGTGAATTGTATCTCCTACCTTTATAAACTCTGGTCATGGAAAATAGAAAGGGCTTCACAGTATTAGTGGCAAGAACCATCGTCCTTGTAGAGTTTAGGAGAAGTGTGGATTTACTTTTTTCTTGACGACACAAAACTGTATGCCTTCTGTTTTGTTGAAATTTTAGGCCTTAAATTTGATCTTGCATAGGTTTCTTTGTTATAGGGCGATAAGGCTCTTGGTTCTTGGTGTTCAAGACATTACTTTAATATTGTTTAGCTTATATTTTCAAGAGATTCTCTGATTATAGAAATGCTAGGGTCATTCCTATTTCAAGGAAGTGATATTAGTTCTTAATATTGTTTCCAGGGTCGTTTCTATTTCCTATATGATGTTAGTTCCAATGTGGTTCCAATGTAATCACTCATTATGTAAAAGAGACCTTAAAGAGAAATCCACTATATCTAGATTGAGTGGGCCTAATGGTTAAGAGCATGTGTTTCCTCCTAAGAGGTCACAGGTTCAAAACCAAAGGGGGTAGAGTATGTATGCCTTCATTGACTTAGCGGTCAAATCATTGTGCAGAGGTGGGTCCCTTGTCCCACAAGTAAGGGGGTCTCATACACCAATGTGGGGTTTGGCTTGGTTGTGACCTTTAGAATTGTATTTCAAAGGTATGAGAGTGCAAGGAAGCCTTGTCTTTAGTGAGGTGCATGATAAGGTAATTCTTGCCTTCAACATATAGAAAATATTGTAGATGTCTAGAGGTTTATTTTGGCATACACCATTTTTTTGAGCTAGCCAAATGGAGTAGATCACCTCTACAACCAAATTTTTTTCTTATGTTCTAGTTGTAGTCCATTCATTTAATGCCTCTGTGTTATCTCCAATCCATTGTTGCATTTTACATAGTCTATGAGTGATAGTCCATATCTCATTGGTGAGATGACAGTGAATCAAAAAGTGATTTCATGCTTTTGTGTTATTCCCTTAAGAGCGCATGTGTTGGTACTTTTCCATCCTCTTCTTCTAAGCATGTCTAGGTTGGGATTGCACCCTTGATTTGAGTTCGGGGCCCCAAACTTGGTTGTAGATAGTTGTCTTTCATCTAGAGGGTCTAGACTTGTGCTTGAACACCTTATTTGGTGCAAACCTATTCACAAAGATTCATCAATTGATTTTTCATCATCATATAGATGAATTTATATGTTATTTTATATACATGCACATAATCAATCTTCCTAAAACATGGTTGATCTTTGTGTGCCTTAGCCAACAATGTTTCTCCAGGTGGGAGGGAAAACAATGCTTCTATATCTGGAATCAAAGAAAGTCCATCCTATCATGTTGGCTAGCCCTCCCTCCCCAACTGCCATTGAATAATACTCTTCCTTTATAAATATTGAAAGTATTTCTTTGCTTCGGTGTTGTGTTCATTCTTTTTGTTATCTCTCAGAGATTATCCACCCCCATGATACCTTCCAACTATGAAACAACCAATGGAAAATAAAAAAAAATGGGGTTCTTGTCAAACAAAAAAACAACGACAGAGCTCAACGAAGAAGGGAAGGGGAATAGAAAAGACCTGTAGAGAGCATTACAACAAGAACAACAAGCCCAACACTAATCAATAGGACATAGCAAGCACCTTGTAGGATCAATGATGGTGATATGGCTATGGCGATGGCTAGATTGCTTGGATGGGTCATTCAGTAGAATCAATCTAGCTTGTTCACTGCCCCTTGAAACCTAATGAAACCTAATCTCCCATAAGGGCTAACTGCCTTATGTTACCTCTCTGTCCCTAAAAGAAGAGCTTGACCTTGACCTTGAGCTTGACTTTGAGCTTGAGGTTACACTTTCCCTCAAACTAAAAGAAGAGCTTGACCTTAAGGCAAGGCCTTTCATTACCACTTCTTGTTCCTCAAAGAAAGAATAATAACCTTACTTTCATTCTAAGCCCGAACTTCCCTTCGGCAAAGCAACAAGTATTATCAATGAGCAGGCAGTGTGCCTAACCCTCACAATGTGTATCATTCGGTGCCATATCATGTTGTAGTATCGTACCATGCATGTTGGGTGGATGTGTCAAGTTGTGATGGTTCCTTCTCTCATGGTCTAGCGGTGTGGACTTCCCTCTATTCTGGCGGTGCGGACTTCTCTTCTTTCTCTCGGGTATGTTGGAAACCAGGGGGCCTTCTCCTCTCTCAGGTATGGTGGCTCAATAGGGTACATATCCTCTCGGCCATTAAATGCCACAAATCATAGTGAGATGTGCTTGAGTGTGGGTTAAGTAATTGCATTGTGGGAGAACTAATATGCATTTACAATGTCTATCAAAAGAAGAAAGGTGCAACTAATATGCATTTACAATGTCTATCAATAGAAGAAAGGTGCAACTAATATGCATTTACAATGTCTATCAATAGAAGAAAGGTGCAACTAATATGCATTTACAATGTATATCAAAAGAAGAAAGGTGCATTGTAGAATGCATGTGGGGTCATAAGAGAGGCATCATGTCACTATACCAGGGATATTAAAATAAAAGGTTATAAAAAATGTGAATAAAAAAATGGATATATTTAGTGAAAATAAGGGTTTTATAAATTTGGAAGGTGTATTGGATTTATATTGGTAGGGGGTTCAATAATGTGATTTTTAGAGGTATTTTCCAATACGTAGTCAAATTAAGGGTATTGTTTAGTATGCCATGAATGCATGTGCTATGTCAGAGGTTCAGTGAGTGAAGCCCCCATGGTTCTCAGCCACCAAACACTATATCTAATGTTGAGTCTAACTTAGAAGAAGAGGAGGAGGAAAACACAATGACCAATGAAGAAACTGAAGAAGAAGAATTATTCGAACTAAATGGGACGTGGGATTTTATCCTTCCAAGCGAAGAATAACAAGAAGCTTTGTCTGTTAGCACTAGAAGAAAAGGGCTTGCTAATATGACTTAGTAAAATCAAAAGCATAAAACTCCAACTCCTGCTGCTAAAGAAAAATGAATTAGAAAAAAGTCTTCTCCTAAGGCTTCATAGCCAAATTCATCTTCATCAAATCTTCCATCTACATCAAAGACCCTGGTAGTTATTGATACCATGGAATATAACATTGTGGAAGACATGAAGAAGACTAGGGCCTATATTTCGCTACACGAAATTAGTAAGCTAAAACAACAACATAAAATACTACTTAGAGAACTAAATACAATTCCTACTTCACCCCTACCTGTTGTTGTTGTATCTCACACTGCTAAAGTTCAAACAAATTCAACCCTACAAATGTCATCCTAATTAGTGACAAATCTCTCTCACACACGCCTCCTTTCCTCTTAACTTATGAAATTTTCAATAGGAAACTTCATAATTGTTTGATTGACTCAGGATATTATTCTAATAATGCCAACAACAGTCTATGCTAATTTGAATGTCACTCCTCAAAAATATGTTTTTCACATAGTACAACTTGACAAAACCAAGGTAGAGGTCTTAGGGGAAATAAATTCAGTTAGCATTCGACTTTCTTCAAATCCCAAAGTTTGTCAAATAATTGATATATTTTCGCTGATACCCCTGAATTATACGGTCTAATTCTAAGTAGAGACTGATCCGAAAAACTCCATGGATAATTTGTTATAGACTAGTCTCACATGCGGCTACCATAAAATGGAAAGCCAAATCAAATTCGAGTTGACCAAGAGAAACACATGAAACATACAGTGATTGAATTTGAAGGTGATAATGAGCCAGTAGCATTCAATAATAACATTATTGGAAACCATTCAACTGAGTCATTTTTAGGGAAATCTAAAGCACATGAATCTCTCTTTCTAGATAATGCTGTCACGTCACAGATTGAAAATTTCTCACAGATAGATGCTTCCAAGTGTAAAATTTTTGTAAATAAACCTATAGTTAATACTTTATTTTGGACTTTATACTTTGATGGTTCCAAATCTAACGATGGTGCAGGAGCTGGTTGCATTTTAATCAACCCAGAAGGAGAAAAAACCATGTTAGCTTGCACATTAGAATTTGAATGTACAAATAATACCATAGAATATGAGGCATTGGTTCAAGGATTATACAAAGAAATTGGCCTTGACATCAAATATTTGTAGGTTTTTGGAGATTTAGAAATTATCATTAAACATGTAAGAAATACTATTCACTGCCTTTCTGGACATCTTAAACATTATCAATCATTAGTCCAGGATCTTACATCACATTTTTTGGCATTCAATATTTCTCTTGTACCTAGAATGCAAAATTCCAGTGCTGATCTATTAGCTAATGTTGCATCAAAACTCATACCATCTGAAGATTATAGTCATGATAGGTTTTCCATTGAGTTAATTTTTAGACCATCCATTCCTGACAATGTCACTAATTGGTGAGTCTTCAATGATGATTATGATATTTTAATTTTTATAACATCAGAGGGGTCATATGACGACCGAATCATAGATTAAAATGCGCATGAACTTCAATTAAAGCATAAGGCTGATGAAAATCCAATACCTAAAGCTGTAGTTAAATTAGAAGATATTTATGATCTCATAGACAGATTTAAGAAGGGAACTAATGCCAAAGTCCAAAGCTCAACCCTGAGATTTGAATTAGTCAACCTTGGAACTGATGATAAGCCTCAGAACATTAACCTAGGTATCGGTCTATCCTCTGATGAAAGATCATCATTCATTCGATTGTTGAAGAAATACAAAGGTATCTTTGCCTAGGATTAAATGATATAAAAACTTATGATACCTTGGTCATACAACACATCATTTCTATGATCTCTAATGTTAAACCAGTGCAATAGAAACTAAGGAAAATTCATTGAAACCTTGAAAGTAAAATCAAATCAGAGCTGAATAAACTCCTTAAAGCCAAAATCATATTTCCTGTTAGGAATTTGAAATGGGTGTCCAATTTAGTGCATGTTAGAAAAAATAATGGTGACATTCACATATGCATAGATTTCAGAAATTTGAATAAAGCATGTTAGAAAGACAACTTCCCATTGCCAACCATGGAACAAGTGCTGCAACCAGTAGCACGTTCGGGGCTCATGTCTTTTCTTGATGGGTTTTTAGGATATAACCAAATCTTGGTTCATCCAAATGATAGATTAAAAACCACATTCAGAACTAAATGGGGAACATATGCTTATCAAAAAATTCCTTTTGGTTTGATTAATGTAGGTGCCACATTTCAAAGAGCTATGGATATAGCCTTTAAAGGAATCATTAGCAAATCAATTGTTATTTACCTGGATGATATCACTGTCTATTCGAGGAAAAGAAGTAGCCATTTAAACGACCTCAAGTGGTTATTTGAATGATGTAAAAAATATGGGATCTCGCTCAATCCAAAGAAGTCTTATTTTTCCTTAAGTGAAGGTAAGATTTTAGGATTTGTCGTATCAAAAAAGGGTATTTATATTGATCCAGAAAGGATTAAGGAAATTGAGAAAATCCCCTTACCCCATAATAAGAAATCCATGTAGTCCTTCTTTGGTCAAATAAATTTTGTAAAAAGATTTGTCCCTAACTTTTCACAGATAGTTTTACCTTTACAGTCTATGATTAAGAAAAATTCAATTTTCAAGTGGGGTCACAATGAAAGAGAAACATTTGATCTAATCAAACAAGATATTATCAACGCTCCCTCCTAGACAACTCTCAATTTTTCTAATCATTTTCTTTTATACACATTTACGTCAGAAACATCACATGCTGCTGTTTTGACACAACTCAATGATCAACAGATAGAAGCACCAATTTCGTTTTTTAGTTCAAATCTACAAGGTGCTGAGTTAAATTAATTTTTTCTGTGGAAAAATAGGCCTTTGATATTTTTAAATCAGTAAAGCATTTCAGACCATTTCTCCTTAAAACCCACACCAAAATCATAGTTCCATTCCTAGCAGTATGGCAATTACTGGTGCAAAGGGAAGTAGGAGAAAAAAGGACCAACTGGGTAACTACACTACAAGAATATGATGTCGAAATTAGACCTGCTAAAATTGTTAGGGGTCAAGGTTTTTGTAGAATGTTAGTTGGAGCATCCAACTTACCAACGTAAGAAGATTCAGGTGATGATATACAAATATCTGAGGTAAGCCTCAACGATACTGAATCTCAATATGCCGATCTCATCTTTTATTTAAAAAATGGATTGCTCCTATGCATCTCAACTACAAAAGAAAAAGGGCTTTGAGATTGAAAGAAAGTAATATGAAATTGTCAATGATGTTTTATTTAGAAAAAATTATGACTCTGTTTTGTTAAGGTGCCTTGAAAAATCTGAGGTAGAAAAGGTTTTGCAGGAACTCCATGATGGACTAGCTCGTGGACATTTTGGAGGATACATAACAACACATAAAATCCTGCATGCTAGCTATTACTATTCAACCTTGTTCAAGGATGCACACAAATATGTAAGGAAGTGAAAAAAATGTCAAACCGCTGCTGGAAGACAAAGGAAACCTGCATTTCCATTACAACCAGTTAACATTGAACAACCATTTGAGCAATGGGGACTAGACATAATAGGTGAGATCGTTCCTCACTCTTCAAAGCAACATAGATACATCCTTACAGCAACTGATTACTTTACTAAATTAACAGAAGAAATTACACTAAAGGTAACTAATTCTGAGAACATAATTGAATTCATTGATCATTTTATCATTACCAGATTTGGCCTACCAACTACCCTGATGTTTGACAATGCATCTTATTTCACAGACAACACTATGACAAAATTCACTCTCAAAAGAGGTTTCAAACTTAAGTATTTTGCTAACTATTATCCTCAGGGAAACGGTTTAGCCGAATCAACCAAAAAAACCTCATTAGGATCATTAAACGAACTATTGACTAGAGTCAAAGAAATTGGCATAAATCTTTAACATTTCTTCTATGCGCAGATCGGATAATGCAAAAGGCCTCAATAGGTACTTCTCCATTTAATCTGGTCTATGGGAAAAAAGTTGTCCTTCCTACAAATGTAGCTATTCCCTCTCTAGCCCTAGTTCAATATATTGAAGAAACTCCTTCTTCTTCTTTGAAATTAAGGCAATCACAAATCCTCAAACTTGGAGAAGAAAGAGAGAAAGCCAAAATCGTACATTCCCATCATAACCAATTATTTAAATCTTCCTTTGATGCAAATTCTGTAAGTCGAAAATCATTTCAACTTGGAGACCTTGTATTTAAGTGGGATAAAGCACACGAGGAAAAAGGTAAGCATACCAAATTCCAAGGAATGTGGCTTGGACCATTTCATATTACAGAACAAATCAGCCTATCAACGTTTCTATTGCAAGATTTATCAGGCAAGAGAGATTCTCTGCCTGTGAATGAGTAGATTTTGAACAAATATTTTTCATAGGAGATAACCTCTTCTATCCACTGTACATTGTTAGGTTCCTATACCAATAGGAGTCATAATTTTTGAATGGATGAGATTAAACCTGTAATATGTACATACCCTTGCTTTCTAAAAATGTTTTCCATATTCAAAAAATTAAAAAATGTAAAGAGGGTATGTCCTAAAAGAAAAATCAAAGGACAAAAAGAATAAAAAAGGTCAAAAAAGATGAAAATATGAACCCCAAGAAAAGAAAAGACCATGAAAGTGTGTGAGTCAAAATGCCACTACTATTTACTTTTTTGTGCAAAATAAATGATTGTGTGCATCTTGTAATTTTTGCCACAATCCATAAATGGTTAAAATGTTTAAACTTGTCTATTTCATGTCTATAGATAGAGAATAAAATCTGACCAAACTGTTTAATCTTGGCAGATAAGTAGATAGACAGAGTCAATAAGCGAGCTCAACTATTTAATTTGAGCCCTTGGATGTAATAAGGTTAGATTTAGTTAGATTACCATTGTAAAAGAAAGAAAAATGTTTGATAAGGGTTTGCTAGCTCAAATGCACCCTAATAAAGAGAAGTAAAAATAGTAGGATAAGTAGGTGGGTAAGTAAAAGAAAGGTTGCAGAATTGTGATGATTGTTAGAAAAAAAGCATATTTATTACCCTCATCATGAAAGTTCTAAGTATGGATGAGAAATTGGACTGGCATAAAGTTCACAAAGTCAAATTGATTAATTCCCCCTCACTCATTTCACATTTTACTTAACTAATTTCCCAAAATAAGTTTCAAGTAGCCAAAATCTTAAAGTCAAAGGGGCTCAGAGCATTTCTCTGACTTCTGGAGGGACCGAACCCTCGGCCCAATGAATTATAGATCTTAAGTACTAAAATCGCCTCATAAACATTTACCCCCTCTTAGAGTCGGTCTAGTAGCCCTCCACCAGAGATCAAAGCTCTTTGCATTTCATGATTAGGTGTCCCATCAGTGTGATCATGTTGCATTCCGTTAGGCATGCCATAATCCCGGTGGAGGGAGTTTGTGTCTTTTATTCCCCTCCTGTTTGGCACTGCTGGTTCAGGTTTGTTTAAGTAAATAAAATCTTCAAAGGGTCATTCATCTTGCTTTAAGTTTTGAGGTCTTAGGTCTAGGGTTGAGTCCATTTTTGTCTTGAGAGGTCATAAAGGACTAGCAGGCCAGAGGGATGTCCTTCATATAGCATCATTTCAACAATTCTCACTATTGTACAGCTAAATTTTCACCTTGTTTTCAAAACTCTTTTTTTGAAAAACAAAGGTCATTATTTCGTTTTTTGTAAAAATTCTCAAAGTTTCAAATTCTCCAAATGTCGAAGTGCAGCCTTGGTCTCCTTTGCCAAAGCACCTTAGAAGCTATCCTTGCAAAAATTTTCAGAAGAAATCATCATTTCAACCAATTTTTCAAAGAAAAGAAACTAAAAGTCAGAGCCAATTAATTCAAAAAGTGTCAACACTCAAAACATTATAAAGTGGGTTTTGGGCAAGTAAAAATCTAAAGGAAGCCTATAAAAGCACATCACTCTTCATAAGCAACTCATTTGCCTCTCACAAGCTAAGTGAATCCTTGCAAAGGCGATTTCAAGAGTTTTTGAGCAAAGTGGGCAGTTTCAGAGGCGCGCTACGCGTCAGGGAGGGCGCGCTACGCATCAGGCTGCCTTTCTCAGTGTTATTTTGCATGTGCACTACGCATCAGAGGGGCGCTACGCGTTGGGCAAGGCACGCTACGCTTTGGGTTTTCTGCTCAACAAACTGCCATCAAGCTATCAAATCGACTTTTCTCTCAAGCACATTGCAGGTAGGCCTCTCCTCCATGGCTAGATTTGGTTTTGCAAGATGAAAGAGAAAATTAATATGTTCAAATGCTATGAAAATGATAAATCAAAACCCTACATTGTTGTGGAAGATTTAAAGTCTTAATGGTGCTAGGGTTTCAAATTTTTTTTGCTGTCCAAGGTTGCCCATTTGTAATCCCTTTTTTCCCTCATTTTCATCACCTTTCTCCTTCAAATTTTCCCATGAAATTTCATAATTCTCCTCTCTAAAATTCCTAAAACATACTTAATTCCCAAACCCTACTTCACTTTAAAATCCCACAATTTTGTGATTTCCCATGCTTGCCTTCCCTAAATTCCTTCTTTATGTTTATTGTCCCTAATTCCCTCATGTTCCCCTATCCCTAACAATTCCCTTGTATTTATGTCCCCTTGGTAACAGCATTTGAAAAAGTCAAACAACAGTTAATTGGGTGCAAAGTCAGCAATACATTTCAGCCATCTTGCCTTCAAAACCATGTCAGAAACCGAATCAGATTATCAGCAGAGTTATGACAGTGATTAAACACCGGAGGTAGAAGTGCCAAGGAGACATCACAAGGGTGGTAAGGGTGGTCGGCATGTCAGGGAGGAGCCCACTTCTTTGGCTCAATTGCAAGTTTGTCCACTTGCAATGACATGTTTTCAGTATCAATCATGCTTTGGATATTGTGAGAGGATCTCACAAATTCAACACCATAGAGAACTAGTCCACTTGTTTGTCCTACATTTACACAATGGCCATGTGAACCTTGCAGGAGTGGATTTCACCCTATCAACTGAAATTGTTGCTCAAGCCACCGGGATACCAAATGTTGGGGAAGAGTGGACCAAGCGCAAGCAGCTAGACAAATTTCATTATCAACCATACATCAAACCCGGATGCATGAGGCACCTAACTGTTGTTTTTCCTTTCAGATTCTTAAGGGATGAGTATGCACCCTTGATGAAGCTCATTATGCACTATTTCACTTGTGAGGGTAGGTTTTCACATTTATATTCGTACCATATACGTTTGTTGATGCATTTCACCCGGGTACGAATGATGAACATTCCATTTTTCATGTGCCGAAATATAGAGAAGATGGTGCCCGTAGTGCAAAGGAAGAACCCCGCACAACAACTCAAAAGTATATATCATTATGCACTGATCGAGATCATAGTGATGCATCAGTTGGCACAGCAGGGTATTTCTTGGGAGGATTTCATTTCTCGCGATTTCTTCATGGTGCCATAGCCACCTCCCGAGATTGTCCATGATGAGGGAGGGCCTTCACATCAGTTTGACATTCCTGAGCCAGAGCATGTCAGCGCTCCTCCATATGTTACATATCAGAGAGGCCACAGGGTCTTATTTGCATCTGCACGGCGAGTATTATCTCCACACCAGGTGGAAGGGGTCTCGCCTTCTTCATCAGCACAGCGAGTGTTATCTCCACATCAGGTGGAAGGGGCCTTGCTTTCGACAGCAGCACAGGTACAAGAGAGAGGCAAGCAGCTCAAGATTGATGAGGGGCCATCAGGTGATCCAGACATAGATATTGTTGACCTTGATATCAGTTCTCCTAGCTTAGAGCTAAAGGAGATCATTCAGCAACAAAAGGCTGAAAATGACTTGTTGCAGCAAAAGTTGGAAATGGCAAATTGGACAATCACATACTTAGAGCAGCGCAACAAGCAGTTAGAGGATGAACACACTCTTGATGAGTTGCGGAGGATCCGAGAAGACCGGAACTTGGCTCGCAAGAGACCCGATGTTTGACACCTATTGAGCAAGGGTCTATGCTCATCCGGGTGAACACTCATTTGGAGAAGTTGCTAGCCAAGGCAAACAGGGACAAAGATATGCTTCGCCACATGAAGAATCATTATTGGGCCCACATGCATGTGTGCAAAGAGAAAATGAAGGTACTCAAAGCACGCTTGGCCAAGGCACTAAAATGGAGGAAAAGGCCCGATCCACTTCAGATTTTGGCTGAAGCCACCTTGAAGGAGCATGGTGCGCAATGATACACCTCTAGCTCAAAATTCAGGAAATTTGGAGCAATTTTGGTCAATTTTGAATTTTTTTTGCCAAAAACAGGTTTTCGCCCTCAACGCGTAGCGCGCCGCGCGCTACCCTTAAGTTGGGGAGGTCCATTTCATGAAAACTCAGCATTTTTGGATTTTTCATAACAAAATACACCTGTTCAGCCACTTCCAAGACATTTCATCAAGTTTTGGGCCCTCAAAAGGTCAAAAAACAAGCAAAAAATGACCTTCTGCCACTTTTTGGACACACAGGAAGCAGTCTTGGAAGATTGCATTTTTGAAGGGGCAAATGGACCCCAAATTGAGAAATTCCACTTGGGCTGGAGAGTAGACATCCAGACCTTTCCAACAAGCCCACTTGTGCCTCATTTGGATGCCGGAAGGTGCCCCAAAAGTGGGCTCAAAGGCGCGCTACGCATTGAGAAATGGCGCGCTATGCATCAGGACAATTTGTCAATTTTTCACCTTCAGCACAGGAAAACGCAGCATTGACTAGTTTTGACTTTTTGGTGGGATTTTTCATCCTCCTTGATGTAATTGATGTAATTTCATGTTGACATGACACTTTTTTACCTATTCTAGAAGATTCATTCATAAAATGGCAAAAAATTAATGAATGAACTGGTTTCCTAACTTATAGAGGCAAGTTGTTTTGATTCACTAGATTGTAGTGCTCAGTTTAGAATTGGTTGAAACAGCTCCTAGGATGATGAGCTCGACCCCTAGAGGCAAGGGAATGTGCTAGCTTGCCTATATTATGTACTTTCTTAGTCATTTTCATGGTGGGACTCTTGAGGGATAAGCTTAGACTGTTTTACACTTTGTATCTCTGCAATTTTGGCAAAGGAAAGACCAGGGTTTTGCAGCACTATTTGGGATTCCTGTGGTTATTTGTGTTGATGGCGTGTTTCTCTCATGTACTTGTAAGTTTTTTATGTGTATCATTTTCTTACTATTCTCTTCTACAAATTAAGTAAATGAAGTGTTAAGGTAGAATTCATGGTTTCTATGCTCTGCCTTTAAGTTTGCTTAATATCTATGTTTTCATCTGTTTAAGGAGAACTCTTGATGGTTTCTTTCTCTCCTTAGCTCCTCACCGGTCATATCTATCCATTCAATTATTTCAAATGCATCAAGACAATCTCCTACCTTGCCCCAAAAAGACCTCTGCAAAAACTGTGTCTCATCCCCACACCCAAAATTGCCGTGCTCAGTTTTCCAACAAAACCCTAAAAATTTAAAATCAAACTTTCCCTATCAGTTTACTAGCCTAAAATCAGTGTTCTTAATTGGTCATCTCATCCATTTGAAGACCTTTTGCCGAGATAGAACCGGAGAGAGCCCTCTCCTGTCCCCGTAGGGCTAGCTACGAGGCTAAGTGGTTTGATGTTGCCTTGGATTTTGTCTTTTTCAGCCTGAGGCCAAATTCAAGCGCTAACACCCCATTCAATTCATTTAATTTTCCCTAATAAATCCATTTTCCTAAGGTTAAAACTCTATTTTTCCCAAGGAAAAGCCATCGCCCCCCATGAATGCACTTTTTTATGAAAATCCACAAAAATACACTTAGCCTAAGTTGTGATGTTTCTATGTTAAAAGTAAATAAATTAAAAAACACGTTATACTTAGCGCAAGTCCATTATCCGCCTTTTCCACATTAACTTTTGATTTTATTAATATTTATTAATTCTCGAAAAAACCCCTTTTGCGATATATTTTATTAAATCCCTTAATATTAACCCCTACCCTAAGTTTGAAACATAAAATTTGTATTATATCCGAACCCTGACAGAAGACATAATTAATAAATCCATGATTAATTAAAGTCAAACCAATCAAATCACGCCCGAGTCATTAATCCCCGCCTTAACCCCTCATTAAACTCAAACCACCGTGTTTAAATGCCCAATGAGACCCTCCATTACTGTCCGTGCAACTCCCGGACCCGACCACCACACGATCTCCCCCCTCTCCATCCGACGGCTCATGTTGATATCAGAAGGGCCTGAAATCTGAGCTTTACCCGCCCGAAATGCGTTGTTTTCCACTGAGCCCCGAAGCTACGTGGCGCTCGATGAATGGAATCGGGAAGCCTCCTCCCAATACTGCCAAGCGCACAAAGGTTGTGCAAAGTAAACCACTTACTGCCAGCCCGCTACCCACCAAAACTATCACTGTTCACCCCGCTATGTGACAAACCGCTATTATTCACCAATACCCGCCAAATTGACTTTTTGCACATAAATCCAAAAAATCCCCAAATCATTGTTTTATCATTTTTTAACTACAAACTTCCACGCACGCGCTCGTGAACGTTGAAAGTCGTCAACCCACATACAACTGCACTTTGAAGACGTTAAAAGCTCCTAGATTGCCTTCTAGCCTAATTGAAGCCCTTTCATTCGTTCATAATTGCCAGTGAACCAGTTCAGACCCAGTTTTCGTAAATTCCAGGTATTTAAGCCAGAATCCATTGAAATCCCTGTCAATTTCTGAACCAGTCATTAAGTTTTCTTAATTGGAATTAAAAGGGAACTTTAGTAACTTAAAAGCCACCTAGAATTCAACCACCAGTACTTGTAAAGACTGACATTTCACTCCCCCCATTCTCAAATCCACAAGAACTGAGAATGGCAACCCCAATTGCTATGGATGTCAGGCCAATTTCCACTCCTCACCTGGACTTGGATCACCTTCCCCTTGCTGATAAAGACTTCCAAATCAAGGACACCTCTGTCCATGAATCCCCACTCAAATTATATTTCCGATATAGAGACCAATACCTAAACCATGCTGATAAAATAGGTCTTTGGGAATCTAACTTGCCCAAGTATCAATTTCCTCAGGTACACATCTTTCCAGAAATTGTCCATTATTGCCATGCAAACTACATTCCCAGCCAAAGAGCAGTGATGTCCCCTGACCATACCATACTTTTCACCATTACTTCTGAATCAATCAATGAAATGTTGCAGCTGCAACTAGGACAAAATCTGACCTCTATTTCCATTGGAGACTTGTTGGACAAATTCCCCAAAATTACCATTGCCAAACTTGCTAAAATGTTCCAGACTTTTATTGTGGAAGAAAAACATATTCCAAACGATCCTCCCCCATATATATGGACCATATTTTCTCAACTTGGTTAGGACATTGTGTCAATGATATCTAGTGTCTTAGGCTATACTACCAGTGAATACATAGATGAAATCATCTTACCCTTCATGTCCATCTTTACTCCGGGACAACATCCTGCTGTCATGTATGATTATGCCAAGTTCATAGATGATAAGATGCATGAACAATTCCTGAGAATGAAAAATGAAAGAGTATTTAAGTATTCCTCAGTTTTGTACCATCTTTTTCTGTATTACCAAGCTGAAAAGTTCCCCTTTACTCTTCAAAAACTTGATACTAAAGGTCACCCTAGGTCAATGATCTTCTGGACTCCTTTGATCCACAAATTTCAATCACCATATCCATACACAGACTTCATAGATATTTTTGTACATCCTGTAGTAACCATGGTGCTAGGAAGTCCTCCTCCAAGAATTAGTTCAGATATTAGGGGGATCCTACAGCTTTCAAAACAACACAAAGTGGGAGATTGGTACTTGTACCAAAATCACACTGAAATGAGGATCTACGGCTGTGAGTTGGCCCCACATAAATTTCCCAGATACCTCCCAATGAGGCTATTTTCTTTGGAGTACTACATGCAAATAATCAACTCAGATGAGGTGCATTTTGTTAAGGCCAAAAAGAAGGCCCAGCACATAATCAAAGATCAACTAGGCCCCTTTGTATGTAATAACCGAGAAGCTAGAAGAGATGCAGAGGAAATCCTTCAGAGACTTAAACTAAAACAAAGCTTCATGTGGAAATATGATCCTTGTGACTTCATCTACAACAGAAGATAGAAAAACAAGATGGCTCCCTACATTCACCACCGAATCCCTGAAATAGAGAAATATGCAAATCAATTGGAATGGGTGGAGAATACTCTAGTGGACAGGGATAGCACTGAAGTTGCAGTTGAAAATGCTCTAATTGATTTACAGAAAATGCTTGATAAGGGTTCTTTCCTACAGCTGCCAAGAGAATCTCAAGTCCAAGGAGAGTCTCAAATCCAAGAAGAACCACAAGCACAGGGAGAATCTCAGGCACACAGTGAACAACATAGAGAAGAAGAATCCCAGGTACAAGAATAGTCATAACAACCAGACTTATTAGAAGAACTGACTCAGACAAGACTACCAGAGCCCATAATGAGTACTCCCCCTACCTTGCAAACTCCTCTAAATGAAGAGAAAAACCTCAAAAGAAACAAGAAAGAGGTAACTACATCAGGAAAAGAAATTATACAGACATATGAAGAAACCAGCACAATCAAAAGGCAAAGGTTAAATCCTCTCTTTGAGAAGGAATTCATAGAAGAGACAGTATGGGCCACCATCAAAAAAAGGGAAGGAAGCAGGCATGCTACTCCTTTTGGGAGCACACCAGAACCTTCCACATCTCATACTCGGATGTTGGAAAGGCAACAGAGTGTTGAAGTATCCTCATTTAGGATGCCAGCAGACAAAGATCAAGATATCAGGGAAAGGTACAAGGATATAAAGGCCAAGAATGAGAGACTAAAAGCCAAGACTTATGCATAGTACTTAAAGATGGCACCTACCATTCAGACAAGGCTTATGTCAGCCTATGATGTGAAAGAAGGAAAAATGCAGATGACATTTATGAAGCCCACTACATAGCAACCAAGATCAACAGCTGACTATAAAAAGATAGACTTTGAAGTACTGGCAAAGGACATACATCCTATTGACCAGATTGAGTTGCACAAATAGGCAGGGGAGATGATTTACTTCGCCTTGATATGGAAAGCCATCGCAGCCCATCGATTGCAGAACTCCCTAAATAATATATCAGCTCAGTTCCAATTGGAGAAGGCCTCTTCACAGGCAAAAGACACCAGAATCAAGTCCTTAGAGGACTTAATCATTGAGTTGGGACACGATCCCAAAGATGTAAATGCCATTGAAAAAGTTGATAAAGAAGAAGAATGATGACATAGCTGCTTTGAAGAAGCAACTCAAAATTCCACCATTACATCACCCACAAACAACAGAAGTCCTAGAGACACAAAAAGGACAAGAAGAGCTTATGGACTTGGTCCTAAAGCTAAATGACCAACTGAAAGAAACAGAGAAAGAATTGGACACATTGATTCAATCCAAACAAAGTGAATTGGCCACTACCTCTACAGCTGCCATTCCCACAGTAACAATTGCAGTCCCTTCAACATTGGCAGCCTCTTTAGGACCAATAGCTCTACTTGCCACAGCACTGCCAGTCACAACAGAGTTTACGACAACAGGTACTTCAACAGAAAAAACAGCAGATCTAGTAAAAGCCATGGAAGATATGTCAATCTAGGCAACAGAACTTAAGAGGCTTAAGGAGAAAGTGGCCAACTTAGAAACTAACTGCAATCTTGCCCAGATTGAAAAGAGAGAAGAAACACAGAAAGCCCTAAGGATGGGTGAGAAGATAAAGGTCCTAGAAAAAGATTTAACTCTGCAAAAGCGACTAGGACAGACCAAAGAAATGCTCTGGGCCAATATCATTGACTCTGTCAATGATATTTGGCCATCAATTCAAGTTATATTTGAGCAGACTGAATTGGTGAAAGTGGCCACCAAAGAAATTCAGAAAGTAAAAGAAGAATTGGGGGACATGCCTCAGGATGCTAATCGACTCATCCCTTTCCTGAACAACAAAAACAGGCATGAGCTCAACGAACTTGGTATAGAGGATAGGAATGAAGCTATCCTAGAAATAAAAAAGGTTCTTGCTAAAAGAAACCTCATGGTTAACTTGGAAGAAAAATGCCATAACATGCAGATGGGCATTGATAGATTCATGGCCAAATTTCAAATTTTGAGGGATAAAGGCCTTCCCAGTCCTATGGTCATCCATGATAAACTTATGACCCAATTGGACTACACTGATAGATTAAGGAAGTTGGCCAAGGAGCAAGCAAGCACTTCAGGAATCAAAGCCTTGCCAACTGGAAAAGTATTGTATGATACTTTGGAGAATCTATTTTTTCTGCAAAATGAGGTAAAACATTTGTTTGTCATCAAGCCTAATTTTGCTAAATACACAAAGGCTGATGAAACTTACAGAAAAAATTTAGAATCAAAATTACCTAAGGATGCATGGTGGGAAAAGATGACAGATTTACTATAAGTTACCACAGTAAATCCGAAGGTAAGTGAAAGGACAGATAAACTGGGTCAAAGAATAGCATGTTAAAGGGTATCGGTAAAAGATTAAAGAAAAAGGTGATTCCAGTGTACAAATATCAGCTAGCTTAAAGAGCTCAAATTTGAACTACAAAGAACCAGCACTATCACAATAAAAGGGACAACATGATGCAATTTTCCATCTGTCTCTATCTTCATGCTTGAATATATTTTGGTTTCCTAGATTAATTCTCATATTGTTTTAAGATATTTTGTAGATTTTTTTTTTTTTTTGTATAAATAATTCACATTTCGAAGTATTTAAGGTGGATTCAAAGACATTTCTATCGACAGTTTCCTCTCAAGTTAAAGTGCTATTGTATCAAGACTGGATTGGCTTGTTGGATCAAGGAATAAAGTAAAGACATTTCACAGGATTCTTGTGTAAAGAGGAAATCAAATAAGTATTTTCTCTCATGTGTATTATTGCTTTTCTTTATGTTTGTTAATAATCATATTTGTTTCTATGAAATCTGAATGGTATCCTAGGAATGATATTTCAGAACTGGCTTTAATGCTCTCTGTCTTGACTGTTTACATTCTTAATTCTTTCTGCTAAGCTATCTTAGTTAGGGAATTCTTAAATGCTCCCTTACTTCCATAGTTTCCCCCTCGGTCTATAGTAAAGGATTCTTAATTTCCTTTTTCTCATGATCACCTCCTACTCTTCATCTTGATCCCGGTTTAAGGATTCTTCATTTCCCTTTCACACTGGTTAGTACTACCTCATCCATTGAACCTGAGATTTGTTTTTTACTTTGCTAGCCTGCTCTGTGAACACTCCCTTTAGTGATATGGTCCAGTTAATCCATCCTTTGATTCACTCCATAGCCCAATGGCTTGAAGGCCTTGCTCTGTCCATCTGTTCCTAGAATTCCACCACCCAACCAAAATCAACACCTTATGAACACTAAGAACTAGCCTAAAATCCCACCCAAAACAAAGTTAAATTATAAAGAGAGAGCCCTCTCTGGACTTAGGTTGGCTAGAACCCGAGTCTAAAAGATTAGGTTTGTGGTTACCTCGGATTATTCCTTCTTTTGATAACTTCTAGGGAAGACTTCTAAGTGATAACATAGTGGCAACCATACCGGGGAAACAAACCCTCAGCCTTAATAAACCTTTGAGAAATTTCAAATATTTATTTCAATCCTCTTGAAGGGTTTATTTGAAGTTATTTATAAAATTTCACAAAAAAGAAATAATTAGAAAAAAGCTTGAAATCTGGCTTCAAGAAGAACTCACTATACTAGGGCTAATCCCGATCCAAATCATGCCCCAGTATTTGATAATCCCAACCTGATTTCAAGAATATCTAGAAGACAAGAAGGTTCAGTAAGCCCAATACCTTCAATCAAAGCAGGTTCCTATCCTGATAAGTGGTTATTCCTAGAAGACCTCCCTTTTAACGAGTCATTTGACCTTTCCCTATTTAGAACCAAGTTTGAAAGTGCACTTGATGAAATAGTTCTAGATCCAGAGTTCATTGCAGATCTCGGAGTCCAAAGGATAAACCAGTCAATTGATCAGTACATTCTAAATTCCCCTCAGTCATCCCTTACTACTGTTAATATCCTTGAACTTTCTGAAACAGTTTCAACTCCCTTTAGTTCACCATTATTCCTCCCATCTCCTAAGTTCATTCCACACCTTCATTCATACCTTCACTTCCCCACCAACCCATCATTACCCATCAAACACCTATTACCCCCAGTTCTCCATCAACTACTCTATTATCCCTTGTTACACCAACTCCACTTCTTAGTCTTGCCCAACTAGAGCCATGGAGAATATATATGCCCCTCTTGTGTTACTTGTTCCACTAGGTGCCATGCCACAAGACTACCAGAACAAAATTGTCCAATTTGATGGCATAGGACCCTATACAACACAACAACATACAAGAAAGATGATAGATTATTTTGAATTACATGAAATTGATATTGGAGATGTCCAAATGAGACTTTTTTCTCAGACTTTAGCTGGCGATGTAAGAACATGGTTTAGATCTTTACCTGCTAATAGTATAGATAGTTTAGAAGTATTTTACTAGCAATTTTTAAATAGATGGGAAAAGAAAAAGAACCCTCTGCAGGTCCTTTCAGAATATGAAAACATTAGGAGAGGACCAAATGAAACAGTCCAGGACTACTATACTAGATTTAACAATATATACAATGCAATACCAATCGACCTTAGACCCCCACTTGGATTAGCTCTAATAAATTTTCTTGACGGGTTTGACACTAATATGGAATTCCATATTAGTGAGAGAAATACATCAACTCTAGAAGACATGCAAAGTGTATTAGTTAGTGTAGAAGCTAATTTGCTAGCAAAATGAGCTAGGGTTAGGAACAAAAGGAGAGGACCCTTGAAAGATGAAGCATCACCTTTGACCTTAAAATGGATGCCCTAGCCAAAGGAATGGAAAAGCCAATGGATAGGATAGAGAACATTGAAAGGAAGCCTCACTGGGATAATCAACAAGTACCTCCAGTGAGAAATCCAAACTTTAGAAAGAATGAAAATCAAAATACTGGAAAAAATGGGCCTGATCAGAATGTTAGACCTCCTTTTCAAGAAAACTATGCTGAAACATCCCATTCAGAAGACCCTGAACAAGACACACACATTAATTTAATGGGATTAGATGATGAGGAAATTGTCTTTCTCACTCAAGATGATAAGAAATTACATATGCTTCAACAATTACAGACCTAATCCAGAGAATCATTCAATTACAAGCAAGGGTATGATATTGCTATCTTCGAAGTGCACAAACAATACAATTTGAGGAGTAAAAAGAAAACTGACACTCCTGACCAAAACAAGAAAGCAGTACCAAATCAACCTAAGAAAATTAAAATAGTTCCAGTTACTAAAATTCTCCAAATCCTCTCTAGACCAAATCAAAACCCTCCTAGTCCCACCATTGTAGATATAACCAATGACCAACCTCCTAATGATCAACCTTCCACTTCAGTCCCCTCCAAGGAAACAGTGGAACAATCTCCAAACATTATATTAGAAAATCCACTAAAAAAGATTTTAAATGCAGAAAAAAGAAGAACAATCTACTCAAACCCCTGCCATAAAAATTCCAAACACTCAAACAGAGAAATCCCCTTTGCCTTTCAATTTTGGGGCAGAGGTGGCTAAATTGAAAATCTCGGTTCCCTTAACAGAGCTGATTAAACATGAAACTTACAAATCTCAAATAAGAAAATCCTTAAACTTCGTTGAGAACGAAGATTTTGTTAACTTATTTGATGATCAACCTCAGCTCATTTTGGTCCTGATGTTAATGGAAAATCAGTGGAAGGAGGGATACCACCATTTTACATTATCCTTAACATTCACGATAAAATCCTACACAATGCTATGCTAGACTCTAGGGCTTCACATAATCTAATGCCTAAATATGTTATGGAGAAATTGAACTTGGATATCATTAGGCCTTACAAGGACCTGTTTTCATTTGATTCAAGTCAAGTTAAGTGCATAGGACTAATAAAAGACCTGTGTGTTTCCCTAGTACAATACCCAGCTAAGACAATTCCTATGGACATAGTTGTTGCTGATATACCACCTAAATATGGCATGCTGTTGTATAGATCATGGGGGGCCAAACTCCAAGGATCTTTGCAACTTGACATGTCATATGCCACAATTTCAATCTTTGGACATCCTAAAAAACTGTACAGAAAGATCATGATGAAGTATGTAGTGAGTAGCTAGGATAGGCCTCAAAACTTTCCTATCTATTCCATGCATTCCGACATCGATTCTTTTATTCTATACAATGTTGAACAAACACAAGAAGATACTTCAAAGAACATTATTTCAGAACCAAAAGAAATTGCAGTTGTAGTTGAAAATAAAACTATCCAAATTCAAGAATTTTTAGATGAAAAAGATAATCAAAACACATCAGACAATGTAGATTTTGTTCCCCTAGACAGTAAGAATTATGAACACGAAATATTATGGCATCTTGAATTTGATGGATCGGTGAACAAACTAGGTGCAGGAGCATGAGTGTGGGTATACAATTTAGAGAATGATCACTTAGAGGGTCATGCTTACAGGTTGAACTTCAAATGCACTAACAACATGGCTGAGTACGAAGCACTTCTTTTAGGTCTCAAATTGGTTAAAAGGTTAGGAGCCATAAGAGTTTCTATTATGAGAGATTCTGAGTTGGTTATAAAACAAATCAATGTTGCATATATGACTAGAGATCCTAGGTTAGGTTTTTATAGAGGAACAATTTTAGAAATATTAAATATTTTTCTAGAAACTAAGCTTGCAGTCATCCCAAGAAAACACAATATGCAGGCTCATAGTTTAGCGATGTTTGCTAGCACTAGTAAGTTACCATTTCAACCTAACCATCAATACACTGCTGAGGTTAGGCACAGACCTGCTATCCCAGATAACTTAAAAAACTGGTAAGTATTTGTTGATGACCAACAAATAAACAATTTTTTAACTTTAGATGAGGAATTTGTAAATAGTAATATAGATATTGACATAACGTTAGATCATTGTTTTACAGATAAAATAGAAATTAACAAATTAAAAGATGAAGAGATAGATAGATTTCATCCCACTGAATTTACTGAACTAGAAGTAGAAAACCTAAAGCAAGTTGAAATTGATGAGATAATTGACGAAGACTCTGAAATCATTAATCTCAAAGACAATTTTTTGCCTAAAGGATTAACTCCTTTGGAAGACTTGTTTCATTCGAACAATGTCCCTAGAAAACCGAAAATGGAACCCTTAAGATCTGACATAGAGGAGTGTAACATAGAGTTTGAGGAAGATCCTAAATTGATAAAACTTTCAAAATCCTTACCTCCTACTGAAAAAGTAAAATACACTGAACTGTTAAAGGAATTCCAAGATGTTTTTGCTTGGAGTTATGAGGACCTCAAGTCCTATGACACTAGCATAATACAACACACCATCCCCATAAAAGAAAACCAGAAACCTTTTAGACAGAAGCTTAGAAGAATCAATCCTATTCTATTGCCTTCTATTGAAAAGGAAATTAGAAGAATGTATGAAGCCAAGATCATAGCACCAATTAGATTCTCTGATTGGTTTTCAAATTTGGTGCCCACAAGAAAGAAAACTAGTGAGATTAGACTGTGTGTTGACCTTAGGAATCTTAATAAAGTTTCACTCAAGGACAACTACCCTCTCCCCAAAATGGATCACATATTACAGAGGGTAGTAGGTTCAACCAGAATCTCATTGTTGGATGGGTTTTCTGGTTATAATCAAATTTTAGTCCACCTAGATGACCAGGCTAAAACTGCATTCACTACTCCTTGGGGCACTTTCATGTATGTGAAAATGCCTTTTGGATTAAAGAATGCAGGGGCCACTTTTCAAAGAGCTATGGATATAGCTTTTGCTAAGGAAATCCATGAATTCCTGGTAATATACTTAGATGATATCACTGTATTCTCGAATTCTGATAAACAACACTTAGATCATCTAAGGCAGGTCTTCATCAAGTGTAGAAAGTATGGAATTTCTTTGAATCCTAAAAAATCTTTAATTGGGTTGGAAGAGGGAAAACTGTTAGGCCACATAATCTCTAAAGATGGTATTCGAATAGATCCTGTAAGATTTGAAGCCATCTTACAGATAGAACATCCTAGGAGCATCAGAGAACTACAAGGCTTTTTAGGTAAAATAAAATTTCTTAGAAGATTTATTTCTAACTTAGTAGAACTAATTAGATTATTAAATAACATGTTGAAGAAAGATTCGACTATTAAATGGATAGTTGAGGCTAAAACTCTTTAGAAGATATTAAGCTAGCCTTAACACAAACACTAGTTTTGATCAATCCAAAGTTTGATAGGGATTTCATTATATTTTCTTTTGCCTTAGAACACACAATTGTTGCAGCCCTAGTGCAGAAGAATGATCAGGGTTTTGAACAACCTATTTCCTTCTTTAGCAAAGCCCTGAGGGATGCCCCTTTAAAGTATAATATAATGGAAAAGAAAGTTTTTTCTTTAGTCAAAGCTATCAAAGATTTCAGAGTTTAGATTCTATATTCTCATGTAATAGCCTATGTTCCCAATGCTGTAGTCAAAGACATCCTAACACAGGATGGTCCAGATGGAAAGAGAGAGAAGTGGATAACTACTATATTAGAATATGACCTAGAAATCAAACCTACAAAATTGATCAAAGGCCAAGGTTTAGCCAAGCTCATGGCTGAATCGAACTGTTAGGCCTTAGACATAAATTTTATTGTAGAAATGGATAATGAAGAGGAGATGGTGACTCCATCGATCAGCCAGGCCTTTATTGAATCACCATGGTATGCTGAAATTATATGTGTTTTACAAAATCTACAAGCTCCTCTTGAATTATCCAGGACTAAAAGTAGGTTCTTAAAAATGAAATCTTTAAAATTCTGCATAATTGACAATGCTTTATTGTGGAAGAATCACGAAGGCATCATTCTTACCTATTTATTAAAAGAAGAATCTGACAAAATATTACAGGAGTTTCATGCAGGTGACTGTGGGGGACATCTTTACTGGAAAACCACAACTGACAAGATTCTAAGAGTCAGTTTTTATTGGCCCACTCTGTTTTCTGATGTAAAGAAATTTGTAACCTCATGTCATAAATGTCAGATTTTTGAAGGAAAGAAAAAACTTTTACCCTTACCCTTGAAACCAATATCTGCTGAAGCACCATTTCAACAGTGGGGTCTTGACTTCATTGGTGAAATCCATCCACCTTCCTCTGCCCAACACAGATGGATCTTGACTGCTACAGATTATTTCACAAAGTGGATAGAAGCCATACCCTCAAGACAAGCCACTGACACTGTCATAATAAACTTCCTTGAGGCCAACATCCTATCCAGATTCAGATGCCCCACCAAAATCATCATTGACAATGCAGCAAGTTTCAAATCTAGAAGAATGATTGATTTCTGTAATAAGTATCATATAACCCTGGGTCACTTCACAACTTATTATACTCAAGGGAATGGACTAGCAGAGTCCTCCAACAAGAGTTTAGTGAATATCATCAAATAATTGTTGGAGGATAACAAGAAAAACTGGAACAAGAAGCTAGTGAATGCCTTGTGGGTAGATAGGCTAACCATAAAGAAATCCATTGGTACCAGTCCTTATCAATTAGTTTAAGGAATGGAGGTTGTTTTTCCATCTTCCTTGGGAACACCAATGATAAAACTACTCCAAGAGGTGTAGGTTGAGCCAAATGACATCCAAAGACGAATCAACCAGACAATTCGCTTACAAGAGACTAGGGAAGAAGTGTACATCAGATCCCCAGCTGTGCAAGAAAGGATCAAGAAAGCTTTTGATAAAAGGACCAAGGAAGAAGATTTCTATCTAGGGGAAAAAGTTTTGAAATGGCATTCAAGAAGAGAGGATAAAGGTAAGCATGGGAAATTTGACTTCCTATGGAAAGGCCTGTATATCATTTATGTTTTTAGGGGTAATAATGCTTTTTTCCTCAGAGAATTGGATGGCACAGAAGCAGAAGGAGGACCAGTTAATGGTCGAATGCTTAAACACTACATAGAAACTAGTTACTGATTTCACTAATCACTTGTACATATTCTATTTTTCAAAATTTTAGAGTTGATTGGATAGTAATTTTTGGAGTTGAAGCTCGAAGAGAAGGCCCTAAGCTTCAAAAGTTTTATTGTCATAAATAGCAATAATGCAGAAAAGTGAAAGGGAAAAGTTGCAGAGTAAAATCAGAGCAATTCAGAGGGCCATTGATCTACAAGTTCTTAACATTTCACCAGGAAATGCCATCCCCAAGTGGAGCCACTGTTAGGTTCCTATACCAATAGGAGTCATAATTTTTGAATGGCTAAGATTAAACCTGTAATATGTACATACCCTTGATTTTTGAAAATGTTTTCCATATTCAAAACATAAAAAATGTAAAGAGGATATGTCCTAAAAGAAAAATCAGAGGAAAAAAAGAATAAAAAAGGTCAAAAAAGATGAAAATATGAACCCCAAGAAAAGAAAATACCATGAAAGTGTGCGAGTCAAAATGGCACTACTATTTACTTTTTTGTGCAAAATAAATGATTGTGTCCAGCTTGTAATTTTTGCCACAATCCATGAATGGTCAAAATGTTTAAACTTGTCTAATTCATGTCTATAGATAAAGAACAAAATCTGACCAAACTGTTTAATCTTGGCAGATAAGTAGATAGGTAGAGTCAATAAACGAGCTCAATTGATTAATCTGAGCCCTTGGACGTAATAAGGTTAGACTTAGTTAGATTACCATTGTAAAAGAAAGAAAAATGTTTGATAAGGGTTTGCTAGCTCAAATGCACCGTAATAAAGAGAAGTAAAAATGGTAGGATGAGTAGGTGGGTAAGTAGAAGAAAGGTTGTAGAATTGTGATGATTGTTAGACAAAAAGCATATTTATTACCCTCATCATGAAAGTTCTAAGTATGGATGAGACATTGAACTAGCATAAAGTTCACAAAGTCAAATTGATTAATTCCCCCTCACTCATTTCACATTTTACTTAACTAATTTCCCAAAATAAGTTTCAAGTACCCAAAATCTTAAAGTCAAAGGGGCTTAGAGCATTTCTCTGACTTCTGGAGGGATCAGACCCTCAGCCCAATGGCTTATAGATCTTAAGTACTAAAATCCCCTCATAAACATTTTCCCCCCTTCAGTTCATTTCATTTTCCCTAATAAATCCCTTTTCCTAAGGTTAAAACTCTGTTTTTCCTAAGGAAAAGCCATCACCGCCCATGAATACACTTTTTTATGAAAACCCACAAAAATACACTTAACCTAAGTTGTGATGTTTCTATGTGAAAAGTAAATAAATTACAAAACACGTTATACTTAGCGCAAGTCCATTATCTACCTTTTCCACATTAACTTTTGATTTTATTAATATTTATTAATTCCTGAAAAAAACCCCTTTTCCCATATATTTTATTAAATCCCTTAATATTAACCCCTACCCCAAGTTTGAAACATAAACTTTGTATTATATTCGAACCTCGACAAAAGACATAATTAATCAATCTGTGATTAATTAAAGTCAAACCAATCAAATCACGCCCGATGCGTTAATCCTCGCCTTAACCCCTCATTAAACTCAAACCACCATGTTTAAATTCCCACCAAGCCCCTCCATTACTGTTCATGCAACTCTCGCTCTTGACCACCGCACAATCTCCCCCCTCTCCATCCGACGGCTCACGTTGATTTCAGAAAGGCCTGAAATCTGAACTTTACCCGCCCAAAATGGGTTGTTTTCCACTGAGACCTTGAAGCTATGTGGCGCTCGATGAATGGAATCGGGCGGCCTCCTCCCAATACTGCCAGGCACCCAAAGGCTATGCAAAGTAAACCACTTACTTCCAGCCCGCTACCCACCAAAACTGTCACTATTCACCTTACTACGCGACAAAATGCTACTATTCACTCGTACCCGCCAAATTGACTTTTTGCGCATAAATTCAAAAAAGCCCGAAATCATTGTTTTATCGTTTTTTAACTGCAAACTTCCATGCACGCGCCTGTGAATGTTGAAAGCCGTCAACCCACATACAACTGCACTCTGAAGACGCTAAAAGCTCCCAGATTTCCTTCCAACCTAATTGAAGCCCTTTCAACTATTTAGAATCACCAGTGAACTAGTTCAGACCCAGTTTTCATCAATTCCAGGTATTTAAGCCAAAATCCATTGAAAGCCCTGTCAATTTCCAAACCAGTCATTAAGTTTTCTTAATTGGAATTTAAAGAGAACTTTAGTAACTTAAAACCCACTTGGAATTGAACCACCAGTACCTGTAAATACTGACATTTCACTTCCCCCATTCTCAAATCCATAAGAACTGAGAATGGCAGCCCCAATTGCTATGGATGTCAGGCAAATTTCCACTCCTCACCTGGACTTGGATCACCTTCCCCTTGCTGATAAAGACTTCCAAATCAAGGACACCTTTGTCCATGAATCCCCACTCAAATTATACTGCCGATACAGAGACCAATACCTAAACCATGCTGATAAAATAGGTCTTTGGGAGTCTAATTTTCCCAAGTATCAATTTCCTCAGGTACACATCTTTCTAGAAATTGTCCATTATTGCCATGCAAACTACATTCCCAGCTAAAGAGTAGTGATGTCCCCTGACCATACCATACTTTTCACCATTACTACTGAATCAATCAATGAAATGCTGTAGCTGCAACCAAGACAAAATTTGACCCCTATTTCCATTGGAGACCTGCTGGACAAATTCCCCAAAATTACTGCTCCCAAACTTGTTGAAATGTTCCAGACTTTTATTGTGAAAGAAAAGCATATTGCAAACGATCCTCCCCCATATATATGGACCATATTTTCTCAACTTGGCCAGGACATTGTATCAATGATATCTAGTGTCTTAGGCTATACTACTAGTGAATACATAGATGAAATCATCTTAGCCTTCATGTCCATCTTTACTCCAGGACAACCTCCTGCTGTCATGTATGATTATGCCAAGTTCATAGCTAATAAGAGGCATGAACAATTCCTGAGAGTGAACAATGAAAGAGCATTCAAGTATTCCTCAGTTTTGTAGCATCATTTTCTGTATTACCAAGCTGACAAGTTCCCCTTTACTCTTCAAAAAATTGATACTAAATGTCACCCTAGGTTAGTGATCTTCTGGACTCCTTTGATCCAAAAATTTCAATCACCATATCCATACACAAAATTCATAGGTATTTTTGTATATCCTGTAGTAACCATGGTGCTAGGAAGTCCTCCTCCAAGAATCAGTTTAGAAATCAGGAGGATCCCACAGCTTTCAAAACAACACAAAGTGGGAGATTGGTACTTGTACCAAAATCACACTGAAATGAGGATCTATGGCTGTGAGTTGGCCCAATATAAACTTCCCAGATACCTCCCAATGAGGTTACTTGCTCTGAAGTACTACAGGTAGATAATCAACTCAAATGAGGTGCATTTTGTTAAGGCCAAAAAGAAGGCCCAGCTCAGAATTAAAGATCAACAAGGTCCATTTGTATGTAATAGCCGAGAAGTTGAAAGAGAAGTAGAGGAAATCCTTCAAAGACTTAAACTAAAACAAAGCTTCATGTGGAGATATGATCATTGTGACTTCATTTGCAGCAGAAGACAGAAAAACAAGATGGCTCCCTACATTCACCACCGAATCCCTGAAATAGAGAAATATGAAAATCAGTTGGAATGGGTGGAGAATACTTTAGTGGACAGGGATAGCACTGAAGTTGCAATTGAAAATTCTCTAATTGATTTAGAGAAAAGGCTTGATGATGGTTTTTTCCTGCAGTTGCCACAAGAATATCAAGTCCAAGGAGAGTCTCAAATCCAAGAAGAACCATAGGCACAGGGAGAATCTCAAGCATACAGTGAACAACATACAGAAGAAGAATCCCAGGTACAAGAAGAGTCATAACAAATAGACTTATCTTAATAACTGACTCAAACAAGACTACCAGAGCCCATAATGAGTACTCCCCCTACCTTGAAAACTCCTCTAAATGAGGAGAAAAACCTCAAAAGAAATAGGGAAGAGGCAACTACACCAGGAAAAGCAACTATACAGACATATGCAGAAACTAGCCTGGTCAAAAGGCAAAGGTTAAATCTTGTCTCTGAGCAGGAATTCACAGAATATATAGCAGGGGCCACCAGCACAGAAAGGGAAGACAGTAGGCCTGCTACTCCTTCTAGGAGCACACGAGAACCTTCCACATCTCATACTCAGATGTTGGAAAGGCAATAGAGTGTTGAAGTGTCCTCATTTAGGATGCCACCAGAGAAAGATCAAGATATCAAAGAAAGGTACAAGGATATAAAGGCTAGGAATGAGAGACTAAAAGCCCAAACTTATGCACAATACCTAAAGATGGCACCTACCAACTAGACAAGGCTTATGTTACACAAACAGACAGGGGAGATGTTTTACTCCACCTTGACAGGGAAAGCCATCGCAGCCCACCAATTGCAGAACTCACTGAATAATATATTAGCTTAGTTCCAATTGGAGAAGGCCTCTTCACAGGCAAAAGACACTAGAATCAAGTCCTTAGAGGACTTAATCATTGAGTTGGGACACGATCCAAAATATGTAAAGGCCACTGAAAAGTTGATAAAGAAGAAGAATGATGACATAACTGCTTTGAAGAAGAAACTCAAAATTCCACCATTACATCACCCACAAACAACAGAAGTCCTGGAGACACAAAAAGGACATGAAGAGCTTATGGTCTTGGTCCCAAAGCTAAATAACCAATTGAAAGAAACAAAGAAAGAATTGGACACATTGATTCAGTCCAAACAAAGTGAATTGGCCACTACCTCTACAACTGCCATTCCCATAGTAACAATTGCAGTCCCTTCAACATTGGCAGCCTCTTTAGCACCAATAACTCCATGTTGGGTCCCTATAATACCAGTGATTACCCCATTAATAATGTAGTTATACCCCTTATTTATATTTTTGTGCCCCTATTACCCCCATATTGTTATTTATGTGCCCCATAGAATCCCTCTATTGTTATTTTTGTGGCTTTATATTATTATTGTTAGGTCGGCTGGATTATATTGTGACTCCTTAGACTCCTATATATAGAAAGGAGGTTTTGTTATTTGTATCATCCAAGAATTGTTCATTTATGTAATGTAAAGGAGGTTGCCCCCTCGAAGAGGCTGAATTCTAAGGCATTGATCTTTCTTTTCTATCTTTTCTTGAGCTGGTTTCATAACATTTGGTATCAGAGCTTTGGATTCTAGGATTTCGCTGCTCCAAACAGGTCATCGTGGAATTTTTGCTATAACTTTTTGTTTGTGACGTTTCAGAAGTCGCAAAAAAAACCCATTTTAGAAGAAATCACGCTGAACCTTGGGTCCGAATTTCAGATCTTTTCGCTTGATATTTGCGGAGATATGCTTTGAGGAATTTGGTCTTTTTGCAGACTCCTGAATTACATTTAAAACAGGTGACCTAGGGAAAATCGTCATAACTTTCTCTCTAGGGATCGGATTGAAATTTCATAAGAAGGTACAGAAAGAGGACAGACTGTAGTTTCGTGTATATCTATTTCATAACCAAAGGTTGAAAATTGTACACGTGGCACTTCATACAATTTCACTCTTCTAGAAAGGTCTATAATTAGGTCATCTTGGGAGATTGTGCATAACTCTTTCTTGGAGAATCCAATTTGGATCAGACGGGTGGCATTGGAAAGAGGACATAGAGAGCTACTACAGGTCACAATTTCAGAACTAGATGATTGGAAAGTACAGAGGTACATCAGAGGCAATATCAAGTTCCTACAAAGTGAAAAAAGGTGTGTAGATTTTTTTAAATTTTTGCTTAAGCTTGGTTTGAAAATTTATTTTGAAGGAATTCAAAGGGCATAGTAGAGCATTATTATCGGTAACTGATGCCCCGAGGAAAGAAAATGCAAACACCTAGTAAGGAACCTGAAAGCTCTAGCATGACTCATGAAGAAGAGGAAGAAATGCAACATGATATATCAAAATTACAAGACCAAGTGCAACAACTGTCCCTTGCACAAAAAGGAACAGAATCTAAGATGGATGGTTTAAAGAAAGATGTAGAAGCTAAGATGGATGGTTTAAAGAAAGATGTAGAAGCTAATATGGATTGTTTAAAGAAAGGTGTAGAAGCTAAGATGGATGGCATGGAAGCTAAGGTGAATGGCATGGACGCTAAAATTGATGGCATGGATGATAAGATGGAAGAATTGAAGATAAATATGAATAAGTTGCTACAAGAAATGGTCACTAAGGGTGAAAGAGTACTAAAGGAAACTCATGATGAGAACAAAAGAAATGTTAATCATGATTCCATAGACTCTAATGTTGGATCGAAGACTCACCATGTTCCAAAAATCGATATGAGGAAGTTTGATGGCAAGGATCCCGCCACATGGATATTACAGATGGAGCAATTCTTCGATCTCAATAATGTGCAAAACACACAAAAGGTACGTATGGAAAATTTATATTTGGAACCAAATCAGTTTGTATGGTATCAATGGCTTTGTTCTCGTAAACAATTTATCACTTGGTAAATTTTTACGGAAGAATTGATAGCACATTATGAGGATACAAAAAGCAACACTTTTTTTAGCCAATTGATAAGTCTCAAACAAAAGGGTTCAATAATGGAGCACATTGAGGAGTTCCAAAAATTGAACATAAGGGTAAAAGATATTTTAGAGGAGCATAGGATTGATGTGTTCATAGGGTCTTTAAAGGATAATATCCAACATGATGTGCGCCTTTGGGAACCTGATTCATTAGAGAAGGCATTCAGGTTAGCAAGAAAAATGGAAAGCAAAATTATGGCAACTAGGAAGCATACCATTCACAACTATAAAGACGGAAGTGTTGTTGCCCATAGTCTTCCACAACCTACAAGGTTGACACCACAACAATTGGAAGAGAAAAGAGCAAAAGGGCTTTGTTACAATTGTGATAGCAAATACACAAAAGGTCATAAGTGTGCTGAGAAGAAATTATTCTACATAGATTGTGAAGAGGAAGAAGAAAAGGAGCAAGAAAGGTCAAAAGAAGAGGATATATTCCAGGAACAAAGCCTAGATGAAGAACAAATAAATCCGACCATATCTTGTAATGCATTGGTGGGAATTACCACTCCTCAAACCATCAAGATAGAAGGACAAATCAAGAAGAAAAAGGTAATAGTGTTGATTGATTCAGGAAGCACCCACAATTTTATTCATTGTAGGGTAGCAAAAGAATTGAATTGCTTCCTATATCCAGCACCAGAGTGTCAAGTGATGATTGCAAATGGAGGAACAATAAATTGTTCTGGAAAGTGCCATAATATCAAGCTATCCATGGGAGAATATGTATTGACTAGCCCAATGCTTTCCATTCCAATGGGAGGTGTTGATGTTGTACTAGGAGTCCAATGGCTACAATCCTTGGGTACAATAGCTTTTAATTTTCAAGAACTTTTCATGAAATTTTCTGTGGAAGGAAAGGAAGTTGAATTAAGGGGTATTGCAGGGAAACCAGGAAAGATAATCAGCTCTAATGGCATGACAAAGCTTCTAAAAAAGGAGCAAAGAGGTGTAATTGCACAATTATGTTCGCTAGATGTTTCCACATTTGAATCATCTATTTCTCCAGATCTCCAAAAAGTCCTGGACAATCATTCCAAGGTATTTGAGACTCCCAAAGGTCTCCCACCTATGCGTGATCATGATCATGCTATTCATCTGATTCCAGGAAGTGTTCCTCCAAACATCAGGCCGTACAGATATCCCTATGTCCAAAAAAGTGAAATTGAACGTATGGTTGCAGAAATGCTAGAGGCTGGTATAATTCAACCGAGTCAAAGTTCTTTCTCAGCTCCAGTAGTATTGGTGCACAAGAAGGATGGATCATGGCGCATGTGTCCAGATTATAGGGAGCTCAACAAGCTCACTATTAAAGATAAGTTCCCCATTCCTGTCATTGATGAATTACTGGATGAATTGCATGGATCAATTTACTTCACCAAGTTGGATCTTCGTTCGGGATATCATCAAATCAGAATGAAGATTGAAGACATTCCGAAAACAACATTTAGAACTCATGAGGGTCATTATGAATTTTTGGTCATGCCTTTTGGCCTTACCAATGCACCTTCAACATTTCAAGGTTTGATGAATTCAATTTTCAAACCATTCCTTAGAAAATTTGTGTTAGTATTTTTTGATGATATACTAATCTACAACAAGTCTTGGAAGGATCATGTTGAACATGTTGACAGGGTGCTACAACTATTGGAGGAGAAACAATTATATGCAAAAAGATCCAAATGTTTCTTTGGAGTCAGGAGGTGGAATATTTGGGTCATATTGTATCTCATGAAGGAGTTAAGGTAGACCCTAGCAAAATTAAAGCCATTAAGGAATGGAAAATCCCCACATCCATAAAGCATCTGCGAGGATTTCTTGGGTTGACAGGGTATTATCGCAAGTTCGTTAAGAATTATGGGAGAATAGCAGCACCTCTAACAACATTATTGAAGAAAGATTCATTTTCATGGACTCCGGAAGCAACAAAGGCCTTTAAACATCTTAAAGAGGCAATGTGCCAAGCACCGGTCTTAGCTACACCGAACTTCACAAAAACCTTTATTGTGGAATGTGATGCTTCAGGAAATGGAATTGGTGCTGTTCTAATGCAAGATGAAAGACCCATTGCTTTTGAAAGTCGTCCAATCAAGGGAAAGTTTTTAAGAAAAGCTATTTATGAGAAGGAAATGTTGGCAATACTCCATGCACTTAAGAAATGGCGACCCTACCTAATGGGAAGACACTTCAAGGTAAAAACAGATCATGATAGCCTTAAATACTTTTTAGAACAAAGATTATCCTCTGAAGAGCAACAAAAGTGGGTCACAAAGATGTTGGGTTATGACTTTGAAATCATCTACAAAAAAGGGAAGCAAAATGTGGTGGCAGATGCACTCTCAAGAAAGGATGAGGATATGGAAGCATTGTTGTGTGCCATTTCTATTATCCAACCAGATTGGATAAACGAAGCAAAGGAGGAATGGAAGAATGACGAAGAAGTGTGGGCACTTATTCAAAAGCTACAACAAGATTCCAGTACTTCTGATACATTTAGCTGGCAAAATGATTCATTATGGTACAAAGATCGCTTATACCTCTGTAAGAATTCCCAGCTAAAACAAAAGATTCTTATGGAATTGCACACTTCTCCCTTAGGAGAGCACTCAGGATTTTTAAAAACTTACCACAGGGTTAAGAAGGAATTTTTTTGGGATGGCCTTAAATCAGATATTCAAAAGTTTGTGGCGGAATGTTTGGTTTTCCAACAAAAAAAAGTTGAAACAATTAAGACACCGGGTCTATTACAACCTTTATCCATTCCAAGCCAACATTGGGAGGAGGTTTCAATGGATTTTATCACAGGTTTACCCAAGTCTGAGGGAAAGAGTGTCATCATGGTGGTAGTTGACAGACTTACCAAGTATGCACACTTTTGTGCATTATCACATCCATTTAAAGCCAGTACAGTTTCTACTGCATTTATGGAAACAATTCAAAGGCTACATGGAAACCCAAAGATTATTGTAAGTGACAGAGATCCCATTTTCACTGGAAATTTTTGGACAAAATTATTTTCTTGTCTTGGTACTCAGTTAGCTCATAGCTCATCTTATCATCCTCAATCTGATGGGCAAACTGAGATAGTAAACAAATGTTTGGAAGGATATCTTCATTGCTTTGTATCTGATAAACAGACACAATGGGTCAAATGGTTGCCTCTGGCTGAATGGTGGTATAACACTTCCTTCCATACAGCAACAAAAATGACCCCATTTATGGCACTTTATGGGTACCAACCACCATCCATCACATCATATTTAAGAGAAAATTCTAAGGTTCAGGCAGTGGAACATCACATCGAACATCAACAACAAGTCCTCCAACTCTTCAAGGATAACCTCGTGTTGGCACAAAACAGAATGAAGCAACAGGCAGATCAACATCGCAGTGAAAGAATTTTTGATGTAGGTGATTGGGTATTCCTACGGCTACAACCATATAAGCAAATGTCCCTAAAGCAAGCTAAGAAGGATAATAAATTATCACCAAAGTATTATGGTCCGTACAAGGTGTTGCAAAAGATTGGTACTATGGCATACAAATTGGAGCTTCCTGCAGCATATCGATTGCACCCAGTTTTTCATGTTTCATGTTTAAAGAAGGTTATAGGCGACAAGCTCCCAGTTCAAACAATATTACCAGAACTTGACGAGGAAGGAAAAATTATATTGGAACCAGAAGCGGTCACAGAAACAAGAACTCGACAGCTACGAAATCGATCAATTTCAGAGTATCTTATCAAGTGGAAGAACTTATCTGTTGAAGATTCCACATGGGAGGATGAAAATTTTATGCAGAAGTATCTAGAACTACTCAAGCGTTGAGGACAACACTTTTTTGAAGGAGAGGGGCATGTTGGGTCCCTATAATACCAGTGATTACCCCATTACTATTGTAGTATACCCGTTATTTATATTGTTGTGCTCCTATTACCCCCATATTGTTATTTCTGTGCCCCATAGAATCCCTCTATTGTTATTTTTGTGGCTTTATATTATTATTGTTAGGTCGGCTGGATTATATTGTGACTCCTTAGACTCCTATATATAGAAAGGAGGTTTTGTCATTTGTATCATCCAAGAATTGTTCATTTATGTAATGTAAAGGAGGTTGCCCCCTCGAAGAGGCTGAATTCTAAGGCATTGATCTTTCTTTTCTATCTTTTCTTGAGTTGGTTTCATAACACTCCACCTGCCACAACACTGCAAGTCACAACAGAGTTTACAACAACATGTACTTCAATAGAAAAAACAACAGAGCTAGTAAAAGCCATGGACGATATGTCAATCCAGGCAACAAAACTTAAGAGGCTTAAGGAGAAAGTGGCCAGCTTAGAAACTGATTGCAAGCTTGCCAAGATTCAACAGAGAGAAGGAACACAGAAAGCCCTAAGGATGGGTGAGAAGATAAAGGTCCTAGAAAAAGATTTAACTCTGCAAAAGCGACTAGGACAAACCAAAGAAATGCTCTAGGCCAATATCATTGACTCTGTAAATGATATTTGGCCATCAATTCAAGTTATATTTGAGCAAACGGAATTGCTCTAGGCCAATATCATTGACTCTGTAAATGATATTTGGCCATCAATTCAAGTTATATTCGAGAAAACGGAATTGGTGAAAGTGTTCACCGAAGCAATTCAGAAAGTAAAAAAGGAATTGGGGGACATGCCTCAGGATGCTAATCGACTCATCCCTTTCCTGAACAACAAAAACAGGCATGAGCTCAACAAACTTGGTATAGAGGCTAGGACTGAAGCTATCCTAGAAATAAAAAAGGATCTTGATAAAAGAAACCTCAAGGTTAACTTGGAAGAGAAATGCCATAACATGCAGATGGGCATTGACAGATTCATGGCCAAATTTCTGATTTTTAGGGATAAAGGCCTTCCCAGTCCTATGGTCATCCATAATAAACTTATGACCCAATTGAACTACACTGAAAGATTAAGGAAGTTGGCCAAGGAGCAAGCAAGCACTTCAGGAATCAAAGCCTTGCCAACTGGAAAAGTATTGTATGGTACTTTGGAGAATCTATTTTTTCTGCAAAATGAGATAAAAAAATTGTTTGTCGTCAAGCCTAATTTTGATAAATACATAGAGGCTGATGAAACTTACAGAAAAATGTTAAAATCAAAACTACATAAGGATGCAAGGTGGGAAAAGATGACAAATTTACTATAAGTTACCACAGTAAATCTGAAGGCAGGTGAAAGGACAGATAAACAGGGTCAAAGAGTAGTAGGTTAAAGAGTATATGTAAAAGATTAAAGACAAAGGTGATTCCAGCATAAATATCAGCTAGCTTAAAGAGCTCAAATTCGAACTGCAAACAACCAACATTATCACAATAAAAAGGACAACATGATGTAGTTTTCCATCTGTCTCTATCTTCATGCTTGAAGATATTTTGATTTCCTAGATTAATTCTCATATTGTTTTAAGATATTTTGTAAATATTGTTTTGTATAAATACTTCACATTTCGAAGTATTTAGGGTGGATTCAAATACATTTCTATAGACATTTTCCTCTCAAGTTAAAGTGATATTGTATCAAGAGTGGATTGGCTGGCTGGATCAAGGAATAAAGTAAAGACATTTCACAGGATTCTTGTGTAAAGCGGAAATCAAATAAGTATTTTCTCTCATATGTATTATTGTTTTTCTTTATGTTTATTAATAATCAAACATGTTTCTATGAAATATGAATGGTAAACTAGGAATGATATTTCAGAACTGGCTTTAATGCTCTCTGTCTTGACTGTTTACATTCTTAATGTTTTCTACTAAACTATCTTAGTTAGGGAATTCTTAAATTCTCCCTTACTTCCGTAGTTTCCTCCTCGGTCTATAGTAAAGGATTCTTAATTTCCCGTTGCTCATGATCACCTCCTTCTCTTCATCTCGATCCCGGTCTAAGGATTCTTCATTGCCCTTTCACCCTGGTTAGGACTACCCCATCCATTGAACCTTAGATTTGTTTTTTACTTTGCTAGCCTACCTTGTGAAGACTCTCTTTAGTGATCTGGTCCAGTTAAGCCATCATTTGATTGAATCCATAGCCCAATGGCTTGAAGGCCTTTCTTTGTCCATCTGTTCCTAGAATTCCACCACCCAACCAAAATCAACACCTTATGAACACTAAGAACTAGCCTAAAATCCCACCCAAAACAAAGTTAAATTATAAAGAGAGAGCCCTCTCTGGACTTAGGTTATCTAGAACTTGAGTCTAAAAGATTAGGTTTGTGGTTACCTCGGATTATTCCTTCCTTTAATAACTTCTAGGGAAGACTTCTGAGTGATAACATAGATTATCACCTTTACCTTTCCTCGGAAAACGAAAAGTTAAATAGTATTTACTTTTGGCCTTACAATAAAAAATCTCTTGAAATATTTTGATTTTTTGCTTTTATAAGTAGAGATTGTTGAGGGAATAATTATAACATTTGAAAATTAACTAGGTTCTATCTCTCTGAAATCTACTTGTTTCCACCAAAATTATTTATTCTTTGAGAAACCTCCAACTTTATAAATAAACTTTTGTTCTACTATCAGTCAAGAAAAGTATCTTTAACAAAGTAAAGACTCTTTGCAGATAAGCATCTTCAACTCTATAATTGTCATCCAAAACTCTTAAGGAGTCAATGATTCTCTCCATCCAAAAAACTTTTCTCTTTTTAGAGTGTAATTCTAAAATATACTAGAACTTAAAATATAAGAGGTCTCATCAAGAGCCTACTTACCATGTTAATAGGGAAATAATAGACTCAATACTACATACCAAAACAGGGTAATGGCTTGATATTATTTTAATCAAAAGACAAGGGGTCTCATCACGAGCTAGCTTATTCAGTTGAATTACAACCAGTGAATGGCATTGTCACTATTTGGCCACTAAATCAAGACATTGACTTTTAAGTAATAAAAAGAAAAATTTTGCAAAAAAATAAAGTATTTAAAAAATAAAAAAAGAGGAGAATACGTATATGATTTTGAATTTATCTCTAAAAACTGCACTCTTATCTGGATGGGACACTGAACCATTGTTGGTTAAAAGATAACTTTTTTGAGGCTATGGACAACTGCTGGCAGCAGATGCTCTACCTGTGACAAATGAGTACATCTAAAAGTTGATCTGAAAGAGCCCCTTACTTTATCTTTAAACTAAGGAATGATATAGACAAAGGAATTTTCATTTTGAAGAGAATATCAAGTGAATTATAATTACATGAGTTTTTTTTTTTATTATTCAGAGAAATGTTACTTATATTAAATTTCATGTAATTCCTATTTCCAGAACTATCTTCATTTTGAAAGTTTTTAGCAATTTCAAATTTATCAGATAACTGGTTCTTTTAGTGAATCGCCAATTGTTGTATTGTTCAACAACCCCCCCATTTATTATATTAATAGTTAGTATTGTATTAATAAATGGGGACCCTTTAATTTTTTTTCAAAAAATTAGTAAATAATATCTTACCTTTTGAAACCATTCAGAATAAAACTTTGGATTAACTTAAGATATCAAATCAAGTCACTTTGTGATTAGGAATTCTCACTTTATCACAAATCGAAAGATTCAAAGTAACAAAGGTTATTCATGAGGCAGAATCTGCGAGATATGTTAAAAGAAACCCACAAAAAAGACCGAAGGCAACATTAAACTTATTATAAAACTTAAGGTTTAATATATTCTTTAAAGTATTTATCACAATCACATCATGGCTTTTATAAGAGCACAAAACATGCAAACCACAAGAAAATGTGAAATGTGATGTGGTTCGGATCCATGGGGGCTTCAATGGGGGAGCAATATCATACCACATGGGTTCATATTGGGGGATATATATTGAGGAAAAAATGATATAATATATTGGAGATATATAGGGGGTAAAGGGTTTTTATACTGGCAAATATAAAAAATGGAGCTTAAAGTTAATGAAAAAATATAAAGGGGTGTAAAAATGGTTAATGAAAATAAGGATACTTACAATATCTAGTGAAAGTAAGGGTTTTTTAAATTGGGAAGCTATATTGGGTTCATATTGGTAAGGGGTTAAGTAATGTGATTTTTAGAGGTATTTTCCTAGATGTAGTCAAATTAAGGGTATTGTTTACTATGCCACGAATGCATGTGATATGTCGTAGGTTCACTGATTGAATCCCCTGTGTCCGGACCCGACAGAATATTAAAACCATTATAAAACTTCAATCAGGTCCAACATATCATAAATATCTATTTCAATGAAATAAAACTCCGCATAAGGAAACACGCTCTAAAAGGTAAAAGGTATGCCACTCATCACAAATCGCAAAACACTAAAGCAACTTTGAATTGCTCTATTCACGATCTCCGATATTGCAATAATGTGATAATGCGATATTGAGATTTGCTAATTTACAATTTTGCGATATTGCAATATTCCGATTCATCGCAATCACATGATCAGAATTGCACATAACCTACACCAATTTGAAATGTTATTTAGAAACTTGCGATGCGATATTCTGACAAGTCATAAAGGAAATCAAGTATAGGCCTTAATGCATAGTTAATGAGGTTTAAATGCATTTATTCGTTTAACAGCTCGAGTTGATAGATATATTTTTTATCTGTGTTTGAAAAGAAAGGTCCATCCTTATGTTCTTTCAAAATTTATTGTGCTATTGTATTTCTTCCTGCATTTGCCGCTCTGCAATTTTTATCCTGTTTTCTCCATTGCCCAAATTCTAGGTAAATTCCGAAGAAGAAAACGCTCACAGAAATGATTAAGAAAGGAAAAAAGACTGCAGAGGCTACTGCATCTGAGGAGTTATACATGAAACCTCTTCTCTGATACCACCTGTAACAAGGATGGCGGGACTACATCCTGGGAGGCAATGTATAATTTATTGGAGGAAGAAAACCCAAGGTCCATGGAAACTAAAGCAACAAAAGATGCCACAGACTAATCCGACACTTCTTAGTTCGAAGAAGCATGTTCTTTCCTACATAGGATAGTTGCAAGGCCGGAAATCTTACCATACACGGATATGGTAAGCTAGAATATTGATAATGTGGATATTTCGGATAGAACGTTTAGAAATTCCAGGCATGAAGTCATGGGGTCATTCAAACCAGACAATTTGAGCCAAATGTACCACCTTCCACAGCCATAGAAGATCTATGATAAAGCCTTTATTGAGAATTTTTCCAAAGAAAATGAAGACCCAATGGACGTTATGCAGAATTGGAGGTCTGGCTCCAACAAGTTCAGGTGGGAGAAAACTGGTATGTACCCCATTGCACCTCTGTCAACCCCACACAATTTTGTAGCTGCAATGTTGTGTAGGCTATTTGGAAAAGTTGATACCACCAATTTTTCTATTGAATGGGTTCCATTGATTGATGCAGTTGTAAATTTTATGATTATGAACTGGAGTACTATTTTGTTGGACAATTTGGCCATGGCCATTAGAGAATACAGGTGCAATAGAATTGTCTCCACTCGGGTTATCCCTCCCTTTTACATGAGTGCTTATGTCATGGATGCTATATGTTTTTGCTCACATTTTCCAAACATGGGCTGGAAATGGACTTTAAAGGATCCTGCACCCATCCATGTTTATCATAAAATTTTGTGGGAATCACAGTTTAGCTCCCATTTTTATAAAAAATTTCATGGCATTATGTTGCCAATTTATCAGACCATTTTTTATAAGAAAGCCCCCAGGCTTTCAGAGGAAGCAAAGATAGACATATTTCTAGTGGAAAGATGGTTTGGTGAGGAATTATTTACTTATATCAGAGTTTTTGGGAGTATTACAGCTCCCCATGTTCTTCCATATTATGTTTCGGATAAATTATTGGCAAGAGAGATTTCTTATCAGACAGTGGGTGATGGTATAACCAAAACCCTCAAAGAGCAGAAGAAATCCATCTGGTCGACCTTCCTGTTGCAATGTGATGCTTTCATATTACATGATATTTGTCATGCGAAAAAATAAATACAAAACATCACATCTCTAAATATGGCTACCATGTTGGGCAGACAGTATGACCTTAACAAGGTCGCAAAGAGTTTCACTACTATGATCAAAACCAGGCAATTTGTTCACGAGGATGATGAGTTTGATGATCTCTTTGAGAAAGTTGAGACATTTCATAGGTTTTACATTTAGCATCAATAAAACTGGACCCAATGGACCTCAACGAATTCTACCTCTACAGAAATAGAAGGCTAACAAAGGTCCCTTTGGACCAGTTATGAATTGGAGCAATAAGAGAACCTACTCCCAGCGTAAGCCTGGAGGAAATTTCCGAGCACGATTCTGATGAGGAATCTCAGGGGAATTCAGTTCAATGTTCAGAAGACTCTGAACACCAATTTGAGAATACAGAAGGAAACCCCAAAGAAGACCCTGAACAAGACACAAAGGAGAATGTTGAAGAAATGACTGAAAAGGTCCCAACTGAGGAGCACATGGAGATTGGCTCTGCATAGGTTCAAACAGAAAAGATCCCAGTTGTTGATCTGGATCAGGAGTGGGAGAAATTTAATAAAAAGCTCCAAACAAAGACTAGTCTTGAAGGGACTTCTAGATTCCAGACTCCACAACACACTCAACAGGTTATAAATCCAAAAACAACAATACAGGAAATTGTAACTACTCAAGATATTGAAGTCATCCCGACACACCCAATGTTAGAGCTCCAAATATCACCCTTGGTATTTGTAATGCTTGGTTTATGGTCTAGGGCAACCCCTACTTCCAGACTTGGTCCAACTATTTTAAAAACAATGTTTTACTCCATGTACGCTACTTTGCCCTGTGATAAAAGCATGTACACGCGGGTTAGTCAATACCCAACCCATGTATATGTGTTAAAACACTTAAAAAAAATAACTTTCCTTAACTATGGGTAGAGTTCACGGGTTTTACCTGTTGATTACCTCCTAGTGCCTGTGGCCCAACTATTTCCCAATTGTTTCCCAACTAAAAAACTAATTGGGAGAAGTATAAATAGACTTCTATAGGAAGGCCTTAAGGAGGAGAGAAGAGATAGAATTACTATACTGAGATTATCCCCTGACCAATTCTGAAGTATCCCTGTGCTTCAAGCACTTCCCCAAGTTCAGGAAACCCTTGTTTCCTTGAGTGTTGATATTCTCGCACTTGCTTGAGATATCATGGTATTGGTTATGGAAGGAGGCTGTTGAAGACTGGGACTTGACAAATCCAGAGGACGGTTCCGCTTGGAGCCGGAAGAAGAAGACTCAGGTGAACTCTTTCCATGTTTATTATAGTTTTCTGTAATAAAAAGAAGCGATTTCTTATTCCTGAGATTGACCTTGTTTATGCATCAGATGTTGTTGTTATTCGTGTATGAATGTCATTTGGATGTATAACTAATCATCTTACTTATATGATATAAAGTTGATTTCATTAAAATGCTTTATCTATATGCTGCTATGTATGTTCGGATTGGTTGATTTCCAGATTCGAAGATCATCAGGAGTTGCAGAGGGTCTGAACCCTTCTCGAACTACCCAAACGAAGGACATCCAGGTATGTTCATCCTTACATAGTTTGTTTATTTAAGCATGTTGCCTAAGTTGTATGCGTGTTTCTTACTGTAGATTACTCTTGCTCTGTTGGGGTTCTAACCCAAAGCCCTAGCGTACTTATTCCTGGAAGAGAATTGCGAATCTACTGGGGAGAACAATCTTGTTATTCCTAGTTTGGGTTGTTCAGTGTCAATTAAGGCTCAGTTCTTGGTTTGCTTGCTGTGACAGTATTGCCTACTCCTGTAGGAACTTAGACCTCAAGTCTGATATTTTTAATCAGGCCTTGTTTTTATTTTTCTTGCAAAACTCAGTATAAGCACCTTTGTCTGTATACAATAGTGTACACACGCTTGTTTCTATGAAGTGAAACCACGTATATGCAAGATTCTTTTGTCAGAAGCACGTGTGCACGCACCTATGCTGGAACACAGTTGCGTATACAAATTTTTGCATGCTTTTTTCAAATCTTTCTGCTTATAAATATTTTTTTCTTGGTCTATTTGGTTTCTGAGTGGTCAGTTTCTGTCTTTAGAATTTAATTATTCAGTGAGCTTACTGTTTTGAATTCTCTTCTGCTTTGAAAATTTTTGGCCTAGGTTTGCTTTTGAGTGAGTTTTATGATTTGTGTTTGAACACACAAGACTTCTTATAGAGGTTCTTGATTGTTCTGGTCTTCCGGAACGAAGGATTGTTTTCAATCTTTGTGTCAAACTTCATTATTGGTCTACTTGCTTTGCTTTTCGTCATTTCGTGGCCTTACACCTTTTATTGCTTTTTGAAAGTTTCTTTTTGATGAATTTGAAAGTGTTTCTTTCCTAACTTCTTGGTCAGTTTCTCAAAGCTCTTTTGCTGCTTTTGGATCATTTAGTGCAAGTTGAAACCCTTTTTTGTTCAAGTTTTCATTCGTGTTGAATTGGTAACTTACAAAGTTTCCTTGTGCTTTTCTTTCGGTCTTTGAGTCTTTGGTGGCATTTTGAGTGCTTTTGAAAAGTTGTTTTCATTGTTTCTTGAAAAAGAAAATTTCTTAAAAAAAGTTGTTTTTTCTTTCTTTTGCCGAGTTTGATTTTGGTTTCTTTCATTTTGTGAAAGTGAATTTTGTTTTTTCGAGATTTTCCTTGCTTATTTGGAGGACAATTTGTATTTGAAACTTGCATTCTTTTCAAACACTTAAGTTTGATTATTAAAAGTTTTAAACAATTGCTTTCATTTCTTTTTAGAGTAATCTAGAATCTTGCATTATCATGTACACCTTGCATTAGGGTAGTTTTGCATTATTAAAGCATCAATAGTCTTTTTAGTTTTTGTGAGTGTGAAGTCTATTATAAGAAAAAAAAGGAAAATTTTTTTGCTTTATAGAAGTTTATTAGAACCCAAGTAGAAATTGATTTTCATCGAAGAACAAACAAGTGCATTTCATATAAGTTAGTTTTTCATTAATTTCTTTTGCATCATACAAACACCATCAGTTTCATTTCCATATTGTCCCTTTGACTTAAAAGAACAACCACTTAAAATCAAGCGCTTAATAAAATAAACTAGAACTTTTTGTATTTTCATCAGAATACACCAACAAGTTTTAGGTTTATTTAGGGCCTTGGATTAGGTGAGAGGAGAGTAAACTCTCCAAGGCCACTCTAAATTGTAAAACATAGAAGTTTGATTAAAGAGTGAAATCCAATAGCGTTAGGGAGACCAGGAAAGCTCTGTGACTGGGAGTTAAGCACGAGGGTTTGTGAAGATAAGGACGAGAGATACCCCCTCTCTTACTTGTCGGATCCTACCTCACGACTGTTCCGCCCGGCTTCTGATACGAGTTGGTGCCTTTAGTTGCCTATCCTAGGGATCTACACAGGTGGCTGCGGAGGGGAATCCTGTGGCACCTGAGGTTGACATTGCATCATGTTCAACAGTACTTCTGGAGGGCACCCTTGTGAAGCTTGGGGGCTTGCACCGGCAAAGGCTATTGTCTGGAGGTCAGTGTAACTACCTCTGATACCTTCGCTAGTAGACCTAGGGCGTAATTACCCCAATCTATTTTCGGAAGGCCCTTATTATTAACTTTCCTATATTTCAGTGTCCGGTCCTAATTACCCGGAGTGGAAATACTTGGAAGTTGTTTGATTTCTAATCTCTTTAGGGACATTTTTAGTGTGTGTTCTATACTCCTAGTCGAATTAACTTTCAATTTTCTTGAGTCTCTAAGTAGATCTTATAAAAATAATTCAAAGTGGCTGACCGACCACCTCGACGATCCTGTAGACTTCGTGGGCTTTCACCTGCGAGTCTAGAGCCTTCTACTAGAAGGTGCAGGAGTGATTCTGCCAGCAATTTTCAGCCAGTGGCAGCAGGCGCATTGGGGATTGATCCTTCGCATGGGGGAATTAGTTTACAAGATAGACCTGGTACTACTACAAAGTTAGAGAGGAGCACGCCAGTTCTTTCTTGAGTACTCTTCCAGTCGGAAGATAGTATTGAAGTAGAAAAGCTTTCAGGGTCAGTTGCGGCTCTGAATTCTCCTCTCCCTCCTGATCGTCCAAACGTATTATTATACGTTGGAACTCTGACTCATAGGCCTTCGAGCCCAGGTCCACACACATCTATCCCTTCGATGACCAATGCTGGAAGCATGGCATCCACTACGAGTGTTGCGAGCATGCAGACTCCCATATCTGTGCAAGGGGGAGGAACTATTTCCATCCCTTCTAACACTCTCAGCACATCCTTATTTGGGTCTACTTCCATTCCGTTGACGAGTGGAAGTTCTCAAGCTAATGCATCCAGTTTTGGATTTTTCCCTTTTGGAATGCCCTCTCAAGGTATTCCTTTAGTTCCATTGAATGTACCATCAACCACCTCCACGTCCATGATGAGTAGATCGACTTATTTTCAGGGTTTCCCATTTGGAAGTGTTCATATACCACATTCCGATCCGATAGTAGGGCCTATGCCTTTTTCTTTTACAAGTCAAGGCAGTAATCCCTTTCAGAGTTGGACAAACCCTGCGGTTAGTGGGATAGGGGTTGGGAATTAGTTTTTTAGCCAACAAGGGAATGTGCCATACTCCTCGGTCAATTCATTTCAAAGTTTTCCACCCTTAGCTAACGCTTGGAACCCTTACCAAGGGCTGTCATCTCCTTACAATACTTCGTTAGGGGGAAAATTTACCGGTTACGGAGGATTTTCAGCTGGAGTTGGTCAAACTCCGAATTTTGCTGGACCACAAGGGTCACTTTTTGGTCCAGTAGGTTCTACTAGTTACTTCAGGCAACCTAGTGCCTTTCAAAATCCAGGTCATTCTTTTCGGAAACCCACCCAATCTGGGTGGAATCCCCAAGGTCCTCCACGACTTCCTTTTCTAGCCAAGCTTAATCTGCCAGACTTAACTAAGTTGACGAACGATCCAATTAGGTACAATCTGGCTTGGCCTCTTGTCCCAACAAACTTCCATCAGATATTCCAAAATTCAAAGGGAAGAATGGTGAAGACCGAGGCGACCATGTAACCACGTTCCATTTATGGTGGTCATCCAACTCCCTGTTGGGTACCAAATCAGGCCATCTTTCTGCCTATTTTCATTACCCTTTTTGACATATTTGCACTCATTTACCCATGTTGTTATGTTAAATTTACAAGGTAAATTCCCCCCTTTACTGTCCTATTGGTATATTTTAATTAATGAAGTAAAATGTATAGAGTTTATCTATTTGTGGAACTAAACTATGTGTTTGACCACAGCATGAGAATAGGAACCCTCAACTCGGCGTATTGCAATAGATCTGGTAACAGCTGATCAGCAGGAGGTTGCACAGCTCGGAGAACAGATGCCCTGAACTATTCTTGGGCCGTCCTGCTATCCCAGGCATCTGATGCTGATACCGTTCCAACCAATGTATATCCTTGTATCTACAGTTGCTATGTTTTCAGGAGAACTGTTAATCTCCCTCGCTGTGTATAAAACGTAGGTTGATCCTGTGAATGGGGGTTCACCCATCAGCATTGTAAACTTCTATTATCAATTAATAAAAGATCATCCATTTTGTTGTTCTAATTCTTTTCGTGGCTAACGTAGCCCTGATCAGAGAGCTGGGCCCGCTCTTCTGATCAAGTGTTGCGTCTTTGTGTGTGTGATTTATTAGTTTGTGTTGTTGTTACAGTACTTTATTGTTTATGATTATTTCTACAATTCTGTAATTGATTAATCTTGCATTTATGTTTTGAATTTTAAACCATGAACCCTTGGTTGGGAAATATCAAGCGTCTGCCCCTGCATATACCTTGCGCGTTGCCTTGAAAGGATATGCACCCGGATTGATAAGATTAATGTCGGAATCAGGTAGATAATCACCCCTACTTGGACACCAACATTTTGGCGCCGTTGCCGGGAGGCTAACAAGGTGTAAACAATGATTCGGACTGGCCAGAGGGTCAATCTCTTGTCCTGGGGAGAGAACAAGTTCTCTCACTCTGCTTCAGGTCCTAAGCGTAGGTACTCTTTCTGTTTGTTCATTCTTTTCATTTTTTCTGACTATTTTGGGCCATTCTCTTGTCCTGGGGAGGGAGGAGTCCTTTGACGCCCTGCTCCAGGGCTTGAGTTAGAATTATATTTCTTTCTTAACCTATGTGTGTTTTCTTTTTGGGGAAAAACCCTAGTCTTACCTTTGGGAGGGACAGTTTTTTTTATCCTGCTTTAGATCTGGAATATTAGGGTTTCCCGTGGTGTTTGATTGTTTTTGGTTCTTGTTCCTATGGAGGGAGTAGTCTTTTGACACCCTACTCCAAGCTTGAAACCCTAGGTTTTGTTATAGCTGCCTTTCTTTTCCTTGAGTCCTTCATCTTGGGGAAGGAATGGTCTTTTGACACCTTACTCCAGGGTCGAAGCATTGTAGGTTCATACAGAAACCCCCCATCAATCCAACTTTTGTATGAACAAAGAACCTAATAAAAGGGGCAGAGGGAGAGCCCCAAGAAGAGGAAGACCAGACCTGGGAAGAAAAACTTATATACAAGAGATCATAGCAAAAGCTGAATCCGAAGCTTCTTCTCGTGTAGCTGTGAGACTAGGAGCAAAAAGGGTGAAGTCAGAAGGACAATTAATGGAACAGCCAGTATCGGCTGTGACATTCTATGGTGACTCAACACAGTAGGTCCCTCTAACCGTGGAAGAAGCATCTAGCAGTGGACCTAAGTCAGAGAATCTTGAGCTGGTGTTAGCAGAAGAGGAAGTTGCAAGTAGAGCATCAGTAGAATCGGACCATTCTGGTAAAGGAAAGGGAGTTGCAGCTGAAGGATCAAGTCATCAGGCCACAGGAGAAAGAGCCAAGGAGATATTTACATCACCAAGAGACCGGGGAAGTGCTACTAAAGTAGATCGAATCCCTGTAATAAAGAATCCTCAGCCACCCTCTGCAGAGCCTGTTGAGATCCCCAATGATTATTGGAAAATATTCATGGCTCCTACCAACTCCACCATCGATTTCCCTATTGGAGATCTGGGAACCGGTGCGCCTACAAAGCCTATTCCATTGGCAACTTTACCAACTTTCCATTGACTTATCTCTGAAGACCCCAACACATTTCTTTTTGAGTTTGATATAGTATGCTAGGGGTATGACTACACAACGGATGCCCAGAAGTTGAAGATTTTCCCTTCCACTCTAAAAGGGATGGCTCTACGCTGGTTCATGGGCCTTGGAGGAAAGTCCATTTCTACATGGGAAGATATGCAGACGACTTTCTTGGAGAAATACCAGGATTACTGTAAATCTCGAAATATTAAGGAGGAACTCTTTAAGTTCGCGCAGAAATAAGATGAAAGCTTGGAAGATTATGTGGAGAGGTTCAACTACACCTTACAGAGGTCAAGACATTCTGACCTAGATAAGGAAATATTAAAGATTATCCTCCTTCGATCCCTTCGAGAAGACTCGATGGAACTATTGAACATTGTGGGGAAGGGAGATATCTCCAAGGAGAAGTTCGAAGATATTTGTAAATTATGTATCCAGTGCTCGAGGGGACTTGTGAGAAACAAGTAGGGGGTTCGTTCAGTAAAGGGGTCTGGCGGGGGTGTTACAAAATAAGAAATCAGAAATTTGCTAGATAACCTGAGAATAGATGTCCTCAGCACCCTGTCAACGCAAATGGACACTCTGCAAGTAAAACAAAAGCAACTAGAGTTGGATAGGACGATGGCAGTGTTTTGTCTGAAATGCAGGAGGAAACATCCGGAGAGAGAATGTCCACTAAATTCCATAGAGTAATGTGTGATTTGCGGGCTCAATCATGCGACCAGCTCATGCCCTTCCTTACCAGGCTTGAAAGCAGTGTTTCAAGGAATGGGGGAGGACACGGAGCAGCTGTATCTCATGGGATCGAGGAAGCCATGGCATCCGATGGGAAATCAAGGTATGTACCTGGATCCATCTCAGTATTTTAACAATTGTAATATGAATCCCCATACCATGCCTTATCCTCCCATGTGGCCGCAATACTAGTACCCACCTTGGCAGTAGTGGAACCCCCAAGCCAGTATGAGCTCCCCGTGGGCTCCAACCTGGCGAGGATCCGCTCCTGGTCATTTTCCTCAGCAGATTCCATCGCAGATGCCCCAACAATAGCTTCAATTGCCCTCCAATGTGCCTCCTGGTAACCAGCCTGCCCATCCACAGCTCCCAATGCAAGCTAACCCTAACCCTAATAATAAGGGAGCTCATCAAGCTGATGTTCTTAACCTGCCTTCATATAGTATCTCCACTACAGAGCTGTATGAAATGAACCTATGATCAGGTCGGACAGTTAATGTCCAACCTCCTCCAGTTATCATTAAACAGCTTGATAGTGAAGGTAGGGAGGCAGAGCCGGTCAGTGAAGAGCCAAACCAAATCGATCGAACCCAGACGCCTCCTGTCAAACAACATCATTCTGAACCACCTTACCCAGAGAGATTAATCATGAGCAAACTAGGTCCTCAATCTGAATTTGATTTATTAGGAGAGTTGCAGAATTTATTTGTTAAAATTCCCTTGCTACAAGCCATGAAGGATGTGCCAATCTATGCAAAGACACTTAGGGAATATTGTTCCAAGAAACCCACTAAGAAAATTAAAGATCCCCTCACTATACATGTTATGGGAAAGTTGTCGGATTTTATGATGGGAAAATCAATGTTGGTGAAATATGGAGATCCGGGGAACCCGATCTTGATAGTACAGATTAATGGGGTAGAGATTCCAAATGTGTTAGTAGACCTAGGAGCTGCCATCAATGTCATCACTACTGAAACCATGCACGTCCTAGGACTTTGTAATCTAAAGCATACACCTACAGTCCTGGAATTAGCAGACAGATCTATAGTTAAACCTGTAGGAAAGCTGGAGGATGTGACAATTTCAGTAGACTCATGGCATTACCCTATAGACTTCCTAGTATTACATACATAGTCGTCAGTGGGCGGTCATCCCCTAATTTTGGGAAGGCCATGGCTGGCCACTACAGACGCTTATATTGGGTGCCGCTCAGGGAATATGGTCATTTCTAATGGGCATAACACTAAGAATTTAGTGTTGTATCCACCGACAGAACCAAATTCACCTATAAAACCAACAGTCAATAAGAAGGTTGTATTTGCAGTAGAGTTTGGAACGGAAGATGACGAAGTACGATCTTTCCTTACTATTGGACAGGCTTTAGAATTGAAAGCTAGATCAGAAGATGACGTGATTACTTCTTTCATGGATGATCCCCATTCTGTTTCAGAATCAAACCGGCAGATCTTAGAATCCATCCTGAGCTGTGAGACTCAGGAAGGTATGGAAACAGCGGAAGGATTAGAGGAAACACCTGCTGATGCACCCCATAAAAGTATACAAGTGGAATTGGAACCTGGGAGAACCTTGAACATTAATCTGAACCTGTCAGAATCTCAGAAGGAGTAGCTTATAGACATTCTGCGGAAACATAAGGAGGCCTTCACCTGGGATTATGCAGATATGAAGGGAATCCTAGCTAACTTATGCACCCATCACATATACATCAAGGAGGATTGTTGTCCTATAAGGCAACCTCAGAGGAGGATGAACCCGGCGTTGAAGAACATGGTAAAAGAAGAACTTCAGAAGTTACTAGATGTGGGTTTCATCTACCCAATCTCAGACAGCCAATGGGTCTCACCACTGGTAATGGTCCCCAAAAAGAATGGCAAATGGCAGATCTACGTAGATTATCAAGAGTTGAATAAGGCGACGCAGAAGGACCACTTCCCCTTGCCGTTTATTGATCAAGTGTTGGACACATTGGCTGGTAAGAAGTATTTTTCTTTTCTGGATGGGTTTAGTGGATATAACCAGATCTAGATTGCTCCCGAGGACCAAGATAAGACCACGTTCACATGCCCTTGGGGGACATTTGCATACCAGGTCCTTCCTTTTGGCCTATGTAATGCTCCCGCAACATTCCAGAGGGCAATCCTGGGAATCTTCTCTGACTTGATAAATGACAGTGTTGAGATCTATATGGATGACTTTACTCCATATGGGGACTCATTCAGAGTGGGACTGGAAAATCTAGAAAAAGTTCTTGCAAGGTGTATACAAGCACGTGTCTCTCTGAGTACAGTGAAATGTCACATGATGATGGAAGAGGGAATTGTTCTGGGACATTTACTCTTAGCTAAAGGAATCAGAATGGATCCAACAAAGATACAGGTAATTCTGCACTTTCCAACACCTAAAACGGTCACACAGGTACGCAGTTTCATTGGTTGTGCTAGTTATTATAGACGTTTCATAGAAAAGTTTGCAAAAGTAGCACACCCACTGTTTCAGTTACTAATGAAAGATTTAGAATTTGTGTGGACTAAAGACTGTGATGCAGTGTTTACAAGAATTAAGGAGTTAGTTTGCAGTGCTTCGATCCTTAGAGGACCTAATTGGGCATTACCATTCCACATTCATACGGATGCTTCTTAGACAACAATTGGTGTAGTGTTGGGACAGCAAGAGGACAAAGTACCTTACGCAGTCTACTATGTTAGTAAAAATTTGGCTCCTACTGAATTAAACTACACAGTGACTGAGAAGGAATTTCTTGTTGTCGTTTATTCCATCAACAAGTTCCGGCATTATATTACCAGGTATCCTACGTTTGTGTACACTGATCATGCGGCCATCAGGTATTTAATGAACAAAACTGTTACCCCTGGTTGAATTACAAGGTGGCTGTTACTATTATAGGAATTTGATATCACCATAGTAAATAAACCAAGTAAATATAATGTGGTCGTAGAGTTTTTATCTAGGATAGAATGTGATGGTAAGGAAACACCAATTGAAGATGATTTTCCGGATGAGCATATTTTTGCAGTTTCTGCTAACACTCCATGGTATGCAGATATTGCTAACTATTTGGCTATAGGTAAAGTGCCTCGTCACCTATCTTATAAGGAGCAAAGGAAGATCATTCACCATAGTACCAGATATTCATGGATGGCAAGGTATCTCTTCCACATGGGAGTGGATCAGCAGATTCAACATTGTGTAGCAGGAGATGATATTTTCGAGATATTAAAAGCTGCACATGGCGGACCCTGTGGGGGACACTTTGCAGACAAAAGAACAGGACATAAAGTACTACAAATGGGGTATTACTGGCCCTCCATCTTCCATGACGCTCGGGATTATGTGCGAAGGTGTGATAGCTGTCAACGGATGGGACAACCTGGGAAAGCAAATGAGATGCCCCTACAGCCCCAGATAGTCCTCAAACCATTCGAGAAATGGGCCATCGATTTCGTTGGTCCCTTCAACCCACCTTCGCATCAGAAGGCTTACATCTTGGTCTGCACCGATTATGTAACTAAATGGGTGGAAGCCAGGGCGGTCACGAGAGCAACAGAGCAAGTGGTGGCAGACTTCCTTTTTGAAGAAATTTTTGCCAGGTACGGGACTCCAAGAGAGATTGTATCAGACAGTGGATCACAGTTTACTTCCCATATGATAGAAAAGTTAATGCAGAAATATGGGGTCAAGCATAGAGTGACAACCCCCTATCATCCCCAAGTGAATGGACAGGTAGAAAGCACAAATAAGGTATTGGAAAATATCTTGACAAAGATAGTAGCAAGCCATCACCGGGATTGGGCACAGAAACTCCCAGAAGCTCTCTGGGCATACAGAATGACATGGCGGAATACAACAAGGTTTTCTCCATATGAATTAGTCTATGGAAAATCCCCCTTGTTTCCGGTGGAATTTGAGAAGCCCAGAAACACTGACTGGAATAGCTGAATGAGTTGGACGAAATTCGAGCAGTGGTTGTCCAGAGAACTACTGTTGTTCAACAACAGAGAATGAAATGGCACGATAAATTCATCAAAACCAAGGTGTTTCAAGTGGGGGACTGGGCATTATTGTATGACTCCATATTTAAGGATTTCAAAGGCAAGCTCTACACTTGCTAGATGGGCCCGTATCAAGTGGACGCAGTGTTTGACAATGGAACGGTTAGACTAAGAACAATAGATGAAAACCATACTTCGTTCCTAGTAAACAGACACCATCTTAAATTATATCACCATCCAGCCTCTAAAGATGCTTTTTTTTAAATCTTTTTGCTTCATCTGATTTAATGGTCATTGGAAAACAAGATAACCTCACTCAGTTCTTTAAAATAAATATATATATATATATATATATATTGATATATATATATATATATATATATATATATATATATATATATATATATATATATATATATATATATATATTGCTTGTTTATCTTTTGCAGGAACATCGAAGAAATATGACAAGGAGAAAGTAACACCGACGCTATCATTTTAACTGTTGTTACACTCTAGTTGTCGTTAATCCATAACTGCTGTTACACCGTAGCTGTTGTTACTCCATAACTACTGTTACACCGTAGCAGCCGTTACTCCATAACTATTGTTACACCGTAGCTTCCGCTACTCCATAACTGTTGTTACACCGTATCTATTGTTACTCTGCAACTGTTGTTACACCGTAGTTGTTGTTACTCTACAACTTCTGTTACACCGTAGCTGTCGTTACTCCGCAACTGCCATTACACCGTAGCTGCCGTTACTCCGCAACTGCCGTTACACTGTAGCTTTTGTTACTCCGCAACTGCCGTTACACCGTAGCTGCCGTTACTCCGCAACTGCCGTTACACCGTAGCTGTCGTTACTCTGCAACTTCCATTACACCGTAGCTGCCATTACTCCGCAACTGCCGTTACACCGTAGCTGTCGTTACTTCACAACTGCCGTTACACCATAGTTTCCGTTACTCGCAACTGTCGTTACACCGTAGCTGTTGTTACTCCGCAACTATCGTTACACCGTAGCTGCCGTTACTCCGCAACTATCGTTACACTGTAGTTGCCGTTACTCCGCAACTGCCGTTACACCGTAACTGTTGTTACTCCGCAACTGCCATTACTCACTATTTTTGCTACTCACTGTTTCGCTATTTCAGAGTAGCTGCTCCTCACTGTTACCGTTACTCACTGTGCTGCCACTCAAGTGCTGCTACATGCTGTGCTATCACTCCATCAGGTAAGTCTGCAAGTACGTCTCTGTCGTTTTATGGATTTAATTAAATATTCCAAAAAGGACAAATAAACGTGCCGAGGATGGCTGTCATTAAAGTTGGGGGGGAGGGGGGGAACTGTAAAAAGAAATGACGGCATACCATGAAAAGAATTTAGTGCACATAATCCCGCTCAACCGAATATGATGATGGCAGTACGCTACAATCGTATTTTAAAGAAACTTTGGGATGCAAATTTGTACCACCAGGTCATATCGGTCACCTCCCCACACGCCGCATTTAATTTTCAAAATACACCTCTGTACCACCCTAACTTTCCATGATATCCGAACGTACCAGTACTGGATTCGCCATTACTCCCAAGCGTACCAGTACTGATTGTCCCATTTTTCCCAAATCAGCCATGACATTATTTCAACTCCTAACGGTCTAGAGACCTGTCACTCTCCCCTGTCAACCAACTATAGTCGACGTGTTGTTTCCGCCTTCGCAACGATGGGTGGCCAATCAATTCGCCATGAACTAGAAAGCACAAGAGCAGTTCGAAGTAATTGGGAAGTATGGCAGGTCTTTCAGAATGCAGGATGGGATGTATATTTTGACAGGTTAAGGGGATTTGATGAAGAATTGATAGTGGAATTCGCGCGGAACTTGGGGGAAGAAGGCTCGCGGGTTCGTGGAGTGGTGATTCCTGTGACAGAAGAAATCGTTGCGGAAGTCACTAGGCTTCCACAAGTTGGGGAACGATGGTTTGTAAGGAGAACTCCCCTTCCGGAATTCCCCAAGGCCTTCCTTCAAGCCAGAGAGAGGATAGAACAGAAGGGCAGGGGGTATGACAGGAATTTGCTACCATATCTGTGGGGAGAAGTAGCAGAATTTGTCATCAAATATATGACATGTGAGGGCAGATACTCCACGATTTTCAGATATCACCTCTGCATATTAGCCCATCTGCGATTTCCACAGGCAGAGGCATTCTCCATGAATGTCCCCTACTTCCTGTTGAGGAGCCTTCATCTAATGGCACATTCAGCTCAGGGGGCTCGACAGGTACTGGCGGTCATTACGCATCATGGGTTGGTGCGGCTGCTGATAATGCACGCCATTGGACAGATTCTGATTCTGTGGGAGGTGTTTCAGGACTCCACGGAGGAACAGATAGCAGCTGCTATGGCTGCTAGGGTAGAAGGATCTGAAGCCATGGAGGAGGATCCTGTTGAAGATGACTATGTCGATCAGGAAGAACTAGAGGAGGTGGAGATGGAGACAAAGGAATTGGGGGATGCGGTAGCTCCCCAGGACCAAGCAGAAAGTATGGAGATAGTGGCAGACACAGGGGCTGATACAGAAAGGCCTACCAGTACCACGGATGAGGCTGTACCACAAGAACCAGCTTCACTCGTGGAACTAGCAGAGCAAGAGGATGCTATGGCAGTCATGAGAGTAGACCCATAGTAGGCCAGCGTGGGTGAAGCAGTTGATATGGCGACCGAAGGAACCCCATAGGGATCCCCTGCTACCATGGAAATAATGGAGGAGGTCGTAATCACTCCGGCCATGGAGTTCAGAGAAGAGGAAGGTGTTTGGTCAATTTAGTGTGATCTAAATTGCTATTTAAAATGTCAATCCGGGATTCGTAAACTGATGAAGTGAAGTGTACTATATGTACTAGATAACCATTTCCTTAGTCTTTTGTCGTTTTTTGAGTTTTTTTTTAATTTGTTTTTGGATTTATCTTACCCTAATGTGTGATGGCGGAAATGAAAGTTAAGTATGGAATATGGATGGATGATGATGATGATTACTACAGTGATTTTTCAAAACTTAGAAAGTGCTCAAAAAGAAAGCTTTAAAACAAATAAGCTGAAATCAATTCTTAAGAGGAAGTAAATGCATCAAACAGTGAACTAATGACAATGGCCCAGTATCCTTGCTGCTGAATGAAAAGAAAGTAAAAACTGAACTTAAAGCAACTCAAACTAAAAGCAAAGTAACTAATTCACACTACTTAAACTTTTCAGATCCTTTACCCTTCAGCTCAATCTACCTTGTGGGAAGCAATCATGAACAAGTCAAGCAATATGATATCTAAATGGCAAGAAATTAAATTGCATAAAAGAAACTAGTCACACTACTTTAACTCTTCTGGTCCTTTACCCTTCAGCTCAATCTACCTTGTGGGAAGCAACCATGAATAAGTTTAAGCAATATGATAACTAAATTTCAAGAAATTAAATTGCAGAAAGGAAACTAATCACACTACTTCAACTCTTCTGATCCTTTACCCTTCAGCTCAATCTACCTTGTGGGAAGCAATCATGAATAAGTTTAAGCAATATGATAACTAAATCACACTACAGTTAGTAATATTCTGATTTCTTGCTAATAGAGTCACTTCACTATAGAAAGAAACCATAAACTAATGAGTAGTATGATATCTAAATAACAGAAAAAATAAATAAGAAAATCACAACTTGAAAAAGACAGTACTGAAATTAAACTTCAGAAAATGAAAGTTAGCAGGAAGGACAAGATGATCTCATGTGTCAATAGTTATCAAAAAGATGAAAATTTGCCCGGGCTTTCTAAGAAAACCTGCAGAAAAGCACTGATCAGCTGACGACTATAAGAAAATAGAGGTGAAAATATAAACAACAGTGAGTTAAGAAACATTAAAACAGCGTGTTATGTACAAGCTAAAGATTATGAAAGCAGAAACATAATAAAACCAAATAAAAACTTTACAAGGCTTCAGCACGCAGGGGCCCTCTGCCACTTCAGCCAGTCAACGAGTAGTCACACGAATGAACTCAGAAAATTCTTCTCATGTATTAAAGCAGCAACATATATAAAACAGTGGGGTGATAACAACAACAGTTCAAAAATTACATATCAAAAATCTTCTTTACAGCGTTCATCGACGCGTTATTTATAATGAAAAAGTGCTAAACTAACTAACTGAATCCTACGCTATTAACTGCGTTGCCAAAGACACGTAGATCCCTTCAGCCGAGATCTAGTGTAACTGTCATCATGTCTATTAAATCTCCGGAGTGGTAGCTGTTGGATTCAGGTTATGGGAATGATCTCCAGGTGTACCGGTGTCTTCATGAGCTGAGGACTGTGCCACGTAAACGTTCATGCACTCAAAACAGAGACGTGCCACCGCTGAACTCCTTGGTTGGCTTTGCCTTTGACCCTCGTTGACCGTGACCTTCCATGGATGATGTGGCTGATTTGAAGGGACACGTTCCATGTATCTGTCACCTGGAGCTTGCCCATGTGGCTCGTTTCTTCATAGGACACCTGTAGCACAGCTTTTAACAAAATAGCTGCGGAATCCTGTGCTGGCTGCGGAAACCTGTGCTGGCTGCGGAAACTGACAAGTTTCCGCAGCTGCATGAACAAAAAAACTAAACCAAACAACAGTCATAAGCATAGTCAGAAAACCATGTAAAAAGCTCTTTTTAAACTACAATGCAATGATTTAACAGCTGGGTGGATGAAATAAGTGGAAAAGGAAGGCTGAGAGGGTGTATAGGGAGGTGCAGGTTTGAGGCTCAACATACCCCCACTGTGAAGGTGTTGCATGTCATCATGCAACCAAAATTGAGTTATTTCCCTCTAATCCATATGTTCTGATGCTTCTGCAAGGACATCTAGCCCTCTTTTCTTCTTCCTTGATGCTAACATCATCCTTGGCTTCCTGACTAGACATTTGAACTTGAGGTTAATCAATGCTCTGCTTAACTTTTTGCACTTCTTCTTCAGTTTTCTGTTTTTCTTTTGCCACGGTCCTAAATGGAGCATAGTGTTATCATGGACAATCTTGTCTACTTTACTCTGCTCTTTGAGTGCTTCATTTTCCTGTATGATATGCCTATTTAGGACTTCTAACTCAAATACTTCCTGTTTCAAAGACTGAACTTGTGCATCAAGTGGCAGAGAGGTACATGGTCCTGCAGCTGATTGTTCTAAGGATTCCAGGTAGTTATATACCTCTTGCTGATTAGGATCTACCTCAGGTGTCTTTCTTGGCCTAAACTCAAAATCTGGTGGAGGAGGACTCCTCTCTCTTTCCGGCCGAAAAGGGCTTTCCTCACGTGGAGGACTTGAATCAATGCTTGGCTGCGCTGGAGATTTCTCAAGTGTCTCTTCACCTAAATCAATAAAGTGAGACTGTTTTTCTTTGGTTTTATTCCCCTTCCCTTTTAGCCTAATGCTCCTTCTTAAGTATGAACTAGTACTCTTCTCTTGTGCACTCTGTTTTCCTTTTTGCTTTTTTTTGGCTATGGCAGCAGCTTGAAGATCTATTAATCTTTCTGACAGAGGTTGATAATCCTCTTCTATGGATTGCTTAGGGGATGGATAAACTTCTTGGATGGTTCTTTTGCCTTTTTCTTTTCTCTGCTTCTTACTTTTAGCTCTATCTTCTTCTTCTTTTTGGGTTGTTTCTTGAATTTCTATTATAGGGGAGTCTTGGACTGTAATGTTCTTTTCTTTCCTCCTACTTTTCCTTGGAATTTTTGGTGGACTGCTTCCAGAGGCCTCAGACGGCTCTTGGAAGTAGTTTCTTGTCAAGAATTGCTCCCAAGTATCCTTAGTTTTCTTCAACTGATCCTCAATAAGAATTTTTATGAGCCCATGATGGTAGAGATGAGGTTCAATGTTGCCTACGTGTTTTTGAACTGTAAAACTCATCTTTTTCAAACTTTATAGCAGAAAATGAGGCAAATTAAGAGTGTGACCGTCTATGAAATTCATCATTAGTCTAACATGATACATATACATAGAGCCAAAACGACCTTCACACGTGATAAATTTCTGGATGACTAACAGTAGACTAGACCATTCCTCTTTTAGTACATGAACAAGGATGCCTCTTGTAAATACCATAGTATCCATACCTTGGTTTTGTAGCATGATTCTCAATATTTGATCGTCCACACTTCTATTTTTAAACCACCTTTCACCTTCTTGAGGTAGGCCGTGGCAGCTGCTACTGTGGCCTCGGTCACTGTGAATTTTAAGTCTCCAACCTCACTATTTTTTCATTAAAAGACCGTGCAAAAGCTTTGGTCACCTCCTTGTTATAGCCTTTAAACTTCTGGATAAATCGTAGCCATCTGACTTTCTTCAGCAATTCCTTAACTTGAGGATAACCCTCCAAGTATTTCGGTCCTTTCGGCTCAGCTCTTAGTAATTTTCCCATCCTCTGTTTTAAATTCCACTGAGAGTTCTCTGCGTGTGAGGGTTTAAGGAAAAAAATAGCTCTGTTACAGGGTTTAGGATAGACTGTAGTGATTGCAGTCAGGTTTTAGGATGACTGTAGTGACTGTAGTCGGAAATGGAGAACAGGGAATGGAAGTATTACCAGAGGAACAGAGGGTGAGCAGCAGTAAACAAGTTCAAGATAAAATGCGAATGCATGCGAGGAGTAGGGTATAAGTGGAGTGTGAGTGGAGTGATAAGCGAGTGGAGTAACGGTGGGATTCTTTCGAGTCGGATGACTGTGTATGAGATTTTACACGTCTCAACAGACGGCTGCGGAAATTACGGCTGGGAAGAGCCGTAACACAATAGGTCACGTCTCAAGAGTACGGGTAATAAATGGAAGTGCAGTCATACTTGAGTTTAAACTTGGAATAATCATAAGACCGTTAGAGAAATGAATGCGAGGTGTGTGGAGTGGTATCGTAGAATAGGAGTGGTAGTGGAGCTATCAAATCATTACTCATAGTAGAACACTATGGTTTAATGACTATCCGTAATTATGACTTGAATTGTTATTTGATAAAGATTTTTGATCATACCTTTGTAACTTTGTCATTTCTTGCTCAAGGCTTCTAACCAATTGCTCTTCTTTGTTGTCTTGGAGATGCCCCATGTCTTTAGCTCAATTACACCTGCATTTCGTGATGATTGCACTAACAGTTGACTGTAAGTTTTGAAAACAGAGTGATGTTGGCTGCGGAAATCGTTTCTGGCTGCGGAAATTGCTTCTGGCTGCGGAAATGGTTCCCAGCTGCGGAAACTGAGACAGCACCCCCTTAACTGCACAAAGATAGTTAGAGGAAAACCAACTGAATGAAAATAGTCCTGAAGGGGACTTTTATTGATGGAGTGAAATGGAATGAGTGAAATGAAGTGGGAGTGAAGTGGAGTGAAGTAAAATGGAAATGAGATGGAGGTGAAGTGAAATGACAAGTGAGATGAAGTGAAGATGGAAAGAGAAGGAGAGGAGATTTTTTTTGGAAAATATAGAGTGTCAGGTGTCCTTGATTTTCACTCTACATTTTCTGCATAAGACCACCAATCTGTGATTGGTTTTCAGGCTTATACACATTTTTTTATTTTTTATTTTTTTTCAAAAACTGAAGGAAACAAAGATTAGGCTGATGGGGGAGAAGAATTCTTCTCCACCAGCCTTATTGCAGAATTCTCTTGGAACATTTTGACAAATTCCTCTTTTGAGAGTGGCTTATGATAAATTTTCAATCGGTGGCCATTCACAATAAGAGGAGTCTGAAATTCATCAATGGTCTTGATTCTTACCGCTCCATTGTTAAAGACGTTATCAATCTCATATGGCCCAAGCCAATGAGTCTGAAACTTCCCTTTGAAGTCTTTAAACTTGGAATCAAACAGTAAATCCCAATCTCCCTCTTGAAACTTTCTCTCTTTGATATATCTGTCATGCCACTTAGCTCTTTGATGTTGAACTAGATCAGTCCTTAAAATTGCATCTTGTCTGATCTCATCTAGCTCATTCAGCTGCTCCATTCTGTGCTTTTGGGCTTCTGATAGATTCATCCCCAACTGAACTGCCATCTTTAAAGTTTTGACTTGAAACTCAATGGGGAGCAGGACTTCTTTCCCATAAACAAGTTCATAGGGAGAATGTCCTATTGTGTTCCTCCATGTAGTTCTGTAGGCCCATAAGGCTTCAGGAAGCCTTTCTGCCCAATCTCTTCTGTGTAGATGAATAGTTTTGGTGATGATGTTCTCAAGAACTTTGTTTGTATATTCTACTTGGCCATTTGCTTGCAGATGGTAAGGAGTAGATTTTATGTGCTTGATTTTGTATTCTTCCATCAACTTTTCCATCAAATTAGATGTAAATTGACTTCCCTTATCTGTCACAATTTCTCTTGGGACACCAAAAAAAGTAAAAATATCCTCAAAAATAAATTAAACAACTGAATTTTCAGTGGCAGAAGGCAATGCTTTGGCTTCTACCCATTTAGTGATATAATCAGTGCAAACCAATATATATTTCTTTTGTCTAGATGGTGGATTAATGGGTCCAATGAAATATAAAGCCCCTTTTTCAAAGGGTTCGATGAGTACCTGTGGCTGTAATGGCATTTCATTTGAAAGAGTCGGTCTCCCAACTCTCTGGCAGCTGTCACACCTTCTGACATATTGTTTTGCATCTTTGAAGAGAGAAGGCCAATAATATCCTAAAGAAAGGATTTTATAGGCTGTCCTCTTGTCTGAAAAGTGTCCACCGCATGGTTCATCATGACATGCCTTGAGGATGTCAGGCATTTCATCTTCCTGAACACATCTTCTGATAACACAATCTAGCCATGTTTTAAACAATTCATTAGAAATCCATGAATAACTTGAACTCTCCTGAATAATTTTTCTCTTTTCATTAGGAAATAAATGTGGAGGTAGCTTCCCTGTAACCAAATAGTTAGCAATATCTGCATACTAAGGAGTCTTAGTAGTTACTGCAAACAAATATTCATCTGGAAACTTATTCTCTACAGGAGAATCTTCGTTAGTATTTTGGATTCTAGACAAGAAATCAGCTATTGTATTTTGTTTCCCTGGTCTATCTAACACAGTAATATTGAATTCTTGTAAAAGTAAAAGCCATCTTGTAACTCTACCATTAGTAACAGGTTTGTTCATGAGATATCTAATTGCAGAATGATCAGTATGGACAAAAGTTTCATAGCCTGTTATATAATGTCTAAACTTGTTGATTGCATGAACAACAGCTAAGAACTCTTTCTCAGTCACAGTATAGTTTAACTCAGTGGGAGTCAAATTTTTACTGGTGTAGTAAATGGCATAAGGAACTAAATCCTTTTGACCCAACACAGCTCCTAGAGCTATATCTGAAGCATCTGTAGAAATATGGAAAGGAAGTTTCCAATTGGCCCTCTTAAAATGGGTGCTTCAGATATTCTTGTTTTCAAAGTTTCAAATGCAGATTGACAATCAGGATCCCATTTGAATTCACAGTCTTTTGTAAGTAATTTGAAGAGTGGAGATGTTATTTTGGTGAAGTTTTCAATAAATCTTCTATAGTATCTAGTAAATCCAAGAAAACTTCTAACATATTTTTGACAATTTGGAATAGGCAACTTGGAGATGACTTCAACTTTTGATCTATCAACTTTAATCCCATCTCCTTAAATATGATGTCCTAAAACAATCCCTTCAGTAAACATCATAAAGCATTTTTCATGACTTAATGATAGGTTCGTTTCTTTACATCTTATAAGGACTTTTTCCAAATTCTCTAATGCTTCTTCAAACGAATTACCATAAACTGTAAAATCATCCATATAAACCTCTACACAATCATGGATTAGATCAGAAAAGATTCCTAGTACTGCCCTTTGAAATGTTGCAGGTGCATTACATAATCCAAAAGGAAGTACTCGGTAAGCAAAAGTTCCCCATGGACAGGTAAATGTGGTCTTGTCCTGATCTTCAGGTGCTACCTGAATCTGATTGTAACCACTAAAACCATCCAAAAATGAAAAATACTTTTTGCCTGCTAGAGTATCCAATACCTGATCGATAAAGGGTAAAGGAAAGTGATCCTTCAAGGTTGCTTTGTTTAATTCTCTATAATCAATGCAAACCCTCCATTTACCATTCTTTTTGGGTACTATAACCAAAGGAGAAACCCATCGGCTATCTGAAATTTGATAAATGAAGTTCACATTAAGTAACTTTTGGAGCTCTTCTTTCACTATCTCCCTAAGGTTTGGATTCATCCTTCTCTGAGGTTGTCTGATTGGTCTACTTTTTTCCTCAATGTAGATGTGGTGAATGCAAGTCTTAGGGTCAATACCTTTCATATCGGTATACTCCCATGCAAATGCAGTAGAATGTTTTTGCAAGATTTTGGTTAGCTCTTCCTGTTGTGATATTTCCAAGTTTTTGTTGATATTCAATGTTTTACCTGGAAAGATCTCAATGGCGGAACTACCAAACTCTTCCATAGAGAAAAGAGACATTTGTCTAGATGATAGATACTCAATGTCAGAATCCAACTAAAACTGTGTGTGGTCATATTCTGAAGATGTTTCAAAGTTTTCTAATGTGTTCAGAATTTGACTATCTTCACTGATCTCAGAAATGGTAAAGACAGGTTGTATAGTATCTTCATCATCAACCCACTCATTATCTCCTATTTCTGTAATTGCTTTTACTGGAGGATACAGATTGAATTTCTTTGTCGAATTACCATCAGAAATATACATATCCCCAGACCTACAACTGATAAAAGCATCAGCTGTGGCTAGCCAAGGTCTTCCTAAGATGAGAGGATGTCCTCCTAGATTACTCTTGAGAGTTAAAATCATGAAATCCACTGGATATTCCCAAGAGTCTAAGGAGACTGAAATGTCTTCTAATACACCATCTGGTTTGATAATTGATCGATCTGCAAGTTGCAGTAAAGTAGGTGTAAAGAGAAGGTTAGGAAGTTTCAGTTGTTCCATAGTCTGTCTACTCATAATGTTGATAGCAGCCCCTAAATCAATCAAAGTATTTGGAATTTCTACCCCATTGATATGTGTTTTAACAATTGGACTACCGGGATCTACATACTTCTGCATAGTAATTTTTCCCATCATGATATCTGCAATTCTTCCTACCAGGTGGATTCTTCTTGTATCTCTTGGTTTCCTTCCTGGTCTTTTAAGACTCAACTCCTTTATTGTTTTTGCTAGAATAGGAATCTCCTTAATGGCTTGTAACAAGGGAATCTTGATACAGACATTCTTCAATTCATCTAGAAAATCATAGTCAGGCAACACGATTTGTTTTTCCACCCCTTTGTCAATTTGTAATCTTTCAGGAAAAGGAGGTGTGGATGAAGATGCAGGTTGCTCAACTATAGGAGTTGTGGGAGTTAGCTCTTTTTCTTTTTCTTTATGAGTGTTTGGGTTTTGAAGAGATGCTTCAGAACCCTTATTGGCTTCAAGAGATTCTTCCTCAGAAATGCTTTGATTTTGGACATCTATAGAAGGTTTATCTAAAACTCTACCAGATCTGAGTTGTACATCATTGAGAGGAACAATCATATAGGCAGGAAATTGTTGACCTTCTATCATGTAAGCATTTTGAGGGTTTTTGTTATTGGGGTTTGGCAATGGCTGAGAAGGAAGTTGATTTGACTTCTGTTGGAATGGAAGCAAGAGTTGAGAATTTGGATTCTGTTGAGAAGGTTGTTGTTGTGGAAATGGCAATGATAATTGTGGATTTTGATTTGGAAGTTGTGGAGCTTGTTGGTTTTGAAAAGATGGAGGATATTGATAAAATTGAGCAAATCTCCTATAAGGATTTTGCATACCTTGTACCCATGATTGAAAAGGATTTTTAGGTTGGGACCAAGGTTGTTGCCAAGGATTCCAATTTGGTGGGGGTTGAAATTTCATAGAGTTGTTAAACCCTTGATTTTGTTGCCCTTGCCAAGGTCTCCTTGCAACAAAACAGAGAGACTCGATTGTATTTGGATCTTCTTGAAAGACATCTTTGAGCCCAGGAATTGAAGGACAATCCTTGGTCTCATGATTCTCTGAAGAGATTACACATGTTTCTGCAACTTTTGCATCCAAGGGACATTCTCTTAGAGCATGTTTCTTTCTACATTTTGGGCAAAAGATGGCCAAAGCTTCAGCTTCTGCTTTCTGCTTATTGTGAATCTTAAGAGTGTCTAGTTTCTCACTAAGACTCCCTAAGATGTTAGTTTTGAATTCATCAAGCATGTTGCCAATCTCAACCCTACTTACTGATCCAGTTGCAGATTTTTTGGCTCTGATGAGAGAAGGATCTGTAGGCCCTTTTTGAGTTTTAGATTTCCCCCTTGAGAGATGGACACATAGCTCTGCTATATCATGAAGTGGAAGTTGAGATATGTCTCCTTTCCCCATCATGTTCAAAATATCTATCCATTCATCTCTAATGGCTTTTAATAGAAGGGCTTTCAAGGTCTCCTCATCTAAGTTACTCATTTTTGCTCTTTTCAGGTTGTATTGAAATCTTTCAAGTAAATCCTCCAAATTTTCATCTTCTCTTTGCCCAATAGTTAGAACTGATATATTCTCAGTCTGGGACTCTTTAGAAAATCTTACCTGATGCTCCTAGATCCATGGTTGATGTAGCCAAACTGAAGCCAAGCCCTCACGCTAATGGTATAGTTGGGTCAGTTGATGCAAATACGGTGAACCTTTTGAACCAATTGCAACAGTTGTCTCTACAAACTGCTTCTTCTAATTAGGCTGCACCGTCTATTCCTTCGCCTTCCCAATCTTCTTCCATAAACATTGTTCAGGCCTCTAACCCCAAAGGAAATCAACAATCTGATGGGAAGAAGAAGGGACGAGGTAAAAAGAAGAATCAGGAAGGAAAGGGTAATGCGAATAAGCCCAACTGGTGCCAATGAGGGTAGAAAAGAGTCTAAGAAAAATGTTAAATTTCCATGCAAGTTGTGCAGTGGAGATCATTTGACTCATCTTTGCCCGAAAATTCAATATGCTCAGCGCTTGTTAGTGCATCAAGGGTCATCTAGCTCCCAAGCTGTCTTAACTAACCCTTTCCCCCAAGGGCAGCAATTACTTGCTGGCGCAAACTCAAACCCTGGTACCTTTGCAGGGGGCAACCAGGAAGGGGACAATTCCTCAAATGTTTTCATGATGAGTTCTCATGTCAATGTGGCTACACGGTCATGTGATTATGGTGAAGTAGAAACATCTAAGGATAAATCTGTTCCCAGAACTATGGACCCACTTCATATTGAGCGACCCTCTGTCGAGTCTATACCTCGGATACCGAAAGGTTCCGCCAAGCGTGCGACTATTAACCCTAATGCTAGGGCAGCCCAGAACTACTCGATTGTAGAAGATCTGGCTCAAAGTCCTTGCGCTATGTCTGCTTTAGAGGTACTCCAGTCGTGTCCTGCTCAACGAAGTGCTTTGCTTTCAGTGATCGGGGCAGTAGATCCAAAAAATTCTTTAGTGCTCACTTTTGATATGCTCAATGTCAAAAAGAGACTTCCTCACCATATGGCTTTTCAAATAAATTCTACTTACCAAAAAATTAATATTTTTCGAACAGTTATAGATGAGGGAGCTTCCACATGCGTAATGTCTATGTCATGTTGGAAGGCCATTGGATCGCCTTCAGTTGTTCCTTCACCTACTCTCTTGACAGCATTTGACAGACATTCTCATAGGCCACACGAGATTATCCCAGCCTTTCCTATATGTGTTGGAGGAAAGGTCGTTAATATCGAAGTAGAAATTGTTGATGCCAACTTGGATTACAATCTCCTCTTAGGAAGGAATTGGATTTATGAAATGGATGCCATAGTGTCATCTTTATTCCGCATCCTCTGTTTTCCTCATGAGGGGAGAATTGTTAAAATTGATCAATTATATTATTCTCCATGTGATTCTCGTGCAACTTCAGATTCTTTCGTTCCATTGGTCGATAACCCCCGACAACCTATCGAGAATTTAGGAGTTGGGATGTACTCTGCATTGATGGGCATATTTGATCTTCCCACTCCTATAGCTAGAATCAATGCCATTTCGTCTTCCAAGGAGTCTTCACAGGAAGAGTTCTTTCGAACTCATTATTTTTCAAACCCTTGGACCTTACCTTCGCCTACAACCACATTAGATGAAGGGCAGGTTGGTGGAATGGCATTCCCTATGTCTGCAACAGAGCTTAGATATCAATATATCGTTAACTCTGTAGACAACCATCCTACTCCCTTTTAGAGGAGGAGTTAGATGGTGATGTGGCTCCAGCTTGGACACTTGACTCTACTTCTACTATGAATTGCTTAGATACGGTTTTACCATATGAGGAAGAAATTTTAGAAGCAATGACGGGTGTAGATTGACCATGGGAAGATTTACATCATCGTTCATATTTTCTTCCTCCATTGTAGGAAGTTAAAGCTAGGTTCTCCAATCTGGTTATTAGCGACGTTTGTACAATTTCAAACCCTTTGGCTCTAGCACACATACGTGTTGAAGGTAATATGTCAGTTATTTCAAAAACCGTACCAATAAATATCTCTAGGAACCCTAATGTCATAGAAAATGTCTTCATTGGGGCTGAGTGTTCCCCTAAAGAGATTCAAATTTACACCAACCTCTTTAAAGAGTTTCAGGATGTATTCGCTTGGTCTTATGAAGAAATGCTTGGTATTGATCCATCCATCATTCAGCATGAGATCAAGACGTATGAAAAAACCAAGCCGATTCGTCAGAAGCTTTGACCGGTCAATCCTAGGAAAGCAGCAGCTATTAAAGCTGAAGTATAAAAGTTGCTCAAGGTGGGTTTCATATGCCCTGTTCCTCTAATGGAGTGGGTTTCTAATCTAGTCCCAGTTGATAAAAAAACAAGGAATGATCCGAGTGTGCATTGAATTTAGGGATTTGAACAAAGCTTGTCTGAAAGACAACTACCCCACACTATTTATCGATCAGATAGTTGATGAATGTGTGAGTAATGAGATTTTCTCATGCATGGATTGATTCTCCAGTTATAATAAAAAATCTATCCGTCTAGAAGACCAGCATAAGACAACTTTCATTTGTCCTTGGGGTACCTTTGCATACAAAAAGATGCCTTTTGGTCTTAAAAATGTTGGAGCTACATTTCAGCGGGCCATGTCTTACGCTTTCCACGACATCAAGCATGTCATCGAAGCATACTTGGATGATTTAGCTGCTCGTTCTTGAAAGAGAATCAATCATCCCAGTCACCTTCGGTTAGTTTTCGAGAGATGTCGATTTTACAAGATTCGGTTGAATTCGAATAAGTGCATTTTCACGGTTACATTTGGTCGATTGTTAGGGTTCATTGTATCAACTGAAGGGATTCGAGTTGATCCCTTCAAGGTTGAGGCAATAATTCAGTTGCCTCCCCCATCTTCCATCCGACAACTTCAAAGTCTCCAAGGAAAGGCAAATTTCTTGAGATGGTTTATAGCAAACTATGCTAAGATAACTAAAGGATTTATGTGTTTGCTGAAGAAAGGAGTTCCATTTTTATGGGACAAATTTGCGCAACGATCTTTTGATGCCTTGAAGTAGGTGTTAATATCTGCCCCACTTTTGAGTCCACCAGATTATGGTAGAGATTTCCTTTTATATCTTGCAGCTGCAGAATCAACCATAGGTATGGTTCTGGTTCAGGAGGATGATTCTCTAACGGAGCATGTGATTTACTACTTGAGTCGAGGCTTGGTAGGCCCTGAACTACGCTATTCTCCAGTTGAGAAATTGGCCTTGGCAGCTGTCCATGTTGTCCAGCAGCTTCGTCATTATATTCTGCTACGCAAAATGTTTGTCTTAGCGGCGGTCAATCCTTTCCAATTTGTCCTCAGTAGGCGAGTGATTGGGGGCAAATACAATCGATGGATTGTTATTTTACAAGAATTCAATCTTGAGTTCTTGTCAGCCAAGTCTAAGAAGTCATTGGTTTTTACGGAATTAATTTCCGAGTTGCCTTGTGAAGAAGATATTGTTTATGAGGAAAGTTTCCCAGATGAACATCTATTCCTCATCTCTTCACAAGATCCCTGGTATGGAGATATCATCATCTATCTCTAGACTTTGAAGTTCCCTCCTGCTTCCTCCAAGGATGAACGTCGAAAATTACGTCACCTTGCTAAGAACTATGTCATCATTGGTGATACATTATATCATCGAGGGGTTGATTCAATCCTTAGGCATTGTTTAACTTTAGAGGAAGTAGAGTCTATGCTTAATGATTGCCACAGTGGAGCTTGTGGTGGTCATCTATCAGGGCTTGCAACAGCCCAGAAAATCTTGCGTGCTGGCTACTTTTGGCCTTTGATTTTTCAAATATTGTATTGAAGCAGTCAAACGTTGCCACCCTTGTCAAGTCTATACTCAGAAGATGCGCGCGTATACAACTCCTCTTTTCCCTGTTATCACTGTTAGTCCTTTTACAAAGTGGGGCATTGACTTTACTACTTGTAATCTGCCTTCAGTGGCGAATCACAAGTACATTATAGTGGTCATAGACTACTTTATGAAGTGGGTTGAGGCCATGCCTACTTATAAAAACGATAGTGAAACAACAGCATTGTTCCTCTTCAATCAGATTATTTCAAATTTTGGTATCCCAAGAGAGATTGTCACTGATCATGGCAGTCATTTCCAGAACCAACTGATGACCGAATTGGCTCTTAAGTTGGGCTTCCGACAGGAGCATTCATCCCCATATTATCCTCAGGCCAATGGGAAAGTTGAAGCCGCGAATAAGTCCCTCAAGATGATCCTGCAAAGGGAAATTGACAAAAATCGCTCCAATTGGCACATCATGTTGTACCCGGCTCTCTGGGCATACCGAACCTCGGTAAAGACTACCACCGGTTTTACACCTTTTTAGTTACTTTACGGGTTGGAATCTATTTTTCCTATTGAATTCGAAATTCCATCCCTTAAGCTAGCTGTTGAGCTTCTTCCAAAGACCTCTAGTCTTGAAGAGCACCTCGTTCATTTGGAACATCTCAATGAGCAGTGTCGAGATGCCGCCATAATAAACGAGGCCCATAAGAAAAGGGTTAAAACTCAGTATGATAAAGTTGTCCGTCCTCGGGTCTTTTCTGAAGGCGACCTTGTCTTGGTCTATGACCAAGATAAAGATGCCTTGGGAGCAAGGAAATTCAATTCTATGTGGTATGGTCCCTTTATAGTGAAACGATTTTTAGGAAAAGAGCCTTATGAATTAGTTGATTTTGAAGGGAACAAGTTGGCGGAGCCCCGAAATGGGCTCTACCTCAAGAAGTACTTTGCTTAGGTTACGACTGAGCAATGGCTTCTTTGTCTATTTTGTATTTTTGCACATATTTTGTCGAGAATTTTGGTGATATTGACACTTTTTTTATTTGCTTTGGAAGGTGTTGATGGATGACTTGGTCTATTTCGGATTTTCTGATGGTACTAGGTGGCACACTCAGAATCTCGCTTCCGCGGCTTGGGTGATTTATTATCCATCTGGCCAGTTGATGGTGTCAAGGGGAGTATGTATTGGTTCTGCTTCAAATAATATTGCCGAATATACTGTTGTTATTAATTTACTATCCGAAGTTATTTCTTATGGAATTGATTCATTGATAGTCTATCTTGACTCACAGTTGGTAGTGTCACAATTGAATAACATTTATCGGGTTTGGGATCCTTATTTATATCACCAATTTTTGAGAGTGAGGGTGTTGCAACGATCATTTTTTTATATTACTTATTTGCACATTCCACGATCTGAAAATTCATTAGCGAATTCTATCACTAATCAAGCATTAGATTGGCATATCAATCATTCATCAAGTTAAAAACAAACATAAAAAATTTGGAACTGTATATATATATATCATAAAACTGCCTGTGTGTACATAAAGTGTTCAAAAATAATATACAAATTGGGACTAAATGCCCATAATCATGTCCAGTCTATCTATCGACCCGACTCAGGATGAGCGGCTAAGAAGGTGATCACTGCATTGGCCACATGCCAAAGCATGCAGACCCAGTCTCGTGGTACTCCTACCACGCGGCGCTGCATCTCCTCAAGTAGGTCCTCTATGGCCACCATTGGTACTTGGTGAGTCAATATTACTAGGTTTCTTTGGACTGCATATAAAACCCTCTCTGTCTCAACAGCCGCCTCTTCGACACCTCTTCCATGAGAATCCATCAGGTCTTACCAGGTCCACATCTGGAACATGATCTTTATGTCAGTATTTTAATCCCATAAAAAATATTTCTAAGTTCATTTTCATATTTAAAAAACATAAAAAAATATTAAAAATTGATAAAAACTTTAAAAAATGCTACCTATCTCTCCCCATGCTACTTTTGGTGGCAGCACCAAGTTTGGATCTCCCCGGAAATCCATGCCATCATAGGGATAGTTTTCCACAGCAATGATTTGTTGTTCCCACCAGGTGAAGAACTCATCATCAAAAGTAGTCCTCGGCACGTCCCCGCCTCCAAGGCGTTTCATCAAATCAGCCCACCTACCCATCCGAGGATCTCAGGGGCTGCTGATAGAGACTTATACCTTGGGATGTAGCCCAGGCACCTTCTCGAAGAAGAAGGAGCATAAAATAGTCCCATATCCGAAACTTTTGGTTTGCCCTTTCTGAATAGAGGACAACTGGCTCTTCATATTTGTAAGAAGAGGTGTACACCAGTCAAAAACAGTGGTGAAGCACTCCACGACTAAGCTCATGGATACTCGTGAAGCTTGGTGTAATTAGGCTGATCCGTTTATCCTGGCTATGGTGAATAGTAGAATCCTCAGGGATAAGCTCTCCACATGTTTTATTGGAATCTGACTTCCAATTTTTTCCGGATGCCCAAAACAGTATATGTGTATGTGTTTTTCCACTGAAGGACTACCTTGTGTTCGGCCCATCGAATGCACAACTTCTCCTCTCTGGGAGAGACCAGTGATAGAGTAAATATCTTCCACCTTTATCCTAAAAGGCATCTGATCAATCATAATGCATCATCTTCGACACTCCAATAGTGGATTAGCGTTTCAAGCAGATGAGTGTTGGCTTTCATATTGGGCATTTTGAAAAGTTTCAACAAGCCACATCCCCTCAATGCATCTAATGCCTTTTGATCATTCATAACTTCATTATCAATTGTGGTATGCTCCCTCTCTCTCCATGTGATTGTCATCCTGAAAAATATTGAGTTTCAACTGTTAGATTTTTGAATTTAAATTTCAAACCACGTATACACGGGTTCCTTTTACATGCAGTCGCGGGTAGGGCTGTTGTATACGTGGGTTGATAACATCCAACCCGTGTATACGTCGAGTTGAAATTTTTAACATAAATTCCTACGGTCAAACCTTAATAAAAATTTCTAAAAACAATCACAAAGTAATGCAAGCTTGAATTGAGGGTTACCTGATGATTTTGATCCAATTTGAACGGTCCAATTCTTTGGGGGGCAATTTTGCTCTTTTTTCTCCATAGCTTTTGCTCTCAACAGAAATGGCACAAATGGTGAGTCAAAAGGTCATTTTATAGCCTTGAAATTGTCAAATTTTTTCAAAACTTGATTTTTTTCGTCTCATGAATCTTTTAACTTGTGAGCTTGGATTGTCAGGAATAGGTTGTTTTTTCAGGGTATTTTGGACACTTCTTTGAGATTTCATATCAGTTCCATGATTGCTGACCCGTCATGGCAGGTATCATTTACTCATTGGCATATAGGTTAGGGAAACCATTTTTTCCGTTGCATCTTGCATACTAGCCTCCATTTGTCAATACACTTGCCATAGGGTCGATCCCATCATGTTATGGTTAGTAAACCATGTTCACTCACCGATTTTTAAATCATGACATGATGGTAGAGCCATCCTTTACATGGGCATCGTAGTTAGCACCTCACTGACATTTGTTGCCCATGTTGTTATATTGAGTAGGCTTGGGAGTCCTCTTTAGTCCCACCATGACTTGTGCATTGAATACTCATTTCTTTTTGCCTTTTTTCTTCATTTTGGCCTTATACCCTAGAGGCTCCTTTGTGTTGAGTTGTACTACTGCAGTGCATTTTGACTATTTGCACCTTTTGCCCTTGAGACGGCTTCACCTGGACTCGTGTTTAAGCCACTTATTTGACCATGTCTTTTGCAAACTCAAACCTGCAATTAGTTAGCTTTTGCAACTTGACACACCCTTTGATCCGTGGAAGGAACATACCTTTGAGTGTCCTTGACCAGTTTCGCCTCACTGCATTGAGCATAGGATTTTTCCCATCCCAGGAACTAGATCATCTGTTTCACTGACACTCATTCTTTCCACTGTACTATAGCATTCTTTTGTTCTTTTTCCAGCTTAAATAAAAAGAAAAAAAAAATTATATATTCCAAAAAGAGTGGGAACGGGACAACATTTCCATATATTGTTGGTAGCTAGAGTCAGTTGTGCTCGCCCTTGAATAAAGCACTCAAAAGAAATTCTCTCCTCCATTTTGAGCAGGATTTAGTTTGACTTAGGTATGCCTTAACCTTGTTATTGAGTCAGTTCTCCTCGGATTGGTTATTTCTTCCAATCATATGGAGAGCTCATTTGTGCCTCCTGCATGACGAACTTATACAGAGTTATCATATGCTACCACATAGTCATCATTGAGTCGTACTTTATTCAAGGGAAGTAAGCCTGAGTCAGCCTCTCTGCAGTGTCTGTTGACCTATTTTTTAGTCGGTCATCCGTGGTTGTTAATGTCTTATTTGTCATCAGATCAGTTATATTGGTCCTTTGCTTGTGCCAGTTTGAGAAGGTCTCCATTGACTTCTTGTCGGTGGGTCTTGTCCTTATCGATGACGACATATTGCTCTGAGGGCAGGCCTAGAGCTACACCCTGGCCCTATTTTCATTATTGATAGGTCATCTTGTGCTCAACATCGATCAATATCATGGGTCTTTGACTGAGTATTTTCCCTTGTGTTCAACATCAGCTTTCATTATCACATATTGGGATTCGTGCAGTGCCTTGGTTTCCATTTGACCCTATTGGTGGATTCCTCGCCTCTGTGTTAGCTTTCATCATTGGTTGGTTCAGAGGGTTTCTATTGTGCGCTAGCTACATCTTGTGTACGCCAGAAACGTGCTTCGGTTGGGTTACTATATCTTTTTTTCTTTCGATTCCTTCCACATTATTGGCCTACGGGTTAGACTCACGCTAGATTGATGAAGGATGCCTTAATGCCTTCCTTCTAGCAGATCTTTTCCTATCGACTACGGCTCATTGTTCTGGGACAAAGATCTAGAGTCCATTTGGCAGTACCTTGGGGTTTGCAGTCATCAGTGGCAGATTCCTTCGCTATCAACAGTGGGAAACCATCATTGTCCCCTCATTGATAGATTCTTCCAGGTGTTCGACTTTAGCTCATTTATTCGCACTTGTTATATTGTATTGGGTACCTTGACTCTCATTATCGTTATCGGTGAGTAGTCTCGCGTTTGTTAATGGTATACATCAGTGACCGGTAATCAAATGATTTCTCACATGGTTGACTTCAGATCATTTACTCCCATTGTGTAGAAATGTACCACGGCGGTTGGTGAAGACCTTGGGTTGCATCAGCATTCTTTGGTTCACTTGTCAATTGCTCCTATTGCTGCTAGTCGAGACCATTCCACATTATACGTTGCAGTTCTTCACAACGACATCTTATATGCTGGCATCCGAGTTGCGATGTAGTATCATCTTATTCCATCATGTTCATTTGGTATTATTGGGATCAATTTTTAACATCAATGATCAACTTCATCTTTCTGCTTCATTGATCATCTTCTTATATGTGATATTCAGACATGTACTTGTTCAATCATGATCAGATGATCCATTATGTACTTTCAGTTCTTTATACTTGTATACATAGTGGATCTGCTTGTACTTGATATGTGAACATGCTTTACTTTCTCTGAGCATGGGTATGCCTACCTCAGACAACTGTTTCTTTCTGATCTTCTTTTGATGGCTTGGCAGGCTGAAATATGGTGAAGTCCTTCTCCATTTTCGACATGTTTCCTTTCCATATACTTAATACATTTCGGCCATCATGTACCCCTTCTAACCTCATATATTAGGGGGCATCTATTATATATCCAAATATCACCCTTGGTATTTTTGATGCTTCATTTATGGCCTAGGGCAACCCCTCCTTCTAGACTTGGTCCAAATATTTTAAAAACAGTGTTTTACTCCCTGTACGCTACTTTTCCCTGTGATAAAAGCGTGTACACATGGGTTAGTCAATACCCAACCCATGTATATGTGTTAAAACACTTAAAAAAATTAAATTTCCTTAACTATGGGCAGAGTTCACAGGTTTTACCTGTTGATTACCTCCTAGTGCCTGTGGCCCAATTGTTTCCCAACTGTTTCCCAACTAAAAAAATAATTGGGAGAAGTATAAATAGACTTCTATGGGAAGGCCTTAAGGAGGAGAGAAGAGATAGAATTACTATACTGAGATTATCCCCTGACCAAGTCTGAAGTATCCCTGTGCTTCAAGCACTTCCCCAAGTTTAGGAAACCCTTGTTTCCTTGAGTGTTGATATTCTCCCACTTGCTTGAGATATCATGGTATTGGTTATGGAAGGAGGTTGTTGAAGACTGGGACTGGACGGATCCAGAGGATGGTTTCGGTTGGAGCCAGAAGAAGAAAACTCAGGTGAACTCTTTCCATGTTTATTATAGTTTTCTACAATAAAAAGAAACGTTGTCTTGTTCCTGAGATTGACCTTGTTTATGCATCAGATGTTGTTATAATTCATGTATGAATGTCATTTGGATGTATAACTAATAATCTTACTTATATGATATAAAGTTGATTTCATTAAAATGCTTTATCTATATGCTGCTATGTATGTTCGGATTGGTTTATTTGTAGATTCGAAGATCATCAGGAGTTGCAGAGGGTCTAAACCCTGCTGGAACTACCCAAACAAAGGACATCCAGGCATGTTCATCCTTACATAATTTGTTTATTTAAGCATGTTGCTTGAGTTGTATGTGTGTTTCTTGCTGTAGATTACTCTTGCTCCATTTGGGTTCTAACCCAAATTCCTAGGGTACTTATTCCCATAACACCCAACTTCAAAAATTGTTTTAAAGATTGAGGAAATACCACCACTGGACATATTATACAGCCCAACAAATAAGGCTGTAGTGAAAAGGCAAAGGAATAAAACAAAATTGGATGTATTGGCATCAACAACTCTTGGAAGTGAATCAATGGAGGTAGTATGGAAATACACCCCCATTGATCCATCATAAAATATTACAAAGATATCATAATTTGTAGGTGCCAATGCAACTACAACAATTGGTAAGGAAGTTTAAGTTTGAATTTTGCTTAAAGAAAAAGAAGAAAGAGTTTAGCTGCCTGAACAACAACTTGAGTAGGAAAGATAGAGCACCAACATGCAAGTGGAAATACAGATGGCACAACTTCAACAAGATTTTGAGCAAATGAGAGTACAACAACAAACAAACATTATAGAGAAGAACTCATAGATTCACCAAATGCAGGCTATAATGGATAAATTCAAAGACAACCTTCAAACAGATGAATTCATTAAAGAGGCACCAGAACTAAACTCCCTGTTGTCACAACAATAATAAATATTATGTCAAAGAATCTCATTGATCAATCCCTATTGTGAAACAAATGATAAATTATCCAATCAAGTGATTGATCAGAGATTAGAATTTGAATAGTTAAATAAGAGGATATCAGAGTTTATTTCTTGGCAAGAACCTGAAGAAGGTAAAAAGGTTGATCTACCAAAGATCGAAGAGTACCATAAGGATATCTGATCCGCAAATTGGGACATACAGTTAAAGCAAGACAAAAGGGCATCAACAAGAGCAGCTAGTACATCAAACAATATCATTGAGGCTATCAAAGAAAACCTCCACACTACCAATGTTATCAAAGAACACATGCCAGAAGCTCTCCCAGACATCAAAGAGTTAGAAGAACAGTGGAAAGAAATTGCCAAAACAAATGAAGAAGCAATCAAACAACTGATTAAGCTTGACTAGGAAACCTACTGGCAGTTTTTGGTAAAACCACAAAGTCATTGGGCGACTTTACGTTGTTTAACAAACTTTGCTCAAAATATGGTGCCATCTCTCACTGATGCTTTATTCACGGGACAATTGAGATCTAGAATTGGTCAACCACCCAGGTGAAGCCAATGATAGACATTTGTGATCTCAAAGGCCAAATGACTAAATAGAACCATTCAATTTGAAGAAGCTTGTCATCATTTTTATTTTTATTTTACTTATTATGAGGAAGGTTGTTTGAAACCTCCTCAACTTTTTATGTAATAATCTTTTTTTGATACATATGTTGTATTATTGAAACCTCTCTCATGCATTTAGAGAGAGGTCGATAATTTTATCAAAAACACTTTGCGAGAGCTTGCACTTCTGCAATTTTGTGATTGTTTTGATGAGATAATTGGAACAAGATCATAATTTTATTAGATATTGAAGCATACTCTATTGAATTTGAACTTATGTACTCTTAGAGTTTATTTAATTGAAGAGAAGAAGATCAATATTGTTGACCTCATGAGTAGGACCTTTCATATCTGGTACTTCTATATTTATGATTGTGTTTTGTTTATGAATTAGCAGTAATCTTTCTTATATTGTGTTATGTATGAAATCTGAGTTATAATTTAACATCAAAGAACTTTTGTATAAATGTTTCAGCTCTAATTCCTTATTGAATACATGATCAAGTGATATAGGAGATATATTTTCCACAATTGTTTTTCCTAACTATTTAGTCAAAATAATTATCATTAACAAATTCTTGTCTTATAGCAATTGAATGATCTTTATTACCTTTTTCTTTAAGATATATTTGTAGATCGAATGATTTGAGTTATTCCAATTGATATAGGAAGATGATGTTAGAATAGATAGATGCATGTGTTTTACAGTTTAAATAGATAATTTTATTTAAATCATTACCCATCATACCTTATATCAAACCAACATCATCATCATATCAATTCTTGCTAGGAAACTGGTCCCATTATCCCCAGTTGGAGCCACCACACCAAACAGAAAAGGAGATGCTTTCAAGGTCCGGACCGGGTGGTTATATCCCATGTTGTTGCAACGCAATTCTGGGGCTTCAACGGGTACAAATGGACATACCGAAGAGAATAATGTAATGTAAGGATGATAAATAAATGAGCCATAATTAATAAATAAAGTGGTTAACCCAAATTATGTATCGGACCACAAGTAGTTAAACAATAAAGTGATAAACCCATTGTATTGGATGTATGGTCATTAGAGACCCATGATAATTACCCATGGTATTGTATGTATGAAGCCTATATAGAGGTTTGAAACTCTCCATTGAGGGATGTTAAGGATTGGTTTTTGTATTGAAAAACATTAGCTTGTGGAGTGATCTCCTTCCTTAAGAAGTAGTTGTATGGCATTACCCTACCTCAAGGGTTTTTCCATTAATAAAATATTTTAGTTCTATCATATCTTGTGTGATTTCTTCAGCATATTTTCCATTGTTATATATTTTCAGGTCACCTTATATATTACATAATGTAGTATACCTAGGGGGATAATACGGGGTACAAAGGGAGGTACCTAAGGGAATAATGTAATGTAAGGATGATAAATAAACAAGCCATAATTAATAAATAAAGTGGTTAACCCTTATTATATATGGGACCACAAGTAGTTAGGGAATAAAGTGATAAGTCCATTGTATTGGATGTATGGTAATTAGAGACCCATGGTAATTACCCATGGTATTGTATGTATGAAGCCTATATAGAGGCTTGGGACTCTCCATTGAGGGATGTCAAGGATTGGTTTTTGTATTGACAAGAATTAGCTTTTGGAGTGATCTCCTTCCTCAAGAAGTAGTTGTATGGTGGTACCCTGAATCAAGGATTTTTCCATTAATAAAATATTTCAGTTATATCGTATATTGTGTGATTTCTTGGGCATATTTTCCATTTTTATATATTTTCAGGTCAGATCTAACTACAAGTGGTATCAAAACTATTTCTTAGGAAAAGAGGGGAGATTTTTTTTCATTTTTTGCAGGAAGTTTTTGGGCAGCGAGTTCGGAGATCAGATCTGAAAAATTTCGTGAAAATTGTTAGGCCCCCATACTACTAGTGTAACCCGTTATTGTTATTAGTACAACCCACTTATTATATTGCTGTACCCATGTAGTCCCCATATTGTTATTATTGTGCCCCATAGAAGCCCACTATTGTTATTATTGTCGCCTTACATTGTTATTGTTATGTCGGCTTTGATTATATTATGACCCCTTAGACTCCTATATATAGAAAGGAGGCCTTGTCATTTGTATCATCCAAGAATTATTCATTTGTATAATGTATAGGAGGTTGCCCCCTCAAAGAGGCTAAATTCTAAGGCATTGATCTATCTTTTTATCTTTTTGTGAGATGGTTTCCTAACACTTGGTATCAGAGCTTTGGATTCTAGGGTTTTGCTACTCCAAATAGGTCATCGTGGCATTTTCGCTATAACTATTTTTCTACAACGTCTCAAAAGCGAAAATAAAAACCCATTTGAGACGAACTCGCTCTGAACCTCGAGTCCAAATTTCAGAGCTTGTCTCCCTATATTTTCAGAGATATGATCTGAGGAACATAGGGTTTTTACAAGCTCCAGAATTTCAAATAAAACAGGACATCGTGGGATTTGCGCTATAACTCTTTCACTACGAAGTTTCAAAAGCTAAAACAAAAACCATTTGAGAAGAAATCAGTATCAACCTTGGCTCCAAATTTCAGATACTGTCTTGCTATATTTGCAGAGATATAATCTGAGGAAGTTATGGTTTTTGTAGACCCTTGAATTACATTCCAAATAGGTCACCTTGGGAAAACTGTCATAAATTTCGCTCTGAACATCAAATTGAATTTTCGTAAGAAGTTACAGAAAGAGGACGAACTATAGTTTCTTGTGTATATTTTTCATATTCAAAGGTCGAAACAGTGACACGTGGCACTTCATACAAGTTCGCTCTTCTGAAAAGGTATGTAATCAGGTCATCTTGGGAGATTGTGCATAACTCTTTCTTGGAGAATCTAATTTTGATCATACTGGTGGCATTAGAAATAGGACATAGAGGACTACTACAGGTCACAATTTGAGAACTAAAAGAACTGAAATTACAGAGTTATAGTCGTTTCAAGATCGAGCTCCTAAAATCAAGAAAAGGTGATATGAGGAAGTTTGATGGCAAGGATGCAATAAATTGGATACTACAGATGGAGAAATATTTTGATCTACATGAGGTGCAATTGTTACAAAAGGTATGTATTACATCTTCATAGTTAGAACCAGATCAATTTTTATGGTATAAATGGATTTGTTCTCGTAAACCACTTGTTACATGGTCAATTTTCACAGAGGAAATGATAGCACTTTATGAGGATACAAAGAGAAACACCTTCTTTAGCCAATTGATAAATCTCAAACAAAAGTGTTCAATGGCAGAGCACATTGAGGACTTTCAAAAATTGAATGTAAGGGTAAATGATATTCTAGAGAAGCAAAGGATTGATGTCTTCATAGGTACTTTAAAGGATAAAATTCAACATGAGGTTTGTCTTTGCAAACCTAATTCATTGGAGAAGGCATTCAGGTGGGCAAGAAAAATTGAAAGAGAAATTATGGAAACAAGGAATCCCACCACTCATGACTATAATTACGGAAGTGTTTCTTCTCCTATCCTTCCACAACCTACAAGGTTTACACCACAACAATTGGAAGGAAAAAGAGAAAAGGGGATTTGTTACAATTGTGATAGAAAATGCACTAAAGATCATAAGTGTGCTGAGAAGAAATTATTTTACATAGAGTATGAAGAGGATGAAGAGAATGATCAAGAAACATCAAAAGAAGAGGATATACGCCATGATCCAACCCCAGAGAAAGAAGAAATGAATCCGACCATATCTTGTAAAGCATTGGCAAGAATTACCACTCCTAAAACTCTCAATATAGAAGGACATATCAAGAAGAAAAAGGTTCAAGAAGTGAAAGATCACATCGAGAAAGAAGAAATGAATCCAACCATATCTTGTAATACATTGGCCGGAATTACCACTCCTCAAACTATCAAGATAGAAGGACATATCAAGAATAAAAATGTTCAAGAAGTGAAAGATCACATCGAGTATCAAGAAATGAATCCGACCATATCTTTTAAAGCATTGGAAGAAATTACCACTCCTCAAACTCTCAAGATAGAAGGACATATCAAGAAGAAAAAGGTTCAAGCAGTGAAAGATCGCATCGAGCATCAACAACAAGTTCTCCAACTTTTAAAGGATAATGCCACTTTGGTGCAGAATCAAATGAAACAATAGGTAGATCAACATCGCAGTGAAAAAAGTTTTGATGTAGGTGATTAGGTATTTTTACAGCTACATCTCAAGCAAGCTATTTATGAGAAGGAAATGTTGGAAATACTACATGACTTAAGAAATGGGGACCTTACCCAATGGGAAGACACTTCAAGGTAAAAATGGATCATGATGGTCTTAAATACTTTTTAGAACAAATATTATCTTTAGAAGAATGGAAAAAATGGGTCACAAACATGTTGGGTTATGACTTTGACATCATCTATAGAAAAGGGAAGAAAATTTTTGTTGCGAATGCACTCTCAAGAAAGGATGAGGATGTGGAAGCATTGTTTTGTGCTATTTCTATTATCCAACCAGATTGGATAAACGAAGCAAGGGATGAATGGAAGAAGGACAAAGGAGTGTGGCCACTCATTCAAAAGTTGCAGAATATCCCAATTCAAACAATATTGTCAGAACTTGAAGAGGAATGAAAAATCATATTGGAACATGGAGCAGTCACAAAAACAAGAACTCGACAGCTATGAAATCGATCAATTTCAGAGTATCTCATCAAGTGGAAGAACTTACCCGCTAAAGATTCCACATGGGAGGATAAGAATTTTATACAAAAGCATCAAGAACTACTCAAGCATTGAGGACAACACTTTTTGAAGGAGAGGGGCATGTTAGGCCCCTATACTACTATTATAACCCATTATTGTTATTAGTACAACCCACTTATTATATTGTTGTACCTATGTAGTCCCCATATTGTTATTATTGTGCCCCATAGAAGCCCACTATCGTTATTATTGTCCCCTTACATTATTATTGTTATGTCGGCTCTAATTATATTATGACCCCTTAGACTCCTATATATAGAAAGGAGGTCTTGTCATTTGCATCATCCAAGAATTGTTCATTTGTGTAATGTAAAGGAGGTTTCCCCCTCGAAGAGGCTGAATTCTAAGGCATTGATCTATCTTTTTATCTTTTTGTGAGCTGGTTTCCTAACAAAAATTTTACAAAAACAAATAGCAGATCTAAATTCCTTGCGAAAAATACCCAAATTCAAAAATAATTGGCCGAATCAGAGTTCGTATGAGGGAGATATCGTTGATTTACAATCAACTGTGATGCAATTTTTTTTATGACAATTCATGGATGACGAATCTCCTGTCATTTTTTGTAGTTTTTGTGCAGAATTTCATAAAAGTAATTGCATATCTGAGCTTCTCTTAAAATATCACCCAATTTCAAAAAAAGAAAATCAGTCGAATCAGAGTCCAAATGAGGGAGATATCGCTAATTTAAAATCAACTCTTTTTTCTAGATTTTTTTTGTGATGGTCGAAAAGTTGTGTCGCAAGTCTGAGTTCCTAGAGTGTCGAATGCCTATTCCAATTGCAAGGAAGATGCAAAATGGCCATTCCATTTCTGAAAACAAGTTATAATAAATATTCTGAGTTATATTGACCGAGTTATGCCCATTTTAAATTTTAGCCAAATTAAGTGATTTTCTACAAAACCCTTACTCTATTTTAAGGGTTCTAGCAAGATGTATTTTACAGGAAAAGATGGTGGTCTTACTATTGAAGAGTTGCTAAAAATGGAAAAGTCAATATGTATGAAATTTTGAAAAGAGGTAGCATGGATTAATTTTAGAGATGAGGCTATCACATGGTGGGACTCACTTGACATAAATAAGTCGACTATATTTCCTGATGAAGAACTTGAAGAAGTCCTTTCGGAAAAATGGTCTCATGTTGGAAAACATGATAATAAGAAACATACGGGGTTATTTTTTGCTGATATCTCCTTATTATAGGTTCATGGATGTATTTAGAAGGAGAAGATCATTGTGTCTATCAATCCTAATTGCAAGCATAATTTTATGAATGTTAATGTGGCAAAAAAATTACAAGTTCTAGGTAAACATGTTGCAAAAACACAGGTTGATAAGGAAGATGTTCAAATTTATAAAGATTTGAAGATTTTTATGGATAAGTATGAGTTGCATTCTGATTTATACTTTAGATATGGATAATGTGGATGTTTTTTTGGGATACCCTTGGATGGAATTTGTGGGTATTGTCAATATTATTGTGCAGAAGAAATTTATGAAGTTTTGGTATAAAAAGAAGAAAATTACATTGCAGGATATTTCCACTAAGAACCAGGCAAAGACTGTGGATGCAGAAGCACAAATCTCTAACGACATTGACATATTAGATGATGAGCCTTTGATGGTTGAAAACCAAACACATACATCAAACCAAGTACCAAAAAAAGCACTAGACACCACTCAGGCACCAATAGTGGAGGAATTAATGAAAGATATTCCATTAGTTAAAGCTTCAACATATCACCACCCGCATCACCCAACAAGACAACAAATAGCAAGGTGGAAACGAATTATCAATAAGGACAACAACCCCTAAATGACACATAGAGAGGTTCAGAAATACACCCACATCACATCAACGCAAAGGAACTACTAAAACCAACTTCCACCTCAAGCGAGCGAGGCACCGTCTAAATCAAGTGTTCACGTTTCTCTTAAATGGCTAGATGCAAGTGCATGGTATTAATGGACTAATCTTTTGATTAGATCTTATTATTTGTGTTCTTCTCATGTTTCAGGTATGAAACATGTTTACTGGGGGTGGAATGTAGTATACCTAGGGGGTATGATATGGGGTATAGAGGGAGGTACCCAAGGGAATAATGTAATGTAAGGATGCTAAATAAATGGGCTTATCACATTATTCCTTAATTTCTTGTGGTATTATACATAATGTGGGTTAACCACTTTATTTATTAATTATGGCCCATTTATTTATTATCCTTACATTACATTATTCCCTTGGATAGCTCCCTCTGTTCCCCATATTATCCCCCCTAGGTATACTACACAAAGGCATTGGAAAAGGAAAAATTACATTAATTGGTATTTTATTTATGAAAATAAAGGAAAATAGGAGAAATGGGAGATGAAAGGTCACAAATTTGCACGAGGAATAAATTAAAGGAAAAATGAAGGAAAATAAAGAAAATAGAGGCCTCAATGATAAAAAGGCTTATGAGGATTGGTTCACAACTTTTGGAAGTTCTATGGTGGAGCTCTCTCTCTCTATTCTCTCATTCTCTCATAATCTAGCACACATAGAGAAATCTTGGAGCACTCTTGGAGCACTTTGGCATACTTTGGATTTGGAGTAAGAAGGAAAAGAAAGTTGAGAAAATGCAAGGGAGCATGTGGATCAACAACTACAACTAGATTTCTTTGCAGGTAATAGGTTGTATGTATTATTTCCTTGCTAATTTATGAATGGATGGTATATTCATGTGTTTTTATGGTTATGTCTTTTCATTTGAATTGAGGATTGCGTACATTGGAAGTGGTTTTAGCCTTGCCTTGCCATTTCCAAGATAGTGATGATGTTATGGGTTTTTCCACTTCAATGTTTCTTGGTTGGTGTTCATAATTCCTTATGGCTGTGGGTTGGAACAAACCCTCTAGAAGCCTTGAAACAACTTGGGTTGACTTACTAGTCCTGAAGCATAGGTTGGATAAACGCTCTGGAGCCCTTGGTGGGTTGAGCTACTAGTCTTGGAGCCTAGGTTGGAAAAACGCTCTAGAGCCCTTGGTGGGTTGAGTTACTAGTCTTGAAGTTGGGTTGGAAAAACGCTCTAGATCCCTTAAAGGCTGTTGGTTGAGTTACTAGTTCCTAGAGCCTTGGAAAAGTTTGGTAGATACCGATCTGGTTAGTTTTAGTGATGTTTAATCATGAGGTGGAATCACTCGTTAAGGGTGGAGGTGGTTTGGCCTTTGGAAGCTCTGGTTTGTTTTTATTTGGTTTATTTCATGATATGCCATATTCATTCTTGGAATATGGTGCGAGGTTGATTGGATGAAAGAGAGATTTGGTTTAGCCCAATCTATGGTTGGGTGGCACGTGGAAGTTCTTGACTTGGTTGGCATTCTCATATGTTAATAAGAGTTATTCTTCTATTGTGATTCATGTATATTTGTAGCAATTATGTTGGAAATATTATGGCTAAGTTGCCATGGTTTATATGTTAGCTATTTTTTGGTTATATGATGTGTATCTTATATGGCTCATGTCATGAATTGTTTAGATATTGATCAGTTGATGAATGTATGGACTAATAATTGTTATTGCAACTATGTGGAGAGGGCATAGGGCCTTCTCTATGATTCTCAGATGAATCTCATACTTTCATGATCATATATGAATTCATGACATTCAACTTACATGTTTTCCATGTGTTTGACGAAATTCATAGTATGTTATGGTCAGTCTAGGTTAAATTTTGAGTTGGGATTGAATGTTTAGCTTTGTTTCCATGTTATATAGGATTATGGAAAGTATTAGGAAATTCTGGGCAGTGGTCTGGAGGAAGGCCTGAAAAGGTGGCATTGATCCTGGGACTGAATACACATAAATGGATAAATTGGGCTACATCCGCGTGGATGCAATGTTGTGCATGTTGTTGGATTCCTCCAACCGTATGAAGGCCTTTTTGTGGGTTCGATTGTGGGCCCAGGGTAGATAAAAATGGTTCCAACTCTGGGTTTGGCCACCTGTGGTGGTTGTTTAGCCTTTGAGTGATCTATAGCCACCGTGGGATGTTGTGAGTTGTCAGTTTGTTGTCAATATTTAGCCCCACTTAATTGGATCTAGGAGGTTAGGTCATGTCATAGTAACTCTCGTCTCATGTTTACCTTGGAAGGCCAGTGAAACTAGGTAAATGTGGGAGGGGTGGTTACAATCAACTCATTTGACTTCCTCATAACTACTTGCTCTAGAAGTCAAGGAACATACAACAAAGTATAACAAATCAGTGTATTATGCAGACCTTTTTTGGAGCTATCTCAATCTTCTCCAATAAGCTAGAGATCGATCACTAGAACCCAGGAAAAACATTATGGAATTGAGGATATTATGCAAATACTATTATCTTTCTGTTGTATCACTTTATTTTTAGTATGAAACGCTGGATTGACTCTATTTTTGGGAAACCCAGTTAAACATTAATATTTTGTATAAAGGTTGATATATGAGGAAGATATAGGTTAGAGAAAAAGGAGACTCTTGATACACTTATTGTACTTTTGTATTAAAATTCTGGTTTTTTATTAATACAAGGATGATTTATGCGATCTGATATATAAGTTGCAATAGGTTCTTGTAACTTTAATAGCAACATAAACCAGGAGGTCCCCCTAGTACGTGTTGCAAATGTTTTTGTTATGCATTTTCTTAAGCTTTACTATGATTTGTGTGATTTTTTTCATAATCTTTGTGATATATTTGAGAAGTGAGTGTGCTCTGTTTTTCTTGTAATTTTTAGGATTTACTATAATCGTTTGTTGTAGTTTCCTATAGTGATATTGTAATCACACAAGAATTCCAGTAATAATTATTGAATTTCCTGTAGTGATCCTGTAATCACACAGGACTCCACAAAATTTATGTAGCATATACTCTGTTTTCTTGTAGCAATTTTGTTAGATTAATTTCTTTAGTTTGCATCTAGTGTGTTTTTTATTTCAAATCACTAGAATAATTAGATATATATTATGCCTAAAATAACACTTAGAAATTGAATTAGTTTTCATTTTAGAATAAAAGATTGTTATTGTTTTGATTGAAATTTGTTTATAAAACTCAAAACATTGATTTCATTTAGATTCTTTTTCATAACAATCATAATCAGTTTTGGCCAACAATTAATTCAGGCAGAGTATCTGGTGAGAGAATGTGATACATATTTTTGAGTCTGCAATTTTGTGTCAACAAGTCAGAATTGAATTTAAGAGTCCGAAAATCAATGTAAATTGAAGTCAACTCCAGGATCTACCTATACTTTCTTTATGTTTGATTTTGCATAAGAACGTAGTTAAAAAAACCAGTTCACACATATGATTTTTCACCTCAAAGTTTAGCTACTGGATTAATAAAATAAGTGTTAATTCATTTATCCCATTTTATGACTTGATAATCGCTTCATAATTTCTTTAAGTGGACAATATTTTCAACTCCATTACAGGTCTTGGTGAAGAAGTCAAAGTCAACATCATTGTTCAGAAAATATTAAGGTCACTTCCATCAATATTCAACCTAAAGTCTCAACCCTAGAGGAACTAGCAGAAGTTGACAATATGACAATAGATTAATTCCATGGATCTCTTTGCACATATGAGTTGAGAATCAAGGAAGAAAATTCAAATGTAAAGGATGCAACTTTCAAGGCAAAAAAAGAGGATAAAAAGCAAAATCATGAAGAAGAATCAAATTTTGATGAAGAAGAAGCCAAGTTTGATTGAAATCTCAAGAGAGGAACCAATAATTTCAAAGGTAAGATCCCTTTCAAATGTTTTGAATGTGCAAGAATTGGTCATTATGCATGTAAATGTCCTTATACCAAGATGAATGAAAGTGATGATGAATCAAGATTCAAACCTAAGTATCAAAAGAAGAAGAAAACATGAAAGAAAAATAACTTTTACTCAAAGGAACAAAGTGAAAGTGAAAGAAATGCAAGCGTGACTGATGAATAAATGAATGAAATACTATTCGTATGAGGTTGAAGACCTAAAGTAGAAGTGGATCTTGGAGGGGAACTTAGAAGTGCTTGACAGAAATCAAAACTCTCAAGGAAAGTATTAGGTCCCTATAATATTAGTGTATCCCCCATATTGTTATTGTTTTGGCCCATATAACCCCCATATTGTTATTGTTATGCCCCATAACAACCCACTATTTTTATTTTTGTGCCCTTACATTATTATTTTTATGTATGCCCTGATTATATTGTGACCCTTTAGACTTCTATATATACCAAGGAGGTATTTTCAATTGTATTATCCAAGAATTGTTCATTTATGTGATGTAAAAGGAGGTTTTCCCTTCAAAGAGGCTTGTTTTAAGGTTTTTAATCTATATTTTCTTTGTTTTTGTGATTTGCTTACATAATATTTGGAATCAAAGCTTTGGATCCTAGGGTTTCACGGCTTCAAACAAGTCATCTTGGAATTTTCACTATAATTTATTTTTCTATGAGGCTTCAGAAGTGGAAATTTATACCACGTGGAGCCGAAATATTGATGAACATTGTTGAAAAATTTAAAATATTAGTTTTCTATATTCAAAAGAGAAGTGAAAATGGGTCACAAAGATGTTGCATTATGAATTTGAAATCATCTACAAAAAAGGAAACAAAATGTTGTTGTAGATGCAGTCTGAAGAAGGGATGACGATATGGAAGCATTGCTCTATGCCATTTCTATTATCCAACTTAATTGGATAACTGAAGCAAGGGATGAATGGAAGAATGATGAAGAGGTGTGGAAACTCATTCAAAATTCGCAAAAATATCCTAATGCATCTAATACATTATCAGGAAAAATGATTCATTATGGTACAAATATTGCTTATATCTATGTAAGAAATGCCAACTCAAACAAAATATTCTTTTGGAATTCCACACCTATCCTTTAGGAGGGAATTCATGATTTTTAAAAACTTACCATTGGGGCAAGAATATTTTTTTTTGGGATGGCCTTAAATCTAATATTCAGAAGTTTGTGGAAAAATGTTTGGTTTTCCAACAAAATAAATTTTTAACAATTAAGACCCCATGTCTGTTACAACCTTTAGCCATTTGAAGTCAGTGTTAAGAGGAGGTCTCAACGGATTTTATCACAGGTTTACCCAAGTTTGAAGGAAAGATCATCATCATGGTGGTAGTTGATAGAGTTATAAAGTATTCAAACTTTTGTGCACTGCCCCATCCTTTAAAATCTAGTACAATTGCTACTACATTTATGGAAACAGTTCAAAAGCTACATGGAACCCAAAGATTATTGTAAGTGATAAAGATCCCATTTTCACTGGAAATTTTTGGACAAAATTATTTTCTTGTCTTGGTACTCAATTAGCTCATAGCTCATCGTATCATCCTCAATCTAATGGGAAAACTGAGATAGTGATCAAATGTTTGAAATGATATCTTCATTGCTTTGTATATGACAAATAAACATAATGGGTCAAGTGGTTACCTCTTGTAGAATGGTGGTATAACACTTCCTTCCATATCACAACAAAAATGACCACTTTTATGGAACTTTATGGATATCATCCACCATCCATCACATCATATTTAAGATAAAAGTCTAAGGTTCAAGTAGTGGAAGATCACATCGAGCATAAAAAGAAAGTTATTCAACTCTTAAAGGATAACCTGAATCTCATGCAGAATCAAATGAAACAATAGGAAGATCAACATCATAGTGAAAGAAGTTTTGATGTAGCTGGTGGATATTCTTACAACGATAACCATACAAACAAATGTCCCTTAAGAAATCTAAGAAGGATAATAAATTTTCATCCAAGTACTATGGTCCTTACAAGGTGTTGTAAAAGATGTGTACTATGGCATACAAATTAGAGTTTCCCACATCTTCCCAAGTACAACCAATTTTCCATGTTTCATGCTTAAAGAATGTTATAGGTGACAATCTCCTAGTTCAAACAATATTGATGGAAATTGATGAGGAAGGAAAAATCATATTGGATCCTGAATTAATCATAGAAATAAGAACCTGACAACTGTGGAATCGATCAATTTCATTGTATCTCATTAAGTGGAAGAACTTACCGGCTAAAGATTCCACATGGGAGGAAGAGAATTTTATATAGAAGCATCCAGAACTACTCAAGTGTTGAGGACAATGCTTTTTTGAAGGGGAGGGGAATGTCCCTATAATACTATGTAGCCTCCATATTGTTATTGTGGTGCCCCATAGAAGCCCAATATTGTTGTTGTGCCCTTACATTATTTTTTTTACGTAGGACCTAATTATATTGTGATCCTTTAGAATCATATATATACCAAGGAGGTCTTGCCATTTGTAAGATTGTTCATTCATGTGATGTAAAAGGAGGTTTCCCCCTCAAAGAGGCTTATTTTCAAGTCATTAATCTATGTTTTCTTTGTTTTTATGATTTGGTTACACAACAAAAAGAGAAAGTCAACTGATGCAAGACAAGAGTCTAAATGAAGGCACTATTTTTGCCCTCAAATTTGAACTAGAAGAAGAAAAAATAATACATGAAATCTTATTTAAAAAAATGAATGAAATAGAGAAAATTTATGAAAGATTGGAAGAGGAAGTTGTCGTCTTAAGAGAAGAATTAGAGCAACTCAATTGAAATTTCAACAAAGGAACCGATTCTCTAAATCACATTCTTAGCATGAAAAGCTCTCAACTTATCAAGACAGGTATTGGATATCAAGAACGTGAAGCATCCAAGAGAAATGATCCACCATTAAATGCAATATATCTCAAGAAGATTGATTAGAATTTTATAGCATCAAGTGATAAATCACTTGAAGATTCACAGAAAGAAGAAAACTAAGACAAACATATTCACTTCAATAAATCTCAAATAATTTATCGAAAAGAGCATAGTGAAAGGAATAAAGATAAATAGAAAGGATCTATAAGTAGAATTGACACAAGAAATATAATGAACAAGGATCATTACAAAGCATCCACCAAGAGTAGTGGAATAGGTGTTGGGAATCAACCAATGAATATTGCGCATGCTTAGGTTGGACAACAAGGAACCCTAAAAAAGGAATCCTCAAAATATTGAGATATCCTTATTTTACCAAGTATCAATGTAAGTTTTTTGGTTATTGTTACTCATGTACTAAGTTTGGACGTAAAGAATAGGATTGATGGACTAATGATATGGTCAGATATAGAGGATATGATGAGGTACCTATATGGAGATATGTGGACCAAATCAAAAGAATTTCTCAATCACTTTGAGCTCTTGATTTGATTTTACATCCAATGACCATCAATGTGTAGGGGTGTTGCCATCAATGATAAAGGGGGAGGTTGTTGCACATAGTGTTGTCATTGATGACAAAAAGAATCCATTCAAAGGAGATTTATGGACCAAAAAAAGCCCATCCTTGATGATCAAAGAAGAAATAAGACTCTTTGTGAAGCAGTATGACAGCTTGACCTTTTGCAAGGTCTCATTACACGAGGATATGGTAGATTGAAGTTATTTTATTTTTTTAATGAATTTAAGATGCTCAAAAAATATTAAAAATAACATGGTTGCATAGTGCTAATTAATACCTTTCCAATGATATAATTTTCTTAGAAAAACTCCTCTCGGATGAGAAGTTATGGCCTCTTGAATATCAATATTATTTGGGGTAAAATTACAAGGCCAAACTGTAGGGCCAAAACCCAAAAAATAAATCTATTAAACAATGTGCAAGTTGGGAGCAGATTCACCATTAGACAAATATATCGATGTCCATGATCATGCAAAGTTGCAAACTACTTAACATGGTTAAAGACCATGCAAGTTTTAGATCAATCCACCATGCTCAACAGATCAATGACCATATGGAAGAAAAGTTGATCGATGTTTAACAGTCCCATCAGACCCACATGACGATGAAAAATGGTACGATTTAATTGGGAGATGGTGGTAGACATAAACAACATTTTCAATCATCCAAGAGGCCTGAATTTGAATGACATGTGGCTAACTCTGAGATTACCACATGGAAGGCTTGACATTAGCATATGGATGCCCAATGACATTGGTTATATTGTTTTTGGAAAGGTCAGCTTTGAATGATTACATGGGCATAAGTATGCGTTGGTTCCAAATATTCAGGGGTTGGTTTATAGTCTGCTTGGACTATATGGAGGTGGTTATTGGTCGGATATTGAGACCTAGGACCACCATGCATCTATAAATATGCACATAAATATGGGCCAGTAAAGGCGAGCGATTTGAAAGAGTAGTTGGCTCTGATGTTTTAAATGAATGTCATTTTATGCTTACTTATGGTCGTGATGAAAGGGAAAATTATTGTTTCCTTAGTTTGTAGTTCTAGTTTCATTTAAATTTGATGAAAGGATATGGATTTAGTCATTTTATGAAGGTCTTACTAAATTCATGCATCTTTTTAGGTTTATGTGTTGTTACAAAATGCTTAAACAATTTTTTGGTCAAATCACTGATGTGGAGTGAGGCCAAAAGTTCGATAAATTAAACAAAAGACTTCACAGAGGATCGAAGGCAAGACTTATATCCATATATGGATCTCTTTGGAAATAACCCTAATTAAAGGATGGTTCGCATATTTAACCAATGATAAGACATATTGTTTGACGTGGAACTAATATACTCTGGATTGACAAGAGCCACATAATCTGTTGACGATTGGTCGCCATGTGGACAAAATGTGAGTTTGGTATGTGTATATAGTTTGAAAGTCTAGGTCATGCACCCAGGTTTTTTAACAAATATAAGTCAAAGGAATAACCATACAGGAAACATAGGTTATATTGATTGGTAGTGCAGATGTGTGGTATATTGGTGGTTGTAAGTTTGATTCCACCGAACAACAGATTCAATTTTTTATTTTTTATTCACTACAAATTTGTTGAATTATTAACAGGTTCCAATGACCAACATCAAAATCCAGTGAAATGAATGAAGTGTGTCGAGAAAGGGGAAAATTGTTGAATATTTCAGTTTGTATATGGTTTATTATGGCTATGTTTCATTCATAAAGTCATTATTTATCCAAATTGAGATCCAGAAGAATTTGGGCAATTAGGGCCCAGAGGCGGATGAGCTAGAGAGGTTTGAAAATGTTTTGACTCTAAATTGATGACTAGAATATATTTTGAATGTTTGGAAGGCCTATGAGAAGATTGCAGGTGTTTTTATACATGAAGATAACATGTTCTGAGGAAGGGTTTGAGTGACCAGATTGCAGTTCTGGTTGGAGAAAATTTTTGGACAATAGATTGAAAACAAATACTAGAGATTGACATGAATTTTGTGATAGTTGAGATGAAAGTTGCAGGTTGTATAAAAATGGTTATAGGTTGCATAATAGTGTAGTGGTTGTATGGAAAATAAAATGATTTTTCAAGTGGTAGAAATAGTGGCAGTGACTGGATGTATTAATTTCAAATTTTGGTTTTATTTATGATTCAATGATTATAGTGATGATTGTGGATTCAATTTGAAAGTGTGATGAAATAGAGGTCCACCAGGAAGCTGATGAGCACCATTATTGCAGGAAGGATGTTGCAACTCCTGGGCTACCAACTTTACTTATCAACTCGGGGTTCGTACAAACTTGGAGGTGACAGTGCTATATGCACAAGTAAAAGTGAAGGTCCTGCCTGTTGTCACTGTTCATCCGGCGAGAGACCCCAAAGGTTCCAAGCATCAACACTAACCTAATGCTGATATCTAAGTTATAGAAGCAAAGAGCATCAAACGATCCCAATGTGTAAGCAAGAAAACTAAACTAAATCTATTTTCATTTTTTTGGTTTTCTTTGGTAAAATCAAGCATGCAATTTAATTGTTCTTGTGGATGTGATAGGTGGATGGACGGTGGTTGAGGATGGCTAGAAGGTCTATGGAGTGTTTGGATGGTGTGGGAGGGTCCTAGGAGGCTTTTGTGACTTCCTAGAGGTTCCCCATCAATTCAACATCAAAACAAGTTGTTTCAGGAAAACCTACAGGATGTACTAGAAACCTACAGGATGATCCTGTAGGAATTATAGGAAACCTACAAGATGCAACCGAGAGTTAATTTTGAGGTGTTGGGAAGCTTGGAAAAGGTGTTTGATGAGTGGGATAGGGTGTTAGAAGGTCTAGGAACACTCAGGAGTCAATATCCAAGAGAAGAGATGGTTAGACTCGCTCAATGTGTCTAGGGGAATTTCAATGAAAAAGGACAAAAAAACTAGTGAGGGTGATGGTGGACCAAGAGATGGTTGAGGTAGGTGGAAGATGGATGCTGGTGATGAAGTCTAGACCTCCTCCTAAAGTACCTACAATGCTTAAAACGTGTGTGTCTTCCAAGAACTATGCAACAAGATATATTCTCATAAACTAGAAAAGCATGAATCAGTTGCCCATATTATCCATGAAGAAAGTTCTGAAGGAGATGAAAACATGAGTGAGATCTTATTGAAGAAAGAGAGTTCTAGAAAAATATGACAATGAAATGAACCAAGTACTGAATCAAGACAACAAACTCCAAAGCTCATGCAAGAACTAGAAATATGTGTTTTTGGGGTTGCTGAAGGGTCTCTTCCTCAAGTCATGGTCCCAGAGGGAGGAGGTGAGGCCGAGACACCTACTGACAACCTTATGGTGATATTTTTCTCCTTGCTAACCTACTAATTTAAAGAAGGCACAAATGGAATCAAACTAAAATACAACCAATCTACTCTACACTGTTGTAATGGAAATGCAACTACTTAAGCAAACGAACAATTAAACTATGAATCTATGCTAACATACATGTAAAATAAAGAGGAGCCTTGGATGCTAGGGTTGGGCCCTAATCCAAGAGCTTCAGCACTCTAAGCTAAATTAGTGCTGGCTCAAAACAAAACTCATTCTTATTATCAAAACAATGGGTTACATCAAAACTGTCACAAGTCTTGCAGCTCGAAAATAGAGTAGAGTTTTACAATCAAAAATCAAAATCCTACTGAGGTCCTAGGCCTCCATACTTATACATATGAAGTCTCCAATGAATTCCTTAAAATTAGGGAGGCTCGGCTCCCAAACTCGAGATAAATTGGTGCTTTGTCTTTCACTTTCTCGACTACCTTCTAGTCCTCATGATTTGGTTGTTTTCACTCCGAGTTGATGGAGGAATATTGAATGGAGGGGTAGTAAATGAGGAGGATTTACCTCCTATAATTCCTCTCCCTTCTCCCATTTGAGTTTTGACCAAGGTCTTTGCCAAAATTCCTTGCTTTTATCCTTTAATCCTGCATTAAATGCACATTAGACCACAAAGCAAAATATCCAACTCTAACTCATCTCATAAACAAAATATAATCAAAAGTATGCAATAAGTTGCGAGAATATTTGGTTTGACTAAGTTAGGAGGTGAATTAAGGCACATATAATTACCCCATGTTGAGGGTGATCATCACCCCCTTACTGAAAGTGTTGCTCATCCTCTGAGCTACTTAGTCAATGTCCATGTCCTTCATGGCTATGGTAGCCTCTCTAACATCCCATGCCTCTATTGTGGTCTCTTCTTCTTGTTCATAGAAGCCTGCTTTCTTTTCTACTTCTTCCCACTGCCTCTTTTCCTCTTCTTCTTTTCTCCCTTCTAGCATCCTTAGGAGTGGTGGTGGACTGAGTTTTAGGCCTATCCAATTGACCTTCAACCTTTGCATTGATTTCTTATACATAGGTGTCTTGTTGAGCGCCTCTCTCAACCTTTGATGGGAGTGGTATTCTCTAATCTTCAAGCTGTGTGGCAGTGTGTTCCATCTCCTTAGGCAAGCATGTATACTATCATCTCTTAGCAACCTAAACATATCCTCAAAATGTGAAATTGCTTGCTCTTGGGCAACAAGATATCTAGGTGCCAGCTGAGGATCATTTGCAATCAAATTGTGGGTGTTGATTAGGGCCGTGCGATTTGATTGTTCAGCTCTGATGAAAAGAGGTTCATTTTTCTCTCTGGACAATATTCCTTTCATCTCTGTAGCCCTTGACTCCTCATTATTCATCCATGATGCCAAAGACATTAATTGTAGGTATCCTAGCTTGGCATTAGGATCCCAAACATTCATGTCCGTGAGGGCCATGTTGTGCAAGTAGAACTCAACCATTTTGACCCTATCCTCTAGTGTACTTTGATAAAAAAGATCAATAAACTGTCTGTAGTCCTGAAATGGCATGGTGCCCCTTTGTGCTAGTGTTTAAATCTGAAACTGCAACCATTTTTCTTTGAGGTAAAGAGCATAGGATTTAATTGGCATCCTACACTGGATGGACTCTAAGGAGAGGTTGGCCATACATGCTAGTTGGTTCTCCCTTTCCTGCAGATGTCCCCTCATCCATGCATTTTCCCTCCCAAGTTGATCTCTCATTATTGCTTCTCTGTCCCTTAAGCCACTTATCTCTTTGCCCATCTCCTTGAGATTTTCTTCCATGTGCCCAATGTCTTCCACCCCTTTTGACTTGGCGGTTTGCATCCATCAGTGGGTTCTGGCCCTCTCCTTCTCAAGTTCGAAAAACAATGGGATGGCAAATTTTTTAGGTATCACCCTGCCTCCTTCAATAAACCGGTAGTAGGATTCTAGGTTAGGTTTTGGACTTGGTTCCTTTGTTTTAGGGTCTTCCTCTTTTGTTTATTGCTACTCCCCTACCTTGCTTTCCAATTTCTATGCTTCCTGGAGTTTTTGCAGAGTATCCTGTAGGACTATTTTTGCTTCATGTAGGTTTTTCTATAGATCCTGTAGGATGGCCTTACCTTTTAAGGAAGTTGATTTGGTACTAGGCATCCTTACATAAGTGATTGGTGACTTAAGGGAAGGCATTTTTCCTCTTGGTGTAGGGGAATATTCAATCTCAATAAGGATTTTTGTTGATATTTGTGGCTTCCCTTGTTTGATTCTTGTGCTGTTTCTTGTTTTGAAATATAGAGGGGTTTGCCTCCTTCTTTTCTCTTTTTGCTTAACTGGGGTGCTGAGAGCAGTGCAGGCAGCTGTTGCCTCCCTCTCAGGGGCCTCTGGGGACACCCTAGGTGACTCCTCTTTTTGTTCTTCCCCTTCTATTTCAAAGCCTTCTTCCTCTCTATTTTTCTTGTATTCTTCCTCTTGTTGTTCTTCCTCCTCTTAATCAGTTTCTTCCTTGGTTTCCTCCTCTATTTTAGCATCATCCTCCTTCTATTCTCCCTCTTCTTCTTCTGCTTCATCACGTTCTTCTATATTAGTTTCTTATTCATCCATCTCATCCCCATCTAACTCTATATCTTCTTCTTCTTGTTCTTCCTTCTCCTCACTAAGAGAATGTAGGGACCCGATTCCTATTATTAGAGTCTCAATCTAAAATACACTAACAGATCTATTTTCCTACTGTTCTAAAAGTAAAAAATAAAAAATAAAAGAACTTGCTGACCTTCTCACATAGATTTAAACATTCAACATCTTATCACTTTATCATAAGTAACATAATTTAAGGTGAGCATTCCATTGATATCAATTTAACAAGAGTGGTCCATGGAAAATACCTGTTCCGGCGGTTGATGATGATACCTTTGTCTTATAGATCCTGCTAAATGCTCCTTCTCACCGACCCGACCAGATTTACCTCCCAGCCAACTAGGAAATAAATTCCTAGCCCAGGAAACCTCCACAGGTTCCCTAGCCCTCCATGCCCAAGTCCAACCAGATATAGTGTGTCCTCAAGAAGAATGTGCAAAACTAGATAATGATACTTTCCTCCTCTCAAACCCAAGAAACCTCCACAGGTTTCCAAGGTCTCCCAAAATCATAACAAGGCCAAACAATCACAACCAACCCCCACAATCCTAAGCAAGACTCCAAAACCCCCTTTCTTCCTTCCCCCTTCCCTTTTTATACCCTCTTTCCTCAACCACCTCTCATTAATGTCATTAACTTCTCATCCATCCTTAGTTGACTTCTCTTCTCCCAAGTAAGCTAGGAGTACATTTGGAATTGTGACATGAATATAAAATTGAGAATTTAATTGGAAAGGATCATGTCTTCTCCCAAGTAAATCTGAAAGTACATTTGGGAATGTGAAGTGTAATTACATGGAGAGGACCATGTCTTCTCCTTAGTAAATGTGAGGGTACATTGGGGAATGTGAAATGAATAAATATATATTGATGATAAGATGGAGAGGACTATGTCTTCTCCCAAGTAAATGTGAGGGTACATTGGGGAATGTGAAATGTACTTACATGGAGAGGACCATGTCTTCTCCTTAGTAAATGTGAGGGTACATTAAGGAATGTGAAATGAATAAATATATTTTGAATTAATGGAAAGAGACCATATCCTACATGATATTCAATTTGAGAAGGTAAGTGGGGAATTTGAATAATGGAAATCATAAATTTATATTAGACCCATATTTCTCAATATTTTTAGATAATGTAAATATTAACAAAATTTGTAGGGTAAGATTTAAGTGGGGCATTACATACACCCCTCCTTCAGAAAACTTCGTCCCGAAGTTAGAATGAAAAGATGCAAGGAGTTTGAAAGCATAGCAGCTAGAGATAGTTATAGCAATAAAATCGGATAAGTCCGACAATGACATTTCTTCCCATCAAGAGTCTCCAACTGATCTATATCTTCCTATCCACCCTGGCCTACTTCCGTTCCCGCCCTATCCATCCTCTGCTGCCTTATCAGTGGCAAAGGCCATACTGACCACTGATAAAACCGACATGGTGGGAGCGTCGAATGCCTCGACCGAACTTTCCCCAGCAGGCATCTGGCAATCGTCATCACACATCTAGGGGGAGCGTTCAGCTGTCCTCCCCACGATTCCAGGTTTCGGAGGATACACGGTGGGAAACACCTCCACCCCTCCTTCAGAGCATGGACCACACTACAGAGCTGGTTGGACTGGTCATCGAATAATCCAGTCAGGTCGTCTTGCCACCTGTCATTTGCATTTTTTTCTCGTGTCATAAGAGTGCATATCAAGTAGATACCAATGAAGTAAAATAATGTACATTATACCTTCCTCATGAGATGTCTCATTCTTCCCTCTTGGCTATCACATAGTTATCTTCCCCTGTGGGTTAGCCTCTCATTCGTGCATTTATATAACAACAAGACATATAATCATCACATTACTAAGTCTAGTATCCATGTGTCAATCTAAGAATTTTCGCTAAGTCATTCATTTAAATAAATCATATCCACTTGAGCTATATATGAACCAAAGTAATTCTGATAAGTTACGCACTAGATAGTCCATCACTAAGTGAGTCATACATGTAGTCCATACATCAACCATTTCTATCATTAATATCAAATCTATCAACTGATTCATATAAGTAGTTTTATGTGTCAACCAAATGCATCAATATTACATAATGTTCATAAATAAATAACATGGAAATAGGATCTTAACATAGGTAGCTATCTAAGTCAAAATAGGCATCACAGATGCTCAAAAAGTGAGGGGTAGTCACGATGCATAGTCTCTGCATCCTCCCAGGTAGCAGATCTTGGGCTATACTTGTCCCACTGGACCTTAACTTGGTCCACCGTGCGACGCCTGAGCTGTCGAACCCTACAGTCCAATATGCGTAATGTTTCTACCATTACAGTTCCCATGTCCGAGACCTGCAAGTCCTGCCAATCCAGTTTGTGAGATTCATCAGAAACATAATGTCGTAAAACAGATACATGAAAAACATCATGACTTTTATGCAAATGGGGTAGCAATACAAGACGATAGGCAACTGTTCCAATCTTCTCCTTGATCCTAAAAGGTCCTACGAACCGAGGTGACAATTTCGTCCCCTTCCCAAACCGGATGGTGCTTTTGTTGGGCCGGATACGAATAAAAACTTGGTCCCCTACTTCATAACTGCGATCAATCCTATGTGAATCAGCATAACTCTTCTGTCTATCATGTGCTTCCTTTAACCTTTGCCGAACCTGCTTTACCTGTTCCTCCATTTCTTGAACTAATTCTGGGCCAACTATCACTCGGTCCTCCAACTTTTCCCAACTCAACGGTGTCCTGCAAGGTCTTCCATATAGAGCTTGATAAGGAGGCATCCTGATTGAACTATGATAACTGTTATTGTAGGCAAACTCTACCAATGGTAAGTACCTTTCCCACTGACTCTGATTATCCATGACGTACATCCTAATCATGTCCTCCAGAACTTGATTTACTCTTTCGGTCTGCCCATCTGTTTCTGGATGATATGCAGTGCTTAGGTTTAACTGAGTTCCCAGTGTTGACTGCAAACTTGTCCAAAACCTAGATGTAAATCGGGAGTCTCTATCAGAAATGATCTTTGTGGGAAATCCGTGCAGTCGGATAACTTCATTGACAAACACTCGCGCCACATCCGTAACATTGTAAGTGTCCCTTACTGGGATGAAATGGGCACTTTTGGTCAATTTATCAACTATAACCAATATAGCATTCTGCCTCTGGGAAGTGAGTGGCAAACCCACCACAAAATCCATGGAAATTACTTCCCATTTAGATGTAGGGATGTCATGAGTTTGTAGGAGTCCTGCTGGATGGCGATGATCAGCCTTCACTCGCTGACATTCAAGACATTTGGCGACAAACTGGACTATGTCATGCTTCATGCATGCCCAAAAGAAGAGTTTCCTTGCGTCTATGTACATCTTCTTTACCCCAGGATGTGCACAATAGAGTGCTCTATGAGACTCTCCGAGGTTGGTTTCTCGTATACCCCCTTCCTTAGGTACGTACATTCTCCCTTGGAATCTCAATAGCCCATCTGGTTCAAGGACAAATCCTTCAAACTTTGGTTCTATCTGTTTCCCATTTTGGATAGCTGAGATGACTTTTAAATACCAACTATCTTCAAAGAGTTTCTCCAATATCCGCTCCCTTAAATTTACCTTTAAGGCTACTAGGGAGAAAGTTCATGGCCTCCTGCTTAGTGCATCCGCCACTACATTCTCCTTTCCCTTGATGTATGAGATTTCAAAATCATACTCACTCATGAATTCGCTCCATCGCCTTTGTCTGGCGTTCAAATCCCTTTGAGTGAAGAGATGCTTTAGGCTTTGATGATCTGTTCTTAACTCAAATCTTCTCCCAATGAGGTAGTGTCTCCATAGCTTCAAGGCTAACATCACTGCTGCCAATTCTAAGTCGTGGGTAGCATATAACTCTTCATGCTTCTTCAATTTTCTAGAAGCGTAAGCTATTACTCCGCCTTCTTGCATCAATACTGCACCCAATCCCTGCGTCGAAGCATCGGTGCAGACAGTGAAGTCTTTTCTCATGTCTGGTACTTGAAGGATCGGTGCACTAGTTAGTAACCTCTTCAGCTCTGTGAATGCAGTGCCACATTCATTTGTCCATTCATACCTAACCCCCTTTCGCTGTAATGTGGTGATGGGTTTTGCAATCCTTGAAAACCCTTCCACAAGCATGCGATAATACCCAGCTAGCCCCATAAAGCTACGTACCTCATGGGAATTTTTTGGTACTGGCCAATCCATTATGGCCTTCACCTTTTCCGGGTCAACTGAAATCCCTTCTCCTGAAATGATGTGCCCAAGGTAATGGACTTTCTTCTGAAAGAAGGAACACTTTGACAATTTCCCATACAATTGATTTTCCCTTAAACAAGTCAATACTACCCTTAGGTGCTTTTCATGCTCCTTTTCATTCTTGGAATATATAAGAATGTCATCAAGGAAGACTTGCACGAATTGGTCCAAATACTTCCTGAACACACCATTCATGAGGCTCATGAATACTGTTGGTGCATTAGTTAAACCGAATGGAACAACTACGAACTCATAGTGCCCAAATCGAGTTCGAAATGTAGTTTTTGAGATGTCTTCCTCCTTTATCCTCAATTGGTGGTACCCAGATCGTAGATCGATTTTTGAGAAGACCACTGCCCCCTTCATTTGATCAAATAAGTCATCTATTTGAGGTATTGGGTACCTATTCTTTATCGTAGCTCTGTTTAAGTCTCTATAATCTATGCATAAGCGCAGGGAACCATCCTTCTTCTTGACAAAAATTATTGGTGCACCCAAGGGGAAATACTAGGTCTAATCAATCCCAAGTCTAAGAGCTCCTTTAACTGCATCTGCAACTCACAAAGCTCTGGAGTTGTCATCCTATAGGGTGTCTTAGATATTGGTTCTGCACTTGGTTTCAGATCAATGGTGAAATCAATCTCTCTTACAGGAGGTAATCCAGGCAATTCCTCTGGAAAAACATCCTTGAATTCAGCCAAAACTGGACGTTGATCCAGGGAAGGTCCTTTCTGGTCACTTACAGTCTTGACCAAATACAGTTTGCAACCTTGTCTGAGACAATGTTTTACCTTCATCATAGATATGAATCGTAGGGACACTCCCCTCTTGATTCCACAAATCTCAATTGGCCTACCTTCATCATCTAAACAGATCACCTTCTTCTTAAAACAGTCTACCAAATCTCGATGAGCTTCAAGCCAGTCCATTCCAACAATTACATCATATGTTCCCAATTCTGTGACGTATGCCTTCAACTTAGTCATACACACCCCGAGGTTTACCTGACATTGGTCAACACTAGGCCCTACTGCTTGTTTTATTCCAGAAGCCATCTCAACTTGTTTAAAGTCATCGTGCTCATAGGTTGCCAGCCCACATTTTTCTAATGCAACTGGTGAAATGAAACTATCTGTAGCACCAGAGTCAAACAAAATTTTAACTTTTACTTTGTTTATCATACCTGAGGTTTCTACCACGGCAGACTAGTGTTCAACTTGTTGATTGTCAACTGCGGCATAGATTCGGTGGTGGCTACCTGCTCCCCCCATTGGTTCTTTTCCCTCTCTTCTGTTGTTACTGGTTCGAAACTCTGGGCAGTCCCGCTGGTAATGAGGTCCTCCGCATCCCCAACAAGTGATGCGTGGTGGACCTTGAACCGAATGATGTGGAGTTCTTTGGAAAGAGTTTCTTCCCCTGGAACCCCTACCCCCACTTGTTGTTCCTCGCCTATGACTTTGATTTGTATGCGCCCTTGAAACTGTGGGTGAAGCTGCACTAGAAACCATGGAAATTCCTACTGTTGGTGTTCTAGGTATAACCCTGTTTCCATATGGTGGTGGCCTCCGACTTCCCCCCCTTGGGAAGGTACGAGGGGCCTTCCCCATAAACCCTGTTTGACGTGGAAAGATGGCTCTGCCTTCACCCTTTAAATCTAGGTGTTCTTCGACATAACGAGCCTGTTCTACAGCTTCTGCAACTGAGGATGGTTTCCACATCCGTACCATTGCCCTAATCTTAGGTCTCAATCCATACATAAAATGATCCGCTTGGCACTGATCAGTATCCATGTAGGAAACGTACTTGACTAATTCCATAAATCGAATTTCATATTCTTCTACAGTACGACCTCCCTGTATCAGGGCATGGAAGGCTCCTACCTGTTTTTCTTCATAATATGCTGGTAGGTACTTCTTCCTAAACCTCTCCTCAAACAATTCCCAAGTAACTGTGTCTGGAGTGAGGTGTAGTTGACGCTCCAAGTTACCCCACCAATTCAGAGCACTATCTCTGAGTTGGAATATTGCTATTTTGGCTTTGGAATTGGAATTGTAATCCCTTAGTGCGAAACACCTTCCCATCCCCTCTAACCAGGCTTCTGCACGCTCACTGGCACGACCTCCTGCAAATTCTGGGAGTTTAATCTTCTGGATCTCTCTAGTAATGTCCTCAACTGGAGGTCTTCTATTATAGTCTCTAGATCCCTCGGGGTTCCCTAACCCTGATGAAGGGTGTTCCCCTTCCATTTCATTTGTTTGGCGTCCTCTTAAGGTTTCATTAATTGCTTCCAAGGAACGCAGGATGAGGGTCAATTCTGGTGAAGGTAATGGGTTATTTGAAGGAGGTCCTTGTGAAGACTCTCCAAGCCCTTGGTTCCTTCGCGTCCTCACCATTTTGATTTGTTCAAAATCTGCATGATATCTAAGAGTTATTAGCATTATTCCTAACATTTTCTACCATATTCTAGATAGTCCATAGAGAACCCTAAGCAATAGATCAATTCAAGTTATGTAAGTTACTTCTTAGCCACAAATTTAAACTTTAGAACATGTTATCATAGGCTAGATCACTGGTTAAAAACACTGTTGGTGCTCTACTTAAGTGTTGTGTGCATTTTTACCTGCCTACCAACACCTCATTTCTGTTTGTTGAGCTAGTGTTTTCTATGCAAACTGCTATAACTAAATTTCTCCCTGAATGCACAACTGGTCAACCTACAGCAGTAATTATTCATTTATGGTTTGCAAGTCCACTATAATGGTTTGAATGCAGTGCAATAGCATGGTACAGGCTACAACGATATATTCCCCACCCAGATGCCCCTTGTAAAGAGCAAAGGAAAGAAGTCCACAATCCTTGGGATTCTGCAGTATATGAAACCATCCATGTGCTTTGCAATGGAATTATGATTGAAAAAAAAAACAGTGTATTATATGAACACTGTAAACTTTCATATTGATGGAAAACATATTTTGATAGCTTTCAAAACATTGATGTCTTGCCACCGGTTTCGGTTTTTAAAACCATAGTCTATGCTGGTTTATTTTATTAGTAAATCATTACATGTTTTTTTTTTTTTTAAGATCTTTTCTTTTTCATTTTGGCGTAAAGGTTTAAGAGAATCAAGTATATCATGTACAAATTATGCTCTAAATAATGAACTCTAGAGCAAACACTTCATGATTGTAAATATAGAACTTTGAGTTGGAACTTTAACCAAATGTTAAATAACATTGCTAATGGCTTATCAACAAAAGACTCTTGGCTGTATGAGCGAGTGATTTAACTCACTCTTGGAGTGGATATGAGATAACGAAACGATATGCGAGCACATAGTTAAAGAGAATTTGAATTTGGTGTAATTCATGGTTCTGTTTAAAGTAGTCTCGGCCTAAAAACTCAGGGAAAGTTAACAGAGAGCCATAGAGAGATTCAGATTAAGAGATGGACAGCAGTTGTAGCATTCCAACTCTATCAAGCAACGGCTTAAATCCTTCTGTTTCAATATGGAATTCTACTCGAATCAGTAAGTCTGAATTCATTCTTCCTTCACATTGTCTCTGTTTACAGGATTACGTTTTCTCTTAGTGCGTTTTAATGGCAGATGGATTGGGAATAAAAGAGAAAGAGGAGATGAAGGATATAATTAACGAAATGGGTATCAAATCTGCCCATACTCAGAGGCAAGAGAATGGGGTAAGAGTGGACTATGGAACATGAATGGCAAGAGAAACCAAGGAGCACTACTAGACCATCTTAGAAGCATCTGGGGAGTGCCATGGGATCATTTCAAGAGCGTAAAAGAAGCACCACGTGAGCATATGAGTTCTGGGATCGGCTGGCTGCAGGGAATTGTTTTTTTTTTTTTTTTTTTTTTTTTTCAGAGGAAAAAAAGGAAAATGGGTGCAAGCTAGCCAGACAATAGGTAAGTAATAGTTCAATATGGTACCAAATGGATTATTATCGAGAAAAGACAGCAAATTGTAGATGATATAAATGGAACACCAGAGAAAAATGAAAGCCTAAAAAAGTTACAGAATGTGTTATTAGACTGCTTCCTGTGGAAACATCTTCTATACCTCTTGATTTTCCCTTTTCTTTTCTTCACAAATCTTTAGGCTACGAGCTCTGTAGCGAATACAAAACTCTATTGGAAGCTAGAATTGCCTCTCAATTGGAGAACGCAACCATTCATTACTTTTTGTTGCCAATGTCAAATACATAAAATGGATCTGGTTTTGATGCTGAGGTAGAAAGTATGAAGTGAATAGTTTCCACTTTCATGCATTAGCAATCTGTCAAACTTGAGGATTGTGATCTGAAGAATATAAGCAACAACTCATAGTTTTCAGAATTCTTTTATTATGGGAAACCTCTAGGATGTATATCTTGCTCGGATCTTGCTAAGGATGCTAGATTAAATCCAAGAAAATTCGGAGAACTTGTTGGTTCTTTTCATCTTCTTGGATCAACATTTCAAACTAGAAATTCTGCAGTAGGCTTCTTTGACATTCTCTTAATATCTTTAAGCAGTGAACTTATGTTAATTGCCTTTAATGTCTGTTCTATTTAAGATCGCTCTAAACCCCTCTAGGTGCCATGGAGCTAAAATTTTTGCTGTCTTCCAAATAATGTAGTATTTTACTCAATTGACTCTGGGTGCTCTTCGTATATGCTTGAAAGAGATTACCTCCAAAGCATGAAATAATTCTTTTGTATACATTCATGGTTTAAACTTTATCTTTGTGCTGTCAGACACTCATTGACTTCGAAATTTTAAACCAGGTCTTTATGAGAGACCAATCCACCTAATTAGAGTCCGAAAGGATAAAATGAATGGAGTCTAATATCAAACTTTTGTTGTATCAAAACACACCATAAGCATTATGAGATCCACAAAAGTAATCCTTAATGGAAACTGAATATTTGTAACATAGATACCTTGAATGAAACCATTTCTTGGACCCGATTCCTATTATTAGAGTCTCAATCTAAAATACACTAACAGATCTATTTTCGTACTGTTCTAAAAGTAAAAAATAAAAAATAAAAGAACTTTCTGACCTTCTCACATAGATTTAAACATTCAACATCTTATCACTTTATCATAAGTAACATAATTTAAGGTGAGCATTCCATTGATATCAATTTAACAAGAGTGGTCCATGGAAAATACCTGTTCTGGCGGTTGATGATGATACCTTTGTCTTATAGCTCCTGCTGAACGCTCCTTCTCACCGACCCGACCGGATTTACCTCCCAGCCAACTAGGAAATAAATTCCTAGCCAGGCAACCTCCACAAGTTCCCTAGCCCTCCATGCCCAAGTCCAACCAGATATAGTGTGTCCTCAAGAAGAATGTGCAAAACTAGATAATGATACTTTCCTCCTCTCAAACCCAAGAAACCTCCACAGGTTTCCAAGGTCTCCCAAAATCATAACAAGGCCAAACAATCACAACCAACCCCCACAATCCTAAGCAAGACTCCAAAACCCCCCCTTTCTTCCTTCCCCCTTCCCTTTTTATACCCTCTTTCCTCAACCACCTCTCATTAATGTCATTAACTTCTCATCCATCCTTAGTTGACTTCTCTTCTCCCAAGTAAGCTAGGAGTACATTTGGAATTGTGACATGAATATAAAATTGAGAATTTAATGGGAAAGGATCATGTCTTCTCCCAAGTAAATCTGAAAAGTACATTTGGGAATGTGAAGTGTAATTACATGGAGAGGACCATGTCTTCTCCTTAGTAAATGTGAGGGTACATTGGGGAATGTGAAATGAATAAATATATATTGATGATAAGATGGAGAGGACTATGTCTTCTCCCAAGTAAATGTGAGGGTACATTGGGGAATGTGAAATGTACTTACATGGAGAGGACCATGTCTTCTCCTTAGTAAATGTGAGGGTACATTGGGGAATGTGAAATGAATAAATATATTTTGAATTAATGGAAGGAGACCATATCCTACATGATATTCAATTTGAGAAGGTAAGTGGGGAATTTGAATAATGGAAATCATAAATTTATATTAGACCAATATTTCTCAATATTTTCAGATAATGTAAATATTAACAAAATTTGTAGGGTAAGATTTAAGTGGGGCATTACAGAGAAGGACTAATATCATAGGTGAGGGTTTTGATGTCATCCTCTGCTGGCAAGTCTCTGAAGACTGACCATGTTATAGGGATCCTGAGGTTTTGTAGGGCATCCTCAATGAGGATCCTGATCAACCCATGGTGATCCAATTGTTGGGAATTCCCTTCGTTTACTTTGTTGATGGAGTCTATGAGTGATTGCATCAAGAAATAGGGTATGTTGAGTCTTTGGTGAACTCGTGTCTCTACCCGACATCTTAATTATTCAAGGATCCTAAAGTGGTAGCCATAAACAACACTATATCTACCCTCACATGAGATATATTTGCTGAGCTGGTAACCTACCTCACTTCATGGGCATGGCTGACTGTCCCTTCTTACTCCATTTTTATCCTCTGTGGGTTCTTCACCTTCTAAAAAGAATTTCCTTTTTGCCAGCTAACTGTCTGCTTTGTCTTCTTTTCTCCATGGAATTCCTAGGGGAAGTGTTGTGACCCTACTGATGAGCTCTGGGGTGAGATCTATAGTGAGCCCTCTAACTATAATAGTGGCATGGATTCTGCTGTGTAGAGTGAGGGAATGAGCAAATTCTTTAGCCACCTCATCATCATACCCTGTGAATTTTTCGAAAAACCCCATCTAGTTATGTCTTGTAAAGATTTCAAGCACTTGGGGGTGTTGTTGTATCCTCATTGTGTTTGTGGGTTCTCTCCTATTAAACCCTCCTGTCATCTTGCTTGTGAGGCTTGAGGAGAAAATGAGAGGTTTGACACAAAATTTTTATGTTCAGGAGGAAAACAACGTTTACTGTGTATGTAATTCACCTCCCACAGTTACTAAATTCACTAGATTTTAGAGCATTTCTAGTTCATTTTCTTGTAAATGGGGATGGATTTTTAGATCCTACCTCCTTAGAATAGTGGCAGTGGACACTTCCCGTGATATCCCCTCTTGAATGCTTTTTTTCCTATCCTATAGACTGCCTTTGTGTATCTTGTAGACTTCTCCTGTAGTAATTCTTGTGCATGCTCCTGTAGAAATTCTCTTGTAGAACGATGGATCCTTGCTTCCAGTGGGTGGCCAAAGTTATGAGAGCAACTTGATTGAGGGAGTTTCGAGGAGGTGGAATGCATGAATGCATGCAAAGGATGTTTTATTTCCCTTTGTGATGTTTCGGGTTGAGGTGGTGTGCTGGCAGCAGAGGTACATTGCCACTTTTGGACCGTTGGTCCCCACTAGCACCTCATCATTTCCTCTCCTCGTAATCAACTCCCACCTCGTAGATCCGTCGTTAACCACCTCTTGTCCTACTCCCCCTCTGTCTTTGAGTTTACTGCAGCCACCTATGAGAGGACACTCGGTTTTGCATGTGATGATTGAACGAAGGTGGCCAAGTTAACTGGCCACCTTTTCACTTATAAACCAACTATCTCATAAATCTTACAACTTTTGATCAAATGATGCATATGAGTGAGTGAGTGGGATACTTACCTGTAGTCTCGATGTCGTGCTGCAGTTGTCGAAGATCAAAGGTGTTGCGTTGTTTATTTGCTACATAGTCATTCTTCTTTATCCTCTTGCTATCTATTGATGGTTTCTTGGCTTTTGTAGGTGTCTGTGACTGAAGATCTGATGTTGCGGCTATTGTGGAGCTCCTGGATCATATTAATGAAGGCCTGTAGCTGATGATTGATATTCTGTGGGATAGGCTGCTACAGGATTTCCTGCAGGATGTCCTGTAGCTACTTCTCCCTTAGAATTTCTTAATCGTGTTGCTGGATGGGGCTGTGAGGATGGTGAAATGAATGGACAGAGGGAGTAGGAGTGTGTGTGGAGCAAGGGACATTCAGGTAATGCTCTTACTCTCCTCTATTTTTCCTTTTTTTTCTTTTTTCATAACTGGCAGAAACTGATCTCTTTTTGTTTTGGATGGTGATTGTAGGGATGATGATAATGGATGAGGTGAGGTGTTAGATCATGTCTAGGATGAATTTTAGGGACCTACCAACCCTACCATTCACCCTTGGATTGCTTCCTGTAGGTTTTCTGAGCCACTGTAATTCCTACAGGATCATCCTGTAGGTTTTTAGGGGATCCTGTAGAAAACACAGTCTTCACCTAAATTGAAGCAATGGAGTGAAAAAACGATAGAAATGATGGAGGGATGCATGGTAAGGAGTGGAGGAGATGGATAGGTGTGAGGCAGGGTTCCCTTTGGATCCTCTTTTTGCTCCTTGACTGTCTTTCTCGTCCACCTGCAAATAACAATTACATCTTTTTATCTCTTTTTTTTTTTTTTTGAAAAACACCTAGGCTGCCTCAGAGAGGTTTTCACCCTAGATGTTTGCCCTGGCCGCCTCAAGGAAGGTTTTCACCCAGGGATCTTCTTATTCTTCTTTCTATTTTTTCTCATCCTCAGGCCGCCTCACAAGTTTTTCAACCCAAAGATGGGACTGAGACGCCTCATGGAGGTTTTCACTTGAGTCCTTATTCTTTTTTTTTTTTCAGTGACCCGATGAGGGAGGAGCTGGAACTTGCTCCACCATCATCACTATTTTATTGATATTGTCAATGAACTCTTTCTTTGATAAAGGCCTCTTGTACATTTTCAATCGGTGTCCATTAACAAGCAATGGAATGGCTTCTTCATCTATAGTTTTGATTTGCACTGAACCATTATCATGGCATCTCTCGACCATATAAGGTTTGAGCCATCTTGTTCTTAGCTTGCCCTTGAAGTCTTTATACCTAGAATCATATAACAATGTCCAATCGCCCTCTTGAAATTGCTTCTCCTTAATATGTTTATCATGCCAGATCTTCCTCTGAAGCTGAAATATCTCTATATGTAGGAGGGCCTACATTCTGAATTCATCCAAGCCATTCAAGTGGAACAATATTTCTTTTTGTGCATGACTAAGATCCAAATATAGTTGGGCTACCATCCTCAATGTGTTATATTCAAACTCAATGGACAAAAAAGCCTTTTTTCCATAGACCAGCTCATAGGGTGTAAATCCAGTGGTGGTCTTCCATGTTGTATTATAGGCCCAGGTGGCCTCAACTAGTCTCTCTGCCCAATCCTTTCTGCTGTTGCTCACTACCTTGGTTAAGATGCTTTCCAATGCCCTGTTGGTCACCTCCACTTGCCCATTTTCTTGTGGATGATAGGGAGTGGAGGTCCTATGCTTGATTTTGTGATGGTTGAGCAGTTATTCAATCATGTTGGAGGTAAACTGACTGCCTTGGTCTATGATTAGCTCTTGAGGGTGCCCAAAATTGTAGAATACATTCTCCCTTAGGAACTCAACCACCTTCTCTTCTGTTGCTGCCTTAATTGCCTTGGTTTCAGCCCACTTAGTCAAATAATCAATGCACACAATAATGTATTGTTTTTTCTTTGAAGGAGGGTTGATGGACCTAATGAAGTCCATGGCCCACTTGTCAAATGGATCAAAATTCACTTGAGGTTGTAGGGGCATTTCATATCTTGGAGTAGTATTTCCCATCCTCTGGCACCAATCACATTGACTAATGTACTTTTTCACGTCCTAATGAAGAGTGGGCCAATAATAGCCTGCTTGTAACACTTTGAATGTTGTCCTCTTTGCTACGAAGTGACCTCCACAAGGCCCATCATGAAAGGTCAGAAGGATGTCAAAAACTTCCTCTTCCCTTACACACCTTCTCAAGATTTGATCTAGGCCAAGTTTGAAAATATTGCTTCCAATCTAGGTGAAGGGGGTGCTTTTCCTAACTATATTGCTCTTTTCTTTGGAGGGAAAGTTTGATGGGAACTGTGCTGATACCAAATAGTTTTCTATATCAGCAAACCATGGAGAGAGAAATGAAATAGAAAACAAGTACTCATTAGGTAACTGGTCGTCCACCATTCCTTCTTCACCTGCAGGTAGATTCATCCTAGATACAAAGTCTGCAACAAAATTTTCCTTACCAAGCTTATCAACAATGGTTAGATCAAACTGCTGTAATAAAAGAAATCATATTATAATTCTAGAATTCACATCTGGTTTGTTCATTAAATATTTTATTGCAGCATGGTTAGTATGCACAAATGTTCTAAATTTGTTTAATGAATTCACAACAACCAGGAGTTCCTTTTCGGCCACAGTATAATTTAGCTCAGCCTTTGATAGGTTATTACTGATAAAATAGATGGCATAGGGCAATTTCTCCTCTACCTAACCTAAGGCTGCTCCTATGGCTTTGTGTGAGGCATCAAGATGAATATGAAATGGGAGGGCCTAGTTTGGGCCTCAGAGAATTGGTTCCATGGTTAACTTACCCTTTAAAATGTCTAAGGCCTCTTGACAACTTTTTGACCATATAAACTCAAAATCTTTGGCCAACAACCCAAATAAAGGAGAGATCAACTTGCTAAAGTCTTTTATGAGCCTTCGGTAGTATCTAACTAACCCTAAGGAACTCTTGACATCTCTCCGCTTTTGCAGAGGTGGGACCCTTTGGATGATTGCTATTATGTTAGGGTCCACCTGCAGTCCTTGCTGAGATATTGAATTACCTAGCACAGTCCCTTCAGTCATTAAGAATTCACATTTTTCTGGATTGAGAGACAAGTTCATTTCAATGCATTTGTGCAATACTTTGCCTAGGTTTGTCAGGGCTTCTTGAAAATCACAGCCACAAGGTGTAAAATCATCCATATAAATTTCCACCGCATCATGTACTAATTCGACGAAAATTTTCAAGACTGCTCTCTGGAAAGTGGTAGGAGCATTGCATAGACCAAAAGGAAGGACCCTATAGGCAAAAGTACCCTAAGGAAAGGTGAATGTGGTCTTATACTGGTCTTCTGGGTAGATTTGGATTTGGTTTTACCCACTGAATCCATCTAGGAAAGAAAAAAACTTCTTCCTTGCTAAGCCATCCAACACTTATTCAATGAAGGGTAGGGGAAAATGATCCTTCTTTGTGGCTTCATTCAATTCTCTGTATTAAACAAAAATTCTCCACTTACCATTTTTCTTGGGAACTAGCACTAAAGGAGAGACCCACTCACTATCGGAGATAGAGTAAATAAATCTTGCATCTAGCATTTTTTGCAGTTATTCTTTGACTATATATTTAAAAGCTAGATTCATCCTCCTTTGTGGTTGCTGGACCAACTTGCAACCTTCTTTGATGTATATGTGGTGAGTACAAACTGAGGGGTGTACTCCATTTCCTTGTAACTCCAAGCGAAGGCTTCTAGGTTTTCTCTCAACATGTTGCATAACTTTTCCTCTTTGAGAGAAGAAAGAGATGGATTAATTTTCAAGGTTTTATCTGGGCTGAATTCTATGGTTTTGACATGGAGTGGGTTGGAATAGTCCAAGCATAAGTCAATTGGATGATTGTTTTGGGTTTCCCTTACTTCTTCTTCTAATGGTAACGAACCAAGAGTTGGACTTTGGAGCAGGTGTTCAATTAAGTCATCCTCATCTTGTTGTCCTCCTGCTATGGTTGCTTCCAAAGCATAAAGTTAGTTTGAATAAACCTCATCTTCTTCCTCTTCCTCCAACTATAAAGGTAAATCATGCTCTAGAGAAGGTTGAGCAGGAGGGTATAGGACTAACTATTTGGACATGTGCCCATTCTTGATGGTCATATTTCCATCTTTGCAGCTAATGAAAGTGTCAGGCCAGGGTAACTCCAGAATGAGCGGAAGAAAAACTGATCTGTAATTTCATTAGAGAACTATTGATTATATACAAAAAGGAGACGGAACAGTTCATCTTCTTGATGACTGTTCACGTTCCAGTTCACCCATCCGTTGAGGATTAGGTGTCAACATTCCCCCCCTTAATCTGAAGGGATGTTGGTGAGTCCAAGCATCGTTCTGAATCTTTCAAGCTTTTCTCTTCCAAGCGCTTTGGTGAAGATGTCTACAATTTGCTCGTTTGTGGAACAATGACGGAGATGGATTGTTTTGGCCTCAACATGATGTCGGATCAGATGATATTTAGTATTGATGTGCTTAGTACGATCATGGAACTTTGGGTTCTTGGACAACTTTATTGCAGAGGTGTTATCAATCATGAGTGGAGTTGATTGTATTTGTTTTACCTGCAAATCTTCAAGAATTTTCCTGAGCCACACAATTTCTTTCGTTGCTTCAGCTGCTGCCACGTATTCTGCTTCTATTGTGGAATCTGATGGTACTGATTGTTTGCGTGATCTCCAGGAGACAGCTCCTGATCCAAGACTCATAGCATATCCTGAAGTAGATACCCCAGTTTCTTTGTGTCCATCGAAGTCTGAATCAGAGTATCCAATCAAGTTGAAGTCGTCCACCTGTGTATACTTGATTCCAAGGTCTTGAGTTCCCTTCAAGTACCTTAGAACTCTTTTTGCAGCAGACCAATGTCCCTCACAAGGCTTTTGCATAAACCTGGAGAGGATTCCAACAGCAAATGAAATGTCTGGTCTGGTAGTAGTGAGGTAGATGAGACTTCCTACAAGCTGTCTATACTTTGTTGCATCCTCAAATTCCTTTCCTTCAATAGATGTGAGCTTCAAGTTTTGTTCCATTGGAGTAGAAAGAGGATTGCACTCTGTCATGCCAAATCTGTTTAACAAATCTCCAATGTATTTCTTTTGAGAAAGAAATATGGATTTTGGATGTTGGGTTACTTCAATGCCAAGATAGTAATGAACATAGCCCAAATCAGTCATTTCAAAACTTTTTCCTAATTCTTTCTTTATGGATGCAATATAGCTTTCATTGTTCCATGTCATTAAAAGATCATCTACATATACCACAAGATATACAACTGTTTTTCCAACTTTCTTGACAAATAAAGTTGCATCATCAAGATCAAAATGTTTGAAGTTGAGTTTCAGAAGATGCTCAGTTAGTTTTTCATACCAGGCTCGTGGTGCTTGTTTGAGGCCATACAAGGACTTCACAAGTTTTCATACTTTGTGTTCATGTCCTTTCACAGCAAATCCTTCAGGATGGGACATAAAAACATTATCTTTTAGATCTCCATTCAAGAATGCAGTTTTTACATCCATTTGATGGACTTTCCAACCGTTCTGGGCAGCTAGTGCAAAGAGTGTCCGGATGGTGGCCCATTTTGCTGTGGGGGAAAAAGTTTCCTCATAATCGACCCCTTCCTTCTGTGCAAAACCTTTTGCCACAAGCATAGCTTTGTGCTTGTCAAGTGAGCCATCAGCTTTGTACTTGTTCTTGTAGACCCACTTGCAGCCAATTGGTTTGGTTCCAAATGGAGGATCAACCAGCTTCCAAGTGCCATTCTTTATGAGGGCATCATACTCCTTCTGCATCGCTTCTTTCCATTCATCATGAGAAGCAGCTTCTTTGAAGGAAGTTGGTTCAAAATCTGTAGACAAGTTCAATTCACAATCATAAGTAACATCCATATCAACAGGTGAATTAGAGTCATCTACATCACCTCCATCTTGTCGGTTTGTATTTCTGGTTCCTGTTTTTCCAATTTCATCAGGATGAACACTTTCAAGTGTCTTTGTCAGCCACTTTGGGGGACCTTTATGAGATGGTCCAGGCTTCTATGTTGATTGAGTTGGGACTGAATCAAGATTGAGTCTCCCAATTCTATCAATTACATCACTTAAAGGATCATCCAGTGTTGGAGTTTCATGCAAGGGAGATTGTTCATCAGAAGAAGATTCCACATTTTGATCTAGTATAGGAATCCCCCCTTCATGATGTGGAATCTGATTATCAAACTCTTGAAATGATTTTGTTTTTGTGAATCTATCCAAGCGATCAAGTTGCCGCTCAACAACATTGTCAGATTTGGATGATTCAAGAAAAATGACATCTCTAGATACAACAAACTTTTTATTTACTTCATCATAGAGACGGTATGCTTTAGAGGTGTTTGAATACCCCAGGAAGATACACTTACGACTTCTAGCACCAAGTTTGTTTCTATGTACCTTTGGTATTAAAGCATAACAGGTGGAACCAAAAACCCTGCGATGTTTTACCGAAGGAACATGTCCATACCACAATTCATAAGGAGTCTTGTTTCTTATAGCACTAGATGGACATCTATTCTTTATATATGCAACACATAGAACAGCATCAGCCCAAAACATTATCTTTACATTTTTGAAGAAAAGCATGGATCGTACCATATTCAAGATTGTTCTATTCATTCTTTCTGCTACACCATTCTGTTGGGGATTATAAGGCACAGTTGTTTGATGTTTGATCCCATGTTGGCGAAGATAGTGTTCAAATTCATTTGATGTATATTATTTTCCATTATCAGTGCGTATAGACCCAATATGAGATTGTGCATCATTTTCAATCCACTTATGAAAATTCTTGAATGTTTGAAAAGCATCAGATTTGTTCTTCAATAAATAAACCCAACACATTCTGGTGTAATCATCAATAAATGTCATGATATATTTATTTCCATTTGCAGAAGGAATAGGCATTGGACCACATAAATCTGAATGAATGAGTTCAAGCTTCCTATGTGCTCTTGAATGTGAATCATGAAAAGATTGTTTGCTATGCTTTCCTAGAATGCAAGCATCACATTGCTTATGTTTTCTAGGAATGGTAGGCAAACCAGCAACACCATTTTTCTTCAACAAGCGGAGACTATCATAGTTTAAATGTCCAAATCTAGCATGCCATAATAAACTTGACGGAAGTGTACCTTCTTCATGATGAGAAATATATGAGAAATGTTGTGCATGAGCAGAGGTTCCTTGCAGTTTAAGAAGTATTTCTACTTCTATACCCCTCATGACAAGTGAGTGGTCAGATGCCTTTCTTACCTCAAGATTTCCATCAAACATATGAATGGAGTGATCTTGCTGGCGGATGTGGACCAAGGACAGCAAGTTTCTCTTGAGCTGTGGGAGATATAGAACATGATCCAAAAGAAAGTCTGGAAGACCAGGCAGTTTAAGCCTGATTGTGCCAAGCCCTGATGGCTTGATTTTTGACTGATCTGCAAAGTATACTGCTCCATCAACATTGTCAGTGAAATCTTCAAAAAAATATTTCCTATGAGTCATATGACAGGTTGCTCCTGAATCAAGCAACCAATCATTTTTCGAAGAAGCAAGTGAAGCATTAAACAAATCTTCATTTACTCCAATGTTACATTGTGCCTCAATATAGTGAGCGGATTCAGGTGCTTTACCTTTGTCTGTGTCATCAGTTTTACCTTTCTGCTGATTTCTTCTCTGCTCAATTTTGTCCCATGGTAGCTTGCATGTAGAAGCATCATGTGATCCATTTCGTTTGCAGCGAATGCAATGAAAATCTTCCTTTTCTGCTTGAGAATGTCTGCCCCCCCTGCCTCTGAAGTATCTTCCTCTTCCTCTTCATCCACCTCTTCCTCTTGTAGATTCTTGAGCAGGATGCTTTTCTTTATGAGCAAGGCAAACAGTCTCTTCAGAAGATTCAGGGACTGTTTTCTTTCCAAAGGCTTTCTCTCTTTCAGCAAAATTTTTCACAAGAGACTCAAAGGTTATGTCTTTAAGATTTCCATTTGCTTGTAAAGACTCAAGATAATTGGAGTAGGTAGGATAGAGTGCTTTGAGAAAGGCAATAAGAGGGTTATCCAGCTCAACCTTAGTGGATTTAATATCATGCATTATAGACTTTATTTCAGATGCAAGAGCAAGAGGATCATTATTTTTCAGTTCAAGAGTGAAGAGTTTAATCATGAGCTGAACAACTTCAAGTGCAGAATGTGAATCATAGAGTTCTTTCAGCTTTTGTAAAGCTTCAAAGGCAGTGGAATAGGATGAAATATGACGACTTACTTCTTCATTTACAGATGCTGCAATCAATTCATAGGCTTTGTTGTTCTTGTTTTCCCAAATGAAAAGTTCTTTATCTGATGTAGGCTGCACAGGGTCTTTGTCTTCTTCTCCGACACACACTCCTTTCCACAACTCATTGTAGATGAGGGTGTGTTTTACCATCCGAGACCATTCAGAATAGTTCTCCTTGCCAGTGAGAACTATTCCGACCATAGAGATGATTGAATGCATTCTGTAAAAAATATCTCTGCTGATAAAAAAAAACTTTTCTTACGTTACAACCTTCAAATCCCTCTAATGTTTGCTAGAAGCATCAACATTGAAATGATAACTTTTCAATGCAGCATTATCATTCAAAAGAAAACTGTGTAATAAATTGCGTAATATCAAACACTTTGATTGATATATATATAAATACTTTGAAGAACAACGCAATACTCAAAATGATAAATAAACCCTTTGAAAACTGCTTACAACGCAATACTCAAAACTGCCATCATAAATATATATTGAAAAATCAACAGCACAACATTATACCAGAACCGCCATTAAAATCATCTCTCTTGTCATATATCGGCATTCTCAATGGCATGAGAAAGAATACATCTCCCTATTGAAATGAATCTCCCTGGTTTGAATGAATTCTAATTGGAAACTGACGTGAAGATATGAATCGATCTTCCTTTCACTAACTAGTGAATACAAGTTTTTGAAAAAGAATACCTCCCCTTGATGATATATTTAGAGCCATCCTGCCACGATACGACGAGGAATTTCACCTCATGCTGAAAGATCCGCACCAGCCTCTTGACAGAGATAGGCTGGAGTGTGTAGCTAGGGAGAGAATAGCAGAACGGTTTATTCCAAATCGTAGGAACGACCGCCCTCTCGCCACACAGAGTCCACCTTCATTGCCCTGCGGCTGCTGCTATTCGATGTGGCGCAACAAACCTATTGGGAAGGCCGCCTATGGAATTGTTTACGCAGTGGGACACCAGATCCGTGGGCAGAGGTCTATAGGAATTGTTTGCTCGGCCAGATTCATCTTCGTTATTTCAGAGTACCCATATCACATATTTTTGCAATAAAATGGAAGCGGAGGACGTTCGAAAGGACGGAAATGGCAGTGTAAATCCCTCAAACCCTAAAATTATTGAAAGAAAATCTCACTTTGAAGGCGGCACCAAAATGCAAGTAAACACTTCAGAGCCGAACGGTTCTGGAAAAAAATCACACGGTTTAAACGCCTCGGACTCAAAATTTAGCGGAGAAAATATCGAAAACCCTTCAGAAAAAGCCGAAGAAGATGAAGATTACGTAGAGTATATCCCCGTCAAGAAGCGAAGAATGATGGAAGCTCAAAAAATTTTGCAGAGAAAGGGTAACGGCTCTCTGTCTGAAGATGCAGAACGTGCCAAGGAAGCCGAGTCAAAAACGCAGAGACCAACGAGAAAATTGCCACTGAGAAGATCATCAATGCATTCGAGAACCAGACCGATGCAGAAGGAGAACGCTCAGGGAAATCAAGCTTCTCAGGCTGTCGAGAATTGAACGGTAATCGAGAGGCGGTAAAACGGATGCGCAGAGAATCATGAGGCGCAGTCAATCAATGATGCGCAGAGAATCAATAATACTCTGGACGGATGCAGCGCTCAGGACAGAGGAGCGCTCAGAACAGAGATGGGAGTTACAAGGAATCTGGGACCTGCGCTCTGATACCATGTCAGGCCAGGGTAACTCCAGAATGAGCGGAAGAAAAACTGATCTGTAATTTCATTAGAGAACTATTGATTATATACAAAAAGGAGACGGAACAGTTCATCTTCTTGATGACTGTTCACGTTCCAGTTCACCCATCCATTGAGGATTAGGTGTCAATAGAAAGCATCGGTTGTGGCCAACCATGGCCTCCCAAGCATGAGAGGGTAACCAATAAGCTTAGCCTTAGGCTGGAGAACTAGAAAATCTGCAGGGTACTCCCAAGAGTCAATGGAGACCATTACATCCTCCACAATTCCCTCAGGGGTGACTGTGGAACAGTCTGCAAGTTGCAAAACTATTGTGGTCTTCCTCAATGACCCTTGGAGGTTGAGCTTGAGCATGGTGTCCTTGGTCATCACATTAATGGCAGCCCCAAGATTGATCAGAGTGTGTGGGACAATGGTGCCATTGATGTGCACATCTACTACAGGGCTTCTAGGGTCCAAATATTTCGGACATATTACCTACCCTAGCATTAAGTTGGACAACTGCCTAATGACATTAATGGTAGGGGCATCCCTTTTTCTTCTTCTTGGATGCTTGAAGCACTTCTCCTTAATCAACTTATTGTAAATGGGGACATATTTTATTGCCTAGAGAAGGGGGATCTTTACACATAGATTTTTCAATTCCCCTAGAAGTTCAGTTTCTTCTAGGGTAGGCTGGAGTGGTTGGGCTAATCTCTCAGGAAAGGGTGGATTTACTTTAAGTTTTCTTTCCTCTATTTCTTCTTCTACCTCCACATGTGGAAGGGGAGGTTGGTTATCTGGGAGAATTCTCCCAGATCTTAGGTTGATCTCCTAGATTTATTTAACATAAGCTGGGTATGATGTCTCTCCACTGTAAACTTGTTGAGTTTTCCTATTGTTCAAGTTTGGATTTGACTGGGCGGGCATCTGGGTTGCTTGGGTGGACTATAGTGTAGGAGTTGTGGTTGGGTAGGTGGTGGAGGAAATAGAGTTGGAGCATTGTTGTATTGAGGCCTCCACCCCTGGAGTGGTGGACTCCATTAAGGCTGTGGCGGAGCGTAAGGTTGAAATGACTGGCTGGCTAGATGATAATGATACTGATATGCATAGGACCAAGGAGGGGGTGTAGACCAGGAAGGATGAGCAGGGGGTCCCCAAGAAGGTATAGTTGTGGTTTGATTGGGGTTGTAATATGCATGGGATGACCCTTGCATACTCTGTTGGTATGGTCAGTGCCCAGGAGGTCTCCTTTGGTTGATGTAGCAAAGTTGCTCAGTGACCCCTTTAGCTCCTTGATATACAACTTTGAGTCTGAGTAAATAAGGGCACTTGTCTGTGGAGTGGTTTCCTTCATAGACCGAGCAAATTTCGATACAGTTCAATGGACATTCATTCCTAGGATGCCTCCTGGTGCATCTAGGAAAAGGATGGCCAGGGCTCTCTCTGCTTCTTCTTGCTTCCTTTTGATGTTCATGGTATCCAATTGCAAGGCAAGGGTTTGCAGCATCTCACTTTTGAAATCTTCCAGCATATTTCCAATTTCACCCTTGATGGTTGAGTTGGAAGATGATGTACTGGCCATAGGTTGACTACTCCTACCCTTTTTCCTAGCTGCCCTAGAATGGTCTCTAAAGACAGTGTTGATATCCTCATAGGGTAATTAGTAGATGTCTCCTCCTGCTAAAAAATTTAAGGTATCCAGAAGATCTTCCCTTACTCCTCTGAGCAGGACCAGCTTTAGTGACTCGGGGTCAAGTGTGCACCTGGCCCTTTTGTAACTGATCTGGAATCATTCTTCATAGTCTTCTAAGGATTCATCCTAGCCCCTGGTCATCCCGAAAATTTCTTCTTTAGTATCCTTTGACCTATAGTAGTCCTGATATTTTTTGTTCAAAGCCTCCTACATCAGAGCTCAAGTTGTGATGCTATCTCCAGGTAAACCCATGAACCAGCGCAATGCTGCATCCTTGAGGGTAGATGGAACCAATTTTAACTTTTTCTCATCATCTGTATAGTCATAGGTTTGACATATAACAACAAAATAAAATAGGAAAGTGTCACGGTCCTCTGTGGTCAGGCCATGGAAATGAGGTAGGGCAGAGGGGCTTATATTCTTCATCTTAGAGTCCCCATTAGTTTCCCTGATGGGGAAGACACCCTCAACTCTCTCTCTATTCCCTCTGTCAATTCGGTTTTTGGCCATTGGTTTAGAAGGAATGGGTTCCTCTTCTTCTTATTCCCCTGTAGGTTCTTCAAATATGTTAGGTTGGTCACCTAAAGGTTCCTCCAATTCACAACCACCGAAGAAGATAGAAGGTTGGCTGTTGGATGTAGTGGGGGCATTTGGCAAGAATTTCCCTAAATTGTCCCTATTCCTGCGAGGCATGAAAGGAAATGTTTTTGGGTTGGATTTTATCATACTTTCTTAAGCTAGAAAGTACTTTGAAGAAATGAAATTGTTGATTGAATGAAAACTACTGATAGAAAAAAAAAAAAAAAAAAAAAAAAACTACTTGCTGAATTGAAATTCTACTTGCAGAATGGAAAGGAAAGCAAATAATGACAACTGAAAGAAAGGAAGCTACTAGATTACTTTTGCAAAAATAAACTAATGGCAGAAAATTAGAGACTAGAAATAGAAGAAAAGAAATCAGTAATCACATTCTACTCAGACACCTCCCCAACAATGACGCAAAAAAGTGATGAGCACCAGTATTGCAGCAAGGATGTTGCAACTCTTGGGCTACCAGCTTTACTTATCAATCCGGGGTTCATAAAAACTTAGAGGTGACAGTGTTATATGCACAAGTAAAAGTGAAGGTCCTGCTTGATGTCATTGTTCATCCGGCGAGAGACCCCAGGGGTTCCAAGCCAGACTTCTATAGAATCAAAAGAAGCTTGATTCTTTGATGGAAGAAGAGAAAATTTATTCTAAGGGAGCTACTCTACTACAATAATGAAGAAAACAACATGTAATTCTAAATCACACCATATTCTAATTAACCATTTAAACAGCTATGCTAAGAAAAATTGCTGAATCAACACTAAGCTAATGATGATATCTAAGTTACAGAAGTAAAGAGCATCAAACCATCCCAATGTGTAAGCAAGAAAACTAAACTAAATATGTTTTCTCTTTTTTGGTTTTCTTTGGTAAAATCAAGCATGCAATTTAATTGTTCTTGTGGATGTGACAGGTGGATGGACGGTGGTTGAGGATGGCTAGAAGGTCTATACAGTGTTTGGATGGTGTGGGAGGGTCCTAGGAGGATTTTTGTGACTTCCTAGAGGTTCCCCATCAACTCGGCCTCAAAACAGGCCGTTTAAGGAAAACCTACAGGTTGTACTAGAAACCTACATGATGATCATGTAGGAATTACAGGAAACCTTTAGGATGCAACCAAGAGCTAATTTTGAGGTGTTGGAGGTGTTAGGAAGCTTGGAAAAGGTGTGTGATGAGTGGGATAGGGTGTTAGAAGGTCTAGGAACACTCAGGAGTCAATATCCAAGAGAAGATATGGTTAGATTCTCTCAATGTGTTTAGGGGAATTTTAATGAAAAAGGACAAAAAAACTAGTGAGGGTGATGGTGGACCAAGAGATGGTTGAGGTGGAAGATGGATGTTGGTGATGACCTCCTCCTGAAGTACCTGCAATGCTTAAAACGTGTGTGTCTTCCAAGAACTATGCAATAAGATACATTCTCATAAACTAGAAAAGCATGAATCAATTGCCCATATTATGCATGAAGAAAGTACTTAAGGAAATGAGAACATGAGTGAGATCTTATTGCAGAAAGAGAGTGCTGGAAAATGATGAAAATGAAATGAACCAAGTACTGAATCAATACAACAAACTCCAACGCTCATGCAAGAACTAGAAATCTTTGTTTTTAGGGTTGTTGAAGGGTCTCTTCCTCAAGTCATGGTCCTAAAGGGAGGAGGTGAGGCTGAGACACTTGTTGACAACCTTATGGTGATATTTTTCTCCTTTCTAGCTTGCTAATTGAAAGAAGGCAAAAATGGAAGCAAACTAAAATACAACCAATCTACTCTACACTACTGTAATGGAAATGCAACTACCTAAGTAAATGAACAATTAAACTATGAATCTATGCTAACATACATGTACAATAAAGAGGAGCCTTCGATGCTAGGGTTGGGCCTAACCCAAGAGCTTAATCCCTCTAAGCTAACTCAGTGCTGGGTCAAAACAAAACTCATTCTTATTATCAAAACAATGGGTTACATCAAAACTGTAGAGTCCCATTTACTAAAAGCTTGAGTATCCTTGGGAGTGGCCCACACAGAGTCCCTCCTCTAGTGTGTGGAAATTTGATACATTATTACTATTGTAGCCCATATATCCATACAAGAGGAAAATGATTTCTCCTAGATGATTTTTGTCAACTCCTATGAAGTATTCTACCCTTGGATTCCCATTGTAAGTCTTGTAAAAATTGAGTGGAGGGGAGGAGGGAGCTGAAGACCTTTAAGAGAGATTCCATGCTGAGATTATTGAAGCTTCCAACCTCGATGCCTACCAGTCGTGAGATGTCCATGGAAGGGATAAGATAGTATCCCAAATATTATCCTGAATAATACTCCATATGAGGTCTTAGGAAAGGGAGAGATATTTGAATATCCTTTGATTTCATTCTTTCAAGGTTGTCCAAAGAAGGAAGCCTGGGAGAAGGGATTGAATTCTGCTAAGAATAGGATTTTGGAAAATATATATCTTTAACTTGCTATTCTAAGAAATATGTTGTTTGAGTGATGATCCATGCCACACATGATTACTTCGAAAGTGGTTCATAGAGATAATGAATATGAACATATATTGAATAAATCTTTAGAGCCTTCCATTGCCTCTTTGCATATATGGCATAGGGAGAGGCCTGAAAAATTGTGCTTAGGAAATTTTTCCCACATTAGAGTTTTCCCTGGCACTATTAACCAAAGAAAGAAGGCGATTTTTGGCCATATTTGTTGTACCAATACTGCCTTCTAGAGTTTTTCTTGCTGATTCTTTTTAAATGGTGCTTACAAATTATATTCTTCTTTTAATATGAAGGATACTTTAGGTTGATATCGCCAACAAATATTGTGCAATTGATTGGAAATGGGAATATTAAAACCTTGGATGTATTTGAAAAGTGTTTCCCTTACCTCCTCAACATGTTTTGGATGCCATTTAGATTCCAAAGAAATCCATTTTCACCATCAAGCTTAGTGGCGTTGGAATCAATCTAAAAATCAACTACTTTGAGCTTTCCTATTCTATTATGAAACCATATCACAAAAAAATAGAAAAGAGAGATCAATGCCTTCAAAATAATCCTCTTGAACGATTCTTGGATGATACAAACAGGGAAAATTTTAAGAACCACCATAAATTTATATGTATAATAAATGGGCGAATCCCCATGATACATAGGAAAAATGGGAGGCGATTTTATCACTAATATTATATATATATATATATATATATATATATATATATATATATATATATATATATATATATATATATATATATATATATATATATATTGGCGAATCTCTCACCAGATTATATTATCTTGTAAAGTCATGGCAAATCTTTCACTGAATTATAAAATCTTGTAAGATCTTGGAAAATCTTTCACTGAATAATAAAACATTGTGAAGTCTTGGCAAATGTTTTGTTAAAGTATGAAACCATATATGATAATAATAAAACAGATTCATTAAACTGTAATATACTAAAATACATGTTTGGAAAAAAGAAACATAATTTTCACTTCCTACAAACAATGTTGTAAGTTTTAGTGGCCATGTTTGTCATGGTATGAGAGATTAATGTTTTCTCTACCACTTTTGTTAAGCTACCACTTTTGCCAAGATATCAAATTTCTTTCTTATTCCATAGACTCCAATTGCGAGATAAGAAAAAAACACATCAAGTTTGTTTACCCCAACACGCCAACCAGTAGCAAGCCCCAACTATATAATATAATGAAGTAGTAGGTATCCCAAAGGCCTAAAGGGGATCTAATGGAAAGAAGTGACCGTTGTCAGAAGCCTTACAATCAATATATAAATATATAAATGTAGATTTATTATTAATTTAATTGGAAATCTTCAATTAAATAATAAAATTTAATTACGTCTCTCCCAATCTAAAATTCTTATTAGCATAATTCACTACCTTCATACCATTTTTAACAGCGTTGTAACATGTGGATTAATTTTCTTTTTGGTGCACAATATCTGTCTTTTAGGACAATATGGTGCAATGACCCAACCCCTACAGATCATTACGACAAACTAAGAATAGCAAAGAAGATGAAAGGTTGTACAAACCAACACATTTTTCAAACAACTAATCCAAGATCAGTACCTTAACTTTTTCATGAAGATATCATATTGAGAATGTTTGAAAAATGGTGGGAAATTTGCGCAGCGCCTATCTCTCTTCTGCGAGGGTGATGCAGAAAGAGTTAAGATTTCATTGTTTTGAATTTTTTTTTGTTAAATCAGAAAAACCAATATATCTCTCTTCTGCGAGGGTGATGTAGAAAGAGTTAAGATTTCATTGTTTTGAATTTTTTTTTGTTAAATCAGAAAAACCAATATTAATGGAGATATCGGTATTTTTTACTAAATTTTGTGAAGTGACTAAATGTAGTTTTAACCATTCACCTTAAGATTTTTTTACAATATAATTTCCTAAGTCTATTTAATATCTTCATTATCATAAAAACCAACCTATATCCATCTTAACTCCACATCTACCACTCTTAGAGGGATCAAATCTATTTATCCCTCCCAGCACTTGGTAGACCCGGAATTAAGATGGATCTAAGGTGATAGAATTTCCCCTTTAAATAGTCTATGCTCACATGAATACCATGGGTTATTGTAAACCCGGAGCTTAAAAACTACTATTAGTAATTTATAAAAATTAATAAAATTAATAATTGATTTTTTATTTTTTATTTTATTTTATTTTTATTTTTTTAACCAAGTTAAAATGTTTAAGTGACATTAAATTACAAGATCCATTTTTCCTCTTGATCTACCAAGCCCCCAGAGGGATCAAATATTTTTTCACTCTATGTTAGTTTGCATATCACGATATTTAATCCAGAGTAAAGATGGATCTATGCTATTTTAATTCCCCCCTTTAAATAGGTTGCATTCCATGTGAATACCATGGGTCAATACCATGTGATACCTTTATTTTTATTAATACTAATATTAGAGTTAATAATGTTTTTTTTGCATGGTATTAATAATAATTTGGCCCATGGTATTTGGCCCATAGGCTTCACCTAAATATAACACATTTTTTGAGTGTTCATAAATTTAAGGTGGCTTATGGAGTAAATATAAAAAATGTTTTATTTATTTACCATACCTCTCGTTTATCTATATTTTTATTAATTTACCATAAACGATTTCTTTACAGGTCTTCTTCTGTTTCTCAAAAATTCTACGCTGTCTACAGAGCCGGTGACCAGAAGAAGTCGTCCGCAACGTTGATGACTGGCAACAGACGGTATCTTTAAAATTTCTCTAGAACAGAAAGTTTGAAGATAAGGATACTGTAATTTGGCTGAAGGCTTTCGAGCCTTTGTAGCGGTGTTGAAAGCTTACAGGGGTTTGATACTTTTACCAGACATTTGACGCGTTGGTAATTATATAGGGTTCACATTTTGCCGGGTCTGATAGATTCGGTCGTTATTCTTTTCTTGTGAACTTGAAGCTCACGAGGGTTGATTGCGAACATAAAGTTTGTGATTCTGATACAGTCGGCGTCAGGCTGTTGCAACTTGAGGAGTGGGAGCGTAAGTAAGTATGGTGGAAGGGCATGACGGAAAGAATTGACAGAGAATAGCTTTTCCCACTAAACAGAGCAATTTGGGCAGCAGTGAGAGTAGCGAGCAGCGAACAGTGAGCAGTATGAGGAGTGAACAGTGAGCAGAGGAATTTTGGCAGCAGTAAGAGCAGCGAGCAGCAAACAGTGAGCAGTGTGAAAGCAGGGAGTTTTTACGCAGCAGAAGTATTGAGCAGCAAGCAAGCAACAACAAATGCATTCAAACATGACAAAGGAACCAGAAATTTCAGAACATGTGGACACAAATGATTTAGGACAAGTGAAAATTGCATCATCCGCCAAAGCTGGGAAGTGGGTTTGGGTCAATGCCAAACAATATCGGGGCATTTTAAAACGAAGAATAGCTCGTCTAAAATGGGAGCAAACAAGGAAGAAACTCCCTCGCAAAAAGCACCCAAACAAGTCTCCTCCACAAGCACGTGGCAACAAGAAGCCCAAAGGAAAAACCATTGATGATTTTGCCTTATATAGTCCCACATCCACACCTCTCACCTGGTCATCTGATCTTTATGTGAAAGAATTGTTAAATGCAAAACAAAGGTTGGAGGTTTTAGAAGCTAAAGGGCAAGAAAGAGATCATAAAATTCATATAATAACGGCTGAGAACAAGGCGTTAGCAGAAAGAAATAAAATTTTAGAAGAACAAGTGGCATTGCTACAGGAAGCTCTCCTGATAGGGAAGACAGAATGGCAACACATGAAGGTGGAGGTGCAAAATGTAAAGAAATCTGTAGTGGAAAGTACAGAGGTGGTGAATGTGAAATCATCCCAGGATAAAGGGAAAATGATTGTCCAAATAAACAACCATGAAGAGAACGCAAGAGAAGAAATGAAAGAAGATTCCACCAAAGTTTCCAAAACTTGGGCTCAAGTTATTAGTAATTCTGCTAATAAGGTTGACAACATGCAAGATAGTGAAGTGAAGGAAAGACAAAATAGGGCAGCAAACATAATTATTAAAGGGGTGAAAGACTATGGAAAAAATGAATGTACTCTTGACCTTGCAAGAGACTTCTTGAAAGACAAGTTGCTATGGCAAGGACAAATATACTAAGCATGGAGGGTGGGTAAGTTTAACAGGGAGAGAGCCAGGCCCATAAAAGTCATTATGCCTAGCTCACGTGATAAATATATTATTCTAAGCAAGAAGCATCTCTTGAGGGGTTCTCGTTTTTTCCTAGAAGAAGATTTAACTGTAAAACAACAGGAGGAAAGAAGAGAGGAAATTTTAAAGGTTAGGGCAGCAAGAGATGAAGGAAAGAGAGCATGGATTTATAAAGGCAAAGCTGTGATAGCGCAATTTGGACCTCCTTCCAAAACAGAGCAGCAAGATGGTAATAAAGAAGAGGCAAAAAACTCTTCAACAGGAAATCAGAAAGCAAGGTCAGTACGGGAAAACAGGGACAAAGACTCAAATGTGAGTCTTGCACGTCAAAATAAATAGCAATCAAGTCATACCCAGGTTTCCTTGAGATTAGTTTGTTGGAACTACAGAGGTTACCCATGGAGACAAGGACCTGGGTTAGGGCCTATTGCGGAAAATAGAGACATAATTTGCCTCATAGAAACACATGAGCATGAAGGGTGCAAGACACCTTTGTTTGAAGGATACTGGAAGATGGCAGTGTGGAACAAGGCAGCAGGGAATGGAAAAGGGCACGGGGGTATCATGGTTTTAGTAAGGGAGAAAGAATGTCGTCTCATTCAGTTAGAAAAAGAAGACTCAAATAAGCAATTCATTTGGTTCAAAATATCAGAAAATGGAAACCACATCAGAATTGCAGCATGCTATTTTGCGCCACAGGTCTCAAAAATCTACAAAGGTAGAGGGCTTGACCACAAAGATCCATTTGCAGATTTAAAAGCGGATATTGCAACATATTCTAAGCTAGGTGAAGTCCTTATAGTGGGTGATTTCAATGCTAGGACTGCAAGTGAGCAAGCTAGCATTCTTTGTTGTAAAGATGATTGTGACCCTATTTGGCTTACAAAAGAAAGCAATCATCAGTGGGAAAGAATTTCAGAGGACAAGGGTTGAAATCTCTTTGGTGAACAATTGCTTACTCTATGTGGGGCCTTTGATTTAGTCATTTGTAATGGCAAACGAACATACTGCATTTATTTGCAGTGATAAAATAGATGGTGGTAGGCAGGGCTACCTCTCGTATCCTGTACAAGAGTGAGGACTAGACACATATACAGCATGTCGCTTCCACAAGTATGGTTGTCTCTTTAATAGATCACAAACTTCAATAGGTACAACATGACACAATACCTCATCCGTGAAGGGCTTGATGTTTTAAGGAAGGCGACACTATTGGCTGACGTGGAGATCTCATCCTTGATGAAGCCACATTATGGTGTACGGCTGCAGATGTGTTGTCATCAGTATGCCTAGCCGCTTCATCACCTCTGCTGAAATGAGGTTCTTTTGGCTCATGTTGTACACAATGAACTGCAGTGGAGAACCATTCACCCACATCTGTGAATGGAAGAGGAGTTCCCCCTCCTCTGGATCTTCAGGCTCATGTTTCTGGATCTTGGTGGTGGCCATAGTGGCACTAGGCTCTATGTCAACAATCTGATTCCATTTTTCATTCCCCTTGTCATGTTCTTAATCAAATTCGGAACATGCATCTGATTGGGAAGCCTTCAGCTCGACCGCTAGTGACTGCTTGGCCCGACACTCGCTTGTGTTGTGGGTGGAGCTCTTATGGATCTCACACCATTTTTTCATGTCCTTCTTTGTCTTTGAGTTGTTTTTCTTTGCTTTCAACTTTGGCAGTTTTTCCTAGGTTGCATGCCTTGGCTTTGGCCTTTGTTATTTGGTTTAAGGGTGCCTTTTCCTCGCTTCAGATTCACATATCCAAAGTCTCGCTTATTATGTTTAAACTTCTACTCAATTTTGACACCGTATTGGTATGATGTGTCGAGCGAGGAGATGTCCTAAAACTCCATTTCGTCCTAGATGTACTTGTGTATGTAGCCTTAGTACTTGAGTACCAAATGAAACTCAAAATCCTTGCTACTCAATTTTGTAAGGATGGTATGGAAAAAATTTGTGAACTTCGACACATCTTGGTCCCTTCCCTATCATAACGTTGTCCACTTTATGTATTTATCTTCGTATCTCCCAATAGGGTAACATTGTTACTTGATGGCATCTCGGAAAGAATCCTAAGTGGGTGCGGCTAAAAATAGTGAGGATTCCCTCTCGTCCTTTTGTTCACAGTAGGTTTCCCACTAGTCCTTGACGTGTGGGGCGACTTTGAGAAGTGCAAAAGCAATATTTTCCCAATTGGAAAAGTCATGAACTAAAAAATATCCGTCCAACAAATTCAATCATTTATTTATGGCGTCTGCATTTATTTGGCCCTCAAATATGGGAATGTAAAAGTTAACTTGTAACTTAAAAGGAGTGGCACCTCTAGAGTGGCTGTTGGATGAAGATGCATTTCCTGTGGGTAGTTGTTGAAGGCTCTTGCATAGTTATCCATCATCGTGTTCCCCTGTCGCTCGAGGACTTCCTCGAGAAATATTTTGATAGGATATTTTGCCCCCTTATCTTTCTTTTCTTCCTCCATAGGAGGTTGTTGGGGTTTTTGAGGCTGGTCTTGCAAAGGTTCAACCTGTTCAAGCCCTAACTCCTTATACCCTAACCTCATTGGGGACATGCAAAGAAAAACATAGAAAGAGAAACCTGCTCTAATACCACTGATCCGAGCAATGCAAAAAATTACGGATGTAACCATAAATACAGAGATGAAACATAAATGACACTTTATTTCATTAATATCATAATACTGAAATATGCTTACAAAGAAAATGAAAATAAACTAGCTCGAGCGATGGTAGCTTATCTCTAAGAAGAGATGTGGCAACTACATACCTCTTAATTGTGTTCCAATGAGGCTCAAGGGCCTATTTATTATTGAGAAACAAGGGAAACCCTAAAAAACCAAAACCCTAACCCCAGGAGATGGAACAACAAGAGTTTGTGGGCCTCGTTGTGGTTAGTTAGGCACCCAACTTTTTTGGGTTGTAACTTGGTCATATTCTCTCCATTTGGTGTGTATGATACCTTGTTGGAAAGGTCTCTATGAGTACTATAGGATATGTGGTAGGGATTTACCTACAACTACAGGCCTATTACGGACCTAAAAAAAATGTCGTTTAGGGCGTCGAAACTACTCCGGAAGTTCAGGACCCCAAAAAATGATAAAAATAGTAGATGTTGAAATGAACAAGGAAACAGATGAAATTGACCACCAATATCCACCTGGACCACAAAAAGGGTAGGGGATAGTGGACACCCTTTCTTAACCCCAATGTTGCATTTAATATCAGTAGACCAACCCTTGGTGGTCTTAAGCTTGGCAATAAAATTCTCATATAATATAATAACAGTGACCCTTAACTTGGGGGAACCATTATCTCATCGAGCCTTTGCCATAACTTATCTCAAGGAATTGTGTTGAAATATTTTCTAAATTCAACAAAACAACAGAAGAGATCAATCTTATTGCTACGGAAATCCTTGGCAGCGGTCCTAAGAGTGACAAAGTGGTCGATTGTAGACTGATGCCTTCTAAAACTAGCTTGTCCAATGGTTCTTTTACCATGAATTTCAAGCCAAATACTAATCTTCTTTTCCAGAATGAGCCCATAAATCTTGGCTAAAATGTGGTTAATCATGATAGTCCTATAGTTAGAGGGAACGTTTAAATCCATGATTTTAAATATATGCACGAGAAGGCTTTGCGTCCACGGCTTAGGGAAGCCTTGTTTGACTTCCAAGTTGAAGATATTGTGCAATTGTGGGGTGAGGATGGACCTTCCAATTTTGAGATTTTCATCTTAGTTCCCTTAATATCCTTAGCTTTCCTGTTAGAAATCTTCTTAATTCCAGAATCCACGGCTTCCAAAGAAAAGGTACCTCCCTCTATAGGAGTGCTTTTGATGTATCTCATGGTGTCCAAGGAGTCATAGAGATTCCTAAGATAGACATCCCAATCCTTTAAGGGGATCAAATTATTTTCTTTCAATTTATGGACAAGAATGTTCCTCAAAAACTTTCTAGGCTTAACTTTAGAGAGGTTAAAGATATGATCTTGCCTCTTGTTTATATATTCTATTTTTTTCCTTTCAATAAAATATTTGTACACCTTGATATTTTCATCCTTAATAGTTTCGTTGGGAGCATCTCTAATCACTTTTTTGGTAGATTTACAATCATTGTAAAACAATGGGTTGGAAGTCCTATTGTTCTTATTATATCATACCTCCTTAGAGAAGTTGTTAATGGTAGTGGAGAGGATAGTAGTAAAATTGTGATATATGTGATCAATGTTGTCAATATATGTTAAGGAATCCAAATCCCTCGTTAAAATTTTTAAGAAGAGATCCATTTTACTTTTGTCAAAACTCATGTGTCTTGGACTCTCATAATTATTATGTGTGTGGTTGGTGTACATATCAAGGTTAAGGGTTAAGCAGAGAGATCTATGGTTAGAGTCTGGCTCATGGTCATTTAAGAGGTCAAAATTAACAATACGGTGCATATTCCACAGCATTGTTGTCATGCCCACGAATACAATTCATCTGGCCAGAGGAAGGCCACTTATTGATCCCATTACAAATAATGAGGTCTTAGTAATTTCAAAGCTTAATTATCTCAATGCCAAAAAGGTTCTCAGTATTTTCTTCAGAATTTCTTAGAAATTTACTATCCAGAACACAATCCTCATCAAGCCATAAGGGGTTAGGGTTAAAGGTATTACTTAATAGAGTAGCTTTGTCATTAGCACTACGAGCATCACAATCCCCAAGCAAGAGAATGTTTCCCTCATTCCTTAGGTTGTGGATATCATGCTCTAAGTTAATGAAGGGAAAATCCTTATTTAGGTTGTTCTTCTTATAGGAAGTAGAGTTGAAGGGAGAAAAGTAGCAAGTTGCAAGGAAGATTCTATTGGTATTAGAGTTAGAGATGTCAATCCAAACGTATTGATTAAGGGGGTCAATATTATGAAGCCACATGTGGGGAGCAATGTTATTTTTGATATAACAAGCTATACCACCAACCCCTCGGCGAGAAGATCTCTTGTTCTAGGTAGACCAAAGAGTGAACCCATCAATGTGGGGAATCCTAGATTCATCATGCTCCCAGGTTTTGACTAAGAGAATAATATTAGTATCACTTGGGATCCAACTTAACATAGGACCTTTGCGCCATGGAAAACCACAACAGTTCTAGAAGAGGATCTAGAGTGTTCTTAATTCCTATTTATCACTTTTATTTTGGACTCTATCTCTAATAATAGTTTTTCTATTTCTAATGATTTGCCCATTTTCCTTTCTTTCTTGCCTCCTTTACCTTTTGGACCTCTTTCTTTAGTTCAACTTGGTCTTCTGGAATAGACAAATCGGCTCACACCATTAGAAATCCTAGCATACGCCGCAAAGGTTTATCACTAAAGTCACAGATCACCGAGTATTTATATAGAGATTTGTCTATATGAAATGACCAGAGAAGATATGTGATCTGTTTATATAGAGATCAACCAGTATTATCACTGAATTCAAACACAGAGGTTAATGTTTATTTGTGATATCTATATATATGTGAACCAAGAAGGCTTCAATCGTTTGTATGCAACGAACTATCGAGAAGATATCACCGAAGTCATTTATACGTGTATATGAATTGTAGAATCACCGCAGAATGAGGGTATGTATAATTAAAAAAATAATTTGGGTAGTAATAATATAGTAGAATTTTTGTTAACATTTTTTGAACCATCAATTATGGTTCATCATCAGGACAAGATGAAGAGGCAGATCTTGGCATAAGATTAAATAAAGAAAAATGTAGAGACCCTTTAACTTTATACATAACATCAATTATAAGATCAAATTATATTTAATAAAATAAAATATTAATTTATGGTTTGATATATAGTAAATAATTAGATTAAATTAAGAATTAAAAAATCAAAGTCAAACTTAACACAATGACTTAAAGCTCTAAAAAATTAATGGAGTAAAGGCCCTAATAATAAATTATTTTATTTCAATGACACAAGCAAAATAATAATTAAAAAAATATGAATAAACAATGTAAATAAAATGAAAAAATAATCAAAATAAGTAAAAACCCTTGAATTAAGAATTCAAAGTCTATTGGAGTTTTTTGGTGTCCAAGAGTGAATAAAATTATTCAACCCTTTTCCACATTAATTATCAATCCGGGATCTACTTGTTATTTCAAGGCTAACGCGCAAAATATATGCAAGTAACAATTGTACATTTCAGAATTGTTAATTTTAGGTATGTTCTATGCTAGAGCAATTTATTTCAATTTCTTTTCTACATTAGCAATCACATCAGCATAAAGTAAACTGCAGATATAACATAAATATAAATCGCAGAAGATAAGCCAAGGCAAGAGGACACAAGATGTGGCGCTAGCCAGGGACAAACCCCAATGTGGGGAAACCCTTGATCAATTCTTCTTTTATGTTCTTCAAAGTTCAACAGAGGAAATGAGAGAGATAGTACATTTACAATAGAAGTCAATCACTTTGACTTTTGATATCGGCATGAGATCAGTTGAAGACATATTGCTTCAACTGATTCTCTAAGGTGACTCGTTCACCTATCATAGTGATGCATCTCGTCTATTTGCTGCACATTACCATGTGACACCTTGTTGTATTGTCACATGTGTTGAACCTTGATGACTGAGCAGCTCTCATCTTCATGCTGATCATCATGCTGCATCTTCCATGGTCTTATTCATCATCACGCTGCCCATGCTCATGATCTCATTCATCATTATGTTGTCCATGCTCATATCATCATGCATCATTATGTTGCCCATGCTCATATCATCATGCTGCTTATTATGTTGCCCATGATCTCATATGTCATGTTGCCTTCCTTCGGAGACAGATGCTCCAGTTGTTTCGGTAGTTCCCAGTAGTTCCAACTTTTCCGGCAGTTCCAGCTTTTTCGACAGTTCTGGCTTTTCAGGCTTTTCCGACGTTTCCGGCAGTTCTGGATTTTCTGGATTTTTCGACTTTTTTGGCGTTTCTGTATTTTCCGGTATTTATGGATTTTCTGGCGTTTCTCGCTTTTCCGGCAGTTCCGGCTTTTCCGACAGTTGCGACTTTTCCAGCTTTTCCGACAGTTTCGGCTTTTCCAGATTTTCTGGCTATTCCAGCTTTTCCGACAGTTCCGGCTTTTCCAGCTTTTCCGGCTTTTCCGGCAGTTTCGGATTTTCCTTAGGATCTCTCCTCCTACTAAAACCCAAAGACAAGTAGAGAGAGTAAGAGATCAAGGTGTGTGTAGAAATGACTTGAAGTCCTCTTCTATTTATACTAAAACGTAGAGGTTGAATAGACATGATTGTTGGGCTTCTGAGCCTATATAAGTTGTTGGCCGACTTAACAATTTGTCCATAACATGAATAAATTCATAACTTCATAAATACTTATTGGAATCGGATGATATATAGATCAATCCTACACCTATCAATGAAAGAGATCCAATAAAAATATCAGCTGCCATAAATAATATGACCCATATGGAGTTTGGCCCTACTTTCCAATTTTAACACTCCCTCTCAACTAGGGAGAACTCCATCCGCTGATCCATATGTCCAACTGTACTATCTCTGATTTTAGTGCCCTGCACTGCTCTGCTGGCTCTGCTCTGCTCTACTGGCTCTACTCAGCTCTATTGGCTCTGCTGGCTCTACTTTGCTCTGCTCAGCTCTGCTGGCGTTGCTCTTCTCTGCTCAACTCTGCTAGCTCTGCTCTACTCAACTTAGCTCTACTGAACCATGAAGAAGAAGAATTGATCGAGAATGTGTCATACCATTCTCCACTGACCCGAAGTTAGCCTCAGAGTGTGTACCACTGGTCCTAGACCAGTCCTCAACCGACTCGAAGTTAGTGTCATAGTAGGTACAACTCCTACCACTGGTCCCAAACCAGTACTCTACTGACTCAAAGTGAGTCTCAAAGTATGTACCACTGGTCCCAGACCAGTCCTCAACCGACCCGAAGTCAGTGTCATAGTGGGTACAACTCCTACCACTGGTCCCAGACCAGTACCATTGGTCCCAAATCAATGAAGGTCATCCTAGCATAGGGAGTATGGTAGATATAGTGATGCGTCCATCAATACTACTATGATCCCTATCCACATTTCCCGGCTCATTGATCAAATGAGAGGTACTTCCCATGATTCCCAAACTACATGGGTAGGATGCCTCGACAAGAGAACTTAATCAATCCTGTCCTCACAGGAGAACTAATCATCCTGCTACACAATCGTCATGGAGAACACATCATCCAGAACTCATAGGAGAACTAATCATCCTGCTACACAATCGTCATGGAGAACACATCATACAGACCTCACAGGAGAATTAATAATCCTACTACACAATCGTCATGGAGAACACATCATCTAAACCTCACAGGAGAATTAATCATCCTGCTACACAATCGTCATGGAGAACACATCATCCAGACCTCATAGGAGAATTATTCATCGTGCTACACAGGAGAGAGAATCATCCTATCCCACAAGAGAGCGAATCATCTTGTCCCACAAGAGAGAGAATCATCTTGTTCACAGGAGAGCGAATCATCCTGTCCACAGGAGATCGAATCATCCTGTCCCACAAGAGATAAAATCATCTTGTCCCACAAGAGAGTGAATCATCTTGTCCACAGGAGAGCAAATCATCTTGTACATAGGAGAGAAAATCATCCTATCCCAGTGTGCACCACCAGGGGAGGGTGATTCACCCTGTGGTCGTATGTTGCTCCAGTAAGAACCACAAGCCCCTAGAGCTCCCAGAGCTCAATGTATACAACATGCAAGACCCTTGTGCAAGGGTCTCTTGACAACTCCAAGTCGTTCAGGAAAATCACTGATTTGATCTTTCCCCGAGGGCTTAGACAAAGTGTAGTGACCTGTACATCATCTCATAGCGATGGAGCTTCCTTTCTCATAGACTTACCATATCCCAGATAAGGTAGTATCTGATGTCTATCTGTTGGAACAATCATCGAATATGGGATTCCTCAATAATCAAATCCCACCTCTGGTTGTCACAGAAAATCACAGTGGTACAAATAGCTCACTTGAAGAGCTTACCCAACCAGGCAGCTTCATATGAGATCATACTCATAGATATGTATCCGGTCTCAGCGGTGCTTATAACAACCAACTTCTGCTTCCTGTTCATCCATGATATCGAAGCAGAATCCAAAGAGAAATAGTACTAAGAAGTGCTCTAGTGATCCTCCACACTACCTACCCAATTAGCATTCGAATAATCGTGCAGTTTCATATTTCCAACAGTGTATCTCAATCCATGAGAGATTGTGCCCCGAAGACATCTCAGAATATTCTTGGCACCAATCCAGTGAGGTTCAACCAAATATGAGCTCACCATGCTAACTGCAAAACATATGTCCGGACGGAAGTTCACCAAGAACATCAACGCGAATGAGTTTATGAGATTCAGAGGCATTTCCCAAATCTGGTCCGACATCACTACCATATAACTTCTGAAAGTTAAGATCCTCGAGGTAGTCACAAGCTTGCAATTCACCATTCCACATCTGGAATCCAACTCCCTCTTACTTCTGCAAATGAGAGGGTCTGCACCTATTAGAAGTAGGTCGTCCTCATAAGGTGCTGGTATGAGAGGTCTATCATCCACAACCTTCGGATGGTTTGGATCCGTTTCACTCCTAGTGAATCTCAGCTTTATCAGACAGCTATCGATCCTCTCATACTATGCCCAGGGTGTTTTGCTTCAAGCCATAGAGGGCTTTCTTCCACCTGCATATGCAATATTCCTAATTATCAATCTCAGACCCCTTGGGTTGTTCCAGACCTGTGGACCTGCTACATGAGGGGAATGGTCCCCTTGTAAGATTTTCCTTCGGTACATCTCAGACATGTACTTTCATGCTCCTTTTGAATTCAGGCATCCCTGTCACCATATGACTCACAGACCTTCGGTGCTACATGACAATGGACATGGTCCCCAGTGGACTTCCTGCAATTTGATACAACCCTGAACTCAAAAACATCTTTGAAATTTCTATTTCCAAACACATACCTTTCCATCAATGAGTGCCACCCTGAAACCTTTGACTTCCATTTCCGAGATGGACACCAGGTTCTTCTTGCGATCAGGTACATAAAAGTGATTCGGGGTTCCTTGCTTTCTTTGAAGAGTCGACCATTTCCTTGATGACCTGCATTACCTTTGGACACTCCTTCGCATAATGGCCGAACTTATTGCAACCAAGGCATCCACCTTTCCTTCCACCCTTAGATCCGAACTTCCCAATGAAGTGATCTTTAGATGGGCCATCAGAAACTTCCACTACGCCATTCTGATAATATGTTCTACTTCGACTTCACCCTTTGTGAACTTAGAAGAGAGATGTGGAACCCATTGATCTTTTTTCTTGTCCCTATTGTCTTTGGTGATTGCTCTTTCACTCTTGCTTCGGCATTGTCATCACCTCAGCTTTGATACCATGTTAATTTTAGGTATGTTCTATGCTAGAGCAATTTATTTCAATTTCTTTTCCACATTAGCATAAAGTAAACTGCAGATAGAACATAAATATAAATCGCAAAAGATAAGCCAAGACAAGAGGACACAAGATGTGGCACTAACCAGGGACAAACCCCAATGTGGGGAAACCCTTGATCAATTCATCTTTTATGTTCTTCAAAATTCAGCAGAGAAAGTGAGAGAGATAGTACATTTACAATAGAAGTCAATCACTTTGACTTTTGATATCGGCATGAGATCAGTTGAAGACATATTGCTTCAATTGATTCTCTAAGGTGACTCGTTCACCTGTCATAGTGTTGCATCTCGTCTATTTGCTGCACATTACCATGTGACACCTTGCGATATTGTTACATGTGTTGAACCTTGATGACTGAGCTACTCTCATCTTCATGTTTCTCATCATGTTGCATCTTCCATTGTCTTATTCATCATCAAGTTTCCCATGCTCATGATCTCATTCATCATTACGCTGCCCATGCTCATATCATCATGCATCATTATGATGCCCATGCTCATATCATCATGTTGCTTATTATGTTTCCCATGATCTCATACATCATGTTGCCTTCCTTCGGAGACAGATGCTTTGGCTGTTTCGGCAATTCCCGGTAGTCCAGCTTTTCCGGCAGTTCCGGCTTTTCCGACAGTTCCAGCTTTTCCGGTAGTTCCGGCTTTTCCGGCAGTTTCGACAATTCCGGCATTTCTGACTTTCTGGCTTCTCCGAATTTTCCAGCATTTTTGGCTTTTCCAGCAGTTCCGGCGTTTTAGGAAGTTCTGGCAGTTCCGGATTTTCTGGCAGTCCCGACAGTTCCTGCTTTTCCGGCTTTTCCGTCATTTCCGGCTTTTCCAGAAATTCCGACTTTTTCCGTAGTTTCGGCTTTTCCGGATTTTCCGGCAGTTCCAACTTTTCCAGCTTTTCTGGCTATTTGAGCTTTTTCAGCTTTTCCGGCTTTTCCTTAGGGTCTCTCCTCCTACTAAAACCCAAAGACAAGTAGAGAGAGGAAGATATCCAAGTGTGTGTAGAAATGACTTGAAGTCCTCTTCTATTTATACTAAAACGTAGAGGTTGAATAGACATGACTATTGGGCTTCTGAGCCTACATAAGTTGCTGGTTGACTTAACAATTTGTCCATAACATAAATAAATTCATAACTTAATAAATACTTATCAGAATCAGATGATCTTTAGATCAATCCTACACCTCTCAATGAGAGGGATCCAATAAAAATATCAGCTACCATAAATAATATGACCCACAAGGAGTTTGGCCCTAGTTTCCAATTTTAACAAGAATTGACCGAGAATTCATCAACAAATGATAAACAACTGTAACAACAAATGGAAATTACAACAATAACTAATCTGTAACAGCAAATAGGAATGAAAGAAATAATTAATCTGTAACAACAAGTCAATTCACAGCATTCACATCAAACCATCACAGTGAGGGAAAGAAATACATACATGGAAAAGAAACTAAGCACACAATATCTCAACAGCACCTGATCAGGAGAGTGGGCCCAACTCCCTGATCAGGGCTATGATGAACTCACAAACTCAGAGAAAGATCAGAAAACTATAATTTCATTAATGTAAAAACATTTATTACACAACTCAACTATCTCATCTCCAACCCCATGTTTCAAACTCTCTATCATTTATTATACAAAAACAGTTCCTAAGATCAAGGTAATTGTTGCCTGCTATTTACATAGAGGCTGTAATAAGCCCAAAACTGAATACAAAAGATAGAAAGAGTAAGTCTGGATTAGTTCTGTTGTTACAACTGCAGTTCGATAATAGCCCTGCCAGCTTGATGTTTAAACTTAGCCATTTGACTTGGAAATCTGCACATGAGATGAAGTTTAGCAAGCGCTTTGGTCATAATCCCCTAGACTATGCCTCAATGATTCATTATTTCATAAAGACATGATTAGAGGTATACCTGCACGATTTAGGATATGAAATGAATTAGTTACAAGTAAAAACATGCAAGTTTAGCTCCCAACATCTCCCCCCAATTGGTCTTTCTGCATGATCTCATGCAACCCATCACCTTCGCAGGTCTGGGTTAAATCGACTATGATCATCATGCAGTTGAGAAAGATCATATTTTTTGGCCATATTTTTCCCTTCGGGTTTGTATCCATCTGTCAGCAAGATAAATTTCCACAAATCATTGTTCACATTGTAGGAGGGAGTGTATTGGTCTGCTAACAACCAAAGGATGGGAAATTGGAAACTCACGCCCATCCAATGAACCCCTCGACTATGGATGTAGGCAATATAACGTGGAAATCCGTCCAGTGCTCTGGTATAGTTAGGGGCCCCAAAAGGTTCCTGCACCCTAATAGCTGATGATGACAACATCCATCTCCTCTTACAGCTATCCAGAGCCTCGTCCTGACAAGCAACCACCTGTGTCATGCATAACCTGGTGCACTATCTCTAAGTTACCAATATCTTTTCTAGATGCCCCTTAATCCTCAAGAAGGTAGCATGTCTATTATAAATAGTGTCAGACTGATAATGCTCTCTTCGAATAAGAGGAGGCCTAGCAGATTGATTTGCTTCAAATGTATCAGTGGCCTACTTCCACTTGATTTGATTGATGGTGTAGGATGTGAAATATCTCAGTTGAATATCCCCTACATAGGGGACTGGGTTGAATGCTTGGTCATCTTCCAAGAAATAATCATGCATATATAGTTCACATTTTAAGTGTTGGTTCAAGACATCATGAAGTCTTATAATGCAGAGAAACTGTATAGGGTCTTCAATTTCATGGTTGATCTTGAGACGAATACTTTCCAGGAAAAAGAGAAGGTATTGTTCATGAAGAAACAAAGCATAATTGTGAGAAGGGGGGCGAAAAGCCATTACCTGTTGTGTTAAGGTAAACATTTCCTCCTTATCGACTTTCAACATTCACACCTGCTCTTCTAATTATTCGATCTTCTTCTGTTGTTTTTCTCGTTTTTATCTCTCCCTATCCATCTGGTCCACATAATCAGTGATGATTTCCGTAGCCTGACAACAAACTCTGCTTACCTCTGCCTGATGATCTTTCACAACAATTGTTCCCTGTTGAAGACGAACAGTGGCAACCTGTCATTTCTGAATCTCAACAGTCAAAATGAATTCCCGAGCCTCGCATAAATGTCCTATAGGTTCTGTTTTCACCGCAGCATAAATAGTGGGATTACCTCCGGTCTGAGCTGCTAAGGGGGAAACTCCAGTCTTAAGTATTTCAGTTGTTGGTTTGTGTTATATTCTTTCCACGACTAGCCCACGTATTTAATCGGGAGGTCAGAAGGGGGACAGAGCCCGACATTCATTGCGCCGATTGCGTAGCGACAAGAGTCACAGGGGGTTTGAGGGATTTTGGAACCTATGTTAGGTTGGGCAGACCCACCTATGGTTTTGTGCATGATTTTCGCACATGTTTTTGGACGCGATGGTTTTCGGTCCATGGTATTGGATGCTTCAGCATGTATAAATATGTATTATAACATTGAAAGGAACATAATGAAAAATCAAGCTGGTAGTCCCGGTTTTGGGATCCAGGGGAAAATATCTGTGTATATGTGTTTTATGTGTTATGCTCTCGCATTGTTTATTATCTATGTTTTAGAATTCGTATGCAGGTAATTTTTGTACGGGCTTAAAACCATCAGAGCTGTTTTGGCTTCAAGGGGATGCCTTTGTTGCTAGGGAGTTTTGCTCGGGCCTATGGTAGACCCTGTTCAGTGGGAGATCTGCGGGATCGATTCTGGTGGTGAAAGAAGATGGCGAGTAGTGGAAAGATAGAGATCGAGAAATTTAATGGTCAGAGTTTTGAGTTGTGGAAACTCAAGATGGAGGATCTGTTGGTGGATAAAGATTAGTGGATCGCGGTAGATCCAGGTTCTAAACCAACGGGAGTGTCCGATGAAGAATGGAAGAAGTTGGATCGAAAGGCAAAGAGTACAATACGATTGTGTGTCTCAGATTTAGTATTGCTGAATGTATCAGGGGAAGCAACGACGAAGGCTTTGTGGGAAAAGTTATGGACTTTGTACTAATCTAAGTCTCTGGTGAATAAACTGTTCCTACGAAAAAAACTGTATAACCTAAGGATGAAAGATGGAGACTCGATGACAGAGCATATGAATGCATTTAATATTGTGGTAAGTCAGTTATCATCTGTTGATATCAAAATTTCAGATGAAGATAAGTGCATTAGTTTGTTGTGTTCTCTACCAAATTCGTGGGATAGTCTAGTTATTGCAATAGGTAGCAATGCAACTGCCTTGCAGTTTGATGAAATAGTCTCATCCTTGCTGACGGAGGAGATCAGACGAAAAAATATGGAGAGCCAGAATGGTGATGCCTTGTCTGTACAAGGACGATCCCAAAACAGAAACAAAAATAATTCATCGAGTGGGAGATCTAAATCTCCAGGAAAACCTGTAAAGGTGGTGTGCTGGTAATGTGAAAAGGAAGGGCACTACAAAAGGGATTATAAATCTAAAGCTCCTGACAAAGGAAAGGGATCTGATGATGCTCCTTCTGCAGAGGCGAAAACCACCTCAGATGAAGGTGGGTATATGTACTTGGCTTCTTCAAGTACACATGTAGATCATGAGGCATGGTTGATTGACTCAGGTGCATCCTTTCACTTCACTCCCCATAGAGAGTGGTTCTGCGAGTATGAGAAATACGATGGTGGTGATGTCTTCTTAGGGGATGATAGGAAGGCTAGAATCGTTGGTCGTGGAAAAGTAAAGTTGAAGTTGCAAGGTGGAAGGATTAGAACACTTCCGGGTGTTCTACATATTCCTACATTGGCCAGAAATCTTATTTCTGTAAGCAAGTTGGATGATACAGGTGTAAAAACAGTGTTTGAGAAGGATACCTACAAGATGGTTTGGGGAGCACTGGTATTGATGCGGGGAGTTCGGATTGGAACTCTGTACAAGCTGCAAGGTAGCACTGTTGTTGATGGGTGCAACAGTTATGTGGTTCCTAAAAGTGGAGCAGAAAATCTAGTGGTCTCTGGAGAGAAGACCATGTTGTGGCATCAAAGGCTTGGACATATTGGCAAGAAGGGCCTTTGAATACTTCATGGTAAAGATATGGTAGAAGGTATGAGTAATAGCTCTCTAGATTTTGATTTTTGTGAAAATTGTGTATATGGGAAGCAGAATCGGGTGAGTTTCCCCTATGTGGTAAGAAGGTGAAACAGATGTTAGAGCTTGTGCACAGTGATTTGTTTGGACCTGTGAAGGTTCCATCACTGGGTGAGTCTGTGTACTATGTATCATTTATAGATGACTTCTCAAGGAATACATGGATATATTACCTTACGAAGAAATCCAAAGTCTTTGACAGGTTTAAAGAATTCAAGGCTCTGGTGGAAAACCAGACAGAGAAGAAGATAAAGGTGCTGAGGACAGATAACGGTGGAGATTTTTGCAGTAAGGAATTTGAAGAATTCTGTAATAAGTGTGGTATAGCACAGCAGAATACTACTCCATATACACCTCAGCAAAATGGAGTTGCAGAAAGAATGAACAAGACATTGATGGAAAGGGTAAGAAGCATGCTCAGTGGTGCCGTGTTAGGAAAGGAATTCTGGGCAGAGGCGGTGGAGACAACATGTCACCTGGTCAATAGATCACCTTCATCAGCATTGGAGGATAAGACTCCACAAGAGGTATGGATTGGTAAGAAACCCTCTCTTTCACATCTGAGGGTATTTGGATGTGATGCATATGTACATGTTCCAAAGGAGAAATGAACCAAGTTGGATAGTAAATCTGAAAAGTGCATCTTTATTGGGTATAAGGATGGTTTAAAGGGTTATAAGCTTTGGAACCCAGTAACAAGGAAGGTTGTGTATAGCTGAGATGTGGTGTTCAGAGAGGTGAAAGATGTTATTAAACCTAAAGTCCAACCAAAGGAACTTGAGAAGATAGGGTTTGAGCTAAAGGAGGAAGAATCAAACTCTACAACAGAGGAGGAATTAGAAGATGAAGAGCCACAAACTCTGGGTGTGAGAAGATCAATTCAAGAAAGAAGGCATCCAGAAAGGTATAGTCTATCTGCTTTCTATTCAAATTTTGATTTATCTATTACTGATGATGATCCCAGAACTGTGAAAGAAATAGTAGATTCAGAGGATGGAAAACTCTGGAAAGAGGCCATGGTTGATGAAATGGCATCTTTGCACAAAAATGAGGCTTGGGATCTGGTGGAGTTTCCGGCTGGAAGGAAACCCATTAGCAAAAAATGGGCGTTCGAGAAGAAGACAAATGCAGAAGGAAATGTGTAGAAATACAAAGCTCGGTTGGTAGCAAAAGGTTATTCCCAGGTGCGGGGAATTAATTTTGGTGATATTTTTTCTCCTGTTGCCAAGGTAGCTTCTATTATATTACTTTTATCTATTGCTGCTACTTTTGATTTTGAGGTAGAACAGATGGATGTGAAGACAACATTTCTTCACAGGGATCTGGAAGAGGAAATCTACATGAAGCAACCTGAAGGCTTTGCGATGAAAGGTAAAAAGAACTGGTATGCAAGTTAAAGAAGTCTTTGTATGGGTTAAAACAGTCACCAAGGATATGGTATCATAAATTTGGTACATTTATACAGGGACTTGGCTTCACCAGAAGCAAATTAGATCACTATGTGTATTTTAAATTAATTGGTGACCGTGTTATTTATCTGGTCTTGTATATGGATGATATGTTTCTAGTTCGAAATGACAAAGAACTATCCAAGATTTGAAGACCCACTTGTCCTCCAAATTCGACATGAAATATCTTGGTGCTGCAAACTATATTTTGGGCATGGAAATTAAAAGAGATCGGGCAAAGAAGAAGCTCTGGTTAAACAAGAGGAAGTATGTTGAGACAATATTGCAAAGGTTTAACATGCAAGATAGTAAACTAGTGAAGGTTCCTATTCTTGTAGATGTAAAGTTATCTATTGAACAGTGTCCCAAGACACAAGAAGAGGAAGACGACATGTCTCGTGTTCCATATGCAAGTGCAGTCAGTAGCCTGATGTATGTGATGGTCTGTACTAGACCAGACATTACACATGCAGTGGGAGTATTGAGCAGGTTTATGTCAAAACCAGGGAAGGAGCACTAGACATCAGTGAAGCGGTTTTTCAGGTATTTGCATGGCACTAGTGATTATGGTTTGTAATACCAAGGAAGACCAGGATTGGACAGAGTGTTGGATATTCATGGCTTTGTTGATGCAATCTAGGCTGGAGATCTGGATCAGAGAATATCTAGAAGTGGGTATGTGTTTAACCTATTAGTATGTGCAGTCAGTTGGATAAGTAAGAAGCAATCTTTAGTGGCACTATCAACTACAGAGGCAGAATACATGGCAGCCACTCATGCAAGCAAGGAAGCAGTTTGGTTGCAAATATTGTGTTCAAATATGGGGTTAGTATAGGGAGCTATAAGGATAGACTGTGATAACCAAATTGCAATTTTCTTGGTAAAAAACCTTGCATATCATTCAAAGACAAAGCACATTGATGTTCAGTATCACTTTGTGATGGATATGATAGAAGACAAAATGGTGTTGTTGGTAAAGGTGGACATTTTGAAGAATACTGTAGATGCATTGGAAAAATCTGTGAGCTCTGAGAAGTTCTCTTGGTGTATAGAAACAATGGGCGTTGCAGGGCTGGATAAATGACTAAGCTCTCTTCTGGACCCCTATGGAAAGAAAACAACAAGTGGGAGAATGTTGGGTTGTGTTATATTCTTTCCACGACTAGCCCACGTAGTTAACCGAGGGGGTTAGAAGGGGGGTAGATCCCCCCCTTCATTGCGTAGATTGCGTAGCGAGGGGAGTCACAAGGGGTTTGAGGGGTGCAGGTAACCCCACTTTATGGTTTTGTGCATGATTTTGGTTTTGGAACCTATGTTAGGTTGGGCGGACCCACCTAGGGTTTTGTGCATGATTTTCGCACATGTTTTTGGACGCGATGGTTTTCGGTCCATGGTTTTGAACGCGATGGTTTTCGGTCCATGGTATTGGATTTTTCGGCATGTATAAATATGTCTTATAACATTGAAAGGAACATAATGAAAAATCAAGCTGGTAGTCTCGGTTTCGAGATCCAGGGGAAAATCTCTGTGTATATGTGTTTTATGTGTTATGCTCTCGCATTGTTTATTATCTGTGTTTTAGAATTCGTATGCAGGTAATTTCTTTACAGGGTTAAAACCTACAACAATTTTTCTCCTATACCTTCTTGCTCCCTTTTGCAAGCGCAACACCCTTTTTCTCAATCTCAGATTATCTATTTTTAATTGCATAAGCTCATTAAACTGAGATTGATACCTTCCCTTAAGGGGAGGTCTCCTTCGTGCACACTGTTCAATGAACTCTTGCTTGACTGTGACCTCCTCCACTGGTCTTGTAGCTGGTGTGGGGCCTGATGGGTCATCAGCACAGGTGTTGACTAGCTCCACCTTCACTCTTACTTCTTCTATTTTCTTATCACCTTCAGTGGTTTCTCTTCCATTCCCTTCCAGAATTACCATGGTCGGGGGCTCAACATTGTCCACTTCTTTTTCTCCCACTTGTCTCCCATATGTTCCAAAACTACCTCTGGCTCTGATGGGTCAATTTCAGCAGGCATTGTGTCTTTTAGTAATTCTTGAGTTATCTCGGCAACTTGGGGACTACCATCTTCAACATTTTTCTCCTGTGTTTTCTCTTCCACCCGGTCATACATTCTTTGTACGAAATTTGACTCAAACCCTTGTGGGGTAGCGTCAACACAAATGTCTTCCCCTAGTGGTTCTACAGGGCTAGCATCCATCACCACTTCTCCAATCCATTCCTCGATCAACACCAATTATTGTGTATCAGCACTGACACCCATGTTTTCAAAATTTTCCATCTATGCAATGACAAGTGCCTATATTTGAGTGGTCGCCTCCACTAGTGCATCAAATATTGTACCAAAAAATTTTAAAATTGGGGGAATGACTTTTTCTTCCTTCGAGCGCTGAGATTTCCTCGCCCCTCTTGGTAGAGTTGTAGGAAGGGAAGAATGAAGAACATCTTCTCCCATTTCCATCTAGACTATACTCCCTAAATCATGCCCCTCAACTCCTGCATTTTTTGTTTGAGTTGATTCTCCCTATGGTTCTTGAAGAACTGTGTCAGTAGGTTCTTTTTATTTTACTAATTCTAGGGTTTCTTCTATCAGTGATGTTGGTTCTTGTGTGATAGCACCGCTTACAGTTTCTACTTCGGACCCCAAGTTTTCCTTGACGGGTGGTGCTAGTTCTTCTGTAACAGCACCACCTGCTCTCTCTTCTTTAGGTTTCAAATTAATTTTTTCAAGTGGTAATGTGGTAGTTATTCCCGAGATTTATCAACTGATTTTGAAGCAGCATCAACCATGTCCTCAATTTCCATCCTTTCCACTTCAACCGAGCCAACAGGCGATGCTGGTTCTTATGGAGAAACATCGGCTATAACATCTTCCATCTCGACTAAGCCAATAAGCGATGCTGGTTTTTGTGGGGAAGAATCGGCTATGGTGTCTTCCATCTCAACTGAGCCAACAGGTGATGCTAGTTATTGTGGAGAAGCATCGGTCGTGGCATATTCCATTTCGACCGAACCAACAGGCAATGTTGGTTCTTGTGGAGTAGCATCGACTATGGCATCTTCCATTTCGGCTGAGCCTTCACCATATTCCCCCTCTAGAGGTATAATGCCCTGCAATTCCTCTTCTGGAAATTCAATGAATTGTGTCCAAGGTATAGGAGTTCGAGCTAGCACTTGAATTACCAGCAGTCGAACCAACCTGTGATTCGTGAGGACTGCTAATACTTGCCAAGAGCGACGGGCGAATTGCGCCATCAATTGAAGACTTTTCCAGAGGAAGAAAGGAATATTCAGCAAATGAATTTGTGCATGCCGGAACCGAAGGGATGCTAATAGTTTAAAATGATACTTGAACAACATTGTAAAGCATCCTTCGCAGGTAATGTATCTTAACACGAAGTATGCAACTTCACCCCAAGGATAAGGTAGTGACTTACGATCATACCCCCTTCCTTTTTGAATTGTTGTTTCCCCGTCTTGTAAAAATACTTTCAGGAACTCCTGCAAGGGAGCCTTCAATGAAAACCACTTCTTCCCTTCGTGTGGCAGTCCACTAACGGTCGAGATGGCTTCCTCTGTGACAGGGATATTGAGACCCCAAACTCTGGAATGATCTTCTTCCAAGTTCAATGCAGATTCAACTATAATTGTCTCATCAAACCCTTGCAATCTCTCAAACTATCTATCCCAACCTGTATTTACAAAGACGTGTCATACATCTGCGTTTCTGCGGACCAAAATTGTGCTCTCATGTTCATGTCTCACAGCTTCTCCACCCATTCTGCTATAGCTCAGTAGCAACACTTCAGAGTAGAAGAAAAACCGTCAGGAGGGAGTATCAGCAAGTAAACCTTTTGCAGAAAGGCATAATAAATGGTGATAGTGGGGTATACGAATGATGATTTTTAGAAAGATGGGTAAAATCCACGACAGGTTATGGAAATAATGGAAAGCCATTATGGTTACTACTCCGTAGACTCCAAAGGGACTGGTTCAATAAATCTAGTATATATTGATAAACGTGAAGAGTGTGGTAAGAATCGTGGAGTGGACATATTGGTACAAGCTTTTTATGATGACGTCGGTGAATCATTGTTGAAATTGGCTACGCCGCCATTTTTAAATATATTTCTACCTCCCCCCAATTGAAAAATGACCTTCCGCGGTCACCTCAAGTCATGTCAAAAGAATTACTAATCAAAGCCGCAAAGTCTGCTCGGGGACATACCTGGCACTTACCTGGCGGAGTGACAACCACAGAGGAGTAACCACATTGATGGTGTAACGGCATCCGGGGAGTAACAACATCAGGTACTTACAAAATTTTGCACCACGGAGTAGCAGCACTGGAGGAGTAACAACACCGAAGGAGTAACAACACCGAAGGAGCAGCAGCACCAAGTACTTAGAAAAATATTCACCACGGAGTAGCAACACTGGAGGAGTAACAACATCAGAGGAGTAACAACACCAAAGGAGTAGCAACATCGGAGGAATAACAACACCGAAAGAGTAACTGCACCGGGTACTTAGAAAAAATTTCACCACAGAGTAGCAACATCGGAGGATTAACAACATTAGAGGGGTAACAACACCGAAAGAGTAATAGCATGGGTCACTTAGAAAAAGTTTCACCACTGAGTAGCAATATCGAAGGAGTAACAACATCAGAGGAGTAACAACACCGAAAGAGTAACAGCACCGGGTACCTAGAAAAAATTTCACCACGGAGTACCAGCACCAGAGGAGTAGCAACATTGGAGGAGTAACAACACCGAAGGAGTAACAAAACTGGGTACTTAGAAAAATTTTCTTGCCTCCATAGGATATAAACACCAGTGGTAGTACCTACAAAAAATAATTGAGTGGTAATAGTATTTATTTATATGTATATCTGCATATGTATTTTTTTTATATTTTTTGTTTTTTTTTTTAATCAAAGGATGCAGAGGAGGAATTCTCTGCATTGACAACCTTCAAACCAGATTTATCAGAGAGATGTTTGATGAAGGAATCCATAGAGGTCGGACGATGATATAGTTTGAGACGTTGTCCATTTACAATAAAAGAAGCATGTGTATCATCAATTATGACAAGTATGACAGTTCCATTATCAAATACCTCATCAATCTCGTAAGGCCCCATCCAACGAGAGAAAATATTTCCCTTAAAGTCCTTAAAACGAGAATCATATAGTAATTCCCAATCCCCTTTATGAAACACCTTATTCTTAATAAATTTATCATGCCATTTTGTTCTCTATTGCTGAATTGCAGTAGTTCTCTGGACATCCATTAAACGAATTTCATCTAGTTCATTTAGCTGTTCCAGCCGGTGTTTTTGGGCTTCCGAAAGGTCCAATCCTACTTTGAGAGTTGTTCTAAGCATATTGATCTCAAATTCTATTGGAAATAATAGATATTTACTATAGACAAGCTCAAACGATGAAAACCCTGTTGTATCCCGCCATGATGTTTTGTATGCCCAAAGAGCTTCAAGAATTTTTTCAGCCCAATCTCGGCGATGCTTTGCCACAGTCTTTGTGAGAATTTTTTCTAATACCTTGTTCGTGCTTTCCACTTGACCATTCTCCTGAGGGTGGTATGGAGATGTTATTCTATGCTTGATCCCATACTTGTTCATAAGCCTTGCTATCATATGTGATGTAAATTGTGTTCCCCCATCTGAAACTATCTCTCTCGGGGTGCCATATCGAGAAAAAATCTCTTCAAACAAAAAGTTCGAGACAACTTGTTCTATGGCTTTCGCCATAGCCCTGGCCTCAACCCACTTTGTTAGATAATCCGTGCATACTAAAATATAAACTTTCTGATGTGAAGACAGATTAAATGGGCCAATGAAATCAATAGCCCATTTCTCAAAAGGTTCAAGGACCACTTGAGGCTGTAACGACATTTCATCTTATCGACCAGGCTGACCCATCTGTTGGAAGCTATCACATCTTCGGACATAATCTCTCGCATCCCGAAAGATGGAGGGCCAATAATATCCCATTTGTAACACCTTATGTCCAATCCATTTGTCTGCAAAATGTCCCCCACAGGGGCCATCATGAGCAGCCTTCAAGACATCATAGATGTCATCTTCTGCTACACAATGTCGGATCTGTTGTTTGATTCCTATATAAAATAGATATCCTTCTATCCATGAATAACAGGTACTATGACAAATGATCTTTTGTTGTTCCCTGTATGAAAAATGCTTGGGTACCTTCCTTGTAGCAAGATAATTAGCAATATCTGCATACCACGGAGTGTGAGTAGAAATTGCAAAAAGATATTCATTTGGAAAATTATCTTCTATGGGTGTACCTTCATCATTAGTATCTAATCTAGACAGGAAGTCAGCAACTACATTATCCTTGCCTAGTTTATCTATGATGGTAATGTCAAATTCTTGAAGTAATAATAACCACCTTGTGACACGCCCAAGAGTTACAGGTTTATTCATCAAGTACTTGATTGTTGCATGGTCAGTATGCACAAAAGTAGGATATCCAGTAATGTAATGCCGAAATTTATTAACAGCATAAATAACAGCCAAAAACTCATTTTCTGTTACTGTATAGTTTAATTCAGCAGGTGTCAAATTCTTGTTGACATAGTATACTGCATACGGCTTCTTGTCCTCTTGTTGTCCCAAAAATGCCCCTATTTCTGTTTGAGAGGCATCAGTGTGGATGTGAAATGGGAGTTCCCAATTAGGACCTCACAAGATCGGAGCTTGGAAGATTAGTTCCTTGATTTTTTCAAAAGCCTCTTCACACTCATCTGTCCACAAAAATTCTGCATCTTTAGTTAACAGCTGAAAAAGTGGGAATGCTATTCTAGAAATTTTTTCTATAAAACATCTATAATAGCCAGTGCAACCAATAAAACTATGTACCTGCGTCGGTGTCTTTGGTACAGGAAAATGCAATATTACCTCTACCTTGGCCAGATCAACTTGAATTCCAATAGTTGAAAGCAAGTGTCCCAACACTATACCCTCTTCTCTCATCATATGACACTTAACTGTACTTAGAGAAACATGCATTTGTATGCATATTTTAAGCACCTTCTCTAAGTTTTCCAACCCTTCCTCAAATTATCCCCCATATGGTGTAAAATCATCCATATAAATCTCAACATTGTCATCAACTATATCGGAGAAAATCCCTAATATTTCCCTCTAGAAGGTAGCAGGTGCATTATAAAGACAAAATGGGAGGACCCAATATGTGAAAGTCCCCCAAGGGCATGTAAAAGTGGTTTTATCCTGATCCTCAAGAGCTATTCGGATTTGGTTATACCCACTAAACCCATCCAAGAAGGAAAAAAACTTCTTCCCAGCTAAGGTATCAAGGACTTGGTCAATGAAGGGTAAGGGAAAATGATCTTTCAAGGTTGCTTTGTTCAACTCCCTATAGTCCACACAAATCCGCCACTTACCATTCTTTTTAGGAACAATAACTAGTGGAGACACCCATTGACTATCTGAGATAGGGTAAATAAATCCTACATCTAGTAACTTCTGAAGTTCATCTTTGACAATGTTTTTCAGGGCGGGGTTCATTCTTCTCTAGGGTTGTCTCACAGGTCGACAATATTCTTTAATGTATATATGATGAGTGCATAAATCAGCAGGGATACCCTTCATATCTGTATAATCCCATGTGAATGCTTCCTTATGTTCACAAAGGACTTTCAGGAGCTATTCAGTCTGGGATGGTGAAAGATTCGGGTTAGTATTAAATGTCTTCCCTAGCTCAATTTCTATAGGGATACTGTCATATGGTGCAATTATAGGAATATCTTCGTGTTTAGTTCCTGATTCAATAATTTCCTGCGTTTCACAGCTTATAATAGATTCTACAAGTTTACGAGTTGTATCAGAAACGACATGGGGGCTACTGATAAAAGTATTAATAGTGTCATCTTCCATTTCATTTTTAAAATAGAGGGCTTGACTAATAGTAAGGATCATTCTAGTTTCCTCACTTTCGGCTTCAGGTCCTTTTAAGGGTAGGGAATTTTGTTTAAATGTTGTTTTACTTGATGAACTTGGTTCTACAGGGGGTAAAGAATAAGGTTCTTTGTATCTTCCACATTGGATATCACCATTTTTCCTAACCGGCATCCGATATAGGAATCTGTAGTTGCTAGCCAAGGTCTTCCTAAAATCATAGGGTGACCACTAGTTGGGGATTGTGTATGTAATACCAGAAGATCAACGGGATAACGCCATGAGTCTACTAAAATGGTTATGTCTTCCAATTTTCCTATTGACCTTACTGTAGATCTATCTGTTAATTCCAAGACAATAGGAGTTGGTTTTAGATTTTGTAGACCTAACGTGAACATAGTTTCAGATGTGATAACATTAATTGCAGCCCCCAAATCTACCAGTACATTCGGGATGTCAACCCCATTAATCTACACTGTCAGAATTGGGTTCCCTAGATCTCCATATTTCACAGGTACAAATTTTCCCAGCATAATGTCTGATAGCTTCCCCATAACATGAATGGTAAGAAGATCCTTTGTTTTCTTTCCAGGTTTCTTGGAACATTATTCTCTAATTTTCTTAGCATAAATAGGCACATCCTTCATAGCTTGGAGTAAGGGAATTTTGACAAACAGGTTTTGCAGTTCCCCTAAAAGGTCAAATTCTGGTTGAGGATTTTGTTTACTCAAGGCTAATCTCTCGAGATAAGGCGGATCAGTTGGGCAGCCCTGAGTAACACTCGAATGAGGAGGGGGGTGTTTGACAGAATTATGATTTGACTCATTCTCGGCTACTTGGGATTCTGGTTCTGGATCTTCATCACCAATATGTTCAATGATAATTGGTGAAGTTTGAGAATTCACCACCCGACTAGATCGTAGATTTATCTCATTACATTCTGCGGTAGAAATGCTATATGAAGGAAGGTTGAGTTGTTGGGTGTGGAGCATGATTATTTAGAGGTCTTTGTTTTAAACGAATGTATACCCCAGGAAGTTTGTACACCCCTCCACGCGGGGGGGACTTGTCCCCCCCACGGGGGTTCAGGGGGGCCGATCCCCCCCAGTTGGGGGGTCTAGGGGCCAGCGGTCCCCCGACAGGGGTTTCGGGGGCAGCGCCCCCGAAGCTAAAAATAGATGTAAAATTGCCTTGTAAACGTATTGTAATTTCTAATCAATCTGGGTCATTCATTAGGCGGATGATCTGATGGTAGAACTTATGTTTAGTTTATGGTTTTTTTCCCTAGAAGACAACCCCTCTCTTTGTATGAGGGCATTGTATTGAGGCTGTGTAATACATGTGTATTCTCTGAGCGAGAAACAAAGAGGTGAGACTATGAGAGAAGACAAAGGATATTACAGCGGATCTATTGTAGGTTGTGTCTCTTCATTTTGATGGATAATAGAAAGGAAGGACTGGCTGTTCGAGGTGGATGTATCCCAAACTGGGTGAACCATGGATATACGTGTCTATCTGGTTTTATGCGTTTTCTGTGTTTATATTTATGCAATATTCTATGTGTTCCATTTCTCTGTAATATATAATTTTCTAACATGAGTGTGTCAGTGTACTGAACACCCTTATTATTAGGGTTTGGATTAGGTTGGATAGGAATTTGAGGGCGAGGAGGAGTACTGGAGGGAATGTTGGAAGGAAGTTGTAGTTGTTGTTGTTACATAGGTTGAGGAAATCGACGCGAAGGAGGGGAAGGCCCTCGCCAATTCTAAGAGCATGAAGGGTTTGAACTAGATTGGGGGAACCAAGACTACCAAGGCAGATATTGATAAAATTGAGACCATGATTGTGGAAAAGGTACTGACTGAGGTCCATTATTTTAAATGTTAAAATACTGAGAAAGGTCCTGACACATACCTTGATGTGAGCTTGGTGGCCATGGCTGCCATGGATTCTTAGAACCCATAAAGAATGGTTTCTCTACCCCTTCACTTGTTCCCTGGAATACTAACTTTAGCCCAGTAATAGATGGACATGCATTTGTGGAGTGAGAATGTTCACATAGTGCACAAGTCTCCATAGTATTTAATGGACATTCTGTTAATGGATGTTTCTTCCTACACTGAGGGCAAAAGATGGCTATGGTCCTTTCTAGTTCCATTTGATTTTGTTTTTCCTGTAATGTGTCTATCTGAGAGGAAAGTGTACTTAGGATGTCCGTTTTCAAATTATCCAGTAAGTTCCCGATTTCTGAATTTGTAATTCCTCAACTAGATGTTTTGGAAGTCTAAATCCCTTGCTTATTCCTTCCAGCCCCTCGTGAACACTGAATGCATAACTCGCAAATAGAGTCAAATTCCTCCTTATATATATCACCTTTTCCTACTATATTCAAAAGCTCCAGAGCGTCCTCCCTTAGGGCCCGGAGAAAAATAGTTTTTAAGATATCCTTATCCAGGTCACTATGACCAGATCTCTGTAGGGTATATTTGAAACTTTCCACACAATCCTCCATATTCTCATCCTCCTTCTGCATAAATAAAAAAATTTCTTCCTTTATATACCAAGATTTACAATAATCCTGGTACTTCTCCATAAAATCTTTTTTCATCTCCTCCCATGAGAAGATATATTTTCCGCCTAGACCCATAAAGCATCGCAGAGCTGTCCCTTTTAGAGTAGCAAGAAATATTTTCAATTTCTAAGCGTCAGCCACATATTTGTATCCCCTACAAACAATATCAAATTCGAACATAAATGTATCTAGATCTTCTGAGGAAAAACCATGGAAGTTAGGCAAAGTGGTCAGTGGAATGGGCTTCATTGGCGCATCACCTCTAATGTCTCCAATTGGAAATTCAATCGAGGAGGTTGTACATGCCTTGAATACCCTCCAATAATCACTCAGAATTTCAACAAGTTCCTGCCATATGACAACTGATGATTGAGGTCGCTTAAAAACATTCCTTGATCACGTGGTGAAGCAAATGCCCCCAATTTTCTTTCTACAAGTACACTTGGATTGATTTTATTTTTCCGACCCTCTATTTGCTACTTCCTCTTCTTCTGATGTTGAAAGGAGTACTTCTATTTTCTCTGATGCTTTGCTATCTAATTCTTCTCCTTCTATCATTGAAAGGGGTATCCTCACTCCCGAGGGTAATATTGGTTGTTCAACAAACTGCCCCTCAGATTGCATGTGAGTCCTTACCCTAACAGTGGCTCGTGAAGATGCTTCAGCTTCAGCTTTCACAATGATTTCCTGGATGTAGGTGTTCCTACCTAAATCCTTCCTTCCTTTCTTAGGGGTCCTCCTCTGCCCCTTTTATTCAGACCTGTATTCATGCAATTAAGGAATTAAAAGTTCTCACAGCGCAGGTCCTAGAGTAGGGTAAGAGAAATTCCCTCCCCAGTGTGAGAGAATGGTTTGGAATAGGAAAGAAAGCAAAAGAAAAAGTAAATAAAATTGTAAGCTTGGGGCCTGGAGTAAGGTAAGAAAACTTCCTTCCCCAGGGCGGGAGAGTGATTCTAAAAAAAACCAAACAAAAAAATTCCAGACTCAAGACCTGGAGCAGGGTAAGAAAAATTCCCTCCCCGGGACGAAAGAAATATTTTAAGAGCAAAGAAAAAGAAAAGAAAAATAAGCAAAGAAATCTTGAGCTCAGGGCCTGGAGTAAGGTAAGAAAACTTCCTTCCCCAGGGCGAGAGAGCAGCCCCTATGCAATCAATCGAAACAAAGACAGAAAAATAAAAAATAATACAACTCAGAACCTGGAGCAGAGTAAGAAAACTTCTCTCCCCAGGACACAAGATTGATCCAGCAACCAACGCCAGCTGTGCTCTTGTACCTTTGATAGCCTCCCTGGTAACAATGCCAAAATGTTGGTGTCCAAGTGTGAATAAAACTATTCAACCCTTTCCCACATTAATTATCAATTCGGGATCTACTGGTTATTTCAAGGCTAATGCACAAAATATATGCAGGTAACAATTGTATAGCCCAGAATTGACCGAGAATTCATCAACAAATGATAAGAAATTGTAACAGAAAATGGAAATGACAACAATAACTAATCTATAACAACAAATAGGAATGAAAACAATAATTAATCTGTAACAACAATTTGATTCACAACATTTACATCAAACCATCACAGCGAGGGAAAGAAATACATACATGGAAAAGAAACTAAGTACACAATATCTCAGCAGCACCTGATCAGGAAAGTGGGCCCAACTCCCTGATCAGGGTTGTGATGAACTCACGAACTCAAAGAAATATCAAAAAGCTATAATTTCCTTAATGTAAAAATCTATGTTACACAACTCAACTCTCTCATCTCCAACCCCCTGTTTCAAACTCTCTATCCTTTCTTATACAAAAACAGTTCCTGATACCAAGGTAACTATTGCCTGCAATTTACATAGAGGCTATAATAAGCCCAAAACTGAATACAAAAGATAGAAAGAGTAATTCTAGATCAATTCTTCCATTACAGCTGCAGTTCAATAATAGCCCTGCCAGCTTGATGTTTAAACTTAGCCATTTGACTTGGAAATTTGCACATGAGATGAAGTTTAGCAAGCGCTTTGGTCATAATCCCCTAGACTATGCCTCAATGATTCATTAATTCATAAAGACATGATTAGAGGTATACCTGCACGATTTAGGATATGAAATGACTTAGTTAGGAGTGCAAATGAGAAGGAAAATAGGATAAAAGGGAAAGTAAAAACATGCAATTTTATCTCCCAACGGAGTTTGTCTTTTCCAATGCTTCATTTCCCTATGAGCTAAGTATCGTGAGTTGTAAGCTCACATAGGGACTTGCATTTTCCCATTTGTCATATTTATCCTTAACCGACATTAGGAGGCCTCCATTACTATATAATGGAGGCTTTATATGTACATTAACATAAAAATGTGAGTAATAGAATACTCTTTCATGGTATCAGAGGAGGCGATTACTACCCTGTTGAATTTTTAGTTTTATTTTTTAATGGGTTTCATTAAAAAAAAATTCCAGATTTATAAACCTATTTGAATAATGTCCAATCTCTTTGAATGGCTTTGATTGGAGTGTTTGGACCTGAAAGGAATTTGATATGCCCACTTTGGCATAAAAATTTTAGGTAAGTTTTTTCGTCATGCTAAAGGAGGTCTTCTAATGGATTTGTTTGTGCATTCTGGCCTGAGAAGGTCATGTTTATTGAAGGATCCTTTGATGTTTCTGTTTTGGTAATGAGACTGAGATAATGAGATATGATTGTTTTGAACTTATAAAAGGAGATTTGTACACTGATGGGAAGACTTGCACTTGAGGGGATTTTTGTAGGCTCTGATGGATGTTGTTTGTCATATTTTTGGTGTTGCATCTTCACAAGCCAAGTTTCCATATACAAAACACTACGGTCAGTAAGTTGAATGTGAGTGATGGATTACTCAATTCCAGCGTGTAGTTCAACCGGTTAGATCTATTGTAGATTGTGGAAATCCCCCCTGTTACCTTCGATTTGGTGGTCATTTTCTAGTAGAGAGGCATTAGTGACAACTACTCAGTTTTTTGAGTTGATGCTCAATCCCTTCAATGAATTACACTTATTATCTTAGCATGCAGATTTGTTGAGCTTCAGGTATCAGATCTCAAGGTGTCTACCATAATTTTGAACATAGCGATGAAATTGTAGTGAATCCCATGCGAACTACTACCACAAGGGCTTCACTCAATGGACCTCTGACATATCATGTGCGTTTGTGGCATACTAAACAATACCCCTAATTTGACTACATATTGGAAAATGCCTCTAAAATTCACATTATTTAACCCCTTACCAATACAAACCCAATGCACCTTCCCAATTTAAAAAACCCCTACTTTCACTAGATATTGTAGGTATCCATTTTTTCATTAACTTTTCTTATACCCCTTTATATTTTTTCATTAACTTTGGTCTCCATTTATTATACCTGCCAATATAAAATCCCTTTACCCCTTATATATCCCTCAATACATCATGTCATTTTTTCCTCAATATATATCCCCCAATACATTATGTCATTTTTTCCTCAATATATATCTCTCAATATGAACCCATGTGGTATGGTATTGCTCCCCCAGTGAAGCCCATAATTGCTACATGATCCCCTGCATGTCCATCCTACGTCCCACATAACCATGATCTCTCTGGTGACACGTGATTTCACCAGTTCGTTAGTCTCTTTCATTTTATTTTGTCTTCTGTGACATCAATTTTTGCTTTAGCTGATCCTATTCACGGGCATGTGGAGCCATTGGTTGCAAAGGAACGTCGGTTGGGATGGATGTTGGATTGAAAGCTTGATTCCTGAGAAGGAGCGAAAATTGATTTTAGATCGTTATCAGATCTTTCACAATGCAATTATCGTCGACGATGGTGCCAGTGAGATATAGGACTCACCCCTTCTCTTGGTTGGATGCCCGAGATCGATTGGATTGAAGATATATACTTTCGCACGCGATGATTGGGATTTTTTATTTCGAGCATTTTTCTTGGGATAGAACTTTTGTATCATTACCTATATTTATATCGAATGCAAAATAATTTCGAATGCAAAATAATTTCTCATTCTTTAATCCTGCAAACGACTAAAAATTGCAATTTTGATCTGGACTTCAAGCTAACTGCTGGCATTATTGGTGAACTGGGAACCATACTGTGTGGTCACTCAGTGTCTAGATGTCGTGCCATAGATCGCCTAACTATATAACCAGGGGTATTTTCTTTGTTTAATGGGACACCGTGCATGGGTATCATAGGCTTATTTGAGAAACCTGGTTGATGATATCAGATTTTGCAAAAGGAAAATTCAAATCTTTGACGCAGTTAGGTATTATTGGTTTTGCACTTCTACAAGAATTCTCTTGGTTTTAATGCTTTTCTGACATATATTGTGCATAGCCTCTTCTCCAACATCTATTGGACCGTTGCAGTTGGTGTTCTTGATAAAGATTTGAATCAACACGCTAATTTGGGGGGCTCAATTCATGTTGGTATCAATTCACGTGGTCCCTGTGGAAGCCTTCTTTTTTTAAGTTAAAAGTGATGGTTGGAAGTTTTTGGGAGCTCATTTTTTATTCCAAGGATTTTTTAAAAGATATCGAGAGCATTTGTAAATTATGCTCATTGAAGAATGGCCATATGTCAATTTGTTGATGTATTTGATGCTTTGATGGTGGGAAGTTATGAAAAGCTGGTTGGCTAGTCATGCAAAACTAGGTGGATTAGTCACCTAATTGGAAGCATAAAGCAATTATTGTTGTCATCGTCAACATTTTTTGTTTTTGTGGCTAGTGGAAATAAATTTTCCAACTTGGTCTTTTCAATATGGGTAAAAGATTGCAGGAGCTTTGTCAGAAGAAGGCAATAGATGAACTTAGTTTAAGGTTCTTTAATTACATTTTGTGGTAAATCTATTGTAAGTAGAAAATGCAACTCTTAAGAATAGGTTACAAACTTCAATCGCTAAAAAAATCAACAAGATTGAACATTTGGAATCAACCATGGGAAAATATTTCCAGATGCTTGTAGATGAATTTCAAGAGAAGATTGATCTCCCCGATGAATTGTAGGAGGAAGTTGAGTCTTTTTCAAACTCAAATTTGAAGAAGCAACTAGAAGAGAAAAATAATCAACACATTGTGGAGATTGATTGTTTAAAAGAAACAATGATGGAGCAGGGAGCAGGTTCAACATAAATTTCCTTGCCTCATAGAGGCTCTGCGTGCAATGGATACCATTGCTTCTTAAGGGGAGAGGAATGATCCAGGTGGATATTGGTGGCCACCCACCTATTCCACCTAGACCTCCAGTCGGTTTCAATTGTTTCTTTGTTTATTTCAACATTTACTATTTTTAGCATTTTTCGGGTCCCGAAATTTTGGAGCAGTTTTGACCCCCTAAATAGTGTTTTTTTGAGGTCCACTGCAGACCCATAGCCAAAGGCAAGGGCATATGGCAAAACTTGTAGTAATCAGAGAGACCTTTCCAACAAGGTATCATACGCGCCAAACAGAGATAATATGACCAAGTTACGACCACGGGAAGTTGGCTGCCCAACTAACCCCAACAAGTCCCATAAACTCTTGGTGTTTCATGTCCTAGGGTTAGGGTTTTGGTTGTTTAGGCTTTTTTCATGTTTTCAATAATAAATAAGCCCTTGAGTCTCATTGTAACACTATTCCGAGGCATGTAGAGAGGCATGTGGGACTCTCTACATAGGTCATTTCTATTGTTTTGTTTAGGGAGTCTAAAACATAGGATAGAGTCTTGTTTCCATTGTTAAATAAGGTCAACAATCTTGTTTTTAACTACCATTAGTTCCATATTGGTTCATAGGTGTCAGTTACGAGGCATGTTTTAGACTCCCTAAACAAAACAATAGAAATGACCTATGTAGAGAGTCCCACAAAAACAAGGGATAACGTAAACACCTTTCATATTTTTAGGGTCCACCGAGTCTTTTACAGATCTTAGGGAGCTCCAGATGGTATTTAGAGGTCTAAAGGTTGAAGGAACCTTATGTTTCCTTAAGATCTTCACAATCTTACCAGTGGTCCCTTGGATAAATGGGAGATGCACCCCCGAAAATCGATCCTTGGGTTCCTTTTTAATCTTAGGACCTTTGTCAGCTTTGAGGAAAGCCTTAATACATTGGTGCCTATTGTACCCATTATTATAGAAAACATTAAGGAGATGAGATTTCTCATCATTAAGATGGTTTTCATCAAAAACTCGAAGCTATAGTCGCTAAAGTGTTGAGAACACCAAGCTTTTGAGCCAAGAAAAGATGAGATTTAGCATAAAGATATTGCTCTGTGTGAGTTTTCTTCCGAAAGACCTGATGAGAAAAAGAGCAATCATCCTTCCTCATAAAGAGCACATCGAGGAAAGACAGATTGCCATTACTTTCATATTCCAAAAATATGTTTATTTTCATTTCAATAAATATAGTACGTTTTATAAAATTATAAATAATTTATTTCTATTTTTAACTATAATTTTTATATAGAATTTTAAATTTTTATAAATAATATAATTAAAATTATTTTAATTTTTTAAATTAGAATGATAATCTCTGGAGAATTAGTAATGAGATAGTACTATTGCACCAAATACAACTATTTTATAAATGCCACAAATTAGTGAGTTACAACATGTCTCTGAAAACTTAACCTATTTCATAAAATGCCACAAATAAGTTAGTTACAACATGTCTCCGAAAACTTACACCAATAACAAATTATTGACCAAATCACTCTAGTAAAATATTTTGACCAATTATTTTAAATTTTTACATAATATTAAAAACATTTTCATAAAAAAATATAATATTATAATTATTTTAATTTATTAAATACAAAACCATCCATATATATATAACAAATTAGGTAAATTCTTAACCAATATATTTAATATTAGTTTACCACATTAGTTTACCAGGTCAAAAATAGATATTTAAAAATTTTAAAAAATAATTTTTTTGTTATTTTCAATATTAATTAATTTTATATTAATTAAAATTTTGTTCTATTTGATTAATTAATTAAGTTCATTAATAACCTTATTTTGAAAATACCACATTTCTTCGGTGGTTATTTTGCAACAGCATTCATTCATATCACGCCACTTTAAAACGAATCTTTGATTTAAAAATATTCATATAATTATGAATTATATAACGCTCAAATCTCAATAAATATTTATAATCAACACTCAAATCCCGAGGGCTGACTTCAACTCTTTGGAAGCCATGTGGACTCAACAATCATCATTGTTTTTTCTTTTATTTATTAAATTTCATGATGTGATTATTGTCGAAAATAATGTTCATAAATTTCTAATACTCTCCAGGAATGGTTGGGTAGTGAAATTAGTGGCTCGTTGAAATTAGTGGTTCGTTCTACAAAACGAAGTAGAAATTAAATACTCATGAATTTAGGGATATGTATCTTAGTGGAGAAAGTGGAGAAAGTGGTTATGTAACTCTTAGATTTTACCCTTTGGATCGCTTGAATAAATGTTTGATTGCATTATGAAATGCTTAGAATGGTTATGACGCAAAAATGTAATGAAATGATAGTTTCATTTCAATCTATCTGTGATCAATTAAAAGTGATAGAAATATTATGTGTGGAATACTTTTGAGATGAATTCATGGGATGTTATAAATTTTGCAATGAAAAGATTTCATGTAGGAACACTTACCAATTTTTGGCTAATTGAAAGTTCATATTATACATAGAGTGTTGGAATGGGATGTGAGATAGAAGCCACTATGATAGATAAAAATATTACTACCTACAAATGAGCCCAACATCACAACTAAAAAGTCTTATGTTTTTGAGACCAACTTCTGAATGAAGTAAATTTGGGCAATTAAAATTTCTGATTTGTTATTTTTGAGTATGTCTTATGGGAACTTAATGTTGTGATGCGGGTGAAATGATGAAGAAAAGACACTAAGAACAAGGCCACTATGGCAACTTTGTAGCGTTATGACACACTTTTATTACCTCATGGGAGGAAGTCATAAAGGGCACCTTGACAATAAGACTCCATGAGCAATGTAGTGTAATTTATGTTAAAGCATGCCATAAGGGAACTTGCCTATAAGACTCTAATAGTCTCTTTAATCCCATATAGGAAATCCTTGGGATAGGTAGATCACTCGAGGATGGGGTTTCTTGGGCTTGGAATGGTGAGTAACTAATGGGAGAAGAAATTTTTCACACGCTCATTGGGATGTGAGTATAAGAGGGCATGCTCAATGTAGACAATGAGTTGACTTGTTACCTATGGATCTAAAGGAGGAAAATAATAATCATATAGATAAGTATTGGTTTTAAACCTTACCTGCTAGAAATTCAACTTATTTTGGGAAAAAATCCAAGTATCCTATAGAAGGATTACCTGCCGAGCAAGAAAATGAATTATAACACATATGTGATGTTGATCTTTTGGTGTAGACCTACTAAATGGAAAATTCGTAGAAGTAAGTAGGTTGATACGCAAGAGTAGAGAGGCATTGTGTGCTTAAGACTAAGAGCAATGGCACAATGGTTTTCACATCTAAATCTTATGATTTCAGTGTGTAATACTGAATGTTGGTAATATATTTTATTGCAGGAAAATTTAGCCTTGTACAAGGAAACTAAATAATATCTAAAGGTAGGCAATACAAATGTAACATATACAATGATAAAAGGAGAACAATTGAAGAGAAAAGGATATTTGAGGTAGCTAAGGAAAGGAGGAATATCATTGTTGCAATGAAAGACAACACCTAGTATGGTTTTGTTATAGCCAAAGAAGGTCAAGATTGGTGAGAACATCATCCTTTAAGGAGGAGGGGATTGTGACACCCCCTTTTCATTTCCCCAAAATTTGTGATGTAATTAAATACTTGTAATTTTGGGTACCAACATTTATATCATGAACTAAACTTTTTTATGTGATGTATTGTTCTATTTTATTAATAAAAAAATCCAGAGTAGAAGGAAGCGAGCAACCAACAAAACATGATGCCTTGGGAAGGGGGAAAAGCTTGGTTAGGGAGAAAAAGATGCAAGGGAGGTGGGAGAAATCGTAGTCTTTCTTGAATAAATATTATTTTCCCTTGATGTGATGGTTGGTATTCCCAAGAATCTTCTAAAAAAAGATTGGGAAGATGAAGGGTCAAGGTGTGATTATAAAAATAAGAAGAAGAAACCATCAAGGGGTTCTTGGTTCTTATTTTCTCCTTATCTTTTCTCATGCTCTGTCACTCAGAAATTCAATTTGGCAAGAGAAATGGTGGCAGAACCTAGACAAGTTCGGGCCTTGTGACTAGTTAAGAGTTTTGTTTGACAACTTATGTGATAAACTCTGATTTTTCCTATGTGTGAAGGAGAGCGGCCTTCACTTTTTGTGTCAAATTTTGTTTAAAAACTAAGTGCTAAATAATTGAGTTTAATTTTCCCTCAAGGCATCAAAATTTGGTAAGGCAGTGGGAAATTGTGAGAAAAAGTGTAGCACATTTAAGCCTATGGTGGGGTGGAACATGGCTCACCCTACATTAGTTTCAGTGTTTTCTAGTTACAATAAATATATGTTTATTTTTTGTTATTGATATTTCTTGCATGAATGATTTGGTGATATGCAAGAATTATGATAGTAAAGTTTGGAGCAGTGGGTTTGAATTCACTCGCTGTGGAATTTAAATGAATTGGGATGCATGGACAATGCATGATAATTTTGGGTAATTGCATGTTCTCCATGTTAATTGTATGCCTTCCCTATTAATTGCATTTTTTCCCTATTAGTTGCATGCTACATTTTCTTTAATTTCCTCTACAAATAACAAGTTATTTCACGGAGTTTAATGGTGGAAGCCCAAAAGGTGATTTATGGGGTAAATAGGCCATCTACGAATTTTCACTATAACTCTTCTTTTGGTATGCTCTAGAGTCTAAAACTTGGATCATGGTGAGCGGAAAAGTTGCTGATCATCTAGCTCAATTTTCAGATCTTGGTCCGCTATATTTTTAGATATAGGATCTTAGGAAGTCAAGCTTCGTGAATGTTGCTTCAAACAGGTAATGTTGAAATTTTCACTATAAATTTTCTTTTGGGAGGTTCCAGACATTGAAACTTGGACCATAGTGAGGGGAAATCCCATTGATCATTTGATTCAACTTTTTTATAGTGATTCACCATATTTCCAAAGTTATGCTCTAAGAAAGTCACATTTCCTAAATGTTGCTGAAATTAGGTAAGTTTGGATTTTTTTCTATAAATTTTCTTTTGGGTGTTTTTAGAGGCTGAAACTTGGAACATATTTAGGGGAAATCTCGGGTAAAGTCTAGTAGAGATGTTAGATCTTGGTTCAATATATTTTTATAGATATGCCTTGAGGAATTTGGGTCTCCTGAATGCTCCTGAAATTATACTTCAAAATAGGTCAACTTGGCATTCTTTCCATAAATTTCTTTGTGAGAGGTTCTAGATTATGAAACTTGGAGGAGACAGAGAAAATATCTCAAGGTACATGTGGTATAAATTTTATATTTTGGTTCTCTATAATTTTGATATATACTCTATGGAAGATTAGGGTTTGAGAGAAGTAAAAAGTGCACACAAGTTGTTTGGAAATGCCCCAACAAAATATGGTTTTATGGATGGTGATTAGACAATGTGTGGGAACAGTTTGATAAAATTATTTAGAGAAAATGTGATTCCCCAAAAAACTAATGAAGGCTTAGAGGGTTGGTGTGTTACAAAGTAGTATCAAAGCTGATTGTTAAGCCGTGAAGAAGAATTTTTTTTTTGATACCATGTATCATTAATTGAGTATCAAGGTATCGGGTATGTTATAGTATGAACCTAACATGTCTATATGCACCTAATTCCTATTAGTGCATATGCATTTTTGTCTAATTAATCTCTTGCATTTCCATCATATTGATGTTCTTGTTTATTATCATATAACAATATTTTGAAAAAAAGGAAATGTAATTTTGAAAATAACAAGAGATAAGTTAAGAGATTCTACCCCCTAATTATGGATGCATCACTTGGCCATGCACTTCTACAATTTTTATTCTATTACGTTGTTTAGGTAAAATATAGTTAGCATCTTAATTGTATCCTTCACAACTTTGGCAATAAACATTACATTTAATCTCTTAATTCATTACATCTTCATTAGTCTTGTCTCAATATTTTGACAAAGATCTATCAAACATGCCACAAATCATGTGAATTTTTCTAACAATTAATATATATGTCCCTTTTGTTGAATATGGTAGTATTGGTCCCCATGCCATATAACCTCATTCTTGTATTCTTAACTCTGTTGCCTCTAATCCATGGTAGCTCAATACTAGATCCATCCCTTTTGAAATTTTGTATCTATAGTATATATCTAATACTTTAGGCCTCATGTAGATTCACAACTTTGATAATTTCTCTTGTTTCCTCATCTCTGACCCATCCAAGTCTAAGATTTACTCTGGTATGATATGTGAAGCTTCCTTGAAATTCACTACCATTTATATTCTTTTCTACAAAAAGATCATATGCCAACATCACTTTAGTATTTCTAACAATGAAATATCATTGGTCAATTCTATACCATCCATCCATCATATCAAACCACTAATCTAAATTTTTTGTCTCTATAATATATTTCTTAGCCCATGCAAGACTAATGTTTGAACCACAACTTTGATACCACCCTATAACATTACCCAGTCCCTTAATCCTTAATTAAAAATATGTGACACCAAATTATCCCTTTTCTTATTCAACTTAATAGTATTTTCTCATATAACCATCAATTTCTCCTCATCAAGAGATTTTTGGTTGTATAAGCTTCATGAAATATGAGTCTGGATCATTGAGAGATGGTTATTTGAATATTTGCACCCTTGTCACTATATCAACATCATTTTGCAATTTCTAGGGGGCAAATGGCATGACACCCCAAATCCACGTGTCACCCCAAGGGTGGTGCCATGTCAACATTAGAGTCGCCTAGCCTTGCTATGGTTTTTGTTGACCCAAAGTTTTAATAACTTAATTTATTTATTAACATGCCAAAATTATATTTCTTCTAAAACACAAAAAATTTCAATGGACCCAAGTATTGGATTATGAGAACATGACATTTATATGCCACCTCTGTTTTCAAGCAGGAACTTGCAGAACACTTTCCCACAGGAAAAAATGATCCCAAAAAAGAAAAAGAGGCAAACCTATAAGCCAAAGGGATGGCAAGGATCTGAACCTCTCTTTTCTGAAGAAGAAGTAGAAGATAACTTGGAGGAAAACCCAACAAAGGAACTTCAAGCACAACATGGTAACCAAGCAAACGAAGGGGGCACAGACCAATCAGGAACTGAGACCCATGTCCAAAAAGATACTAAATTGTTAGAGATCAAAGAAACTGAGCAAGAGAAAGAGGAAACACTCAACAAAAACGCCATGGTGGGTATAAAGAGAAATCATGTATCTGAGAGCTCTGACTCAAACAAAGAAGTCATTATGTAGGAAATTGGAAATGAATTTGCCATGGTAACAGTTGAACCCAACCAAGATATCTGGGAAAAGGTTTAGAAAAAGAAAAGAAAAAAGGGGAAAATAAGTGATTTTGATCACACTTCACCCCAACAAAATTTATGTATTTTTCTATTATTTTCTTTCTGACATGATTGCATGCTTAATGCCATCTATGAAATGTAATTTTGTTCCTTGTTTTTCAAGTTGAATAAAATTAAGATCTTTTACTTGCAAAAAATACCAAAATTAAAATTAACCATGTGCAAAAATAATTCACATGCACAATTCAAAAGTTCTCATAGTGTGAGAATTCCAAAACATTTCCCACAAGTATGTCACCTTCTATGAAATTCATCAAGTTACCCAATCCATAAACCTAAGCAGTTCCCACATTTGAGTTAAAACCTGTGTAGCTACTAGATAAAACTTTGAATTAAACACCTTATTGAAATTCATTAAGTTATCAAATTGAAAAGTCTTTGAGTCAATCATCAATGGTAGATAAATTCCAAAAAATATGTGGTTAGTGAATTCCAAAACATTTCCCATGTATGAGTAAAAACCTATGTGCAAATATTCACAAATTTCCAAGGTGGTGATGGTCTCATTAAACTTTGGTAAAATTTAATACTTTTTGAAACCCTTAAAGCCATTTGTCTTGCCAAAACATTTCCCTTTTCAAAGCAGTGATTGGTGATGGTCTCATTTACCATTGGAAAAATTTGGTACTTTTACATTTAAAACCTTAAAGTCATTTGCCTTACCAAAACATTTCCCACATGTAAGGAGAAATCCATGTGAAAATTTTCACAAATTTCATTTTGATGCTTTTACATTTTGAAACCCTCATTGACTATTGATGGTATATATATTGAGGTAATTATTCAAGTTTACGAAGAGTATCATCTCCATCAAACTCTAATTAATCACGGTTATTTTGTATACTCATATAAATAAATATGTTTACTAAAAGTTATTGCTCACCATGCATTATGCAATTCTTTGCAAACATCTAGGTAGGAGTAAAATGTAAATATGCAGATTCACCATAGGTTCAAATCTTATCCATGTAATTGTGGAAATGGAGGAGGCATTAAGTGATAGATTTCTACACCTTCATATCACCATACCAAATTTGTAGCAAGTGAATTTAGTTAAGGTACAAGATTATTTCTATCCTTAGTTAACACATTATAAGTTACACATTGTCCTTAGTTAACACATTATAAGTGAGATTGTTACTCTAGATCAAAAGGTTCCTAAAAGCCCCATTCAAATTAGACCCCAAAGGCCAAGCCTTGGCCCAAATATTTTTTAGGAGACAAGTTGCAAGGCCTTCAAGCTACAACAATATTTTGAGACCGAATTTGATTATATCAATATGCAACAACTCTACTTATACAACAATGAAGTTCTCAAAATCTTGCTTAACAATTAAAATAACTAAAGGTCCATATTTGACCGCACAAATTAAATTTTTAGGAATAATCATTCACTATTGAAAATTATAATCTCTTGTCTTCCAATGAATAATTAAAACACTTCATCTTCCTTATGAGTCCAATGATTCAATAACGACAATCTTCAACATGCCAACCCTCTTGAGCATTGATAACACCTCATAACCAAAGATATTTGATAGTTTAACATATGTACCACATTCTAAATTCCATACAAGAAAATGCATACATTTTTCATCTCTAATTTTACTAACAAAATTCTAAGAGAAAATGAATAATAATCATAGGGATTATAGGAAACACATATATGAAATTTCAAGATGGCAACTAATTTGGGAAATATTCTTTTCCACCCAACTATAAGCTCATTTACACATCAACTTTCTACAGTTTTCCAACCCCTAGTCGGGCCATAATACCATAAGGGAAAAAATGATAACTCACTAGTAATTTGTCTAGGTGAAAAGAATCTTTCGTTCACACATATGATAAATTCAAGGATCTCCTTTCCAAACTAAGCTTGGGTCTCCACAATCTATAATTTCCTCTTGTTTGGTTAGAAAAGAAAATCATGGAATATCTTAATTGCTCTATAGTCCCTCAATAATTCCCTCACGTCTTTCTTGTCATGCTCAATTGGCACACATCAAATCACAACCCATTGTACACAATTCAAGTTTAAAGTTCTTCTGCAAGTGTTTGACAAGTGAAATTCATTTTAAGGATCCCAAAGCACACTAGCATAACTCAAATCAATGATTGACACTTTTCTAGGCATATATTTGGGCATCCAAAATGCAATTTAATTACCTAGAATGCTTCAGTCATCATTCCACTTAAAATTCGAAACATTTCACTTGTGGTTCTCACTATTCATGCTTCCATGTGTCTCTTCCCTCTATGGGTGTATCTATCCATGTGTGAATGATTGATTCACATCCTTTCCCATTTGTGGGTCTCTCACCTTTATATATTTTTCCATTTTTGATGCATTTGGTTGTTGTACAATCCTACATTTACCTCAATCTTCGAGGAAAATAGTGGATCAATTTAAAAATCCAAGGATTGTACTCAACCCATTCCTTCCATTAAATTTTAAAGAAATGTTTGACCTACCACCCCAACTTCCATATTTATGAGGGTGACTATTCCAACTACTTGGTCATAAATAATCAATTGATTCTTGGGTAAGAAGGAAATGGTTTAGATTTAAATTCAAATTTCATGACAAGGCTTTGGAAATTCAATTCCCCACATTCCATCATCGTTTTCCGACTCGTGGTATGATAACTTGTATTAGTTCTCCTATCAAATATTCAATAATTTTAATCACTAGAGGAATATTTACATACACATAATTTTTTTAATCATTAAGTTTGCTTTGTCGCAACAATGACATTTAAATGTTGATACAAATGCTACAATACCCTAAACATAATTAATTGACATTTAACCTAGAGTTCATGTTAGGAATGTTACCAGGTACACATAGTATCTATTGATTTAATCAAAGAGCTCAGAAAGACATTTCCAACAAGATATTCTAAGCGTAAATTATAATCAATATGTGAAAGTTTCATATGAAATAGTGTAGGAAGAGTAAAAGGGTACCTATTAACTTATAGTACGTATAAATCCTTGCTCAGACCTCAAAGTGGGGCATGCAATTATTAACTATAAATTTCTCATATAGAAGATTTTAACTATGAGATCATAACTTAAATGGGCATCTAAATCGTAAAGTAAATGGAAAAAAGTTACATGTAGTGTTACAAGGGCAAATTAGAAAATAGGCCAAAATTCAATAGGCCATAACTTTCTTCCAAGAGGGGCATGAATGTAAGTGTGGAAATTACGATATAGAGTAAATTGGACATAGGGACATAGTAGAACCAATTGAGCTAATTTTGACTATGAAAAGTATATTAATGGAGGTACAAAGCTTTAAGGAAGATAATGAGAGAATAGTTAATACTCAAAAGGAGACAAATCACATCAACACTCATCTACTATAGAATTTGAATTAGTTACAAGGGAAAGTTAAAAAGGGACCAAGCTCAAAATATCATGCAAAAAGGGGAAGCTATAGAACAACTAGATATTAAGAAGTGTTAGCATGACTCAAAGACCACCATATCTCACCTAATAAATTATATAGAAGGTAAATTCATCTAATAAATCATAGAGTAGTCAATATATATATTTTGTCAAGCTTCAAAGAAGAAGGAATGAGTCTAAAAATTTATAGGGAGAACTCAGGAAACTCAAACCAATAGTTTTGGATGGAGAAAATAATGAAGGAGAAGAAGTGGAGGCATGGTTGCATGGTATTAGGAAGTGCTTTCAACTACATAACTATTCTTCCAACCTAGAAGCAAGGATTACTATTTACCACTTGCAAGGAATGGTTTATATGTGGTGGGATTGACAATTCAAACATCTGAATGTGTATAAGATCACACGGAAACAATTCAAAAAGTACATCCAAAATAAGTATATGTTTGAGCAGTGTTATGACAAAAATATGCAAGAGTTCATTGAACTTAAGTTGTGGAATGTGAAAATGGATGAATACGTGAGGAAGTTTTTGGAATTACTAAGATATGTCACTTTCATGAAGGATGAAAAGGTCAAGATTCATAGATTTTTAAATGGGCTATCTATATTCTACAAGGAAATGATACAATTTAATGGACCATAGACCTTGGAGGAGAATATAAGGAAAGCTAAGTACTTATATGAATAGACCAAAATAAGAGCAACATTCTAGGAAGGAAAAGAAGAGGGGAAAGTGGAGAAAAGGAAAAAAGAGTTCAAACCAACATCTTCTTTTAGGAGTGGTCCAAATTTGCTTCAACTAATCCAAGTACATCACGGTGAATACATGATGGAAAAATCTTTAGGGAAAAGGCCAAGACCACCAATCAAATGTTGGACTTATAGAGGAGAGAATTTGTTTAAGGATTTCCCTCATAAAGAGGACAAAACGAAGACTTCCAACAACCTTTATAAAGCCACTATAGTTGAATAAAAGGAAAGAAACATTCCAAGGATATATGTAGCCTTAAGAGATCAACAAGTTGAGTGCCAATCATACATGATTGAAGTGGAAGGTAATATTTCAAATCCTCTTGTTGTAATTATAGTTGATTTAGAGGAAATTCATAGCTATATTGATCATAATATAGCGGATAAATTTCATTTAGAAAAGACTAAGCTTAAGAGATAATGGTTGGTTTAGCTAGCCACAAGAACCAAAAGAAATATTAGTGAAATTGTCAAGGGTTTTCCCATAAATATGAATGGTGGAAACTATTGCTAATTTAAATATCATTCCTTTGGGTTCTTATGACATCCTCATTGCGATGGATTGGTTGGACAAGCATCATGCCATATTATATTGTCATAACAAGATATGTACATTTCTTGATGAAAAGGTAAAGAAAACTTAGTGAAGAGAATTCCAAAATCCATATCTAATAGAGAAATTTCAATCTTACAACTCAAAATATGCTTTAGAAAAGGGTTTTTATTATTTGCGGCCCATGCAGAGGAGACAACCGAGAGTGAGAGTCAAAATATTTAAGATTTTCCAATTAGTATAAGAATTCAAGGATGTGTTTAGAGAGTTTCCAGATTTATCACCTAAAAGAGTCATATATTTTTCTATTAATCTAATTTCTGGAGCATCCCTAATATATAAAACACCTTACAATATGAGAACACTAGAGTTAAAGGAGATACAAATGTAGCCAGAGGAACCATTAAAGAAGAGGTACATACACCCAAGTGTGCCATCTTAAGGAGCCTCAATGCTCTTTGTTAATAAGAAAGATGGCACATTGATGTTGTGCATAGATTTTAGGTAGTTGAATAAGGTAGCAATGAAGAACAAATATCCTTTGCCCATAATAGATGACTTATTTGATCTTTCGCAAGGAGCTAAGGTATTTCCCAACATTGACCTAAGATCGAGTTACCACCATGCAAGAATTAGGGAAGAGGACATAAGTAAGACAACATCTAGGAAAAGGTAAGGGAAATATGAATTTGTAGTATTTCCATTTGGATTAACAAATGAACTAGTTGTTTTTATGTGACTAATGAATGGAAATTTTAGATATTACTTTGCTAATTTTATCATTGTAATTGTAGATGTCATATTGATTTATTCCAAATCAAAGAAGAAGCCTGAGTACCAATATGCTCAAGGTGCTAAGAGAGCACCAATTATGTTCCAAGTAAAGTAAATGTTCTTTTTACCATAACAAGATCCACTACTTGGGATACCATCTTAGAATAAAGCATAATTCTGAATCCAGAGTAGATACAAGAAATTAGAAGTTGGATAGCATCAATAAATGTGATTGAAGTTAGATCATTCATGTGCCTTTCTAGCTACTATAGAATATTTATTCAAGGCTTCTAAAACATTTTCATCCTGTCACTTCATTACAAAATAAAGGGATCAAATTTGAATGGATAGCAAGGTGTGAGGAAAGTTTCCAATGCATAAAGAATTTATTGAAAAATGCACCTATTTTGAAAATTGTTCCCAAAAATGAAGAATTTATTGTGGAAGGAAGGGCTTGGTGCAAAGTTTGTGTAAAATGGTCATATAGTATGCTATGAATCTAGGAAATTGAATATGCATGTGGAGAATTATGCCACTCTTGACTTGGAGTTGATAGCCATAGTACACGATTTAAAAATGTGGAGACGTTATCTAATGAGAAAAAGGTTAGAGTTGAGGATAGACCGTAGTGGTTTGAAATATCTATTTGAACAACCAATCTTGAATGCAAGGTAGGTAAGATGGTTGGAGTTCCTTAATATGATTTCAAGATAAAGAAAATTAGAAGAAAATAAAATAAAGTGGTTGATGTGCTCAACAAAAGGATACATGATATGCATGCTACAACCATAAGCATGTAAAGCTCAAAATTAAAAATTATAATTTTAGAAGCCAAAATAATTAGATTAATTGTATTTACAAAAAAAAAAAAGGCACAACAAAAATCAACGCTACGGACAAAAAATAAAAATTACGAACTAGAAAATGATGGAATTCTCATGTAAAGGGGAAAAAATTATGTGCCAAATTCACAAGAGATGGAAATTTTAATTTTTAAAGAAATGTGTAATGCTAATTATGTTGGACATCTAGGTTATCAAAATACTCTTGTAGCCATATGGAGCCAATAGTTTTGGCTGGGATTAAAGAAGGATATGGTTGGTTATATACCTAAATGCCAAAAGTTGAAGGTTGAGCATGGATGACCAACTATTTTTTCACAATTGTTACCCAGCCTAGAGTGGAAATGGGAGGTAGTTACAATTGATTTCATCATTAAATTGTTGAGAATTGTGAAGCAACATTATTCAGTCATGGTGGTAGTATACAAGATAATTAAATAAACTCATTTTATTCCAATTAAGATGAATCATAAAGCAATAGACATAGAAAAAGTTTATATAAAGTGGCCATATTACGTGGAGTGTTCAAGGCTATTTATCATATAGAGATTCTAAATTTGTGTCAAATTTTTGGAAAGGATTATTCAGTGAGATGGGCACAAATTTTAGTACATTGTGTCATCCACAAAAAAGTGGTTACATAGAGAGGGTGAATCATATTATTGAAGATAAGCTTAGAATATATGTAATGGATTGACCACCTAAGTGGGAAAAATATTTACACTTAGATGAATTTTCCTACAATAATGGGTATCAAGCATCTTTAAAAATGAGTAAATTTGAAGCATTTCATTGTAGAATATGTAATACACCAATTTGTTGGGATCATTTAGTGGATAAAGTGTTTCTTAGGTTATTAATGCTCAAGGAAGTAGAGGATCAAGTAAAATAATTAAAAAGAGTTTGAAGGCATCCCAATACAAGCAAAAGAGTTACATAGACAAGGGAGGAGTGCCCAAATAATTTCTAGTGGGTGACCATGTATTCCTGAAACTAAGGCCAAAGAGGAGCTCACTTAGATTAGGAAGTTGCAAAAAGTTATTAGTTAGATTTTTGGGCCATTTGAGATACTCAACAAAATAGGGCCAACTGCATATGAAAATTTAGGTTCTGCATGCATGCTTGTGCATAATGCATTTCATGTTTCATTATTAAAAAAGTATGTGCATGACTCTAACCATATTATTGATTGGAATATGATTTAGGATAAGCCCAAAGGAAACTTTTAGGTAGAGCCTATGTGCATCTTGGACGAAAAATTAAAAGAGCGATCCAGACTTATGCAAGAATGCAAAAAAATACAAAAATACCCATATACACAGAGATGCAGGAGAAATAAAACTTCATTTTATTAATACCAAAGAACTGAAATATGCTTACATACAAAAATAAAAATGAACTAGCTCGGACGATGGTAGCTTATCTCTAAGAAGAGATGTGGCGGCTACATGCCTCTGAACTCTATTACAATGAGGCTAAATAACCTATTTATTATTGAACAATAAGGGAAAACCATAAACAACCAAAACTCTAACCCTAGGAGATGGAACACCAAGAGTTTGTGGACCTCGTTGGGGTTAGTTGGGTAGCCAACTTCTCGGGGTCATAACTTGGTCATATTATCTCTATTTGGCGCATATGATACCTTGATGGAAATATCTCTCTGAGTACTATAGGATTTGCAGAAGTCCCCTACATATGGATATAGGCCTTTTGTGGACCTTAAAAAAATGCCCTTTAGGGGGTCAAAACTACTCTATAAGTTCAGAACCCGAAAAACTGCTAAAAATAGTAAATGCTGCAATAAACAAGGAAACAAATGAAACTGACTAGAGGTCTAGGTGGAATAGGTGGGTGGCCAACAATATCCACCTGGATTAGTCCTCCCTCCTTAGGAACAAATGGTCCCCATTGTGCAGAGCCTCCATGAGGTGAGGAAATTTATGTTGAACCTCGTCCCTCGTGAACCACTTTCCCTCGTGAAGGAGTCGATTTGCTTTGACAACTTGATATAGATGGATCCTGTATTGGTGAGTGTTATTGATTTTCATGTCCATGATCTGATCAGTTGTATCTTTTTCCATGCAGTTCGAGTTTATCTTTGTTGGTGTGATTTATTCTGCAATGGCGGATGTGTCCAACATTATTGGAAAGTATGGCTGAAGGTAGTCTACATTGAACAATGGGTGCAGACCAAGGAATAGTGGAATGATGAGCTCGAAGGCATTGTCCTCTACAACCTTGGTGATGACGTATGGCCCATATTAGAGTGGGAGAAGCTTGTGGTGGGGTCTAGTAGGCGCTCCTTATGAAAATGTAGAAAAAATTTGTCGCCCACCTAGAACTTGTGCGACACTCGATGTGGATCATGGCACTGCTTCTACTTAGAATTGGTCTATTTAATATATCATGGAACTGCTGGAGGATGTGTTGAATATGATCAATGAAGTGGTTAGTCCTGTTGGCTTTGGACTCGATGTGAGACGAATCTGCCTAAGTAACTACAAATGGTATGGCCACATCAATGGGATATAGTGGCTAAAATCCAAACCCTACATGAAAGGGGTTGGGACCCGTTGAGCTATGGATAGATCTGTTGTAGTTGTGATGGACATAGGGGAGGCTTTCATCCTGTGTGTTTGGATGCTACAAGTTGCACATGCGCAAAATGTGTACGATCATCCTGTTGATGACCTTTGTTGAAGATCGAGATGTCATCTAAATACACCACCATGAATTCATTGGTGAAGGGTTGCAAGATGTCGTAGATCAATATCATGAAGGTTGTAGGGGCATTCTTCAACCCGAAGGCATGACCAACCATCTGAAAAGGCCATCCTTGGATTTGAAGGTAGTCTTCCACACATTGGAGGGTTCGATAGGCACCTCGTGATAACGAGACTTCAAGTCAATCTTGCTGAAATATTTGGCCCCCTTGAGCTGGTTCAAAAGGTCATCAATCTATGTGATTGGGTACCTATTCCCAACAATGATCTTGTTCAACACTCGATAGTCAATACAAAGTCTCCAAGTCTCGTCAGTCTTTGTACCAATACAGTTGGGCTCCCACAGGGTGATGAGATTGGCCTGATGTGCTATTTCTGAAACAACTCATAAATCTACCTCTTGTGTTGGGTTGTGTTATATTCTTTCCACGTAATTAATAGGGGGTTTGAAGGGCACCCATAACCCCACTTTATGGGGTCTGGGGCAGCACCCAGGAAAATTTTGGTTTTGGACCATATGTTAGGTTGGGCGGACCCACCTATGGTTTTGTGCATGATTTTCGCACATGTTTTTTGGACGCGATGGTTTTCGGTCCATGGTATTGGATGCTTCGGCATGTATAACTATGTATTGTAACATTGAAAGGAACATAATGAAAAATCAAGCTGGTAGTCCCGGTTTTGGGATCCAGGGAAAAATCTCTGTGCATATGTGTTTTATGGGTTATGCTCTCGCATTGTTTATTTTCTTTTTTTAAGAATTCGTATGCAGGTAATTTCTGTACAGGGTTAAAACCTACATTTGGTATTAGATCTGTTTTGGCTTCAAGGGGACGCCTTTGTTGCTAAGGGGTTTCGCTCGAGCCTGTGGTAGACCCTGTTCAGTGGGAGATCTGCGAGATCGATTCTGGTGGTGAAAGAAGATGGCGAGCAGTGGAAAGATAGAGATTGAGAAGTTCAATGGTCAGAATTTTGAGTTGTGGAAACTCAAGATGGAGGATCTGTTGGTGGATAAAGATCAGTGGATCACGGTAGATCCGGGTACTAAACCATCGGGAGTGACCGATGAAGAATGGAAGAAGTTGGATCGAAAGGCAAAGAGCACAATACGATTGTGTGTCTCGGATTCAATATTGCTGAAAGTATCAGGGGAAGCTACGGCAAAGGCTTTGTGGGTCAAGTTAGGGACTTTGTACCAATCTAAGTCTCTGGTGAATAAACTGTTCCTGCGAAAAAATTTGTATAACCTGAGGATGAAAGATGGAGACTTGGTGACAGAGCATCTGAATGCGTTTAATACTGTGGTAAGTCAGTTATTATCTGTTGATATTAAAATTTCAGATGAAGATAAGTGCATCAGTCTATTGTGTTCTCTACCAGATTCGTGGGATAGTCTGGTTATTGCAATAGGTAGCAATGCAACTGCTTTGCAGTTTGATGAAATAGTCTCAGCCTTGCTGACGGAGGAGATGAGACGGAAAAATATGGACAACCAGAATGGTGATGCCTTGTCTGTACGAGGACGGTCCCAGAACAGAAACAAAAATAAGTCATCGAGTGGGAGATCTAAATCTAGAGGGAGATCTAAATCTCCAGGAAAACCTACAAAGGTGGTGTGTTGGAAATGCGGAAAGGAAGGGCACTTCAGAAGGGATTGTAAATCTAAAGCTCCTGATAAAGGAAAGGGATCTGATGATGCTCCTTCTGCAGAGGCGAAAACCACCTCAAATGAAGGTGGGGATGTGTACTTGGCTTCTTCAAGTACACATGTAGATCATGAGGCATGGTTGATTGACTCAGGTGCATCCTTTCACTTCACTCCCCATAGAGAGTGGTTCTGCGAGTATGAGAAATACGATGGTGGTGATGTCTTCTTAGGAGATGATAGGAAGGCTAGAATCATTGGTCGGGGAAAAGTAAAGTTGAAGTTGCAAGGTGGAAGGGTTAGAACACTTCCGGGTGTTCTACATATTCCTGCATTGGCTAGAAATCTGATTTCTGTAAGCAAGTTGGATGATGCAGGTGTAAAGACGGTGTTCGAGAAAGATACCTGCAAGATGGTTCGAGGAGCACTGTTATTAATGCGGGGAGTTCGGATTGGAACTCTGTACAAGCTGTAAGGTAGCACTGTTGTTGATGGGTGCAATAGTTCTATGGTTCCTGAAAATGGAGTAGAGAATCTAGTGGTCTCTGGAGAGAAGACCATGTTGTGGCATCAAAGGCTTGGACATATTGGAGAGAAGGGCCTTCGAATACTTCATGGTAAAGGTATGGTAGAAGGTATGAATAATAGCTCTGTGGATTTTGATTTTTGTGAAAATTGTGTATATCGGAAGCAGAATCGGGTGAGTTTCCCCTCTGGTGGTAAGAGGACGAAACAGATATTAGAGCTTGTGCACAGTGATGTGTTTGGACCTGTGAAGGTTCCATCACTGGGTAAGTCTGTGTACTATGTATCATTCATAGATGACTTCTCAAGGAATACATGGATATATTTTCTTAAGAAGAAATCTGAAGTCTTTGACAGGTTTAAAGAATTTAAGGCTCTGGTGGAAAATCAGACAGAGAAGAAGATAAAGGTGCTGAGGAAAGATAATGGTGGAGAATTTTGCAGCAATAAATTTGAATAATTTTGTAAGAAGTGTGGTATAGCACGGCAGAAGAATACTCCATATACACCTCAGCAAAATGGAGTCGCAGAAAGAATGAACAAGAAGTTGATGGAAAGGGCAAGAAGCATGCTCAGTGGTGCCGGGTTAGGACATGAATTCTGGGCAGAGGCGGTGGATACTGCATGTTACCTGATCAACAGATCACCTTCATCAGCGTTGGAGGATAAGACTCCACAAGAAGTATGGACTGGTAAGAAACACTCTCTTTCACATCTAAGGGTATTTGGATGTGATGCATATGTACATGTTCCAAAGGAGAAACGAACCAAGTTGGATAGTAAATCTGAAAAGTGCATCTTTATTGGGTATAAGGATGGTTTAAAGGGTTATAAGCTTTGGAACCCAGTCACACGGAAGGTTGTGTACAGCCGAGATGTGTTGTTCAGAGAGATAAAAGATGTTATTCAACATGAAGTCCAACCAAAGGAACCTGAGAAGATAGAGTTTGAGCCAAAGGAGGAAGAATCAAACTCTACAGCAGAGGAGGAATCAGAAGATGAAGAGCCACAAACTCCGGCCGTGAGAAGATCAGTTCAAGAAAGAAGGCAGCCAGAAAGGTATAGTCCATTTGCTTTTAGTTCAAATTTTGCTTTGTTTGTTATTGATAATGATCCCAGAACTGTGAAGGAAGCAGTGGATTCAGAGGATGGAAAACTCTGGAAAGAGGCCATGGTCGATGAAATGGCATCTTTGCACAAAAATGAGGCTTGGGATCTAGTGGAGTTGCTGGCTAGAAGGAAACCCATTGGCAGCAAACGGGTGTTCAAGAAGAAGACAAATGCAGAAGGAAAGGTGGAGAAATACAAAGCTCGGTTGGTAGCAAAAGGTTATTCCCAGGTGCCGGGAATTGATTTTGGTGATATTTTTTCTCCTGTTGCCAAGGTAACTTCTATTAAATTACTTTTATCTGTTGTCGCTGCTTTTGATTTTGAGGTAGAACAGATGGATGTGAAGACAACATTTCTTCACGGGGATTTGGAAGAGGAAATCTACATGAAGCAACCTGAAGGCTTTGCGGTGAAGGGTAAGAAAGAACTGGTATGCAAGTTAAAGAAGTCTCTGTATGGGTTAAAACAATCACCAAGGATGTGGTATCAGAAATTTGATACATTTATACGGGGACTTGGCTTCACCAGGAGCAAAGCAGATCATTGTGTGTATTTTAAATTAATTGGTGACCGTATTATTTATCTGGTCTTGTATGTGGATGATATGTTGCTGGTTGGAAATGACAAAGAAATTATCCAGGATTTGAAGACCCAATTGTCCTCCAAATTCGACATGAAAGATCTTGGTGCTGCAAACTATATTTTGGGCATGGAAATTAAAAGAGATCGGTCAAAGAGGAAGCTCTGGTTAAACCAGAGGAAGTATGTCGAGGCAATACTTTAGAGGTTTAATATGCAGGATAGTAAACCGGTGAAGGTTCCTATTCCTGTAGGTGTGAGGTTATCTGCTGAACAGTGTCCCAAGACACAAGAAGAGGAAGAGGACATGTCCCATGTTCCATATGCAAGTGCAGTGGGTAGCCCGATGTATGCAATGGTCTGTACTAGACCAGACATTGCACATGCAGTGGGAGTATTGAGCAGGTTTATGTCAAAACCTGGGAAGGAGCACTGGACAACAGTGAAGCGGGTTTTCAGGTATTTGCGTGGCACTAGTGATTATGGTTTGTGCTACCAAGGAAGACCAGGATTGGATAGAGTGTTGGATATTCATGGCTTTGTTGATGCAGACTGGGCTGGAGATCTGGATCAGAGAATATCTACAAGTGGGTACGTGTTTAACCTATTTGGAGGTGCAGTCAGTTGGATGAGTAAGAAACAATCTGTAGTGGCACTATCAACTACAGAGGCAGAATACATGGCAGCCACTCATGCAAGCAAGGAAGCAGTTTGGTTGCAGAGATTGTGTTCAAGTATGGGGTTAGTACAGGGAGCTATAAGAATAGACTATGACAACCAAAGTGTAATTTTCTTGGCAAAGAACCCTGCTTATCATTCAAAGACAAAGCACATTGATGTTCAGTATCACTTTATGAGGGATATGATAGAAGACAGAAAGGTGTTGCTGGTAAAGGTGGACACTTTGAAGAATATTGCAGATGCATTGACAAAATCTGTGAGCTCTGAGAAGTTCTCTTGCTGTAGAGAAGCAATGGGAATCTCAGGGCTGGAAATAAAAATTTGACTAAGCTCTCCTGTGGCCCCCTGTGGAAAGAAAACAACAAGTGGGAGATTGTTGGGTTGCATTATATTCTTTCCACGTAGTTAATAGGGGGTTTGAAGGGCACCTGTAACCCCACTTTATGGGGTCCAGGGCAGCGCCCCAAAAAATTTTGGTTTTGGACCATATGTTAGGTTGGGCAGACCCACCTATGGTTTTGTGCATGATTTTCGCACATGTTTTTTGGACGCAATGGTTTTCGGTCCATGGTATTGGACGCGATGGTTTTCGGTCCATGGTATTTGATGCTTCGTTATGTATAAATATGTATTGTAACATTGAAAGGAACATAATGAAAAATCAAGCTGGTAGTCCCAGTTTTGGGATCCAGGGAAAAATCTTTGTGCATATGTGTTTTATGGGTTATGCTCTCGCATTGTTTATTTTCTTTGTTTAAGAATTCGTGTGCAGGTAATTTCTATACAGGGTTAAAACCTACACCTTGATCTCATCGTTCTCTAAAACAAAGCATCGATAGATCGGTCGATTGGGTAGCGACGTGTTCGGAGCCAGATCGATGGAGTGCTTGACCTGATAGTGTAGAGGTACCCCTGTAGGTGAGGAAAAAATGTCCCTGTACTCCTCCATGACCTTGTCCATCTGTTGTTGTTGTGTGGAGGAGCCCTATCTAGAAGTCATGGCCATAACCTTCTTCTTTCCTTGAGGGAGAATCATAAGGAAAACAAATTTCCTAGTTTTGGAAATGATCTTACTGCATTGATTTGTAGTGATCAAAGAGATGGTGGTAGGTGAGGCTACCTCCACTACCTTGTACAACTTATTGCCCAAATCAATAATCACAGAGTGAGGTCTAGACTCATATACATCATGCCGCTTCCACAAGTATGTTGTCCTAATAATACATCATAAACTTCATGAGGAGAAAAATCACACAATACTTCATTCGTGAAGGGCTTGATGCTGTAAAGAAGGCAACGCTACTAGTTGACGCAGAGATCTCGTCCTTGGTGAAGCCCCCCAATTGTTTACAACTATGGATGTGTTGTAGTCGATGGGGCTAGCTGCTACATGACCTCTGTTGAAATGAGGTTCTTTTGATTCCCACTATCGACAATGAACTGCAGCGGAGAACCATTCACCCACATCTGTGAGTGGAAGAGGCGTTCCCCCTCCTCTAGACCTTCAGGCTCATTCTTTTGGATCTTAGTGGTGGTCACAGTGGCACTGGGCTCCACATCAATGATTTTCTTCCCTTTTTCATTCCCCTTGTCGGGTTCTGACTCAGAGTTGGAACATGTGTTTGATTCGGAAGCCTTCAGCTCAGACAACAGTGACTGCTTGGCCCAACACTCACTTGTGTTGTGAGTGGAACTCTTATAGAACTCACACCATTTTCCCATGTCCTTATTTGTCTTTGTTGTGTTCTTCTTTGCTTGCGGCTTTAGCGGGTTGTCCTGGGTCACCCTACCTTGGCTTTTTCCTTTGCTCTGTGGTTTAGGGGCGCCTGTTCCTTGCTTCGGATTCACAGATCCAAAGTCTTCCTTCTTCTATTTAAAATTCTGTTCAATCTTGACAGTGTATCGGTATGCCATGCCAAGCAAGGATATGTCTAGAAACTCCATGTTTTCCTAGATGTACTTATGTAGACAGTTGTGGTACATGAGTACCAAATTCCACTTAGAATCCTTAATACCTATCTTCGTGTGAAGGGTATGGAAAACATTGGTGAAATCTAACACATCTTGGTCCCTTCCCTGTCATAGTGTGGTCCACTTTATGTATTTATCTTCATAGCTCCTGACAGGGTAATATTGTTCCTTGATGATATCTAAAAAGTAAGTCCAAGTGGGTGCGACTAAAAATAATGAGGATTCCCTCTCTTCCTTTTGCTCACAGTAGGTTTCCCACCAGTCCTTGACGCGTGGGGCAACTTTGAGAAGTGAAAAAGTAATATTTTCCCTATTGGAAAAATCATGAACTGAAAAAATATCCTTCCAACAAATTGAACCATTTATCTACGACGTATTCATTTATCTGGCCCTCAAATATGCAAATATCAAAGTTAACTTGTACCTTAAAATGAGTGGCGCCTCTAGAGTGGCTATTGGATGAAGATGTGTCGCCTGTGGGTAGCACAAAGGATTTGGGCAAAGTCATCCATCATCACGTTCCTTTTCGCTCAAGGGCTTCCTTGAGCAATATTTTGAAAGAATCTCATTCCCCCTTGTCTTTATTTTCTTCCGCTATCGGAGGTTTTCGGGGTTTGTGAGGCTGGTCTTGCAAAGGTTCGACTAGTTCAAACCCTAACTCCTTATTCCTTGACCTCGTTAGGGACATGCAGAGAAAAACAGAGAAAGAGCAGACCGCACTGACACCACTGATCTGGACTTATACCAGAACGCAACGAAATACAGAAATATCCATATACACAGAGATGCAACAAAAATAAAACTTCATTTCATTAATATCAAATAACTGAAATATGCTTACATACATAAATAAAAGAGAACTAGCTCGGGCGATGGTAGCTTATCTTTGAGAAGAGATGTGGCGGCTACATGCCTCTGAACTCTGTTGCAATGAGGCTCAAGAGCCTGTTTATTATTGAACAACAAGGGAAAACCCTAAAAAACCAAAACCCTAACCCCAAGAGATGGAACACCAAGAGTTTTTGGGCCTCGTTGGGGTTAGTTGGCTAGCCAACTTCCTGGGGTCGTAACTTGGTCATCTTATCTCTGTTTGGCGCATACAATACCTTGTTAGAAAGATCTCTACGAGTACTACAATATTTGTAGTAGGCCCTTTCCATTGGCTATGGGCCTGTTGCAGGCCTAAAAAAACGTTGTTGAGGGGGTCAAAACTGCTCTAGAAGTTCAGGACTCGAAAAACTGCTAAAAATAGTAAATGTTGCAATAAACACGAAACAGATGAAGCCGACTAGAGGTCTAGGTGTAATAGGTGGGTGGCCACCAATATCCACCTAGATCAAAGAGCTCTAGAACAGGGCTGGTAAAGTTCCAATGGAGTTATTACAACGTTGAGGATGCCAGATGGGAGCTAGAGGATGCTATGTAGGAGACATGCCTGCAATTGTTTTAACAAATTTTGATGTACATATGGAATATAATAATCCCTTGTGTAGTGTGTGCACTGAGAACAAATAAAACATAATGGGGAGAGGAATGCAATACTCCTAATTTTATAATGTAATTGTATATAAATCTTATATATGATAGTGAGCTAAATCATATGGCCAAGGGAAAAATATTTGCATTGTAAATAATATACATAAATAAAATAATAAAATACATCATTGCTTGCATGACAAAGGGATAAAAAGAGTATGGGGACTTATGAATCCACTAGAAGGGAATCAATGGTTGAAAAGAGGGTCAAAGGGGCCAAAGCCATGAATAATCAATATTTTTTTGTTAACCAAAATACAATTACCTTTTAAGGAAAAAGGAAAACAACTAGGGGAATTATGCCAACTAGTTGGGAAAAGACTTTCGTCATTGCCAAGTGTTTAAATTAGACACATGCATTCTTAACCTTTTCCCTTATGTGTTGGATGACATTCTTGATTTTTTATTCTTCCATTAATATCCTTACCAATTTATATGACAGCCCAAAGGGAGTAAGGGGGGAATTACAAAGATCTAAATTACATGGAAAACTAATGTCTAACTATCCTAGATGCATCTCTAGTATCCTAGGATAGAGATTTTTTAGCTAGTCTACACTAAAGCAATGGAAAAGGGAGTTAACCTAAGGGACTAAAGTTGTACAGAAGGGGGATCTCCTCTTGGTTGTGTGGCTGAGGGGGGAAAAGAGTCAGTGATTGGGATGGCTAGTTTAGTGAGGAATCTATGAAACACAGGGAATTGGGCTAAGCGATTGAGTACTCTTGTTCACTGGTTTCATAGCCCTAGCTTGAGGGTGGCCTACTATTGAGAGATCTAGAATAGTGCCTAAGGTTGGGAGGAATGCCCTATTTCAATAGCTAATTGGTGACTTTAATTAAAGACGTGTGTTCTTACTAGCATGTCCGCTTTAGTGTTGTAGATTATGAATAATTAAAGGTGTTATTTTTATTGTTATCTTAACTATTATTCTACTTAAAAAATGTTTTTCATGTGATTCTCTTATGCATGTAGTATACATTGTACGCCTCCATGTCTCTTTATATATAGGGAAATATTAATTTATTGATATCAAGTTATTATTTATGAAATTAACAGTTAGGTCAAAGAAATATGCGATTTTATGATATCAAAGACAAAAGTGGTAGTAATGTCTTTCAACTAGATCATTGTGAAACATTAAACAGTTATATAAAAATTTTGTCGAGCCTAGGCGAAAAAATAAACACATAAATAAATAATTGTGATATCATATTTAGTGTAAAGTATAGTGTGGGCAAGAACTAATGGATTAGGGATATCACATTTCTTCTTATAAGAAACTCAAGCATAATGCAATTGATAATTCTAAGGCTTAGGGCTAATTTGATGGTGTTAGTAAAATTTGATGATCCTCTATATTGTTTATAAACATATTCAACATCCAAATTTAGAATTAGCCAAAACTTCTAACAATACTTATTACTAATTTTCTAAACTAATAATATTTCAACTTACTGAAACACTTTTACGAATATAAAAATTATTATTAAAAAATAGTTGTCTTGACGATAAACCACACTAGTCTCTCTTTATGTGATTTACCCCGAAGCTCTACTTATAAAAAAAAAAAATTAACTTTATTAAAATTAAGAATTTTAACTTTTAAATAATTTCTTAAAGACCATTTATAATAAGTAAATTTAAATCTGTTCTTTGATAGATAAGAGTGGTCAATACCTTAAAAAAATAAGCTATCTTTACCAAAATTACAATTTTGTAATTGAGGATATTGTTATTTTCAATTTAAAAACTAATTCATACTCTTTAAATAATATCTTTTGTTCCGCCATTAAGTCAAAAATGTCAATTTTAGTTTCTATTACTTCAATCACTAAAAAATAAAAAATTAATTATAATGATCGCGTAATTCAAGTAAAAAAATGTCAATTTTAGTTACTATTTTTTTTTTTTTTCCGAAGGTGGTAAAACCTATCAACTCAGGTGTCAAACCAACAGTGAGGACAGCCATCTCTGGCTGCTATCCGCGAATGCTGGGTTTGACTCATCACTGTTAAATAGGAAAACCACGCCACCTGGCATAACCCTGCTGGTGGTCCGTAATCGGGAGCAGGCTCTCACTCCTGCCAGATGCCTCTGGGTCTTGGGCCGTTAACCTGTTTCCTTACGTCCGAGGAAGACGAGCTCTTAGCCAAGCAGAAGCAGTTTTACGGCATACTCCAGGCCGAATTTTAGTTACTATTACTTCAACTACTAAAAAATGAAAATAATTATATTTATATTATAAATATTTTTATAATATTAAATATTAATAAATAATTTAAATTTTGACTAGCTTTTTTTTGAAAGAGTCATTAATTTTTTTTTGTAAGATTAGTTATTTCTTTTAAGTAAAGTTTTATTTATTTTTATTTTTAAATTAAATATTACAAATAATTTTAAAATAGATCTAAACTGATCAAATTTTTCATTAATTATTTTTTAACAAAATTTAAAAAGTTTTATTGTTTTGTTTTTTTTTTACTTTTAATATTGATAAGTAAATTAGAAAAAATATTTTTTTAATAAATAAATAAACTATAAACCTAAAATATTGATATATAATTAAAGAATTTATTTTCTATTATAAATTTTATTTGTATGGTTTAATTTTTTAAATAATATATTGTATTAATTAGTTAAAAGGATTATTATTCCTTGTTTAAAATAAAATAATATAAATATAATTAATATAATAAAATTGATCATTTTTACATTTTTCTTTATTGATGATAATGATTAACGTCTATTAAGATCAATGTGGTCTATTGGACCTCAAAAAAGGAGAGTCTAATTGTCATTCTTCAAAATCTTGTTTATGTGATTAAAGATCAGGGAAAGAAGTGGTCTAAGATCACTATAGTTGGACTCACTTATTAAGTCAAGAACATTGGAGGTGCCACTGATGATAGAGAATTGAGAGGGGATGTGGGCAAGAGGGTGACAGTCTAAAAGGAAGTGCTTTTTATCTTCCACCTTCTTAGTATCACAAATTTGACAACTTCTATTGTCCCAAGGAGTCTTGGGAGTAAACCACCCCTGGTTTCACTCTGAAGCTCATGAGAATTAGTTCTAATCCTAGCGATGTTCATTTTCGTCTTAGTGCTAATCAACATAGAGAGATAATTATGGTTATCGAGGATGGGGTTGATTGCCTCTTTATAGTACCCTAGCTTCCTTTTGCCCTCCAGCTCCTTAGCATCCCACACCTTGTCCTTAAAACTGGAAATAATAGTATCTTTGATATTTTCATTATATTATACTAATTATAATTTTTAAATATAAATAAGTTTGAGAAGATCATAATTCATTTGTCGAGGCATTTCAAATCAACAAGTGTGGTTATCCTCAGGACAAGTTGAAGAACTAGACCATGGTAGTAGTTTAAATAGAAAAAGTAGATCATCCAACGAATGTATTTGACCATGAAACGACTATATTTGACCAGGAAACAGCTATATTTGACTAGAGAACTGTATTGCACCAAGGGATAGAGATAGGGAAATTAATTCAAAAATTAGTTTCGTTAAATTTATTACTATAATTGATTAAATTTAACTGTTTATATTTAATGAGAATAAACTAATAATATATTTATTATTATTATTAAAGTTATATATAAAAAATACAAACTAATATTATTAAATAAATTAAAATAGTTTATTAAGAGCTTAAAATAAACAAAATTAATTTTTGAATTAATTTCTCTATCTTTTATCTTTTGGTCCAATAGAGTTTCCTGGTCAAATATAGTCATTTCCTGGTCAAATACAAGCGTTGGATGATCTGTTCTCTCTATTTAAATCGCTGCTGATACCATGGTCTGGTTCTTCAACTTGTCTTGGCAATGAACCACACTTATTGGTTCAAAACTAAATCTGCTCTCTCTATTTAAACTGTCGCTACTGCTATGGTCTGGTTTTTCAACTTGTCCTGGCGATGAACCATACTTATTGGTTCAAAATCAAATGAATTATAATGTGATTTAGGCCGAAAAATCTTCTCAATATTTGATATAGATCACAAAAGCCTAAATCCAACAATACATAAATTTGTAAAAATGTATAATATAAAATATCTATTTTAATTTATAAATTTAAATTTTGTATAAAAAAATTAAACAATTAAAATACTTAATATATAATATTTTAAAATAAAATATTGGTGAAAAATTTATTTTCCATTTAAATAAACGAAATTTTCAACATTAATATTTATATATAATTGAAAATCTCGTATAAAATATGTTTTGCTTCATTTCAATAAATATAGTGCATTTTGTAAAAACATAAATAGTTTATTTTTTTATTTTAACAATAATTTTATATAAAAAATTTGAAGTTTTTATAAAATAAATATAATATTTAATAATATAGTTAATTTTTTTAATTAAAATGATAATTTTTAGAGAATTAATAATGAGATGCTACTATTATACTAAATATAATTATTTTATACTAAATATAATTATTTTATATATGATACATATGAGTAAGTTACAACATGTTTGCATAGGTTTCAACATATTTTATAAATGCTACAAATATGTTAATTATAATGTCTCGGAAAGCTTAATCTATTTCTAAAAGGAGTTGTTTATAGTGTCGGTCGAAGAATTTGAGGTTAAATTTTGATTTTTGGTATTTAAATTAGTTTTTTGATTGTATATATGGATTCAACACTATGAAAAACCCTAGGGCACTTCAATTGCGCAGGGGTTACCTATCAAACTTGTGATTTCAATAAATTCCTGCCGGATTTTAGAGAAATTAGATCAGAAAAACCCACCTGAAAAACTTCTAAAAAATCACACTAAAGACAACTTGTTTCATAAAATACCCCAAACTAACTAGTTACAACATGTCTCGAAAAACTTAAACCCATAACAAATTATTAACCAAATCTCTCCATATAAAATCTTTTAACCCATTATTTTAAATTTTAACATAAAATTATTATTTTTTTCATAAAATAAATTTAATATTACGTAACTATAATTATTTTAATTTTATAAATACGTAATTAATAAATTTGTTTATACATATAGCCATTCTTAACCAATATATTTAATAATAGTTTACCGTGTCAAAAATAAATATTTAAAATTTTTAAAATAATAATATTTTTGTGTTATTTTCAATATTAATTAAGTTTGTATTACTTAAAATTTTTATTCTATTTCGAATATAAATTTTTAAAATTTTCAAAATAATATTTTTTTGGTTGTTATTTTCAATATTAGTTAATTTTGTATTACTTAAAATTTTTATTCTATTTCATTAATAACCTTATTTTGAAAATAGCACATTTCGTAGGTTGTTATTTTACAGCAGCATTCATTTATATCACGCCACTTTAAAAGGAATTTTTTATTTAAAAATATTCATAATAAAATGTGGTATGTAGTGGGAGGAATTGAGGTGGAGGAATTGAAGTGGAGAATTAAAATGGTCGGAATCTGGGAATTTTTTTTTTAATTTTTTGCTTGTTTGAATCATATTTTTTTATGGTGGAAATAGATTCAGCACCATCAAAAACTTTTTGAGATATTCAAAACATTAAAGCTTGACAACTATAACCTAAATTTACAAAAGTCCATTCAAAATTTTATGAAAATCTTGCCGGAATTTCTATTATTTTTGGAGAGAAAAAACAATAAAATTAGACTAATATATATACAACTACGTGGGTTAGTAATACATTTCTATAACGCTCAAATCTCAATAAATATTAATAATCAACACTCAAATCCCGAGGGCTGACTTCAACTGTTTGAAAGCAGTGTGGACCGAGCAATAACCCTTGCTCTCCCTTTTCCCTCTATTTATTGATACCTCGCAATGCCTTGCCTGATACATCACTCTCCCTTTCTTGGACACAACCACTCCAAGCTTGTCTGCCATCTTTTCTACCATGGCCTCCCAGTATCTGCAGTTACGCTTTCTGCAAGCCATTGTTGCAGTATTTTTAATAGTATTCGCTCTCTCACATTCAGCTCGACATGCACACGGAGAAGAGCTTAGGAAGAGTACCATTCCTATAACTTCCAAGTTCCAGACCACGCAGTTTTACAATGTCTACTCGAATCTCTGGGGTCCTCAGCATCAACAAGTGTCTGACGATGGGTTTTCTACAACAATCTGGCTGGATCGTTCTTCAGGTTTATTATTTTGGTTTTTTCTGCATAGTTTTAACTCATTCTCATGCTTGAAATATATACAGTGGAATCTAAAGGGCGTTTTGGCTCTCTACAGTTGATGTTGTGGACTTTCCTGAACTTATCAGATAGCTTTGGCGTTCTTCCTAATCCAATAGATCTGCTGTTGTTCAATGATTTCAGGAAGCGGCTTTAAGTCTTTGAAGGCCTATAAGTCTGGATTCTTCAGTGCTGCTATCAAGTTGCAGGCAGGTTACACAGCGGGAGTCAACACAGCATTTTATGTAAGTTGCATCTAAATTTTAAAACCAGCATAGATCTATTTTCGAGGGATCAAATTTTTTCACATGTAAACTTTTTTACAGTGTAAAATACAATGTGTAATGTTTTGTTGTTTAAATTCTAGTTTTTGAATGCTGTATAGGGTATATATGAGCAAATAAACTTTTTAATCATAATTTTTTTTTCATGATATATACATGAACTGACGAACATACTTACACATTTCTTCATACTGAGTTATAAAATAAGTTTCTTGGCTCAATTATATATTATTAGTCTATTGCAACTAATGGTGCATCAACTCTTGAATCTCAAATTTCTAAAGATTTGAGATTACAGTATCATTCCAGAGTTGGAAATTACATTTACATAAAAAGAAATGACATGCATTTTATACCTAGTAAGGACGTGCACACTTATATTTTATAAGCTGGTTTTGCAGTTTTGAAGTTTACACTATCTTTATATTTTCACTAATATGTTGATGAAGTACTTTTATTTGGGTCTATTTACAGCTGTCCAATGACCAGGCATATGAAGGACACCATGATGAAATAGACATAGAGTTCTTGGGTACAATACCAGGCCAACCTTACACATTACAAACCAATGTTTATGTAAATGGAACAGGAGATGGACCGTTTCTCACAGGGAGGGAGATGAAGTTTCATCTCTGGTTTGATCCCACTCAAGACTTCCATAACTACAGCATTCTCTGGACTCCAAATTACATCATGTAAGCCTCATTTTTTATTGAAAAAATGTATCTAGTTGTTGCTTGCATTGCAGCTCTGATCTGAATACTCACCATGTTGGTCTATGGTACAGATTTTATGTGGATGATATTGCAATCAGGAAGTACCCAGACAGAATTTCATCTACTTTTCCGTTGAGGCCGCTCTGGGTGTATGGATCAATATGGGACGCCTCCTCCTGGGCCACTGACAATGGAAAATATAAAGCAGATTACAGATACCAGCCATTTGTTGGTAAGTTCTCCAAGTTTATTGTCAGTGGCTGCTCTGCTTCAGACTACTCATGCTCACCTGCATTTTCTAATTCTCTTATTTCAAGCGGAAGAGGAGGCCTAACTACCCAGGAAAGGGCAAGGATGAAGTGGGTCCAGAGTAACAATATGGTGTACAACTACTGCAAGGACAGTAAACGCTATCCTCGTCGCCTCCCTGAATGTGGGAGACACTATTCTCCACCCACAATGATTAATAGTAATAATCATGATTAAGTACATTATTACCATTTTGTTACTTCCCTGAGTGTGGGAGATCCTATGCCCCCATCATGATTAATAGGCAGCGATTAAGTACATACCTACCTTTTTGTCATCAAGATCAAGATTGTAAAAGACTAGAGTTTTGAATTTCCAAAACCAGTCTATGTTTATTCATGGTTAATATACCTATTTTGTGTTAAATAAAACCATATATATTTGAACCAAGTTGGAAAGGTGTTTGTAAAAGATTAGAGTTTTGAATCTCCAAAACCAGTCTACACTGTATGTTTATTCATGGTTATTCATGGTTAATATATCTATTTTGTTTTAAATAAAACCATATATATTTGAAACACATTGGAGAGGTGTTTAGTTTTTTGTTCCTTCTTATTTTATATTCATATAAATTTATTTTAAATTCATAAGTGTTTATTTTTTTCCTTCTTATTTTAATGTTTTTTTTTTACGTAGTGGATATATTAGAAACTTGGCCTTAATGCCAAAGAACGGATTACAAAAGGTGAGTCTAAATCTAGAAATGCCGAAGAGCCTTGCAAGACCATGACAATTATGTTTAGCTCACATCTCTTCTTAGCTACTACTATGCGGTCAATTTCAGAGATTTTCCCAAGCTTTTGGATACATACAAACTGATTTAATAGAAGGCAATAAAACATGACAATTTTCTAAATTAAGGAATTGCTTCCCATATTTCCTGTCCGCCTCTGAACAGGGCACGAGCCGTAAGAAGCGTTGCTTTGTTAGTTTCAGTGTCTGCCTCCTTATTATTGGCTCTCAACACATGATAGAAATTCAAGTTCTGGAAAGAGTCTCCAAGGTCTGAAATTCTGTGAATCAACCTTGCTAGCCTTAGGTCCATTGGCTTAGAATGAGTCACCATAGTGTTAATAATAACCTGAGAGTCTCCAATAACATTAGCCTCCCTGATGTTCAGCACTTTCAAAATCTTGAGTCCTTGAAAAAGAGCCAAAGCCTCAGCTTGAATGCTGGAAGCGATGCCCAAACCCCAGGCGAAACTGTGAATCCTAAAACCAGCTAGATTCAATATAACTCCTCCAGCACTAGCTCTTCTAGGATTGCCCTTTGCAGCCCCATCAAAAAATAGAGAGTGCCTCTGATGGTTTGCAAACCATCCTTGGAACTCTTTTGCTGTAGCCCTTATTTGCCAAACTTTTGGGAGGGAGATACTCTTTGCCAATTTTTGGAACTGAAGATCGAGAGAAGATCCCCAATTTTTATCTTGCTGGGTGAGATTTAAATCATCTTTGTGGTCTCTCAGGCACTCTTTTAATTGGCATTTAATTTTAACTACCACTAGCTTGACATCCTGCTCGCAGTTTCTGAAAATCCTTTTGTTTCACTCAAGCCAGATCTGCCAGTAAGTAATTTTAGGTAGAATAAACGAAGCAGCTCTTATAATTTTGTTTTTTGGAGGAGGACCAGGGTACCTTTGCAGCCATTTGACAAAAAAATCAGCACTGGAGTAAGCCAACACGAAGCTAGAACTCAAAGTTTCCACCGGCATGGTCTAGATCTGTAATGTAAAGGAACATTCAAGCATCAAATGAGAAACACTTTCTCGATTTTCCTTGCAAACACTACACCTTGAAGGGTCGTGGAAGCCACGTTTCTGAAGATTATCATCTATCAAGATTTTGGAATGGCATAACAACCAATTGAAGAAATCGATTTTTGGCAGTGAGGGGTAATGCCATATCCCTTTCCATGGCTTTGGATTTGTGGCCACATGGGGGCGCTCACACAACTTGGCGTATCCCTAAGCAACGGAATAACCACCAGCCTACACACCCCAACCTCTTGAATCCCTGCTTCGCATCCGCATTGGAGCCAATCCATGAAGCTTGGAGAGCAGTTCCTCGTGTTCCATAGACAAATCTGGGGGCGTTTCAAGTTTCCAGCCAGCCCAACATGAATCCTTCCAGACTGAGATATCCCACAGGGAACGCATTCCAGCATCGTTCATCCAACTGCACAACGCTTGAAGAGAGCGACAGTCTCCCAGCGGCTCATTGTTCATAATTCTATCTATCCAAAGGTTGATACTCTTTCCATTGTCGAGGACCCAGTAGGCATGAGAATTTATAAGCGGACAAGCTTTGGAACAGAGCTTCTGGAAGGGCATATTCAGGAGCGGCAGAGGATGGTCTAGACAGTGGGAGTGCGTGCCATTAAAGTATTTTTTCCAAGGAGCTAGATGTGCCCAGCCAGGGTTAGGAGCAATAATTCTCCAGATGAGCTTAGCTCCCATAGCGATATTTTGATATCCAAGATTTTTGACAAGCCTCCTTCCAAGAGCGGTTTGGAGATGGAATCCCGACTGACTAATGGAATCTTTTTCTCATTTTGCTTACGCCCTTCCAAAAAAAATTCTGAATGGTCTCCATTTTTCTGAGAATTTATAAGCGGACAAGCTTTGGAACAGAGCTTCTGGAAGGGCGTATTCAGGAGCGGCAGAGGATGGTCTAGACAGTGGGAGTGCTTGCCCTTAAAGTATTTTTTCCAAAGAGCTAGATGTGCCCAGCCAGGGTTAGGAGCAATAATTCTCCAGATGAGCTTAGCTCCCATAACGATATTTTGATAGCCAACATTTTTGAAGTTCAAGCCTCCTTCCAAGAGCAGTTTGGAGATGGAATCCTAGCTGACTAATGGAATCTTTTTCTCATTTTGCTTACCCCCTTCCAAAAAAATTTCTGAATGGTCTCCATTTTTTGAGAATGCCAAAGGGAGCAAGAAGAACAGAAAACTAAAATAAGGAAAGATTGTTAAGGATTGATTTAATAAGGACAAACTTACCAGCAATGTTGAGCCAAGAAAAGCCCCAGGCAAGCAACTTGTTCTTGAATTTCTCCAGTTGGGGGAGCCAATCTCTGCTAAAGGCTATTTTAAGAAATACAGGAAGGCCTAGATACTTGAAGGAAGTCCAGTTTGAGGAGGTTGCGAAACCAAAGGTTCTGGAAATGGAATTGAGCATGCTGGAAGTGGTGTTCCAGCAATAGATATGGCATTTGCCATTGTTTAGACTGCTTCCCAAAATCATACAAAACTCGTCCAGGACTCCTTTAAATCTGGAGGCTATAAGCACAGAGGCAACTCCCAATAACAAGGTGTCATTCGCAAAGAGGGCATGATTAATGTTTTTAACACCTCTTGCTATACAAAGCCCAACAATTTCCTGGTCCATCATTTTTTTTGTCTAAATAGAAGCTGAGGACAGAGGCTTGAAGAACGAATAGAAGGGGTGAGAGAGGGCACCCCTGCCTGAGCCCTCTCATGACTTTGAAAAAGTCAGCAGCTCTGCCGTTTACTAATGGAGCAATCCAAGGCTCCGAAATGCAGGTCTGAATCCAATTTATAAATTTCTCCTCAAAGCAAAATTTGTGTAGGACTTTCAGCAGAAAACTATGCTTGACTCTATCAAAAGCATTTGCTAAATCAAGCTTGACAACCATACCTTTTTCCTTGCGACTCAGACTTGAGTGGATTGCCTCTTGGACCAGAATGAAATTGTCCACTATCTGTCTCCCTTGAATGAATCCTCCTTGGCTTTCCAGAATGACTTTGGGGAGGATGAGCTTAAGTCTATTAGCGATGACTTTAGTAATCAGTTTGTAACCAATATTACATAGCGAAATCGGTCGAAACCTGTTGAAGGTGTTGGCTCCTTTCTCTTTGGGGATGAGAGCAAGAAAAGCAGAGTTCATGCTGCCTCCGATTTTCTAGCAAGCTTGGGACTTAATAACCATTTTGTATAGATCTTTTTCCACAATCATCCAGCAAGATTGGAGGAATCTAGCTGTAATTCCATCCAGCCCAGGGGCTTTGTCTAGGTCCATGGCGAAGAGGGCATTCTTGACTTCCTTCTTGGTGACTTTAGCTTCAAGAAGGTGATTCATTTCAACAGTAATCAAGGAGGGAACCACGTCAATCATATTAGAGATTTGGTCCAGATTTATATCTTCACTATACAGGCTTTTAAAGTGAAGGGAGGCAACTTTTTTGATGCTTGCATTGTCTTTGTGAGTAATAGTGCCATCTTTGATTTTGGAAATGGAATTGGTACATTTCCTTGCCTGAGCTTGTTTATGGAAGAAGGAAGAGTTCATGTCCCCTGCTTTAAGCCAAAGGCTGCGTGACTTAAGTCTCCAGTACTCTTCTTCTACTAGACAAGCCTTGTGATAGTTTTGTTGGAGCTGGGCTTCTTTGTCTAGAATCTCTTTAGTTATGTCAGCTGTTTCAGCTTGGAGGTGATGATTTTCCAGAATGCGTTGGATATTTTTTCTTTCATTTGCTGGATTGGGCAGAGTTTTGGCCCAGCTTTTTAAAGCCCTTTTCACTCTTCTGAGCTTCTCCTCCCAGACAAAAAAGGGGGAGCCTTTGACCGGCTGCATCCAAATGCCCTTAATTAATTGCATGAAGTCCGATTCCTTAGCCCAGAGTGGGCTAAATCTAAAGGGAATTAGACCTAGGTCAAGCTGAAACACCAGTTCTAGCTTAATGGGTTTATGATTCGAAGTGTTACATGGGAGTATATGAACTCTAGCCTCTAATCCAAGTAGAAGAAAAGAGCTTTGAATTAAGAATCTATCCAATCTGGCAGCAATGTGGCTAGGGCCAATTCTTTTATTAGTCCAAGTGTACTTACCAGAGATTGGCTTGACGTCCAGCAGGTCCTAGTCCTGCATAAGGTCCTTTGCCCATTCCCTTGCTGGATCTCGAACAATGCTACCTCCTCTATTGTCTGCTGATAAGAGAGTGAGGTTAAGATCTCTTTCTATGATGGTATTCTCAAGATTAACGAGATCTGCTTGGGTTCTTATGGAGTCCCAGCAGGCCTTTTTTTTCCACAGCATTCACGGGGATGTAGACGTTGAAGAGACTGATAATCTCTTTTGAATCTAAGTGCTGCAATTTTAAGAGCAGCAAGTGAGTATTGAGGGTCTCAGAAACGACTATGAATTTGCTAGCATTCCAAAGAGTGCCCAACCATCTGGAAGCCCCTCATTGCTTTCGCCTCACATTTGTTCTAGATTTTCTTACTTGCTTGAAGGAAGACAGAGTCTTCTAGTTTGGTCTCTTGGATGAGAAGTATGTCAGGAGTTTATGTTCTTATTAAGCTTCTGATGGCTTCTTCTTTGATTTTGCTCCCCATACCTCTATAGTTCCAGGAGACTATCTTCATCATTTGTATTTCTGGTTGGCTCCCTTGGAGCCTTGGGGTTGGTTTCTCGCCATCTTTGCTTTTGATGCTAGTAGCTTCTCAAGGGCTAGTTGGCTGCCTTGGAGCTCATCCATGAAAGTTTCTTGCTCTTGTTTTTCCCGATCTGATTTGTGGCCTCTTGTGGGTCTCCTTATCAAAGCTTGGGAATCTCCTATTTCCCCTTCTTCCTCCGAGCAATCCGATTCATGCTCATCTTCCTCTACTTTGACAGTGTTTCCTTTGGAACTCTCAGCAAGGCTTTCCCCCTTGGGAGAAGAGGGGGTACCTTTAGAGGGTGGGGTTGATTTTTTATTGTCTAGTTCCTGAGTTTCCTCTATTTGCAAGCTTCGAGGAGCGAATTTATTTTCTTGATCCATTCTGGGAGGAGGTTGCTGGGGGGGCTTGAGGACCTCTTCCGTTTGGACCAACCTGCTTTTGGATTTTCCTGGCATTCTTGACCTGGTTCCAACCTTCTTCTTTACCCTTATCTGGTTCCACATTGGTTGGGAATCCTCTGGCGAAGTGGCCGTAGACATGACATTTTCGACATTTGAAAGGCAGCTACTTGTAATCCAGCTTTTGTAAATGGGTCCAGTTACCTACTTTGATTTTGATGGCTTCCAGGAGACCCACCTCTAGGTCTACTTCTACGCAGATACGGGCATAGTCATATTGATCTTTATTGTTTGCCCTATCTATGAATTTCCCAAGGGCGTTTCCGATGTGTTTCAGCGAGTCCCAATTCCAGCAATGAACTGGGAGATTAGGGAGTCTGACCCATACAGGGACAGCCGTGGGAACATCGACTGTAGGGTTGAAATCCGGCGTCCATCTGTTGAGGTACAGGCCTTGGGGGCCCATGAAATAGGGGCCATTCTGAAAGATCAGGTCCTTGTCATCCTTTGAGGTGAATTCGAAGAGGAAAAACCCTCGTCCTAAGAAGTAAGAGGTGACGCTGCTCTTGATCAGAGGAGCCCAGTTCCTGTTAACCCAGGTCTTAGTGGTCTTAGGAGAAGGCCATAGACCGGTGAACTGGCCAATGAGAGCCCGCTCAGCCAAGGAGAGGGCGACTTGAATCAGGGTCTCTGGCGGTAGGGAGATTTCAGGAATGTCTTCCAGCCTCTTAACAAACTTGGCTGCTTCACTCTTTTTCTTTTGCGGCAAGCCGGCCAAGAGCTGAGAGAAGGCTTCGGCAGATGAAGGCGGGCCTGCCTGGGGCAAGCTCGGGACCTCCATGAGGGCGAGCTCAGCTTACTCATCCCTCCTAGCAGTAGACGAGCGTTCTGAACCGCAGGAACTCAAAAATAATGCAGAAAAGGAGGGCAAAGGGCCCAAAGCCACGGGCCGCAGAGCAGCAAGGGCGCAGAGGTGCCGAGGCGCAGCTAGGGTTTCATGGTGGCGCTCCAGAGCTCGACGATCATTAAAATTTTCTAAAAACATTCTTTAAAACTTGTGGTAAGATCCACCCCGGTGACAACATTTCCCCTCTTATTTTAATGTTAATTTAAATTTATTTTAAATTCCTATTTGGTTAGAAAGTTTATTGAATCATGAAATTAAAACATTATTCTATTTTCTTCAATAAATAATATCTTTTACATACATATATTTATTTAAAAAAATTATTGCATTATGACATTAAATTTTAATAATCATATATTTTTTCAATTTGTTAAATAAATTATTTTGTCCACTATAAAAATCATATTTGTAGTAGGAGGAAAAGTACAAAATAACACAAATAATTCACACAATAACAGGAGTTGCAATTATTTTATTGATCACACAAAAACTTATGATTACAAGTTAGGGGTATTTAAACTTTTTCCGACTGGTGACTTGCCTAAAATAATTTGACATGCAACCACATACTAAATTCGACTTTATTTAAAATAAGACTTAACTCGACTTGACTCAGTTAATTGATTGTCTAACTTTAGGTAACTCTCTATGCACCAGTAATTAGCCATTTTAACGCTCTCCCTTAATTACTACGGTTAAACTTAGACATGACTCATTTTTTATTTTTTCTAAATAGTGTATTGTATTAATTAGTTAAAAGGATTATTATTCATTGTTTAAAATAAAATAATATAAATATAATTAATATAGTAAAATTGATCATTTTTTTCATTTTTCTTTATTGGTAATGATGATTAAAGTCCACTAAGACTAATGTGGTCTATTGGACCTCAAAAAAGGAGAGTCTAATTGTCATTCTTCAAAATCTTGTTTTTGTGATCCAGGAGAAGGGAAAGAAGTGTTCCAAGATCACTATAGTTTGATTGGCTTAATAAGTCAAAAAAATTGGAGGTGTGACTGACGATAGGGAATTGAGAGCGGATATGGGCAAGAGCCTCTGAAAAGAAGTGTTTTTCATCTTCCACCTTTTTAGTATCACAAATCTAACAAAATCTATAGTCCTAGGAAGCCTTGGGAATAGACCAAAATGGAATTGATCATAAAATACTTAAAATTTTTAAAATAATAATAGTATTTTTTGTTATTTTCAATATTAGTTAATTTTGTATTACTTAACATTTTTATTCTATTTCATTAATAACCTTATTTTGAAAATAGCCCATTTCGTAGCTTGTTATTTTACAACAGCATTCATTTATATCACGCCACTTTTAAAAGGAATTTTTTTATTATAAAATATTCATATAATTATGAATGTGGTGTTTATATAAATTAGAAGTGTTTATTGTGTTGGAGGAATTGTTTGGATGATCAAAAGTGGTCGGAATTTAAGTAAAAAAATTTCAAAAAATATTGCACCAACAATGTTTGAATCATGTTTTTTATGGTGTAAATAGATTCATCACTATCAAAAATCTCTGAAGCACCTTACCCTAAACATTGAAATTTGACAACTATAATCTAGATTTACAAAAATCCCTAAGAGACCGGAATTTCCATGATTTTCAGAGAAACAAATAGTATAGTTATGCGTAGTCTAACCAGGTGGAGGAGTTGCCCAGAAAGTTGTGGAAATTCCGGTTATATTTAGAGAAAAATCCGGCAAGGATTTTTGTAAATCCAAGTTATAGTTCTCAAACTTCAAAATTTTAAGTGCCCTAGACGTTTTTGATGGTGTTGAATCCATTTCCACCATCAAAAACACATTCAAACACTGCCTCTACAAGATTTTTTGAAATTTGTATAGCCAGATTCGGATCACTTTTGACATCACTTTTGACAGTCCGTGCAATTTCTCCACCTTGTTAAGGACTCCCTATAGTTACGCTCAAATCTCAATAAATATTTATAATCAACACTCAAATCCCGAGGGCTGACTTCAACTGTTTGGAAACAGTGTGACTGGTAGCTAAACTACTGTACAACTACGTGAGTTAGTAATATATTTCTATAACGCTCAAATCTCAATAAATATTTTAATCAACACTCAAATCCCGAGGGCTGACTTCAACTGTTTGGAAACAGTGTAACTGAGCAATAACCCTTGCTCTCCCTTTTCCCTCTATTCATTGATACCTCGCCCTGCTATCCCTCATACACACACTCTCCCTTTCTTGGACAGAGCCACTCCTCCACGCTTGTCTGCTGTCTTTTCTACAATGGCCTCCATGGCCTCCCAGTATCTTCTGCAAGCCATTGTTGCAGTATTTTTAATATTAGTATTCACTCTGGCACATTCAGCTCGACATGTACACGGAGAGGAGCTTAGGAAGAGTATCATTCCTATAACTTCCAAGTTCCAGACCACGCAGTTTTACAATGTCTACTCGAATCTCTGGGGTCCTCAGCATCAACAAGTGTCTGACGATGGGTTTTCTACGACAATCTGGTTGGATCGTTCTTCAGGTTTATTATTTTGGTTTTTTCTGCATAGTTTTAACTCATTCTCATGCTTGAAATATATATAATGGAATCTAAAGGGTGTTTTGGCTCTCTACAGTTGATGTTGTGGACTTTCCTGAACTCATCAGTTAGCTTTGGCGTTCTTCGTAACCCAGTAGATCTGCTGTGTTGAATGATTTCGGGAAGCGGTTTTAAGTCCTTGAAGGCCTATAAGTCTGGATTCTTCAGTGCTGCTATAAGTTTCAGGTAGTTTTACAGCACGAGTCAACACAGCATTTTATGTAAGTCAGCATCTAAATTTTAAAAGTAGCATATATCTATTTCTGAGGGATCAAATGTTTTTACTTTGTAAAATACAATGTGTAATGTTTCATTATTTAAATTTCATTTTTGAATGCTATATAGATTATATGACCAAATAAACTTTTTAATCATAAAAACTTAAAACTTATTTTTTCATGATATGTGCATGAACTGACTGACATACTTACATCTCTTTATACTGGATTGTATAATGAACTTCTTGGCTCAATTATATATTGTTATTTTATTGGAACTAATGGTGCATCAACCCTTGAGTCTCAAATTTCAAGATTTGAAATTACAGTATCATTCCGGAATTGGAAATTTCATTTACATAAAAATAAGGGAGATGCATTTTAAGAGACATCCATTTTATAAACCTAGTAAGGACAAACACATTTATATTCTATATGGAGATTACATCTACATAAAAAGAAGGGAAATGCATTTTATAAACCTAATAGGGACTTGCACATTCATATTTTATAAGCTGGTTTTGCAGTTTTGAAGTTCACTATCTCAATATTTTAAATAGGTGAATGAGTTACTGATCAAGAAATAAAGAAGGCATTTGCAGTTATGGATTAACTAAGAAATAATATAACTAACATGAAAACTGAACGCAAACCCACAAGTAATAACACACGATTTACGTGGTAAAACCTTGACAGAGTGTCAAGGAAACATCCATAGGGCAAGGGATTGGAATCTCTATTCAATCAATAAATGATTCTCCTTATAATAGTTCGGGCATTCATTTAATTTTATATGTGCCTTCTCAGTTATATAACCGACGATTCGGTATAAAACTAACTTGTTACATTTTACCCAAATTTACATAATTAGTTGTCAAACTTCCAACAAACTCCACTTTGACAACAATTTTCCTAATCCCTTGCCCATGCCCATTCATCATCTTTTCTGCAAGCCAAGAGAAGCTAAACACCATCGCAGCTTCTCTACTGTAACTGGCTTTGTGAATATGTCTGCACAATTCTCTCACGTATGGACCTTTTGAAGAGCTACTTTTCCGTCATCGATCACATGTCTCAGAAAATGATACATTACATCAATGTGCTTGGTTCTGCTATGATAAGTAGGATTTGTGGCCAAGTGAATAGCACTTTGACTGTCACAAAGTACATTCACTTTCTCCTGTGTCCTTCCAATCTCATCAAGCAGACCCTTTAACCAGATTGCTTCTTTACTGGCATTTGAAGCAGCTATATATTCAGCTTCAGTAGTGGACAATGCAACTATTTCTTGAAGCTTTGACATCCAACTAATTGCTCCACCTGCAAGAGTAAAGACATAACCTGTAGTAAATCTTCTTTTGTCCAAATCACCTGCATAATCAACATCTACATATCCGCAGACTGATCCTTCACTACCATTAAAGATGATGCAATGGTCACTTGTGTCTCTTAGATATCGAAGCACCCATTTCACTGCTCGCCAATGTTCTTCATCGCTCGCCAATGTTCTTCACCTAGATTTGCCATGAACCTGCTGATAACTCTAACTGCATGTGAAATGTCAGGTCTTGTAGATACCATCGCATACATTAAGTTGCCTACAGCATTTGCATATGGTACATGAGACATATACGACTTTTCTTCATCAGTTCTAGGACTCAAAACCGAAGAAAGCTTAAAATGGGAAGCGAATGGAACATTAACAAGTTTCACATTGTTCATATAGAGCTTTTCAAGTACTTTCTCCACATACTTCTGTTGTGATAACCAAAGCTTACCATTTTTCCTGTCTCTATGTATCTCCATGCCCAAGATATGTTTTTTTGCTCCAAGATCCTTCATATCAAACGTCCTAGAAAGCTGAGCCTTTAACCTGTTGATCTCTTCCATGCTTTTGCTTGCAATAAGCATATCATCAACATACAAAGCTAAGATAATAAATATGCCATTGAAACTTTTGAAGTATACACAATGATCATACTCACTTCTAATAAAGCTCTGGCTCACCATGAAGGAATCAAACTTCTTGTACCATTGTCTGGGAGACTGCCTCAGACCATACAATGATTTCCTGAGCTTGCAAACTAATCTTTTGTTGCGACCTTGTACAAAACCTTCTAGTTGTTCCATATATATCTCTTCATTCAAATCACCATGTAGAAAAGGTGTTTTAACATCTAACTGTTCTAACTCAAGGTTAAGTAATGTAGTTAGTGCCAACACAATACGAATAGAAACAAGTTTTACAACTGGAGAAAAAATCTCATGAAAGTCGCTACCTTCAACTCGAGAATATCATTTTGCTACCAGTCTCGCCTTATACTTTTCGATACTTCCATCAACTTTCCGTTTCAGTTTGAAGACCCACTTGCATCCAACAACACTTCTCCCTTCAGGAAGTTCTACAAGATCCTAGGTATTGTTTTTGGCTAAGGAATCCATTTCTTCTTTCATAGTCGTTTTCCATTTTTCGCTATCTGTATCATCTACTGCTTCCTGATAATAAGAAGGTTCCCCATCTTCAGTAATCAAAGCAAAAGATAAAGCAGAATCTTCATACCTTTTGGGAGTTTTTCTTTCCCTTGTAGACCTTCTTAGAGTGACTAGTTGCTGAACTGGTTCAGAAACTTGAACTGGTTCAAAAACTTCAACAGCTTCCTTTGTATCTTCAACACCTTTTTCTCCAGAAGTCTCTCCTTCCTTTTGGCTGTCACCGAAAGGTCTGTCCTCCAACTGAACTTGTTGATTTGGCGATACCTGTTCTTGTTCAATTCTTTCAACATTTGATTTTAAAAGAGAAAATTTCAAATGTTACATCTCTACTAATGACTATCTTCCGCAATGTAGGATCCCACAACCTGTATCCTTTCACTGCATAGTCATACCCAACAAAGACATAACATTTCGATTTTGGATCTAATTTTGAACGCTGATTTTTAGGAATAAGAGAATAAGCATCACAACCAAATATCCTTAAATGTGAATAATCACAAGACTGACCTGTCCAAACTTCTTCAGGAATTTTACAATTAATTGCTACTGAAGGTGATTTGTTAACTAAATAACAAGCAGTAGATACTGCTTCTGCCCACAACTCCTTTTGCAAGTTAGCATTGCTGATCATGCTTCTGGCTCTTTCCATAAGAGTCTGATTCATACGTTCAACAACACCATTTTTCTGAGGAGTATAAACAACAGTTTTGTGTCTAATGATTCCTTCATCCTTACAATATTGTTCAAATTCTATTGAAGTGAATTCACCACCATTGTCAGTTCTTAAACATTTAATTGATTTGCCTGTTCTTTTCTCTACCATTGCTTTAAATTGTTTAAAGACATTGAATACATCAGCTTTCTTTTTTAGCATAAAGACCCAAACTTTACGGGAGAAATCATCAATAAATGTTAAAAAATATAGAGCACCTCCATATGATACAATAGGAGATGGTCCCCACAGATCAGAATGAATATAGTCTAAAATATCTTTACTATTATGATTTCCAGTTTTAAATCTCCGTTTACACTATTTTCCATACACAAAATGTTTACAGAAATATAACTTCAAAGATTTCAGATCGAGAAGAGATTTACGTTTCATTAGTATCTAAAGACCTTTCTCGCTCATGTGACCCAATCGCTGATGCCATAGACGAGTACCTATTTCTTCCTTTTCTGACACAACCGCTGCTTCACTGACCTGAGTACTTCCTTTTAATATGTAAAGATTTCCAACCTTTTCTACTTTCATTACAACTAGGGCACCTTTAAGGACTTTCAGCACGCCATTCTGACCTATAAACTTATAACCATCCGAATCCAAGACTCCCAAAGAAATCAATTTTTTCTTCAAATCAGGTACATGTATAACACTGGTTAATGTTCTAACTGTGTTATCATACATCTTAATCCTGATATTTCCCATCCCAACAGTCTGACATGATACATTATTACCCATAAACACAGAACTACCATTTACATTTTCATACGAAGTAAACCAATTTCTATGTGGACACGTGATAAGAAGCACCAGAGTCTAATAGCTAGCTTTCTAAACCCTGAGAGACATTACATTCAGGTGAAGTTTCATCTATCATACATAATTCTTCAGCAGATAAAACTTTGTCTATCATACTTGAATCGACCTGATTCACTTCTTTCTTTGGGTTATCAGATTCTTTTTGTTTCCAACAATCTTTCTTTAGGTGTCTAATTTTATTGCAGTGCCAACATTTTGCCTTACACTTTTTTCCCTTCGACTTAGATATGGAAGAGCCCCTTGTCTTTTCTCCTCTTTCCTTTGACAGTCCTCTAGCTATTGTGGCTTCTGATGCAGCTGTTTCAATACTGGATTTCCTTCATATTTCTTCAGACAAGAGAGCTCCCACGACTAATTCAAACTTCAAAGAATCAGCAGTGCTCAAGCTGATTGAATTTACGAGTGATCCCATGATTCGGGCAGAGAACACAACAAAGTTATGGCCTTATCTTCTTCCTGAATTTTAACTTCCATATCTGTTAATTGGCATATAAGTGTATTAAAAACATTCAAATGTTCTGCAACTTTTGAACCCTCTTTCATTCGAATATTGTACAGTTGTCTTTTCAGATAAATTCTATTGGTTAACGACTTTGTCATATAGAGTTTTTCCAGTTTTTCCCATAAACCTGAAGCTGTACTCTCTTCAACAATGTTGAAGAGAACCTCATCCGCCAGGCATAACCTGATGGTACTGAGAGCTCGGGCATCCAAGTCCTCCCAGTCTGAATCAGTCATGGTTGCAGGTTTCTTAGTTGCCCCATCCAATGCCTTGTGCAACCCTTGTTGCACAAGCAAATCCCTAACTTTCAGTTTCCAAAGAGCAAAATTTCTCTTGCCGGTGAATTTCTCCACCTCAAATTTTGCATTCGACATCTTGGCCATTTTTCCTTTCTTCAAAAAAATTTTTGAATAAAAAAAAAAAGTAATTCCCCCAAAACAACCCTTCAAGAGTTTTTTAGTTCAAATCCTTTGTTTTCTTTCCTTCAATTTAAAAAAAAACCTTTGATTTTCCTGATTTTCTTTCCTCCAAATTTGAACAAATCCACCCCTTTAAGAAAAAAATTTGATTTCAATTTGCTGTTGTTGTTTTTTTTCAGGAAAAAAAAAAAAAAAAAAAAAAAAAAAAAAAAAAAAAAAAAAAAAAAAACTAATTTCTCAATGCTGCTGTTGTTTTGCTTTCAGGAAAATATATATATATATATATATATATATATATATATATATTTCTGAAAAACACAAAAAATTTCAATGATATTTGCCCAAATTAAACAATTTCTGGAAACTTTGCAATATAAAAAAAAAAACAAACTAATTTCTCAATGCTGCTGTTGTTTTGTTTTTCAGGAAAATATATATATATATATATATATATTTCTGAAAAACAAAAAAAATCCACTGATTTTTGCCCAAATTAAACAATTTCTGGAAACTTTGCAATATATTATTTTCTCACAAATACCCGAATTTATTTTGTTGATTGAAGTCCTCTGGCAATACCCATGGTTTCTTCAATTTTTGGTTTCCTCAAGCAACCAGCACTAGCAGCACGCAGAGAACAGTTCTGCCAGTTCTACTAGACAGCTTCCTCAGCCACACAGAGAATGGCTTCACGCTCCAAGCCACACAACAAATTTGTTCCATGCTTTCCACGCTTCCACGCTCAACCAACCATTCCACGCTTCCACGCTCAGCCTTTGACAGACGCAGAGACACCACGCAGAGAGGGCAAACAATGGTGGCGGTCTGGCAAATACGCAGGTTCTGGGACACAGAGGGTTCTGAACGGGCAACAACAGTGAGCCAACTTTCCTTCAACTGTTCTTTCAACCGACCTCCTTTTCTCTTCGACAGTGGCAACGAGTCTCCCCACGCAGCAATGGCCACCCTCAGCCACGCTTCATGCACACGCAGAAGAATGAGCTTCCATCCAGTGATGAGGTCTTTAACACGCAACATATTTCTAGTCTACACAACACTCACAACTTTTAATCACGTACGCAGCATCTCTCTCGAGCTCCGATTTCTCCAAGACCTTCAACTCAACTAACTGGCTCTGATACCATTTGTAATTTAAATAGGTGAATGAGTTACTAATCAAGAAATAAAGAAGGCATTTGCAGTTATGGATTAACCAAGAAATAATATAACTAACAGAAAAATTGAATGCAAACCCACAAGTAATAACACAGGATTTACGTGGTAAAACCCAGTCAAAGTGTCAAGTAAACATCCACGGGGCAAGGGATTGGAATCTCTATTCAATCAATAAATGATTCTCCTTACAATAGTTTGGGCATTCATTTGGTTTTATATGTGCCTCCTCAGTTACATAACCGATGATTCGGTATAAAACTAACTTGTTACATTTTACCCAAATTTACATAATTAGTTGTCAAACTTCCAACAATATGTTGATGAAGTGCCTTTATTTGTATCTATTTGCAGTTGTCCAATGACCAGGCATATGAAGGACACCATGATGAAATAGATATAGAGTCCCTGGGGACCATACCAGGCCAAACTTACACATTACAAACCAATGTTTATGTAAATGGAATAGGAGATGGACCATTTCTCACAGGCAGGGAGATGAAGTTTCATCTCTCGTTTGATCCCACTCAAGACTTCCATAACTATAGCATTCTCTGGACTCCAAATTACATCATGTAAGCCTAATTTTTTTATTGAAAAAATGTATCTAGTTGTTGCTTGCATTGCAGCTCTGATTTGATTACTCACCATGTTGGTCTATGGTACATATTTTATGTGGATGATATTGCAATAAGGAAGTACCCAGACAGAATTTCATCTACTTATCCATTGAGGCCGCTTTGGGTGTATGGATCAATATGGGATGCCTCCTCCTGGTCCACTGACAATGGAAAATATAAAGCAGATTACAGATACCAGCCATTTGTTGGTAAGTTCTCCAAGTTTATTGTCAGTGGCTGCTCTGCTTCAGACTACTCATGCTCACCTACATTTTCTATTTCTCTTATTTCAAGTGGAAGAGGAGGCCTAACTACCCAGGAAAGGGCAAGGATGAAGTGGGTCCAGAGTAACAATATGGTGTACAACTACTACAAGGACAGTAAACGCTATCCTCATCGCCTCCCTGAATGTGGGAGACACTATTCTCCACCCACTATGATTAATAGTAATAATAATGACTAAGTACATTATTACCATTTTGTTACTCCTTGAGTGTGGGAGATCCTATGCTCACATCGTGATTAATAGGTAGTGATTAAGTACATACCTACCCTTTGTCATCAAGATTGTAACAGACTAGAGTTTTGAATCTCCAAAACCAGTCTATGTTTATTCATGGTTAATACCTATTTTGTGTTAAATAAAACCATATATATTTGAACCAAATTGGAAAGGTGTTTGTAAAAAACTAAGAGTTTTGAATCTCCAAAACCAGTCTGTCCTTATTCATGGTTAATATACCTATTTTGTGTTAAATAAAATCATATGTATTTGAACCAAATTGGAAAGGTGTTTATTTTTTTGTTCCCTCTTATTTTATGTTCATATACATTTATTTTAAGTTCATAAGTGTTTATTTTTTTCCTTCTTATTTTATGTTAATATAAATTCATTTTAAATTCCTATTCACTTAGAAAGTTTATTCAATCATGGTATTAAAACATTATTCTATTTTCTTCAATAAATAATATCTTATAGAGTTCAGGCTTCTGTGATCCATATCAAGATTGTGAGAGATTTTTCAGCGAAAATCACATGGAGTATCATTTGTCGACGCGTTTCGAACCAACTAGTGTGGTTCATACATATATTCATTCAAAAAATTTATTGCGTGATGACATTAAAGTAAGGTTTTCATTTTCGTATATCTATAAATTTATAAAACATTTACTAAATTTTAATAATTATAATTTTTTTAATGTGTTTAAATAAATTATTTTGTCCACTATAAAAATCATGTTTATAACACTAAAAAATTCCCAAAATAACACAAATATTTCACTCAAACTTTTCTATTGATCATACAAAAATTTGATGATTACAATGAAAGTGGTGAGGGGTATTTAAACTTTTTTGGACTAGCGACTTGCCTAAATTAACTTGACATGCAACCACACACTAAATTCGACTTTACTTAAAATAAGACTCGACTTGACTGAACTTGACTCAATGAATTGACTCTCTAATTTTAGATAACTCTCCATGCGGGAGTAATTAGCTATTTTAACACTGTCCCTTAATTACGACCGCTAAACTTAGACATGACTCATGACAACTCAAACATGTTTGCTAGTCTATGTCTCAACTAGGGTTGCAACACCCAAGTGGACTTTTCCATTGCTCACAAGTTCTCTAATAAAATTATATCTAGTATCAATATGAGTGCTCTTTTGAAGAAACACATTATTATTGGATAGTGCAATGGCTGAGGTGTTGTCGCAATATATTGTTGTTGATCCTTCTTGTTTATGCTTGAGTCTATCCAATACTCTTTTTAACCACACTGCTTGGCATGTTGTTGATGTCATTGCTACATATTATGCTTCTGTTGATGATAGTGTCACAATAGGTTGCTTCTTAGATGCCCGTGCTATAACACTTGAACCGAGATGGAACACATAACCATAAGTGCTCTTCATTTCATCGAAACTGCCTTGAAATCACTATTTATATATCCAAACAAATCCTTCTTTTATGTGCTTGCATACATTATGCACAATCTCTACTTCCTGCTATGTATCTCAAAATTATTTTTCTTGCTCTCCAATGTGTGTCTTTCGGAGTCTCCATATATATGGAAATCAAAGTCACTCCTTGCATAATATCCGGTCTTGTAGTTGTGAGATACATGAGGCTAAAAAGCAATCTTTTAAATAGAGTTGGATTGACATTTGATCCTTCATCATCCTTAGTTAACTTTGTACCTGTTACAACTAGTGTAGGGGTAGGTTTACAATTTTATATCCTAGATATCTTCAACAAATATTTATCATATTTATTTTGACAAATAAAAATTCATTTTTCAGATTGCTCAACTTTTGTGCCAAGAAAATATTTCATGAGACCAAGATCTATCATCTCAAATTCTTTCTTCATGGATGTTTTAAATTCATCTAACTCGAGATCACCAGTGTAAATCATGTCATCCACATATAAGCAAACAATCAAAATTTGTCCGCGCTCATTTACCTTTTTGTACAAGGTAGGCTCAATGTTGTTTCTACAAAATTCATTTTTGATCATGTAGTTGTCGATTATGCTATACCAAGCTCTAGGCATTTGTTTGAGTTTGTAGAGCATTTTCTTCAACTTGTAAAATTTATCTTCTTTTCCTTCAACTTCATAACCTGGAGGCTGCTACACATAAATTTCTTCTTCCAGAATTCCATTCAAGAAGGTTGATTTCACATCCATTTGATATACTATAAATTTGTTCTAAGTTGTTGTGGCTAAGACTGCTCTTACAGTATCCAATCTGGCTATCGGAGCAAACGTTTCTCCAAAATATACTCTCGGTTATTGCGAGAACCCTTTTGCTACAAGCTTTGCTTTAAATATGTCAATTTCACCTTTCTCATTCAACTTTGTCTTGTACACACATTTTACACCAATGAGGGTTTTATCCTTTGGAAAATCAACCAAATCTCATGTATCATTCTTTTCAATATCTTCAATTTCTTCATCCATGGCTTGCACCCAATTTTCATCTCCGATTGCTCCTTCTCTGCTACATCCTCTTCCATCAATGGTGCTTGTGCATCAACTGTTTTGTCTACAGTCCCATTCCATGACTCTTGTTCTTTGAACACCACATCTCTGCTAACTATGGTCTTCTTGGTGATAGGGTTATACAATTTTTAAGCTTTTGACTGCTCACTATAACTAGTAAATGTGCATTTTTCACTTTTATCATCCAACTTACCTCTTAGATCCTTAGGCACATGCACATAAGCTCCACATTCAAACACTTTGAGATGAGATACACTGCAAGACATACCTAACCATGCTTCTTCTGGTACTTTTTTCATCACACTCTTTGTAGGAGATTTGTTTATCACATAAACAACACATGCAACTTCTTTTTCCCAATACTCATTAGACAAGTTTCTTCCTTTCAACATGCTCCTTTTCATGTTCATAATTGTCCTATTCTTTCTCTCTACTACACCATTCTGTTGCGGTGTGTATCTAGTTGTAAATTGCCTTTTAATTCCATGTTGTTTGCAGTAATCATGGAATGTCTTCGAATCATATTTTCCACCGCAATATGACCTCAATGCCTTGATCTGTCGATCACTTTGGTTCTCTACTAAGGCTTTGAATTCTTTGAACTTTACAAAAGTTTCAAGCTTTTTCTTCTGGAAGTAAACCCAAGACTTTCTGCTATAATCATCAATGAAAGTGAGGAAGTAACAACTTCCACCAATCGATTGTGTTCTCATAGGTCCACACAAGTATGTATGCACCAGCTCTAGATGTTGCTTTGCTCTATATGAAACTCCCTTCGGAAAACTTTCATGGTGTTTCTTTCCCAAGATGCAACACTCACAAGTACTAGCAAGTTTATTGATGGGAGGTAATCCTCTAACCATATGTTTCAGCTGCAACAATATTAAACCAAAGAAGTGCAGAAAGTCCAAACTGAAAGTGCCATAACAATTAATCATTAGAACATGCAACTGTAAATGAACTGACGTGATCACTATAATCCATAATTAGAGGAAAGAGTTTGTTCCTCGTCATTTTCACCTTTGCTATCAGTTGCTTTCTTGGGGGCTTATCATATATAACACATTCTTGTCCTTGAAAGATAATGATGTATCCCTTCTACGTCAATTGACCAACACTTATTAAATTATGTTTGAGGCCAGGGACATAATATACCTCTGAGATTGTCTTTAGATCCCCCTACTTGGTCAAAATGTTGACCACTCCTTTGCCATCTACATCCATAGTCTTGTCAGTCCCCAACTTTACCTCTGTCTTCACAGATTGATCCAAATTTGCAACCAAATTCTTGTTGCATGTCATGTGGTTACTACAACCATTGTCTAATAGCCATACAATATCAGATGGTTCATGCATCGTATGGCAAGCTAGGAACATGGAGTTAATATTATCTGTAGTGACATTAGCTCTCTGGTTTCCTTGATCAGCGATCATCTTCCTATAATCACGGGCATAGTGACCAAATTTATTGCAATAATAACATCTCACCTTTGATTTTTCAACTCTTTGATTATTGTTGAAGCTTTTGTTGTTGCTTCCACTTTCATGTTCCTGCTCCTTTTCCATCTCTTTGAGCACCATGTCTTCTGCCTTGTCCTTTGCCTCCACCTTTGTCTCTTGAAATAGAAAACTGGCTTTTGAAAGCAGTTTCTAAAGTGGAATCCTTATTTCTATATATTCTTGCCTCATGGGATAGAAGTGATCCCATCAACTCATCAACTGTGAGTGTTTCCAAATCCTTGGTTTCTTCTATGTCTGCTACCACAGTGTCAAATTTGGTAGACAAAGATCTGAGGACATTCTCAACCACTATTTGATCTTTAATATCATCACCATAATTTTTTAACTAATTTATGACATTAATGGCCCAATTTATGAATGAATCGATGTCCACTGTCTCCTTCATCTGTAGACTTTCAAAATATCTCTTAGTATTATGCAACTTAACAATATTGACTTTGGTGATACCTTTATATCTTGTTGCCAAGGTCTCCCATGTTGACTTTGTTGAAGACGTGATCATAATTTTCTGGAATACACCTCGGTCCACTCCTTGTTGGATAAGCTACAATGCTTGTGCATTCTTTTTTTTGTCTTTCTTCCATGGTTCCCTCTCTGCATTAGTGAGGGCTCATTCTTCTGCTTCATTCTTAGGTTCTAGAAACCCATTCGTGGCATAGTCCCAAACATCATGTGCCTTCAACGTGGTCTCCATCTTAATGGCCCACACATCATAATCCTTCCCTGTAAACGGTGGAAATTGAGACTGGAAGCTTGTTGATGCCATGTTAAACAAAAAAATTCTCTTCAAATAATAACACACCCTCTTTTTTTTTTTTAGAAAACCTCAAAATCCCTTTAAAAGCTTCTAAAAAGTCAAAATTCGTAAAAATACTCTTTAATATAAAAACATTTTAAAATAATTCCACCACACTTTATAAATAGCCCCTTTAAAAAACTTGAATAAATCCCTTTTTTCTATATTCAGGCTTCTGTAATCCATAACGAATTAAGCAAAGTGTTTTGGTAGAAATCAAATAAGAGAAATTTTTGTCCAACGCGTTTCGAACCAACAAGTGTGGTTCATCATCAGGACCAGATGATGAACCACGCATGTTGGTTCGAAAGGTGTCGGCCAAAAATTTCTCTTATGTGATTTCAACCGAAAGACTTTGCTAAATTGAATAAATCTTTTAAAGATTTAATATAAAAATCATATATAATGAGAAAGAACTTTATGAAGTAAGAGGTTTGTCACTTATTAAAAGGACGGGTTAACATTATTTTGAAAACCCATGTGACTTAACTTCAGTCAACTTGAATTAATGCATACGGGCTTCGCCTTTGTTAACACTTCACAGACTTGTGCACCCCCGAGTTGGAAAACCTGCGCAAATTTTCTGAAATTTGAAGTTTTGTCCAAGTTTTTTTCCAATTTGATGTGGTTTCTGCACTAACAAAGTACGAATTTCACACTTCAATTGCACATTTTTATCTCCTTAACGGTGCAACAATTTTGCAAGAAATTAATAAAAAATGTCGTCCTTTTTCACTTGGTATTTTTCTTACTGGCTCCATGGATCTGTAATCCTTCCTCGGCTCTGATACCAATTTGTTGGAAAGACAGAAGAGAATAGGCACAAAATAACACAAATAATTCACACAATAACATGAGTTGCGACTCTTTTATTGATCACACAAAAGCTTGATGATTACAATGAACCTGGTGAGGGGTATTTAAACTTTTTCTGATTAGCGACTCAAATAAACTAACTTGGCATGTAACCACACACTAAATTCGACTTTACTTAAAATAAGACTTAACTCGACTTGACTCAACTTGACTCAACTTGACTTAGTTAACTAACTACGTAATTTTAGATAACTCTTCATGCGAGAGTAATTAGCTATTTTAACAGAGAGCGAGCTTTCACTCTTGAAAAATGCCCATGAATATTAGGTATTGGTTTGTTAACCTTTTTCTTGGGTCCGAGGAAAACAAGTTTAGCCCTAGGGATATCCAACATTCCTATATCTAATTATATAATTTAAATTTACGATAAAGCTTAAACATAAATATTGTATGACAGGGTTTTAATGACATGAAAAATTATATATAGTTAATCGGATTTTTCTTGTTGAAAAAAATTACATATCCACATCTCCGTTGGAAAGAGAAACAGTAAGTTGATTCGCTCTGTCGCATGTGACCATGGGAAATCGAATTTCATGGAGGGTTATACATCATATGAAATAGCCATTGAATGCATCGACCCTTCACAAACCACGTGCTCATCTATGAACGACTCCCTGTTATTCTAACGCCAGTAGATGCTCCCTCCACATGATTTTGATTCCATTGAGAAGGATGGGAGCAGTTTAGTTTTATTTTTGTATTATAATTTATTTAGATATTTTTGGTTTTAAATGTATTTTTAAATACATAATAAATTTAGTGTTTTTGAATTTTTTTTCTGAAATATTTAGATTAGGTAGAATTTTCAATTCAAGTTTATTGTTTTAGTAAAAAAAAAAATTAATATTTAGATTATGTAGATTTCTCATCTCAAATTTATTATTTCCATAAAATTTAACCAAATTTCAAGTAAAATTGACTAAAAAATATACCAAAAAAATAAAACCTAGAAAATTTAGATTACGGTATGTATTATTTCACATTTGTGTTTATATCTCTTCACAAAATTATACATCACATGCATATCAAAACTGGCACTAGCAGTAAATGGACAATAAACAGTGTTTATGTCTTTACACAATTGTACCTTCAGCCATTTTCTTCCTAGGAGTGTTAATGCCCTGGGATTAACAACATGCAAACCATCTCGTTTTTTAAGATTAAATTTGATTGTATCTATATTGGAAGTCAAGTCAAATGGTCTTAGCTTGAGCGGGATGGTGAACAATTAGTTTCCCAGTGGGATTCAAGTCTTAGGAGCATAGTTTTAAAAAACGGCCGTTTCGAAACGGAAACAGCCGAGTTGGTCCGTTCCATTGCCCTCCGAAGTGACTCGGTTTGGCCGAGTCAGCCATGACTCGGCCGAGTTATTGAATGACTCGGCCGAGTCATGGTTGACTCGGCCAACTCGGCCGTTTCCCGTATTGACTCGGCCGAGTCACAAACAACGGCCCGTAACCCACTAAAACAACGATTTAACTTATTTTAATGAAATTTTAAGGGGTTTGCTTATTGGTTTGGACTTCAAGGTGTTTTATGAATTAGCTAAATGTTATTTGGGGTCCATTTCCCCCTCCCAAACCCTATTTAACACACTCAAATGCTCTCTACTATTGATATGCTATTCAAATTTCATGGTAATGTTAAATTCTTGAAGTAAAAGTGACATTCTCCTTAATCTTCATTTTCATCCTTTTACTTAAATTTTTAACATTACCATGAAATGACTCAGGATGTTTGAGAGTGGTTTCGGCCTCATTGGATTTCATATGGAGAAAGTAGAATTTTAGATTTCATTCAAAATGCAGCAGACTTATCAGTTTTTCAGGATTTCAGGATTGGAAGATTGCAATGTTTCCATTGAATTTTGTCATGTATTAGGGTATGGAACTCATATTTAATCAAGAGCACCAATCCCTCTATGTACCTTGATGTTAGTGACATTGGTTGTCGAACTCCTCTGGGATTCGCTCCCAAACCAGGAGCTTCTAAAAATGTCGCTCCCGCTCCCGTTTTCTCCCCTGCTCCCAAGTAACACAAAGAAGAGAAACCGTTTGGATAAAAAACGGTTAAATGATCTAGTTTATGTCCAATACAACCTCCGGCTCAGACGAAACCATTTGCTGAACAAAATACCTGATTCAGATCCCATTGTGTTGGAAGACATTGATCCAACATCAGATTGGGTAGTGGAGAGTCATCCAGTAGAGTTTGATCCTGATGAGGATCTTGATTTAGATTTAGATATCGAGACATCAGTTGAACTTGAACATGCTGTTCAGTTGAATGCAGATCCCAATCCACCAGCCTCAGTCTCACAACCAGCAAGGACTCCAGTTGTAGGTGCTTCCTATGCTTAGCCATGACAGAAGTGCAGTCGCATATCTACTCTATCTCAGCTTGCATCTGTTGCAGTTGCACAGCCTACTAGTGGTACCACTTCTACAGCTGCAGTTGGAGATGATGATGATGATGAGGAGCCATGGGGCCCCCTGTCTGACTCTGATGATGATCCAGAGATTGATCGACATGATCTTGGCTCCTCTGGCAATAGCTGTAGTACTAGTACTGGAGTCTGGTCACAGTTTACTTTTGTTGTAGAGGCCATTTCTAGCCTCCTTGGTTATGTGTTTTTTGTTTTGAGTCTTTGATCATGTATGACAGTTGACTATGTATTGCCATTGGGTACCATTTTGATATAATGGATTGGTTCATGAGCCTACTTTGATCATATGTTGTCTTCCATCTATATTATAATGCTGTGTGTTTGGAAACATGAATGAAAATCTTTAAAATTATGTTTAAAATCTTTAAAATTATGTTTTTTTATAATAAAAAATTAATATTTAATGTATTTTTTACAACGACCGAGTCATTGAAATCGAGCCGTCCGAGTCATTACCGTTTCGGAGTCGGAGTCGGAGTCGATCCTCGGCCGAGTCGGAGTCGGAGTCGGAGTTTTAAAACTATGCTTAGGAGACATGTTGTAACTCTCCAATTTGTGGCATCTATGAAATAACTGCACCTTATTCCCCTTTTGATTGTACATAGCTAGCATGTCAAAACGGGAAACCATATTATTTTTTGGATTAAATTTGGTCTTAAATTTTATTGTAATTATGTTAGAAGTCAAGTCAAAAGATCTTAGCACGAGTGATTTGGTGAACAAACATCTTAGGCATGTTAAAATGCACACCAACATTCAATGGACAATACATAGTGTTTATATCTTCACAAAATTGTACCTTCCACCATTTTCTTCCTAGGAGTATTAATGGTGTGTCATTAACAACATTCAAACCATCTTTTTTTTGTGGTTTTGGTGAATGATTTGTTTTCCCAAATACGTGGATTCAAATCTCTAGAGACGTGTAAATTTTCAGTTTGTGACTTTTGTGAAATAGTTGCATATGGTGTAATAGTCATAGCCATAATAGTGGAATCTAGTGTAATCTAGGTGTTACATGTCATGAACTTGATCCCCAAGGTCCGTTATGAAGATAACGTTAGTAGAAACCTCATTTTTGCAAGTTTGCAAAATTTAACATCTAATACCATCATTTTGTTTAGCTCAACGAGAGATTTCCAATAGTATCAAATTCACTTTGATCTGATTCTTAAATCAAAATTTACACTCATTCAAAGTTCAGGCCAATTAATAGAGGCCTTGTCATGAATGGCCATATGGTAGCCACCTGAATATCTTTAGTCTTAAGGAAAATTATAGTCTGATATCATGAAGTCCAAGCCATCAAACTTCGTGATGATACTTAAGATAGGGGCAACACATGCTATTGAGTCCAGAGATTTGTGTCCCAAAATATCATGGCCACTAATTCTCGATTTATACAGGTTAAATAGTAATGCCAAGTAAACATATTTCTATCACAGATCTTAGAGACAGATCTAAATGCACATGAATACCAAAATTTCCACATTCAAAATCATGATCAAGAACTGCATATTCTAGGTAAGCGTCAAGAATTTTTCATGTATCTATAGGATTTTTTTCCACTCATTAGCATGACAACAAGCATTACAATTTTAACAATCAACACATTCATAAACACTTAGCAAGCTTGCATTATACACAATATAACAAGGATCATCACATTCCATGAGACCAAATACATAAGCTATTTACACTTATTTGTGTGATTTAAGATGGTTGGAAATTGGAGGGACTTCAACTCTCCACCCAACCATAGGCCAGCCTCATTACAATCTTTCTTGCAGCCATCCGCCCCCGAGCTAGATCCAAAATATGGGATGCTTAATTAGGGAGGTTCACACCCAAGGCTTAGTCAATGCCTAGGAGAAGGATCCCATTGTTCAAGTGGTTTGAAAAATACTCTTTAGCATTAAGCACCACAATGACTTACTTGTGTTAGGCCAAAGGTGACAGTGAGTAGGGGGGAGGAGGGCGTTGGGGAGGAGGGGTTGTGTGAATCATTGTAATGGAAAATTCATCATTTCAAAACATTTCATCAATTATAATTGATTATGTAGCAGTGTATCAGAAAATGAAGTTAATTATAGCAATGAATAAATTGTGCATCAAGAAACGATCATCACTTCAACACATGAGAACACCAACTTTTATGTGGAAACCCTTGCAGGAGAAAACCCCAATTTTTTTCATATTCTTCAATTTGTTAACATAGATTTGCAGACACTAACGTTTTGGAGGCACCAACCTCGAATAATGTGCAAGCACCCACTTGCAATAGGCTATGACTTGATTGAGGCACCAACCTCGAAAATGTGCAAGCTTCGACTTGTTGTAGGCCTAAAATTGATTGAGGCACCAACCTTGGGGGAGGCACCCACCTCATTCAATTTGGTGTGGACCACTTTTCAGAATATTTAAAACTAGATCCACAAGGTCAAATCATAACCAAATCAACTTGCCTTCTTTTTATATGTCAAAAACTTGTACGCATGCTCATATTGTAAATAATAATGACTTCCTTGATCTCAATAATTTTTTCTCACTTCCCTTTATCAAATTAAAAACCAATTCAACCAACAATCCATTTACAAAATCAATTTGCACTCAATTTGACCCCAAAAACATTAGATAACGTTAAATGTTCTGCAAAATAGTTCTTTGAACACACATTCTACAAAATGCACAAAATCTAGTGGTCGTTCTTCGAAAAGGTTACCGTTGGTTAGTTTAAAAATTATATAGAATGGGTCTCCATTGAAAAAATAAAAAATTAATAAAATAATCAACCATCCACTAAGTTCGAACCCTTGACCTCACAAGAGACCAACCATATGCTAACTAACTGTGCTACAACATACCTCATACAAGATGGAGTCAATTTTATTCAAATTAAGCTAGAGGTCCTTGCCACGTCAAAGCCCAATAACCAATCAACATAATTATCTCCACGTCACTAGGGTTGATCTATCGGGCCCAAGATCATTTAACCTGTTCAAATGTCATTCAAAGGTGGCAGAAGGGGTCGTGGAGGAGCCGATCATGTAAAACATTGACAGGTGTTGGAACCCAGATGTAGATGGTGTAGAATTTCCCACTGTAGATCACCAGATAATGCAATATACTAAAGAAAAATACTAGATCTACTTCTACAAACAAACTTACGAAAGCTTAATCGATTTTGAGCAAGATCAAATAGAACACATATAAAAGATGAAGAAGAAACAATCACACATGAACACAGAAGAATACTATGGGGAAAGCCTCAGCTAAAATCCCTGATCTCTGTATTATCATACAAGTGGAAATATCTCTGGATTACACAAAGCTTTAGCTCACAAGCTATCCAGCTCTTAGTATAATCCCTCGATGTTGCTCATAGACTGAATAGACACAATATATGCCTTCCTCCAATCCTCCAAGCCTCCTATTTCCTTGCGCAGTTTCTCCTGGGTCCTCTGGCTGCCACCTGTGTGAATTGACCTCTCACACAACTCACTAAACTCATAAGTAACTACACAATCTCCAAGGAATGAATTCCTTCTGCATGCAAGAGATATCCTCAATGGAATATTCCTGCAACTGATAGTACATTGTCCCATCATCTTATCTCAACTGGGTCTCTGACTGAACTGACATGCATGAGTTATTTATGAGAGAATATTTAGTTATCTAAAGTGCAGCAGTTACATGCATGCATGCATTAACTAACTAAACTCCCAATCAGTTCCACAAAATGTTGGAACTAATCTAATTGGACTTAACTCAGTTAACTGAGCTAACTAATTACAACTCAAAGTACAACTCATCCTGATCTCCTTAATCAAGGGATAATTTCCTCAATCAAAGGGGAAACTGTTGCATGTCTTCACATAGACTTAATGTTTGATTTTATACAACTAATTAACTCAAGATGAATTAATTAATTATTTTACAAACAGATGCTAAAATCAAATTCGAATTTTAATTCTCAATTTTAGTTTAGGGACTAAATAAAATTGGAATGTATCCCGAAATGCTATTTATAGAAGTGCTATTTTTAGCATTTCTTGTTGCTATTTTCAACGCTCCCTCTTAACAAGAAAGGGATTATCTGTCACCCCAATCCTTTCTCTGTGGAACTCGAACTTGCATTTTGATAATGCCTTAGTCAAAATATCTGCATCTTGTTCCTCGATCGAAACATACAACAACAACATGATCCTCTTCACCACACAGTCTCGAAGATGATGATACTGGATATCGATGTGCTTGGACCTGTCATGAAATACTGGATTCTCAGAGAGTTTGATACAACTCTGATTATCACAATAGATCACAGTTGGATCCATCCTCTGATCAAACAATCCAATTAGAATCTTGCACATCCAAATTGCCTCACATGCTGCTTGACTAGCAGCCATGTATTCAACGTCTGCTGAGCTAAGTGCAACTAATATCTGTTTCCTGTTGTACCAAGAAATTGCAGTTGAACCAAGGTTGAAGATTCCTCTTGAAGTGCTCTTCCAGTCTGATGGACTCCCTGCCCAATCTGCATCTGTGAAGCCCTGAAGCTTCACTCCCTCTGTCCATCTATACCACAATCCATATTGAGATGTGCCTCTGAGGTATCTCAGCATATGCTTCGCTGCCTTCCAAAACAGCTTGGTAGGCTAAACCATAGCTTGACTCAGCTGGTTCACCGAAAAGCACAGATCTGGTCATGTGTTCACTAGATACATCAATGAACCCACAAGCTGCCGATAAACAGTAGCAGCTACTACCTCACCTGAAGTAGCATCCTCCTTCCTCCAGTTACCAGCTAGAGGAGTCTGCATGGACTTTCACTTTTCCATGTGGAATCGCCTGAGTATCTCATTGACATACTTGCCTTGAGACACAAACACTTCCCCATCCTTTTGCCACACTACCATGCCTAGAAAGTAGTGCATAAGACCCATGTCTTTCATCTCGAACTCTCTTACAAGGTCCTCCTTGCAAGATTTGATCAACTGATCATCACCTGTCAATATCAGATCAGCAACATAAAGAACAATGATCAATGGATTACCTTCTACCATGACGTGGTAAAGGTTCGCATCTGCTTCACTTTTGGTGAAGCCCAACCCGGTGAAATAACTGTTGATCCTGGTGTACCAAGCATGAGGTGCTTGCTTCAGCCCATACAAAGCCCTCTTGAGTCGGCACACATGCGACTCACGATCAAAGGTCTCAAAACCTTCCGGCTGCTCAATGTACACCTCTTCCTCAATCTTGCCATTGAGGAATGCAGTCTTCACATCCATCTGATGGATCTTCCAACCCATTTGAGTTGATAGTGCCAACATCGATCTGATAGATGAGTACCTTGCTACAGGAGCAAAAGTCTCATCATAGTCGATCCCCTCGACCTATGAGAAACCACGGGCAACAAACCTTGCCTTATGTTTCTCAACACTACCATCAGTTGCTTGCTTTACCTTGTAAAGCCATCGAGAACTCACCACTGGCTTGTCCTCCGGTCTTGGGACAACATCCCAAGCACAGTTCTGAACGATAGAGTTGTACTCCTCCACCATTGCATCAACCCAAACTGGTTGCTACACTGCTTCCTCAAAAGAAGAAGGTTCGGTCTCTACACACTCCCCAACCAAGGCCATGTAACCAGTGTACCGCTCGGGTGACCTCCTTTGTCTGCGTTGAGAAGATGGTTGTCCCACATTCTCTTGCGCAGCCATCATCAACCTGTCAGCTTCCCTTGAGCATTTCTGCCCATCTCTGGAAGACTTAGAATGAGTGGATGTCTCCACTCTCAGATCCTCTGCATGCGGCTGCTCCGCATCAGTCTGAGGCTCCTCCTCCTTAGGAACTAAAAGTTCCTCCTTTGCATGCAACTTGAGCTCCCTCTCAAGTGATACTTGCATGGATTTCTTCTCTTCAAACTTCAAATCTCTGCGTACCACTGTCCTTTGACTGGTAGGTAAGAACACCTGATAGTTGTGGGGTGTATCTGTGTACCTTACAAATATCCCCAACTCAGCTGTTGGATCTAGCTTCTTCCGGGCATCTTTGGTCACATGGTAATAAACCGATGATCCAAAGATCCTGAAGTGATTCACATCTGGTCTCTTCCCGGAAAAGGCTTCCATAGGTGTCTTCATTCCCAGTATACGATGTGGGCTTCTGTTCTGCAAGTATACTGTTGTATTGGATGCCTCAACCCACAAATGAAGTGGTAGGCTTTGGTCATGCAACATCACTCGAGCTGCTCCCACAATTGATCTGTTCTTCCTTTCGGCCACCCCATTCTGTTGTAGGTTATGGGGTGCCATCAACTCCCGTTTAATTCCTTATGCTGCACAGAAGTCCTTAAACTGTTGGGAGACATACTCTCCACCATTGTCGCTACGCAAGGCCCTTATTTTCTTTCCAGATTCTTTCTCTGCCAAGGCTTTAAACTCACAAAACCTTGAGAAGGTTTGATCCTTCTTCTACATAAAGTAGATCCAACATCTATGAGAAAAATCATCAATAAAAATAACATAGTACCTTTGTTTAGCAGTGGAGGCTGTAGAGAATGGTCCACACACATTTGTATGAACTCGCTCCAGGATTTCTCCAGCTCTACTGTCTCGATCTTGAAAGGAATATTTCGCATACTTACCCAAGGTACAACCTTTGCATGTATCCATTTACTCCAGTTTTCCCTTGGGTAGTCTGGTAGAAATATATTGCATGATATTCAAGGCCCCATGGTGTAAGTGGCCCAATCTTCTATGCCATAGCTCGCCAACATCTTGGCTTTGCACCAACTCTACTTTGGAACTCAATGCAGCACAGTCGTCTACCTCCAGCTTGTAGAGATTCTTTACTCGAATACCAATCCTCTTGGTCTGTCCAGTGCCGATATGCCTCAGGGATGCCTTTCCTTTACTAAAGACTACATCATAGCCTTTGTCTTCCAGCATAGCGACGGACACAAGATTCTTCTTCAGACCTGACACATACTTTACATCAGTCAGGGTGAGGGGAGCTCCATGCTCCCTCTGAAACACAACCGTACCTTCACCTGAAACATGATACTTTCCATCATCGCCCATCTCGATCCGCATCTGGAGATCATTCTCCTCCAAGGTACTAAAAATATTCTTGTTTCCGGTCATGTGGAATGAAGCTCCACTGTCCAGGGACCAAACACACCCCACCATCGATGAAACCATACATGCGATGAGGGTGAAATCCATTTCGAACTGTGAGGCTAGTGCCTTACCATCTGATCCCTTCGAGGATCCCTTCTTGGATTTATTCTGTGGAAAATTCGTAGCATAATGGCCCACCTCATGACAATAAAAGCATCTCACTTTTGATTTGTCAAACTTCTTCCCACAATGGGAAGAATTGGATTTGGAATGGGACGCCTTCCCTTTCCCTTTCCTCCCCTTACTCGCTAAGGCTAGATTTTCTTCATCATCTTGCTTTGATGAAGATCCATCTCTGGTGCTTCTCCTTATCTCCTCCTACATCAGATCCTACTAATGTTGTTCCCAATCTGGCAGTTTCTCTCTTCCATTTACTGAGTCTTGGTAGCTATGCCAGCTCTTAGGAAGACCGAGGAGAGTAAGACTCACCATGTCATCATCGGCTGTCGTGATCCCTACACTTCCAAGCTCATCTTTGCAGGTGTTGAGCTTGTTCAGATGCGTATAGATCGTGTCGCCCTTTTCACACTTGATTTTCTGAAGCTTGTCTTTCAGTGCCAGCTTCCTTTGATCGTTGTTATTCTGATATAGATCCTTCAATGTCTTCCACATTGAAAATGGTGTCTCCTTCCCATGGAGACTCGAGACTATGTGGTCTAGAACTCCCTCCAGAAGGATTCTCCTCGCTCTAGCCACACATTTCTTCCATTCCACCAATTCTTGGGCATTAGCAGTTGCTGGCTTGGGGACTTCTTGATCAATGAAGTCCTTCAACCCATTGTCCTTTAATACCGCTTCCATGTAATCCTTCCAGGATATATAATTCGAGTTGCCATCAAGGGCATACTTGAGTCTCAAACCATTGAATGCCATTGGTGAAATTTGAGATGTGATAAGAATTCTAATTCTATAATCAGGAACATCAAACTTCAAACTTCTCCCTTCTTTGTATATTGTTCTTCGCTTTGATCACCTTTGCTCCGATACCATGTAGAATTTCCCACTGTAGATCACCAGATAATGAAATATACTAAAGCAAAATAATTGATCTACTTCTACAAACAAACTTACAAAAGCTTAATCGATTTTGAGCAAGATCAAATAGAACACATATAAAAGATGAAGAAGAAACAATCACACATGAACACAGAAGAATACTATGGGGAAAGCCTCAGCTAAAATCCCTGATCTCTGTATTATCATACAAGTGGAAATATCTCTGGATTACACAAAGCTTTAGCTCACAAGCTATCCAGCTCTCAGTATAATCCCTCAATGCTGCTCATAGACTGAATAGACACAATATATGCCTTCCTCCAATCCTCCAAGCCTCCTATTTCCTTGCGCAGTTTCTCCTGGGTCCTCTGGCTGCCACCTGTGTGAATTGACCTCTCACACAACTCACCAAACTCATAAGTAACTACGCAATCTCCAAGGAATGAATTCCTTCTGCATGCAAGAGATATCCTCAATGGAATATTCCTGCAACTGATAGTACATTGTCCCATCATCTTATCTCAACTGGGTCTCTGACTGAACTGACATGCATGAGTTATTTATGAGAGAATATTCAGTTATCTGAAGTGCAGTAGTTACATGCATGCATACATTAACTAACTGAACTCACAATCAGTTCCACAAACTGTTATAACTAATCTAACTGGAATTAACTCTGTTAACTGAGCTAACTAATTACAACTCAAAGTACAACTCATCCTGATCTCCTTAATCAAGGGATAACTTCCTCAATCAAAGGGGAAACTGTTGCATGTCTTCACATAGACTTCATGTTTGATTTTCTACAACTAATTAACTCAAGATGAATTAATTAATTATTTTACAAATAGCTCCTAAAATCAGATTCGAATTTTAATTCTCAATTTTAGTTTAGGGACTAACTAAAATTGGAATGTATCTTGAAATGATATTTATAGCAGTGCTATTTTTAGCACTTCCATTTTTAGCATTTCTTGTTGCCATTTTCAACAGATGGAACCATGACTGTGTGGAACCATGATGCAGTTTGAAGAGGTGGAACCTTGAGCAGAGGAATCTTGAAGGAATATTTTAGATTCCTTGGAGCTGATTTTTTACGGTGGCAGAATTATGCTAAGTTTATACTTAGATTGATTAGAATTTTTCCAGGAGTGCGATGGTGAGATCGTATTTTTCATCTGAGCAACGGATCTTCAGTTAACCTGAAAAGACAAACCTTTGTGGAATCTTTGAGATTCCCTGGAGGCCAAAAAATGATAGTTTCAGAACCAGGTTGAATTTATACTCATTTTACTCAGTTTTTTGCAAGCAGCATAGTGGTGAAGTCAGATTCCTCATCTGAGTAACAGATTTTTCCCTATATCCAGAAAAGAATCTTGAGGGGAATCTTTGAGATTCCTGGGTGCCCATAATTAATGGTGTCAGAAAGGGGTCATGTTTACAATCATTTGATGCGATTTCATGCCAAGATTTCAATGGTGCAATCCATTTCTTCAGCAGAGCTGTGCATTTTTAGGCCATCCCCGGAAGTGGAGGTATATGATGTAGTGATGCCATATCTTTCTTTTGATTTAATGAGATGATGGTTTTGATGTTGAGATCCTTGTTTACCATTCTGTTGGAGGACACTTGTATGCCACTTCATGTGAGAATATAATATCTTGTAATGCTAAATGAGGGCCAATATGAGTGAGAGTTCCTATAGGAGAACGTCTCTTGGAGAGACATGCCACTCTAATTGAGGGATTCTATCCTTGTAATGACAAAGAATGCACCATGTACACATCATCATCTTGTAACATTTAATGAAGCGGCCTCCCCACTCTTGACACCGGGTGCAGAGATGTAACCCACACTCAATGAACTTCGTTATCAACTTGTGTGTGTTCTTTGATTTTATGGTTTTCATTATTTTTCCTCTTCTTCAAAGTATGCACATGTGGTTTTTCATACTCTTTCACATGCAATTTTGCTAACATCACAGAAGTAAAAGGTCTTGGTTAATTCTGGTAGCAGAGAGAATCTGGATCAAGTTTGGTATCAGAGCGGTCTTCGTTGATGTGAATTGCGAGTGTGAATGATTAAATGTGCAGCTAGAAAGAAAATGGTGAGGAGAAATAGAAAGAGAGGAGAATAAGAAATAAAGAGTAGAGGATGATGCTCCATCTACCTTCTCGAGTGAACATTCTTCTTCTTCATCATATTATCATCATTCAAATGAGGAGATCAATCAAAGCCTTCAAGAAGAGAATGTTGAATTGAGGAGACTTCTTCAAGAAGAAAAAGAGGAGAAGCAGAGAATGCAACTTCATTACGAGCCACAAAAGAGGCCTTGGAAAAGTTGAAGCGCAACGAAGGCTTAGCAAGGCTATCATCACCTGCTTTAGAATCGACAGTTGAGGTAAACAGTGTTGGTAGTTCTTCAGTTTCATTTTCACATGATGATGATTTGGGTGCTTTTGAAAAGCACACTACAGGCATTGGTTCAAGATTATTGGAAAAGATGGGATATGAAGGAAAGGTCCTAGGAGATAATGGGCAAGGCATTGTGAATCCCATCCAAGTGGTGGAATTACCACGACATGCAAGATTGGTCTATGTCAGAAAGGAAGAAACAAGAGAATATTCATGCAACAAGTCCGAGACAATGAAGGATGTTGAGAGTACCTCACAAGCCTCTAGTGATCGTGATTTTAGGTCATTTACAAATGGAAGTGAGCATTCCAAAGAGGGATCCAAATCAAGGTATAAAAAGTCTTAGTGTTCTAGAGTTCATTTTGATTACAAGCAAATTGGTAAATTGTGGCATAGAAGACCATGTAGTTTTTGTGGCTTGTTTAACCATGTGGTTGTCGAGTGTTGGAAGAGAATGGAAACAAGAAAGAGGATAAGACATTAAAGGTCCTCTCCACATCAAAGAAGGAAGAAGGTTAAGGAGGTATGGAGGAAGAATAATTTTTGCAGCCATTGCAACAGAGATGGACATCAAAGAGCCACTTGTTGGAGGCTCCATCCAGAGTAGCATGTCAAGGACAAATCGCTCGTGCATGAACCAGTTGAAAAAATTGTTCAACAAGCGAATCAACTCCAGGATAATGACTCATTCACTTTGATAAGTAAGAGACGGTTTTATTAGATACAACAATTTTTCATGGCAATCTCATTGTAAATCATATGTTGTGACATGATTGTAAAAGTGGTGATGTGCTTTCTATCACTTATGAAAGCAACATGATGATGTTTTATGGCCTCTCTTTCTTTTTATAGATGGGGTATTGGTTTTTGTTTATTGGACACCTAATCCTCTAAGGGTTGGTGTGGAAGCTGAATAGACTAAGGAAGTCCAAGAGACCTTGGGATGTGGAACCCAACGGTCACACCATGTACTATAAATGTATATCATTTTTTAATAATAGAGGTACTCTCATGTTTATCCTTCCTATATTGTCTCTGCCATGTGTGTGTTTAACAAGGTATCAGAGCAGGCGATCTCCTACCCTACTCAATTACGAGACACTTGTTTTCTATGGCATTTTTATACATGTCAGTCCTGTACCTATGTTCTAGACTGCCATCTCTGTCAAATCTCTGTTGTTGAATGAGTTGGTCGAGAGTTAAACGTTATAACATACCTTGAATTTCATGAACCGCCTTAATACGCTGCTCTCTGTACCTGTCAGTTTTTCCTATTCTGCATGTCCATTATTCTTCATATGTTCATTCTTGCCTAAACTTGAGAATTTTCAATGTGCGCTTGAGCTAACGCTCCATTAATTTGGCCTTTGTCAGAAATCTATTTTCTTATTGTTGTCAGGGATGGTTTCTATTATAGATTTTTCCTTGAACAACAATTCGTCTGACCTTGTGCTCGTTGGCCTTCTCTTAGCGCTATCGATGTTATTCTCTATCTGCCCTCTGCTCATCAAACATGCTACCATACCCTGTCTGCTTGTCAGAACTGCTGCCCTCCATCGTTTCTCTGTTTGAGAGCCAATACCTAATTCTTCCTTGAAGAACGCTCTTCCTAACATCTGTGCACTTGATTGTTTCTCTGTGCATATATTGTATGAGGTCGATTGGGGGTCCATCTACATGTCATTCTAACCTATCATTCCAGAATTCTCCGTCCTCCTGCTACAAATCATTTGTGTGGTTTTCTGTCAGCGCTGCAGACTTTTGGCATTACATTGAATCATAGTCTGATCACTGCTTTCCATGCGTAGAGTTGAAAGGATGCATTGCATGGTATGTACATTTTATGTTGGGAAATGTGCGTTAAGGCTGGTTTGAATGGTTTGTGGTATACCTTACCATTGTAAAATCTATTCCGGTTACCATATTTTTACTGTTGCAGCATCCGGCTTAGCACCATACCACATCGCATATCATCATCCCACCAAACCACCGTTGCTCTCTGTCTCATGTGTTTTTTAATATATCTAACGTTGTATTACACCGCCTCCTCCTCACTCTAGTTTTACAGTCTATCCAAGGCGGTATCGTTGCAGTTACACCATACCATCAGTCATAATCTATTCATTTAACATTGTCATGGCATTAAGTTGAATGTTGTCTGATACGTTGTGCCTCCCCGCGGCTCCCATTCAACTATATTCATTTAACATTATGTATAAACGTTGTGTATGCATAGTTTCATGCCACCATTGGTAAATCTTCCTCCCATTGCGGTATGATGAACTAAATTCTCTTACAAAAACGGCTGCCTGAGTCTGGGGAATCAGAAGCACCGCAGAACAGATTTGCAGCGGCGTGGAGAGCAGAGAGACTCTACATTACGTCCGAAGTGGAATCGATTGAATTGAGTTGGAACACACAGTTACAAAGATACTCTATGGAAGCTGAAGCAATTGAGTTGAGTTGGAACGCATAACTGCAAACATACTCTTTGTATTCCACAAAGCCCAACCTATTGATTCCCATTTCGGAACAATTCTTGGACCTGCATATAACATCTCTGGTGGTGGAAGGCGTATTCATGTTTTGGGCAAGAATTGATTCTTTTGCGTAGGAAATGGTTGTATTCATATGATATTCATGTCACTATATGTGGAGCAAAAGAACTGTTGGGGACCTCCTCCATGTGTTGGGCTGAGCAATTTACTGAATGGGCACATTGGTTACTGTCCTTCCACATCGATCGTAGAACTTGTTCACACTTGCTGATGGTCTTTGTGATTTGTTGATGACACATTTATGATTTGTTGTATTTGCCTCCAAATCTAATAAGCAATTACTGCCTGCGTTGCTTTCGGCTATCTGTACAGGGAGCCGGCCATCCGTCTGTTGATTGAAATTCTCGAGTGGTAATGTACTCTAGTCAGGTTTCGAAATCTCGAAAAATGGTAGGGATCATACAATGTCGAGCTCCGAAAGGGGAGTGAATAGGTGTTGGCATTTGGGAATGAAAATGTGATTGAACGACTCTAGCACTCTATTGTTTCACAGGGGACGGTCACTTTCTTTTCCCTGGTAACTCATCTGCCCCTCGCAAGAAGACGGACTAGCTGTGTTTTCTCAATGGTCATAAGAGCTATGTCTTTTATTTTTGATATGTTCCAGATGGGGTACACATGTAATAACTCGCTCTAATGGTCACACTGTCCATACATACATTATCTATTCTCTTAGTGCAATGAAGGCTCACATATTACTGTCATCTTTTATCTTTGAGACCTGGGCCTTTTATTTGCACCAGAAATGCGTATGGCCCATGCATATCCATCTGGCTAGTACCTTCATTCCTACGAGTATTGTTGTTGCATTTGGAGTTTACCCTGTTGCAGTTGTATTCGTGCATGATATGTGCGTTGATAACTCCTGTCTCATTTCAATCGTAACGGTGAGTTGGTTAAAATGATGACTTTCTACATTGAATATGTGTTGGAATGTGGTGGTGTGCTGTGCATTGAAGGTGAAGAAGGTGTGTTGGTGTGTTTACAATTCCGTGAGCACTGGTGTCATCCAAACTTTATATGCTGCATTATTTTTATGCGTTGGTGAATGGAGCATATGTTTTGAAGGTCGTGGTATGTATATGTTGGAGAGTGCGTAATTCATGGTATGCTTTGCAAGTAGTATGTGGTATGGTGGCTCTTCTCTTTGCATTGACAACTTGAATCGTATGACAAATGACAAATTATATGCACATTGAGTTATTTTTTAAGGTTATGTGGTATATATATGCTGATGTTTTCTCTGCTTTGAATTATATATCTTGAACTGTAAGTTGCGCTCTTTCCAAAGCTGAAATTTTCTTGGTCAATGGTAATGTTGACTTGCTCAAGGTTCCAAATTTCCAGCGATAAAGAAAAGATTCTTGACATAGTATTGTGAGTGGGTGCTGCTTCTTCATTTCTTCATATTTATGATCAGTTTTTAAAAGGTGTAATTTTGATAATGGAGAATATGGCTCAAATTACTGAAGTATTATAATTCTTGAAAACATTGATGCATTCTACTGATCATGACACAGTGAAAATCAACAAATCCTCTCTGGCTGACATTAGAATTTGTCTGCAAAATACACAAGACAAGATAGAGTTTTTGGAGCTTAGATCTCAGCTACAGCAAGAAGAATTAAAACATAGGAGTCATAATTCTGAACCTGTTATCGTTCAGAATAATGAAACAGACTCCCATAAGTAGCAAGTTGATTTAGATACAGTGCCCAATAAAGCAACAAGGTTACATGCAGATGCAGAAATTCAGTCTGCATTTCCCAAGTCCATCATCAGACCTTGGGAAGAACTTGTCCACAACAAGCACATAACAGGTCTTAGATATGAAAAGGAGGTTTCCTTTCATATCCCAGATTACTCAAATCCCATCAAGTTCCATAGTGCTGGATTTCTTCATGAAAGTTCACCTTCAGCTGTTCCAGATTCTGCCCCTCTTCAACAGCAACAGATTGTGAAATACCAACACTGTGACCGAGTTGGCCATCTAAAAGATCATTGTTTTGATCTTCATCCATGTAAGCATTGTCATAAAACGAGTCATTCTTCAAACAGATGCTTCAGAAACAAACCTCCTGTAAGAACAAATATTCATCTTGGATGGATCGCTTCTTGGCAATGGGCATCAACAACGAAGAAGATATTTCAGTCATATGTCCGAAATTGTTGTAGAGTATTGAACAGTCTTGTAGTTGAGTTTTCTCCATCATCTCACCTTGTATCTGACAGGGGGGTAAATGATGGTCATCTACAAGCTTCAAAGCCACATCAAGCGAGCCTGAGCCACAACCTGCCATACCAGATTCAAAGTTGTAGCCAGAGACAAAGATGCCCCTGAGCATGCCTTCAATTTGTGACACCTCTTCAAAGAATTGGGGACACTTCCTCTAGTAGAATACTTCAACTTCTTGCCAGTTTTGGAAGAGTTCCAGGAATTGCATTAAGAATTCCAGAGTTGTTGGTCATCCTTAAACCATCACAGGTTGTGACTTCCCTTTTCAGGTTGAAGTTCTCCCTTTTATGCATGGTGAGACCTCCCTTTCATGGTTGAAGGTTTCCCTCTTCAAAACATCAGAAGCACTTCCTCTAGAAGAAGACTTGAGCTTCATCCCAGACATGGAAGAGTTCTGGGAATTGCACTAAGCGTTCCAGTGTTGGTGGTCATCCTTAAACCACCACCCTTTATACCAACATTTCAGATAGCACATTCAGTCTAGTTCTACATGCATTTTTGCATGTTTTGTATTACAGCTCTCTTCTTGGACTCATACATAACCCTTTGGATTAAGGGGGGGAATGTTGGACACCTAATCCTCTAAGGGTTGGTGTGGAATCCGAATATACTAAGGAAGTCCAAGAGACCTTGGGATGTGGAACCCAATGGTCACACCATGTACTATAAATGTATATCATTTGTTAATAATAGAGGTACTCTCATGTTTATCCTTCCTATTTTGTCTCTGCCATGTGTGTGTTTAACACTATTATGTTTTTTATGTACACTTGACCAAAGAGTGTGTGTTATAAACTCTTGGCAAGTATGGGGATGCTTGGGTCATGATTGGTCATGTAATTGAACATGTAGTTTGCAAATATTGTACTACAAGTTTGCAAAGGATGTAGGTGTCGGTTCATCACTTATGGCTTTGGAGAAAAAAGGTGAAGGAGAAGGAAGTGTGGCCTGTCAAAGCACTTGTTATGCAGATAAGGGAGCACATCAAATTGCAGATTATGTTCATGATTTTAGAGGACCAAAAGATCCTCAGTGGGGATGAATTATCTAGGTGGCTCCAGAGAGGCTCAGAAATCAAAGAGGGCTCAGGAAAGGTCCAAAAATCAAAGTTCTTGGACTACAATGAAACTAGGGTTAGATCAAATAGCTCGTTAGAATATTTCCAAGGGCAAAAATGACACCTCAATCCAATTTCGTATGTGAAAGTTATGGCTAGTCAATATTTTGGTCAAACTAAGCCCATTGGCTAAATTTGGCAGGAACGCCAACTAAATTTGGCAGCCACTAACGAGAAAACAATTGGCACTTATTGGTGACGAATTTTGGTGGTCGGGATGGGAGAATTTTTCACCTCTTTCACTTTTTCGGTGACCCTCGAAATCTTTCGACGGTTTTTAGACCATTATTTTTATATAAAATAAAGTATATATATATTGGAATGGCGGGTGGTCAAACCCTACCATCCCTCTAACCCTCCCTATATATATCATATATATAATGGAGGATGGCCACCATTGGCAGACCTACCACCCAACATTTAAATAAAGGAACACCATAATAGGGCTGACAAGGATTGAACCCACCCAACCAAGATGGCCAACCCCTCCAATCGTACCATTAAAAAAACACATGTCTGCTACCCAAAATTATACATACAACCAAATTAATCAATGGCCATTTGTTATAAGCGTGGGATGTGGGGAATCGGTTCCTTAATTAACAAAATACCATGGACGGCCTGATTCAAGTGCGCTAACTATTAGACCAAACGACCACATTGGTTAATCCGTCAGGCCCAAGTTTATTTAACATGTTCAAATGTCATTCAAAGAGGGTAGGAGAGGTCATGGAGGAACCGAGCGTGTATAACATTGACAGGTGTTAGAACCTGGACATAGATGGAACCATGACCGTGTGGAACCATGATGCAGTTCCAAGAGGTGGAACCCTAAGCAGAGGAATCTTGAAGGAATCTCTTAGATTCCTCAGAGCTGATTTTTGACAGTGGTATAATTATACCAAGTTTATACTCAGATTAATCAAAATTTCACTAGGATTCTGATGGTGAGATCAAATTTTTCATCTTAGAAGCAGATTTTCAGTCAACTTGTAGAGAGGAATATTTGTGGAATTTGAGTAATCTTTGAGTTTCCCTAGAGGCCCAAAAATGATAGTTTCAAAACCAGACTAACTTTATACTCATTTTACTTAGTTTTTCGCAAGGAACATAGTGGTGAAGTTAGATTCATCTTTCCAGCAATGTGTTTTTCTCCAATCTTAAGAAAGGAATCTTGAGGGGAATATTTGAGATTCCCAGGTGCCCAAAATTTATGGTGTCACAAAGGGGTCAAGTTTATAATCATTTGATGCGATTTCACGCCATGAATCCAATGGTGCAGTCCATTTCTTCAATAGAGCTGTGTGTTTTCAGGTCATCCCTGGAAGTGGAGGTATATGATGTAGTGATGCCATGTCTTTCTTTTGATTTGCTGAGATGATGATTTTGATGTTGAGATCCTTGTTTACCATTTTGTTGGAGGATACTTGTATGCCACTTCATGTGAGAATTTAATATCTTGTCATGCTAAAGGAGGGCCCATATGAGTGAGAGTTCTTATAGGAGAACATCTCGTGGAGAGACATGCCACTCTAGTTGAGGGAGTTTATCCTTGTAATGATAAAGAATGCACCATGTACTCATCATCATCTTGCAACATTTAATGAAGTGACCTCCCCACTCTTGACACTGGGCCCAGAGATATAACCCACACTAGGTGAACTTTGTTATCAACTTGTGTGTGTTCTTTGATTTGATGGTTGTCATTATGTTTCCTCTTCTTTAAAGTATGCACATGTGGTTTTTCATACTCTTTCACATGCAATTCTACTAACATCACAGAAGTAAAAGATCTTGGTTAATTATGGTAGTGGAAATATTTTAGATCATTCAATATATACATGAAGAGAGCCTTATTATGGGGAGTGGGATGACTTTTAAACTCTCATGGGATCACACCAAATTACCGGGCTCTAAGGGTTACTAGGAACCTGAGTGTTGACATCATCATGACATCATATTTTCCACATAGCTCATTCCAAGTGGGCCATGTGTCACGAAGACTTGCACCTATTGGTTGACTTATCATGTCATCTTGGCATGCCACATGGTATCATGACACGATGCCATCTCATCCTCATTTCACAACATCATCATCACTTGTCATCGCATCATTTCCTTCCACGTCATCTCCTTTGACCTTATCACAAGCCACCATGTATCACTGATCTACCATGTCACTAAGACCATGTCATCAACCTTATCCATTCTCGAGCTACCATGTCCTCACTAAATGTTATGTCATCATTCTTAGAATTCCATGTGCCATTGCCATTTTCCCAATTGAATCTTGCCACCTGTACACCCATTGGATGTCTTCCATGTGTCAATACTTCATTGGTCTGGTGGTGGGGTTAACATCATGCATCTATACACTCTATCCACAATACATGCTTTTGACCATCATCAAATTAGTTGAAAGGTGCGCGATGTTTTACGGTGTTAAAAAATACACATGTTTGTGCACCTAAATCCATTGATTAATTTCCAATGGTTGGATCTATTGAATAGTGTTTTCATTGATGTAAATTCAATATTTGAACACTTTTAGTATATGTCTTTGTATTACAATAACTAGAAGTAAAAATGGACAATAAGCACTAGAAGAGAAGGAAAGGAAGCCCTAGTTTAGTTTCCCTTCTCTTGTTGAGGAAAATGAATGGGAAGATTAGTGAACTTGCAAGAAAGACCATCATACGTTTATATTTTTTATCGAAGTGGATATTGGTGGCCACTAGCCTATTCCACTTGGACTCCCAACATTGTTTTCTATCAGTCTCCTATTCTTTAGCATAGTTTCCAATTTCGATAGTTTTCTATTTTTGGTAGTTTTGGGTCATAAAATTCTGGAGCCACTTTGAGGCCCGAAAAGGAGTTTTTTGGGGAAATGGGAAAACATAGATCAATGGTCATGTTTGTAATCAAAATTTGTTGTCCTTGGATATACCTTTCTAATAGGATATCATGCACACCAAACAAAGATCGTATGCCAAATTTTCAACTCCAGGAAGTTGGCATTCCAACTAACCCCATCGGGGCCCATATCTTTTGGTGCTTCATCTCATAGGGTTATTTTTTGGATGTTTAGGGTTTCTCATTGCTTCTTTGTGATAAAAATTCCTCAAAGCCTCATTGTAACACATTTCAGAAAACATGTAGCCATCACATCTCTTCTCAAAGATTAGTTACCATCGCCCAAGCTAGTTTGCTTTCATTATGCATGTAGACAATTTCCAACATTTGATAATTATTAATTGAGGTTTAGCTTCATTCTATCTCTATGTTTCTATTTTAAATTTATATTTCATTTTTTCCCTTTGTAAACCCATATGAGTGGGATCAGAGCGGTCTTCTCTTTCTTTGTTTGTCAGTGCATGTCCTTGATGAGGTCAAGATATAAGCATTTGGGACTCGAACTAATTGAACCATTACAAGAACATCCTCACTGACCCAAATAACTTCCCATGGAAGAAGAAAATAAATATGAGGGAGCAGAAGATTCTATCAAATTTTTACTCAAAGAAGCCCTCGGGAGACAGAGGAACGAGATGATGGATAATTTTTTCCATATCATTCGACGAATACCAATGCATGACACATCTTCATCCAATAGTCACTTCAGAGGCTTTTACCCCTTTAAGTAAAAGTTAACTTTGATATTCCCATATTTGAAGGCCATATAGACATAAATGCTCTGGATAAATGGTTAAATCTGTTGGAAGGATATTTATTAGTGCATAATTTTTCCAGTAGTGAAAATATTACTTTTGCGCTCCTTAAGGCCACTCCCCATGTCAAGGACTGGTGGGAAACTTACTGTGACCAAAGGGTCGAGGAGGAATCCTCACTATTTCTAGATGCACCCTCTTGGGACTCCTTCTAATATGTTGTTAAGGAACAATATTAACCTATTGGGAGCTATGAAGACAAATACATAAAATGGACAACACTATGATAGGAAAGGGACCAAGAAGTTCCAGAGTTCACACATATATTTTATACCCTATGCACGAAGCTAGGTATCAATGACTCTGAGCGACATCTAGTGCTTAAGTACTGTGGTTGTCTGCATAAATAAATCCAGGAAAAAATGAAGTTCTTGGACATCTCCTTGCTTGGTGAAACATATTGATATGTTGTCAAAATCGAGTAGAAATTTAAACATAAGAAGCGAGACTTTGGATTTGCAAATCTAAAGTAGTGAAAGGGCACTCCCAAATAGTAAAACAAAGGATAAAGCCAAGGTGGAATGACCCAGGACAACTCGTTGAAGTCGTAATCAAATAATAACAATGGGAAGATGAAGAAAAACATAGGAAAGTGGTGTGAGTTCCACAACAACCCCACTCACAAAATAAGTGAATGTCATGCAAAGCAGTCACTTGGGGCCGATATGAAAGCTTTAGAGTCAGACACATGTTCCAACTATGAGCCATAACTTGACAAGGGGAAACAAATCATTGATACAAAACCCACCAACCTTGCCTCCAACAAGGTCAAGAAAAGTGAGACTGAAGATCCAAATGAAGGTGAGCATCTCTTCCACTCACAAATGTGGGTGAAGGGTGCTTTGCTAAAGTTAATTGTCAATAGTAAGAGTAAAAAAACCTCATCTTAGTTGTAACAACCCTGTGTTAAAAATCCGTGTAATAAATTTAATAAAGGAAAAATAAGACCAATGTCATGGGATGCTTATTCCAAGTTGAATGTTTGGAAAAACATCATACTGGGTGTTCATTTGGTTTATTATGGCTAAAGGGAAATTGGAAAAGGAAATGGAAAAGGATTTGAAAAGGAAAGAGGCATTAATTAGCATTTTATTTATGAAAATAAAGGAAATTAGGAGAAAACAAAGGTGAAAGGTCACAGGTTGCATGTGAGGAGGAAAATGAAGGAAAATAATTGAAATTGAAGAAAATAGAGGCCTTATTAATAAAAAAGAATTTTGAGGACCAGTACACAACCTTTTGTCAGTTTGATCTTGGAGATATCTCTCTAATCTCTCTCTCTCACATACTCTTGGACACTTAGAATATTCTTGGAGCACTCTAACATTGGAGGAAGGCAGCGGAAGGACAATAAAGTAAAGAGAAGTAAAGATCAAGTAAGGAAGAGCAGGATGGGATTACTTGTAGGTATTGAGTTGAATGTATGATTTCCTTACTAGTTTTTGCATGCATATATTTGGTTCTCTTGTTGTCATTGGCATGGGTTTTTCCAGGTGTGCCAATGGTTTCCAACCTTGCCTTGTCATTTCTGGATAACCATGCTATGATGGGGTTTCTCTTATTGGTTGAGTTGGATTGATGGATGGTTTTGAAACTAGGTGGGGTGGTCTCAGGAGAAAACACAAGGCCTAAGAATCGATAGACCGGTGAAGGTGGGATTGCAGTAAAGCCTGATTTTGTATACCCTCATTGGGCCTATGAAATGATTGACTAGTGAATGGCAGGATATATGGTAAGGCCTAGAGGGTGGAGCTTCATTGGGCCTAGGAATCCTCGAACGGTGAATGGTGGGATATATGGTAAAGCTTAGAGGTGCAGAAGGGCAAATTCCTAATAGTTTAGGTGGAGATATCTAGAGGCATCCATGCTTGCATAGTCCTAGTGATCCCTGGACCAGTATATGATGGGATTGTAGTAAACCTTGGTAGTGTTTCTTTCTTGTTTGGGTCAGGAATCCCTGGTGGGATTGCAATAAATATTGGTTATATAAATGAGGGCTTGGGACTAGGAATCCCTTAGTGGATTGTTGTAAACCTTGAGGAAGCCCTAGTTGCTTTGTTGTAAGTTCCACATTCATGCTTGGAATATGGCACAAGGGTAATTGGCTAAAAGAAATATTTGGTTCAGCCCAATATATGGTCAGGTGGTACGTGGAAGTCCATGGCTTGGTTGGCTTTTCCATATGCTAATAAGATCTCTTTTCCTCTTATGTATTATGTGTAAATGTGCTTGTTATTATGTGATTGTAATGGTTATTCTATTATTGTTATTATCCTGGTTATATGCGGGTTATAAGCATGGTTTATGATAGACTTGAGTTATGGATCTCATCATGTTTTGATTAATAAATAAATGAATAATGAATGTATGACCTAATAGATTATAATGCCACTATTATGAGAGGGAATTAGACCTTCTTGAAAAATCTCATATACGTATGAAGTCCCTATGCTTAGATGTGTTTATATGACCTATAGATTACATGTTCATGATGTGTTTAACGGAATGTCTGTCATGGCTAGGCATTGTCAGGTCACATGCTTGTTCAAGTTTTTCTTTAGAGGCATTTTCATCATGTTATTTATCATTTCTGGAAGTTTCATAAAGTTGTAGGCAAAGGCTTGAGTCCTAGCCCTGAAAAAGTGGCTTAGAATCTGGGGTCGCTAGCACAGAATTGCCTAAAAAAGGCCACAGGCGCATGGAGGCCTTGATATGAGAGTGACTGTAGGGTCTCATTTGCATGGAAGGCTTGTCATGGGAGCGAATGAGGGTCCATTTCAGCAAAACATCAAGTTCTCTTAGGGTTTGGACACTTGGAGGGGTTGGTTGGCTCCTAAAGTTTCTGTAGCTCCTTATGAGGTCAGTTTGGTTTTGTTTAGTCGATTCCACTTCCTTAGATGTACCTGGGGAGTTGAATCATATCATAGTAACTCTTTGTCACATGTTTACCCCAGTGGACTGGTTAGCTTGGGTAAATGTGGGAGGAGTGTGTTACATTAGCAGAGGTCATTAACCAGTTGGACCTGTCAAAAAAACCACACCTGTAGCCATACACCATCAGGTGTCTCCACCATTGGTGAGATCTCTGCGTCATCCAGTAATTCCACCTACCCTACATCATCAAGCCTTTCATGGACAAGGTATTATGTGATGTTGCTCTCCTTGAAGTGTGTGATGTTTAATTAGGCCAACCATACTTGTGGAGGCATCATGCCATGTATGAGTTCAAACCTTGTACTATTATTATTACTTTGAGAAAAAAATTGTATAGGATACCAAAGGTAGCCCCACCTACCACCATTTCTTTGATATTTGATAAGCAAGGTAGTAAGATCATCTTCGAGACTGGGAAATTTATTTTCTTCTTGATTTTCTCTCAAAGTAAGGGGAATATTGTTTCCACATCCATGGCATCCAAAAAGGGCCCCTTCACGCAGTAAAATCATGTGGATAAGGTCATGGATGAGTACAAGGACATATTCTCCTCACCCACGGGGGTACCTTTGCATTGTCAGGTCAAGCATTCGATCGATCTAACCCACGATGCACCTCTATGAAATGGGTCAATCTACCATTATTCTCTTTTGAAAAATGAAGAAATAAAGTAGTAGATCCAAGAGTTGCTAAAAAAATGGCACATCCAAACAAGTTCCTCACCTTGTGGGAGCCCAATTCTACTCATGCAGAAGAAAGATGGGACTTAGAGACTTTGCATTGATTATCGGGCGATGAACAAAATCACAATCAAGAACAGATACCAGATCCCATAGATTGATGGGCTTCTTAACTAGCTCAAGGGGGCTAAGTACTTCAATAAGATTGATTTGAAGTCTAACTATCACAAAGTTCCAATAGAACCCACAGATGTATGGAAGGCCGCCTTCAAGTCTAAGGAGGGTCTCTTTGAGTGGTTGGTCATGCCCTTCGGGTTGACAAATGCCCTTGAAACTTTTATGAGGATGATCAATGATATATTGTGGCTTTTCACCAACTTGTTTGTGGTTGTATATCTAGATGTTATCCTCATTTTCAGCAAGAGGTGGGCAAAGCACTTGCAACATATTCGACAGGTCCTTCAAACCCTACGGTAGCACAAGCTATGTTCCAACCTAGAGAAATGTTGTTTTGGCATGGACAAGATCCAATACCTAGGCTACATAATTTATGAGCAACACATGCATGTGGATCTAGCTAAGATCTAATTCATTCAAGATTGGCCATCCTTGACAACTCTAACAAATCTTCATAGCTTCTTCGGCCTTGCTAATTTCTATGGGAGATTTTAGTTGGGGTTCTCTCATATCACTTGGCCTTTGAGTCAACTTACTAATGGAAGAGAAAAATAAATGTTTATTTGGTTTGAATCACAACATAAGTCATTCATTGAACTGAAACACCACATTTTCTCTACATTAATCCTCACCTTGATAAACCTGGAAAAACCATTTGAGAATGAGACATATGCCTCCGATTATGTTATTGGTGTAATCCTCACTTGGCAAGGGCATCTAGAGGCCTTTCATAGTGAAACACTCTTTGATATTGTTCAAAGATACCCCACATATGATAAGGAAATGTATTATATCATGCAGGCTTGCTAGTAATGGAAACATTATATTCTGGGGAAGGAGACAATCATCCACACAAATCATCATTCTCTTCAAGTTATGTAGACATAGGGGAAGTTGTAGAATTATCGCCATAAAAAATGGTCCGCATACCTACAACAATTCCATTTGAACATTAAATACAAGAAGGGTAGTTCCAATCATGTTGTAGACTGCCTCAGTTAACCCTTGATTGTGGCACTGAGCACAGTTCTCAACTCTTGTGGGCACAAGACCTCTGGATGGCCACAACTATATGAAAATGACTTGGAATTTGCTGCCACCTACAAGATGTTGATGGCTGGAAATCTAGTTCCAAACTTACACCTTCAGGATGGATTGTTGTGCTATCTGGGATATCTTTGTGTTCCTTCAAGTGAGCATGCCAATATTATTTGGGAGGCACATTACAACCAAGTCACATGACAATTTGGTGTGGAGAAGATAATGGCAGTACTGTAGATGTATTTTTATTGGCTAAAACACCAACAAGATGTTGGCAAGTATATCAGATCCTATATTTCCCATGCCATCTCCAAGCCAACCATTAAGAAGAAAGGCATGTGCACTCACCTGCCTACTCCTTGCTGGCTTGGGAATCCATCTCCATGGAATATATGTCTTGCCTTCATTCTACCAAGCATGGTAATGACTATGTGTTTGTAGTCATTGATATATTTTCTAAGATGGCCATATTGGTTGTCTGCAAGAAGAGTATCACAATGGAATCGACTATCAAGCTCTTCTTCGAATGAGTTTGGGTACATTTTGGGATCCCGTAAGCCATTATATTATATTAGGATAGCAAGTTCCTAATCGCATTTTGGTTGAGCCTCTAGTCATTGTTGGACACCAAGATCACCAAGTCAACTGTAATCTACCCCCAAACTGATGGTTAGACAAAGGTCATCAATAGGATGATAGTGCACATATTACTCATGTACAACTCTAAGCATCCACGTATATGAGATGGGAGTCTCCCTTATGTGCAACACAACTACAACAAAGCTATCCATAGCTCAGCTGGCCAAAACCCATTTCATGTGGGCCTGGAATTTCAACCATTGTGTCATATTGATGTTGCAATGCCTCTTGGAACTACAAAAACATAATCTGCACATGTTCAATCTGAAGTTGATAAGGCCATCAAGCTCATTGAACACATTCAAAAATTTTTCTAGAAGGTTCATGATATATTGGATAAAGGCAATGCTAAGAACAAATAATTTAATGATTAACATCGGGTACCACATAAGTTTCAAGTGGGCAACAAGGTTTAGCTACATTTATAGAAGCAATACCTTTACGGAGCCCATCGAAATCTTTGACCACTCCAGTATGATACTTGCACCATCTCAAAATAAGTGGGTGATATTTTGAGCTAAGTTTCCCACCATTCCTTGGCCTACACCCCGTATTCAATGTGAACTGTCTTTGGCCATACTTTCCACCATTATTGGACGCATCAGACATTGTGCAACAAGTAACACCAATAGAGCTCAAACCAAAACGCATTGAACAAGCCAGAGTTGATTAGATCATGGACACACAAATTAAGAAAACTCACCAGAAGAGTATCCAACTTTATTAGGTTGTCAAAGTTGGCCAACTCCTGCACCAAGGTAAGTGGCTCACTAGGGACCAAGTTTAGCAGAAGTTTTCTCACCTCATGGAGGCACTCAACTCAATGAGGAGCATTGTTTCATAAGGGGAGAAGAATGATCCAGGTGGATATTGGTGGCCACCCACATATTCCACTTGGACTCCCAACACATTTTTCTATTGGTTTCCTATTTTTTAGCGCAGTTTCCTATTTCGACAATTCTTTGTTTTTGACATTTTTTGGGTCTTGAACTTCTAGAGTTGTTTTGAAGCCCTAAATGAATTTTTTTGGGGAAACATAAAACATGAATTGAAGATTGATATTTGTAGTCAATAGTTTTTATCCTCGAATATACCTTCTAATGGGCTATCACCAAATAGAGATCATATGTCAAAGTTATGACCCTGGGATGTTGACGTTCTAACTAACCCCATCGGGGCCCATAAACCTTTGGCACTTCATCTCCTAGGGTTAGGATATTGGATATTTCGGGTTTATCATTGTTTCTTCATGATAAAAATGCATGAGAGCCTCATTGTAACACAATTTAGGAAGACATGTAGCCATCACATCTCTTCTCAAAGATAAACTACCACAATTCAAGCTAGTTTTCTTTTATTCTGCATGTAAACAGTTTCAACATTTTCATTTATTATTTGAAGTCAAATTTTGTTATATCCCTGTGTTTAGGATTTGATTTTGTATTTAATTTCATTCCCTTCATAAATGCATATCAGTGTTATCAAAGCGATATGCTCTTTCTCTTTCTTTTTGTGCATGTTCCCAACGAGGTTGGGGTATAAGGAGTTGAGACTCGAAATGCTTGACCACTTGTAAGATCATCCTCGCCGACCCCAACAACCTCCCATGGTGGAAGAAAAGAAAGAAGAGGGAGAAAGAGATCATATTAAATTGTTGCTTGAAGAAGCCCTCGAGTGACAAAGGAACAAGATGATTGATAGTTTTTCCTAGATCCTTCGACAAATGCCAATTAGCGACACATCTTCATCAAGTGGTCACTTTGGAGGTGCAACCCCTTTAATGTAAAAGTTAATTTTTATATGATAAAATATAGAGGCTAACATGATATTACTATATTTGAAGGTTAAATAGATGCAAATGCTTTAGAAAATGGTTAAATATGCTAGAAGTGTATTTTTCGGTCCACAATTTTTCTGACAGGGAAAATATTACTTTTACACTCCTTAAGGCCACTCCCCATGTCAAGAATTGGTCAAAAACTTATTGTGAACAAAGGTTCATTGAGGAATCCACACTATTTACAGTCACACCCCATTAAAGAAATTTTGGGGACGAAAATGGGCCTCAAAACAAAAATGTACAACAAAAAACAATTTTATAAGAACTAATAGGATTCAATATGATGATTTCAACCATGAGGGATGATTCACCATTTTTGGAGTAAAAATATAAAAACAAAAATACTATTTTTTCAACTTGTATTTTCAACTTATCTCCCTACGATTTTACTCAATTTTTTAGCGGGTGCACTAGTTGGATGCAAAATCTAATTTTGCATTCGAGAAGTACCCATGTTGATTACTTTCAACGGACCCTACTACACAAAAAACATGAAATACATGAAAAAACATGTTTGCAAACACATTTTTTATGAGTTTCACATTTTTCGTGTAGTAGGGTCCATCAAAAGTATGCAACATGAGTACTCCTTGGATGTAAAATTAAATTAAACTTCCAACAAGTGCTCCTGGTTGAAATTTGAGTAAAATGTTAGGGAGACAAGCTGAAAATACAAGTCGAAATTGTATTTTTTCTTTTTTCCCTCCAAAACTTGTTGAGGTAGCCTAATATTGTTTTATTATTTCCACTATTACTTTATAATATTCCTTAGGATGCCCATTTTAGACTTCAAAATTTCTCTAATGCACTTGGGAATCTTTTAGAGATGTTGTTAAGGAAAAATATTACCCTGTTGGAAGTTATGAATACCAGTCATTAGAGAAATTTTGAGGTAAAAAATGGGCCTCAAAAAAAAAATGTACAACCAAAATAAACTTTATAGGAACCAATAGAATTCAATATGATGATGCCAACCATGGGGGATGATTCACCATTTTTGGAGTAAAAAGGTAAAAGTATTAAAAATAAAAGATAAAAAACAAAAAACTTTTAATTCAAATCGTATTTTGAACTTATCTCCTAACAATTTTACTCAAATTTTGAGTGGGAGAACTCGTTGGATGCATAATTTAATTCCTCATCCAAGGAGAACTCATGTTGCATACTTTTGATGGAGCCCGCTACACGGAAAATGAGAAATACATGAAAAACATGATTGCAATCACATTTTCATGTATTTTTCCTTTTTTGTGTGGCGGGGTCCATTGAAAGTATGTAATATGGGTACTCCTTGGATGAGTAATAAAACTTCGCATCTAATGAGTTATCCCGCTCAAAATTTGAGTAAAACCGTAGGGAGATAAGTTCAAAATACAAGTTGAAAAAGTAGTTTTTTCTTTTTTCCCTCTAAATTTTGGTAATGTAATCTAATATTATTGTATTATTTACACTATTATTTTATAATATTCCTTAGGAGGCCCATTTTAGACCTCAAAATTTTTCTAATGACATGAAATGGACCACACTATGGCAGGATAGGGACCAAGAAGTGTTAGAGTTCACATATATCTTTCATACCTTGTGTACCAAGATGGGTATCAAAGACTCTAAGTGACATCTAGTTCTCAAGTACCATGCCTATATTCATAGGTACACCCACTCGACAAAAATGGAGTTCCTGGAAATCTCCTCACTTGGTGTAGCATACCGATATGCTGTCGAAATTGAGCAGAAATTTAAACATAAGAAGTAAGACTTTGGATCTCTGAAAATTTCACAGTAGAAGCAAGAATAGGGTAGCCATGAACTATAGATCAAAGAACAGATCCATGATGGACTGCCCTAAGGCAAGGAAACCCATCAAACTGGAAAAAAAAGAATGGTACTAGGAAGATGAAGAAAGACACGAGAAAGTAGTGTGAGCTCCACAAGAGCCCCCTCATAACACTAATGAATGTTATGCATAGTAGTTTCCAGTGGCCAAGATAAAAGCTTCAAAATCAAATGCAAGTTTTGACTTTGAGCCATACCTAAACAAGGTAAAACAAATCATTGATGTGGAACCCAATGGCATTGTTTCCTCTGCCAAGGTCCAACAAAGTGGGCTTGAAGATACGGAGGAAGTTGAATGGATCTTCACTCACAAATGTGGGTGAAGGGCAGTCCATTGCATTTAATTGTCGATAGCAAGAGCCAAAATAACCTCATCTCAGTAGAGGTGGTTAAGCGGTTGGGCCTTTCAATAATGCCTCACCTGTAGCAATACACAATTAGGTGGCTCCTCAAAGGGCGAGATCTCCACGTCAACCAATAATGCCACCTTCCCTACGACATCAAACCTTTCACAAATGAGGTATCATGTGATCTTACTCCCCTTGAATTTTGTGATGTTTTATTAGTCCAACCATATTTGTGGAAGTGGCATGTTGTGTATGATTCCAGACCTCATAGTGTTATTATTACTTTGGGTAGACAACGATACAAAATACCAAAGGTATCCCTACCTACTTCCATTTGTTTGATCTTTTCTAAGCAATGTAGTAATATCATCTCTCGAACTAGGATATTTTCCTTCCTCCTGATTCACTCTCAAAGCAATGGGAAGATTGTGGCTATATCTGTGGCCTCCACATATGGCTCCTCCAAGTAGTAATGAAAAGCTAATAAGATCATGCAAGAGTATAGATACATTTATCCTCACCCAAGGGTTTAGTTACACATTTTCAAGTCAATCATTCCATCGACTTGACCTTTGGTGCACCACTACCCAATGGACCAATCTACCATCTCTCTCTCTTAGAGAATGAGGAAATCAAGCAAAGAATTCAAGAGTTACTCCAAAAATCGCACATTATACTGAGCTCCTCACCTTGTGGAAGCCCTATTGTACTTGTGCAAAAGAAATATGGGACCTAGTGACTATGCATTGATTATCAAGCCTTGAAAAAATCACAGACATGAATCGATACTCAATTCCATGAATTGATGACCTTTTTTACAAAATCAAGGGGGCCATGTATTTTAGTAAGATTGATTTGAATTCCAGCTACCGCCAAGTCCCAATATAACTAACTAATGTGTGGGAGATTGATTTCAAGTCCAAGGAGGGTATTTTTGAATGGTTGGTCATGCCTTTTGGTTTGGAAAATACCCCAACAAATTTCATTAGGGTGACGGATGATATCTTATGGTATTTCACCAAGTCATTCATGGTTGTATATATAGAGGATATCCTCGGCCTCAACAAGAGTTGCGAAGAACACTTGAAACATATTCAGCAGGTTCTCCACACTCTTTGGTAGCACAAGCTACGTGTTAACTTGGAAAAATGTTCTTCCAGTATAGATAAGGTCCAATACATGAGCTACATTATTGATGAGAAATGAGTGCATGTGGATCCAACGAGGATCCAAGTAATTCAAGATTGGTCAGCCCCGATGACTCTAACAAAGCTTCACAACTTCCTGGGGGTTGCTAACTTCTACTAAAGGTTTATTCTAGGGTTCATGTATATCGCTTGGCCCTTAAGTCAAGTAACCAAGGGTGGAGCAATTTTTTTTTTTGGGTCTAAATCACAACATAAGGCATTCAACGAGTTGAAATATCGTCTTTTCTTTGTACCAGTCCTCACCCTATCAGACTTGCAATGGCCTTTTGAGATCGATATAGCTGCCTCTGATAATGCTATTGGTGCAATACTCATTTATCAAGTACATTTGATGGCTTATCATAGTGAAACACTCTCTTATACTATCCAAAGATACGTCACCTATGATAAGGAGATGTATTCCATCATGTAGACCTATTAGTTGCATTAGAAACATTATATTATGGGGAAGGAGATGATCATCCAAACGGATCATAAGTCTGTTCAATTTATGCAGACACAAGGGAGGTTACAAAACAACCACCATTATAAATGGTCCAAATACCTACAAGAATTTCATTCGAATATCAAATACAAGAAGGGAAACACCAATAATGCCATATAATTTCTCAGTCGATCCCTAGTTTTGGCATTCACGATAGTTCTCAACTCTTGTGGGCATGAGACCTATGGATCACCACAACTATACAACAGTGGCTCATAATTTTCTACCACATACGAGATGTTGATGGAAGGAAATCAAGTTCCAAACATCCACCTCCAAGATGCATTGTTATTCTACCTATGATGCCTTTGCATTCCTTCAAGTGAGTGTATCAAGCTAATCGAGGAGGCACATTATAGTCGAATAACAGGGAACTTTGGCATGGAGAAAATAGTGGAAGTACTAAAAAAAAATATTTTTATTGGTTGAAAATTTGATATGATGTTGGCAAGTATATCAGGCCTTGCACCACCTACAACATTGCCAAACCAACCATTAAGAAGCAAGGTCTTTCCCCCCTCTTCCTACTCTTGGCTGGCCTTGGGAATCCTGTTGGGTTGTGTTATATTCTTTCCATGACTAGCCCATGTAATTAACCAGGGGGTTTTGTTGCACCGATTGTGTAGCGGGGGGAGTCACAGGGGATTTGAGGGGTGTAGGTAACCCCACTCTATGGGGTTCAGGGCAGCTCCTCGGAATTTTTTTTTTGGACCCTATATTAGGTTGGGCGGACCTACCTATAGTTTTGTGCATGATTTTTCGCACATGGTTTTGGACGCAATGGTTTTCGGTCCATGGTTTTGGACGCGATGGTTTTCGGTCCATGGTTTTGGACGCGAAGGTTTTCAGTCCATGGTATTGGATGCTTTGGCATGTATAAATATGTATTGTAACATTGAAAAGAACATAATTAAAAATCAAGCTGGTAGTCCCGGTTTTAGAATCCAGGGGAAAATCTCTGTGTATATGTGTTTTATGTGTTATGCTCTCGCATTGTTTATTTTCTGTGTTTTAGAATTCGTATGCAGGTAATTTTTGTACGGGGTTAAAAACTACATTTGGTATCAGAGCTGTTTTGGCTTCAAGGGGATGCCTTTGTTGCTGAGGGATTTCGCTTGGGCCTGTGGTAGACCTTGTTCAGTGGGAGATCTGCGGGATCGATTCTGGTGGTGAAAGAAGATGGCGAGCAGTGGAAAGATAGAGATCGAGAAATTTAATGGTTAGAGTTTTGAGTTATGGAAACTCAAGGTGGGGGATCTGTTGGTGGATAAAGATTAGTGGATTGTGGTAGATGCGGGTTCTAGACCAATGGGAGTGTCTGATGAAGAATGGAATAAGTTAGATCGAAAGGAAAATAGCACAATACGATTATGTGTCTCATATTCAGTATTGTTGAATGTATCAGGGGAAGCTACGTTGAAGGATTTGTGGGACAAGTTAGGGACTTTGTACCAATCTAAGTCTCTGGTGAATAAACTGTTCCTACGAAAAAATATGTATAACCTGAGGATGAAAGATGGAGACTCAGTGATAGTGCATATGAATGCATTTAATACTGTGGTGAGTCAGTTATTATCTGTTGATATTAAAATTTCAGATGAAGATAAGTGAATCAATTTGTTGTGTTCTCTACCAGATTCGTGGGATAGTCTGGTTATTACAATAGGTAGCAATATAACTGCCTTGCAGTTTGATGAAATAGTCTCATCCTTGCTGACGGAGTATATGAGACGGAAAAATATGGAGAGCCAGAATGGTGATGCCTTGTCCGTACGAGGATGGTCCCAGAATAGAAAAAAAAATAAGTCATCAAGTTGGAGATCTAAATCTAGAGGGAGATATAAATCTCCACAAAAACCTGTAAAGGTGGTGTGCTGGAAATGCGGAAAGGAAGGGCACTACAGAAGGGACTATAAATCTAAAGCTCCTGATCTGATGATGCTCCTTCTGCAGAGGTGAAAACCACCTCAGATGAAGGTGGGGATGTGTACTTGGCTTCTTCTAGTACACATGTAGATCATAAGGCATCGTTGATTGACTTAGGTGCATCCTTTCACTTCACTCCCCATAGAGAGTGGTTCTGTGAGTATGAGAAATACAATGGTGGTGATTTCTTCTTAGGGGATGATAGGAAGGTTAGAATCATTGGTTGTGGAAAAGTAAAGTTGAAATTACAAGGTGGAAGGGTTAGAACACTTCCGGGTGTTTTGCATATTCCTGCATTGGCCAGAAATCTGATTTTTGTAAGCACACTCGATGATGCAGGTGTAAAAACAGTGTCCGAGAAGGATACATGCAAGATGGTTTGGGGACCACTAGTATTGATGCAGGGAGTTCAGATTGGAACTCTGTACAAGCTGCAAGGTAACACTATTGTTGATGGGTGCAACGACTCTATGGTTCCTGAAAGTGGAGCAGAAAATCTAGTGGTCTCTGGAGAGAAGACCATGTTGTGGCATCAAAGGCTTGGACATATTGGAGAGAAGGGCCTTCGAATACTTCATGGTAAAGGTATGGTAGAAGGTATGAGTAATAGCTCTCTAGATTTTGATTTCTGTGAAAATTGTGTATATGGGAAGCAGAATCGGGTGAGTTTCCCCTCTAGTGGTAAGAGGGCGAAACATATATTAGAACTTGTGCACAGTGATGTGTTTGGACCTGTGAAGGTTCCATCACTGGGTAAGTCTGTGTACTATGTATCATTTATAGATGACTTCTCAAGGAATACATTGATATATTTTCTTAAGAAGAAACCTAAAGTCTTTGACAGGTTTAAAGAATTTAAGGCTCTGGTGGAAAACCAGACATAGAAGAAGATAAAGGTGTTGAGGACAGATAACAGTGGAGAGTTTTGCATCGAGGAATTTGAAGAATTCTGTAAGAAGTGTGGTATAGCACGATATAAGACTACTCCATACACACCTGAGCAAAATGGAGTTACAGAAAGAATGAACAAGATGTTGATGTAAAGGGAAAGAAGCATGCTCAGTGGTGCCAGGTTAGTATAGGAATTCTAGGCAGAGGTGGTGGAGATAACATGTTACCTGTTCAATAGATCACCTTCATCAGCGTTGGAGGATAAGACTCCACAAGAGGTATGGACTGGTAAGAAACCCTCTCTTTCACATCTGAAAGTATTTGGATGTGATGCATATGTACATGTTCCAAAGGAGAAAAGAACCAAGTTGGATAGTAAATCTAAAAATTGCATCTTTATTGGGTATAAGGATGGTTTAAAAGGTTATAAGCTTTGGAACCCAATAACAAGGAAGGTTGTGTACAACCGAGATGTGGTGTTCAGAGAGTGGAAAGATGTTATTAAACATGAAGTCCAACCAAAGGAACCTGAGAAGATAGAGTTTGAGCTTAAGGAGGAAGAATCAGACTCTACAGCAGAGGAGGAATCAGAAGATGAAGAGCCACAAACTCCGGGTGTGAGAAGATCAGTTCGAGAAAGAAGGCAGCCGGAAAGGTATAGTCCATTTGCTTTTTGTTCAGATTTTTCTTTATCTGTTATTGATGATGATCCGAGAATTGTGAAGGAAGCAGTAGATTCAGAGGATGGCAAACTCTGAAAGAGGCCATGGTTGATGAAATGACATCTTTGCACAAAAATGAGGCTTGGGATCTGGTGGAGTTTCCGGCTGGAAGCAAACCCATTGGCAGCAAATGGGTGTTCAAGAAGAAGACGAATGCAGAAGGAAAGGTGGAGAAATACAAAGCTCGGTTGGTAGCAAAAGGTTTTTCCCAGGTGCCAGGAATTGATTTTGGTGATATTTTTTCTCCTGTTGCCAAGGTAACTTCTATTAGATTACTTTTATCTGTTGCTACTACTTTTGATTTTGAGGTAGAACAGATGGATGTGAAGACAACATTTCTTCATGGGGATATGGAAGAGGAAATCTACATGAAGCAACTTGAAGGCTTTGCGGTGAAGGGTAAGAAATAACTGGTATGCAAGTTAAAGAAGTCTATGTATGGTTTAAAATAGTGACCAAGGATGTGGTATCATAAATTTGATACATTTATACGAGGACTTGGCTTCACCACAAGCAAAGCATATCATTGTGTGTATTTTAAATTAATTGGAGACCGTGTTATTTATCTGGTCTGCTATGTGGATGATATGTTGCTAGTTGGAAATGACAAAGAAATTATCCAGGATTTGAAGACCCATTTGTCCTCCAAATTTTACATGAAAGTTCTTGGTGCTGCAAACTATATTTTGGGCATGGAAATTAAAAGAGATCGGACAAAGAGGAAGCTCTGGTTAAACCAGAGGAAGTATGTTGAGACAATATTGCAGAGGTTTAATATGCAGGATAGCAAACCGGTGAAGGTTTCTATTCCAGTAGGTGTAAAGTTATATGCAGAGCAGTTCCCCAAGACACAAGAAGAGGAAGAGGACATGTGATGTGTTCCATATGCAAGTGTAGTTAGTAGCCTGATGTATGCGATGGTCTATACTAGACCAAACATTGTACATGCAGTGGGAGTATTGAGCAGGTTTATGTCAAAACCAGGGAAGGAGCACTAGACAACAGTGAAGCGGGTTTTCAGGTATTTGCATGGCACTAGTGATTATGGTTTGTGCTGCCAAGGAAGACCAGGATTGGACAGAGTGTTGGATAGTCGTGGCTTTGTTGATGCAGACTGGGCTGGAGATCTAGATCAGAGAAGATCTACAATTTATCATATTTGGAGGTGCAGTCAGTTGGATGAGTAAGAAACAATCTATAGTGGCACTATCAACTACAGAGGCAGAATACATGGCAGCCACTCATGCAAGCAAGGAAGCAGTTTGGTTGCAGAGATTGTGTTCAAGTATGGGGTTAGTACAGGGAGCTATAAGGATAGACCGTGAAAACTAAAGTGCAATTTTCTTGGCAAAGAACCCTGCATATCATTCAAAGACAAAGCACATTGATGTTTAGTATCACTTTGTGAGGGATATGATAGAAGACAAAAAGGTGTTTTTGGTAAAGGTGGACACTTTGAAGAATACTGCAAATGCATTGACAAAATCTGTGAGCTCTGAGAAGTTCTCTTGGTGTAGAGAAACAATGGGCATTACAGGGCTGGATAAAGGACTAAGCTCTCTTGTGGCCCCCCGTGGAAAGAAAACAACAAGTGGGAGAATGTTGGGTTGTGTTATATTCTTTCCACGACTAGCCCACGTAATTAACTGGGGGGTTAGAAGGGGGGCAGAGCCCCCCTTCATTGTGCCGATTGCGTAGCGGGGGGAGTCACATGGGGTTTGAGGGGTGTAGGTAACCCCACTCCATGGGGTCCAGGGTAGTCCCGTGGAAAATTTTGTTTTAAGACCCTATATTAGGTTGGGCAGACCTACCTATAGTTTTGTACATGTTTTTTCGCACATGGTTTTGGACGCGATGGTTTTCAGTCCATGGTTTTGGACGCGAAGGTTTTCGATCCATGGTATTGGATGCTTCGGCATGTATAAATATGTATTATAACATTGAAAGGAACATAATGAAAAATCAAGCTGGTAGTCTCGGTTTTGGGATCCAGGGGAAAATCTCTGTGTATATGTGTTTTATGTGTTATGCTCTCGCATTGTTTATTTTTTGTGTTTTAGAATTCGTATGCAGGTAATTTCTGTACGGGGTAAGCCAGTCACTTGGCCATTTACGGACGACCCCCAGAATAGCGTCCTCAATGAATAAGTATGATAGCTTGTGCCATGTGCCATTGGAATATTTCTTCGTGTGGATGTGCAAATTATGAAAATTTTCCTTGAAATCTACAACATTGTTGTACTATGCGTGAAAACTTGGTGATAACTTTGGCCGCTGGTTAATCACCATCCTCAGCTCTGACTCAAATAAGAACCAAAATATCTTCCTCTCCATAATGCGCTCGGGGTCTTTAGTGGCCCACAGCGAAGTGAACTTCACGACCTCATTGTTGGGTGTGGTTTTTTACCTATTTTCTACACATTCTTTCCCTTGTTTTGACCTTTCTGTCCTCAAAGCCTGTGCCCTTATATGACCAAACTCCCCATTTTCTTACCTTTTTAATCCATTTTACTGTCATGTTACTTTGTTATATTTTACCGAATAATACGAGGCTTTATTCCTTTTTTGTGGCTAACTCGGAGAGCATTGGAGAATTATTTTGGGAAGTCTATCTTTTTAGGTGTGGCTTGCGATAATGAAGCTATGAAGCAGACAGGTATCAAGGCTTAACTATGGGAAAGGGTAGAACGGTTTGTTGTTACACCCCGAGTGCTGTTACAGGTTGCTGCTACACACTCACTGTTGTTACAGATTGTTGTTACACATTGGATGCTGTTACAGATTGTTGTTACACCTCGTGTTGATCCATCGTCACACCAATAGTGTTGTCGTCAGTTATGCCACGTCATCCCGAATCACCATTCGCTCAATTCTGTTGCACCGAAGCTAGAAATGTGGGTACTATTCCACATAACAGCTGTCGGCAGTAGGGATTGTTTATTTTTGAAGCAACAAGACTCCAACAGTTGCAACTGATGTATATTTATTTAGCAATAGGTTGTAACTTCTTTATTTTTTATCAGCATGAGAATCGAGAGATTCTCATGACTGATCTGTTTCTAATTTTCGGGTTGTAATAATTATAAAAGACTCAACTTTGTATGTATTAAAGGACAACATATAGAAGAGTACCATTACTCTATTTTCATAATTCTGAATTTATTTTAATATCGATTAGCATGGTGATGATGTTACTGCTTTCCAACTGATTCATTAATCACTTTTGTGTTCTTCCTGCGCCCTGCTAAGGAGGAAGGACCCTCCTCTTTGGCAGGGATTACAGTGATATAGGTAGTGTACATTCTAGTTTAGTTCATTGATTTATGGTTTCTCGCTATTGCTGTACAAATCATGGATTACATTCACTGTCGTTTCTATTTATCTTATGCTATTACATTGAGTTAATCAATAGAGTGGTACTAACTAGCTAGAATAGATGTTAGTTCTTGTGTGGCGCGCCCTTACTTTAATAGTTGCGAGTTGTGATTTAATTCTGTAGTGTGTTTTTCTATCTACATGCATGCTTTGATTCAGCAATTTAGATCAACGACATCTTTTACAGTTTTTTTCATTTTCTTCTGCTTGGCTAGAGTATATCAGCACAGACATTGCAAAAACCATTGAAACAACAAGACCTACCCTGGATTAACAATTAATGTTGCAGTCTGAGTCAATTAAGGTTGATTAAAACAACACTACATTTTGGCGTCGTTGCCAGGGATGGCAAGTTGACGATACAATCAGCCAAGTTGTTTGTTTGATATAGAGTGCTCCTAGTCCACAGTTGTTGGGCGGTAAGACGAGAGGTAAGAACCTGTGCATCTCTCTAACATACTTGGGCGGGCTCACCATTGTGATTACTAGGAAACTTAGGACATTTTGATACTCTGTTAGTGTGCCTTAATCTCTTCAGTCACTGGGTGGTAAGACAAGAGGTAAGAACCTGTGCATCGATCTAACATACCTGGGCGGGCTCACCATTGTCGAAGACTGAGACACTTGAAGTGCGATTTAATACACATAGGGTCCATGTGTGCCCTTGTAGGACTTACAGAGATACTGAAATCACCCCCACTCTAATAAGTCATAGGAATGACGAGTCATAAAAAGGAAACAAAGGGTGAAGATTTGGGAAGGAAGACATTTATCTAGGAATTAATCTCCAAGGCAGAAAAAGAATAGTCTAGCTCTCAAAGGAATGCAAGGACAATAGGGCCGTAGAAGGCTGTTACTCCCATAGTGAAAGCAAAAACCTCCAATCCCTCCATCTTGGGATCGTATCATTCTAAGGCTAGCACTCATACCCCCAAGATCAAGGATTTGATTTATGAGCAAGAAGGGGAAGTTAGTAGCTAGAATTTGAGGACCGAGGGGCAAGGGGAAACCGAGGGGGAACAATGGACACCTGAGATGGAAAAGAACCTATTGATTTATCAATATTCGGATATGGGTAGTGCGGTGAAACAACCAGCCCTAGGGGTATCTGAGGCACTAATCACGTCTGCAGGGCCATCACAAACGCAGCTCGAAGAACGTCTGCTACAGAAAGGGTTAGAAGAATTAATCATGGGAGACAACAATGATAACAATGCTAAAACAGACACCACTACCACTACCTTTGAGTTCCCAATCAGGAATATCGGAGGTGAAGCTCCTATGAAAAATATTCCTCTATCATCCTTACCATCCTTCTAGGGGAAGATTGTGGAAGATACAGATACATTTCTATTTGAGTTTGATATCCTATGTAGAAGTTATGATTATACAATAGATGCTCAAAAATTAAAGCTATTTTCTACTACCTTAAAAGGAGCAGCCTTGAGATGGTTCATGGGATTAGGCCCGCTTCCATTTCAACGTGGAATGATATGAAGGAGACGTTCTTGTCAAAGTACTAGGACTATTGTAGGACCAGGGACTTAAGGGAAGAGGTATTTAGAATGACACAGAAGGAGGAAGAAATCCTGGAAGATTATTTGGAACGGTTCCACTACAATCTGCATAGGTTGAAACACAACGATTTAGACCCAGAAATATTGAAGACTATATTCATTAGAGGAATGAGGGATGACTGCCTTGACACCCTGAACCTATTAGGAAAAGGGTATGTATCACAAGAGCCATTCGTTGAAATTATAAATCTCTGCCTATGATGCTCTTGAGGATCGTCTAAAGGAAGAAGTACAATTCGGATGCCTCTGTTCGCATACAAAAATCTGCTGGCGGAGGAGTAACTAGAGCAGAGATCAGAAATTTGTTCGAAACTTTCAAGACCGATATCCTCAGCACTCTCTCAGCCTAGATAACAACAACACAGATCAAAAAGACACAAGTAGAAGCTGATACACCCTTGACCATGTTCTGTCCGACTTGTCGGAAGAAACATCCTCACAGGGAATGTGAATTGAATAGAATCATCCTGTGTAATATCTGCGAGCTGGAGCATTCGATAGAGAAGTGTTTGAAGCTTCCTAGACTAAAGGAAGTACTAAGAGAATCAAGTGAAGAAGTGCAATATTATTACTTCATCGCACCAAGGAGGCCATGGCAACCGCGACCTCTAGGTATGTCTCAAAACGTTTCCTCTTTCAATTCATGGAACAGTACATATAATAACCAACAATACCCATGGAAATATTCTGTCCCTCCTTTAGCAAAGTTCCCTTCACCTTAGAACCAATGGTCTCCATCTCCTCCTGTTCAATATCCTCAATCCAAACCATACCCATGGAACCAGAATTAGAGAGGAAATGCCTAGAATTCAACTCTACCTGCACCACCCATGCAACAACAGCTGCAGTTACCTCCTTTCCAAGCTCCTGCTCCTCCACCACCTGTGTGACCCCAACTACCTGTGCAACCTAACCCAAACCCAAACAATAAAGCAGCTCAGGGCATAGAGGCTCCTACGACCTTCTAGACCTACCTTATTACCCCCATGGAGCTTAATGAAATACAATTGCGATCGGGCATGGTAATTAACCCTAGTCACTCCCCTATCATTACAGAGGAGGACTGTGAACCATCCAGAGGAGAAGTTGGAGGCTCTGAGGTAGCTACTGCACCTACAACAGCTAATACAGAGGAAGTTGTTACATCTGTAATAGCTGACCTGTGAAGAAATGTTACATCTATAACATCTAATTCGGGGAAGGCTAGTACACCTGTAAAAAACAATTCGACTGTTGTTACGCAGGACCCCCCATACCCTCAGATACTGGCTGAACCTAGGATGACTTCATAGCCTGAATATGATTTTCTTAAGGAGTTGCAAAATTTGTATGTACGAATTCCTCTGCTGCAAGCCCTTAAAGAAGTACCCATCTATGCCAAGATAGTGAGAGATTTGTGCATCAAGAAGCTTGGGAGGAAGCCTAAAGACCCTGCCACCATACATGTGATGGGAAAGTTATCTGAATTAATGTCTGCTCAGCCTCTTCTTACTAAGTATAATGATCCAGGAAATCCTACGGTCACTGTCTACATTAATGACCAACCCATAGCCAATACATTGATTTATCTTGGGGCTGCCATTAATGTAATGATGAAAGATCTCTTTATCGCTCTCAGGCTACAAGGACTCAGACACACTCCTACTATGCTGGAATTGGCAGACAGGTCCCGTGTTAAACCCGAGGGGATGTTAGAAGATATAGTGATTACGATATCTTCCTGGAGATATCTAGTTGATTTCCTTATCCTACAGCCCAAATCCAATTTGGGGGGGCATCCTTTGATCCTAGGGAGACCTTGGCTGGCCGCTGCAAACACATTTATAGGCTACAAGACGGGATCCATGGTGATATTGGATGGCCAGGTAGCACAGAACCTTAATATTTATCCCCCAAAACCAAATATGGATGTGTACAACCCTTAGTGGGATGGGTTTGAGCCTGAGTCAAATATTTCCCTGCCACTCCTCACTATGGGGAAAGCCCAGTATTTCAAAGTTGAGACAGAAGATGATTTTATTAATGGTTTTATTAGTAATTCACTTTCTGTTGCTTCTATTAAAAATGAAAATGAGGAGGAAGAAGTGGAAGATATAGATTTTGAACAAATGAGAACCACTTTGAATATTGCTAGCAGTCTAATTAAGATTGAATCTGGAAAGTTTTTGAATGTTAATCCCAATTTGAATGCTAAACAAAATCAACGACTGTTACAGAAGTATAAAAAGGCATTTGCATGGGATTATATGGATATGAAAGGGATCCACCCTAACCTATGCACTCACCGTATTTATTTGAAGGATGGCTGCAAACTAGTCAGACAGCCATAGCGCTGCATGAACCCTGCACTAAAGGAAGTTGTGAAAGAAGAACTACAAAAACTCCTGAGTGCTAATTTTATTTATCCAATATCTGACAATTAGTGGGTGTCACCACTTGTCATCATTCCTAAAAAGAATGGCAAGTGGAGAGTCTGTGTTGATTATAGAGAACTCAACAAGGCCACTCAGAAGGACCATTTTCCATTACCATTTATAGATCAGGTCCTTGATACTCTCTCCGGAAAGAAATTATTTTCATTTTTGGATGGATTTAGTGGCTACAATCAGATACAGATTGCCCCAGAAGACCAGGATAAAATGACCTTTACTTGTCCTTGGGGAACCTACACATATAGAGTGCTACTTTTTGGGCTCTGTAATGCGCTAGCAACCTTTCAAAGGGCAATACTGGAATTTTTTTTCTGACTTATTGAATGACTGTCTGGAAATATTCATGGATGATTTCAGACCTTATGAAGATGCTTTTGAAACAACATTAGTCAATCTTGAAAAAGTGCTAGAGTGATGTGTACAAACTAATGTTTGCCTTGAGCACTGAGAAATGTCACATGATGATGATTGAAGGGATCATGCTTGGACATTACATTTCTGCTGATGGAATCAAGGTAGACCCTGCAAAAATAGAGGTAATTCTAAAAATCCCAACCCCCAAAACGCAAAAAGAGGTACGTAGTTTTTTGGGGCATGCAGGGTATTATAGAAGATTTATAGATTTTTTTTCAAGAATTGCATCACCATTATCTTCCTTGCTCATGAAGGATGTTGATTTATTGTGGACATGGAAGTGTGAGCATGCCTTCTTAAAGTTGAAATGTTGTGTATCAAAATCTCCGGTCTTGCGAGGACCTAATTGGGAACTGTCGTTTCACATAGCTACGGATGCATTAAATATTGTTGTAAGTGATGTTTTGGGCCAACTGGAGGATAAGAAACCTTAAACTATTTACTACATAAGTAAAAATCTAACTCCAATTGAGCTCAATTACATAGTGACCGAGAAGGATTTCTTAGCAGTCATGCATGCCATCAATAAATTCTAGAATTACATCATTGGGTATCAAGTATTTGTACACACTGACCATTCTGCATTTCGTTTCTTAATGAATAAGACAATTACAAATGGTAGGATTACATGATGGTTATTGCTGTTAAAAGAATTTGATATCACTATTGTAGATAAGCCTGGAAAAGATAATGTAGTAGCTGACTTTCTTTCTAGGCTAACTATTGATGACAGTTGCACTCCTACTGAAGATTCTTTCCCTGATGAATATCTTTTTGCTATTTCTACTTACTCACCTTGGTATGCAGATATAGCCAATTATCTTGCTGCAGGGAAGTTTCCCTAGTATTTTTCCTCCAAAGAGAAAAGGAAAATCATACAACAAAGTGCTACATATACCTGGATAGATGGGAATCTCTACCACACTGGACCTGATTTCCAAATCAGACGTTGTGTTAGAAAGGACAAGGTATTTGATATTCTCAAAGCCTGCCATGAGGAACCTTGCAGAGGACACTTCGCAGACAAACGGACATGATACAAAGTCCTTTCAACAGGGTACTACTGGCCAAAAATATTCCAGGATGCCAAGAAGTTTGTGAAGGGATGTGATAGTTGTCAAAGGATGGGCCAACCACTGCAATCAGATGAGATGTCGTTACAACCCCAGATCGTCATAGAACCTTTTGAGAAGTGGGCTCTAGATTTTGTGGGACCAATCAATCCTTCATCTAGACAGAGATCCTACATCTTGGTCTGTACTGACTATGTCACAAAATGGGTTGAGGTGAAGGCACTAACCAGAGCCACGGAGCAGGTTGTCTCAGACTTTCTATTTGAAGACATCTTCATCCAGTTTGGCATACCCAAAGAGATAGTCACAGATGGAGGGCCACAGTTCACATCTCATAAGATCCGAGAGTTGGTCGAGAAATATAAAATCCATCACAGAATCACAACACCTTATCATCCATAAGAAAATGGCCAAGTAGAAAGCACTAACAAAGTCATTGAGGGGATCCTTACTAAGATTGTGGCCAGTCATCGAAGAAATTGGGCTGACAAACTTCCAGAAGTGTTATGGGCATACAAGACTACATGGAGGAACACCACTGGATTCTCACCATATGAAATTGTGTATGGAAATAACCCTTTATTCCCAATTGAATTTGAAATTAAGACACTAAGGACAACGTTGCAGGTCAATTTGGATTTGGCTACAGCACAAAGGTAGAGATTGAACCAACTCAATCAACTGGAGGAAAAACGGTTGGTTGCTATCCAGCAAATAGAGATTATCCAGCAGCAGAGAGCTAAGTGGCATGGAAAATCTATAAAGAAGAAGAAGTTATAGAAAGGAGATTGGGCTCTCTTATATGACTCAAGGTTTAAAGACTTCAAGGGTAAGCTCTGCACCAGATGGCTAGGTCCTTATGAGGTAGATGTAGTCTTTGACAATGGGACTGTAAATTTGGTGACCATTGACAGTGCAAGGACACCATTACTTGCAAATGGGCACTGTCTTCAGTTGTATCACAAACCTACCTCGAAGGATTCATTTCTCAACATTTTCACAAATTCATATCTATAGGTTACGGGAACAGGGGAAATCCCCCCCGTGCTGCAAAAAAAATAATTTTTCCAATAAGTGTAACAACTGAAAACCACCTGGTGGCGGCTGTTACACCTTCAAACTTCCAAAAAAAATGTAATAATAATAATAATCTGGCTGTGAAAACCTTTCTCAGGCACAGACAAACACTTTTGTAGCAGTTGAAAACCACCTGGTGGCGGCTGTTACACCCTCTGTAACAACATTTGTTATTCCAAAGTATATCATGCGATAAGTGCTGTTACACGATATTTTCTTCTTTATCTTTTTGTAGAAATTAAACTAATATATATGAGTCGCCTTGACTATTACATCTGTAATAGCTGACGACTTTTGAGGAATAAAACGAGATATCTTATTGTAATAAATAGCAAGAACATCAATGTGATCCTTGTCATTAGAATTCAGTTCGCGCATCTCGCTACTCGAGTATGATTTGACATCACGTTGCTAATTACTTTGCTCCACGTCACCCAGGTATGTCATAAAAAAGGTAATATTGAATTCGTTTTATTTTGTAATTATGGCAACTTAACATGACTATTGATGACCGAGGATGGCTGTAATAATTAAGCTGGGGGGGGGGAACGAATCATATTGCAACATGAACATCGCATGATTTGTAATTATTTGAAAAATCCAACAACTAAGGCATGTGACCCAGTAATTATTGTTACTTAATGCCAAATCATACCAAAAAGGGTAAGTGCACCATCAACGAGACCTCTCCATGACTCACCATTAAGGCAAAATTCATTGTGCAGTACGAACCATGCGTGCCAAATCCTAATCCAAAATCTTCACTTGCGCCACCCTGCCACCCTACCATTTACCCCTACTGGAAGCGTTGAATCCCCATTCAGAGTGTTTAGAGAGGAGGAAGATACCAGTACAGGATGAAACAGCTAGAGTGTTCATCGAAGGGAAGGATAAGCACCTGAAAAAACACTGAATTGCATAAGCAATGGGAGGAGCAGCAATATGGCACAAGCCAGGGTCTATAGAAGCCCTGGAAGATTGCCCTGAAGCATGCCAGGTTTTCAAAGATGCAGGTTGGTTCGAATTCTTCCGGAGATTGGAAGGATCAAACAATGGTATAGCCATGGAATTTGCAAAGAATCTGGAGAGAAACCAGACAGAAGTCAGAGGGTTGAAATTGGAGGTCATGGAAGAAGTTATTGCCAGAGTAACAAGATTGCCAACAGAAGGGAAGAGATGGTTTACTAGGAAGGTTAATGACCCCTCACTGAAAGGGGATTTTCTCTAGGAAAGCAAGTCACTGGTTAAGAAAGGTAGGGGAATTGATAGACTGTCACTCCCCCAGCCATGGGTGGATGTTTCTCTCTTCCTCATTAAGTACATTACTTGTGAGGGAAGGGAAACAATTGTGTTTAATTATCATTTTCCATTGCTGAACCATCTCCAGCATCAACAGTTGATCAACCTTCCTTATTTCTTGCTGGGAAATATTAGGCACATGGTCGCGGCTGTGAAAACGGCTGCACATCCAGAAACATGTGTTACTAACCATGGCCTTATTAAACTCATTGTGCTAGACGCCTTGAGCCGACAGGGCAAGAATTGGGAAGAGTTCATGCAGAAAAGGCCCAGGACCACTCGCAGAAGGCAAACAGAGATGGCTGGGGAAACTCTAGAGGTGACAAAGGAGCAACCCTAGTCCTCGACAATGAGGGTCAGTAAGAATTTGGTTGATAAACCAATTGGATATAGAAGGCCGAAGCAGATAATAAGGGTTAGCGGGCACCCAGAGTCCCCATCCATGTCAAAAAAGAACAAAGAAGCAGTCGAGAAGAAGGACGAGAAGAAAGCTCAGCCAAAAAAACCTCCTTCACATGGTAAGAGTGAAACCCAGTCCTTGCTGTCGAAAATTGAAATTTTAGAAAAAGAAATTAAAGAATTGAGGGAACAACTAGTAGTAGGAAAGGTAGAGCTAAGAGCCCCAAGGCTAGATACCTTGGCAGAGCCTGTGGATAGGGCTAGAAGAGGAGAAATCTCGGGCACTCTTTGCGTAGCCTATGCTGAGAAGTTGGTGGAAGAATGATTCAAAGTCTATGCAGCAAACACTACCTCGAGGGGGGCTTAAACTGAAATCTAGGAAGCTGTTACACCAAAGCCTGTCAAGGATGTTGCTACTACACAAGAACCAGCAATTGAGACAGCACAATCCACAGAGAGTGATCAAGCAATGGATACACAGGAACCCTTGGCTGACACTGTTGTTTCATCAAAACCAACAGTGGAGGGGGAAATCAACCAAGAGGAGGAAGAGAAAGATAATATCCATGAGCTAACGGTCAATGTTCCTGTTACACAAGAACCAGCAGTAGAGACTGAAGTTGGTCTGGAGGAAATCGATGAACAAAAGCTTGTGGATATCACTATTGCCACACAAGAACCAGTAGTGAAAATGGAAGCTGACTAGGAAGGTAAATAAACTATGATAAAACCCACTGACGAAGTTGTTATTACACAAGAATCAACAACCGAGGTGGGACAGTTTTTCCCTCAGGAGGCTACTACACCCTCAATTGATAGTGCATGTGGAAGAACGCGGGGTCCTGATGAAGGATGGTGTTCTGAGAAATTGTTGTTATTAGCTGAGCTGCAAAAGTGGAAGCAGTTGGCACTCTCTCTACAGGAGGGAGTGATTCCATTGACGACGCATAAAAGAATGATGGATTCCCTGAGAGAAAAATGGCTAAAAGAAGAGTGGGAAAGAGAAGAAGAGGCACGTAGGCATAAATAAGTTATGAAGAAAAAGGATAAATAGCTGCATCGGGAGGTCTCTGACCTGACGTTTGATAAGACCAAACTCCATGACCTTTCTTTAAACCTGCTAGCATGCAGGCGGTCATCCCCGTCATACCCTATGTTCCTATGGGAATGTTACTACTTATTCCAGTTAAGGGCAATTTATGAGAACAGGTCCTGTATGGGTTCTTTAACCCACACCTTTTTGGAAATTTTTCGTTCCTGTGATTTTGATGATCCAAATTTGCTGTGTGAGATGTTCTTACACAATATGATGTGAGAACATGTGAGCACGAGGATGGCGGTGAGTGTCCTTTCTTTAATGGGAGACTTGCAGTTGCAGGCATTCCTCTCATTTATGAGGAATCAGATTGAGTGGCAACTGGCCAAGAAAACAATAGAGACCAATGAGGAAAAGATGGCATTGTGGGTTAGGGCTGAACTAGGAATGGATTACGAACTCGGGTGAGAATTCAGGCAGTTCCTAAGCAATCCAAAAATTAGAGATCAATCGACCATTTACAGAAGAAGAATCGTGAGGATCTGCCTCAACTTGTTTGCAAATATGAAGAGCCAATCGCTAATCGGATGTCTCAAGTGCACTAAGGCATGTAGAGCAGAGTTGCTGGAAGGGGACCCCTTTGAGTATAAGAACTTTGTCGCTATTTTTACATGGGTGTCGGAATATGCTCAGATTGTGCTGACATTGGGGGCGTTCTGGATCGGCCTTAGGTTTAAATTCCCTTTGATATGGTTTCCATTGGAGGAGTATCAGCCCGATTATCAGTTATGTGATTATGAAGAGGAATCTTTGCCACGTGAGTTAATGGCCGATCAAGGATTCAGAGCTCTAGGCGATGATACTACTGGTGCCTACAATTTCACAGATTTCCACTGGGGGCACAATAGAAGGAACTGAGATTCTGCATGGGGACATGCAGTTGCTTCAATTGGGGGGAGATGTTGGGTGTGGTTTTTTACCTATTTTCTACACATTCTTTCCCCTGTTTTGACCTTTCTGTCCTCCAATCCTATGCCCTTATATGACCAAACTCCCTGTTTTCTTACCTTTTTAATCCATTTTACTATCATGTTACTTTGTTATATTTTACCGAATAATATGAGGCTTTATTCCTTTTTTGTGGCTAACTGGGAGAGCATTGGAGAAGTACTTTGGGAAGTCTATCTTTTTAGGTGTGGCTTGTGAGAACGAAGCTATGAAGCAGATAGACAGCAAGGCTTAGCTGTGGGAAAGGGTAGAACAGTTCGCTGTTACACCCCGAGTGCTGTTATAGGTTACTGCTACACACTCGCTGCTGTTACAGATTACTGTTACACATTGGATGTTATTACAGATTGTTGTTACACATTGGATGTTGTTACACCTCATGCTGATCCGCCATCACACCAACAATGTTGTAGTCAGTTATGCTGCGTCATCTTGAATCATCATTCGCTCAATTCTGTTGCACCGAAGCTAGAAATGTGGGTATGATCCAGGTCCGGGTGTGAAGAAGGAACTTTCCAAGACCTTTTACTTTCGTGATGTGCTAAAATTGCATTTTAAAAGAACATTAACAAATACAGCTGCATGCGGAAAATAAGAGGAACATAACAATCATCAGCACATGAAAACATAAGCCATTAATAATGGAGTCCGTCCAGGAGGGACTACGTCTCCAGGCCCCGATGTCAAGATGGTGTAGGCCACTGCATTAAGTGTTGTCAATAAGGTGATGTACACAGAGATGATGTCTCGATCATACAAGGAAGAATGCCCTCATGCAGGAGTGGCTCTAAGAGATTTTCCACAACTAGAACTCTCAATCAAAAGACTCCTATTAGTATGATACAAAAACATGCATGGTGCATCGCGCCAACATGGCAAAAAATGGATGCCAAAGAAAAACACATGCATGACGACAACAAGAGTATCCCAACAACATACAACAAGGGATCTCAAAGCATAACATGATAAGTTATGACAGAAAGTACATCACATAAAGATTCCACATCAAATCAAGCAAGGAATCATGACAACATGTAATAAACAAGATCCTGCATCAACATCAATCATGGATCTATACAACATAATGAAGAAAGAAGAAGTACATGAACACATCATATACCTCACAACCAAGGGCCATTTGAAGAAGTGAATGTCTCACTGCTGAAGCTACTCAGACCATTGCTCTCAAGGCATCGATCTCATGAAGATGGCTGCTTGCACATGAATGTGGACATCGGCACTGGCACTTGGAAAAGTGACTAGAAGAAGAAATGAGAGAATAAGAAATCTGAAGCCACCATTAGATTTGTGGTGTCGAGTAGTGCTGAATCGACTGGCCAAAATATGAATTCTGAGAAGTTGAGAATTTTGGGCTCAAGGAATCTTCTAGATTCCCTCAGGATTCCTCAAAGATTCTGTTCCATGGATGGACTGTAAATTTGCAACTCAGATGGAGAATCTGATCTCGCCATTGTGATCCCTGCGGAAAACCATGAAAAACAAGTATAAACTTGACTATATTCTGAAATGTCAAAATTTTACCTCCTTGGGAAAATTTCATGGCTCATGGTTCCACTCCATGCTTTTGCTAAAATCATGGTTCCACATGCATTCTGGAAATGACTGGAAAATGCAAACTTCTGATGAATAAATGAACAACACCATTGTGTTTGTGGCAATGAGAGGTGTAAAAACCATATAAAACTGGTCAAATTCTGACAAAGTGAGAATTCCACCCTCCTGCAAAATTCATGGTTCCTACATTAAAATATTAATTAATCTACTGCCTTGAATTTTTTGCCTGCATTCTACCTCGAAATCTGTGCCTGCAACCTCTCTCTTCCTCGAAGTGTGTGTAGAGGTGAAAATCTGAGTTTAAATAAAGCTCATCGGCAGATTTCCCAATGGGAGTATTTGGCGCATTGGTAATATTAGGCGGATGGTTGAGGAGAGGTAGGGGGAGAAATTCCCACCCCTCCATAGATAAACCTTTTAACCATAATGATGAATAAATGGGGGTCGGGTTCGCATTGGGTGGCCCATCCCTTAAACCCTGCATTAATCCTTAACGGCGCATATATATTAATACATATAACAATGCGCATAAATTGCAATCGGCAGTTGCAAGGGGCGCTGGTGCATATATCGGTGCCCGATATAGGGTTTTGTCGATACCCATATCGGCGATCGCGTTAATCGATGGTCGGATCGGCATATATATTGGCGCTTATCATGGGGTGCTGGCAGGTTTATCATCCCGATTTACGGGAGTTCCCCAATATATCGGCAAGTGGCATTGTAATGGGTGCGACCATTGGGGTTTGGGTTGGGTCCATCGCCAATGGCCCGTGCCCGCCCCTTAATTCATTGTTTTAAAACAACATATATATATATATATGGTCAACATATATGCGGGATATGTGGAGGAGGGTTCGGAGGGGGTTATTGCCGCCGATCCTGATCATATATATATTGCGATAAGGTGGTTTAAAGGGTTCGACGGGGTTCGTTGTCGCCGATCCCGAAGCCATGTGTTTGTTGTTTTAATGTGTTATATAGTTATTTTAATAACTATATTAAAACATATTTCGTTGATGGTGATTTATTACCCATTTAAAAATGATTTTTGTCCCCTAAGCCAATTTTAGGAGACAAATGAGAAATTGCCAAGTGTCAATGGCTGATGGGCTGCCATGTGTGTCCCACCTACTCACTGGGATGCCATGTGGCACACTGTGGGCCCCACTTTCTCCTATCATGTCAAACTTTGAAGAGCTCTATCTTTCGCATACGAGCTCAGTTTGACGAACCGTTCACACCACCATGATCAAGACGACGAGGTCTTCGATCTGGTCCTGGTTTGAGCACAATCCAAAAACTTTGATTTTTGAGCCATCTTTGTCCTGTGTGTCTCTCTGGAGCCTCCTGGATCAATCCTCCCCACTGAGGAGCTTTTGGTCCTCCAAAAGCATGAAAAATAATCTGCATCTCTATCTGTACCCTATCTGCATCACAAGCGTCCTGAAAAGGTCTCGCTTCCATCTCCTTCACCTTTGTTCTTCAGAGCCTTAAGCGACGAACCGACACCTGCTACTTCTGCCACCTGTAGTACATTGTTTGCAAATCACATGCTTTGAATAACATGACCAAACTAAAGATCCAAACGTCCCATACTTGCCACGAGTTTATGACATATCCTCAGTGGTTAAGTTTACAACAAGATGGATGTAATACCCCAGCTATGACAACAAGGCCAACTCATCATGGTTGCTTCAAAAAGTGATGGAAAATACATCCTCATTGCAATACATGATTTACATACATAAGGCCAGACACTATTGTTTTGAAAAGTGATGGAAACATAACATCACTTTCAGAGCTTTAACATGCGACTCAAAATACGACTCAAAACATGACCAAACATCATTGTTGCTGACCAAGTGATGGAAACACATCATCACTTTTACACTTTAAAAATGAAACAAATGATTTACAAAGAATGACCATGAAACAACATCATGTCAAAAAAACCACTTTTCTCTTTTCAATGTGAACGGGTCACCTCCTTCAGGTGGTTTTTCTTGTCGAACAACTGCTCTTCGTGGTTCACGCACCGACGCTTTGTCTTTAAGGCACTGCTCTGGATGGAGCTTCCAGTAAGTGCCTCTTTGATGGTCATTTCTGTCACAATGAGTACGGTAGGATTTCTTCCTCCATACTTGCTTAACTTGTTTCTTTTCATGTTGTTGAGAGGGTCTTTCACACCTCATGAGTGTTGCCATTCTTTTCCAACACTTGGAAAAGTTATGGTTAGGTAAACCACAAAAGGTGCATGTTTTCTGATGCCTTAATCTTCGTTCATCATTAACAACATGATCATAATCAAAATGAACATTCGAAGATCGAAAGTGATTATACGTTCCTTTGCTGTCGCTGATGTCAGTATGGCGATGAGAGCTTGCCTCAACTCTCTCCCTACAATGGAAACTTCCATGGGATGATGGGGATGTTTTCCCATCATTCTCTTTCCTCGATGATGTCTCGGACGAATCTGACACCTTTGAGCACTCACCTTTAGTGTACCTCAAGCTTGAAAATCGAGGTTCATGCACAACCTCCAAAGGTTGAGTTATGCCTTGATTGTTAGCACCAAGCTCTTTCCCCTCATGCCTTGTATTTGTAAGGAGCCTCATATTTGTCCCTATAATTGGGATCTCCAAATCTCCAACAGACATCATACTATCAGAAGATGAAATCGAAAGGAAATCAACATCTTTTACCTTCTCTTCCGATTTGGAAAGAACTGATGAGGGCTGCTCATCATTTGTTGTTGGTGGATCGCATTCCCCAACTTCTTTCCTGACATACCCAAGTCTTGCCTGACGGGGTAATTCCTCTACTTTTATGGGATTGACAATTCCTTGGCCATTAACGCCCAAGCCTTTTCCTTCATATCCCATTCTCTTCAACAGTTTGGAGCTAATTCCTATGGTATGATTTTCAAACACAGCGAAATCATCATCCGGAAACATACATGAAGATGGAGAACTACTTTTTACCTCACGGGTCTCGTTGCAGCTTTTCCAAGGCCTCATCCTTTGCTTGCAGTTGTAGTAGCAAACACTGCTTCTCCTCTTTCTCTTCATGTAGATGCATCTTCAATTCACCATTCTCTGTTTGAAGATTATGTTTGTCTTGCTTCAGTTCTTTCATGGCCTCTTCTGTGGCTTTCAACTAAAGTTGTAATCGCTCCTTTCCTCTGTCTCTTTCGGTAGAGTTTCATACATAATTTCCACCTTCTTGGAAATGTTGAGCATGGTCTCGTACATTTCTCTTTCATCCTCCATCATTGTTCACACTGCGATTCACATCAACGTAAAGACCGCTCTGATACCACTTGATCCGGGTCTGGGTGTGAAGAAGGACCTTTCCAAGACACTTTACTTTCATGATGTGTTAAAATTGCATTTTAAAAGAACATTAACAAATACAGCTGCATGCGGAAAAGAAGAGGAACATAACAATCATCAGCACATGAAAACATAAGCCGTTGATAACGGAGTTCGTCTAGGAGGGACTACGTCTCTGAGCCCCGGTGTCAAGATTGTGTAGGCCGCTGCATTAAGTGTTGTCAATAAGGTGATGTACATAGAGACGATGTCTCGATCATACAAGGAAGAATGCCCTCATGCAGGAGTGGCTCTAAAAGATGTTCCACAACTAGAACTCTCAATCAAAAGACTCCTATCAGTATGATACAAAAACATGCATGGTGCACATCCCTCCAACATGGGACAAAAGGGATGTCAAAGAAAAACACATGCATGACAACAACAAGAGTATCCCAACAACATACAACAAGGGATCTCAAAGCATAACATGATAAGTTATGACAGAAAGTACATCACATAAATATTCCGCATCAAATCAAGCAAGGAATCATGACAACATGTAATAAACAAGATCCTGCATCAACATCAATCATGGATCTGTACAACATAATGAAGAAAGAAGAAGTACATGAACACATCATATACCTCACAACCAAGGGCCATCTGAAGAAGTGGATGTCTCACTGCTGAAGTTGCTCGAACTATTGCTCTCAAGGCATCGATCTCATGAAGATGGCTGCTCACACATGAATGTGGACATTTGCACTGGCACTTAGAAAAGTGACTAGAAGAAGAAATGAGGGAATAAGAAATCTGAAGCCACCATCAGATTTGTGGCGTCGAGTAGTGCTGAATCGACTGGCCAAAATCCGAATTCTGGGCTCAAGGAATCTTCTAGATTCCCCTGAGATTCCTCAAAGATTTTGTTCCATGGATGGATTGTAAATCTGCAACTCAAATGGCGAATTTGATCTTGCCATTGCGATCCCTGCGGAAAACCATGAAAAACAAGTATAAACTTGAGTATATTCTGAAATGTCAAAATTTTACCTCCTTGGGAAAATTTCATGGCTCATGGTTCCGCTCCATGTTTTTGCTAAAATCATGGTTCCACGTGCATTATGGAAATGACTGGAAAATTCAGACCTCTGATGAAGAAACGAATAGCACCATTGTGTTCATGGCGATGAGAGGTGTAAAAACCATATAAAACTTGTCAAATTCTGACAAAGTGAGAATTTTTCCCTCCTGCAAAATTCATGGTTCCTGCATTAAAATATTAATTAATCTACTGCCTTGAAATTCGTGCCTGCATTCTGCCTTGAAATTCGTGCCTGCAACCTCTCTCTTCCTCGAACTATGTGCAGAGGTGAAAATCTGAGTTTAAATAAAAACTCATCGGCGGATTTCCCAATGGGAGTAGTTGGCGCATTGGTAATATTAGGTGGATGGTTGAGGAGAGGTTGGGGGATCAAATCCCGCCCCTCCATAGTTAAAAATTTTAACCATAATGATGCATAGACGGGGGTCAGGTCTGCATTGGTCGGCCCGCCCCTTAAACCCCGCATTGATCCTTATCGGCGCATATATATTTATACATATAACAGCGCGGATAAATTGCAATCGGCAGTTGCAAGGGCGATGGCGCATATATCGGCGCCCGATATAGGGTTTTGCTGATACCCATATCGGCGATTGCATTCATCGGCGGTTGGATCGGCATATATATCGGCACTTATCATGGGGCGCTGGTAGGTTTATCGTCCCGATTTATGGGAGTTCCCCAATATATCGGCTTGTGGCATTGTAATGGGTGCGACCGTTGGGTTTGGGCCGGGTCCATCATTGATGGCCCATGCTCGCCCCTTAATTCATTGTTTTAAAACAACATATATATATATATATATATATATATATATATATATATATATATATATATATATATATATATATATATATATATATTCATGTGATTATTGCGATTTATATTGCGATAAGGTGGTTTAAAGGGTTCGGCGGGGTTTGTTGCCGTCGATCCTAAAACCTTGTGTTTTGTTGTTTTAATGTGTTATATAGTTATTTTAATAACTATATTAAAACATATTTCGTTGATGGTGATTTATTACCCATTTAAAAATGATTTTTGTCCCTTAAGCTAGTTTTAGGAGAAAAATGAGAAAACACCAAGTGTCAATGGCTGATGGGCTGCCATGTGGGTCCCACCTGCTTACTGGGATGCCATGTGGCACATTGTGGGCCCCACTTTCTCCTGTCATTTCAAACTTTGAAGAGCTCTATCTTTCACATACGAGCTCGGTTTGATGAACCATTTACACCATCACGATAAGGATGACGAGGTCTTCGATCTGGTCCTAGTTCGAGCACAATCCAAACACTTTTATTTTTGAGCCATATTTGTCCTGTGTGTCTCTTTGGAGCCTCCTGGATCAGGGTACTATTACACATAACAACTGTCGGCAGTAGGGATTGTTTATTTTTGAAGTAACAATACTCCAACAGTTGCAACTGATGTATATTTATTTAGCAATAGGTTGTAACTTCTTTATTTTTGATTAGCATGAGAATATGGAGATTCTCATGACTGATCTGTTTCTAATTTTCAGGTTGTAATAATTATAAAAGACTTGATTTGGTATGTATCAAAGGACAACATATAGAAGAGTACCGTTACTCTGTTTCTATAATTCTGAATTTATTTTAATATCGATTAGCACGGTGATGCTATTACTACTTTCCAACTGATTCGTTAATCACTTTTGTGTTCTTCCTGCGCCCTGCTAAGGAGGAAGGGCCCTCCTCTTTAGCAGGGATTGCAGTGATATAGGTAGTGTACATTCTAATTTAGTTCATTGATTTATGGTTTCTCGTTGTTGCTGTACAAATCATGGATTACATTCGTTGTTGTTTCTATTTATCTTATGTTGTTACACTGAGTTAATCAACAGAGTGGTAGTAACTAGTTGGAATAGATATTAGTTCTTTTGTGGTGTGCCCTTACTTTAATAGCTATGAGTTGTGATTTAATTATGTAGAGTGTTTTTTTTTTATCTACACGCATGGTTTGATTCAACAATTTAGATCAACAACGTCTTTTACAATTTTCTACATTTTCTTCTGCTTGGTTAGAGTGTATCGGCACATACAGTGTGAACTCCATTGAAACAACAAGACCTACCATGGGTTGACAATTAATGTCATAGTTTGAGTCAATTAAGGTTGATTAAAAAAACACTACACTCAGGTAGATCTGGATCATGCTGAGGGAACTAACTTTCTTCGGGCGTCCTCCATGCCACCAACGTGATCAACAACAACAACCATGTATAGTGGAACGCCTTGCCCTCATCCTAGGCCTCTATGCAATCCTCCAAAAATTCATGACATAAGTATTGAGCCCAATTTTATTGGAGTCGTTTGGCGCACTGCGCAGCCAAAGAGACTACTGGCACCGACACTTCATCGACTTGACACTTCCTCATGATTTTTCCAACCAATATTTGTGTAGCAAACTGTAGCGCGCCATCAGATATGGAAATTATTACATAGCTGCGTGACTTCTTCAGCAACCTAAAGTCTCTCTTCATTTGATTTGTCATTTTCTTCTCCTTCAACTTTCCCATGAAAGCCTCTGCAGGGTCAACTCCTTGGTAAGGAAAGAATTTGATTTTGTGAATTAACATGTCAGTAATACGGATGGGCCCTCCCAACCAGAGGAACCCATTGTGCACCAATGTCAACAATTGACGCATGCAAACTGTATTAATAGTGCTACAACTAAAATGCAACACCCACAACATATTTAGTATCCCCGCGCACCCAACTCTAGCCACCCATTTCATCGACTCAAGCCAAGTGACCTATGATTCTTCATAATATACCTTCTTTAGGTACTTTCTCGGATCCAACTGTGGGAACTTCATGTGGTCCCCTAAGACCCAATCCTCCATTTTTAAGTACAGTATCTGGCCCAGCAAATTTCCCTCAAACAGTACATTCTTTGGTAGCAAATGTGTGGAGACCATGAACTTCATTGAATTCGGGTCTTTAGGAACTTTAACTGTGGATTTTCTTGGTAGTATATATGGTGGTAGCCGAGTTATCAGCTCATCCTCCTCGGCATTGATCTCCTCACCAACCCCTGCTAGTTCTTCCTCATCTAAGTCTAGGGGCTTCATTGGCTGCCTCAATTGATCCATCTTTCCCTTCTATCAGATCTTCGTCGATTTTTGCGCAGTGATTGTCACACTAGTGCTTGCTGAGGTTTCTTCTACTTCCTATCTCCTATCATGGAAGCAGATGGCTTAGGTCTTGGTGACCTAGGCGTTGTAGTAGGAAACCATGTAAGTACAGGTTGGGCTGACTTCGGCTTAGGTTGAGTGGTAGTCATTCTCTCAATGAATTTCTCACGCTACCAATGGGATGAATGCATCTTGGGTGTGAAATATTCCCTTTAAGTATTTCCCAAGCCTCTTCAGACATACGAAACTTCTGTTAGCACAAACTAAAGCAAAAGATATCAAGGAAAATCCTTAAGAAGGAAAGTGTTCGAATATGGAGTAGCATGTCATATTTATAGCTCAATTTGAATTCAAATCCATATATTCCCTCCAATTCCCTGTCAATAATGCATTTTTGGAGGCAAATTTCCAAAGATATGCATCTTAAATTCCCCCCCCCCCGAGTGCCCTTTAATGAAAAAATCACCATCCAAGCTACAATGCTTCTAATGGTCACTTTTTGGCCAGGCTACGCAGGACCCACCATTCTAGCACATCTCCTTTGTCGTAGCTCTCCTCTGCGCCTTCCCTTGATTTGTTGCGCAACCTTTTATTTTCATCCAACCATCCTTCTGGCAGTGCAGTTTATAATCCTGCACTCCATTGCAATTTCCTGGAGTACTAAGACTATCCCACATCCATATAGTCATTACGTAGAGGCGAGATCACCCCATATACACTTTTAACTGACTCCGATTGACCTTTCCTGGAACAACTACCCATTCAGCTTGGCAAGCTGAACTGCTTCTCTATCCATAATCTCCTTAATAATAAATGGCCCCAACCAATGCATTTGGAACTTCTCCAGAAACTTCGTGAACTTACTGTCATATAGTAATACCAAATCTCCATTCTTAAAGGTGTGTTGTTTGATATGGAAATCATGCCATGCCTTTTCACAATCCTTTTGCACTTACTGATGAAAACTTGCCAAGAAGTGATCTTCCTCCAACTCAATTAGCTGCACGAGGCATTCTTCCATGGTATCTCGATCATCCATGTCTATAACTGTAGCAATCTACAAACTTGGCACGATGTACTCCATCAGAATTACAACTTCCTATACATAACCCAGTCTGAATGGCGTTTGTCCCATCAACTTTTTTCAGGTAGTTTTATATGCCCATAAGACACCCTGTATGCGTACATCCCAATCATTCTAATTTTCATTGCAAATATTCGTTAAGTCATTCTCCAAGATTTTGTTAAAGACTTCCACTGTGTCATTCACTTGAGTGTGATATGACGTACTCTTATATTGATGCATTTGGAATTCTTTAAGCAACGCGACAATTGTTTCATTCAAGAAGTGTGAACCCCTATCGCTCATCGAGATCTTAGGGCAGCCAAACTGAGACAGGATGTATTCAAAAATGAACATTACAGTTGTAGTTACACTACAATCCTTTATAGGTTGCGCCTTAGCCCACCCGGTTAAATATTCGGTCGCTGTAATGATGTATCTGGCTCCTGTCTTCTTTCCTAGTGGATGAATTGGTCCCACAAAGCCTATTTCCCACTTATCAAACACCTATAACAACACTTGCAGGTTTAGAGGCAATTCATCTCTTCATGATGGCCTCCCCGTTCTCTTATAGACATCACAGGCCCTACAATAAGCCTTGGAATCCTTATGCATAGTCGGCCACCATAGTCTTGCTCGTAGGATATTTTGCGCGGTTGCTCTTCCCGCATAATGTCCTCCTGCAACCCCTCCATGCGCGTTAGCGAGGATACTTTTCCATTCATACTCTAGTAATACCTACGAAATATTTCATCAGACCTCATTTTATATAAGTGTCCTACGATAACAGAGAAATATGCAGCCTGGACCACCAATTATTTCTTTTATTGTGTCGTATACCCTTAAGGAGTTGTAGATGTAGACAAGAATTGGATTATTTCTGTGAAATGGTCATCTACGATGCGTACAACAAAGAGCTACACATCAGGCAATCCTTCCTCCAGATTTGTAGGTTCGTCACCATTCTCAATCCGCGAGAGGTGATCTGGTCCAGCATTTAGTCATCCTGGCTTCACAATTACTTCAAAGTCATATTCTTGAAAGAGCAACAACCATCTATAGATTCCACCCCCCAACACAGGCTTGTTGACCAGGTACTTCAAAGTAGAATGGTCTGTGTACATCTTGAAGTGCACACCCAACAAATAGTGCCTAAATTTCTGGAGCGCATACACCATTTCTAATCCTTCGCGCTCTATGGTTGAATAATTCTTTTGTCTTTGATAACTTCCTACTTGCAACCACTATCAAATGGTCAATATCACCTTCGCCTGATTGAGTTAGCACAACTCCAAGTGCTATGCAAGAAGCATCTACATGTATGTGGAACTCCTTCTTCCAGTCAGGAAGCACTAGAATGGGTACGGTGACCATTTTTTCCTTCAAGATATCCAAACTATTCTGGCAATCATCGTCCCAGCAAAACGTTGCATCCTTTTTTCAGCAATTTTTCCATGGGCGTGGTGATGTACGCATACACTTTGATGAACTTCCTATAATATCCTATATGGCCCAATGTCACGCACAATTATTTGACATCCTTTGGAGGATCCAAATTAATAGTCACTACAATTTTGGCAGGGTCTACCATCAATCCCTACTTGCAGACAACATGGCCCAAGAGTATCCCATAGGGTACGCAGAATATGCATTTCTTCAGATTAAGGGATATCTGATACTTTCGACAAGTATCCAACATGAGGCGAAGACTGGAAACATGTCTCTTTACTAACCCAAACATTGTCCAATCATCAAAGTAAACCTCCAAAAACTTGTGAATAAATTCTTTGAAGGCCACGACTACCACCCTAGAGAATATTGCAGGGGAATTTTTAAGTCCAAAAGGCATAACTGTATACTGAAAACAACCCCATTTAGCCGTGAAGGTGATCTTACTCTAATCCTATGGCGCAATCTTGATATGATGATACCCTGAGAGCCCATTAGTAAACGAATAGGCTTCCTGACCTCCAACATTTTCCAGTACTTCTATGAATGGCGTAGGAAATGGATCGTGGACACAAGCATCATTCAACTTCCTTAAGTCTACACATATCCAAATCTCACCCTTCATCTTATTTTCCTGAACCACCATAGGACTAACCCAATACGATTTTTCGACAGGCGCAATAATCTCAGGTGTAAGCATCTTATCCAATTCTTCGTGTACTTTTTCCTTGTACTTAGGATTCAATCGATAATGGCACTTCTTTACTGGCTTCATATTCGGCTTCAGAGTGATCTTCATGACACTTGGATCCCCTACTATCCCTTTCAGATCAGAGAACTTGGTGGGAAACAAGTCCTGATACTCCCGCAATAACTCCATGACTTTGTCCATTGTGTCTTTGTCCCAATAGTCACCTATGTTTGCGAACTTCGACTGTGCTTCCAATCCAATATTCACCTGCTTGGTCTTCAAGGGCTTTGAGATATCAAGGACTTCCGCCTTAGGCCCTATGACTTCACGCTGCCCTTCTGACTCAGGAATGTTGATGTTCCTATGATATTCTTCTCCTTCCTCAGTGGTCACATTGGAGCATTCGAGCACACGGCACAACTACGTACTCCAATCTAGTTGTACCCACGCAATAGGTTCTTCATCCATTATGAATATTGCAGATTTGATCTTCTATATCGCTTCGTCAATACACTCAAATCCATCCTCAAAACTGAACATTAGCATAAAACTTTCTTTCAGAACATCCCATTCTGTGATTCCATGTCTCAACTCCATTTCTAGATACCTATTCATCGAATCATATCCAAATTGTGGCAGAATATATGAACCCATTATGGCTGTGGTTCTTCTCCCCATGCTTTCATCCATCGAGCCAGATGCTCGTGCAGATCATGCTTTCCTGTATATTTCTCCGTAATGCGGGTATTGGCATACCCAAAACGTAGCTTCATCATATGTCGATAATCCTTCCAATCTACAAAGTTGTTCTTATGCATACCCCACCACTTTGTACGCGTAGCTCTCAGCGCGATGTCGAATGCCTAGAACCGATGTTCCTCCAGTACATCCTTTTCAAATTTATCTAGAAATAAATTGACATTTTCTAAACCATCATAATACGGTAAGTTGTGTACCTCAGTGGATATACATCGTAGTGACTTAGTAAGCTTCTTGCATTACAACGATGATAGCTTATGCAACCTATTCTGCCAGTGTTCGAGCTCCTCATCTGAATCTGAATTGTGGGAGTTGTCCTTCTCCCACGTAATTCTCTCATCCGTTGTAGGGTTGATCCAATCTTCATCCCGCATAGTAAGCTTATAGATTTGCTCGATATCGTCCTCCTCATAATAATGTGGACTAGTTCAGTATAGCACACACCCTTGACTGGATCTAATGGAATAATAGCCCTTAGTTCCTTATTTTCAAATTTCATATTGTGCTTCTTAAGGTTGATGACTGCGTTCATATCAAATTCCCAATCAATTCCAAGAAAAGCTAGGTATGGGTTACTTTCGTCCACTATTTCAATCACTTCAAAATCAGCTGTCGTGTGTGCCCCTTCAATATCCACAGTCACCCCATGTAGGCACCCCATAGGAATAATATTTTGTTGATTCGCCATTATCAACTAGATTGGGGACCACTGTAGCATTGGTCTTCCCATTCCTTGCCAAGTTTTCTTTGGTAGAACATTTGCTTCAGACCCTAAATCAAGGATTACTTGGTCCATTGCGAATTCTCGATTCTGGGCAGTCAATCTCATTTCGTGACTAGTCCTTTTCTTACCTTTTTCCACCTTATGTATTGCATGTTGTTTCGAAAGTGGCTTATTCTTGCTAGTGCAGTTATCTATTAACTCTTGCAGTCCCTCTACTATTTCTTGGTCCCTCGGGAGCTTCATGCAGGTATGTAAGAAAGTTGCCAGCACTGATGGATCTGTTTCTGGCATATTACTGAATCCTTTAGGTTTCTCCATGCATGTACCTTGAGTCCTTGATGTAGAAGCTCCTGCATACACGAAGATCCTTTTTGCTTCCATAAACGTTTCCTTTACTTTATTCAGATTGAATCCATCCTCCTTGTTAGCATCCTTGTGAACCCATACATTTTCCTCTATTTGTTTCCCTTTATCCTCCCTAGTAGCTATATTGCTTCACGTGACGATATTGACACTAGGACTATCTTCGTGCGGTTCTGATCTCATCATCTAGATGTTATGAGTAGGTTGTTGAGTCTGGGTCTTCTTTTTATACATCTTCACGATGAGCATGGAACAATATTCTATGACATGATCAAACTGTTGACAATATTGACATGAGGGGTGCGTTGGATTCTGAAAATATCACACAAAGTGACCTAGTTCTCCATAATTGTAACAAATGATCTGGCCACGACCTCTTCCAGCTCCTCATCCTCATCCTCTTCCTCACCCTTGAAACCCTCCGTGTGTTGTCGTTGTGCCTTGATCCTAAGGACAATCCTCCATCGATACTCTATATCTTGGTGTTTTGTCCATCATTAATTCATAACTTCGGAAATTGCACTCATCATGACCCATAGACTTACATAAATTATAGAACAATAGTTGGGGAGTCTACACAAACTACTGCAACAAATGAAAATTGTTTGTCGTGTGTTTTCCTGTAATCTAACAAATAGCGCACCATGGTACCACTCCTGTACTTGGCCCAACAATGTTTTTTGGCTTCAGGGGGACAGGTCCTCCCCCAACAAGATAATTCTGATACACCGGGCAATGGTCCTTGTTGTGACCACGGCCCTTACATTTCAAGCACCATACCTCCATGTGGACCTCATTATGGACTTCTTTTCCCTTCTTGAGGCTCAACAACTCCATATGCAGGCTAGCCAACTGTGACTGAATCTACGGCACACCCAGATTCATATCCTGAACAGGTGAGGTTTCTAGTTTCATAGCAACCTCTAGTGCCTCAGCCTATGTTCCAATATTCTATTACAAAAGTGGCAATCTAAAATGGGGCAGTATCGAAGAAATATACCAGTCCTTGTGTTGGTCATCCGTGATCTGCATATTAGCCTGCTGAAGCAAACATTTCAACCTTTGTTACTGACTAGGCTTGCAACTTATGCTTCTTGAATTCATTATTTAGTGCTTCTTTATTTCCTTCAGAATCATACTCAGATGAGTCGAACAATACTTAATAGACCAGACCATTGCTCTATCTTGCAATGTTGTGACCAACTTTACTTTCTTCAGGTTGTCATCTATAATATGCTATGACTTCCACATAGCATCTGCTACAAACCAAAATTGTTTAGGGTCTTCTGTCCCCATAGGTGAAGGTGTAGGCGTAGGTGTGTGGGGCAGACATGATGTCAGAGGTGGAGTCGATGGATGTGGTATTCCTACGATACCCGGATTTACCGTCTGCAACGCACCTTGAGGTGTTTTCAGAATACTATTTTCTTCGTCACTATCAAACACTCCCAATAGAGGATTGTACTCAGCACCTGAATCTAGATCTCTTCTGAACGCCTTTCCACTTCGTGTAGTTCCCGTTAAGTCTCTTCTAAACATTAATTCAATGTCATAACCCTTTTCTCGCACAATAGCATTTTAATCCAAGTTTTCAGGGACTTCAGATACTTACCTCTTGGTCCTTTGAAAAAACGGTGTTCGACTTTGCTATAACTGATATATGTATTGATTGTGAACTCTGTAATGATTCCGCCCAAAATGATATCAATCTAGTAATTGACAACCCTCATGATCTTGTTTTCTGAAGCTTCCAGGCACCTCACCAACTCTGGAGTCCACACAATAGGGTTATCTAATTTCCACGTACCTTGATTGTCCATCAATTGAGACAACCATTCGTATAATTCACACAAAAAAGAGCAAAAGAAAATTTTGTGTTCGTCTGTATATAGGTATCTATTCAACCACTCTTCCTTCGACAGGTGCAGATTCCTGTTCTCATGGGATGAAAATTCATACAAATTCCGATTTATCCACTTCTCTATCTCCTTCTTAGTTGGGAACCATTTATTCAACATCACACATTCCTCATACAGATCCTAGCCCTAACAACGGAACCATTTTTTGGCTTGAGGGGGTCTGGACCCAGGTTCAGAGTTAGTTGCGCTAGCCAACAAAACACTACATTATCGGTCCTTTCGGCAACAACTTCCATAACGTAGGCTGCAGTCTCACCTGAGGTAGTATTGGGGGATGACACAACTAGGTTTCTACAGCCAGAGGTCTATGTGATGTGTTTCTGATACTCCTAGGGCTTTATACCAATCTTCGCAAACCCTAACCCTTGAAATGCGAAATTTATAGTAACTTGTAGATAACAGATCTAAACTCTTCGCTAAGTGTTCTAAACATTCATATGATCACGTGATTAACCAAATTTATCATTTTCGCGCACCTATTAAGCATGTTTCATAATTAATTTCAATAACTAGAGTGAATACACAGTAAATTCAATAGTAAACATAAATGCATAGATGCACATATATTTCTCCAAAATAATATTTATTATGTCCAGATCGTCTATTACGGACTCCTTCCCTATGAACATAGCTGCAAGGGCCTGTGCACTCAATTGCGAACTTACCAAGGTCTCCGCACACACATCTGCAGGAGCCTTCCCGTTCACCTAAGTACAAAAAACAAACTTCTCTGACTTAGATAACTTGCTCATACAATCTTAGATAGATATCTCCTATGACTTTCTATGACTCCTTTTTATAGCATCTTCCATTACAATACCATGGTTCACAAACCATGGGCAGGTCATAAAACAAATTAACTTCTAAAATACTAAGGGGCTTTGACCTTCCTAAATCCCCTTTGAATCCTAACGACCTTCGCGCTCTGCTCCTCAAAATGCGGAGACTTTACAAAAATAACACAACTACTTGCAAAATTTACCCTAGGGGACCCTGTCCCAACAATTCAAAGAATTGAAAGGAAGCTTACCTTTGAACTTTCTAGTTCCCATCTTTACATTTCTAAAAAACTTGGCTTCTTCTTTATTAGATTCAAGACTGGAGTCTGCTTGGTTCTCATGCTTTCTTCCTTCTTTGAATGTTGCTTCCTTGATTCCTAAATTGTCCTTTTTTTATCCTTACTTCATATGTTGATAGTGTTCCATGAAGCATGTCCATGTTCAAATTATCCATATTTGTTAGCTCTTCAAGGGATGATACCTTGGGATTGAATCTTGGAGGTAGAGATCTCAATATTTTTCGAACGACGCCATCATCCTTGATTTCTTCACCAAGACTTGAAATAGATATGAAAACCATGAACAATGTAAACTTTCAAATGGGAACTATAAACTCAAAATGAGAACTCTAGCCAAAAAACCCCCAAAAAACATGAAAAACAACCCAAAAATGAAAAGTGTGTATTCCGGAATGATGTTTTTTTAAGGGTAAATTTTCAACATTTTTTAAAAAACCAAATTTTTTGTGCAAAAAATATGAAAAAAACACATTGAAAACTAAAAGTGTTGATGCTAGAATAACATATTTTTTGGGGGGGTATAATTTCAACATTTTTTAGCATTGGTGTTAAAGATAAAATAATAGGACCTGAAAAACCTTCAATTTCCAACAATTTTCATCCATGTCATTAAACATGAAATATCATGACTCTAAAAAACCCTAAAATTATAATTGTTTTCAACCATGGCATTAAAGAAAAAATATCATAGCTCAAAAACCTTAAAATTTTGACAATTTTTCAACCATGGAATTGAAAAACCTTAAGTTTTCAACATATTTCAACCATGACTTTATGAACAAATTATATGACTTAAGAAAAACTTTAAAAATGAACACTTGAATGAAAATGTCATTATTCCAAGAGTAATTTTTATTTTAAAGGCTAAAAGTATAGCTTTTTTCGAATATTAGCCTAAGACAACTTATCCCATTGCAACAAAAACATAAAAATCAACAATCAAATGAAGTATCCCCTTTTAATGAGGCATTAAAGTTTCAACATATTTTTTAGCTATGGTATTAATAAAATAATAACAATAAATAATATCATGCCAATATCACAGTATAATTTAAAAATTCAACGTTAGTTTCTAATATTTTTTTTACTTTTAATCAAAATATCAATACTTGTAGATTGAATGAAACATAAATTATTTCTCTAAGTTATTTTTGCATTGTAGATATTCTAAACAAATGATTTCATCATAATTAAAACATATAATCCAATAAACAAAGAAATGACTCATAACTTCATGTAAGATCATATGGAAGTTAAAATATTTATTTCAACTTACCATGCAAACCTCATTTACATAAAATGTCTTAGAAAATTATTTAAAATCACTCATATATTTTGGCACACCATCAAAATTTACAACATCTTTAGATGAATGGATGGATGCAGATGGAGATGACCCATATTCTTCTCATTCATTAACTAGTGCCCCATATGAGTCAACATGCATGCCCACCATTTCAAGTTTCAAAAGTATTCTATATCTATGACTGGGTTCAACAAACTCCCATATCAACACTGCTTCTTCTAGTAGAAACCTCTTCAGAATCTCTATCATCCTAAAGCGGAGAGCTTCTCTTTTGTTAAATTGAAGTCATAAACAAGTATGGAAGCATCCTCCAATTTTAAGAGGTCTTTGTGGCGACTATTTATATTTGTACCATTTCTTATTCTCTTTCTCCCACTTTGATTATCAAATACCATCTCTGCCTTGTAGAAACCATTGAATGGGTGTGTATTTGTGGCATACCTATGTACTTTAACACCTACAACATATTTATTTTCTTTAATGATCTTTATACCCTTGGCAACCCAAAATGGATAGCCATGTGGATCTCCATCTGATAACAATGTGATCATGCAACCCTCCTTAACATCCTTTATAAAACCCCTGTAAAGGTCTTCCATGGCTTCACGTTGTGCACGAGATATTCTGGAACCAATATACATTTATCTTTCCTCTACTTGTGAAGAATTAATAATACCTTGAGATTTTTGTTGTTCAACAATTTTTCTTTCCTCACGTTCATTTGACACATTTTATGGCCAAATAAATGGAGTCTTCAAAAGTATAACTTCATTTGTTGATCTTGAAATGATATCACTTTGATTATTGAAAAATGACTCCCACCAAACAAAATTAGCGACATCAAAGTACTCATATGTATATATAATAGATTTTTTAATTTCTTCTAGGAATTCAAAATAATTTATATCTCCCTTTTGCCTTCATGCATTATGAATTTCAGCAATTGCTTGTAATAACAATATTTTTAATGCAAATATTGGATGATCTGGAATGAACTTAAAAATTGCCAAACCTGATGATGGCCCCTATTCTGCAGTAGTTGAATACTTCTTTCCCCATATAAGTGGTTTCCCATAAATTTTTTTGATACAAAATTGATGTTGGAAGCTAATTCCACTAAGTTGTTCACTTCATTTCCCCTCACCATGCGATCCCAAAATAAACCTTTGCATGTCAATAGTTTCTTCCAACACATGAAAAATAGGCTCTAGACTATATGATTTCTTAATACATTCAATTAGTGATGGCAGGCTCCCAACATCCTTCCTCCTCAATGTTACTAAAAAATTACTAAACATCTTATCAATATGGTCATGAGTGAGCCCAATAAGAAGGAAACCAACCTTTATCTTCTGAAAAATTCCCAATTCAACAAGCATGTTTAGATATCCAAGAACAATTTGTTTTTTGTTTTCACAAAAAGTGTTGTCCAATTGCATATACAAAACTTCTGGAAGATTACCAAACCAATGAGAAAGCACATCATAAATTATGGTTATTGTCATATTTGCATTATTATGAATATTTGGAGCTATTAAGTAAATCCTTGGTGACATTTTCCCATTAAAGACCATACAACTGACCAAGTGAAACTAAATAAAATTTTCCTCCTGTAGTTTTTTGGGTGTGCGGAGAAGATGTGGTAGAAGTGTTTTCTTCTGGTCCATACCATCAATTATCAAACCCAAATATTTATTTGGATTATCATAACACTTCTTTCAATTCTTGTACAACTTTTTCCTTTCACTTGTTTGCTAATAACAATGCTCCTGAAATGCTTTGACAATTGAATCTACACATAACATAAAATAAACCTATTAATAAATATATTTTCATAGTTGATAACTCTACAAGTTTAAAAAATAATGTTATGAATGCTTACCTTTCTGCCCCTTGACATTTATCCCTTTTTATTTAAGAGAAGCAAATGTACTACAAACCCCCATCCTTGTCTTATTAGGAATACAAACATTGTTGAATTATTTCCTCCATATCTTCACAAAATATTGATATGTAATAAAATTACCATCTCCTTCAACACCTTCTGCATATTCTTTGTATACGTTGTATATTTCCCGTCTTGAGAAACTATCCAGTATGTATTGTGTTTATATTTGTCATACGCTCTCCATTCTTTGAAAAGAAGTCTTTCAACCATGACATTGCAGTATTTGCTAATGGCCCAAATTCTCGTCTATGACATACTTCTGAATAAAATGTGGGATCCTTTTCCAAATTTTCTTAGATTCTTGACAGACAAAAATTACCAATTGAATGAAACATTTTGAAAGCCTTTATACAAAGCAATAAAGACCCAATATGATAATCATAACTTGACAATGTAGATTGCATGCACCTCACTAAATATGAATTTTGCATGCTTTTATTCATTGAAAAATATCTCTTCCTTTTCTCCAATGCAAACTTGAAATCCATATGTTTCAAGCAATCCTTTTGACAACATTAACTAGAAATCAAATCACTGATAGAACTTCTTCTTGTGAGATATTTTGTCCTACCCCTTATATCACTGGAATATCTTGGATTGACACGAAAATTTCTACTCCTACTCCTAGATACAATATTTTTTGGCAATGTCTCCATCATTGAATCATCCTCTCTATAAACATTTTCATCGTCATTAGGAGGAATATTAACCTCACTATGATAATTCTGAACATAGTTAGGAAATTCATCACCATCATTGCTTGGAAAATATTCATTATCATCCTCACTTGCAAAAAATGCTTCACTACCATCATCTGTGCTTCTGAAATAATGACTTAGAGGATATTATTCATCATCTTCATCTTGCCCTTTGTCAGTGTTGCCCTCATAGTCCTTAGAATTATGACTAAGTGGAAAATTTGACTCTCTATTTACTAGAAATTCTTCATCTTCCCTTCGTCAATGTTGCTCTCATTATCCTTAAGACTAGGACTAAGTGGAAAATATGACACTCTATTTACTAGAAATTCTTCATCCTGCCCTTCATCATTGTTGCTCTCATAATCCTTAGGATTAGGACTAAGTGGAAAATGTGACTCTATTTAATGTAAATTATTCATCCTTCCCTTCATCATTGCTTCTCTCATAGTCGTTAAGATTACGACTACGTGGAAAATTTGACAATCTATTTACTAGAAATTCTTCATCCTTCCCTTCATCACTACTACTCTCATAATCCTTCAGATTAGGACTAAGTGGAAAATGTGACTCTCTATTTACTAGAAATTCTTCATCCCACCCTTTGTCATTGTTGCTATCATAGTCTTGTTGACGGTGCTGGACCCACCAACATGTCAAGGGATCTCCCTGGTAAGAATTCCCAACTAGACCTCTGACCGTTTGGAGTAGGAGTCCCAACAGTGGGTAGTACAGTAATGCCTTGACTGTGGTAGCGTGCAGAGGTAAGTAAGATAACTTTATTGGAAGCAAGTGTGTGACCTTGCGGCGAGTCAAGAGAGATGCATGGGGAGGTTCTAACACATGAAGGAGAAAATGAAGTATGTCCCTTAGAAGCCTATAATAGTACACATCCTGAAAGGAAGACATGAGCAGAATGACATCACGGGCTGGAAGCAGAATAGTCCATAATCCAAGATGACGGGTTAAACCAACAACACGATTCCAACAAGATTCATTCAATCATATACAAAGTAGTTCATACATGAATGCATAAGTTAAATAACATACATTACAAAAGAAACCAAAATAGTCCAACTATAATAACAACATATGCATGAAAACGTGTTGGCTCTGTTATATTATATAAGGTGAAAGTTCCTTCCATACATACAATCATGACAGCCACTAGCCCCAATAGTGGAACGTTACAATCAACATCATCTGCTCCTCCAAATAGATGTACTCGCTCTGCACTGTGGAGAATCCAAGGCTCATCATAATACTCTCCAAGCCCTCTCTAAGAAATGCCTAGAAAAATCTTGGCTCCCAAAAGCCCATTCTATGAGTTATGAGGTTCTATATATAGCAAAGGGTGGGATGACCCTTGACATTCCCCTTTACTCTTGGACTACCCTGATGACTCTTCAAATTCATTACATACAACTTCTTACATTACATAATTACGGTTTTCATTTCACTAATGACACTTAGAATTTCACTTTGCATTATATTTGATTACAACAAGTATTGCCCATAGTAGTGATGTGATCGAGAAAACTCATGACACAACTCAACATGACACTGTAGACATGTAGTGGTTGATTCTGGTGTCCATGTCAATTTGTTATGCTTCTGAGTGATAAATGTGTTCTTAGACGTGCTTTGTCTTCACCTTTGTATTGCATGGTGTTGTGGGGTCTCCAATGGTCTTGGTCTCTGCAAGTTGGTTCTGTGCATGTACTACTTTCGCTTGCTTCTCGATGTGCTTTGTACGCCTATTCAATTGCAAGCAAGTCTTCTAGCATGTGCTCCTTCTTCATCCTGTTCATCATCTTGCCATGTTCCATCAATGTATTTTTTCTTGTAATTTACTCATGATGGGATGACATCAAATTCGAAAATATCCAAGTCTAGCATGATGCATTATTTTCCGTGCTAAGGTCCAGGTGACCAGAAGGGAGGACAGGACACTGAAACTATGTAGAGAACAACTTAGGACATGATGAGGAATTTGGGAGCTCAGTCTGCATTGTCAGGAAAAACTGTGCAGTGATTACTGGGAGGTAGAATTGGATGGTGAAATTCACCATTGTCGGATACAAGATGGGACCTCGAGGGGAACAATTTCAGTGCGGTTTCCTGAGGGAGGAAAGAGAAGGGTTCTAGGGTGATTGTTGGGTAGTTCTGTGTAGTTTCCAGAGGGAGGACAGAGTGGGACTGTTGGGCAGTTCTACGTAGTTTCCAGAGGGAGGACGGAGTAGGGTTGCAGAGGGACCTGTTGCGCAGTTTTCAAGGGGAAGACAAGCCAGGCCACTCAAGAGACCAGCTGAGAATTCTGCACAGTTTCCTGGAGCAGTGTAGAGCAAGTCAGCAGAGGACCTGCTGAACAAGACTGTACAATTTTTGAAGATAGTGCAGAGTAAGGAAACCGAGGCCTTGCTAATCATGACTGCACAGTTTCTGAAGACTAGGCAATTGAGGGACAACACTTCATAGATTCTAGAGACGGTGGGTTCTAGCTAAGGGAAGTGTCTAGTCAATTTAACGTCTTAAATTGCTCTACATAAATTATCAATCCGGGTATCGTAAACTGATGAAGTGTGGTGCACCATATGTGCTTAGTTAACCTTTTTCTTACTTCGTTGTTTTATAGTTTTTGTTTTGTTTTGGGGTTTTGTTCTTGTTAATGTCCTAAAGTATCTAATTCAAATGGAAAACCTATTCCTAAGTATCTAGAAGGCAAGTATGGATACAGATCTTAAGTCGATTGTGTCCTCTATAATGGTTCCCAAAACTTAACACTTCAGAAGGTCTTAGAACATACTAGTGATGAAAGTAGTACTTGAATAAGAACAAAAATGTGCTGCTATTTAAAACAAGTAAATAATGTGCTATTATTTAAAACAAGTAAATAATGAACCACTGATCATGAAACTATCATCTCTGCTGCTGTCTAAATACAGAAAAATGATTTAAGCTACTGCACTCAAAGAAATTAAAAATTGCAAGGAAAGTAAAACTAAAATCAAATTACACATTCATAATTCGATCCCTCGCCAGTAGTCCAACTATGGCTTTCGGAGGTAACCGACAATGATATGAGAAATTTAATATCTAATTGCAGAAAAGTAAAACTAAAATCAAATTACACATTCATAATTTGATCCCTCGCCAGTAGTCTAGCTATGGCTTTCGGAGGTAACCGTCAATGATATGAGCAATTTAATATCTAATTGCAGAAAAGTAAAACTAAAATCAAATTACACATTCATAATTCGATCCCTCACCAGTAGTCTAGCTATGGATTTCGGAGGTAACCGTCAATGATATGAGAAATTTAATATCTAGTTGCAGAAAAGTAAAACTAAAATCAAATTACACATTCATAATTCGATCCCTTGCCAGTAGTCTAGCTATGGCTTTTGGAGGTAACCGTCAATGATATGAGCAAGTTGATTTCTAAACTAACTAACAAAGCAAGTAAAGAAGACTGAAATCAAAACAGAACTGGAATTAAAAAAAAAAACTAAGAAAAGCAAAGTCAGCAGAGAGGTTAATCTCATGTCACTAGTTGATGCAAAAACATATAAAAAAAAACTAATCTACAATCAACTGGTTGAACACACTTGCACGAATTAAAATTGCATGAATGAAAAATCTAATCTATCAAACTTGAAAGCAATCAAATGACATAATGAAATCAAAGAAAAATCACAAAATGAAATCTACTCTACCTTACATTCTAATATGCTCTATGCAATCTACTTCACATCTCCTTCCATGTTGAGAACATCAAAGCTTTATTCAAATTCTTCAAAATTACAAAGTACAACAAAGCTCTCCAAAGCTTTCAAAAGCCATCTCACAAGCTAACAAGCTTAAGAACTAACAAACTAAGACTTAAGAACTAACAAATGAAGGAGAGAGATCTCCTATTTATACAAAAAAATGAGAAGCTATCTCATTAATGAGAGTCCATGAATCTCTCCCTCTACCTCTAGAGTCCTAATCAAAATAGTAACTGATAAGACACATGTCTTCTTAGAGTTACAATATAATTAGGAGATATGACACATATCCTCATGATCTCATGATTCTTTCCCCTCAAATTCGAATTTGGCCTTAGAGTGCCACATAAAGGTCTTCTAGAAGCCTCCTTTCAACCTACACATGTCAACAATATCAACCCATTTGTTAGGTATAAGCATATGCACATTATTTTCTAATTTTTAACCAAAAATTCACTTAAAAAGCTTAGAATTAATAAAGTTCGGAAAAACATAAATGTGGCCCAATGATAATGAAAGTGGGATGAATGTGGTGACATAGTAGTGAAATGGAGGTGATATAATGGACATAATAGTGAAAGTTTAATGGAAATGAATGACATTTTCAACACTCAACATACCCCCCAACTGAAGCTATTGCATGTCCTCATGCAATATATATTACATTAACTCTTTTGATCCTTGAGCTTTGGCTTAACTTTGCATGATATCATTTGATAACTTCATATTTTTGCAAAGTGTTTTACTTGAATTGCAACATGGTTGGTTCTTGTGTTACAACCAATTTTTTTCTTCTTCGTTGCATTCTATTCTGATCTTTGAACTTTGCATAATGATATTTTGATTATTGTTGTAAAGTATATCTTTATTGGATTGCATGATGGTTGGTTCTTGTGTGACAACCATGATTTTGTTTGTATCCAATTTATCCTTTAATAGTTAATATATGTTGGAAGTATGTGGGCTCCTGAGTATGGTATGGACATGACAGGATATAAATATGAATGTATTTGCCCCCCCCAACTGATGGTCTTGGCAATTTTATGAAATGAGGAAGAGAAATGTTCTTCCAACAATTATCATTCTAGCTTTTTATGGAATTATATGGTCAAAAGTTAGAAAATGACATACCTTAACCTACCCTTTGGAATGGATGAGTTGTATGTGTGGTGGCTGCAAAATTTTGATCGTAGTCTTCTTCAAGTGGCTAAACAAGAGGAGTCAAGGATAAAGAGTTAAGATGACTTTTTATTGCTTCTACTAAAACTTGTTGAATCTGCTCTAAAATGTTGAAAATAATAGTCTTCATGTCTTCAAAACTCATTGGCACAATTCCTACTATGTAAAAAGATGTTCTGATGTCGAACATAGTAGGAAATTGTTGACTTAGTGGCCATTAATGGATGCCACTAGTCAACATGAGAACTCTCACCATTGATGACAATGAGAGTCAAGATGCCCAAACACATCTTGCTAGGTACTAATGATTTTGCCGATGTCGAGTCACCTAGAAGATCTGACGAACAAAGGACATTAATGTATTCCCATTGTTTGTCAACATGAGGACTTGCCATTAAGGCATTCAAGTCTCAAGGTGTTTTTACAAAGAACTTAGACTCAAAGGACTATGGACTCAATAATTTGCATTGAAGTAGGGCTTATTTACGGAATGAAAATGACAGGAAATGGAAGATGAAAATGGAAGATGGAAATGGAGAACAGAAATGGCAATGGGCAATAAGCATGTGAATGAGCCTCTTGCTTTTATTTGTGGGTTATGAATGGAGAAAAAGAGATGGAAAGTGTATGTAAATGTAAATGGAAAATATGGAGGAAAATGAGATGAATGGTTTATTATGAGGTATGGATGTGATGGAGACAATAGTATCTGAAAGTTTTTCAAGTGTTTGGATCTGATTTTACATCAACATATTTTCTCTTTGTTGCTGATCATCCTCTTATGAAACAAATTTGTCTCTTAGAGAGACACCATTCTTTTGTAGTCATTTGTCCTTCCTTCTGGAACCTGCAAAAAAAAACTAATACTTCTTCTGCAATGGAATGTAAGGTTATCAAAGGAGAGAGGTGATCAATCTCTCTAGTTATGATATTTACACACAAAACTAAGAATTTGTATTAATGAAACAAGTCTTCAAAAGAAAAATCAAAAGAATTTATACCTGCTTTGGATTTGGTGCCCCAAGTTAAATGTTGCTTCTTTTCAGCAATTTATTTGATTATTTGCCATTTCAAACTCTAATGATAGATTTCTCATTGTGTAGATCTTGTTGAGATCTTTCCAACGGTACTTAAATCATCAAAATATGATTTCGTATGAAAAAGTTAGGCTGATTTGAACAATAAGGTTTTTTTCAACTGCGGAATTGGACTTCAGCTGCAGAATGTGCACGGTTTCTGTAGCTAAAAATCTTGAATACAAAGTTAGCCATTCATCTTTCATCATCAGTCCAAAATTAATCAATAACTTCAGAAAAGTGAGCAAATAACTTATTCATTTCATTGATTCAATTTTTTTTTTTTTGACATGCAGCGACTTAGTGTGGCGACTCAGTGATAACACACAACTTGACTTCCCTTTGACTGGGGTCATTTTCATCGAATTGGATCAAATGAATAGGACACCATCCATATACTGACATTTTTCCAGCTACCCATGTGGCTTGTTTTGCTTGATGACACCTGCAACCTAGAGTTTAACAAAAACAGCTGCGGAAAGTTGAATCAGCTGCGGAAAGTGGCTGCATTCCGCAGCTAAAAGACAGTCAACCATCAGTTTTGAAATTCAGCACGCAATCCTCCAATTTTTGTATGATCAGTAGCAAGATCAATTGGTACCAAGGCATAGTTCTCAAGGCCACTGATTAAAGGAATTCTAGAGACTGGATTCAGCCATATGCTAATTATTGATTTACTCAAATTACTTAAAACCAGAGCATATAATCCACCCTCGCTGTAAGTGCAGTTTGATAAAGATGAGCTTGATCGACGCTTTTCATGGGATTACAGGTTGACAGAGGTTGTTTTATTGCAGAGTTTTTGGCTGAAAGTATGGTTAGACTGCCAAGCACGTCACAATAAAGTTAAACACGTACACAGAACTTGTCAATGGAGACAAAATCCATGAGTATCAACACCTGTGCCGATATTTTAGCAAGTAAAACGTCAAGTCATAGGAATAGTTGTTAGATGGGTGCTTGGAGAAGTGCCGTTATACATTAAAGTCAAAATTAAATGCTAAAAATCTCCATGCCACATCTATCAATTGGCTGTGAAGAGCCATATCCAACCGGTTCACGTAATGGAGTTACTCACTAAACAGAGTTGTCTTCAATTGGGATTGTTGTTAACAGGCGTGTGATGAAGTATGATTTCATTAAGGACGGGAGGCGTGTAACCAGGAGTTGAATGCCACCGCACAGTTGATACCCAAATTGGAATCCCCTACCCCAGATAGCCGAATTAAATCAAACATCAAACTATCAGTTCATCAATTGAAATTCCGTTTTTTTTTTTCACGCGGCAGGCAAAAATGCGCTCCAAAGAACCAAGGATATCTCCCAAACCGCCACGAATTTCTAAAAACCATTTCTAGGTTATCTAATTGACCCTACTGGCGAAAAAACCCATGTTTTAGTTTTTCCAAATTCGCCTCCGTTTGGCCAAATCGTGCTCTCAAAGTTTGACATTTTTCTCTGTTTACGTTTTTCTAAGTTAATGTTTTTACTGTTCTGCATTTTATGAATTTGTTGCATTCGGCTGTAAAATTTTTGAATTCAGAGGTAGGACGATACATCTTTATTTGCCAGTGGCAGTATGCACAATGTTGAAACACGTAATTTGGTTTTAGCCTCAGGGATATAAATGAAATTCGTGAAGTGGAATTCTCTGTAAAATCGATTTCAAAGAAAGATTGTTTTCAGATGCAATCAACAGCAAATATGGTGAGTGAATTGCCAATAACCAGAACTCAAAGAAGTCTATGAGGCCTTCAATAGAGATCATGAGCTCAACATTTTCTCTAGGAGTATTGGTGACCGCGACACGCCTTAAGCCTCTGTTTTTAATCCATTTGCACAGTTTATGTAGGCCATCCATAGGTTTCAGATTCTATTATTATCGAGAAATTTCCTATGTTGGCTTTCCAAAAACTTTCCAAAACCAAAAGCTTCCTATATGAGTAAGATGCATAGTCCAAATGAATGCAAATGGATTGCTTACAAAGGACTGAGGATGCACTGAAACGAAATCATGAAGAGGCCAAAACATCAAATCAATGTGTATGCAGATTTTTCAGATTTTGACATTGGGAGGTTTCAAAAAAAAATTCCACATAAATTGGATGCCACAGTAAATCTTTTGAAGCCACACACGGTTTTTTTTTTTGGCCCCATCTTATTTTCTTTACAATAGTCCATGCAATTTGATATGTTGAATTTTCACTTTTGATTTTTTTAAATGTTTTTGCAGGTTTGTTTCAAGACCAAAGCTCTAGTAGGAATGCAAATTTTCTACTGAGGCCACAATGAAAGCTAGGATTGAAGACAGCCATAGATTTTTTATTTTTTATTTATTTTATTTTATTTTTATTTTTGAAATTGTAAATTTTTATAAGAAGGATTAATGATTTTCAATTTCAGACAGCAAAGGCTTCAAGGAAAATATGCTAAAAACAAGACTTTGACTGAGGTCTTAGGCTAGTTTTTTATCGATTTGAGCTGGGTGACTAGGATAGGATCCATGTCGGGACAATTCTGGAGATGCCCATATGGTCGGTTTCTTCATTGGACACCTGTAACCTGCTAAACCTTGAAATCAGCTGCAGAATTCTCAACTAGCTGCGGAATCAGGCTACATTCCGCAGCTAAGTTGCAAAACCTTATTAAAACAGGATACAGTGTTTTGAGGACCACTGCAAACCATAACCAGTCAATCTTGGACAGTTGAACCTATCAAAGCAGTTGGGTTTCATTATTTTTTTTTAAATCAATTGAAATGATGAAGTTTATTTTGTCCCTTTTTTTTTATTTTTTTTTTATTTTTAACTTAACAATTCTTTTTCTGATACGCCAGATCACACAAAGTGCAGGTGGAGATCATACTCAAGAATTATTAATTTTGTTTTTACATAACAATCCTTTTTCTGATCCTCCAGATCAGACAAAGTGCGGGAGGAGAGCCTACTCAAGAATTATTAAAAAAAAATTAGATGTAAGAAATAAAGTCTCCTAATTACACTTCCCCGGCAAGGGCGCCAAAATGTCTAGTCAATTTAACGTCTTAAATTGCTCTACATAAATTATCAATCCGGGTATCGTAAACTGATGAAGTGTGGTGCACTATATGTGCTTAGTTAACCTTTTTCTTACTTCGTTGTTTTATAGTTTTTGTTTTGTTTTGGGGTTTTGTTCTTGTTGATCTCCTAAAGTATCTAATGCAAATGGAAATCATATTCCTAAGTCTCTAGAAGGCAAGTATGGATACAAATTTTAAGGTGATTGTGTCCTCTATAATGGTTCCCAAAACTTAACACTTCAGAAGGTCTTAGAACATACTAGTGATGAAAGTAGTACTTGAACAGGAACGAAAATGTGCTGCTATTTAAAACAAGTAAATAATGTGCTGTTATTTAAAACAAGTAAATAATGAACTACTGATCATGAAACTATCCTCTCTGCTGCTGTCTAAATACAGAAAAATGATTTAAGCTACAGCACTCAAAGAAATTAAAAATTGCAAGGAAATTAAAACTAGAATCAAATTACACATTCATAATTCGATCCCTCGCCAGTAGTCCAGCTATGGCTTTCAGAGGTAACCAACAATGATATGAACAATTTAATATCTAATTGCAGAAAATTAAAGCTAAAATCAAATTACACATTCATAATTCAATCCCTTGCCAGTAGTCTAGCTATGGCTTTCAAAGGTAACCGTCAATGATATGAGCAATTTAATATCTAATTGCAGAAAAGTAAAACTAAAATCAAATTACACATTCATAATTCAATCCCTCGCCAGTAGTCTAGCTATGGCTTTCGGAGGTAACCGTCAATGATATGAGCAATTTAATATCTAGTTGCAGAAAAGTAAAACTAAAATCAAATTACACATTCATAATTCGATCCTTTGCCAGTAGTCTAGCTATGGCTTTCGGAGGTAACCGTCAATGATATGAGCAAGTTGATTTCTAAACTAACTAACAAAGCAAGTAAAGAAGACTGAAATCAAAACAGAACTGGAATTAAAAAAAAAAAAAAATAAGAAAATCAAAGTCAGCAGAGAGGTTAATCTCATGTCACTAGTTGATGCAAAAACATATAAAAAAAAAAACTAATTTACAATCAACCGGTTGAACACACTTGCATGAATTAAAATTGCATGAATGAAAAATCTAATCTATCAAACTTGAAAGTAATCAAATGACATAATGAAATCAAAGCAAAATTACAAAATGAAATCTACTCTACCTTACATTCTAATATGCTCCATGAAATCTACTTCACATCTCCTTCCATGTTGAGAACATCAAAGCTTTATTCAAATTCTTCAAAATTACAAAGTACAACAAAGCTCTCCAAATCTTTCAAAAGCCATCTCACAAGCTAACAAGATTAAGAACTAACATACTAAGACTTAAGAACTAACAAATGAAGGAGAGAGATCTACTATTTATACAAAAAGATGAGAAGCCATCTCATTAATGAGAGTCCATGAATCTCTCCCTCTACCTCTAGAGTCCTAATCAAAATAGGAACTGATAAGACACATGTCTTCTTAGAGTTACAATATAATTAGGAGATGTGGCACATATCCTCATGATCCCATGATTCTTTCCACTCAAATTCGAATTTGGCCTTAGAGTGCCACATAAGGGTCTTCTAGAAGCCTCCTTTCAACCTACACATGTCAACAATCTCAACCCATTTGTTAGGTATAAGCATATGCACATTATTTTCGAATTTTTAACCACAAATTCATTTAAAAAGATTAGAATTAATAAAGTTTGGAAAAACATAAATGTGGCCCAATGATAATGAAAGTGGGATGAATGTGGTGACATAGTAGTGAAATGGAGGTGATATAATGGACATAATAGTGAAAGTGTAATGGAAATGAATGACATTTTCAAGACTCAATAGGAAGGACATTGGAGGAAACCACTATTCAGGTTTGGATGCCAAGGGAGGCTAGGGTTCCTGCGCATTGTGTAGTTCCAATAGGTAAGGGAAAAATAATGAGGGTTGTAGAAGCAAAGTGTATAGTTCTAGAAAGCTGGATGAGGCTAGGTTGCTTGGGAAAATGGATAAATGTGAGATTAGTGAAACTGATGTAAATAGTGATAGAATTTGACTACAATCACACACTTGAACACTTAGTGATACAACATACATCGTCTAGAACATATAAAATATACCCTACTTGATGCAACCACCTTTGTGACAAGAGTGCGTGAAGGGAGTGTGAAACATGTCTATTTGATGAGAACAACCCATACGCACAAGCTTTCCCCTTGAAGTCGAACAAAATTCCCTTTGAATGATGAACGATAATCCTGATGCCCAAGTATGACACATGCTACATAAAGATGATAATGTGAACAACTCTTAAGATCAAGGAGGGGGCTTGGGATGATCAACTTACCAATAAGTGACCAAGGAACGATCGATCACGGGATCGACGGTAGGCTCTGAAATTTGCATACAAGCCAAAATTTTGGAGGATGGTTGTATCCGCTACAACATTGGTGACAAACTAGTATAACTCCAGCTCTCTGTATGGACCTTGTCTCATGAAAGTGAAACTAAATCTTCTGGAATTATTGTTTGATTCTTTGATCGTTATGGCTTCCTCACTAGCTTGAGTGAAAGATGTAGTCCCTACCATTCTCTTGATTGGTTAGCAAACATATCAAGCTAAGTCAATTGAGTTGTTTCTATTAGGGATGATGGGTATATTGATGCACAAGTAATATAACTATCATAGTTTTAGATTCATCTCTAGTGTTGCTCCACTACCAGTAGGCCTGGATAGTACCCTAGCGGAGTCACGCAAGAACACAAGCATCGCTCCGCTGCTAGCGAGCCTAGTCAGTACCCCGACGGAGTTTCTTGCATCACCTCTATGCACAGGAAGCCTTTCTCTTCTTTTGCCTTATTTATTGTTCATTTTATATTTCTTTCATTTTCAAAGGACTGTGCATAGGCACTTATTCATTTCATGAGGCGAAAGAGGGATCCTAACTTATTAAGAGCAGAAAAGCTTGTCCCTTCATAGAATTATGTTATATATACCTTTGACATACTTGTTAAGGTTTTCCCCCTCACCTCACTCTACTTCAATAATCTGAAAAGGGTTAACTCAAAAACCGATTAGAATAGATGGTACTAGTTAAAAGTGTAACCGTTGTGTTTTCACCAAGACTCACTCTGAACATAACATATTTTCCATCAAGGTATCATCAACTGAAGATAACAAGCTCTTCATAAAGAGAGAGGACAAAAGATAACCAAATGTTGATAGCTATATAAGTCCTTTTATATTTTCCTGGCTTGTCTCAAGAGCAAAACAAGGTTTCATGTTAAGCTAACCTATGGGTGAAAACAAGCAAACAAACAAGAAAGAAAAGGGAAGAAGTAAAGAAAAAGAAAAACAAGCATGCAAATAAAAACATGCAAGAAAAATAAATCAAACAAGAAAGCAAATAAAAGCAAGAAAGAAAACACTACTCCTACTCCTATGCTAAATAGTGCATGGGCCTACTCACGTGAAATGATATTTCCAACGCAGCCACTGGCGCATTTGTTGGCCCATGTTGGTGAATGCATGGTAGAAGAGAAAGATAAGCATGTAAACCAACAAACAAAAAATATAAGATAGTTTCGACCAACACGCTTGAAGTTTAAAAGCGTACATAGAAAAGAAAAGAGTAAATGTGCAAGAAAAACATTTCGTGGATGTACCATGGTGTTACAACACACTTTGTGCAGACGATGAGCACGTACACTCTTTTGACTGTGAAAAACAAGAAAACATGAAAAAGTAAGACAACTTATAAGTTATGTTTCAAAAGAGTTCTCTTTGTGTAAGACTCCTCCAATGCATGGTCTATAGGATCATGTGATGCTAGTGGAGGGAGTGAAATATGTGAAATAGATTGATCTTCAATGAAAATAAGAGAGTGATGAGGAGATTGGGGTGTTTCAATAGATTTTGGATCGGAAATGGAACTGACCTCAGGACAACGAGGGCCAAACATAACCATCAGGGTAGGCTAAAGTGCCTCGACAGCTTGAGGGGTTTCTACTTCCTCAGTGGGTAGTAGAAATATCAACAACGAAATAATCAGCATCATGATCGAATGAATGAGTAAAGAGATCATGACAACCACGATCAGAAAATTCAATATGTTCATCGGCATCCTCATAATCTAATGAATCATGCAGAGGGATTAATGAGAAACAAGAATGTTCACCCTTTTCGTTTTTAGAAATAACAGATGAAAGATTGAAAGGTTTTTTCAGAGAAAGATGTCTCCTCTCCGCAATGCAATGACATAATGACATTTGGTGTGTCATGTGAATGATCGGAAGTAGAAACATCCAACGATGAGTTTTCACAAGGAAAATCAAAAGTGGCAGAATCACAAGGGATGTCAGGAGAGAGTGGATGAGGCACAGATGGAAGTAAGTCATCCTTCACCGTGGATTCTTCTTCAGATTCCCACACACAATCATCAATAATGACAGCGTAGGTTGGCTGCACAACATCAACTCTGTCAACAATTTGATCCTTGTGAACACAAGATGTGGAGTCTGGAACGGGAGAACACAACACAGTACAATCCGAAGGATGATTCAATGGAACCAAAATATGGAGGTTGAGAGAACGAGTTCATGTGACAACCATAAGGATTTCCAACCAAATCTGCATAGATATCTAGAGTAGGTGGGGTGGGAGGATGTGACAGTTCAATGGATGGGTTTGCAACTTCGCGTACCTCGCACTGCAGAGCTAGAGTTGTTTGACGAGAAGCAGATGGAGGGTCACTTGTGACAACAACCTTTTCCGTTTGAGATTTGGTAGCTCTAACACTGAGGTATGCTAGGAGGGGTTTGAATGATTCTAAGATATGTTTATTTTTCAGATATGTGAAGAAGATAGTGAAATATTTCATCAAGAAATTTCCAATCAATTTCATCTTCAGGGATTTCTTATGCAAGATTATGAATTTAGCATTCCCAAAATTTCACAAGGGAATCATCAACTGCTTTCTGTAATTTCAGAATTTTCTTATTAAGTGATTTATGATCATACTGATAGAAAGCATGTGTCAACTCTTCGACCAACTGGTCAAAAGAGTGAATAGAGGCATCAAGTAGTGTGACACACCACATCATTGGGTGCCCATGAAGCATGAACATGAACAACGAGTAGGAAATGTAATCCTCATGGATTTCATTCCTTTCACAGAATCCTGTGAAGGCAACTCTATGTCTAAGCAAGGTTTCTCTACCTTCACCATCATATGTGTTATGTGAAAAGTCATTCCAAATCTCCTCTGATACTTCAAAATCATTTCCATAAGATAGACATCTCGAAGGATTAATTGTAGCGTAAATCATGAAAGATGTGCAGAGATTCAAAACAGACTTTGAGGACTCATCTTTTCATATGGCCCTCCTTCTAGTGCCAAAAATGTTGACAGTGTTGGACCCACCAACATGTCTAGGGACCTCTGTGGTAAGAAGTCCCAACTAGATCTCAGATCGTTTGGAGTAGGAGTCCCAGTAGTGGGTAGTACAGTAATGCATTAACTATGGTAACACGCAGAGGTAAGTAAGATAACTTTGTCGGAAGCAAGTGTGTGACCTTGCGGCGAGTGAACAGAGATGCATGGGGAGTTTCTAACACATGAAGGGGAAAAGGAAGTGTGTCCCTTAGAAGCCTGTAATAGTACGCAGCCTGAAAGGAACACTCGAGCATAATGACATCACTGGTTGGAAAAGGAATATTGCACAATCCAGGGTGACAGGTTAAACCAACAACACAATTCCAAAAATATTCATATAATCATATACAAAGTAGTTCATACATGAATGCATAAGTTAAATAACATACATTGCTAAAGTAGCCAGAATAGTCTAACTACAATAACAACATATGCATGAAAGAATGTTGGCTTTGTTACATTATATAAGGTGAAAGTTCCATCCATACATACAACCATGACAACCAATAGCTCCAATAGTGGAATGTTACAGTCAAAACTGTCTGCTCCTCCAAAGAGATGTACTCACTCTGCACTGTGGAGAAGCCAAGGATCATCACAATACTCTCCAAACCCTCTCTAAGTAATGCCTAGCAAAAGCTTGGCTCCCAAAATCCCGTTCTATGAGTTATGAGGTTCTATATATAGCAAAGGGTGGGGTGACCCTTGACATTCCCCTTTGACTCTTGGACTACCCTTGTGACTCTTCAACTTCGTTACATATAATTATTTACATTACATAATGATTGTTTCCATTCCACCAATGACACTTGGAGTTTCACTTTACAATACATTCGATTACATCAAGTATGGCCCATAGTAGTGATGTGGCCGAGACAAATCATGACACAACTCGACATTACACTGCTGACATGTACTGGGTGACTATGGTTTACATGTCAAGTTGGTGTGTTGTTGAGTGATAGATGTGTTCTTGGACGTGCTTTGTCTTCACCTCTACAGAACTTGGTGTTGCGAGGTCTCCAATGGTCCTAGTCTCTGCAAGATCGTTATGTGCATGTACTCCTTTCACTTGCTCCTCGATGTGCTTTTTACATCTGTCTAGTTGCAAGAAAGTCTTCTAGCATGCACTTCTTCTTCATCCCATTTGTCATCTTGTCATGTTCCACCAATGTACCTATTCCTGCAATTTACTCATGACGAGATGACACCAAATCCAAAAATATCCTAGTCTATCATGATGCATTGTTTTCCATGTTTGGGTTCAAGTGACTGGGAGGGAGGACAAGACACTGAAATTGCGCAGAGCAGAGCTCAGGTCGGGATGAGGAATTCTGCAGCTCAGTCTACACTGTGGGGAAAAACTACATAGTGATTATTGGGAAGCAGAATTGTGCAGTGAAATTCACCAGTGTCGGCTACAAGATGGGACCCTGAAGGGAACAATTCCTCCACAGTTTCTTGAGGGAGGACAGAGGAGGGTTGTAGGAGGATTGTTGGGAAGTTCTGCACAGTTTCTAGAGGGAGGACAGAGCAGGATTGTTGGGTAGTTCTAAGCAGTTTCCAGAGGAAGGACAAAGCAGGGCTGCAAAGGGAGTTTCTACGCAATTTTCAAGGGGAAGACAAGTTAGGCCACTCAGGGGACCAACTGGGAATTATGTGCAGTTTCTTGGAGCAGTGCAGAGCAAGCCAACACAGAACCTACCGAACAGGACTGTGAAATTTCTAGAGATTTCAAGAGCAAGGCAATAGAGGCCTTGCTAATCATGATTACGCAGTTTCTGAAGGTATTGATGGGCATGCAGTAGGGGAAATAGTTGGGAATGTTTGCGTAGTTTTGGAGAGAAGTGCAACCCCGGGTCTCAGTGTAGTGTAGGTTTTCGGTAGACCAGAGGGAGGCTTTACAACAATGATCAAGAAATGTGCAGTTCAATTTGGACATGGAGGCAATTTCTGCACAGTTCTGGGAGGCAGACAGGCTGCACACTTCCAATATTGCGTAGTGCAGCTGACCTAGAGGACAATATCAGGTATTGTGTAGTTCTAGGTAGCAGAGCAGGGTCACTAAGGGATGAGACTGCACAATGCAGCTTAGTTGGGGTCCAACTGAAGGAGGTTGTCTGGTCGAGCATATTTTTGGGAAAATGGCTAAGTGTTGAAAGCAAGTGAATTTGTGCAGACTGACAATGTGATCATATACTTAGCATATTTCATGACAAGACAACACAAAATAACAAGAAAAAACATGTGCTCAGTGAAACTGTCTTAAAGCTAAGAGAAACAAGTGACACTTGAGATAGACCTTCGGATGACCGTGAGGACACTTGTGTGACTGTGCTTACAACTTTGTGTGTGAGAATAGTCGGTGTTCATAGAGCGAAGATAACTCATGCACACACGGAAAAACATTCAAAATCACCAGAACCAGATTGAAAGTGTGACAAATCAATCATCATGCCAAAGGACAATCGCTGGTCAAATAAGCGATAGGGAGCAAGACACATAGAGGAAACACATGGAATGACTTTCAGTGCTTGCAACCATGTATGTCATTGAAGACATAATGATATGACGATGATCAAAAATACTTCAAGATACACTAAGATATGTATTTCAAAAGGATGAGATTTTCTTACCATACTTACCCTCCAGATGGTTATGCATTTGATGGAGTTTGCATTCGGTCCCGATCATCTATCATAAATTGGTTCCTTGGTCTTTCTCCTCAACTCCTTGAGAGTCATCTAGCATGTCATCTTTCCTTGTGGTCACTGAGAGATACATCTATGTAGTTTTAGCAAGCAGTGATTGTTGTCGGGATGAGGTCTTGCGAGGCACATCTACGCAGTTTCTGAATGCAAGGCAGGCCAGAAAGCTAGGACATCCTTGCACAGTTTCTAAATGCAAGGCACCATTGCGGGATGGGGTCTAGAGAGGACACATCTACATATTTTCAAGTTGCAAGATAGATTGGGCAGCTCAGGGAAAACATTGCGTAGATTCTCGAGATAGTGGGTTCCGGTCGAGGGAAGGACACTGGAGGAAACCACTACTTAGTTTTGGATGCCAAGTGAGGCTAGGGTTCCTATGTATTGCTCAGTTCCAGCATGTAAGGGAAAAGCTTGGGGGTTGCAGAAGAAAAGTGTGCAGTTCCAGAAATTTGGATAAGGCTACATTGCTTGGGAAAATGGCTAAGTGTGAGATCATTCAAACTGATGTAAACAATGATAGAACTTGACTACGATCACACACTCGAACACTTAGTGATATAGCATAGATCGTCCAGAACATATAAAATATACCTTGCTTGATGCAACCACCTTCGTGACAAGAGTGCGTGAAGTGAGTGTGAAACATGTGTATGTGATGAGAATAACTCATACGTATAAGATTTCCCCTTGAAGCAGAACAAAATTCCCTTTGAATGACGAACGATAATCCCGATGCCCAAAGATGACACATGCTGCATAGAGATGAGAATGTGAACAACTCTTAAGATCAAGGAGGGGGTTTGGGATGATCAGCTTACGAATAAGTGACCAAGGAATGATTGATCATAGGTTCGACGGTAGGATCCAAAATTTGCATGCGAGCCAAAATTTTGGAGGGTGGTTGTATCCGCTACAACATTGGTGACTCACTAGTAGAACTCTAGCTCTCTGTATGGACCTTGTCTTGTTAAAGCGAGTCTAACTCTTCTGGAAGTATTGTTCAATTCTTTGATCATCATGGCTTCCTCACTAGCTTGAGTGAAAGATGTAGTCCCTACCATTCTCTTGATCGGTTAGCACACATACCAAGCCTAGTCAATTGAATTGTTTCTATTAGGGATGAGGGGTATATTGATGCACAAGTAATATAACTATTAGAGTTTTAACTTCATCTCTAGTGTTGCTCCACTACTAGCAGGCCTGGACGGTACCATGGCAAAGTCACATAGGAACACAAGCATCTCTCCATTGCCAGCGAGCCTGGTCAGTACCCTAGCAAAGTTACTTGCGTCACCTCACTGCACAGGAAGCCTTTCTCTTCTTTTGCCTTATTTATTCTTTCATTTTCAAAGGGTTGTGCATAAGCACTTATTCATTTCATGATGCGGAAGATGGATCCCGACTTATTGAGAGCAGAAGAGGTTTTCCCTTCAAAGAAGTATTTTAGATATACCTCTCACATGCTTGTTAAGGTTTTCCCCTTCACCTTACTCTACTTCAATAATCTGAAAAGGCTTAACCCAAAAACCGATTAGAATAGATGGTACTAGTTAAAAGTGTAACCGTTGTGTTTTCACCAAGACTCACTCTGAACATAACATATTTTCCATCAGGGTATCATCAACTGAAGATAACAATCTCTTCATAAAGAGAGAGGAAAATAGATAACCAAATGTTGATAGCTATATAAGTCCTCTTATATTTTCTTGACTTGTTTCAAGAGACAAACACGGTTTCATGTGAAGCTAACCTATGGGTGCAAACAAGAAAACAAACAAGAAAGGAAAGGGCAGAAGTAAAGTGAAATCAAAACAAGCATGAAATGAAAAGCATGCAAGAAAAACAAAGTAAACAAGAAAACAAAGAAAAGCAAGAAATAAAACACTACTCCTACTCCTACGCTAAACAGTGCATGGGCCTACTCATGTGAAATGATATCTTCAATGAAGCCACTCGTGCATTGGTTGGACCATGTTGGTGTAGGTATGGTAGACAAGAAATATAAGAATGTAAACCAACAAACAAAAAATATAAGACAGTTCCGACCAACATGCTCGAAGTTTAAAAGCGTCCACAGAAAAGAAAAGAGTAAATGTGAAAGACAAACATTCTGCAGGCATACCATGGTGTTGCAACACACTATGTGCATACGATGATCATGTACACTCTTTTGACCATGAAAAATGAGCAAACATGAAAAAGTAAGACAACCTATGTTTCACAAGAGTGCTCGTTGTGTAAGACTGCTCTAGTGCATGGGCGATAGGATCGTGTGATGCTGGTGGAGGGAGTGAAATATATGAACTAGATTGATATTCAATGCAATCAAGAGAGTGATGAGGAGCCTAAGGTGTTTCAATAGATTTTTGATCGGAAATGGAATTGACCTCAGGACAGCGAGGGATTGACATAACCATTAGCATAAGATGAAGTGCCTCGAAATCTTGAGGGGTTTCTACTTCATCAATTGGTAGATCATCAAAGACCAGTGGATAAGAAAGATCAACAACGAATCAATAAGCATCATGATCGAATGAAGGAGTAAAGCAATCATGACAACCACGATCAGAAAATTCGAGATGTTCATCGACATCCTCATGATCTAACAAATCATGCAGAGGGATTGATGAGAAACAAGAATGTTCACCCTCTGCGTTTCCAGAAATGACAGATGAAATATTGAATGGGTATTCAGAGAAAGATGTGTCCACTCTGCAATGAAATGACATAATAACATCCAGTGTGTCCCATGAATGATCGGAAGTAGAAACATCCAATGATGAGTTTTCACAAGGAAAATCAAAAGTTATAGAATCACAAGAGATGTCAAGATAGAGCGGATGGAATTAAGTCATCCTTCACCATGGGTTCTTCTTTAGATTCCCACACACACTCATCATGAATGATAGCGCAGCTTGGCTACACAACATCAACTCTGTCGACAACTTGATCCTCATGAACACAAGATGTGGAGTTCGGAATGGGAGAACACAACACAGTACAATGAAGAGGATGATTCAATGGAACCAGAAGACAGAGGTTGAGAGAACGAGTTCACATGAAAACCATCAGGCTCTCCAACCAAATATGTGTAGATATTTAGAGTAGGTGGGGTGGGAGGATGTGACAGTTCAATGGATGGGTTCGCAACCTCTCCCACCTCGCACTACGGAGCTAGAGTTGTTTGACGAGAAGCAAACGGAGGGTCACTTGTGACAACAACCTTGTCCATCTGAGATTTGGCAACTCTAACACTGAGGTATGCTGGGAGGGGTTAGAATGATTCTAAGATATGTATATTTTCAGATATGTGAAGAAGATACTAAAATATTTCATCGAGAAATTTCCAATCAATTTCATCTTCAGGGATTTGATATGCGAGCTTACGAAAGAATTCCAAAAATTGCACAAGGGAATCATCAGGTGCTTTCTGTAATTTTATATTTTTCTTATTGAGTGATTTATGATCATACTAATAGAAATCATGTGTCAACTCTCTGACAAAATGGTCAAAAGAGTGAATAGAGGCATCAGGTAGTGTGACACACCACATTTTTGAGTTCTCACGAAGTGTGAACGCGAACAACAAGCATGCAATCTAATCCTCATGGATTTCATTCCTTTCATAGAATCTTATGAAGGAGACTCTGTGCCTAAGCAAGGTTGCTCTACCTTCACCATCATATGTGTTATGTGACAAGTCATTCCAAAGCTCCTCTGATACTTCAAAATATTTCCATAAGAAAGACATCTCTGAGGATTAATTGTATCGTAAGTCATGAAAGATGTGCAGAGATTCAAAAGAGACTTTGAGGACTTAGCTTGTCATTTGGTCCTCCTTCTAGTGCCAAAAATGTTGACGGTGCTGGACCCACCAACATGTCAGGGGATCTGCCCTGTAAGAAGTCCAAACTAGAGCTCAGACCATTTGCAGTAGGAGTCCCAACAGTGGGTAATTCAATAATGCCTTGACTGTGGTAGCGTGTAGAGGTAAGTAAGATAACTTTGTCGGAAGCAAGTGTGTGACCTTGTGGCGAGTCAAGAGAGATGCATGGGGAGGTTCTAACACATGAAGGGGAAAAGGAAGTGTGTACCTTAGAAGCCTGTAATAGTACGCAACCTGAAAGGAACACACGTGCATAATGACATCACAGGTTGGAAGAGGAATAGTCCACAATCCAAGGTGACAGGTTAAACAAACAACATGATTCCAACAAGATTCATATAATAATATACAAAGTAGTTCATACATGAATGCGTAAGTTAAATAACATTCATTGCTAAAGAAACCATAATAGTCCAACTACAATAACAACATATGCATGAAAACATGTTGGGCTTTGTTATATTATATAAGGTGAAAGTTCCGTCCATACATACAACCATGACAACCACTAGCTCCAATAGTGGAACGTTACAGTCAAAACCGCTTGCTCCTCTAAAAAGATGTACTCACTCTGCACTATGGAGAAGCCAAGGCTCATCACAATACTCTCCAAGCCCTCTCTAAGCAATGCCTAGCAAAAGCTTGGCTCCCAAAAGCCCGTTCTATGAGTTATGAGGTTCTATATATAGAAAAGGGTGGGGTGACCTTTGAAATTCCCCTTTAACTCTTGGACTACCCTTACGACTCTTCAACTTCGTTACATATAACTATTTACATTACATAATGACTGTTTGCATACCACTAATGACACTTGGAATTCCACTTGACAATACATTTGATTACAACAATTATTTCCCAAGTAATGATGTGGACGAGACAACTCATGACACAACTCGACATGACACTGATATGTACTGGATAACTATGGTTTACATGTCAAGCTATTATACTACTGATTGATAGATGTGTTCTTGGACGTGCTTTGTCTTCACCTCTGCATAGCTTGGTGTTGTGGTGTCTCCAATGGTCTTGGTCTCTGCAAGATGGTTATGTGCATGTACTCCTTTCGCTTGCTACTCGATGTTCTTTGTGCATCTGTCCAGATGCAAGAAAGTCTTCTACCATGTGCTCCTTCTTCATCCCATTCACCGCCTCGCCATGTTCCATCAATGTACCTATTCCTGCAATTTACTCATGACGAACGACATCAAATCCAAAAATATCCTAGTCTAACATGATGCATTGTTTTCCATGTTCGGGTCCAGGTGACCGGGAGGGAGGACAAGACAGTGAAACTACGCAGTGCATAGCTTAGGTCAAGATAAGGAATTGCGGAGCTTGGTTTGCACTATCGATAAAAACTGATGAGTGATTACTGGGAGGCAAAATTGCTCAGTGAAAGTCACCAATGTCAGTTGCAAGATGGGACCCTGAGGGGAACAATTTATGTGCAGTTCCCTGAGAGATGATAGAGAAGGGATGGAGGGGGACTGTTGTTAAATTATGGTATGTTCTATGCTTATAACAGTTTACTTCTTTTTCTTATTATATTCCACCGATTAGCAATCACATGTACATAAAGTAAAGTGCAGATAGAACATTAAACGATTGACAGAAAACAAGCCAAGACAAGAGACACAAGATGTGGCGGCTAGCCAGGGACAAACCCCACAATGTGTGGGGAAACCCTTTGATCAAATCTTCTTTTATCTTCAATAATTCAACAGAGAGAAATAGTACAATAAATCTGATTCATATCAGCAGTAGCAAACCCTAGATCAGTAGCATCAGCATTAGCGACTTCATTATCAAACTAGGGCAGACTATATCTCACAAACCGACAGTCGGATTGACTTCATTCCACCACCAAAAGTTTTGGCTTCTAGAGGAGGTTTAGATGAACCTACAGCGCGAAGCCGGAAACTACTGAAGCTGCAACTGTAGAAGTAAAGATTGACTTGCATGGCCTAGAAGATCTCCTCATCTGAACAAACTAGGGCAGTCGATATCTTGCAAACCGTTCGTCGGATTGACTTCATTCCACCACCAAAAGTTGCAGATTTCAAAGGAGGTTCAGATGAACCTACAACGTAGTTCCAAAGAGGAGATATTCTAGGCCACGCAAGTCAATCTTTACTTCTGCAGTTGCAGCTTCAGTTTCAGCAGTTTCCGGCTTCAAACTAGGGCAATCGATATCTTGCAAACCATTCGTCGGATTGACTTCATTCCACCACCAAAAGTTGCGGATTTCAAAGGAGGTTCAGATGAACCTACAGTGCAGTTCCAAAGAGGAGATCTTCTAGGCCACGCAAGTCAATCTTTACTTCTGCAGTTGCAGCTTCAAATTCAATAGCTTTCAGCTTCACATGTGTGAGAGAGAGAGACCCATTTCAGCGCAGTAGAGAAGAGACTCATATCTGCGCAGTAGAGAGAGAGAGATGTAATGAGATGAGTGAGTCCAAATGAGGAAAATTCCTCTTATATTTATACACAACGTTGGTGGGTGAATAGATGCGACTGTTGGGCTTCTGAGCCTACATGAGTTGTAGGTCGGCTTGATAATAATTCCATAATCAAAATAAATTCATATCTCCATGAATACTTATAGGAATTGGATGATCTTTATATCAATCCTACACCTCTCGACGAGAGGAATCTAATAAAAATATTATTAGCCATGAATAAGATGACCCACATGAAGTTTTGCCCTGGTTTCCAATTTTAACAATTGTTGGGTAGTTCTACATGGTTTCCAGAGCGAGGACATAGCAGGACTTCTGGGCAGTTCTGCTCAGTTTCCAGAGGGAGGGTAGAGCAGGGCTATAGAGGGAGTTGTTGCGTAATTTTCAAAGGGAAGACAGGCTAGGACACTCAGGGGACTAGCTAATAATTCTACGCAGTTTGCTGAAGCAGTGAAGAGAAATCCAGCAGAGGGCCTGCTGGATAGGACTGTGCAATTTCTAGAGATAGTGCAGAGCAAGGCAATAGAGTCCTTGTTGATCATGACTGTGGAGTTTCTGAACACAGTGTAGGGCATGCAGTAGGGGAAATAGCTGGGCATGTCTGCACAGTTTTGGAGAGAAAGGCAGCCCCGGGTCTCAATGCAATGTAGGTTTCTAGCAGACCAGAGGGAAGCTTTACAACTATGCTTAAGAAATACATAGTTTAGTTTGGGCATGGAGGTAATTTTTGTGTAGTTCTGGGAGGAAAAAAGGCTTCTCACTTCTCGGATTGTGTAGTGAAGTTATCCTGGAGGATAGCCTCATGCACTACATAGCTCTGAGTAGTAGAGCAGGGTCACTAAGGGCTGAGACTACATAGTGTATCTCATTCGGGATCCGGCTGAAGGAGGTTGTCTGGTCAAGTAGATTTTCGTGAAAATGGCTATGTTGAAAGCAAGTGAATTTGTGCAAACTGACAATGTGATCATACACTTAGCATATTTCATGACAAGACAACATAGACCAACAAGACAAAACATGTGCTCAATGAGACCGTCTTAAAGCTAAGAGTGACAAGTGCGATACTTGAGATAGACCTTCGGATAACTGTGATGACACTTGCACGATTGTGCTTACAACTTTGTTTGTGAGAACAACCTGTGTTCATAGAGCGAAGACAAATCATGCACACAAAGACAAACTGTCAAAATCAGCAGAACCAGATCCCAAGCATGACAAAGAAATCAGCATGCCAAAGGATGACCACTGGTCAAACAAGCAATAGGGTGCAAGACACATAGAGGAAACTCATGGAATGACTTTCAGTGCTTGCAACCATGTGTGTCATTGAAGACATAATGATATGATGATGATCAATAGTACTTCAAGCTACAATAAAAGATTAATTTCAACAGGATGATATTTTCTTACCATACTTACCCTCCAGATGGTTATGCATTCAACGAAGTTTGCATGTGGTCCCAATATTTTATCATAACTCGGTTCCTTGGTCTTTCTCCTCAACTCCTTGAGAATCATCTAGCATGCCATATTACCTTGTGGTCACTGAGAGATACATTTGCACAGTTTCAGTGGGTAGTTACTGCTGCTGGGATGAGGCCCTCGGAGGCACATCCATGTAGTTTCTGAATGCAAGGGAGACTAGACAGCTAGGACAACACTGCGCAATTTTGAGATGCAAGACATTTCTGTGGGATGGGATCTTGGGAGGACACCTCTGCACAGTTTTTGAATGAAAGACAGATTGGACAACTGATGAACAACACTGCGTAGTTTTTGAATGCAAGGCATAGTTTTTTGAATTTTCCACACAAATTTTCCTTTAATACATTCCTTCAAAATCAAAATAAATCTTTTACTTAAATTATTTAACATTTACTAGATAATTAAGTTAATTTTTATAGTTTATATTATATTTTTTATCCCACATTTAACAAAAATTAGTGTATCATCATGTTATTAACTTTTTCTAATTTTAATTTTAATCCCACATTCGAAAAGTGATAAAGAAATCCCATAGTCTCTATTATATAATAACTTTCGTTGTTACTATTCCTTACATCACATCAAGTCTTCTGGAGATTTTGATAAAAAGCTCGGAGCAATTTTGTGGAGGAGCTACATTGTCATCGACAAGACATTCAACGAGAGATTTTCGCATTTCAAAAATTAGTTTCCCTTCTATTTTAACCATTTAAAGAGGAATTTAGGGAAAATAAGTCATTTTATGATGACAAATCATTTATTTATTTTCTTTGTCTTGGGGGGCAACTCAATTCATAAATTTGAAATTTAGAAAATTGTTTAACAAGGTAGACCGAAGTTCAAATCCCATCGAGGATAGGTCGTAAACCCCCAAAGGTTTACTAGTATTTATGTGTCAAACGGGATGTTAGGTTCCTCCAGAATACCAAAAAAACCTATTCCATCATTTTTATTTTTATTTATTTATTTTGTTTTCTTAAGAATAAAAATTAAAAAAAAATTGCACTGGGGTCAGGCTCGCCTGCCCTCGCCCAGGCTTGCGGCCCACAGGCCATGGGTGCTAAGGTCCCATGGGCCATGGGCCTAGGAACCCTGTGCCTCGTCCGCCCCCTCCCAGGGCCCTTGGGTGCCCAGGGCTAATTCCCAGAATCAGCCCTGGACACCCAGGGTTGATTCCCCGAATCGGCCTTAGTTGCCTAAGGCCCCTGGGCCGAATCGAAAGGGGGTCAATTCTGGCTAGGGTCGATTCTCAGAATCGACCCTGGGTGCCTAGGGCCCCTGGGCTGCAGGCATGGGCATGGGAGGGGCAGGGGTGAGCTGCGTACCTTGGGTGAGCAGGCCAAGTCTGATTCCTGGAATTAGAATTGGCCCACCCAGGGCCCATGGGTCGTGAGACTGGGCAGGGGCTACTTTCTTTGTTATAAATTTTTTCGTAAATTTTAAGTTTAAAAGTTACAAAAATATATTAATTAGTTTTATTTTTTTATTTTTTTAAGTTTAAAATTTTAAAATTGAATTTTAATTAATTTTTAACAAAAATATTTTAATTGGTGTATTTGTTTCTAGTGTTTTTCTAAATTTTTGTTTTGTTTTGTTTTTTTTTGTTTACTTAAGATATGGGTTTTTTTTCATATATATATCTATATATATATATATATAGATATATATATATATATATATATATATATATATATATATATATATATATATATATATATATATATATATATATATATATATATATATCTCCTTTTTGCAGGAAAATGACATTAAGGAAGGTCTCTATGAATTTTTCTGGACCAAAGGCAACAATTATATCATCTAAAGTTTTAGGTAGACCTTCAAAGAATACTATTGAATGAAATTGACCTGAGATGCATGGTAAAAATCTAGCAAGTGGCTCCTCAAAGGAAAAGAAGATGATTTCATATTGGATGAAATCACGAGAAATGAATTGTACAAAATTTGCATGGTATGTGAAAGATAGAGAAGACAAAGAAGATATGCAAATATATCTATATGATGGTATGATTTACGATGGTGGAAGTTCTGAGGTGCTGTGAAAAGTACTAGACATATGTTCAGCGCCAAATACATAGGTTGTTTATATACTTACAACACTGCCCAAGTCACGTGAGAAGATTAGATATTGTTTTTCATTGTCGATGTATGACAAAGATGAATATTCTACAAAGATATGTGAACAAATTGTAAACGACATTGCAAAAAACACTCTAAGTTTTCTTATTTATATTTATGTGTTTTGCGTTATTGTAACTGTATCATTATATTTTTTATAACTTACTTATTATTGACATATTATATTTTTTTTGATAGGATTTTGTTGAGAGTCTTTCAATTATGTTCGGGGGATTTTATTTTATAGAGCGAGATATTATGAATGCAATCAGTGGTTTCTACACAGAGTCAGAAGAAGATGTGATAAAGAAGCAAAAAATTTACTTCATGATGCTACAAGACTAGATACAGGAGATCAACAAATAATGCCTAAATTGGATCAATCTAGTAAAGCTAGACATGTTACTTTTGAAGATAAGGAAGTTGAAGCTGAAGAATATGTTTCCATTAATGAGAATGAGATTAGAATTGATGTTGGAAAGGAGAAAATCTAGACCAAAAGCAACAATTCCAAGGAATGTCTCTCTTTCAGTTGATGATGAGGATATTTCTTATGTAAAATAAAATATGATAACTAATAGGAGGAAGAAATCAAAAGATTGTCATTCTAAAAATATCATGGGAAACAGTGATGATCAAAGTGAAATCTCAAAAGGATGTAGGGAAATTATAACACCGAGTGCTAATTTAGAGGATGACATTATGAAAACAAAAGAAAATTCCATTCGAAGTCGGTTGACAAAGACAAGCTTAATTTAGGGTGGTCGTACATTTTAAGCAGTGACAATTTACCCATGAAAACTTGTTCTCACTATGGCTTGGGTGGGTTCCTTTAACCAAGCCACTGCCTATAAGTCTCTAGCTCATTATTCAACAGGCACGTGGTCAAATATCTAATTTTACTCCCACTGATTGGAAAATGAGCAGTGGCACGCTTTATCGCTCATCTATGCCACATATGGTGCCTACCGTGCATTGACTCGAGTCTCAGAGGGACTCTACTGGAGTCCAGCCCCGAAACCACATGTTAAAAAAGACTCTTAATTATTGAAGAGCTTTGAGGGAGGATGTTCTAGTCATTTCCAGACAAGAAGAGCCATATAGACATACCCGATAGAGATGTCCCCCAGGTTTCCATGCCTGAGAGAGGTAAAGGGAGTACCCTTAATGAAAATAGGTTCCTTCATAGGAGTGTCATCAATCGAAAAGAGAAGCTTACTTCCAAGAATTCACTTACTCACCCTCACCCTTGAGAAGGGGTGATTACATTGATCTTTTAGCACATGTCTTAGCAACACAAAACGAGGGTTTCACTCGTTATAGGACTTAACTCTTAATGTTAGCAAATTCTATAATCCAAATGAAGGAAAATCTAAATATCAAATTAGAAAGCCACACCATCTACATGTTCATAACTTGAAACATTTCTTAGGTAAAATCCATATGCACATGTGGTTGATTATGTGGTTCTTGGTGATCCAATTCAAGTTCCCAACAAAGAGGCATTTGAGAAGTCAAAAAGTTTTGAATACAAATATTATGTAATTGGGGGGGAACCATTCTGCACAGGTTAGAAGACATATGATGGAGGAATATCCCAATAAATCATGTTTTGAAACAGTGAAATGTATCATTTATTTTTGTTTAATAGATACAAAAGAAATTTATTGCCGTGAGATCATAATACAGATAATGAGTATAGTATGTCTATGATTTTCATCAAAAGGGTTAGATTTATTCAAAGTGAATTTGAGGAAAAATGTGGTGGAGATGAGACAAAAGTTAATCTAGCCTTTCAGAAGGAATGTTGTATGGAAATAGGTTATCAAATTGAAGAAAAATCAATTCAAAAGGTGGCAAAGTAAATTCAGATATGTATGGATAAAATTTTCCAGATGGAATTTAGAAGTGGAGAGATATGGGAGTTGATTAATAATATTTTCGACATGTGGGAGAATATTGCCATAAAAAACCAGAAGGTTACAAAGTATAAACCATTGATATGTACCAACAGTAAATCAGGTCCTAAAATCAAACACCTTCCAAATGGCATGACTATCACACCTTTGAGAACAATGCAAGGAGTGAAGGATGACAAACTTGTCAAATCAATATTATCCTATGTGAAGTTAGGTGAATTATCATTACAGGAAATGTGCGAGGAATTTCAAAAGTAAGTTTGTTAAATATAACATATTGTTGTTCGTAGTATTTGTTATATATATCACTATATTAATATTTTTTACTTTATTTCTTCAGTTACAAGGTTTATATGAAAATACAAGAATAAATGGTTAAATTTTTGAATGAAGATATTTGGGATGATGTTGTACGCAACTACTGAGATTCAAGTTCTACATCAACACTAAAATATTTGTATCTTGCATTTAAAAAGGTATGTTGATTTATACATTTATTTTTATTCATATGTATATTATTTTTATTTTATAACTTATACATATATTTGTTTATTTCATTAAATATGTCGAAGAAGGATGCAAATGGAGTACTAGATAGTTTCATAAGCTTTATTGAAAAAATAGGTTGGAAAGGATGACAAAGTAGCATCTTAGGAATTTTGAATTTGATCGAAGTCTTAATCATTTCATTTGGAATGGGATCAACACTATACAATATCAAATAATACAAGGTGATTGTGAAGACATTCCAAAACTCATACCTAAAAGGGATTATTCCCTAGTTATTGCAAATGTTTGTCATGGTTTCAATATCCCAAACATTGAATATGATAGTGAACATTATAATTATCAAGCTTTTAGTAAAGTGGTTACGAGATTTCTAGAAGTCACAACATCCCCATTTTGGATATTTGTGACATTTCATTCAGACACACAATTTGGAATGTTATTAACCGGTTTCAAGGGAAAAGCAAACTCAAGGATGTAGCTTACTTGGTTAGACATTGAAATTGTATGTTTGATTAATGTTTAAAAAATTATTTATGTAAAATTTAATTGAACTTTTTTCTATTTCATGTTACATGCAAAAGAAAAATCTTATTGGTTGTGGATATCAGCCAATTATAAGTGATTGTGAGTTCATTCATGTTGAATGTTGGAAAAAGGATGATAGCTTTAAGCATATGCTTCTGAATCAGGTAGATGGAAAGAGTCATAACCAAGTTCTAGTTCATGATGCAGTTGTAAGAAAATTAACATATAAAGACAAAGAAGCAAAAGGAGAGATATTTAACATTTATCAAAAACTGCAGTCATTGATTAACTATCTTATAGATTTATGTTCAATGAATGAGATTGGGTTTTGGATTTATTCTTAGGTTCAGGTAAGTTTTATTATATAAAATTGAATTTCAATATTTTAATTTTAATCTTTATGTGCTTATACTAATGTAATTAATTATTTTTTTGTATTTGATGATTAGTCACAACACTATCATGTTACCTACAAAAAGAAAGAAATTATGTTGCCATTGAAAAAGACTCACTACAATGCAATTTTATTCAGAAAAGCATTAATGTTATTCAATTTCTACCAGATGCAATGCAAGAAGTTGGTTTGAGGAAAGGGGATTACAATGAATCGCGTGTGGAAATAAAGGCAAAGGAACCTCAACCACCGTTAGATGGAATGATTATAAAGGGATATTTTGGGATATTCAAAGACATCAAAGATTCGCTAGAAGAGGAAAATTACCAAACTGAAGCAGAAAATATTATGGAATAAGTTAATAATGAAACTCTAGAAGATGATGAGCATGGATTGTATGATATTCTTGATTAAATTTAAGTTATGCTTGCAAATAAAGCTCATTTTTTGGAACTATTCATTAGTTATACTTGTAATGTTTGACTTTGAGATTTTATGAGAAGAATACATATTCAATTATTGTTATTATATGTTTAATATTTGTATTATGTAATTTTCACATTAATTTTTATGTGATTCATTATTTATTTTTTTGTCGGTCAAAGAAACTTCATTATATTATCATAGCATCAAATTCAACAAAATACATCATCACCACAAGATCAAAATACATCACTATTTCCTCACAAGGCCGTGTTGCAAGCTTAAGAGTTGGTGCAGACCTTGCTCTAAATAGTATGAAGCCTAAAAAAAAGCCAAGACAACCCGTGTCATTGGTTATTTTCGATACAAAAGGAGAGAAAAAACAGTTCTCAGGAATACACATTAAGGACGGGGGTTGGGGGGAAACGTGGGAGGAGCAGTAAGTAACGCAGCCTGCATGTGTGTATGATAGTCTATGTGTTCCACCCAAGTCTCCAAGGCACAGAGATGGTCGTTTGTGTGTCGGAGCTGCCACCAAAGGCCTTCTATGGAGTTCAGGATCTCATTCTTCATATGTTGGAGGTCATTAATATAAGCCACCAGTTCATTCCTATCATCATACCTCTGCTCCCTCAGAGTTTCCATGCTAAGCTGGATGTTGTTCAGCTGGGCCGCAATGGACTCCAGGGTGTCCAAAGTCTTGATGTGGCCTGGGGACATGGAAAAGTCTGCATCAGAATGGCGGTTCTCGCTCGACTCCAAGTTTGAGCTAGGCTCTCCATGGTGCAGATGTTCGTCCATACGATGGTTGGTACCCCACCTTTGGGCACGTCCTCTCTATCTAGGCATGCAACCAACACCACCACCACTGGTCACACCACCACGGGGAGGATACTACTTGTCCTGTGAATCCCACCACACAAGTTGAATTTGAACTAAACACAATAAAACTTCACTTATCGTTCCTAAGTTGGGGAGTCCTAAGCAGCAAATGCGAGCACCATGACCATAATATTCCAGGGAGTAGGGAGGTGCATCATTGTTCCCGGAATTGGGCGAGCCACTCTAGCGAAGGTACCAAAACCCTTTCTCCTCCCCCATGCTAACTCTCTAGAGGAGCTACTGCGAACCAGAAATATATCCAGACTGAGAATGTCATGACATTTCCTCCCCACCCACACTCTCCAACCCCATAACGGTACCACCTATCGCACTAGCTAGAGAATTCCTCCCCCAGATCCCATGCCCATATTTTCTACAAGTTCCAGTTCTTCGCACACCCGTATGCGATGAACTTGCCCTGAATTGTCGCCCCAGGCCATAGCCTGAGCTAGGACACCAACAACCTGCAACATTGTCTCTCCCAACACTCTCTCCTCATCACCCTATGTTTACAATTAGACACCCTCTTGCCTCTCAACTGCATTATGTAATACTCGCGGGAAGTGGGGTTTGGGTCCCAACAACCCATTAATTTGTTCGTGCGGCACATGGAGGCCCATCTGGCTCCACTATCCAATGCGTTGCCATCTGTCCCTCACTGTGATCACCCCCATTGGGTAGTGATTCATTATTTTTTGAAAAAAATGTGATTATTATTTTTTTGGACATAAAATTCATAGAAATTGCTATTTTTTGAACTTTTTTTGTTAAGATTTTCTCATAAAAAATGTTTATTTGACCTGTCATTTTTAGCAAAAAAGTCTCAAAATGTGTATTTTTTTGTTATATCTATATTCAAAATGTGTATTTTTATGTCAATTGTTAAAAATTATTGCTATTTTAGCGACAATTATTTGAAGTGCATTAAAATATTAATTAATGATAGATAAATATATAGAAAACCATAAATTTGAAATATACTATGCAAAAAATGAAGATCTCACAAAAAATAAAAAATAACACCGACAACAAAAAATACCTGAAAAAACACTTAAAAATAAATATCTCAGGGAAGAAGACGACTACTTCTAAAATTGTTAAATTTAAAAAATAATTATCCACATTTAATACATTAGAAAATTTAAAGTGTTGAAAATAAGTCTTCTAAAAAAAAGGGTTGACACTGCATCAACACTTTTCAAAATTAGCGATAAAATCACTTACATTTTAAAAATAATGTTCATACTTGATACATAAGAAAATTTAAAGTTTCAAAAATATGCTAAAAAAAGGTGTATTCTGAATCAACACTTGTCAAAATGAGATGATTTTTTGCTACCTCAAAAAAATGGGTACTCGGTATATTTCTTATTCGATAGTTTACATTGTTCATGTCTACTTGATGGAAATATGAAGCAATATCCTCATCTTCTTCCATTTTCAAACTTTCGAACTAAGCTCTGTAAGATTGTAGCTTGGCTTCCTTCACTTTCTTGTCCCCTTCATAACAATTTTTAAGCTTGTTCAATAGATCATGAACTGACTTACAATGCATTACATTAACAAATTTGTATCTAAAAAACCACTCAAAATGACATACTTTGCTATCGGATTGGATGAATATTGGGCCTTACCAATTGTATATGTAGGAGCAGTATCAAGAACTTCATAATTGTTCTCTACAACTACCCAGGCGTCAAATCCCAAGGAAGTGAGGTAGGTTTGTATTCTTATCTGCTAGAAAACATAGTTGGATCCAAAAAACTAAGGAGGCTTGCTTGTCAATCTAATGGAGGCCATTTTCTTTTAGATAAACCTTCTAGCAATTAATTGTCCCTGAAGGAACCTACTCTAATACTACTTATTAGACCAAATATCACACTAAGAGGGGGGTGAATCAATGTAATGGAAAATTCATCATTTCAAAAAAATTCATCAATAATTGATTATGTAGCAGTGCATCATAAAACAAAGTGCATTATACAATGAATGGAATTGTGCATCAAGAAAGCTTTATCACATCAACACATGAGAACACCAATTTTTACGTGGAAACCCTTGCGGGAGAAAAACACAAATTATTTTGTCTTCTTCTTCAATTTGTTCACATAGATATGTAGGAACTGACCTGTTGGTGGCCCCACCCCCCAAAATGTACAAACACCCACTTGCAATAGGATACAACGTGATTGAGGCACCAACCTCAAATAATATACAAGCACCCACTTGCAATAGGTTATGACCTAATTGAGGCACCAACCTTTAAAATGTGCAAGATTTGAGTTGCTATAGACTCCAACCTAATTGGAGCACTAACCTTGGTGGAGGAACCCGCCACCTTCTTCACTATGGTGTGGACCACTTTTCTCAATATTTAAAACTGGATCCACAAGCTTAGATCATAACCAAGTCAACTTGTCTTCGGTTCATATGTCAAAAACTTGTTCAAATGATCATATTTCCAATAACAATGACTTATTGATCTCAAAAATTGTTTCCAACTTCCCTTTATCAAATTAAAATGTAATCCAACAAATAATGCATTTTCAAAATCAAATTTCACTCAATTCGACCTCCAAAACATTATGAAACATTAAATGTTCTACAAAATAGTTCTTTCCAGTGTGTGTTCTATAAAATGCACTAGGTTCGGGGATCGTTCTACAAAATGGTTACCATCGGTCAGCTTAAATGTTCAAAAGAATGGGTCTCCATTGGTAAAATAAAAAAACTAACAAAATCATCAACCATTTGTCGGATTCAAACCTTTGACCTCATGGGAGACCAACCATATGCCAACCAACTATGCTACAACATACCTTATATAATATGGAGTCACCAATTTTTTTTGAATTAAAATGGTTGTTTTCCACATTAGAGCCCAATGGCCAATCAATAGAATTATCTCCACTTCCCCAGGGCTAAGGAAATCGAAAGAACTATCTCCACGTCACCAAGTGCTAAACCAGTCAAAAAAATTGTTCCCTTAGCACATTCTAAGTCATCAAACTAAGTTAGAACTATTTCCATGTCACTAATCATGGAGACAATGAACAAAATTGTTCCCTTGATACACTCCAAGAGATCGGGCTAAGCCATAACTATTTTCACATCATTAGGGTTGAGCCAATCAACATAATCATCTCCATGTCACCAGGCACCAAGCTAATAAAAAAAACTGTGCCCTTGGTGTTACACAATATTTTGTCATGCCTCCTACACTTCCCTATGACATACCCCGAAGTGCCTGAAACATGATCATTATACAGTACACTCATCAATGTATGCAGCTCAGATCCCTCCTTTAACTTTCCCTGGAAAATATCTAGATATTTCCCTGAAGAAATAGCTCATGAAACCCTAAAATGAGAATCATCGCCCTTATGAAGCTTGAAACCGTGATGATCACCTATTGCATATTGTTAAGCCAGCAATGGCATTGCTTTGTTCTCTCTCATACTCGCGATGGTCTCAAAAAGGAATTTTTCCCAAAGAGGATGAGAAGCTTCGTGATCTAGAAGCTTCCAGAGCGGCGAGCTGGAGGTGGTTTCACATGGATGAGGTCGAATCCTCCTAATTTGACCTCTTGGTCTCATCCCTATGAGCTACCTCCTTAAGATTTGGGCCTAATCCTATCTTTGGAGGAGGCCTAACTCCCTCTCCCAGCCTATAAATTCCCAAATGGTTGATCAATGTCCATTAGCACCCCTACACCTAGTAATTAATATTGGCCCATTTTCCAAATGGGGCATTGATTTCATGACATGTAACCATCGCTTGGCCAGGGGGCATGGTTATATCATTGCCGTCGTCGACTATTTTATGAAATGGGCCAAGGTGATGCCTACATAAAATGCTGACGGTATTACTACCATGCAGTTCCTTTTTAACCATGTTATAGCATGTTTCGATGTCCCTCAAGCTATCGTGACTGACCATGGATCACATTTTCGCTAGCACATGATGGTAGAGTTAACTACTTAGTTGGGCCTTCACCATGATAGCTCAACTCCATATTATCCACAGGCCAATGGCCAAGTTGAAGCAGTAAATAAGGTTTTGATTACTATGCTTCAACGTACTGTTGGGAAGAACATAAAATATTGGAATTTAATTCTTTTCTTAGCTCTTTGGGCTTACTGAACCTTTGATAAGATGGTCATTGGATTCACTCCATTCTAGTTGGTGTACAGTTTAGAGGAAACTCTTCCAATCGAATGTGAAATCCCTTCACTTAAGCTAGCTATCGAACTTCTTCTGAATACCTCGCCTAAAGAGGAGTGGCTACTATATCTTGAGAGACTCGATGAGACTCGTCGCATCGCTATGATGATTATCGAAGCTCAAAAGAAATGAGTCAAAGCTCATTTTGACCAAACCGTTTCTCCTCGCACTTTCGCTGAAGGCGACTTGGTCCTTCTTTATGATCAAGCCAACAATAAGTTGGGGGCAGGCAAGTTCGAACCTATGTGGCATGGGCCCTACATTGTCAAGCATGTCTTACAGAAAGGTGCCTATGAGCTATGTGATTACGAGGGGAATGCATTGTCACAACCCCGTAATGGGTTGTATCTGAAAAATTAATATGCGTGAAATTCGTATGATAACTTTTGTACATTAGTGTGTTAGTTCATAGTGTGCATTTTGATTTTTGGTGTGTTTGTTTTCTTTGCAGACACAGGTTTTTCTGCTTACCTTGTGTTCCATTTGGTTTGCAGATGTCATCAGGTCATTACATTGGTTTTGCTGATGGTGCTTGTAGTAGCACACAGAACCTCTCTTCTACAGCATGGGTACTCTACAACTCTAATGGCGAGTTGATTAACTTACAAGGTATCTGCCTTGGTTGAACAACCAATAATATCGCTGAGTATAGTGCAATTATTGAACTCTTGTTAGAAGCAGTTGCTCTTGGCATTAGAGATTTAGTTGCTAAGTTGAATTCACAGCTCGTTGTGTTACAATTAAACAATCATTATTCAGTAAGAAATCCACAAATATTGCGTATGTATCTATGTGTTAGATTGCTGGAAAGAAATTTCAATTACATTACATATCAACATATTCCATGTAATTTAAATACATTAACTGATGCATTAGCAAATTTTGTTCTTGATAGACATTTGCGTCATTTGTAAAACTGAATCATGTTATGAACACATAAGTAGAAATAAAACATGCATATATATATATATATATATCTATATATATATATATATATATATATATATATATATATATATATATATATATATATATATATATATATATATATATATATATATATATATATATATATATATATATATATATATATATATATATATATATATATATATATATATATATATATATATATATATATCTTGTGTCTGTGGGGGTGTTTACATCAAAACGTCAAAAAATAGAGTGTTGTGAGACATTTGGATTTCAAAGCCTACAAAATGTGTAAAAGACTAGAAGGACTATCAAATTGTGCAATGCTCATGGTAGCACGCGACTGCTCTGATCACTCGGCCTAACAGCCGACATAGTCTCACAGAGACTCCCACTGTATGTCTCTACCAACGCACTGGAACATCGTCAATGGTGGCATAATCTAGAACCCCTCGGGTGATTTCCTCCAGGTTGCGTTCCATCTCGGCTAAGGGGTCAGCCCCTTCTTCGTAGTCTGCAGCCACTATCGAATGGGCAACTCATTGTGCTATTGGTAACATGCTTGGTGGTCTCTCTGGTCCCACATCTGCACATTTATCATAAGTTGAGTCTTAGATTACATTCTCATAAAAATCATAAAAACTTGAAAAAATTCAAAAAACAATTTTTTACCTGCGTCGGTCCACTGTTCACCCGGTGGCAGAGGTAGATTTGGATCTCGTCTGAAATCTGTGCCAGCATACGCATAGTTGTATACCATTAGCAGTTGGCATTCCATATAAGCGAATAAATGTGGTGGATAGTGCATGTGTTGGCCTGTGCCTCATCGAGGCATGAGTTGGCTCCATCTCACGAGTAGCGGATCTCGGTGGGCAGGATGTGGTACTTCTACTTGCTGGTACCAGAAGAGCAGTATTCGCTCCAAGAAGAAGGTCACTAGTATGGAACCAAACCCGAATTGCTTCAGGTGTCTGTGCTTACCTTTGGTCAGTTGGCACTTCATGTTCGCCAAAAGACCTCCACACCAGTTGAAGATGGTGGGGGTCAAACAAGCAATGGCATACTGAAATTGAGACTTGGAAGCCTCGTGAAGAGCTTGTGTGCTAGATACACATGCCATGGTGAATAATATTATTCTCAGAACGAGGTTATTGGTGATTTTTGCAATCTTCACCTTACCTTCATTAGTTATCTCGGTTCCAAGACAATATCTATGGACTAGACTCCTGGTGCTCTCACCTCCTTGGCGAGATCCAAAGATTATAATGGGTTCTCCTTGACGGGATAATCCCGTGATGAAGTAAATGTCCATTTCCTACAATTCCAGTTCCTGCCCTTTGATGATGAATATCTCTCGATGTACATCCCAAAGGTTGATCAGATAAGGTAGCAGGTCCACTTGTGCTCTCAACCCTGTGGTATGGAAGAATTTCAGCAGGCCACAATCCCTCAAAGAATTTATGCATGCCAGACCTTGAGATGCTTGGTGATCCTCGGCCTCATCACCTCTTTCTTTCCACTCTATGACCATCTTTCTCCTGCAAACAAAATTTAAACCCTTTTTAGTGCTTTTTCCATGCATAAAAATCACATTTTTTGCTTTAATATGAGTTTTTAATCTCTAAATGTCACTCTCGGCACCATTGTAAGAGTTGAACTAATTTAAAGAACCATTACTAAAACCATTACTAAAACTGTAAAGATTGTAAAGGAGTTTTAAAGAGTCATCTGAAACCTTATGAACCTATTCTAAATTTATACATAACTTTGTATATCTAATTGATTAATTCGATGAGAAGTACTTACCTGGTTTGCTGCAGATGAAGATGGTCTGTTGTTATGAAGATGCTTTAGAACTTTTCCAGATCGCTCTCGTTTACCAAAAGACTGAAACCACCCAGCTAGATTGAGCAGAACCTCACTACTCAATCCAGTAAGCTTCTTAGTTGAAGCAAACTATTCCTCCGTGCCCAGAAACCTCCCCCGTGCCCAGAAACCTCAGAACAAGTCAGGTCTTCCTGATCATAAACATACTCTATGTATTAGTTTTTCTCCTCCTTCCTTTCTTCTCCCCCTCTTCCTCTCATTCTTGGTTTATATACTAATTCTTAGCAGGTGGCCGTCCTTCCTGCAGCACCCACCGCTTCCTTTCCTCACGACACCCTTCCCATGTCATGTCAAAATATATTGATTTTAATTAACTTTCCTTTTTCTGATTTTTATTTTAATATAAAGTTTAGACTTATATTAAATTACTTTATTATTAGTTTATTTTTATTATTTTATTAATTTGATTAATATAATTTATTTATTAAAATTTATTTGATATTATTTCTATAAATAGGTCGTTACATACACCCCCCCTTCAGAAAACTTCGTCCTGAAGTTAGAATTTTATCTTATATGAATATTCATGATAGTGCTTAGGATTATGTATTGAGGTTAAATTTTTATTTAATGTAAGAGCACTATAAATTTTGGTGGTTTGAATACTTTAGGTTTATGACTTTAATGATCATGTTTTATTTCATTAGGTCCCTCAGCTATTACAAAATCATCCTATCCTTCCTAATCTCTTCCGCTCCCATCCTATCCGTCCTCTACTGGAGTATGCCATGGCGTCAGTTATACTGACCTAACCATTCATAAACTCTAAGGATGACATCATCGGTTATACCGACCTGATTCCCAGTAGGCATCTAGCAGTCATCATCACACGTCTAGGGGAGCGTGACTCGCACAGTCCTCCCATGACTTCAGGGTTCGGAGGATAATCGGTGGGCAACACCTCCACCCCTCTCAATAGAATTAGGGTTATTACCCTGTCATAGAATCTCTTTGAGCTTTAATTGTTCTGAGGTTCTGTCATCACATTGTCATTTTGGTAACGGATATTATCTGCAATCATAAACACTTGTCCATACATTTATAAAATGTGCATTAACATATTCAAAATAACTTATGTATAATTCACATATGTCAACTACAGTATAACATATTTTGCCATATTCTATTCATGTCATTGACTTTCATTCAAAATGTAATTATTCTTTGATCTCTATTCCATCAATGATATTGACATGCATAAATAAAACAAAATTATAATATCTTAATTCCCATCAGAAGTAAAATTATTTAAATGACTTAAACTTTACTTTGACAACTATAATTTAGTAAGATCAATAACATATTTTGTTTTGGTATCCATGTACCAGCAGAATTTAAACATATATTATGTCATAAAATTCACGTTTATATATGATCATTCAAAATGGTTATGAGTCTCTAATTTGCAGTAAAGTAAATATATACTAAACATAGTTTAAAGTTCTTCAAAATTGACACAAGTTGGGGTATTTTGACATATTATTTCCATATCTTCCCATGTAGTCGATCCAGGACTATACTTGTCCCATTGGACCTTAACTTGGTATACCAGACGATTCCAGAGCTGTCGAACCCTACGTTCTAGTATACGTAATGGTTAGACCGATATGATTCCTTATGTCTTAAACATTCATTGATCTGTATGTTTTTGTTCCAGTAACAACTAGTTGGGTTATTATCTTATTTGGTAACAAAATGCACCATGTGGATAGTCAATAGTGAAGATAGACCTCAATTCATTCCTTTTAACAATAATGTTGTTTGTTGTGCTCTTTTATATATATATATATATATATATATATATATATATATATATATTATTGAAATACCTGGATCAAAGCATGGTATGCAACAACATTTGGGGAACATATCTTGTGCTCAACATTTCCTCTAACAATAATACACCATACATTGCTTTATGTTTAAATGGTAGTATACTCTTTCAATACCTCGGCCCTATATGTTGTATTTATGCTTATGGAACCTATGTTTAGGTTGTATTCATCAATTATAAGAATTTCTAAATTAGGTTTGAATGCTGTCCCAACAATCATTCCTTGAAAAGTTAGTGCAAATGCCATGTCAAAGAGATAAGTGATAAATTTCCTTTCTCTGTCCTGAAGTCTATGTCTTGTATCGAGTTCCAATGATTTTGTTTACAACAGAAAATATGTAGCTTTATGACCTTTTCTTGCTTCTTATTTTTCCATAATTTTAATTATGACTACTTGTACTAGCTTTAATATTTGTTCTACAAATTCACTAGTCCATAGGTATTATTGTGGTATTTGGACCCTGTCATGATCTCTAAAGAGTCCAATTCACTAGATCCTTTGTACCTTTTCATTGTACTTTCATTCTATTATTACTAATATAACATTCAACATGTATTTCCATGGTTGTTTTGGATTTATGCCTCATTTTTCTATGGAAGCACCTTTGTCTCTCTTGTTTGCATACTTCCGTTTGCCCATCATTTTCATCAGATCAATGCTCTCAAACTTTACTATAACCGAAGATAAGGCATTGCTATGTCAGCATTATTTTATATTTCAAACAAATTATCCATTAAGTCCCAATCTTTATCTTTTATTCAAGACATGGGAATATTTTGAAGAATCTGAATTCAATGTTTACCTGTGAATTCAATTATTCTCTTCATAATGTTAAATTCTACATATTCATGAATTAATTCACCACTTAGTTTAATTGGAAGTGTTCTTTTAAGGAAGCCTCTCTCTATGTCCTGAGATTCATGGTAAAAAGCTTCAACATATCGGTTCTGCAAATCCAAATGTGTTTCTTCATTTCCCAAAATGTTGCCTTCAAACACTGAGGAGTCATTAATGTCTTCTCTAACTGTTTCTCCAGAAAGACTGAGGGATTCTCTAGCATCAGAATGTACATTTTGGAATTCTCTCTCCAAAATATTATTTTGTAAAATCTCAATTCTATGAGTGTTAACAAGAGACAATAACCTACTCTCCCCAGAAATGTCAGAGGCACTATCTTTATCTCTCCAACTGCCATGCAAATAAAAATGACTAGAATTATCCAACTCAGAGTACCACCCTTGCTTTAATTTATATGCTGCCCATGTAATATTGGCAAAAAAAAGATGGTTGTTAGGGGAGGGGTTGGGTGGTCAAATCTCACCCTCTCCATTTTAATACAAAGGTGGGCACGATTTGATATGGTAGCATTTTATATAATGATTCTTTTTTTTTCCTTTTTGGAAGGTCAGTGGTTCAAACCTCCACCGGACCTTTCTGCCTTCTACACGGTTATCATATGACATTACCACGTCAACATCATTCTTATTCCTGGTGGTTACATATATTTGACACCTGAACCTTCATAAAATTATTTCCTAGGTCACGTAACCCAAGTTTGGTACGCACGTCTACATAATAACATGGTGGCATTATTTTTTTTTTACGAAGGTGATTGGTGCCTGGTTGTTTTATGATGTTCCCCGTGGCTCAACGCTTAGTTTGTTAACTGAATACTTGACACCGCACGCAAAACCTTTTCGGTGGCCCGTATTGCTGTAGAAACATAACGCATCCACCTTCTTTGACTTATTGCTTTGGAAAATGGTGCGAGTATTGAAGCTAACGTGTGATCTTGAAATCTGGTGGTGCAGCGGAACTCTCTGGTACCCAAGACTATTTTCCGCCTTCGCACTTGACAAATTGATGTTGCATATATTTCTGAGGGTTTTATTAAATTTCTATTGTATTCTAAAGATGATATGCACACTACAATGCACTAGTCAAAATAATTTCTTTGCTACGTCTCATTACTTCATGCTTCTTCCTCAGATTAACTTTCATTATATGTTGGCAAGAGTAGTGATTTTTCTTGTTCCCGAGGTCTAAAATGCAGAATGTTAAAGCATTGCATCTTGAAGATATGGATGTTGTAGTTGAGCCAGGCATTGGATGGATAGAGCTAAATGAATATTTATTACCCTATGGTCTATTCTTCCCTCTGGATCCTGGACCTGGAGCTACAATTGGAGGCATGTGCGCAACACGTTGCTCTGGCTCTCTTGCAGTAAGATATGGAACTATGCGTGATAATGTTATTAATCTTCAGGTGGTTCTAGCAAATGGGGATGTTGTTAAGATGACATCCCGTGCACGCAAGAGTGCAGCCGGATATGATTTAACACGACTACTTATTAGAAGTGAAGGGACGCTAGGTGTAATAACACAAGTAACATTGCATCTACAGAGTATTCCAGAATCAACTATGATTGCAATGTCCAATTTTCCTACTATAAAAGATGCAGCTGATGTGGCTATTGCTACCGTGCATTCAGGTATTCAGGTTTCAATAGTGGAACTTTTAGATGAAGTTTAAGTACATGCTCTCAACAATGCAAATGGAAAGGACCTACCTGTATTTTCGACGTTAATGTTTGAGTTTGTTGGAACAAAAGCTTATGCCCGTGAGCAAACACTGTGTACAAAACATTTCCAAAGAGCATCATGGATTTGACTTTGTATTTGTTGAAACCTCCGAGGAGAAAGAGAAGTTATGGAAGATGAGAAAGGAGGCACTTTGGGCCAACTTAGCAATGGAGCCTCAATGTGAAGCAATGGGAATGGATGTTTGTGTCCCATTATCTCATCTTGCAGAATTGGTGGCAAGAAATGTTAGAGAATTTTTCATTGATTGGAAATAATTCTCAAGACATTCTCTATTTGGAAATATATGCCATATTTTCCATTCAAAGATGAAATTTCAGAATGGAAATATTACAAAGGTCTCGTGAAATCATTACAGCAAACTGGCTACGATCATGTGCTTGATCTTTATTCTCAGGACCTGGCTTCCCAAAGGACTTTCTACAACAAGATTTGGAATTTATCGAATTGCAATATGAAGCAGCTTGGCGAGTAGGAAAGTGGGATTTCTATTGGATTTCTCCTTAATTTAATTATGTCCAATGTGGTGGCCAAAGCAGCAGTCAACGAATTACTTTCATTGCAAACTTTACATAGGTCTACTGGTAACAGATTGACAATCTTCTAATGGAAAAACTGCAATATGATGTGCTTCATACTTCGCTTCTGTTTTATATGTTGAGTACTGGTGTGAAGAATATTTTGAATCTCTCATTTCATTTTTTTTATAAGCAGCTACCAGATCATATAGTAGTGCTGATGGCAGCAACCATAAATATTAATGAGCCTGAAAGCATCTACGGAGTTCACTCCCATAAGTTACCTCTGATGTCTATAAGAAGGTGATGCTTACATTCTCAGATTGAAGCTAAATAATTCAAGAAGCTAAACTCTTCAATCAAGAAAGTATAAGTTCTGTTCAACTTGTGAACACCAAGTGGGATAAGGATGACAAAAAGGAAGATTATCATCTAACCATATTGCACCCATGCTTAGAAGTTGCTGCCAAAGGTTTTGAATCATTGGACAAGGATTTGAATTATCTCACTGATGAGGGAAGACCACCAATGAATTAGTTATTCAAATTTTTAGCTAACTTTGATTAATAATGCACTCTTCTTTTAGACAGAGTTCATTTTAAGGACTTTAAGGACAATATATTTTCGTGAACTCTGATTTTCCTTAATATATTGCCACAGACTTTTGGCTTTTATTCTTTGTTTTTAGAGATTTTTAAATCAGGCACCCATATCTTTAATAGACTTAACAGATCCGAGAGTTTGAACTGGCTCTAACACCAAATGTAAGAGCTGAACTAATTTAAAGAACCATTACTGAAACTGTAAAGATTGTAAAGGAGTTCTAAAGAGTCATCTGAAACCTTATGAACCTGTTCTAAATTTATACATAACTTCATATATCTAATTGATTAATTCGATGCGAAGTACTTACTTGGTCTACTGCAAATGAAGATGGTCTGCTGTTATGAAGATGCTTCAGAACTTTTCCAGATCGCTCCCATTTACCAAAAGACCGAAACCACCCAACCAGACTGAGCAGAACCTCGATACTCAATCCAGTAAGCTTCTCAGTTGAAGCAAACTATTCCCCCGTGCCCAGAAACCTCAGAACAAGTCAGGTCTTCCTGATCATAAACATACTCTGTGTATCAATTTTGCTCCTCTTTCCTTTCTTCCCCCCCTCTTCCTCTCATTCTTGGTTTATATACTAATTCTTAGCGGTGGTCGTCCCTCCTCCAGCACCCACCGCTTCCTTTCCTCATGACACCCTTCCCATGTCGTGTCAAAATATATTGATTTTAATTAACTTTCCTTTTTCTGATTTTTATTTTAATATAAAGTTTAGACTTATATTAAATTACTTTATTATTAGTTTATTTTTATTATTCTATTAATTTGATTAATATAATTTATTTATTAAAATTTATTTGATATTATTTCTATAAATAGGTCGTTACAGCCATCGCACCTGTTTTTCAAAATAGTGTGATGGCATCGCGTGAGCCTTTTGGGCTCAAATGCGACCATCGCGGGTTCGATGACCATACCCGCGATGGTTGCCGGTTACCTAAATTTTAGAAATCCTCTTTTCTAGCTTAAAATTCATCGTTCAAATTGCATAAAAAGGTAATGAAATGCAAGAGTAGGGATGAGGCTCTTACCTGTCACAGATGGATTGTGAAATGGTCCCCCGGTTCTCCCACAACAACCACTGGAAAATCAAGGAAATTAGGGCACAAAAACACTTTCAGTGCTCATTTTGGTAAAAAGGTAAAAAATGAAATTACTTTTTCCTATTTATAAGTTTTGAAAGTCATTTGGTCAAATATTCTTGTAATATTTTAATATTTTCTCGATATCAGTGACACGTGCATTTCTTGTGCAGTTACAGGTTCCTTCAATGTGAACAGTGATTATTATTGACTGATTCTAAGATTTTTATTTTATCTCTTTTTTGTACTCCTTAAATAAACAAAGAAGGAACCCCCCTGGAGTCATCTTTCAGCTCTTTTCTAACTCTAAAAAATTGAAAAGATTGTCGAGTACTTGTCTTTTCAAACTCGTTAAAGTAAATGAATTGATGTCACCTCAGTATATGTTTACCCCTTTTTCGGGTTGAGACTGACTATTTACGAAAAATTTACACCTTTGTCGACATGGTCAAGAGGTTCCCTCGGATATTGTTTTCTACATTTTTGGGTTCGAGGGACAAATTACGAAAAGGGACATGATGGAGTTTTATTTTTCGTTTCTTTTTCAAACTCTCTAAACATGAAAAATATGCAGATTTATTCTTACGTCGGGCTTGTTAAAATTTTATGACAAAAGGCTCGTCACCATGATGGGACCGAGCTTCTCCTTCCTAGGGCTAGTAAAACTTACTAGGGTGGATTCATTCAAAGAATGAACTTACATAAAAATCATATGATATCCCCTTCAAGATTGTGATTAAAAATAATTGGGGTACTCACTAGAAATAGCGGGGAGAAATGAAGATGAGACATCCTTTGTATAGGCAACATGTCTCTCTTGAACATGACACTCTTCTGCTCTCATGTCGGGTTTGGGATATCCTCACTCAGATGCTTGTCCTCCTGGGTTTGGGTGATCCATCTCGCCTCTCATTTCACTATTCCACACTGTCATCATGACCTTTAGTCCCATGTTCAGTCAAATGCCGCCACACTTCGGAGTCGTGTCGGCAATTTGTTCAAGAGAAGTCCAATCTACAGTTATTTACCTATACATTGTTTGAGTCATTTCTACAGTCCTAAATATCATTCCACTTTACTTTTTTCATGTCGATGATGGGGGATTGATCATTTCCCTCCTTTGATGGGTCACTTCCTGTCGACTTCAGCTCACTATCAAGGAAGATGACTTAGGAACTACCTTTTAGTACCCTAGAGCTGGCATGCCTTAATGGTTAGTTCTTTTCATCTAACGACATGTCTTCATTATTGGCTTTCAATCAGGTGATTCCACAAGTGTTCGATCTCAAATTCATTATCACATTCATGGATTGTACTGTTACAACTTGAGGTCCATTGTCATTATTGGTGGTTTCTCTCGTACTTGTTAATGGTCTACCTCATTGGCCATAATCAGGTGGTTTTCTAGCATGTTCGACTTCAACACGTTTATTCGCATGCTGGGATTCGTACATTGATTGGGTTGGGATGGAGCGCAAGACCCTGAGTCATGTCTGTTATGTCTCATGCTACATGGAGTTTTATGTTATTCATGATTGTACACATGTTTCTACTATACTGATGGCTTTGAACATACCGTGAGACTTAATATTTATACTAGTTCTTGTTATCTAGATGGCTGCACCCATACCATGGATCTTTTTATATATTCTTCATCATCCTGATGGTTGTGTCCATGTCGTGGATTCATGTATTAATCTCAAATATGCATTTGTATATGCATACTTGATTTGCAGGTCTCCTGACATTGTGCATCCTCGTCCTTTCCAAAAGCTCGTAAGGCATTTCATCCATCACTCCTCATTCTTCCTTCATGATTTAGGGGGCATCTGTTACACAGTATTTTGTCACGCCTCCTACACTTCCCTGTGACATACCCTGAAGTGCCCAAAACATGATCATTATACAATATACTCATACTCATCAATATATGCAGCTCAGATCCCTCCTTTAACTTTGCCTGGAAAATATCTAGAGCTTTCCCTGAAGAAATAGCTCATGAAACCCTAAAATGAGAATCATCACCCTTATGAAGCTCAAAACCGCGATGATCACCTGTTGCACCTTGTTAAGCCAGCGATGGCATCACTCTATTCTCTCTCATACTTACGATGGTCTCAAAAAGGAAGTTTTCCCAAAGAGGATGAGAAGCTTCGTGATCTAGAAGCTTTCAGAGCGGCGAGCTGGAGGTGGTTTCACATAGATGAGGTCGAATCCTCCTAATTTGACCTCTTGGTCTCATCCATATAAGCTACCTCCTTAATATGTGTGCCTAAACCTATCTTTGGAGGAGGCCTAACTCCCTCTCCCAACCCATAAATTCACTCTCTACCATTCCCAAATGGTTGATCTATGTCCATCTTCACCCCTATGCTGAGCTTGTGCCTAGAGGTTATTCATTAGACTTGGAGAAGGAGTGTTGGAGAGTTTCTTGGCTTGGAATTGGATTACCACTCAAGGAGAGCCTTTCAACATCAAGGTTATGGTTGTAAGCTTCCCCTTTATTCTTTAAATAATAATACAACTATTGGCTCATTTTCCCAATATATATGTTCATGTATGTATTTGTTTAGCATTCCTTGATCAGCTAAATAGATTATTATTGGATTTGGTATTGGTTTTGGCATGCTTTTTTTTCTTGGTTGTTTGTGCAGGTACATAAGCGCTGGAAGAAGCAGGAACAAGACATTGACACAAACATTTCGAGGATTTCAACAAAGGAAATCGGATTAGCATTAGAACAAGGTAGGACTTCTCTCTTGTTCTATTTTTCAATCATAATCTAGGAAGATGTCTAGTTTATTGTCCTCTCAAGTTGCTAGACCCACTCATTGGGCTAGAGGGATCATCTTTGTTCACAGAGAGGATTAACCATGTCAACACTTGGTACAATCCAAGTCATTGAGTTGAGCCAAAATTATTTTCACGTCACCAAGTGTTGATCCAATCAACAAAACTATGCCCTCAGCACACTTCAAGTCATTGACCTGAGCTAGAACTATTTCCACATCACCAAGTGTTGATCCAATCAACAAAATTGTGCACATAGCACACTCCAATTCAAACCAAACAACAAAACTATCTTTGCATCACCGGGACATATCTAATCAGCAAAATTGTGCCCTCGACACACTATAGAGTTTCAACCCTCCAATAATCCAAACCATACAACCTCAAACTAGCCATGAAGGTCAGGCTTTCACATTGTTCTCCATGTTCTCATTTATTCTCTTTAAGTCATGAAACATGCTTCAATATATAGGATGGGATCCTTTTTTTAGGAAATGGAATGAATTTTAAAATCTCATGGGATCACACCGAATGATGGGATCTAAGGGTCATTAGGTGCCTAAGTGTTTTCATCATCATGACATCATACCTACCATGTGGCTCATTTTGAGTGGGCCATGTGTCACAAAAAACTTGCATTTATTGGTCGATTGAACATGCGAACTTGGCATGCCACATGGCATCATGACAAGATGCCACATCATCCTTGTTGGGCCACATCATCATCACTTTCCATGTAATAATTTCTTACCATGTCATCTCCTCTTACCCTATCATGATCCACCATGTGTCACTGATTTGCCATGTCACTAAGTCCACATGATCATCATTAGCCATTTTCAATCTTCCACATCATCATTGAATGCCATGTCATCATTTTTAGACTACCATGTTCCACTGTGATTTGACCAACTAAATATTTCCACCTATACACCCACTGGATGTCTACCATGCGTCAACAATTCATTGGTCTATTGGGGGGGGTGTGGGTGCTGGGGAAGGGTTAAATATCTTGCATCTTCTCACTCTATCCACCATACATTCTTTTGACCATCATCAGATCATTAGAAAGTTTTATGATGTTTAACAGTGTTAAACAATTGCCCACGGGGTTTTGGATTGATGGTGAATGGGTGCATTGTTAAGGCACTCCTTGCGATAGGTCACCGGTTCAAATCCCCCGTGGGTACTTAGGTTAGTCTTAACTTAGAAAAAAGAAAAAAAAAAAACAGTGTTAAACAATTAACATGTTCATGCACCTGAATTATCTGATTAATTGCATATGTTTGGATCCTCCCTCAACATGCACGATATTTAACAAATTTGGTGATTTTCAATTAAATTTGGTGTTTCTGGTCTTCATTATAGCTGCCAACTTCAAATGATCATAACTTCTTATCCGGGAGGAGTTTTTCCAAGTGTGATATACCTTTAGAAGGGTCTCGGAGAGGATTACCCAAGCATGACATCCACAGGTTCATTTGAGCATCAAGACTTTGACAAAAACTCAATAAAATTTATATAATTTTGGCTTCATGTGATGAGAGCATGCAAGAAATCAGATTATCATACTGCTTCCTTGGATTTATAAATGAAATTGTTACTTTCTTAGACATCCCCTTCACATTAATGACATTAGATGTCATTAATGAAAACATTATTTCGAACAAATTTCTATTTGATTTAAAATATATTCCTTCTACCAAGCTTGGATGGGATATGTCTTAGTTCTAGGAGATTTAATTAACTACTTTTAGTGGATTCACAACTACTTTTCATGGCAAGCACCACAGGGGTCCGCAATCCATTATCCAAGTGGTTTTAGATCCTCATAGAAAGCACCAGTGTGGTTCAAATTTCCATATCATGATGGTTTAATAGCTAGGCAACAAGTACCAAGTGGTTTCAAAGCCTTGCAACAAGCATCACAATCATCTAGTTCTTCCACTAAGCTCCCAACTGATCCTCCAAAATTAAAGACACTATCCAATGCCCTCCATAAAAGAGATGCAAGGAATAACACTCCTAGCTTCTAAAAATTGGTTATCATACAGTACAGTCTAGTCCATTTATTTCTTTATTTTAGGTGCTTCCTTGATTTTCTCTGTACGGTTGCTTCTTCTAACTTCTGCTATTGTTCATCTCCTTTTTTTTGTTCGCCACCACCTTTTTTTTCGATTCACTCCTTTGACCACTCTCCATCTCTTAGACTATCTAACTATCTCTTCCTTCACACCTCCATTCATTTTTTTCCACAACCTTCAGTATCCCAACCACATTCCCCAAGGAAGGGGACAAAGATGGGCATTGTTCTCACCCATGCTACCTATTCCAAAACTTTTATTTCTATATGTGCAACCCAATTCTTGGGTTAGGTGGTATTCAAAAAAATTAAATGACGCTTGTATGGGCCTTCTCATGGCACACCATAGGAAACCAAAAAATCATGCAACATGTACTCCAATAGGCAGTCAATAGCCTTCCACAGGCCATTCCCTTATAGCTTTGGATTTGCATGTCCTTCCCTTAAGCAAATCATTAATTTTATTTTCACATAAATTTACATATTTCCATAGTTCAACATACATGGGGTGTTATGAAAATTTGCTATTATAGACCACACCCCCTTAAGGGAACACGCCCTCAATGTTTTATAAATATAAACAAAAATTTTAACCACCGAGCTTTATAATTATAACTCTTACATTCATTTTCACAATGAAAAAAATGGGTAAGATACCCTCATTTTATCTACCATTTCCGAGGTTGCTTCATCTATCCAAAGTGCTTCCATTACACCTTGACCTACTATATTACTTGATTCTGGAGCGCATTCTACGTCCAGTCCAGGAAGCATAATGGTTCTAGTTGGAACTTTCCCTTAGGTTCCACTTGTATCATAAACTAATCAACAACATGATTAGCATCACGTTGTAACTCGACACCACACATTTACCCACTTTTAAAAGCCTCCCGGGTAAATGTGAGATGACTTGCCACTATGACATGACCCAACTTCCAAGTTCTAGTTATGGAAGTGGTGCCTACAAACCGACAACTTACTGATATCCCTCAGGAGCACTAGATCACCCAAAAGTCATTCCACAACCTCTGATGAGTAGATCCTGAGTTGGAAGTGATTTTTCTTTGACCTAACCCTGAACTGCATTCACAACAAGGGATGCATGTGATTATGAGGCTCCAACCACACTCATAAGCATGGCTTCCAACAATTATGACCTAAATTCTCCAATTATGTGCATGCAGTTCTAGGATTATGCCACCATTTTAGCCTATCCTCCATACCCTTGCCTAGAACTTCTTGGAACTTTCTAGAAGCATGATTAAGATGATAAAAATGTCAAACATTCAAACTTGAACAAGATCTTGACCTAGATAGGCCTAGTACAATAAAAACATTTCTTCAAACACATAGTAAACATGTAAGCTATAGGTCATGAATGCAAATTTGATCATAAACCTCTGAACTTCATTTGAGAATCACCAAGAAGGTCTAATGCCCTCTCAAATAGCTGCACCAACACTTGTTATCCCATGCATTCATCTACCATTCAAATACTTACCAAAACATGAGCAAGAGCCATAGCTAGAGAACATCACATAACCAAATATATAACCAACATATAACCAACATATAACCAGAATATTAACAATGAAAAATAACCATAGAATCCACATAAGAACAAGTACAAGTTCTCATAAATCACAATAGGAAAATAACTCTTATTAAATTATGCAAAATCCAACCAATTTAAGGACTTCCACTTACCACTTGACCATATATTGAGTTGAACCAAATATTTCTTTCAACCAATCACCCCCTTGCCATATTACAGGCATGAATGTGGGATCTCATGGGATAAACCAAGACATAAACAACAAAGGGAATCCAGAGGTTGAACCATTTCCACCCTCAACCTATTGTGATCTCACCTAAACCGGTCTCGAGATTACAAAATTAAACTGATATTGGATGCCTCATAATTTATTCACCATACCTTGAGGAATTTTCCTATCTCCACCCACATGTCGAGGGATTCCCTAAGAAAACCATCTACATCCCCAACCCTTGGGAATTTTCCTAATACAACCTCACTCAATTCCAAAACCTTTTGGCAATCCAAATCTCAACCAAGAATGAACCCCATCACACCATGGTTATCCAGGAAATGGTAAGGCAAGGCTGAAACCATTGTCAAACCAGGGGAAACCCATGCCAAGGAAAAAAATGAACCAATAAACAAATGCATGAACCATGCATTCACACCTCAGCTAGGAAATCACACATGCAACTTTTTACCTCCACCACCTTCTTGACGAAGTTGTTAATCCAACCTTCTCCTTGCTTTTCTTCGCCTCCATTTTCTGTTCAATTTCCTTCCTTTGCTTGCTTGTCCAAGTTCTTGTTCTCTTTCCTTTTCTACACCTACTCCAAAGATGGGAAAAAGTTGGAAACTGATTGTCAAGTGCCCTTTTATCATTGACGTATCCTTTTTCTTAATTCTCTCTCTAATTTCCCTTGCATGCAAATATGTATCTCTTCACCTCCCTTTTCTCCTATTTTCCTTTATCCATAACTAATTGTCAATTATTGCCTCTTTGCCTTCGCTAATGCCTTTGCCAATTTCCATAGCCATAAAGAAACCAAAAGTGACCCCCAATGTGATTTTTCCCCCACTATTCAACTTGGAATACATGTCCCATGACCTTGATGTTATTTTTATTTACATGGAAACTTAATATGTGGTTGTTACAAACCCCTCCCCTTAGGGGAACATCGTCCTTGGTGTTTTATGACACCTATGATCAACAAATCACTGAAAACAAAACATATTTCCTATGGAGCTTTATAACACAGCTCATTACGGTATTTACAATAACAACCACTTATAATTAGGTACATTTTCTTCAACCAGCTAAAAACCATATTGTCCAAGGAGCTTTATAAATTCATCTTGATACAACATTCACAATAAATTATACATTTATACATATGCAATACATTTTCTTTAACCAACAAATAAAAGGATATGATGCATGCATCAACAATAAGGGAATCTAGAGGCTCACATGTCCACCCTCAAAGTAATACCAAGATTCACCTCCTTCCTAGGAAGTCCATGATCCATTACCAAAGTAAAACCTGCATCAAATATCTAGCACTATGATCCTTGCATTAGATGTTCCCTCAATGAATAGTTATTGACTCATTGTTCCAAGGAACAATCCCAATGTGTTTCTGATTCCATATGGAAATGCTAATGACCTAAAAAAAAATATTCCTTGACCTTACCTTCTTTGTTACACAGTCCCTCAGGTAATCTGGTCACCCCCTTCTGTGTCGTCACTCACCTTCCAAGTTCCTTAGCATCCCCTTCTTTGCTACACAGTCCCTTGGGCAATCCATCCCTTAGCAAGGTTTTCTCGCATCGGAAGGTCCAAAAACTAAGGCATATCTTCGCCTCAAAATCATCATACCAGTCATAACATGCTCATGGAAATCAATGGACACTATTGGGTACCAGTTTCCCACAATGGCCATGCTCCTGAATACTTTACCAACATATTGTTGCCTGTTCCAATTACTTTTTGTTGTTGTTGCTAATTCTTGTAGCTAGTTCCTACCACCCAAGCCAAGAATTTCCTTTCTTTCCTATACCAAGCACATAATTTCCATTAGACTCAAAAATAATTTAAATAAATTCAAATCATACCTCATTGGTGGCCAGTTAATAAGGTACAATTTCAATTATATGTAGTTCTTGTCACAACAAGTCAAACTATCTCTTTGATTAAATCATCAAGTATAAACATATCACATCTGGTTAGCTAAAAAATCAACCATAATAAATCATAATCATAACTTATGCATAATTAAAATATGAAATAAAATATTGATACTTAACTTTCAATGATTCTTTTTCTTTTGCCTTTATTCTTTGTCATTTACATACACACACTGAATTGGTTTCCAAACTCGGAAATCACCTAGTGCCTTCTTTTCTTTTTTACCACATACACACACTTGATTGATTGCAAAACACGGAAATAACCTAGTGCCTTCTCTTCTCTTTGACCACATATAGACATTGGATTGATTTCCAAACCTGGTAAGAACCTAGTGCCTTCTCTTCAATGCAACAAGGGAATCCAGAGACTAAACCACCTCCTCCCTCAATATCAACAACAAGGGCATCTAGAGACTAAACTGCCTCAACCCTCAATATCAACAACAAGGGCATCCAAAGACTAAACCGCCTCAACCCTCAATATCAGCAACAATGGCATCCAGAGACTAAACCACCTCAACCCTCAATATCATAAACAATGGCATCCAGAGATTAAACCTCCTTAACCCTCAATATCAGCAACAAGGGACCAAACAGTCCCATACCTACCTTTTATGTGGAATCTATGACTGCGGACAAAAATATCTTCCCTAGGCCTAGTGGACAAACCTAGAACAATAAAAAGACAAAGGGACTAATGTTTTCCTTAAACTAAATAAATAATGGGGTGAATCCTAGCTAGAATATGTCGTATGCTTTCTCCTTCCTTGGTTTGAATGCTCTAATCCTAGCTCTGATCGCTAAAATTAGAACTTTCACAGTCAAATAACACAAGGCAACGATCCATGGAATCTATACAAAATCAACTAATAACTTTATTCAATAGATCAACATGGTATTGAAATATATTAAACCATAACAACATATATAGGAAAACAATGAATTCTTTCCATTAATAGAAATGGAGTGAGTTACAACCAAAAACAGGTGTCGATCCTGTAAAAGAGCTCCTCCAAGTTGACTTGTCCTATCATTGTCACAGAGTGCACCTCTAATCACCATAATGCATGGAAAGATATCTCTCACAACAACATCATAAGGGTAGAATCACTCTCCAAAATCCAACCCCTTCTCTTTGGATGGCAATAAATATATAGGTGAAGGAGGTAGTTCATGAATTCTTATCCTTTTACCAATCTGGGCTTGAGATCCACTCTTGGTGGGAGGATGATCTTAAGGGATAAATGATAAAAAAATTCCAAGGTAGGATAGGATAAGATTCGATATTTTTATTTGAGGTAAATGGTTACAACAGATCCTGGAAGTTTCTGGAAGAGGAAGCTTCAGGATTCTTTCTCTTTTTTCCTCAATTTCTAGAATCAATGCACCCCCAACACTAAGCAACCTTCTGGTGATTATCATAGGTGCAGAGTAGGGAAACCTGGTAGTCAACACTGGCCAGTAAGAGACCAGGGTGTGTTGGTCCTTAAATGACTGAAACAAGGTGCTTTCAGGAAGAAACTCAGGGTTTAGAATGAGTCATGCTTAGGGCTTTGTGCAAGGATGATGAAAAGGAGGTCAAAGGATGTTGATTGATCTAGTTGAAGGCCTATTGACCAGATGTGACAAAATGGCCTATAATAGATTGCCCCCTAAAGCGCAAAGTCAGAAATGATAGTTGATGACTGAAGTGCTTTACCTTGTGACAATTCAGGATCAAGAACAACCAGCGAGATCATTATCTGTTACAATACATTTACATCATGACATCTTTGCTGAGGGAGGCATACCCATACTCAACACATAAGCTAATCATTACATGTACAATGACCAAAATACACATCCACAGATGATTGATGGTGGACCCATGACTGGATGAATGCATGTATGATCATAGCCATCATACATTGTGATCTTGTACTACTCTTGAAATCACGTCCCGGATGGATGAAACTAGATCCGGGGTCTTCTATTTCATTCACACGACCAATAAATGTACGAGTCTAACCATGTGAATCAATGAGTTGGAGTCGAACAAGGTAGACATCATCTGATCACTGGTCAATGACGTAAGCCATTAAAGGACACGAGAGAGACCACCGATGGTGTTAATGGATCTTAAGGTACTCTGGTACAATTTGTATGGTGTGAATAAATGAGTTAATGTCAAACACCACGCAAAATATTTTGATCGAAGGCCGATGATGTAAACATGTCATTGAGAGTGAGGAAACTTGCCATTGATGTATGCAAGCACCAAGGCACCAGGGGGTGTTTCTAAGTCAACTTCCTGGATAATGAGCTGATGTATATGGGAAGTGAATTGTCGCAGGAGGGCCTTGATGTATCCCCCATCAACGACATGAAACAGGTATGATGATTTGAGATAGAATTATCATAATGATGCTAATATAGAGCTAGCTCAGGAAGGGTAGACATGGAATGAAGGGTTAAGAGTATTGTACCATATATTAACTGGATGACTTCTCTTGAACACAGTGGCGAAACTAAAACGGAGTTGGTAGCATTGACCCAAAACCAAAAGCGGAGGGTTTGAAACAGTATGATAAACCAAAATAAAAGAATATTTCCCAACCCAACACCCAGGGAGATGAGGTGGAAGAGTGTCATGTTCAAGAGAGGATCATTTCCATTAAAAAATGGAGTACCCTGTTTTCCCAATTTCCCCAACCAAAATGGTCAGTACCTCTTTATTTTTTAACAAGCTTAAGGAGGATAACATATGCTTGATCTGTAAGTTCATCCTTCAAATGAGTGCTTATGAGAATATTTAACGAACCCAGAGGAGTGGTTTAGTCCTGTCATGAATGACGAGTCCATCATTGTTTGATATTTTAACGAGTCCAACAAAGGTATAAAACGACATATTTTTCATGTTTAGAGAGTTTGAAAAAGAGGCGAAAAAAAACACTCTAGATGTTCCTTTTCATAGAGATTCCCTTAGGTTCGAAAAGGTAGAAAATATTACCCAAGAGAAGCTCTTAGCCATTTTCGACTAAGGTATTCCTTTTTCATAGTTAATCTATCTCAGTTTGGAAAAGGGTTAAAATTATACTGAGTAGATGTCTTTTCATTTACTTTAACGAGTTCGAAAATAAAATTCCTCGACAATATTTTCATATTTAGGGATTCTAAAAAGATATGAAAGAGAACTCATCCTGGAGGAATGAGTGGTATCAAGTATAGCAACTGGTTACGGTCATGAAGTAACTACTCAAAACACATATAGGTCAAGAGGCTAGCTAATAAGACCACTCATTGCAGTGGTTACTAAGGAAAGGGTAAAAACCAAGTGAAAGTGTATGATCAGCCAAGCAAATGGTGATGATGTAATGAGGAAACCAAGGCTCATTTGGCAAAAATAGGTTCATAAAAAATGGCAATCATGAGATATAGGATGAGAATGGTTTCATTTTTACAAGATGGTTTCATTTTTTCACAAGCTTGAAACATGAGAAAAACTATGCTTGAGAGTGGTTTCATTTTTTCACAAGCTTGAAACATGAGAAAAACTATGCTTGAGAGTGGTTTCATTTTTACACAAGCTTGAAATAGAGAAAAACTATGCTTGAAATAATTTTCATGCTCCCATCATAATGACTAAATTCGAGGTACATGCCCCCAATATTCATTTCATTCACCTAAATAGACTATTGATTACTAACAAAGGGATGGAATGAAGGTTCATTTACGAGATCAAGTGAAAGACTCAACTGGGAATTTATGAGATATAATCAAAGATTCGAATTGGAAGGGGATATGTTTAATTTTTGAACAAGCTTGACACTAGAAAAGAACTATTCTCAAGACCTTGTTTCATTTTTTAACAAGTTTGGCACGAGAAAATGATTTGTGCTCTAAGGACCTTGTTTCATTTTTTAACAAGCTTGACACAAGAAAAGGAACTCTACTCCGAAGAACCTTGATCCATTTTTTAATGAGCTTGACATAAGACAAGGAACTTTGCTCCAAAATCAAATCATGACCTCAAGGAGACCATGGCTTCCAAGAGGTTCTCATCAGATGGGAGAACAACACTTTGGAAGGGATACATATCAAGGGATCCAATGGAAATATCGAGCTCCAATGCCCCCATTAAAAGATTCACCACAGCACCTACTAGATCTAAGTCAAAAGAAGTTAAGAAAAAAGTGAAAGGCTCATCTTCATCAGTAGGTATGTGAATGGGATAGGTTGCCACATAATTAACCGGTGGCAGGGAAGATACCACTTGCACATTTGGAATGCTTAGGGAAGTAGGATTATTGATGGTTAAATGAGGACCAACAAATGAAAGTTGATCGATAGTCATAATTATTCCTTCATGTGGGAAACACATCACACAAAAGAGTGAAGAGACAATAGCTTCCATGATATGAACATAGTCACACCCAAGGAGTAAATTAAAATCCAAAGGGTCTTGGACCACAATCACATTAATATAGAAAGTATTTCCTCCCAAAGTAATAGGAAACTGAGAAAGGATCCCTAACAATTGTTTGGTTCCTCTATTAAAATCTAACAAATTGAGAGTAATGGACACAAGTTGTGGGGAACCCAAAACTTGCCAAGCAGTGGAGGATATAATACTAACAGAAGCTCCCTAATCTATAACAGTGTGATGGCTATTCTTATCATAATCCTTTACCATGATCTTAAAAGGCATGTAAGAAGGGAGACAAGGTTCTCTCAATCGACTCCAGTCAAATTCAATGACCTTTTTTCTTGGAGGGGGTTTCACACGAACGAGAGAGATGTCCCCTTGTCCAATAGAATCAAAAGAAACAAGAAGAACCTGAGTGGCATGATCCTTACTCTCTAAGGGAAAAGTACACTAGAATGAAGATGGAATCAGGTCAACCATTTTTTCAACCAATCGTTGGTCAGGAACAGACTCATTGGATTCACGTTTAGAGAGAGTAGGATTGATTGGATTCAGATTCTGATCAATCACTTCATCAACTAGTGGAGGATTGGGAGAAAGCTTTCGATAACTAGTTGGAAGAGGAGGTTGAGAAGCTATAAGGTTTTCTAACACTTTTGAAGCTTCATCCATATAAGGACAAAGGCGAATAGGATGATTCCCTTCACATAACCTACAGGGAAACTTGAATTACCCTTTTTCCCATGGACCTTAGTATCACTAGGTGATGCTTTATCACCAGGATGATCTCCACAGGTTGATGAAAAAGGTTGATGTGATTATGTAAGCCACACTTATAATACCTTGGGAATACCAAGAAAAACTCTAGGAAGGTGGTCACTTTTACAAAGCATGCAAGGGAATTTAATTTTGTGGGGGTGATTGGAAGATTCCTCCATAGTAGTTGCATTCGTAGCAATGCTTGCTTGGTCCCCCCCTGCTTATTTTGATTTTTCTTAATATTCCTTTTATTCTTCTTCTGATCCACCTGGTTACTAACTAGTAGGCTTTCACTAGACGAAGAGGAAGAAGAGGAAGAAGACCCAACAAGCGAAGAAGGCAAAGGGTAAATTGTAGGATCAACTTGAGGTTAATATTTTTCAAGTGGAGGAGAACTTGGTTGAGGTGCAGTTTGGACATTCGGACCCTAGGGGTTGAAAACAACCAAACTGGAAAACCGATAGTAAATCCAGGAAGGGATGACATTGCCATATAAGGAGCACAAATATTTCCAAAAGAAGGAAAAGGACCAAGATTCCTGTCAGAGGGGTTTCCTTGACTGGAGGAATCGGGAACAGTTGCTAGTAGTCCCAACCTAATATCTACTAATGAGTTGAACAATGTAAACTTTGAAACGGGAACTATAAACTCAAAATGGGAACTCTGGCCAAAAACCCCTGAAAAAACAAGAAAAATAGTGCTAAAATCGAAAAGTGTATATATTAGAACAATGGTTTTTCTTAGGGTCAATTTTGAACATGTTTTAAAAATGGCAGTGAAAACCAATTTTTTGTGCAGAAATTCTGCAAAAAACCCTGAAAATGAAAAATGTTGATATTGGAACGATAACCTTTTTTTTAGGGTCAATTTTCAACATTTTTAAAAAATGCCAGTAAAACTGAATTTTTATGTGCAAAAACACCCTCAAAACGAAAAGTGTTGATGCTGGAATAACACTTTTTTTTTCTAGGGTAAATTTTCAACATTTTAAAATAATGGTGTAAAAGATTTTATCATGACTCTGAAAAACATTAAAATTTCAAAAGAATAATGAAAACATAAAATTAAAAATTAAAACAATGAAAAAAAAAAAAAAGTTAAAAAAAATAGCAAAACGTGTATATATATATATATATATATATATATATATATATAATAAAAATGTTTAAAAAAACAAAATTAACTTATAAAATATAAGAATTAAAGAATTAAAAAAATATAAAGAAATAAATAATAAGAAAAACACATTTAAAAAAAAACATTTTTTTTAATCTCGTAAACCATTAAAAAATTTGGAAACAAAAACAAAACAAAATTAAAAAAAGTTATAAAATTAAGTAAAAATATTTTTTTTTTAAAAAGCATTAACAAAAACTAAAAAAAAAAATTAAAAACAAACTAGATTAAAAAAAACTAGAAAATTAACAAAAAAAAAACTATTAAAATTAAGATTAAAAACATTTCAAAAAAAACCTAAAAAAACAAAAGTACGTTGAAAAAAAAAAAAACAACAATTAAAATTTTAAAAAATATACATATTTTCAAATTCAAAAAAAAAAAAAAAAAAACAAAACAAAAACAAAAACAAAAACAAAACAAAACAAAAACAAAAACAAAAAGCAAAAAAAAAAACAAAACAAAACAAACATTAAAAAAAACAATATATTTTTTAAGTATTGTCGCAGTGCATTATATTAGATATCATTTTTCTTAATGTAGTTGAATCCCAAAAAATTAAAACGAAGGAAAACAATTTCAAATTTTATATTAAAAAATTTAAAATTTGGATTTGACATTGATTTAAAATTTTGATTTAACAAAAATAAAAATAAAAAAAACATTTAAAATTTAAAAAAAGCTAAATATATTTTGATTTTTTCTAAAATAACATTTAAAATATTTTAAAATAATACATTTTACAAATGTATATAAAATTTAAAAAAACATTTAATTTATTTTTTTTAAGACAATTAACATATTTAACAAAATTTATTTTTTATTTAAAAAAAGAAAATTTTATCGGCCACTGGCCGACTGCCCGTGGGGGCGTGGCCCTGGGCGACGAAGCTACGTGCAACTCCACCGCCAAGGGCCATACCCCGACGGCCGACTGGGCGGCTAGAATTGGATAGCCACCCCCATAGGAGATCGGGCGGTGGCTATCCGATTCCGAGAATCGGATAGCCACCCCCACAGGTGGCCCTATGGTGGCTATTCAATTCCGAGAAATGGAGAGCCACCCCTACGGGCGACCGGGCGATGGCTATCTGATGCAGAGAATCGGTTAGCCAGCCACACGGGCGGCCGAGCGGTGGTTATCCAATTCCGAGAATCGTATAGCCACCCCCTGGCTACCCATGGGGGCGTGGCCCTGGGCGGCTAGGCAGTGGCTGTCCAATTCTCAGAATCAAATAGCCACTGCCCATGGGGATGGTCGAGAATCGGATAGTCAACGCCCGGCCGCCCGTGGGGGTGGCTATTCGATTCTCAGAATCGGATAGCCACCGCCCGGCCGCCCGTGGGGGTGCGACCCTGGACAACGGAGCTGTGTGCATATATGTTTTTAAAGTTTTAGTCGTAAATATATGTTTTTTCAAGTTTTAAATGTTTTTATTTTTTTTAAATTGAAAATATATGTTTTTTTAAATTTTTAAAAGTTTTTTTTTTTTTTTTAAATCCAAAATATATATATTTTAAAATTTAAAATGTTTTTAGGTTTTTTCTTTTTAATTTTAAAATATATATATTTTAAATTTTATTTATTTATTTATTTTTTAAATTTGAGTATATTTTGGATTTTTTAGATTTTATTTTTATTTATTTTTTATTTTTTAAATCTTGATTTTAATAGTTTTTTTATATTTTTATTGGCTTTTTTTTTTCTTTCTTTCTTTCTTTTTCATCTAGTTTGTTTGTTTGTTTATTTGTTTGTTTGTTTTTTTTTTGTAGTTTTTTGTTAATGCCTTTTTTAATTTTTATATTTTTAGTAACTTAATTTTATAGTTTTTTTTGTATGGTTTAGGGGATTTTTATTTTTATTTTTATTTTTATTTTTTCCTTCTTTTATATATATATTATTTTATTTTATTTTATTTTATTTTTATTTTTATTTTTTTCAATTTTTTTTTTATTTTTTTTATGTCAAAAAAAATGACATAAAAAATTTTAAAGTGTAAAAAGAAGTAACATTTAAAAAAAATATCCACACTTAATACATTAAAAAATTTAAAGTGTCAAAAATTGTTAAATTTAGAAAATAATTATTTACATTTCATACATTAGAGAATTTAAAGGTAAAAAATAGGTCTTTTAAAAAAAGGGCCTCATGCAGAATCACCACTTTTTTAAATCAGCATGCAAATCACTAACATTCTAAAACGTAATGTACATTAAAAAAAATTAAAGTACCAAAACTATGCTCTAAAAAAATGTGTTCTACATCACCCCTTTTCAAAATCAGGTCACTTTTTTGCTATCTCTACGAAACGGGTAACAGTATTAGTTCCTGTTTCAAAGTTTACATTGTTGTTGTTCCACGGTAAGGATATTGTTCCATGATCAATTACTTGATTTTAAAAATTAAAGACACAAACAAAAGAAAAGACGGGTAACTAGGCAAAAGGGTTTACCAAGCAACCGTGAACTACAATATACACCTTGGAGAACCAAGGACTTAATGTACATGCAGGAAATATCCTTGAATGTTGTGTTCAGTGTATCACAGTGTACAAAGCATCTGATTCGACTACCTATAGATGGGTAAAAACCTAGGGTGGACTTCCAAAATATACTCAACGATATGTGGAAGTGAGATTCATAATAGTGTTGTCTAATGTGTAACCGTTTGATGAGAACATTCCCATATACTTTTCATTCATGGAGCACCATCTGATATACTCGAAGGTACATGGAGAACGATTTGATACACTTATGTACGTGGAATGGGATATCACCCCTGGGATACAACACTGGAAAACAACAACAGCTCCTATGTTTAAGGATGTCGGAACACATCTCTAGCCTAAACCTCTAAGTGTTTGCATTAAGTTTCAAATTCTCCTTAGGTTAATTGAAGTGAATTTTAGAGTTGATCTTGAATTAGATTTCAGTTTCAAGGCTCAAAACTCGTTGTCACCTGAACAAGCCTATGATGTAACTAATATGGAAAAAAGAAATCTTTTCATTTATGTTGAACAATCAAAGTCCTAACTAAGTAGGGGAAGAAGAAATCAATCAACAATGCAACAAACAAGTGATGCAACCATCGATCTCCTCACTGTTCCAATCAAAATAAAATCCTATAGGCAATGCAAAGAGATTTTTCTCTTCTTTTCTTTTTATGTTTCAAATGCAAAGAAACATATGGATGCAACTTGATCACTGATGAAAAGAAACCACATAGACTTTAACTGTAATGTAAAAGTGTCTTTTCAAATTCAACAATCAATCTATGCATACAATCCGAATTTGACAAGAAGAAAAAAAGAACAAAACAAAATCTTATAAAAAAAGTGATGTCACTTAGAGGTGATTAACATTCATTATTGAGGGGTTTTTTTGTTTTTGCAAAAATGAAAGAAAAAACATGCAATTTCACACTACGGAATTCCAATTTCACACCCTAGATGCAATGAATGATGCACAAGATTTTTCTTTTGGATCCCACTTAATTTTCATATGAAAACCAAGATATAATGTTTAATCACTGATCAAAACAAACTTTACAGAATGATGACTAGAACACCAATTCTTTTAAGCACTCAATGACTAAACAATCAATTTTCGAATGATCTAATGATAAGAACAAAGAAAAATGTAAACAAATCCTTACCGAAGGCACTCATGAACAAAAGAAAACCAAATGGAGGCTTCAGAGAGACCACAAGACACTTAAAGAATCAAGGAAGAGAAACTGGAAGAAGGCTAATCAGAGAGAAAATCAAGACAAAAGAAAAATTGTGCATGAACAAGGGTCAATGCAGGTGAAAAGGAGGCACCAGTGTTATGAAATACAGTCCCAAAGAAGGCTCAACTAGGGTGCAACACTCTGTCATAAGACCAGAGGGTGTGTTGGTCTAGGGATGCAACTTTCCCACACAAGGGTTGCAATTAAAACTCAGTGAGAGTTCTTCCTCGGTATGTTCTTGATTGAATAAGATAGTAAATGACCAAAGAAGAGGTAAGACAAACACAATGGACGAAAAATCCACCAAGGGAATACACTGCTCCCCATTATGGTCACGAATTTTTTATGCATAATCTACTACTATAGACAAAAGTATCTTCCCTAGGCCTGGAATACTGACCTAGAACAATTGAAAGACAAAGGGACTAATGTTTTCCTTAAAGTAAATAGATAATGGGATGGAGCCTACCTATAAGTTTTCATATGCTTTGCTCCTTCCTTGGCTTGAATGCTCCAATCTCTATAATTATAAATTTCACAGTCAGATAACACAATCCAATGATCCATGAAATCTATGCCACATCATCTAATCACTTTATTCAATAGATCAACATGGTATTGAAATATATGAAACCATAACATCATATATAAGAAAACAAATAACTCTTTGCATTAATAGAAATGGAGTGAGTTACAACCAAAAATAAGTGTTGATTCGTAAAAGAGCTCCTCCAAGTTGACTTGTCATTTCCTTGTCACAAAGTGCATCTCTAATCACCCCAATGCATGGAATGATATCTCTCACAACAATAACATAAGGGTAGAATCACTCTTCCAAAGCCCAACCCTTGCCTATGGATGGCAGTAAATATATAAGTGAAGGGGATAGTTCATGAATTCTTATCCTTTTGCCAATTTGGGCTTGAGATCCACTCTAGATGGGAGGATGAGCTCAAGGGATAAGGGATGAAAACTCCAAGGTAGGATAGGATAGGATTCGATATTTTTATCTGAAGTAAATGGTTACAACAATTCCTAGACGCTTCTGGAAGAGGAAGCTTCAGGATTCTTTCTTCTTTTCCTGAATTTCTAGAATCACTAGACCCCCAACACTAAGAAACCTGCTAGTGATCAGCACAGGTGCAGAGTAGGGCAACCTGGTAGTCAACGTTGGCTAGTAAGAGACTGTTAATTTTTCACAGGGCTACATTGTTCTTTGCTTTTATAATTGCATTTCTTCATTAACACATTAAGTTCACCCCATAACATTATAAAATTATTCAGATTTACATTATTATTCATCGGCATATGTAGAAAGAACAATATCATCATCAACTATGCAGTGAAACATAAAGGAACAATGCAAGAAAATCATGCACACATAGAGACACCAGGATTGGTCGAAGACCAGGGAAAAACCCACTATGGGGAAAACCCTTGGAAATTCTTCTTCTTCTTAGTTTTTCATCAAATTATTCATCAAAAGAGAGTACAATGATCCATATTTGTATCTATGCAGCAAAACAACTAGAACATCCATAATATGACCTTAAACATGCTTATACTCAAAGACCAGGATTCTGAGAACTGTAATGCATTGTCACATACTGTAGTCAACTATTGGATAATATTGTCACTATGTTGAACATTGCTTAACACTGATGCATACTGATAAATATTCTTTGGTCCCATACACATGCAGAGATACTATGTGTGAGAATTTAGACACTCTCTAGAGAATTGGATGAGTGCGTTTGGGACTGATCTGGATTCTCTTAGGAGAATTGCCTGTGGGCGTCCGGGGTCCAAATACATTGCGGAAACCCTAGCCTCTTGAATACTCTCTTAGACACCCTGTGCATATGTCTGAGCCTGATCTGGACACTCTTTGGAGAACTGGATGCAAGCATTTGAGGCCCAAACAGAACTGTGGAAGCCCTAGCCTCCTGGGCGCTCCCTTCGACACTATGTGCAAGCATCTGAGACTTCTAGGACACTCTCAAGACCATACTTTGTCAGCGTCCAGAGATGAAAAAATTTAGTTACATGTGAGCATCTGTGACTCAGAAACCCTAGACACGTGCAAGATTTGACCCTATAGTTTTGGACCCTTTACACAAGCTTTCTTAAGTCAAACCTGTGTGAACCAAACAATAGAAGAGAGAAGACAGTGCTTCATTGTTGTGTCCAACTAAGATTGAGGTCTCTTCTATTTATAGGCTTTCATGAGGGTCCACTTGATGTTGAGGCCGACCTGACCAATTTTACATGTGCTTAGGGCTGACCTAATCCAATATACATGAGTAAATAAATAAATTCAAAAACCAACTTCTGCTTGTTCAAATATTGTGATGTTTAATTCGATTTTGGGCCTCTCAGAAAGAAGAATCTATTGCAATTATTATCTTCAGCATATGATATTTCCAAAGTGAAATTTGACTACATTTTCATAATTTTAACACTCCCTCTCCACTAGGGAGAATTCCACCTGCCAATATTTGTCCATCAATCAATATGCCATTCTGATATCTTCAAGTGTCATCATGTATCATCACTGATAATATTTGTCATGTAACCATCATTCCATGACCATCTCAAGTGTCTCATCATCCCAAATCATCAATGTACATCTCGATTATCCCTTGCTTATTCCTTCTTATATATTGATTGTTTCTCCTCGTATGTTGAACATTCTTGAATCTAGAAGAAGAATAATTTGTTACCAGGAGTGAGCTTAAGTTACCACTCTCTATCCATCAGACTACTACCTGGGATATTATCATAAATCATTATCAGAGATCATATCATCAAGGAGCACATCTCAACCTGGAATCACATCGAGGAGCACATCTCGACCAAGAATCTCATGGGGGAGATATACATCTTTGACCCCATATCAAGCAATAGGATATTCAGAAACATAGGGGAGCACATATTGACCCTGTGATCACATCAGGGAGCTCAATCTCAACCCATAACCACATAAGGTTATCTCAAACCATCATATTGCCTACTGATATTCCCATCGATGACCTTGAATAGTCATGTGGTAGAACACTTGTATCATAATCAACTAAGGTTCTACATCCCAAGTACACTGTCAACCCGTTGGCCAAATGGCGAGCAATATTCCCGACAAGCCCTGCTTGTGGGTATGATGCCAATTGGGGTATATCTGCAAAGACCAAAGAAGGGAGCAAAATTCTCTGGCCCTATGAGGATAGGGGAGCAACATTTCCAACCCTATGGGTAATAGATAGGGGTCATACCCTATTGTCCAGAGTTCCCTTAACCCCAGGATCCCTTTATCTCAGACAAGGAGAAAGAGTTCGATCAGTATCCTCGATCAATGTTGATCTCATCATACTCAAATCTGGTATCTTCTTGTCTCAATAGTAGTTGTTTCCTGTTCATACAAGACATCAAATCAAATATATTTTAGATCATAAATAATATTATAATTCACAAAAGGATACCATAATCATCCTCCCTCTCAAGGAGGTGTCAATCACAAGCCTAAGCTTGTCTCGAAGAGTTGCACTGTCTCAAAATATGGAAGTTGATGTAGGGATTACCCCCGCACATACCCACAATATGCAAGAATCTGCATAAATACCTCTCCCAGGTAATTGACTATGCAATAAAGTCAAAACTACAAACCATGAATGGTTAAGGCCCTCTATAACAGTTCCTTTGTATCGGAACACAATCACCCCGCCAAACCTCTCTATCGGGAATTAAAAACCCTTCAACACCTTTATTTAACCCCTTAACCACATACACACACACACACACACACACATATATATAACCACCCTATCATAGCCTTGGTTACATATATACTAACACACAAAATCCTTATCGACACTATTTTCCTTTAGAAATCTTTTACAAAAAAAATATCGCGTAAACATACCTTTCTCCGCTGATCTGATAATTACCCTATGAGTGACCTCAATTGAAGATTTATTAAACAAAAATGTATTATAGACCCATGTGTTGGTGTGTGTTCTGTGTTATTCAAACAACGGATCGATCAAATTGCCAATACACAGAAAGTAAATGGAAAGATAGCAGAGAAATATAGTAAGCAACACAAAGACACAAACACTTTTTAATAAGGAGTTCACCCTATTCTCTAGGGCTACGTCTCCGGTCCAGCTTCAGTGGTGGCCTTGTTTTATTATGTCTTTGAGCAGAGAAATTACAATACAGGGACTCAATATGAGTTTTCTTGAAGCAGATTTTGCTTGGCAGGGTGGTTCTTGGATTCCCTAAGCCACTTGGAGTATACATACTCTTGTTCTTCCTACCAGGTCTATGACCCTCGATCTACAGTGAAAAGAGCCAACGGTGATGCTCAATCCGGATATATTCCTCTATGGGAAGGCTTGAATCTTCAATCTCTCTAGTGCTCGATGTTGCCTGTGGTTAGCTCAGCCCTCTGTCTCCTCTGCTTGGCTTTACTGCTCTCTGCGCTCAGTCCTCCTCTCCGGGTTTATTGTTCCCTGTCTCTCTTGGTCTCTTGGACTCTTCGTTCTTTGTCTTCGAATCCCCGTTCACTGTCTGTATTCATGGCTTTAGCCATTCGACCTCCATGCCTGTTCGTTTCCTCTCCCGCCTGCATCGATTCACTTGTCGCATGTGTGCTTGGAATTCCCTATTCGGCGTTAGCATGAACACTCGAGAAGTAGCCACGTGTCTCCAACGAAACAACACCAGCCTGTTCGTCGATTCGTTTCTTTCTCCACCATGGTGGTCAACGGATTCCAAATCTACTTAGATCATGACTTAGTTCCCTGTCAATTCCGCTCTGTCTATCAAGCGCAATCTCAGCCGTCCGATCTGGGCTCCCCCAGATCCAACGTCATTCGCACGTCAAGCTTGGTTGAATTGCTCGACTGATAACACGTGATCGCAGCGGTTTTTCTCTCACCTCCACTACCACGCGTCAATCGTTGAGTGTGTTCACTCCGCTTTCCTCCAAGGCTGCTTACCATTCAAGGGCATCCCGGGTAAAACCGCTAGTTTCTAGGTCATGGGTCCCACCTTCGTATGATGGCACTTTACCCTTTTCCGCCCACGGTCCTTTGGCTCCCCAACATGACCGAGTGCTCAAGGCTCCTCCTTTTCGGCCCTGTTTTCCCAGCGATGCGCGTTAGCGCTAACTGCTAACGCACATCGAAAATCAACTCCTTTTCCCATTTCGGGGCTCCCAGGGGCTACATCGACCTCTTGCGCAGTCTCCATGGGCCTCGGTCAGCGCGCTTTGACCGAGGTCCTTGTCGTTTTATGCCGGCTTCCATGGCCACTGGTTTAGGGTGTTTTCGATTGCTGTTTTGGATTCTTCAAGGATTTGTTTGATCTGATTTAGTCACGGTTCTTTGACAGTTGTTTATGGACCCAATTTGGATCACGACCTCCCAAATGAAAAGCTTTTGGACCACCAAAAGTTGGTTTTCTTCAAGCATTGACTAAGTGAGGAAACTTCTATCTCACTTGTCCAATCTCAATCCACTTCGCACTGCTTGACTTCGAACCTTTAAGCCCAATCTTGAGGTATTCCACCTGTCCACTGCGTGTCGTCCTTACCTTCCTGTCCAGCACTGTGTCTTCCTACAACTCATTAAGATATTCAGGTAGCAGGTCATCAACAGAAGGTAATTGACTCTGCTCTTTAGGGTCCTCAATCATTGAAGGTTCAAACAACCTCAAGCAATCTGTGTTCACGACTGAGTAGATGTGCATATAAGCTGGCAGATCAAGGCGAAAAGCATTTTCACCAATCTTCTCAAGTATCCTGAAAGGTCCATACTTGATAGGTTATAGCTTCTTACCTTCACCTTGCATCCTGTCCTTGTTGATATACAGCTAGACTTGGTCTCCAACTTGAAAAATATGCTCCATCCGATGCTTATCATGTCTAGCCTTGTACTTGGCCTGGCTCTTTTCCAGTTGTTCCTGTACTGCCTGGTGGATCTGTTCAATGAACCTAGTTTCCCTGTCCACATCACTGTGTCCATCAACCATGGTATCTTTACCAAAGACAAAATCCAAAGGAGACCTTGGTATGAAACCAAAGCAGGTCTCAAAAGGAGATCTCTGGGTAGAAGAGTGTTTGGATCTATTGTAAGCATGCTACACATAACACAAGTGTTCATCCTAAAGCTTAGGGTGTTTGCTACAATACCCTCTCAGTAACTGGATCACTATCCTGTTAACTACTTCTATCTGGCCATCTGTTTGTGGATGAAAAGCTGTGCTTTTCTTAAATTTGGTGTCCATTAGTTCCCACAGACTGGACCAAAACTTTCCCACAAATTGGGTGTCTCGATCAGATATAATAGAAGTGGGTAATCCAAAATGAACCCATACATGTTCAAAGAATAATTTTGCAGTTTGTTCAGCTGTAATCTGTTTACTACAGGGTATCAAAATACACATTTTGTTGAGCCTATCCACAACAACATATAGATAGTCATGACCTTTCCTAGATTTGGGCAGTCCTCCAACAAAATCCATGGAAATGCTTTCCCAAGGGTGAGAAGGAACAAGAAATGGAGTGTATAAGCCTAGTTTTCTATTACTGGGCTTGCTTTTAGCACACATAGCACACCCCTTTACATATCTAGAAACAGTCTCACTCATTCTTGGCCAATAACAGAACCTTTGCAGCTGTGCAACTATTTTGCTTACTCCAAAGTGACTTGATATTAAAGAAGTGTGTGCTTCCCTAATTATCTTTGCTCTCTCAGTTTGTGGAATGCAGAGTTTCCCACAATGATATAAGAGTCGGTCCTTCATGTGATAGTCCAATTCTTCTACTCTTTTGACTTGACTCAAAGTTGCATATGCATCTTTAAAGTCCATGTTTAGAGCATACTATTCTATGTAGCTTTCATGCAGCACAGAATTATGCTTAAGTATGGTAGATGCATTTATAATGGGTCTAGATAACATATCTGCAACCTTGTTATGTATGCCCTTTTTATATCTGATGACTAAATGAAACTATTGTAGAAAACCCATCCATATGTAATGTATTGATTGTTGCAACTTAGTTTGGGAGTGTAGGTATTGAAGTGGCTGATGATCAGTATGTATTACTGTTTCTTTTCCCATTAAGTAATGTTTCCACTTTTTCACACTCTGAACTAATGCATACAATTCCTTATCATAGGTAGGATAGTTAACTACTGTAGGATTAAAAGTCTCAAAATGATAACATATGGGTTTATCGTGCTGTGTCAACATTTCTCCCATGGCATAGTCACTGGCATCAGTTTGGATCTCAAATGGTCTTTGTAGATCTGGCAGTGCTAGTACAGGTGCTGTAATAATTTTTTCTTTCAAGGTGTCAAAGGCTTTCTGTTGTTTGCCTCCCCACTGAAACAACTTGTTCAATCCTGTCAAAGCATGTAAGGGAGCTGCAATTGAGGAAAAATTTGAAATGAACTTCCTCCAATACTGTGTCGCTCCTAAGAAGCTTCTCACTTCTATAGCAGACTTGGGTTTAGGCCAGTTTATAATGACTGCCACTTTAGAGGGATCTATTTTCAATTCACCTCCCCCTACTATATGACCCAAATAATTTAGAGAGGTTTTGCCAAATTCACATTTGGAGAGTTTAACATAAAGTTTTTCTCTTTTCAAAACATCTAATGTCTACTTAACATGCTTTAAATGTTCTTCCCATGTTTTACTAAAAATCAGAATGTCATCCAGATACACAATAACAAAATCATCAAGAAAAGGTCTGAGTATATCATTCATTAATCACATGAAAGTAGCAGGGGCATTGGTCAAGCCAAAAGGCATAACCAGCCATTCATACAATCCCTACTTTGTTTTGAAAGCAGTCTTCCATGCATCTTGCTCTACAACTCTGACCTGATGGTATCCACTGTGCAAATCTAGCTTGGTGAAATAAACAGCTTCCTTCAATTGATCTAAAAGATCATCTATGTGAGGAAGGGGATAACGATTCTTGATTGTTATCTTATTTAGTGCTCGGTAATCAATGCACATTCTCCACAAGCCATCTTTCTTTCTCACCAAAACGATTGGTGACCCACATGGTGATGTGCTAGGCCTGATGGACCCTTTCTCGAGCAACTCCTGCACCTGCTTCTTGATTTCAACATTCTCTAAAGTAGATAACTTGTACGTCCCAATGTTAGGCAAAGGAACATCTTGCTGCAAAATATCATGTACTATTCCCTTTTTGGGTGGCAGACCTTGAGGTTCTTGAAACAAGACATCATACTCTGAAACAATCTTTTCTATATCAGCTTGCTGATCAGAATTACAACCCTCAAATACATTGGTTTTATCAATTTTCTTTTCCTTTACAACCATTAGTAAGAACTGTTTGCATGAATTTATCATTCTTTTCATCTGTCCTGAGTTTATGAGAGTATGATTATTCTTGAGCTTATGAGCTCTTATAAAATATTCGATTCCATCTTTAACAAGTAGATACTTGTTCTCAGCTCTATAGAAAATAGTCTTTCTATCATACAAGTAAGGACTTCCTAAAACAATTCCACATATATCCAAAGGAATTATATCTAACTCAACCTCATCTACAAATGCTGACCCAAAAGAAAACCTGAGTTTGCACTGTCTAGTCACTTGTAGTTGTGCTTTATCATTCAACCATCATAATGGGTATGGCTTCTTATGAGGTGTAGTTGCTATTCCCAATTTCTTTACAATTGCTTCAGAAATCAGATTTACTTGTGAGCCATTATCAAACAAAGTATCAATCTTTTGATTTTTGAAAACAACTCGAATATGAAAAAGCTCATGTCTTTTTCTCTCATGTTCTTCATCAATAATAGATTGAACAGAATTACTACTAGATGCTTTAGAATTCTTACCTTTTATACCTGTGGCTGCAATGACTGTTTAATCTCCTGAGTTTGACCCCAAATATTTCTTAATAGCTGCAACAATCTTCTTCTTCTTGCCCTCGGGCTTCTTAGGTCTCAGATCTAGATGTAGAATCCAACAATGCTCATCATCATGCCCCTCCCTTTTACAGTGAGTGCATGAGGCTTTGCCTTTCTGTGCAGTGTTAGCCTTCCTTGATTTCCACTTATGTTTTCTTTTCTCCTTGCTCTTGCTTACAGTGGGTTGGGATGGTCCCCCAACTTCTGAATTTCCATTCTTTCCTCTAGCTTCTAGATGAGTAGCATGTACAGATACCTCATCTATACTAGTGGGATTAAACATGAGGATGGTATGCCTCATGTAGCTGTGTAGACCCCCAATGTACGTCAAAAGAGTTTCTGGTGAATCTAAAGAAATACCCAACATCAATGCTCTCTTTCTGAACTCTTGAGTATACCCTTGTACACTTTGCCCTTTCAATTGCCGAAGATTTTGCCAACTCATCATGGCTTTTTGCATGTAGGCCAATGGATAGAACTGCTTTTTGATTGCAGTAACAAAGTCACTCCAGACAGAGATGGTCTTACCATGCCTCCTCATATCAGCTTGGGTTCTGCCTTCCCACCAAACCAAGGCAGTGCCTCCTAGGCGTAGGCTTGCCAGCTGAATCTTACTCTTGTCTGAGTCTATATTTTGTACTCTGTAATACACATCAATTTGTCTTATCCAATTGTCCAATTTTTCATCATTTAGCTCTCCATCATATATAGGCAAATCAAATTTAACATCTAGCTTAATCAAAGATGCCTTCTTATTATGCACAGGGCTACTAGGAGGTGTAGGGAAGCTTTCTTCCTTTCCCTTTCCTTTGGAGTGGTCATGGGAATGAGATTCATCTTCTTCTTTATCTTGCTTAGAGCCTGATGAATCTTCACCCTTATGCTTTCTAAAGTCCCTATACATTTCTTCTACCATAGACTTTATAGCTAGGAAACTTTCTATGAATTGAGGGTCTGGCCCTACAGAACCTTCTTCTAACATTGATCTAATAATCACCCTATGAGTGACCTCAGTTGAAGATTTATTAAACAAAGGTATTACAGACCCATGTGCTGGTGTGTGTTCTGTGTTATTGAAACAATGGATCGATCAGATTGCCAATACACAGAAAGTAAATGGAAAGACAATAGAGAAATACAATAAGCAACACAAAGACACAAACACTTTTTAATAAGGAGTTCACCCTATTCTCCAAGGCTACGTCTCCGATCTAGCTTCAGTGGTGGCCTTGTTTTATTATGTCTTTGAGCAAAGAAATTACAATACAGGGACTCAATATGAGTTCTCCTGAAGTAGATTTTGCTTGGCAGGGTGGTTCTTGGATTCCCCAAGCCACTTGTAGTACACAAACTCTTGTTCTTCCTACCAACTCTGTGACCCTCAGTCTACAGTGCAAAGAGCCAACTGCGATTCTCAATCCGGACAGATTCCTCTATGGGAAGGCTTGAATCTTCAAGCTCTCTGGTGCTCGATGCTGCTTGTGGTCAGCTCGGCCCTCTGTCTCCTCTGCTTGGCTTTACTGCTCTCTGTGCTCAGTCCTCCTCTCCAGGTTTAATGTTCCCTGTCTCTCTTGGTCTCTTAGACTCTTCATTCTCTGTCTTCGAATCCCCATTCACTGTCTCTGTTCATGGCTTTAGCCATTCAACCTCCATGCCTGTTCGTTTCCTCTCCCGCCTGCGTCGATTTGCCTGTCGCCTGTGTGCTTGGAATTCCCTGTTCAGCGTCAGCATGAACGCTCGAGAAGTAGCCATGTGTCTCCATCGAAACAGTGCCAGCCTATTCATCGATTCGTTTCTTTCTCCACTGTGGCAGTCAAAGGATTCCGCATCCCCTTAGATCGCAGCTTAGTTCCCTATCAGTTCCACTCTGTCTATTGGGCACAATCTCAGCCGTCCGATCTGGGCTCCCCCAGATCCAACATCATTCGCATGTTGAGCGCGGTTGACTTGCTCGAATGATAACGTGCGATCACAGTGGTTTTTCTCTCACCTCGGCTACCACACATCGATCGTTGAGTGTGTTCGCTCCACTTTCCTCCAAAACCGCTTACCGTTCAAGGGCATCTCGGGTAAAACCTCCGGTTTCCAGGTCATGGGTCCCACCTTCATATGATGGTGCTTTACCTTTTTCCGTCCACGGTCCTTTAGCTCCCCAACATGACCGAGTGCTTAAGGCTCCTCCTTTTCGGCCCTGTTTGCCCAGCGATGTGCATTAGCGCTAAGCGCTAACGCGCATCGAAAATCAACTCCTTTTCCCATTCCAGGGCTCCCAGGGGCTACATCGACCTCATGCGCAGTCTCCATGGGCCTCAGTCAATGCGCTTTGACCGAGGTCCTCGTCATTCCACGCCGGCTGCCATGGCCACTGGTTCAGGGTGTTTTCGATTGCTGTTTGGGATTCTTCAAGGATTTGTTCGATCTGATTTAGTCACGGTTCTTTGACAGTCGTTTATGGATCCGATTTGGATCATTCACTCTTATACGGACTCTACACAGTCCCCAAGGTTAAACCTCATCGCAATCAGCGTTTGCTCCCATCGCGGGCACACCACATATATGTTTACATCACCCCTCCGACTCCGATATTCAACTATCGGAACCTTTAAATCATACTTAGTGTTAAAACCTTTGACGCAATCCTTATACAAATACAAAGGAATACTCCGCTTTGACCTATATAAGACCAGACTTCAAATTTCTTAATCCCGCATTCATGACTATCGTCGGGTCCACTCCCTGAAATGTCGACACCTCCTATCGCCAATTATCACATATCGGCGATATCACCATATCTCTTGACAACTCTGATAATGCGATTAGCGCTTAGATCTGGGCCATCAATCTGGACTTCCGATTCGACGGTCTAGGATCTATTGCAATATCGCAATCGCTCTCCTCAAGTCGGACCCTTTTCACTCCGATATGCCGATCCGATCCATCACCTGGACCCGATAAGGTATAAACTTCCCTTTATAAAGTTTCAAGTCCGGTTTCCAATCCCGACTCTGTTTTGCACTAATTTTTAGTGTAAACTAAATTTTGGTTTGCGAGACTTAATCTTTACAAATAATTCTGCCAAAGTGATGTTTCGCCCTTTTCCTCATGACATCATCTGAACTGTTGATCTATAACAGATCTAACAGTTCCTGTGCCTCACTTTTAGTTCCTCCACTTGTTCCTTTTACTTAGAAATTGCTAAGTCTTCAGTGCTTCTTGTTGTTTTATTGCGTGAATCCTCTTGAGCTTTACTCCTTTCTGAATCTCATTTCGCTTCCACCTCATAGCTTCACTCTTTTCCTCACTTGATTCAAGGATCCTTTTACAATTCCTCTGAATCAACTCCGTTCCTCTACGTCCTTCAGAATTCTACCTGCAACCTATTGCAGAGCCTATGAATTCACAAGTAATTCATACATGAAATACTTCTTCAGCATACTGAAATAGATAGGAAATAAACTCTGTATATATATGTAAAAAAAAAGATTACATTCGAGACTTCTTTGTCTCGCACATGCCTGATTTTTCACTATCAGTGGCCTCCTCCTTTGACTCTACCCGTAAGCTTACATATATGCCAGGAGTTGTGTTGAACTATCCTGGTTCGACTCCTATATCTACTTAACCAACTCCTAAATCTATTGAACTGACTCCTAGATGTACTCTATCCTTTATGTCCACTTCTATTCTCCATTTAATGCCTAAAAACTCTCTCTCGCTCCTAGAATCATGAACTGTTCTAAGAGTTATATCTGACTTTTAACTCTTTTGTCATTACTCCCACTCATGTCCTCATTTATTTGAGTGCACTTACAATTTCTTCTCACACATCTAATTAAATAACTTAAAGGCCTAGATATTACATTAACTTGAGACTTAGGAAAACTATTTCCTAAAAATACATGACCCCTTATGTCTACTATTTACAATGATTTTCCCTTGGGTGAATGCTCCTATATCAGACTCCCAAAGTAGAAAGTATTCATGATCTCTTGATCATGTGTCTTCTGATCTTGGTCTTCTTGGATCGCACACTTTGTTCTATAACTGTCCACATACTTTCTTCCCTTGTTGTTGTTGTACTTCTGTTGTCTTTTGCTCCATCTTCTTCTTCTTGTCAATCAGATTCAAGTTCGAATTGATCTTTCTTCCAGTTGCTATCATTTTCCTCCATTTGGACTGCTTCATCATTAGCTCCCACATTTCTTCAATCTCTGTATCCAGTACATCTTTGGCTTGGTTCATATTCTACTTCATATTTCTACCTCCTTCTCTTTGTTCCAGGTTGCTGTTGTTGTCTATTAATTGTTTAAACTGCTGCTGGTTTATTTTTTCTTCTTCATTTGCTCTTGTTCCAATTGCTTTGCTTACTTTGACTTCTATTTTGCTTGCCCCAACTTTTGGTTTTTTTGCTATGACTTCTATGCTGACTCTTTCTTTGCTTGCTATGCTGACTCTTGCTTTGCTTGCTTCAACCTTTGCCCTGGTTGCTTTGTTGACTGCCTCCCTATCATCCTTACCCTCTTTCATGATTGAATCATGGTTGTTTAGTACTCTCTCCAGCAATTTAACATCATTTTTCCATATATTGAGTTCTTCCATAGAATTCTCTTCCTTCATCTTTATTTGGTTGTCCATCTGTGCCAAATATCCTTCAACCTGCAACTAAACCTGCATTCACAAAACACTTGTTAAAATAAAAAAACATAAGGCTTCTGTGCCTTATCTTCCTTTGGCGACAATTTAGTTTGTTGCTCTGTTTCTTTCTCCTCTGTCAACACATCAGTATGCTGATTTGAACTCTCAAAATAATTCATGAGACTACCCATTAGTATCTCTTCCACACCATCTGTCCTAACGATGTCTTCCTACCTTTTTCCACTATAGTGAACTCCTTATTCTGTAATCATATTGTCATACTCTGAATTTTCCAGCAAATATTCCAGCAATGCAATTTCCTTGTGACACTTTGCAAGTGTTTCATCATCACTTCCAATCCTAAGTTCTCTCTGCTGCAATAATTCACTGCTTCTCTCATTTAAGAGACATTCTTCATCCTTCTTTACTTCAAATTTTTTATCTTTTGAAAGATACTCTTCCACACTTCAGACAGTTTCTAGATATTGCTCATCCTCTGCAAAACATTCTTTTGTTAGTGTTCTTTCTCCCTTTGCTAAGTCTTTTGCATAGACTTTTTCCTTCTTAACATCTTTCAATATATGTCCTTATTTTTCCTTGACTGTCTCTATAGATTCCATGGCTACTTTCACTGTGCCTATCATCATAGAGAATTGATGATCCCTTACTATCTTTTTAGCTAACATAGTCTCTTCTTCAAGTTTGCCTTCTCCAAGAGCTATCCTTGTCTCATCATCTGCATTAACATTCCCCTGCATTTTATTTTCATAAATAACATCAATCAAACTCATTCGATTACTTTTCTGAGACAGTATTCCTTCATCCTTCATCAGAATAAGATCCTGATTCTTCATCTCTATGACAGCTTCTATAGACTCATCCATAGACCTTTTCTTCTATATGCAGTCAAATTTCTCCTCTTTTAAAAAGTTTTCATTGTCACCTTTTGCTTCTAGATCTTCATCTCCTTTGAAGATATCTTCAAAAGGATGCTTTTCTCTTGCAATATCTGCCATCATACACAAACTATCAGTTTTAAAAATGTAAGGCCCTGTGGTCTTACTGGATGCTTCAACTATCACATCTCCTTGCTATTCTAAATCTTTCATATGATTTAGAAATTCTTCGATGGTCTCCTCTTCAATCTCTTCAAGCCCTTCACTTGGTTGCTTGATATCTTTCCCCAACTATATATGAGACCTATCTATCTCATCTTCTTCCAGAACAGAATTTAGATTCTGGTTGTCTTCTTCCTCCTTTATGACAATATCAGCAAATTGTCCTTCTTTACATGTTTCACCTATAAGCATACACAAATTGTCAGTTTTAAAACCATGTGACCCTTTGGCCTCACTTGAAGTTTCAGCCTTCAAGTCTTCATCTTCACTCTCTCCTAGAATTTCTCCTTGTTTTAGTTCACAAATGGACTCTTCCATTCCCAACTCAACTTTCTTGAGTTTTTCCATCAGCCACTTCACTTGCTTTTGTTGTAGTCGTCTCTGCATCTCATGCCACTCCACTGGCTTCTTCCACAAGACCCAACCTAGTCTCTAGCTTTCCTAGATTATTCTTCTTAATGCATCGAGTTGTTATTTTAACTCTGCAATCTCTTTGTCAATTTCCTCTTGACTCATCCTTTTTCCATTTGCCTTGGCATCCTCTTTCTTCATCTTTCTTATGTTGTGGCTTCTTTCTGAACCTCTGTTATGACTAGTAGTAGTCATCTTCTTCTCCATTTTCTTCATGAGCTTCTCACTCATCTGCAACAAGCCTCTGCTACAGCTAGTCCTCCTGGCTGCAATCTTACCTCACTAAGCTCTCCTCACTTAGTCTTTTGGTAAGCACGGTCCTCTATCTGGAACCTCCTCTTGAGCAACACCTTTGCTCCTTCTAGGCTTCTGCAATTTCTCATTCTCTTTTGAGAACACTTTAGTTGTCCTCTCTGCCAATCTCTTGTTGGATTCTTCAAGTTCACTGCCACTTCTCTATCAGAGTATTCTCCTTACTCTGCCTTCAAGAACACATCTAGTTCTCCTCTCACAGCTTCTCTTGCTGTCACCTGTGCATTAGTATAAAAACACACATTCTCAATTTAAAACAGAACATATTACCTCACTTTGAAGATCTCAGCATGATCTTGTTTCACCATTCCACCTATACTTTGAATGGCTTTTCCTCTGTTTTGTTTCCAAATCCTCTTTCCTTCGAAACTTGCATTAAGCAATCTTGCTTTCTCTTTCCTTCAGAAATCCTCTATTCCTGTTTATTCCAAACCTCTGCTGGAACTACTACAATCTCCCACTGTAGTCTCTATCATTCATCCATTAAGTTATGCACATTACCTTCTTCTATGTGCAATCTCCTTCTCATAGAAATATTTCCTCGCTCTGATTTCAATTCTACTCTGATACCACTAATGATGTAGGGATTACCCCCGCACATACCCACAATATGCAAGAATTTGCATAAATACCTCTCCTAGGTAATTGACTCTGCAATGAAGTCAAAACTACAAACCATGAATGGTTAAGGCCCTCTATAACAATTCCTTTGTATCGGAACACAATCACCTTGCCAAACCTCTCTATCGGGAATTAAAAACCCTTCAGCACCTTTATTTAACCCCTTAACCACACACACACACACACACACACAGATATATATATATATATATATAGATATATAATCACTCTCTCATATCCTTGGTTACATATATATTAACACACAAAATCCTTATTGGCACTATTTTCCTTTAGAAATATTTTACAAAGAAAATATCGCGCAAACATACCTTTCTCCGCTCTTATACAGAATCTGCACAGTCCCCGAGGTTAAACCTCATCACAATCGGCGTTCGCTCCCATCGCGGGCACACCACATATATGTTTACATCACCCCTCCGACTCCGATATTCAACTATCGGAACCTTTAAATCCTACTTAGTGTTAAAACCATCGACACAACCCTTATACAAATACAAAGGAATACTCCGCTCTAACCTTTATAAGACCGGACTTCAAATTTCTTAATCCTGCATTCATGACTATCGTCGGGTCCACTCCCCGAAATGCTGACACCTCTGATCGCTGATTATCGCATATCGGCGATATTGCCATATCTCTTGACAACACTGATAGTGTGATTAGCGCTTAGATCTAGGCCATCGATTTGGACTTCTGATCCGACGGTCCAGGATCTATCGCAATATCACAATTGCTCTCCTCAAGTTAGACCCTTTTCACTCTGATATGTCGATCTGATCCATCGCCCAAACCCGATAAGGTATAAACTTCCCTTTATAAAGTTTCAAGTCCGGTTTCCAATCCCGACTCTGTTTTGCACTAATTTTCAGTGTAAACTGAATTTTGGTTTGCAAGATTTAATCTTTACAAATAATTCTGCCGAAGCGATGTTTCGCCCTTCTCTTCATGACATCATCTGAACCATTGATCTATAAGAGATCTAATGGTTCCTGTGCCTCACTTTTAGTTCCTCCGCTCGTTCCTTTTACTTAGAAATTGCTAAGTCTTCAGTGCTTCTTGCTGCTTTATTGTGCGAATCCTCCTAAGCTCTAATCCTCTGTGAATCTTATTTCGCTTCCACCTCAGAGATTCACTCTTTTCCTCACTTGATTCAAGGATCCTTTTATAATTCCTCTGAATCAACTTCGTTCCTTTGCGTCCTTCAGAATTCTTCCTGCAACCTATTGCAGAGCCTACAAATTCACAAGTAATTCATACATGAAATACTTCTTCAACATACTGACACAGACAGGAAATAAACTCTGTATATATATGTAAAAACGAAGATTACATTCGAGACTTCTCTGTCTCACACAGGCCTAATTTTTCACTATTAGTTGCCTCCTCCTTTGACTCTACCCGTAGGCTTACATATATGCCAGGAGTTCTGTTGAAATATCCTGGTTCGACTCCTATATCTACTGAACCGACTCCTAAATCTATTGAACCAACTCCTAGATGTGCTCTATCCTCTATGTCCACTTCTATTCTCCATTTAATGCCTAAAAACTCTCTCTCACTCCTAGAATCATGAACTGTTCTAAGAGTTATATTTGACTTTTAACTCTTTTGTCATTACTCCCACTCATGTCCTCATTTATTTGAAAGCACTTACAATTTCCTCTCACGCATCTAATTAAATTACTTAATGGCCTAGATATTACATTAACTTGAGACTTAGGAAAATATTTCCTAAAAATATATGACCCCTTATGTCTACTATTGACAATGATTTTCCCTTGGGTGAATGCTCCTGCATCAAAAGTATCTCGGTCCCAACTAGATATATGGGATTCTCTATCATCACTATGTATCCATGTCATATTCATATCCTGATAAGACAAATCTCTAAGGATCTTCTACATCCTATCTCGTAGCTAACCATGCTAGCAACTTCATACTCAATCTCGGTCAAGTGTAAAGTTATGGACCTTTCATCAATAATATCATGGCATATCTCATATTAAGGCAACACTCATATTTTCTCATCAACAATAATATTTATCAACAACAATATATCCATGCAGTCACATATCATAGGAGAAATATCTCAGCCTCAAAAATAGAACATCTCATGCAAACATTTCAAAGGATGTTTGGTGGCAACTCTATGTGAGTGAAGCGGCCCAATCATGAATTTATTCTCTCTCTCTCTCTCTCTCTCTCTCTCTCTATATATATATATATATATATATATATATATATATATATATATATATATATACGAATGGATTTTCAAAGATGGAACATCATTTCTTCAATCAACTGATGGTTTCCAAGTCAAGTTTAACATATTGTAATTCAATCAGAGTATCGACAGATTTGCATTTCAATTATTCAAAAACATTTTTCAACAACCTTGTAATATACAATTTCTTTCTCAAATTCTAGGAATCGATTCAACATGCCATGATACATCATTTCGAGCTTCATAGGCCATCTCCCTCTTAGTTAGGTCATTAGAAGCTCATCACCTGTGAGGAGTAGACCAATAGTATGTAAAACCAAAACCAAAACTATAATCAAAATCAAAGTCATACCTTGGAACTCATCATCCTAACTTCATCAGATAACTGTCAAAATATGGACATATCTAGGTCAGGGATCTTGCTTCATGCAATTCTCTCTGCAATCATAATGCCTTACTAAGCCAACATAATTAGCGTTACATAAAGCAATGTTGTATCAACAAAGTCATCTCATCGGAGTTCAGAAGTCAAATCAAAACTATTATCAAAGTCATCAATATCACAGTATCAATTCTTTCATTTTGATAAAGTATTTCAGATTAATCACATCATAAGTTGTTATACCAACAACTTATGATGCGATTAATTTGAAAGCCTTTATCAAAATCAGGATGGATCACAAAAGTCTAACATCAATCAATTTTTTCAACCAGGTGACGAGTAGAGCTCATATCAAGTCTTGACTTCATTTATTATCATGCCAACAAGTTTGTCATCTATCATGCAATATAAATCCAAAACTCATCAATTCATTCTCATAATCATAATACAAGTCATTTCTGTCATTGGATACAAAGGCATATGCAAGTTTCATCTTCATACTGAATCACCTGTTAGCTCTTGATTTTGACCCTTTTTTTATCATACCTATTCCATCATTTTACCATCCTTTATCACTATATTCTTATCATATTTACCACATTTTACCTCTTTTTTCACACCAAGGTAAATTAATTATGTCTTTTGATTTTTAGAGTTTTTAGTAAAAATTGAGCATTAAAATTCATTTTTGGTAGAAACAGAATTTCCCATAATGGCTTTATTAAATTCATATGTGTAGGACACATGGGCACAAACTGAAGGCATATTCGAAAACTACAAGAACCAAGGATGGAGGGACACCTATTGGCTCACTCCAAATCAGTTAGAACATGCCCAGTCAACGTTGGTCAAACTTGACCAGTCACACAGGAAATCCCCTAATTCAGGGGCAGTTTTGGGATTTTGTGGGATTTTTCCATATTTTGTGTAACAGAGGGATGAGATCGACCTTATGATATGGAATAGGAATATTGTTAGTTGTTACAACAATTATAGCTAATATTGTTATATTTTTATCCTATTTAAGCAAAGCTGCCAAGCAACCATAGATAGGTGGTGACTACTATTTTTTGAATACAATTGGAGACATTCCTTATATTTCTTGTGAATACATTTATGTGTGATGTGAATGGTTATTTGTTGTATCTTATTATGTTAAGGTGTACCAGGCAAAGGTGGAGGTCCCCCATTCTAAGCTAAGTACACTATTGTTAAATTATGTGCATAAAGGTATGTTACCATTTTTATTTTCTGTGTTAAGATTGTGAATATTTCTTGAATAAACTAAATTTCTTGTCATGGTTATTGAGATAGTGGAAATTATTTCTCTCAAATGATTAGTTTCAATAATGAAGGACAAACCAGGTCTCCAAGTTAGAGCCTCCTCTTTGTTAACTAAGGTTGAATTGAAATCAATATTTATGCATTCATTTCTTCTTGCTTTCTTGAATTAAAAGTTTTCTGCTTTGGTAACTTAGATGAGTGAAATTGGTTTTGTTGAATGAATAGAAATTATAATGAAGGAAAATTAGGACCTCTGAGACAAGAGTCTCTTCCTTGTTCACTAAAATTGAATAAAATCACTATTCACTTTTTCATATACTTCATAGATTATATTTTCTATGCTTTCTTCATATTCATCAATTCACACTTATAGCTTTACATTTTTAGGTTGTAGTATGCTTTTCTTCATTTTTGAGTATCTAAGCAATTACTTCCTAAATTAGTTAGATCTAAGATCCATATACTTTGGGTGTGTTTTTAAGTTTACCAACCTGGATTGATATTAAAATACATGCTTTAATTTAACTCAATAAATTTCACTTGCAATCATAACTATCAATACTTCAACCATTGTGCTAGGAAGAAGGAGGCCAACACAAAACCATTTTTCTCAATACCCACATAAGTCATTGAAGATCAGTATTCCCACATAGCATTGATATCAGGGAAAATCAACAATCATCAAATCAAATCAATAGACATTAGGTCAAAAACCAAATTTGTTATTGTAGAGGGATCTATAGTCCAAAACATATCTCAATATCAAGTAAGAGTTCTAAGTCAATGTCAAGCATCATGTCAAAGATTCAAACACAACTCATCTATATCAATCAGCCAAATCATGCCAAACTCTTGTAGCACAAATCTCAAACATAATGACATATCTATATGTATGTCCCGGTCATCAGCAAACATAAGTTTAGTCTTCATGTTCATATTATGGCAGACATTCAAGCTTTTCTTGCTTTTAGTTCTTATTGTTATCTCCAACACATATCTAGTATTGACATCTTCCAAGTGAACATTTAATTTTATCCATAATACCTTTTTTTCCTGTGATCAACAATTTAACCCAAAAACTTCATAAATACATTTACAGTGGCAGAATATGTCAGAGACACCTAGATTCAGAGTTCAGGCAACTTCAAAAAACTTGAAATGATGGTCAACTGTAGTCAAACCCCTAGACGTTGCCTTCAGATTAGCATGGGAGCATCTTTATCTTCCTGTACGTTGTCTTGAACATAGCATTCATGTGTACAGGGATGAAATCTCCTGGTTTTGTGCCTACATACGAAACAAAAACCCTAATTTTTGTACAGGCTTCAGATCTGAGACTTGCTGCAGTTCAATAATGTCAGATGCACATATATCATACTTCAATAGTACAACGGGAAAATAGTAATATGAGTAAGAATATTGAGAAGATATTCTCCCTCTAACTGGGAATCTACTTCATTCATCTTCATTCATGTCATTAACTTGTCTCTACTAGAGTCATAAAACAACAGATCTATTATATCATAAACATATATCTATCATGGTTATCAACATCATGTCATCAATCTTTCGTGAAGTGTTAGACTTGAAACATTAGGGAAGCAAATAGATGTGACATCATATCTCAAAGATTATGAACACAATAACACTTTTTATCAAGACAACCCATCAAGTTAGGGCATCCATATGCCATCAAAACATGACCACAAGTAGTAAGAGATCTAGAATATCAATCTCATAGTTATACCTCTAACATCAAGGTTACCATGTTTATCATGATCAATAGGATCACGTTAGGTCATCCAATAAAACTTTACCGAAACAACAGGAGTGTCAATCATTAGCTGTCATCATGCTTATCACAAGCATTATTAATAATATCATGTATAAGAATTAATGAGCGAACCTTCTATGTGAAATTCATCATGTCTTATGCATGACAAGTATCAAGAGTATCATCTACTAGAGTTAAGGTGCTAGCCTTATTTATAGGATCAAGATATCCAATAGATAGATGTTATCTAAACATTAAGTATATCACAAATTGGCTTCACTGGGGGAGAAATACCATACCATGTGCATTCATATTAGGGGATATATATTGATGAAAAAATGACATAATATATTGAGAATATAATAGGGGGTAAAGGGTTTTTATATTGGTAGGTATAAAAAATGGAGCTCAAAGTTAATTAAAAAATATAAATGGGTACAAAAAATGTTAATGAAAAAATGGAGACCTACAATATCTAGTGAAATTAGGGGTTTTTTAAATTGGGAAGGTGTATTGGGTTTGTATTCGTAGAGGGTTAAATAATGTGATTTTTAGAGTTATTTTCCAATAGGTAGTCAAATTAAGGGTATTATTTAGTATGCCACGAATGCACGTGAGATGTCAGAGGTTCATTAAGTGAAGCCCCTATGGTATATCAATGTTTCAACATTAGGTAGCCTCATATAATAAGAAGATCAAAATGTTCAACACCAGTTGCAACATTTCATCATAGGAAACATAGATCCAAGTTACTTTCATATGTATGTATGAGCCATTAAAGAAAGATACATTCTCATCATACCTTAGGGCTTACCTAGCTATCAATGATACTGTTGAAATACAACATATCTTGCATACCTTGTGGTATTCAAATACCTATGCACCTTCTCATTAGACATAATGCCTCTTTACCTTTTCCAGTTCTAGTCATCCTTCTTGCATTTCAAATGATCCTCAAGAAGGATCCATTGATCACATCTTATCAAGGAGGTTAGAAACCTCCATATATTCAAATACATATGCAAGAAGTATAAACAATAAACATAATAATTAGATCCATAAGTCTAAAGAAAAGTAAGAGTCATCATAAGTCAATAAATACTTATCTTCAATGAGGGGTGATCCTCTCCCTCTAGAACCATCCATCACAATCCATAATCGACATAACATTTTTACCTTTAATCAACCAAACAGGCCTACTAGGGATTATCCCATCTAGGTATTCATCAAATCTTTCACAAGTTCTTGAACCTCCTCGCATTGATCATGCTATATCTCATGTATTTTCCCTAAACTAGTGTTTTCTTTCCAACCCTAACCTCATAGAATCCACCAAACCCTAATAATAAATTTTCTTAGGGTTTTCTTCAAACCCTAGAATTATTTTAGGTCTCTGCCATCGTCTTCATGCTTCCATCAATGGTATCATCATCAGGGTGATCTCTATGGCTTGTCTTCAGCCCAGCTCTGGTACCATGTTAATTTTCATAGGGCTACATTGTTCTTTGCTTTGATAATTTCATTTCTTCATTAACACATTAAGTTCATGCCGTAAAATTATAACAATATTTAGATTTACATTATTATTCATCATCATATGCAACTATGTATAAATAAAAATAGCATCATCATCTATGTAGCAGAACATAAAGGAATAATAGAAGAAAATCATGCACACATAGAGACACCAAGATTGACCAGAGACCAAGGAAAAACCCACTATGAGGGAAACCCTTGGAAATTATTCTTCTTCTTAGATTGTCATCAAATGATTTAGAAAAAGAGAGTACAATGATCCATATCTGTACCTATGCAACAGAACAATTATAACATCCATAATATGACCTTAAACTTTCCTATACTCAAAGACCTTGATTCTGAGAACTGTAATGCATTGTCACAGATTGTAGTCAACTAATGGATAATGTTGTCACCGTGTTGAACACTATTGCATACTAATAACTCATCTTTGGTCTCATATGCATGCATAAATACTATTTGTGAGTGTCTAAGATAGATCTGGATCCTCTCTAGAGAAGTGGATAAGTACGTCTGGGACTGATCTAGACACTCTTAGGAGAACCGTTTGTGGGCGTTCGAGGTCCAACTGCACTGTGGAAACCCTAGCCTCCTGGACACTCTCTTAGACGCCCTGTGCATATATCTAAGCATTATCTAGACGCTCTATGGAGAACTAAATGCGAGCGTCTGGGGCTCAAATATAATTGTGGAAGCCCTAGCTTCCTGAATGCTCCCTTAGACAGTGTGTGTGAACCTTCGAGACTTCCCGGACGCTCTCAGGACCATACCATGCCAGATTCTAGGGACAAAAAAATTTAGTTACATGCGAGCATCTATGACTCGGAAACTCTAAACACCTGTGAGATTCAACCCTATAGTTTCAGACCCTTTGCATGAGCTTTCCTCTGTCAGACTTGTGCAAACCAAGAAATAGAAGAGAGAAGAGAGTGCTTCATTGTTGTTTCTAACTAAGCTTGAGGTATCTTCTATTTATAGGCTTTCATGAGGGTCCACTTGATATTGAGGCTGACCTAACCAATTTTACAAGTGGTTAAGGCTGACCTAATCCAATATACATAACTAAATAAATAAATTCAAAAACCAACTTCTACTTATCTAAATAAGGTGATCTTTAGGTAGATTTTGGTCCTCTTGAAAAGAGGAATCTATTGCAATTATTATATTCATCATATGAGCTATCCAGAGTGGAATTTGACCATAGTTTCATAATTTTTACAGAGACCAAGGTGCGTTGGTCCTTAAAATGACTGAAACAAGGTTCTTTTAGGTAGAAACCTAGAGTTTAGAATGATTCATGCTTAGGTATTTGTGCAAGGATTATGAAAAGGAGGTTAAAGGATGTTGATTGATCCAGTTGAAGGCTTATTTACTAGATTTGACAAAATGGCCTATAACATTGCCTATACCATCACATTGTACAACACATACACATACACGGTGTACAACAAAACACATACACATACACGGTGTACAACAAAACACATACACCTACACCCAGTGTACAACACAACACATACACCTACACCCAGTGTACAACACAACACATACACCTACACTTGGTGAATTAACAGTGAATCGTATCAGCATTTCCCTTTAGCATCCAGTACGATATATTTACTCCACAGTCTTGCTGCTTGCACTTCGCAGATCGCGGTTTGCTACTTTTCGAGCCGCAAGATCTGATCCAACACGTAGGGCCACTGCCTGATGCTTTGCAGGTCCAGCTATATTCTCGAAGGTAATGTCACGTGCGATGAATCCATTTCCCTTCACAGCTGGGTTTTAGATCTAATTTTTTGCGGCTAGATCTAGATCTAGGCGGCTAGGTTCTAGATCTAATCTTCTGTGGCCAGATCTAGATCTAATCTTATCTTCTGCCTTATTTTTCTGCGGTTGGGTTCTACGGGAAAGTAAAATATGGCTCCCAGCTTCGCGAAAATAGCTGGTGGCTCATCTGCTTCTGGAGGGCAAGCTCCTGCCCATATCATCAGTGAAGCCCCAACTCCCACTATCCAAGTGGTCCAGGCCTCACTCGATGAGGCTTTGAAGTTTTCTGAAAGTGCCATAATCTGCCAGTTCAATGGTTTTTGGCAGCAGCTTATAGCTCTCCACATTGGATCTCGAAGGTATGGAAGCCTGTCATTTCTGATGAAATTAATATCTACCCCTGTGCTAGGGGTTTCATTATAGTAGATTTTGAAAATCCTAAAAGCAGACAATGTATTCTAGATTCCGGCCCTTGGTTTTGGGAAAAATTAGGCCTATTCATGAAGCCATGGAACCCATCATTCGATCCCTCTACAGCAGTCATAACCTCAGCACCAGTTTGGGTGAGATTTCCAAGCCTACCCTTGCATCTTTGGAATCTCTCCTCGCTAAACTCCATCAGAAATGCAATTGGGAAATTTTACTGCAGGTGCCTAGAAACAGAGGAATATGCCAGAACCACCTATGCACGCATCTGTGTGGAAATGGACTTCAGCGTCGGATTCCCAGCTGAAATAAACCTAACAAGCAAAGACTATGTGTGGAACCAGAAACTTGATTATGAAAGTGTCCTCTTCAGATGTCGATCCTACTTTGAGACAAGGCATCTAGCCAAAAATTTCCTAAAAGCCTCCAAGAAAAATTTTGCTAGAAAAAAACACCACAGATCTACATGGTGGGAAGGAGCACAAAAATAATGCTACACTATCATCAAAGAAGAATACTCTATAGAAAACTCGGAATCACAAGAAATCAGGCAAGAAAGAAATAGCTCTCAAGACAAGCAAGGAGAAAGCCCCGCCCAACAAATCAACAGTTATGAGGATTCGAATACCGCACAAAATAAATTTTCATTTAATAGCAAAGCAAATCTCCTAGACCAAACTTCTTCTCTAACTATCTTCAAAAGAACGAACACAATAGATCGCGAAGCTAAGGCACCAATGTCCCAAGAACCAGAAGAGATGAAGGAAATGCAAGATAAAGGAAGTTGGAAGACTGTAGAGAAAAAAAAGAAAGCTACAGCACCAATCTCGCCAAGAAAGACGAGGAGCCAGATAATTAAAAATTAAGAAAATTATAGGTCTGATAGACTAATTTGGTCTCAGTGGACGTTAACCACCACCATCATCATCACCATCAACAAAACAGATACACCTACACTCAGAGTACAATACCACAAATATACATTCACATAGTACAATACAATGAATTCACATCATAATACAATGCCTACACATTACACATAACACAGTACCACATGTACTCAACACAACATGTATAACACTTACACAATAGTAGTATTTCACATCTAGAGACCATACTATCTCTACTAGGAAACCTTGCCTCTAGTATATGTCCCATGCCTTACTGCATGCATCCACAACCCAAATCTAGGTTATGTTTCTCTTTCCACTATCAATGCTTGTCCCAGCATGTCACTAATTACACTGCTTTCATTCTGCTGATGTATCCTTCAGCATTGCCTGTCCATAACATAAACATAAGCATAGTTGTAAGCAAAAAACATCAAATCATATCCACATGATTCTAACCTCACAGATATGTCAAGGGCTACTCTTCCCACTTGAGTTCTCATAATACCTGGAACCTCTTCATGCCAGTCACCTACATAGGAAAGCATTCCTCCACAAGGATGATCCCTCACAATCTTGTCATAATACAACATACATACATGCATATATACATATAAACATTAACATAAAAAAAATCACGATCACAACATAATTACTAGACATCATAAGGTCAAGGTTAAGGGAACTCCATTTTTCCATGCAACACATGAACAAAATTGAGAACAATAATTCCCAATCATAGTCAAGCATTTTATACCTCAAATCCATTCACTTTACCTTTCCTATTAACTTTCTCATGAATATCCTGCCATTGTCCATTCACCCCAGTGGACCTAACCATCCCAACTGGTTGTCACATTCTTTCCTTCAGTTGCCCTTATACATGAATCGAGCTTCATCCAGGTCTTACATTACCTGTTGGGTTTGTTCCATCTCTCCATGATCTCCATTAACTTTCCTCTTTCCCCAACCAATTCCCAAGACCCTCAAAACATAAAAGGAAAGAAAGAGAAGAAAATAAAAATAAAACCAAGGAAAACAAATAACAACACGACACCACAAACAAAATGGCATGTCCATGCACTAGACACAATCAAAACTACAAGTCAAACAAAAACAAATCACAAAATACTGAAAGTACAAAACTAGCAACAAATGACATGACTCAACCTCATGGTTCTCAATGCTTCCAAGGTAAATCTCAAACCGAGCCTTCTTCAATATTTCATGGCAATCTCTTTTTCCATGCAATCCCTTGCATGATACTGCCATAAACACATAACTATCAGTGCATAAATAAACATAAAAATATATTGGTTACCTTACCTTTTCGTACACAACACGTTGACCTGTAACTGAACATGTACATATATCATTTGTCAAGGGACTCCAATTCCTTGACGAATCCAACCATAACTAGAAACCAATGGTTATACCTATCAAATACATGTTCATGAATATAACACATATCCACATAATGTCAGACAAAATCAAGTTTAAGAAAACTTTTGGTATTCATGCAAAGCACTCATTCATTTGGAATTGTGGTTTCCAAACATAGCCAAAATAATTCTCACCCAATTCCTTTATTTTAACTTTTACCTTGTTGCAATTGAGTCTTATTATGCATTATCACATCACCAAGTTGTTAGTTATATAAAAAAATCAAGTGTTACCTTGTCATGTTCATACCAAAAACGTTGTTTTGGAATTGTTCACACATGTCAGTCACATGTTCCAAACATCAAGATATTGTGTCTATTAATTTAAAATCAGCCTTTACAAAGACTAGCATCCATGTCATAATTTGCAAATAACTCAATCATTAGTCGTAATGCTACAACTAGCACCCACTAGCACTCAAGTGCATATCACCTGTCTCAAGACATATTGTGTTAGTACAACCATCTTAAAACTAGATCATTCCTTCATGAAATCTTATAGGGGCATACTCATAACATGTAATTAATCAAACATTCAAAAAACCTTGAAACATAACCCCTTACTATCCATGGTTATCACTAAGGCATAAGGAGGTAGTTACCATAATGGCCCGATCTCCCATGTCCAACTATGGAAATGGGATCTCCAAAGCTCTACTAAATTTAACCACACTTGCCAAAAATTGATTTTCATTTCTCATACATTTTTTACTTAAAAACATACCACATAATCATGCCACTTTTCCATTACCTAGATTTGATGCCACACCTGTAAGGGGAGTCAAGTGAACTGTAGTCTCCTACTCTGATATTCATACCTAATCTTCTATTTCCGGCAAACATACCATGTTAGACAAACCAAATAGATGACGTAATAAAACTCATACCCCATTGTATCTCAAGGGAGGCTATCACATCTTCATAATTCAATCCAAATTAGTACGACACAATATCACAAGTGTATCCAATCATACCTGAATATCTAACCATAACCATCTGCACATGCCAATCCAAATTAGCACAATCCATAATAACATGAAGATATTAAATGCAACGACCATGATCATCATGCATATGACCACAATGCATATAACAACAGTTAACTTCCATGCATGACTATCTGGCACATGTGCATATGACAGCACTAATCCCCTAGCATCTATGATGCATGTAAACACAATGACAATAGAATGATCGACATGCATATAGAAACCATTAACCATCATACATGCATGCCAAACATAGAAACTTGTATGTAGATCTTCTTTTTACCCCAAGTTCTAGTGTTGCAACCTCGTTCTAATACCACTCTGTAGCACGCCACCCCACACCGCTTTTACAAGCCCTCCAGGGTAAATGTGAACTAACTTACCCCTATGACATGAATTGACCTCTAAATTCCAATTATGGAAGTGGGGTCTACAAACCAAAAACTTATTAATATCCCTCAAGAGCACTAGATAACCTAGAAGTCAGTCCACAACCTCTGATGACGAGATCTTGAGCTAGAACTAATTTTTCTCTGACCTAACCCCCAACAACACCCACAACAAGGCATACATGTGGTTATGAGGCTCCAACCACACTCATAAGCTTTAATTCCAACACTCATGACCTAAATTCTCTAGTTATTTGCATGTGGTTCTAGGATCTGTGCCACCTTTCTATCTGAGCCTCTAGACCCCTTCCCAGAACTTCCTGAAACTTTCCATAAGCATGATTAATATGATAACAATGTCAAACATTCAAATTTTAATAATATATTGACCTAGATAGGCCTATTACACAACATACATTTTATCAAACACATAATAAACATGTAAGCTACTGGTCATGAATGCAAATTTGATCATAAACCTCTAAACTTCATATGAGAATCACCAAGAAGGTCTAATTCCCTCTCAAATATCTGCACCAACACTTGTTATCCCATGAATTCATCAACCATTCAAATACTTATCAAACCATGAGCAAGAGCCAAAGCTAGAGCACATCACATAACCAGGTATATAACTAGAGTATACCAGAATATTAACCATGAAAAAACAACCATAGAATCCACACAATATCAAGTACAAGTGCTGATAAATCCCAATAGGAAAATAAATCTTATTAACTTATGAAAAATCCAACCAAGTCAAGGACTTCCATGTAGCACTTGACTATAGAGTGAGTTGAACCAAATCTTTCTTTCATTGAATCACCCTTGTGCCATCTTCCAAGCATGAATGTGGGATCTCATGGGTTAAACCAAGATATAAAAAATCAATGGAATCCACAGGTTAAACCACCTCCACCCTCAACCTATCTTGATCTCACCTAAACTAGTCTCAAGATCACAGAATGAAACTGAGCTTCGATGCCTCAAAATTTCTTCACCATACCATGAGGAATTTTCCTGTCTCCGCCCAACTATCAAGGGCTTCCTGGAGAAAACCATCTCCACCCTAAACCCTTGGGAATTTTCTTGAGACCACCTCACTCGGTTCCAAAACCTTTCGACAATCCAAAGCTCAACCAAGAATGAACCCCATCACTCCATGGCTATACAGGAAATGGAAAGGCCGGGTCGAAACCATATTCAAGACAAAAAAAAAACCATAGCAAGGAAAACAAATGAACCCATAAAAAAATGCATGAACCATGCATTCACACCTTAGCTAGAAAATCACACATGCAACTTTTTACCTTCACCACCTTTCGGATGAAGCTGTTAATCCAACCTTTTCCTTGCTTTCTTTTGCTTCCATTTGCTTTTCCTTTTCCTCCCTTTGCTTGCTTGTCCAAGTGCTTGTTCTCTTTCCTTTGTTACACCTGCTTTGAAGATAGACAAAAGCCTTCAACTGATTCTCAGGTGCCCTTTTATCATGGATGTCTCGTTTTTCTTCATTTTTTCTCTTTTTTTCTTGTATGCAAATTTTTGTCTCTTCACCTCCCTTTTCTCCTATTTTCCTTTATTTCCATAATTAATTATCAATTATTGCCTCTTTTCCTTCGTCAATGCCTTTGGAAATTTCCCTAGCCATAAATAAACCAAAAGTGACCCTCAATTTGATGTTTTCCCCACCATTCAGCTTGGAATATGTGTCCCATGACCTTGGTGTTATTTTTATATTTGCATGGAAACTTAACCCGGGGTTTTTACACACGTACACACCTCTTAAGCAAAATAATGTGAAAAACATGATGTTCTTTCACTATGGGTGGTAAGGATAATTGTTAATTTTAGGTAACAATGGTATATTCTATGCTTAAGATCAATTTACTTCAATTTATTTATTAGCCCAATATCAATATCCAGTTTCGCAATCACATCAGCATGATAGCAAAATACAGATAGAACATAAACATAAATAGTAGAAGACAAGCCAAGACAAGAGGGCACAAGTTGTGACACCAGCCAAGGACAAACCCCAATGCGGGGAAACCCTTGATCAATTCTTCTTATATTCTTCAATAATTCAATAGAGAGAGATAGTACAAATTTACAAATATGATAATTTATGAAAGCAGCAGAAAAGCTCTAACCAGAACAATCAATGTTGGTCAAACAGGGTAGAATTATTCCCCTAAGTAGCTTGGTCAAACCCAGTCAACTTCAGCCTCCAATAGCAAACCCAAACAGTCCAAAACAGTTTGAAAAACTTAGTCAAAGTCTAGCCAACTAAAGTCAAACTGTAGCCGACAACTAGGGCAGTCAACACTAGTCAAACTAGAGGTCATATCACCTCAGTTTTTGTGCCTATATTTGCGGCCTAGAAAGGAGAAGATGCCTTACCCAAAGCACAGTCAAAGGGAGGCCAAAACTAGTCAACACAGCCCAAAAAACAACCTTCTGAAATTTGGTCAACGCAGTCAAACAACGAAACAAAAAATGTCCTTCCTTCACACGTGTGAGAGATTTCTACCCATATTAGTGTACCCAACCAAGTGAGGAGAGAAAGATGATGAAATAATGCCTTGAGGTCTCCTCCTTTTATATGCAACGTTGAGGATGAACTGGGGGTAAAAATGCATGTTTTGATTGTTGGACAACCTTGAAAATTTGTCAATAATACAAATAAATTCATATCTTCATTTTTACATGTTGGAATTGGATGATCTTTAGATCAATCCTACACCTCTTGGAGAGAGGAATCCAAGAAAAATACCAACTATCATAAATAAGGTGACCCATATGGAGTTTGGCCCTAGTTTCCAATTTTAACACTCCCTCTCAGGTAGGGAGAACTCCATCTGCTAATCCATTTTCCAGTCGGTACTATCTCTACCATCAATGCACTACTTTGCACTACTCTGTTATGCTCTACTGAACTATGAAGTAGAATAAGTGATCGAGAATGTATCATACCATTCTCTACTAACCCAAAGTTAGTCCCAGATAAAAGAGAGTGTCTCATATCACTCTTACTGACTCGAAGTTAGTTCCAATCAAAAGAGAGTGTGTCATACCCCTACAAACCCAAAGTCAGTTCTAATTGATCCCAGATTAATATCGGTCATCCTAAAATAGGGAGTATGGTAGTGCACAATGCGTCCATCGGTAGTACTATGGTCCCTATCCTCATTTCCCTACACATTGGCCAGATGATAGGTACTTCCCATGAGTCCCAAACTGCATGGGTAGGATGTCTCAATAGGAGAAGGATGAACCACTCATCCTACCTACATGTTACCATGGGGTATCATAGGGGAAGGATGAACCACTCACCTTATACATAGAAAACCACTAGGGGAAGGTTGAACCACTCACCCTATGGTTTCTCATCACTTTAAGAAGTACCCCAAGCCCTCAGAGCTCCCTGAGCTCAATGTCCATATCATACAAGACCCTCATAAGAGGGTCTCTCCACGACTCCTAGTCATTCTCAGAAAGTCAAGAATTTGACCTTTCCCAGGGGCTTTGTTAGAATGTCAGCAACCTGCTCATAATTCCCAATGTGATGGAGCCTTATTGCTCCTCATTGTACCATATCCTGGATAAAGTGGTACCTGATATCTATGTTCTTGGAGCGATCATGAAATTCAGGATTCTCTGATAATCAGATCCCACTCTGGCTGTCATAGAGGATCACGGTGGTATCCAGCACATGTCCAAACAGCTCACTGGAGATCTTCCTCAACTAGATAGCTTCACAGGAGGCCATACTTGTAGCTATGTATTCGGCCTTAGCGGAGCTCAAGGAAACCGACTTCTGATTCCTACTCATCCAGGATATTGAAGCAGAACCCAAAGAGAAACAACACCCATAAGTGCTCCTGCTATTCACCACACTTTCGACCCAATCAACATCCAAATAACCATGCAGCCTCACATCTCCGGTAGTGTATCTCAATCCATTAGTGATTGTGCCATGAATATATCTCATAAGATTCTTGGCACCAATCCAATGTATGTGATAAGTCTCAAACATATATTGGCTCAACATATTAACTGCAAAACATATGTCCAAACATGAGTTCACCAAGAACATCAGTGCTCCTATGAATGATGATACTCATAATCATTACCCAATTTATGTCTGGCAGTACTACCACATAACTTCTTGAAGTTAAGTTCCATTCGGGTAGTCACAGGCTTGCAATCCACCATTCCAAATCTTTTCAATATCTTCACAACATATTTTCCTTGAGATAGGAAAATTTCTCTTGGCTTTTGCCAAACCTCCAACCTTAGGAAGTATTACATCAGTCCTAGGTCCTTCATCTCAAATTCAGAAGCCAAATCCCTCTTACATTTGTGAATGAGAGGGCCTGCACCTGTCAGAAATTGGTCATCCACATAAAGTACCAATATGATAGGTTTATCATATTCAACCTTAAAGTAAAGTTTCAGATTAGCTTCACTTCTAATGAATTTCAGCTTCATCGGATAGTTATCAATCCTCTCATACAAAGCTCGGGGTTCTTTCTTCAAGCCATAGAGAGATTTCTTCAACTTGTGTACATGAGATTCCCGGTTATGAACCTCAAACCCCTTGGGTTGTTCCACATAGACCTCCTCTTTCATCGAACCATGTAAGAAATCGGTCTTGACTTCCATCTGATGTAGGTTCCATCCTTGCGAGGCAACAAGGGCTATGATTGAGAAGATGGTGGTGTATTGGGAAATAGGTGAAAATATCTCATTGTAATCTACACCTTCCTTTTTAGAGAAACCTCAAGCAACAAAGCAAGCCTTGAACTTTTCTGCACTTCCATCAACTCCATGCTTGATTTTATAGAGCCATTTAGAGGTGACAACCGATTTGTCCTGGGGTCTAGGGACCACATCCCAAACATCATTCTTCATAATATATCCGTACTCTTCATTCATAACATCCTTCCATACTTGTTTCTTCATTACTTCTTCAAATGATGAAGGTTCATTTTGAATGATAGTGCTCGTGATGGTCAAGTATCCTTGATACATGCTCGGCTTCTTTCTCTCGCCGAAAGTCCCCCTTGGTACAATATGTCTCTTGGCATATTTGATAGTCTCCCTAAGCCATGAGGGTACCCTCTTGGAGGAGGAGGGCTCTTGCGAAGGAGGATCAATAGGATCCACAGGTTCATCAACATCCGACATTGTCTCGTCCTCTTTTTCACCCTATTTTCTGGTGTCAGCTTCTTTGTCCTTCCTTGCGATAGGAAGGTTTTTGATCTTGCTGAGGGCCATATCTTTGTTAAAGGTGACATCATGACTTATCTCAACTTCCCTTTGACCAGCCACATAAATTCTATAGCCCTTATAATTTTCACTATAGTCCACAAAGATTCCTTTCTTCCCAGATGCACCCAATTTGCTTCTTTTCTCTTTCGTCACATGAAAATATATGAGACTTCCAAAAATTCTAAAATGAGAGACATTGGGTTTCTTACCGGTGAACATTTCTTTGAGAGTCTTGGAGTCCAATGCTTAATGAGGGCATTGGTTTTGAACATACACGGTGGTATTCACAGCTTCGGCCCATAGAAATTTCAGAAGACCTTGATCATGAAGCATGGCACGAACAACTTCCACAATAGTACAATTCTTCCTTTCAACCACACCATTCTGCTTGGGAGTGTATGGTGGGTTGGTATCCCTCTTAATGCCAGCTTCTATGCAATAATCATGGAATTCATTTGATTCATACTCAGTCCCATTATCAAACCTCAATAGCTTGATTCTCTTCTTGGATTAGTTTTCAATCATGGCTTTGAAGCGACGAAACCAGGTGAACACTTCATCCTTCTTTTTCAAGAAGTAGATCCAAGTCTTGCGAGAATAATCATCTATAAAGGTGATATAATATAAGTATCCTCCCAAAGAGTTTATGAGCATCATACCTGATATGTCGAAGTGGATCAACTGCAATATATATGTGGTCTTGCTATTACTAGAGGGGAATGGTCCCCTTGTGAGTTTTCCTTCGGCACATCCCAGACATACACCTTCATTCTCTACTTTGAACTTGGGCATACCTGTCACCATATGTCTCACATCGGGTAGAGCCTTATAATGAAGATGGGTAAATCTCCGATGCCATAGTTCAGATTGTAGAGATGTATCTCAAGACATGGCTCCCAGTGGAATTCCTCCAACTTGATACAACATGTCAACCTAGAACCCAAGAGTAAAAGCCTATTTAAAATTCCTTTTCCAAACACGTACCTTTCCATCAATGAATTCCACCTTGTATCCTTTGTATTCCATTTCCAAAATGGAAACCAGGTCCTTCTTGAGATCAGATACATATATAACTTCTTGTAAATGAATCGTGTTACCTTGATTCAATTGAAGGGTAACATTCCCTACTCCCTTCATGGGATAGGTGGCATCGTCTCCAAGAATAATCTCCAAGTTTGTCTCCTTCTCTATCAGATTAGAGAGAGCTTCCTTGTATCCAGTAAAGTGCCTTGAGGCACCACTATCAATTATACAATTCCCCAAAGATTCCGGAGGAGAGGTAGTGGAGAGGGCCGATATAAGATAGTCCTCCTTTTTCTTATTGTTAACAAGGTTTTATTCTTCATACCTTGAGTTCCTTTCTTTTTGAAGGGTCAACTATTTCCTTGATATCCCACATTCATTTTTCCTTTGCCATTGAACCTTCCATTCCTTTGATGGTTGTTGTTGAAGTTTCCCCTAGAATGATTGTGATCATCATTATGTGATGTGTCCCTTCTATTTGGACACTCCCTTGCATAGTGGTCAAAATTATTGCAAACAAAGCACCTGCCCTTCCATCCACCCTTAGATTTGGGCTTTCCATTGAAATCACCTTTAGCCCCTGCATTATTTATCCTTTTGGCATGAGTGGAGAAAGCAATTGGGTTTCCTCTATTAGAAGGCATTTCTTGCTCCACCATTCTCGTTTCTTCTTGAATGCATCTTGACATTAATCCTTCAAACCCGGGAATTCGATCATTATTGATAATAGTGGTTCTAAATATATACCACTCAGGTGGGATTCCTCCAAGGATAGTGATAGTAAGTTCCCTGTCAGTAATGACCTCTCCAATCGACAAAAGATCATTCCTAATCTCAATGATCATTAAGAAGTAGGATTGGATATCCTCATCCTTTCCCTTCTTAATATCCTTCAACTTATTTTTGAGAAATAAAATTTAATTTGCATCACTAGCCTTGAACATGTTGACCAACCTGTCGTAGATCTCCTTGGAGGTGTTCAAATCGGAGATGTAGGCCACCATACGCTTGTCAATGGAATCTTTGAATCTCTTCTTCGCTTTGACTTCAACCTTATTGTACTTGTTCTTTGTAGCATTTGGTGCATTTGAGGGAGGCTTAGGGATTTACCCCTCACATAATCCAACACTTATTGTTCTTCCCATGTTGGAGCAAGAGACATCTTCCATCCATGATACTCACACTTTTCACGGATCTTGTCTTCATCCAGGAAGTGGGATGAGGAACCCATTGAGCCTTTTGTCCTTGTCCAATTGTCTTCGATGATTTCTCTTTCACTCTTTCTTGGGCTTTGTCTTCACCTCATCTCCGATACCATGTTAATTTTAGGTAACAACAATGGTATGTTCTATGCTTAAGAGCAATTTACTTCAATTTATCTATTAGCCCAATATCAATTTCCAATTTAGCAATCACATCAGCATGAGTAAAATGCAGATAGAACATAAACATAAATAGTAGAAGACAAGCCAAGAGAAGAGGACACAAGATGTGGCACCAGCCAAGGACAAACCCCAATGCGGGGAAACCTTGATCAATTCTTCTTATATTCTTCAATAGTTCAGCAGAGAGAGATAATACAAATTTACAAATCTGATCATTTATGACAGCAGTACAAAATCTCTAACCAGAACAGTTAATGTTGGTCAACCAGGGCAGAATTCTTCCCCTAAGTAGCTCGGTCAAACCTAGTCAACTTCAGCCTCCAACAGAAAACCTAAACAGTCCAAAATAGTCTGAAAAACTCAGTCAAAGTCTGGTTAACTGAAGTCAAACTGCAGCCAGCAACTAGGACAGTCAACGCTGGTCAAACCAGAGGTCAGATCACCTCATTTTTTGTGCCTAGATCTGCAGCCTGCTAAGGAGAAGATTCCTTACCCAAAGCGCAGTCAAAGGGATTTCAATGTTGGTCAATGCATCCCAAAAAACAACCTTCTAAAATTTGGTCAACGCAGTCAAACAACCAAACATAAAATTTCCTTCTTCATTCGCACGTGTGAGAGATTGCTGCCCAAATTAGCATACCTAATCAAGTGAGGAGATGCGATAATGAAATAATGCCTTGCGGTCTCCTCCTTTTATATGCAACGTTGAGGATGAACTGGGGGTAAAAATGCTTGTTTTGATTATTGGCCGACCTTGACAATTTGTCGATAATACAAATAAATTCATATCTTCATTTTTACATGTCGGAATCAGATGATCTTTAGATCAATGCTACACCTCTCAGAGAGAGGAATCCAAGAAAAATATCAGTTGTCATAAATAAGGTGACCCATATGGATTTTGGCCCTAGTTGCCAATTTTAACACTAATCTATATGCCAATCTTTCCATAATTTGAAAGGGTCCAGAACAAATGGGTTCCAACTTAGCACAAGATCCCACTTTCATTGAGCTCTTTCTTGGTCTGATGTGGAGATATACATGCTTTCCCACTTGAAATTGTTTCTACATTCTCTGTTGATATACATAACTCCTTTTCCTATCATGGGTTGTTTTTAATTTCTTACTGATGTGGAACAATTCTTGTTCCATTTCCTTTAGCATGTATGGCCCAAGGACCACCCTATTCATTGGATCATCCTAGATGATGGGAGTGTTAATTTTATTCCATACAAAGACTCGAAAGGGATGAATTTTAATGACTCTTGGTAGGCATAATTATAGGAAAATTCAACTAGTGGTAGGAATTCTTCCCACCTCTTTGGTTGATGCATGACATATATACTTAGAATTTTCTCTAAAATTATGTTCAAATTCTCAATTTGACCATCATTTAAAAGATGATATGTTGAAAGATAGCTAGGTTCCAAAACTAACAAAACATATCCTTTCAAAAATTAAAATTGAACTTGGCATCTTGAATTCCATAGGTATGAATTCCCACTTCCACTTAAAAATGGGGATTGGTTGTAGAAATTTTGTTGGGCTTTTGCATTCCACTTAGAATTTTAGACATTCTAGAAATATGGCAATGTATTAAACAACTTCCTTTTTCATGCCCAACCAATAATACATTTTTTGATAACGAAGGTGACCTGAATAATACCTTTTATGAAACTCTCCCAATATGAGCTTCTTCAAGTTACCCATACAGGGTACATACCATCTATCCTTGAATTTTAACACTCCATTTTCAGTGAGTGCATAATTTTTTTATCAATGGCCCCTCTAGCTTCTTCTGCAAGAAATATTTCACATGTTGAAAGTGCTTATCTTGTATCAATGCCTCCTTAATCATTTATTTGATGCTAAATTCGCAAGTTCTCATGGTCGCTAAGTGAACCACTTGCAAACTTCTACAAAGTGCATTTGCTACTTTATTTTCCTTGCTTGTAATGTAATTTATCTCAAAATTGAACTCGGTGATCAAATCCAACCATCTTGATTGTCTAGCATTTAGCTTGGGTTGGTTAAACAAATATCTCAACCCTCCATGGTCTGACATCAACACAAACTTCCTCTGAAAAAAGAAGTGCCTCCACATTTTCAATGTGTGCACTGCCACTGTAAGCTCCAATTCATGAGTAACATATTTTTTCTCATGCTAAATTAATTTTCTTCACTCATAACAAACCATATGTTCTTCTAGCACCAAGAATTCACCTATTACTTCCTTACAAGCATCTATGCAGAACAAGAAGTCATTTTTTAGGTCTACTATCCACAAAATAGGTGAACATGTGAGCAATTTCTTAAGCCACTCAAAAATAGTTGGACACTCCGATTTCCATTTAAATTTGACTCCATTCCTCCATAGGGTTGTGATTAGATGCCAAATATTTGAAAAATATCAAATGAATCGTTTGTAATATCCAGCCAATCCCATGAAATATTTAACTTTTATGACATTTCAGGGCATTGGCCACTCCATGATGGCATTAATATTCTTGGGATCCACAACCACTCCTCCTCTTGAAATGACATGTCCTAGGTATTGAAATTGTGATTGGAATAAATCACATTCGTTGAGCTTAGCATAGGGCTTGTGCTCTCTTAGCAATTGCAATATTGCTTTCAAATGTTATTCATTTTCTTCTCTAGTTTTTAAGTATACCAATATGTCATCCATGAAGACTAGTACAAACTTGTCAAAATATGGTCTCAAGGCATTGTTCATCAAACACATAAATGTGGTTAGGGAATTTATGAGCCCAAATGTTAGGTGCACTAATCCTTATGACTAATTGAAACAATTAATATGCGAAGAATCACTTACTAATTTAACAAAGTGCTCGTTTAAGTCCTTTCAGTTCTTTCCACAACCATGTTATCCTCAATGCTATAGAGGCCTTTCCAATTCTTTCCACGGCTTCTCCATGATGCGCCAAAAGAGATCTGCATAGATAGAAACATACAAAATATCAAAGCATTTAGCATATACAATCAAAGTTAAATGAAGTTCTTAACTCAACATACATCATAAGTTGAATCAATAACCAGTTATAAACCATGTGAGTGATCAAGGAATCTCACAAATAATATCAGAGTAGACATGATTAGGAAAGAACAATTGCTTTTTATTGAATTCAAAGGAGAACAAGCTTACAACCTAATTGCCTTGATGTCACAAGCCTCTTCCCATGATCTCCAACCTTCTCCTTGGATGAAAATCCTTATAGCCCTATTTCTGTAGCATAAGCCTACCTTCAATGGTCCTCCCCAACCCTCTAGCATGTGTTTGATTTATAGGACAAGAGGAGGACGTTTGGGATCCTCTTCCTAAGGGATGAGATCAATAAATGGTGGGATAGGAGATCCACAAAAGGAGGGAATTAGCTCCATGATGAGATGGATCAGGCTTGAGTAAACATCATTTTGAAGCTTTTAGTTGAGAAAGGTTCAACTAACAAAGCTTCTATATTTTACTTTTTATTACTTGCGTTGAGTCATGTGTGTAGTCCATAGTGTAAGATAGAGCGCACTTTTGCGATAACTTTAATGGTCAAGTTTGCGTATGCACGGAAACTAGCTAGGGAACTCCAAAGGCAATAAAAATTAGGTTTTTGGGCCTTGCAATCCATAAATTTCATTCTCTTTTGGATTTTTTAGGTTTTAGCCTTGTAGGGGGATGATTTGTAACACTTTTATGGATAACGAAAGATCCAGACTGATGGTCATTTTCCTAATGTGACAAAATTACGTGTAACTGATTCCCCCCTAAAGTGCAAAGTCAGAAAATATGTTTGAGGGCTAAAGCACTTTATCATGCCAAGGTTCAGATTAGAGACCATAGTTGGAGACCTAAAACAATCAATCAAAGGTTACAATGAAATATATAATCATCACTTAGGTAGGCATTCCCATACTCAGAGCATAAATATATCAAATAATCATTATGAAAATACATATGAAGATCCATGTCAACAGACAACACAGTATGGACACAACCATCAATGGATCTATGTTTAAAATCATGACTATTTAATAACTCCACACAGTCTGGATGGTTGAAACTAGATCCAAGGTCTTGATCTCCATCTCTCAATCTATAGGACGAATCTAACCATGTGAGTGAATGTCTCATACTTGAACATGGTAGAAACCACTTGATTACCAGTCAATGATGTGAACCATTAACAAATGTGAGAGAAACCACCAATAATGACAATAGTTCTCAAGGTACTTCCAGTACAGTCTATGAAGTGTGAAAATATGTCCTGAAGTTGAGCACTCATAGAATCATTCGATCGAAGGCCAATGATGAGAACTTGTCGTCGAAGGTGAGAAACCTTCCATTAAGGCATGCAGGCTTCAAGGTACTAAAGAAGGTTTCTAGATCAACTTCCTAGATGGTCAGCTGAAGTCGATAGGAAGCGACTCATCGCAAGAGGGCCTACGACACGAAACTCATGTCAAGTTTTGAAGAACAAATTTGGAGTAATCTAGGACTGACTCAGGGATGGTCGACGTGATTGAAGGCTATAGATTGCAAGTTAATTTAGACTGAGGTTGGACTTCTCTTAAACATATCAGCGACACGACATTTTGACTTGGCATCATTTGACTAAAAAATAGGAACATAAACTAGTTTGAAGACTTTCAATAAGGTATGGTCAACTGAAAGACAAATGGATTTCCCAACTCAGACATAAAACGTCACGGAGTGTCATGTTCAAGAGCGACATCTTGCCTTTTGTAATACAAAAACAAACGTTCTTTGCAAATTTTCCCACACCATTACTAGAAAGTACCTATTTATTTTTCACAAGCTTGAGGAGGATAACATATGCTTGCCTCGTAAGCTCATCCTTCGGATGAGTCCTTTGGATTATTTTTAACAAACCCTAGGAAGGATTGGTTCAATCTCATCATGATAAATGAGTCCTACGTTGTTTATCTTTAACAATTACAGCGAAGGGGTAACTCAATGTCGTTTTCATGTTTAAATAGTTTTAAAAGACACAAAAAGAAAACTCGTTCATTTCTTTCAACGTAAAGTTTTAACGATCCCGGAGAAAGTAAAGCTCAGTGTTTTTCATTTTTAGGGAGTTAGGAGAAAAACATAAGTAAACTCCACAATGTCATTTTTCGTAAATTTAGTCGCTCAAGCCTGGAAAGGGTAAAATATTGTAGGAGAGAACTCTATTGGCCATGATTAGTCAACATATACCTTTTTCGTAAATAGTCTAGTTCATTTTGTAAAAGGGGTAAAATTATACTGAATAGATGACTGTTCATTTACTTTTATGAGTTCGAATAGTTAAGTAATTGGCGATCATTTCATGTTTTAGGGAGTCTGAAAAGGACTTAAAGATGACTCCAGGTTTTCTCTTTTTTGTAAGTTTTAACGAGTTCTAAAAAGTGATAAAAATGTACTCATCGAAAAAATGATTCATTTTATGTAATTGCTCAAAAACATAGTAAAAACATTAAAAATTTGAATTTTCAGAAGCTAAAGGAAAAAAATAATATTTTAATGGGCCTAAAAAGTTTATAAAAAGTCCAAAAAGTAAAAGATCTTTTACCATTTTTGTTTTTATCATTTGAGAGTCATTGAGTGCATTTTTCACCAAAAACTTCAGAGGTGGATTTTGACCAAACTGATGGATCAAATCATGAACCGCTTTCCCCAAGTAAGAGATATTTCCGTTATCTTCATTTTGATTACTTTCATTTTTCTTTTCACCACAAATTTAATGCTTTTAAGGGGTTTTATAAATTCAAAGATCACCCTCGGTGAGTGCAATCTCTCCTCATCAAGTCTGTGCACACCGAACCAAATTTTTATGTAGAAAATTGTGATTTGCACGGTTTTGGATACCATAACTAAGCAAATCTGCTCTGTTCTTAGAAGGGACTCGTGTGTAGTGGCGAGGGCTATGAAAAAACATGATAAAATGCTCAAATTTATTTGCAAAAATTATCACAATGTTTTCTGATGATGCTTCATGTTTATTTGCAGGGTTTTGATCTAGAAAATGGAGTGCAGGGAGAGAGAACACGAAGATCGGAATGTAGAATATTTGAATCATCCAGAAACACTACAAGCCTTGAGAGATTGTGGCTTATACAAATTTTTCGTGATCTCGAGTGTGAAGGCTCAACTAGATTTGGTAGCATGGATGGTGAAAACATGGAATGTTCAAGAAGAGTGCTTTAAGATTGAATACCATTGACTCACCATATATGCATATGAAATTTATTTCTTGACTGGGCTTTCACGCCACGGATTTGAAATTTCTTTGTATGGGCACAGATGAGGTGGAGAAACAATTACCACTTACCTACTGCAACATTGTTTTCCAGGGGCCAAGCTCAAAGATGAACAAATTGACATCAAAACCCATGACAGGCTTCCTTTTAGGACCATTTATTTTATTATTGCATGATTATGTGGGAGTGCAACGCTTCATTTACTCACCAAGGCTCAAATGCAGATTTATGTGGAGTGTTCGTAGCCTACCATATTCAACTTGCGTGAGGGAGTTGTTTCCAATCTCAAAGGGTAACTAACTAGAGTAAATACTGGCAAACTTAAAATCTTTGGGTATGGTGCCATTGTGATCTCCTTTTCTCTAGAGAGGATCCCTCCTCTTTCCCCATAGGTATCTATAGATGCAGGAGGAATACAAGATCATCATATGTTGAAGTGGGTTACGTTGATGACATGACATGGAGGTGGTGATGGGCCAAATTTGAGATATACTCATGACTTCTTTGGATGGGTGGAACATCATATTATCATGATCGAGAACTTTCCATATGCAGGCATAGATTACACTAGTGATCTAGATATCTAAATTTCACATTTTGGTTGTTTTGTGTTTTTCAATTTTATTTTTTTTTGGCATCCAAAACTAACTATCCAAAATAATCATGCATATGTGGGCCCGTTCAGAGCAGAAGGACTATGTCGATTTGACAAACGCGGTGAGCAGCCAACATCTCCCATGGTACAGAACCCCAATCACCAGAGGCTTTGACTGATCTTGAGCACAAAAGGGAGTCCCATTACACTTGCCTAAGATGATGAAGCCCAGAGCGATTGAGTTGAAGGCACGCATCTAGAGTTAGATCCGGAACTATGAAGAACTCCCGCAACTCATCACTGGTTTGCAGGCTTCCCATGCACGAGTGTTCAAAAGCATGCATTTTGTTGTGCATGCACATGTGATCCCATCTATTGGCACACTCACTGAGGCAAAGACAAAGGGACAAGTCCAACTGGAGCTAGACTCGTACTTTGACGAGTTGATACGCATAGCCACCAACACAGACTTGGCAATCAATGCAGACACTATGCATCAATAGGCCATTGATCTAGCCGCACTCAAGACAATGATGCTCATGTTATCAGAGGAGTTGGACAAAGGAGCCAAAGTAGTGCACCAGGATGCAACAGAGGCAAGAGTTCGTTTCCAAAAAGATGTCACCACAAAGTACACGGACACCATCGCGGACTACCAATCTTGGCATCAATTCGCCATCGTCGACCATGTTATGCCCCTATACCAATAGGTGTCATATATCATGATTGAGTTGGTTTAACTCTGAAATATGTTCATACCTTTGCTTGTTGCAAATGTTTTTCATATTTGTGAAGAATAAAAAATTAAAAAATGTAAAGAGGGTATACCCTAAAAGAAAAATCAAAGGGTGAAAAGAATAAAAGATGGTCAAAAAAATGAAAGAAAATGAACCCCACCAAAAAGAAAGACTAGGAAAGTGTGCAAGTCTAAATGCCACTACTCTTTTACTTTTGTACAATAAAAATTGTGTGCAGCTTGTCATCTATGCCACAATTCATGATTAGTCAAATAGTTCAAACTTGGCTAATTCATATTTCAATTTCATGTTTTAGAAATAGAGAATAAAGATCTGACCAAATAGTGTAATCTTGGCAGATAAGTAGATAGGTAGAGTGAATAAAAGGAGCTCAACAGTTTAATCTGAGCCCTTGGATGTTATAAGTGTAGACTTAGATAGGCATTACCATGTAAAAGAAAAGAAAGTTTGATAAGGGTTTTCCAGTCTAAGTGCACCCAAATAAAGAAGTAAAAATGCTAGGATAAGTAGGTAGGATAAGTAGATGATGGTTGCAGAATACTATGTGGTGAATGATGATTTTAAATGGGTAAATCTTTTACTTTCATCCCAAGGCAAAGACATATATCACATGGAAGGCACATCAAGCAAGAAAAGTCAAAATAATTAACTTCCCTACTCATTTCCCTTAAATTTTCACTAATTTCCCCTAAGTGCCAAGGTATTTATCAAATTAGAGGGGTTCAGAGCATATCTCTAACTTTTGGAGGGACTGGACCCTCGGCCCAATAATTTATAATGCCTGAGTACTTAAGACCATTCATTAAATGATCACACCCATTCATAAATCATTCATTCCCTTTATAAATTTTTCCCTAAGTAAAATCCTATTTTACTTAGGGAAATTAAAAGATTTTCCATTAAAACCTTCATTTCTCACTCATCCTAAGTTTAAATATACACATGAGGATGTTTGAAACTTAGCACTTTTTCCATTCAATGTCATATTAATTACTAACTTACATTATATAGTAACTCCCTTATAACAATTTACCCATTCCCGTATTGCTATAACTATATAGAAAACCCCAAAATATTATATATCCCGCCCCTTTGGTTAGATATAACCATAATACATTTGTAAGTAGGGATTAATTAGTTAATCAGTAACTAGTTAAGAACCCCGATCCCCCGCCACATTAAAAAGGGATTAATTAATCCTCACAATTAATTAATAGCCTTCCCAACCAATCCCGCTGCTCCCGATATGACTAAAAAACTCTTAAATATATCGGGCCCGCCTTCATTAAATCCCCATCACTTCGCATCCCCGATAGCCATCCGATCACACCTCCCAGATCCAACGGCTGTCGTGCATATCGTACAACCCTTTGCGACCGCATGTTAGCGCGCAATCGCAAAGTGGTTTTGTGTACAGTGCCTCTGCCATGTGTCAATCATTCTATGGGATCGCTGGCTCAAAGCCCAAATACCGCCTCCCCTCCATAAGCGGTGCGATATAAACTGCTTACCACCTCCCACTAAACAACAAAACATCATGTCATTGGCCCACTGACGTCATCTGTCCAAATCTCGAAACCCGCTAATTCTTGACTCTGTATATAAAACAAAATAAATCATTTTCATCGTTTATTTTGCGAACCTGTACATCCATGCAAACTTGAACGACGAGGTCAACCAGCTTGTACTTCAGCTGCCAACCCGCTTCAACCTTTGCAACCAATGTCGCCTAGAACCATCTAGTCACACCCAATACCTGCATTCCGTTGTCCATCCCCAAAAGCAAGTATTTACCAATTTACTATCAAGAAAACCCTGCAAATATTTGTTTTCCACTACAAATTGATTTTAAAAAGCCAAAATTCACCATAATTCTGTTACTACTTTTGTAATTCAAGTTCTCGGACCTGCTATTTCATCATTTTCACCTAAAAACCTCAGTTTCCCTTCTGAATCCACAAGAACTAGAATGGAAACCCCGGTAGCCCTAAACGTTGCTCCCATTACCACCCTCACCGTGATTTAGACTATCTGCCCCTAGCAGACAAGGATTTTCAAATAAAATACCTAATCACTGATAAAGACTGTCTCAAAGTATTTTTCCAATGTCGAGATAACCATTTGAATGGCTACGATGCCATGGGACTGTGGGAATCCAATCTCCCAATGTATTTTCTTCCCTCTGTGCATGTTTTCCCAGACATAATCCATCAGTGCCATGCAAATTATGACCCCAACCACAGAGCCGTGATGTCTCCCAACCAAACAGTCCTCTTCACAATAACTGCTGATTCAATCAATGAGATGCTGCAATTTCATCCTAGTCAAGCCCTCACCCCAACTAAATTATCCCAAGCTGAGCTCAGTCGCCTCTGCCAAACTTTCATATTGAAAGAGCATCAACCTAAAGATCCCCCTCCTTACATATCAACTTTCTTCATAGATACAGGAAAAATCATAGTTGATATGATAGCTGCAGTCATATGATTCAACACTAGTGAGTATGTAGATGAATTTACCCTAGTGTTGATGTCTATCTTTACCCCTGGTCAGCCCCCTGCTGTGAAGTATGATTATGCTTCATTTATTGCTGAGAAAATCCATGACCAGTTCATGAGACTGGAGAATGAGAAGGTCTTCAAGTATTCCACCTTCATATATCACCTCATCCTCTACCATCAGTCTGATAAATTCCCATTTTCTATCAAGAAACTTGATACAAAGGGTAATCCAAGGTCTGTCATCTTTTGGTCTTCGGTCTTCCATGAATCTTTTGCTTGCCCTTATTCATATAATGAGTTTATTGACCAGTTTGTCCACCCAACAACTACCTTGCTAACAAGAAATCCTCCCCCAAGGATCAGTGATGAAATCGAAAGGATCCTTCAGCTATCCAAACAATACAGAGTAGGTGGCTGGTACTTATACCAGAATCACACGGAGATCAGGGTATATGGGTGTGAGCTTCCCCCATTCAAGCTACCTAAATATGTTCCAATGAGACTGTTTGCATTGGAGTATTATAGACAGATTATACACTCAGATTTGATACATTTTACTAAGGCCAAAAAGAAAGCACAACTCAGAATCAAAGATCATCTAGGCCCATTTGTCTACAACAATAGGGAAGCATGGACAGAAGCAGAACGAATCCTAGAAGACCACATGAAATTAAACAAAAGTTTTAGTTGGACTCCATATGATCCCCACAGTTTCATCTATGATATAAGAATGAAAAATAGACTATCACCATATTTCCATCACAGAATTCCAGAGATTGAGCAATATGCTAACATGGATAAATGGAGGGAAGGGACTCCTGTAGAAATGGATACTGATCAGGTCAATGTAGAAAATGTCATGAAAGATCTAGAAAAAAACAATTGACCTGGATTCTTTTGGACAGGTGCAACTTGAGACCTCACACAAGCCAACATCAAGGACTAGTGCCTCAACAACTGATACCTCACAAAAGTATTCACAAGAGACTAGTGCACCATCTGTAGGGACATCACAGGGAAGAGAAAAAGAGACCAACACTCAAGCAATAGAACAATCAACCATGTTAAAGCAGCCTGAAACTTCTCAGGGACAGGTCCAAACACAAGTCCCCCCAACTCAAGTCAACATGGGAGATCCCCCAATTTTACAGACTCCTCTGAATGAGGAAAAGAACAAAAAGAGAGACAGGAAAGTAGCTACCCACGCCAGTGGTCCTTCAGACCAACCTGGTGCTAAGAGGCACAGGCTAAATCCTCACTCAGAAGAGGAATTATTTGAGGAAACTACAGAAAGCCAAAGGAAAGAAGGTGTAGACAGTCAGTAGACTTTCCCAGCAGGCGGGACACCTTCTAGCTCATAAAGACAGAAGCTGGAGAGACAACAAAGTGCTGAAGTATCATCTTTCAGGCCTTCTAGAAATCAGAACCTAGATATTAAAAAGAAATTCAAAGAAATAAAGGCTAAAAATGAACCATTAAGGGCCTAATTCTACGATCAGTATTTGAAAATGGCCCCCACAAATCAAACTAGGTTGATGTCAACCTATGACATCAAAGAAGGCAAAATGCAGATGAGCTTCTTTAAGCCCAAAGTACAGCAGCCTCAGTCAATAGCAGACTACCTCAAAACTGCTTTTGAGGTCATGGCCAAAGATATTCACCCCCTAGACCAGATTGAATTACATAAGAAAATAGGAGAAATGGTGTATTCTACATTAACCAACAAAGCTATGATGGCCCAAAGATTGGAGAATTCATTAAATAACACAATTGCTCAATTACAGCTGCAAAGAGCCTCCTCACAAGCTAAAGATAATATAATTAAATCATTGGAGGAGTTGGTTATTGGATTGGGTCATAACCCAAAGGATGTAAAGGCTATAGAGGCCTTGATAAAGAAAAAAGATGAAGACATAGTTGCCTTAAGAAAGCAGTTAAATTTTTCACCATCAAGACATCCACAAACTGCAGAAATTGTTCAAAAGAAGTCTGAAGAAGAGCTTATGGACTTAGTCCTTAAGTTAAATAAACAGTTGAAGGAAACTGAACAAGAATTAGAAAAATCATTAAAGAGCAGGCAGGGAGAGTCGACCTCTCAGCCTCAAAATGTGATACCAGTAGTTTCCACAGCAGTCCCTTCAACATTAGCAACAGCTCTAACACCCAATGTCCCTTTGGTCACAACAAAAGTAATTACAAGTACAAGTACAGGAATAGCAAAGACAGGAACTTTAGGTCTAAGTACGGAAGAGTTAATCAAATCAATGGAGGAAATGAAACTACAAGTTTCTGAACTCTAGAAGGTAAAGGAAAAAAATTTCACTTTAGAGCAGAAATATGATGTTACAAAAATCAATTTTGCTGAAGAAATGAGGAAGAATAAAGGCTTAGCATAGCAGGGGAAAGCATTAGAGAAAGACCTCACCTTTGAGAGGCCCTTAACAGAAATTAGGAAGATTCTTTGGGCCAACATCACTCAGTCAATAAATGATGCTTGGCCATCCATAGAAATAATTTTTGAACAGATTGACTTGGTAAAAGTAGTTCTTGAAGAAATCCAAAGAACTAAAGAAGAGCTAGGAGGAAAGATTGAGGAAGCCATCAGGCTAATAAATTTTTTGAACAGTAGAAATAAGTACCAGCTAGAGGAGCTGAACATAGAGGATAGAACTGGGACTATCCTAGAAGTCAAGAAGGTATTGACTAAAAGATGTCTAATGCAAAACCTAGAAAGAAAATGCCAGAACATGCAAGAAGACATTGATGATTTTATGGAGAAGTTTGGTATTTTGCAGAGCAAAGGACTTCCCAGTCCTTTAGTTATTAATGATAAATTGATGAGGCACAAAGACTATGTTGATAAATTGGCTCAGTATGCAAACAATCAAGCTAGTTCATCAGCTGGTGCATCTGCACTTAAAGCACTACCTACATGTAGAGTTCTCTATGACAGTGTAGAGAACCTTTTCTATGTTGAACATGAAATAAAACATCTATTTCCAGTTCAGCCTGATTTTGTCAAATACACTGAGGCTGATGAAATCTTCAGGAAGCTCCAAAGGACTAGGATAACAAAAGAAGATTGGTGAACAACTATGACAGACATTTTGTAATTTACCTTGGTAAAAAAGTAAATTTTTTAGTATTACCATTGTCAATTTTGGTAAAAAAGGTGAATAAGGATCAAACAGGTAAAGAGTATTAGAACAGGTCAAAGAGTATCATTAATAAGATGAAAAGCAGAAAAGCCAGCACATAATTACAAAGAAGATAGCAAGATGCTCAATCATAGGACCTGCCTCCAGCTCATTCACAAAAACAGGGACAACAAGCCATCAGTTTACTTTATATTCTATCTTCGAGACCATCTGTCTCTAGTTTCATGTAAAATATAGTTAGTCATCCTAGAATATATCTCTCTTTGTTATGATATATTTTATTTTAAAATTTTGCATAAATACTCCCTCATTCAGAGTATTGAGGGTGGATTCTTAGACATTTCTATAGACTTATTATTTTGGAAAAGAAAAGCTATTGATCAACTCTTGTATGGCTGGCTGGATGAAGAAATAAAGCAAGGTACTTTTTACAGGATTCATGTGTCAAACATTGGACAAATAAGTATTCTGTATCTCGTGTGTTATTGTTTTATGGTTTAAATATTTCATTCATGTTTCATATCTAAATATTAAACCGAAAAAGTATATTTCAGAAAGTGCTTAATTGCAATCTGTCTTTAAGATCATTTTTATTCTAAATTTTTTCTTCTAAACTATCATAGGCAAAGAATTCTTAACTGCTCTTTGTTTCTTAGTTTATCATTTTGGTCATTTAATAAGAAATTCTTAATTTCTTTTTATTAGTGATCATTCACTTTCCCTCCTATTGAAATTTGTTGAAGGATTCTTAACTGCCCTTCATCCCTTTCAAAACCATTCCATTTTTCAAGTTACCATTTGTTGCTTGTTCAGCTATCTTGCCCTGTGAAGCCCTCCTTTGCTGAATCATCCAAATCCAGTCTAGCCATGTGCAGTTGACTTCATAGCCCAATGGGCTGATCTACTCTGTTCTATCCATCTGCTCTTGAATTCCACCACCAAACACAATCAAAACTTTCATAACTAGCCTAATATTTTCCAAAACAAAGCTAAATCTTAAAGAGAGAGCCCTCTCTAAGTACAGATTGGCTAGATTATGTACTGTTGAGCTAATTTATGTTCCTAAATTAACACAATTATTTACTATTAATCCGGGTTGTTTATCCTTTGAGGCAAATTCACTATTTGTGAAGATCTAATATAACCAAATTTTGAAAGATAAATGATTAAAAACTAAAGAGAATATATCTAATAACTCTAATTCAATCAGCTCAAAAGAGAAAACATTGAAAGGGTTCTTGAACTCAAGAAGTCCACTTCCACCTCAGTTATTACTTAATGAATTAGAGATTGTAACCAAAAACTCAAGATGCATAAATTACACATGAAAAAGGCTCTTAACTTAAGAGACACTTAAAGTTTTCCATCATAACTCATTCATCTCAAGATATAAATCTAAATGGAAACAAACTATTTGCATGTAAACAAAGAGACTAGTTCTGCTTCACCATTTCATAGAGGGAATGCCCAACTTGAACACTTGTTTTCCAACTCAATTAGATGATGAATAAACCATTAACAAATGAAATCAATCACTATGAATAACCATAAGACAATCTTAAATAAGACTTTGAAAAACTAAAGCTACCATCAACCAGATTTGCAATGAAATAAAACTAGTTTAACTTGGAAGTGTACTTAGCTTGGAGTGGGGGCCCTCCACCCTTGCCTTGCACACTTTTGAAGATGATATCAGAAGATTTATATCAGTCACACATCCATGTATTGAGCAGCAAAAATGAGAGTAACACAAGTCTTCAAATTAAGTCTTCAAACCAAAAATATTACAGCATAAAAGTATCATAAGTCAATGTGTTGAGCCATCAAAGTGTGGCTCTTAAATAAGGAGTTTCATGAAACCAACTGATCTACATTTACTCTAACAATCTTATCTACTCTAAGCCACCTATCCAAGTCGAATCCACTCCTCTCATCCCAAGAAATATGACTAATATCATGGAATCTCAAAACTGCCCTATTTAGATGGGATTTCTGGATGACTAGTCATGATTGACTAGCTCCAAATAGACATAATAAAGCTCGTTCTGTTGGAACCAAGCATAGGTGGCTTGGTCCTAGTTCCCAAGCTTTTCATTCATGTATCCCATTCGTGCTGAAGTGGCCTGCATCCATATCAACCATGAAGTGATTACGGGAATTTCTGAAATTGCCAAAATTGCACTTAAAATCAAACTTTTATAAAAACTTTAGAAATTGACAAATTAAAGCTAAATACCTGATTAGACATCAAATATTCATTAAAATGGAATGGATGGAGTGAAAATGAGGGATAAATAGATGGTTAGGTAAGTTTCTCAAAGCAAAATAAGATCAAAACTGAGGCCCAACATCTCTCCCATGCTTATGATCAAGCATGTCCCCATGCTTGCTTGCTTCTCTTGGACCTTCTGCCCTCTGAAGTGGATGTTGTACCTGTTGCTGTTTCCCTGTTCAAACAATCAAATTCTGATTCCTGCTTTACCTTCAACATTGCTGCTTTAACCTTTTGTTTTTCATATTTAGCTTGCCACATATTTTTGTCCTTTAACCATTTGAATGCCTGTTTGGAAAGCAATTCATTTCTCCTTTTCAACCTGCTTATTTCTTCTTGTAACTTTTCATTTGTTTTCATTAGCTTTGCATTGTCCTTTTTCTGTGCCTTATTCTCTGATTTTAATTTCTTTTCCACAATTTTGCTTATTTCTATCTGATCAGTTAAGTCTTGGATTTTGGCCAAATTAATTTCCTTTTCAAAATCCTGGGTGGTTTTCATTAATGATTCTCCTGCATCATTATCATATATGGAATCCCTTTCAAGGGGTTCTTGTGCTATATCCTGTTCTTCTGGTTTTCTAGGAGAATATGCTTCTACTTCTTTTTCAAAATCAATAGAATTCATATTTCTAGGAACAGACATAACAGATGTTTCAGTCTCATGCATGGCCATATTTCTAGCTCTTGTTCTTGGATATAGGGGAGAATTCATCATGCTTCTGTTTTCCTGCTCTACTTTGTCCTGTATATCAATAAGCTGTTCAGTAAAATGGTTTTTATGCATGAATTCTTTCCATTCTAGGCCCTTTGATTTCACCTGGTGTTCCACTAAGATTTTAATTAACCCCTGATGATATATCTGTGCTGCCCTTGGCCTATGCTCCTGTTTCATTGTTTCAATCATTTTCACAAGACTTTTGTATAGGAAATATGGTAAGTTAATCCTATCATCCCCTTTGATATGCTGTAGTAATCTAACATGATATAAATGAGCAATGTTGTATCCACGATCACAAGTCAAGAATTTTTGAATAACCAAGACCAGTTCCCCCCATGGTTCATTAAACCACTCCCTGGGTATCCCTTTAGTTCTATCAAATGTCCCTTTTCGGTTCTTTTCGAGGAAGAAAGTCCACGCTTTCTCCTTGAAGTGTAAACCTTTATGATACTTTTCCCCTATCATTGGCAACTCTAAGGCTTTGGATAAGTACTCTTGAGTTATGGGGACAATGATTTCTCCTACTTGAGTTTGGTCTTGGCTGAAATTATTGATGAAATCTTTAGTTATCTGCTCAGAATGGCCATTAAACTTCTGTAGAAATCCTATCATCCCTGACTGATACAGTTTTTCTACAGTTTCTTTTCCCCAGCTTTCTATTTGAAATCTTGGTTCTACCCGGTTTGTCATGATTTATGTGAACCAATCAATATAATCCTCTGTTGTTACTAACTTCATTTTAACAAAAATTATGATTATTGTTTTTAAATGAAATTGTAGAAGCAACGAGGCTTACCTTCCCCCTCTAACTCAACTTTAATCTGTTTGACTCTGTCTTCTTTAACCTCTGTTGTCTTTCCTCTGCACAAGCTCTGTTTCAATTCCCTGTTTAAGGCAAACAACACCTGAATATCTTCTATCAATACACTATTCTCTGTTTGTTTTTGAAAATTAAATACACATGCAGCAATAAACATGTTTTCTTAGCTCAAAATAACATGCGTTACTGTGTATTTAAACAAAAAAACTTGAAAAATTTTGCTCTCGGCCTCTCAACAGATCCTTAAAAACATTCTCTGCCTAATCCCATTTTATCATTTTTAAATGACTGTGTAATGCAACAAATTGCTCTCGGCCTTTCAACAAATTCTCAAAAAAATGACTGTATAATGTGGCAAATTACTCTCGGCCTCTCAACAAATACTCCAGAACATTCTCGGCCTATCCATTTCATCATTTTTTTTTTCACAAAAATATGACTGTGTTATATAGCAAATACTGCACATGGATTCAATTGACAGAGTTATAAGCCTAGAGGACTAATCACATGCGCTCGGCCTCATCATTCTCACTGCTTATAACCAATGTCAAACAAATTTTTTTTTTAAAAACACAGACTATAAAACTCTCGGCTTCAAGGCACAAACAATGCAAATTTTGACATTCAACTCAGTTCTGCAGTCAACATAGCTTGTATGCAGGCACTCCTACGCATTTCAATCCTCTGTATATGGCACAAATACATTAAAATTTCGATACACAGGGGCGCATTAAGGCATGAATGCATTTGAAATGTGCGCAATCTACAGCATTCCTCTGTTTTACATTTGACAATCCACCCCTCTCGGCATATACCAATGCGTTTCTCGGTTTGGCAGCCCATACACATACAACAACGCTCAACAATCTGTTTTAATGCGTTCAACACACATATGACAACACTCCGTGATTTAATGCGTTCCTCTGTTGGCAGCCAATGACAATTGCGCACAGCAAAAAGGAATATGAAACAACAGTAAACAAGCAGTGCGTACATAAATAGCCTTTAACGCTTCCTGCTTCTCCTACTCAAACTAACTCTCCGGGTTTACGGCTTCATATTCCATATTTAACTCAAAATGATTATCGTGTTATGCATGCAATGTTTAAAACTTAAATGCTGGGCGATTGACCACTGTTTCTACATCATAATTTACGCATAAAAATCTGTTTAGTTTATCCACACATGCTGCACACTTGGAGTTATCCCGGTTTTAGTGTTACCTGACTGTCACTGGCCGCGTGGGATGCAAACACGCACTTCAAATCCCTCCTTCTTCGGTCAGTCGAACTGGTGGCAAAGCAACAAAATCTGTGAGTTAATGGCGAGGACTCATACCTATCTTCAGTCGCCGAGCGAAATAAACTCCAGTCTTACCTTGTTTGCTTGCAAAACTCGGCTTTCTCCACTCATACGACTCAGATTTTGTCTTTAAAATCACCTCAATACACTCCTTTCTCCTTTTACTATGTTTCGGCTTCAAACACGATTTTCTGAGCTATGGCAATGAGGAATTGTGGTTTGAACTGCGCAGGGGAGGTTGGTTTATGACCGTTTCTTCACTGTACCCTGCGTTTCATTCATTGGTGTTGGTATGCGTGATTACATGGCCGTCCTCATTGATTATGGCCACCATCGTGCGCCTTCATTGCAATGATATTTGATTATTATCATTCGGCTGGTTGCAAATAATATTCCTTGCATTCCTTACGATATGCGCCCAAAGCTTATGGTTTAACTTCATAACCTTTGCATTTTAAATGTTATACCATAGTTTGGTGCTTTTGAAATATATATGCCATAACTTGTTTAAATATCATCCTCTCTTACCATCGTATTTGAATGCTTACGGCCTCCACTATGTATCATTCCATTACCCTTTATAACTATGTTATATGCGCATTTGATTTGTGTATATAAGCATCTCCATATGGCTAAAGTATATTTGGAAAATAACTTTAGCGCTCATATATAAACTTTATAAGCATTTCCACTTACTTATATTTAATGCTTTTTTTTACTTATATAACACATACTTACGGCCTCCACTAACTTATGTTTAATGCTCTTCTTTTTTCTTTTTTTTTTGACTTATATAGTGCATACCTTTTATAACATAGCTTTATAATTTTGAAATGACCATTGGGGTCATATTTAAAATTATAACCATTCTAATGCTCTGAGTTCATGTGCAGGTGAAAAGAGTTGTCCTAGCTTGATCCTTTTGCGTTTAAGGAATGATAAGGTTATTAAAAAGATGTATAGGGAATGTATGTGAATGAAATGGAATATGTATAGGGATGTTGGGGTATATATTGGGAATGAATATTAATGAATATTTGCAGATACTAACTTCAATTAGATCAAAACTAAAAGTTTCTAAAAAAAATTTGAATTTCAAGCACAAAATGGCTATGAATATACTCCCTCGAATGCTATTTGTACAGGTGGAATGTTGAATGTTGTTTGTACAGGTGGAATGTTGAATGCTGTGGATAGATGAAAAGTAGACTTTTATTACTGCTCCTTGTTCACTATGCTCCATTTCTTGAATTGTTCAGGTCCCTTTGAATAATGTTTTCCTTTCAGGTCCCTCTGCAATGCTTCTGGTATATTGTGTTGGTTCTGATCTGGTTCTGCTGCAACTAAGTTTGCTTCAGGTCCCTCTGCAATACTATTTCATCTCAGGTCCCTCTGCAATGCTTCTGGAATGATTTGATCTGCTGCAACTAATGTTTGCTTCAGGTCCCTTCTGTAATGATGTTTCAACTCAGGTCCCTTCAGGTTCTGCTGCAACAAATTTGCTTCAGGTCCAAAGTGGACAACACAATCCCTTAGCTGTGGCAGCTAAAAGCTTGCTACAAGACTCTCCCTTGTTGAAAGTTTGACTTGTCCTCAAGTCAATTGTGGAAAGGTCCTGCATTAAAATTGTGTGAGAATAGTAAAACAAGAATATAGAATTCATAGAGTCCAGGTTTCCCTGGTTTTCCCCTATGAATTCGAGTTTGCATGGTGCCAGTTGCCTGGTTTTCACCAGCAAACCAATTTTTTTTATTTTTTTTTTTTTTTTTTTTTAATATCTTTTTCTCTTTTTTTTTTTTTTTTTTGTTTTTTTTTTTTTTCTAGATGGAGGTGAGGTGTAATGGAGTAGGGATGTATGAAAAGCTTATGGAAATAGGTTATATTGAAGTCATAATGTAGTAGTAAGTCTGGACTTCAACATGCTTGGTCATGGAGCTTATCATACAGTATGGATGATGAACAATATGAATTCAAATCATGAACAAATGATGATGATCAAATCATGAACAATATGAATTCAATATAAAAGGCTTCTTTGAAGATTGATGTGACTTGACATGGTACTGAACTTGACTGCTTCTTCTAATGATTGTCTTCATGTCTTTTTGCCTTGATCTCGATCATGTTGTAGGGTTTGGTGGTGCTGTTGGTCAACATTGAAGAGCAAGCTTCAAGAGTTTGAGTTTCATTGAATGAACTCAACATCAGGTGTATCTTCACTTTTCTTTGACTTGAACATTTGTATTCATATTCTGAAATATGAATTTGATTTGGAAAATTACTTCATCTATGGAGTTCACTCCTTCATTCTTCCTATGACCTGCAAAAACATAGCACTTGCCTGCAATACAACATTAGATGATGGAGGAAGAGAGGTGTAAAGTCTCTCTTCTTCCAATAAACATGTAAATCATTACAAGCATTGCTTAGAAAACAAGTCCAAATATGATATGCAAACAAAATGCATTTATTTACACTTTTGAGGAATGGTGGCCAGCCTAGACCTCCTAGCGGTATTTTGTTTACAAAATATTTGTTTGATATCCAATTAGAGTGATTCCAAAGCCAAGTTGAAGTGAATTCATATGGCTACCTCCTGTATAAACAGGTTTTCAAAATGATATAAAATGATATGGTAAAAATTATAAGGAATGCCATGTTTGATAGAGCTTCTTGTTATTTTTTAACTAGACCAACAGTCACTATTTGAAGCGTAACTTCTTCGATAAAGATCAGATCAATGTGATTCCACGTGGAGATTAAATTAGATTCATTTTTGTATTTCCAGTAGAAACAGGTTTTAAAAATTCTTAGGCTTGATATCACAAAATTGGTGATGAACAGGCCTAGGAGGAAGAGTTTTACTATGCTGGTTTGAAGACATGCAGTCACTAAATGTGGCATAACTTTTTTATTTCACTTCCAAATGGGATGATTCAAATTGTGTCTTAAACTAGACTTGAAGATATCTCTCCCATATAAACAGGTTTTGAAAAGAAGATGATTTGGTATGTCAAATATGCCAATGAACAGTCAAGACCTAGAATTGTCACCATGCAGATTTTTCGACAAACAGTTAGTATTTCAAGAATAACTTTTTCATATGATGCCTGATTGAAGTGATTCAAATTGATTTTGAAACTAGATTCAAAGGGCTATCTTCCCTATGAATTTCAGATAAAAATGTTTCCATTAGACACTTCAAATATAGGCTGTACTAACTCTGTTTTCAACATTTCACTTGAGACCTAGTTTTGATTTTGATCACATTTTTATTTGTGATATGAATTGAGAACTTCAAAATGGATTTCAAAACTAGATTTCAAGATATATGTAAAATAAACCATGATTTCAAAATGATCCTATATGGTTACCCAAAATAGGCTTGGTCTTACTGCATTTTGCCATGTAGTCCTTTCAAATGAATATTGAACAATGATTTGAAGAAATTGTTTGAAACAAATTTATTATGGAAGTCTTATTGCGAATTTATTCCACTTGTTTATTTATTCTATTCTATCCTATTCTATTTTAGAAAGATAATTCATTCTCTCAAGTATAAGAGAATTTCCAATGCATCCATTTTCGCAACAAGATCATAAGTAAACTCATATCCAAATTTGAAAAATATACTTTAATGGAATTTTGGACATGAAGATTTATTTGATCATTAAGATTTGATGAGAAAGAATGTTGAATAATGGAGTAGTGTTGTGGGCTAATGACTAGTTGAAACCAAGTTTTAAGATGATCTTTGTCTGCTTGGTTCTCATTAATTGTCATAGCACAAAACTCTTCTTGTGGTACTTGTTCAAAATCTTGTATGCACAAGGGATCGTGTGATATACTTGCTAGAAATTCTTCAATTTCTGGCTCTAATGTTTGATCTTCATTGCCTGTGATCCATGATTCATTCACCTCCTCACAAAGATAGCTAGAAGAAAGTTCTAGGTTCTCTTCCCATGGATCATCTTCATGGATGTTTTGTTGCTCTTCTATCCTTTGACATAAAGATTCAACCCTAGTGAGCATTCTAAATTGAGGACAAGGACTTGAAAATAGTTTTGTGGTAGCATACCCTCCTTCTCTAAATGATTTTTTTAACATTATTCTTTAGATCTTGTCTTGCAAATGGATTTTGTAGTTATTTTTTTATTTTATGTTTTTGTTGGGGGGTTTTTGATAAATCTACCTTGAGGATCTCTAACTCTAGGCATAAAGAAACATAATTAAAGAAATGAAATGTAACTAATGTTTTTGTGTATTTTGGATTTTATCTCTCTATTGACTATGCCGATATTTGCCTCCCCGGCAACGGCGCCAAAATGTTGAGCTAATTTATGTTCCTAAATTAACACAATTATTTACTATCAATCCGGGTTGTTTATCCTTTGAGGCAAATTCACTATTTGTGAAGATCTAATATAACCAAATTTTGAAAGATAAATGATTAAAAACTAAAGAGAATATATCTAATAACTCTAATTCAATCAGCTCAAAAGAGAAAACATTGAAAGGGTTCTTGAACTCAAGAAGTCCACTTCCACCTCAGTTATTACTTAATGAATTAGAGATTGTAACCAAAAACTCAAGATGCATAAATTACACATGAAAAAGGCTCTTAACTTAAGAGACACTTAAAGTTTTCCATCATAACTCATTCATCTCAAGATATAAATCTAAATGGAAACAAACTATTTGCATGTAAACAAAGAGACTAGTTCTGCTTCACCATTTCATAGAGGGAATGCCCAACTTGAACACTTGTTTTCCAACTCAATTAGATGATGAATAAACCATTAACAAATGAAATCAATCACTATGAATAACCATAAGACAATCTTAAATAAGACTTTGAAAAACTAAAGCTACCATCAACCAGATTTGCAATGAAATAAAACTAGTTTAACTTGGAAGTGTACTTAGCTTGGAGTGGGGGCCCTCCACCCTTGCCTTGCACACTTTTGAAGATGATATCAGAAGCTTTATATCAGTCACATATCCATGTATTGAGCAGAAAAAATGAGAGTAACACAAGTCTTCAAATTAAGTCTTCAAACCAAAAATATTACAGCATAAAAGTATCATAAGTCAATGTGTTGAGCCATCAAAGTGTGGCTCTTAAATAAGGAGTTTCATGAAACCAACTGATCTACATTTACTCTAACAATCTTATCTACTCTAAGCCACCTATCCAAGTCGAATCCACTCCTCTCATCCCAAGAAATATGACTAATATCATGGAATCTCAAAACTGCCCTATTTAGATGGGATTTCTGGATGACTAGTCATGATTGACTAGCTCCAAATAGACATAATAAAGCTCGTTCTGTTGGAACCAAGCATAGGTGGCTTGGTCCTAGTTCCCAAGCTTTTCATTCATGTATCCCATTCGTGCTGAAGTGGCCTGCATCCATATCAACCATGAAGTGATTACGGGAATTTCTGAAATTGCCAAAATTGCACTTAAAATCAAACTTTTATAAAAACTTTAGAAATTGACAAATTAAAGCTAAATACCTGATTAGACATCAAATATTCATTAAAATGGAATGGATGGAGTGAAAATGAGGATAAATAGATGGTTAGGTAAGTTTCTCAAAGCAAAATAAGATCAAAACTGAGGCCCAACATGTACTTAAAAGTTGGTTTGTGGTTACCTCGGACCCCTTTCCCTCTTCTTACAACTTCAGGGAAAATCTGAGTGATAACAGACCATCATGAGGATGTTGAAGAGTTGGCCTTCCAACAGTTGTCTGAGGCATACTAATGTCTTGTATGGCTTGCTCAAGCCTATTTTGTCTCACATGGGTACATGTGCAGATTGTATGTAACATCTTGTAAAGTGGAAGTTCAAGTGTCGATAGTTGAATGTAACAGTCATAGAGTAGTTGAAGAGTCATGAGGGTAGGTGAACAGTCACAAAGGGGAATGTCAAGGGTCACCCCACCCTTTTCTATATATAGTACCTCATAACTCATTATAGAGGCTTTTGGTCATCCAAGCTTCTGATAGGAGTATCTTAGAGAAAGCTTGGAGAGTATTTTAACGAGCCTTGGCTTCTCCACAATGCAGAGCTAGTACATCTCTTTGGAGGAGTAGGCGGCAGTGACTATAACGTTTTGTTATCGGGACTAGTGGTTGGTCATGGTTGTACTGTATGATTGGAACTTTCACTTCTTAATATAATAGAGCTAGCATGTTTCATGCATATGTTTTTATTTTATTTCAGTTAACTTGTTTATTCTAACGATATATGAATATGTTTGCTTACGCATGTATGTATAGCCTCTTTCTATATATGTATGTATGAATCTTACTGAAATGTGTTGTTGGTTTAACCACCACTTTGGATTGTTGGTTTACCTTCCTTCCAACTTGTGATGCATCTTTGCTCGTGTGTTCCCTTCCAAGCATCGTGTTTACATAGGTTTCCAAAGGGCGCACTCATTCCACCTTGTGTGTGTTAGAACCATTCATGCACCTTCCTTGGCTTATTGCGCATGTCACGCCCTTTCTACCAACAACGACATCTTTCTTACCTCTGCGTGCAACCACGGTCAAGGCGATACTGTACGACCCACTGTTGGGACTCCTACACCAAACGGTTTGAGGTCTAGTTGGGACTTCTTATCGGGGAGATCCCCTGACATGTTGGCAGGTCCAGCATCGTCAACAGGTCTCTTGGCTTATGTTTTGGCTTCAAAATATTTCTTTTATTTTCATAGTTAGATGGATGCCCAACTACACCTAGCAGATGATATGTAGTAATTTTGACAATTCTTCTAGACAGTTCGTTAAATGTAGGATAGCCAGTGTCGAACTTATATTTTTTAGTGTTTTTATGGATGGAAAACTAGTCAGTTTCCTTTATTGTCGTTGATCTAGTTTCCCTTATGGAGACCACAATGATTAGAAGAAAAAAATTTAACTTTGTATGCCAATCTTTATGATTCAATAGAAGATTAAATTAACAAAAAAAACTATATTGGAAGAGAAATGATCATTATAATAGTGTGACCCAGATGCGGGTGCATTAATAACGTGTTAATGCCTGTGCATGCAAATTGGGCAGCTGGCATTCCACTTAGATGGCTCTGGCGGTTCGAGGTATGTGATTTACAGGCATTAATGGATCATCGGGCTCGAGGTCTGCAGGCAAGTGATTTCAGTATGGCACGCATTCACCACGGCATATTTGCTCCGAGTTCTTCAGGTATTGGCACTTTGGTTCTCCTCTGGGTGTTATGCCCTCAGCGCCCCTGCACAGCTCAGAGAATTTGGAAGCCCCCCTGGCTTCATAACTGGTCTCAATCCGTTTGCTTCAGGTATATGGTTCTGGTTCTCTCCGCCAGTGTCCGGTGTATTGAGTTAGTCTTTTCCGTCTGCATCCGGTCTACTGATTTCGTCTTGCCCATCTCTGTAAGGTGTTTCGATTTGGTCTTTTCTGAAAGTGTCTGGTTCGTGCATTGGGTTTATTCAGTCTTTGCTTGGTTTTTTCTTGTGGTCTATTCCATCTATTGTGAGCTCTGCATTTGGGTCTTCTGTACAGAGGTCTGGTCCTTGAATTAGGTTCAATTAGCCTGTGTCTGGCCGCTTCACTCTCACCTTCAGTCTCCCTGCTCCTTCAATCCGCAGATTCATACTGTAATGGCCCGTCGTCGCGGCATCCCCAGGCGTGGTAGTAATTCAGGGTCCCGTGGAGGTTCTCGGGGTCGTGGTGGCTCTGTCCCTCAACGCATAACTCCGTTAGCCTCTGCCTCTCCATCCTCTCCGCCCTCTAACCATTCTAGACCTACCCTGAACAGCTCATTTCAAACGACCCGGTTCAAGTTCAGAAGCAAGCTTAATAAGCCTCTCATCTCAACCACTATAACTGTTATCTTCTCGAAGGAGGAAGATGAGCTTACAAGCTCAGATGAAACCTCCAGGGAACAGTCTCATTCTCAAAATTCTAGTGATTTTCAGGGCAGCTTGGTTGGAGTCGTCCTCAATGACTCTGCTGCGTTGCACAAGGAGGGCCAACAGGAAGACTTTCAGCCTCAGCCAGCTTCGCCTCAAGAGCAAATTATTGCTTGTGAGCCTGCGCGCCTCTCTGGAAGTGTTCTGAACCTTGTTCTTCCTCCAGAAGGCAGTATGATGGAAGCTGAAGAAAATGTGATGGTAACCTGGGTAAGCTCCCCCAACCAGGCAAATGAGAATGCTACAGGCTCTCCACCGCAGGTTTAATCACTCTTGGCTTCAGCGACATGGCAGCAAATTATCTTATGATTTCTGGTTTTTATGTGAAATTCTCAATGTGCGTGGCTTCTTTTCTTATCAGCATGAAATTTTACAGTCTCCAGGACATAATTTTGGTTTTCAATCTTTTTGTAATAGTGACTATAAAGGACAGCATTTTTGTAAAAGATTAGCTTCCTCTGAAGCTTCGATCTTATATAGCTCAGTTTAGTTTTGGGTCTCTCAAGCTTACCATAATTCTCACTTCTATGATTCTCATTTTTGTAAAAGGAAGGCAATGTGCTACCTGCAATAGTCTTTTTGGTAGAGGGCAGGCTACAGCCCCCTCAGAGGTTCAAAACTCTTTGTAAATATCTTTTTCCTTTTATCTTAATAGAATAGTCTTTATACAGAAAAAAAAAAAAAAAAAAAAAAAAAAAAAAAAAAAAAAAAAAAAAAAAAAAATCATTATAATAGTGTGCATCCATATAAATTAAATGATTGGTAAACTTAAATAGGCATCAATCCATCACAAGCATTAAAAAAAATCATAAAGACACTCTCGAGCCGAGTATGATAGAGATGTTGTAATGTTTAACATTTTGACTCAGTGAAAATAAAATAAAATAGAAAACATAAAATTACTAATTATATTTATAACTATAATTATAATTAATAATTAAACTAGCCTAGATCCATGTAACTCCATATCTACCAAGCATGGAGAAGGATAAAATCTCTTGAGATGCAATCCTCTTTTAAAATTAAAAGAGATTTGTTCCATCTCATCCCTTGGTAGATCGTGAGTTAAGATCGATCTAGGGTGGTTATAACTTTATTATTATTATTATTTTAATTGTAAAAAGAATTAATATATAAGTTAACATGTAAAAAGATTTTTTTGTAAGGTAATGAGAATATTTGTATTAATTGCAAAATATGTACCTAAATTAGATTTATACATCAGGAGCTACATTATGGTTTTCTTCCATCTTCAGTAACCAAAATTATCCTCTGAAGAAGAATAGATACTAAGCATATACGGAGATGAATATCTTCCAATAGAGCCCCAAAATTAAACAAAATTTGTAGTATATAGCCTACTTCAAAATATAATCCTTGATTACAACATATTTCCCTAGATTCACTGGATCATTCAATTCATGCACTTAACATTAGAGATACTGGAACTAACAAACTATTAATGAGAAATCTCAATTTAGTCTCTTGGAATAGGAGAATATGGGGTTTTCCTTTTTGAACTAATGATTTAACCTATGACATTCTTTTATCTAACCCCAATCCCCTGCAATTCAAGGAGATTAGTTTCATCATTTGTTATTAGATTTTGTAGCTCCTTGATTGGGGCTTGAACTGCCTCCTTTCCTTGTGTTATGTGTCCTATGATGTGTCTGTCCATAATACATTGTTTTCCCAATTCTTTGTCCTTTTCAACTTTTTCGACTTGAACCTCTCTATTTGTTTATATAGCTACAACTATTTTAAATTTTATAGATAGACAATGAAATTATAACTTAATAGCTTAATTTAAATTTATATGCAAATAGTAAAATTTATGTGAATTCTAAACAAACATATTTAATATTAGTTTACCATGTAAAAAATAAATCTTTCAAAATATTAAATAATAATATTTTTTATTATTTTCAATATTAAATATTTTTGCATTGCTTAATTTTTTTACTCTATTAATTGAGTCAAGACATTCTCCAGCCCAGTATGTTAGAGATGATGTAATGTTTAACATTTTTGTGACTAGAGGTGCTTTCCAGCTCAGTATGATAGAGATGTTGTAATGTTTAACATTTTTGTGACGAGATGTGCTCTCTAGCCCAATATGGTAGAGATGTTGTAATGTTGATCCGAATTTAAATAGGAATGCAAAAAAATATAGAGATAACCATAAATACAAATATGCAGTAGAAATAACACTTCATTTCATTAATATCAAATATTGAAATATGCTTACAAACAGAATGGAAATAAGGTTAGCTTGGACAATGGAAGCTTATATCTGAGAAGAGATGTGGCAGCTACATGCCTCTGAACTGTATTATAATGAGGCTCAAGGGCCTATTTATTATTGAAAAACATGAGAAAACCCTAGACAATCAAAACCCTAACCCCAGGAGATGTAATGCCAAGAGCTTGTGGGCCCTGTTGGGGTTAGTTGGGCAGCCAATTTCCTGGGGTCATAACTTGGTCATATTATCTCTGTTTGGCGTGTACGATACCTTGTTGGGAAGGTATCTCTGAATACTACAAGTTTTGCCGCAGGCCCCTGCTTATGGATATGGGCCTGTAGCATACCTCAAACAAAGTTGTTTAGGGGGTCAAAACTGCTCCAGAAGTTCGGGTCCTGGAAAAACTACTAAAAATAGTAAATGCTGGAATTTATTCATAAAAAAGTTTTATTTAACATTTCATTTTTAGCAAAAAGGTCCTGAAATACATATTTTTTTAATTACATCTATATGCAAAATGTGTATTTTTTGTCGAGTGCGTTACCACAGTTTAACTTTCATGGGCAACTTAATTGAATCTGGTGTTCTAAGTCTTAAAAAGTTTTTGGGCACACTGACAGATTCTTTTTCAGCACTGATTTAATGATTAAAAGGAAAAGTGCTGCCAAATTTTTTGGTAGCAAGTGGTTTAATTGTTGAACAAATGAGTGTTAAAAAATCAATTGGCAGCATAGCCTATTATCATTCGACACGTGGTGCTGACAAATCAAATGAAAACACTCTATTTTACTTTGTTTTTTCCTGTTTTAGTCATCGTTTTTAAGCACATATTCTGAATAGCTGGGAATGAAATTTTCAAATATGAAAGAACCTTTTATTGGAGACAGTCTCATTTACAAAAACCTCTTTTAGGTGTTTACACATCTATCATGGTTTTGGAGATTCAAATGGCTCTTTGAAGCCTGTTTTTTAGAAATTTTTCATATTTAATTTTATTTTTTTTATAAAATACACATATCACTAAATGCCATATGTGTCCTATTTCGAAGCGTCAAGATGGAATTTTTAATATAGTTCACAAGTGGAGTGTCACGCAATCATCCAGGATTCAAAGGGAATGTCAATGTCATATGTTAGAGGAGGAACACTATACATCAACAAATAAGGGTCAACATCTACTACACGAAGAGTTATTATCTCAACCTTAGTATTTCACACACTCTTATTTTATAGTGGGTCTTCTGCAAAACAACAAATAGCAACCATTTTAGCATCTAACATCTAACATTGTTGAAAACACTATAGAGGGAGAGACCATGCATTGAGTGTTCATACATTAGAAACTCAGGAAATCCAGAGCAGTTTTTTACTCTTCAAATTGTTTTTCCATTACAGAAAATGGTTGTTATTACAAGTGGTTTGTCAGATTGTCTCAAGATTCAATTGCTAGATGTTGACTTGTTTATTAAAAATTAGTTGGTATTTTGTGAGACAACAGACTCATTCTGTGATGTGAAATTTATTATTATTAATCAAAACTGCCTCAAAGAAAAAGTACTTATGACATATGTTCTCACAGATTTTGTCAATTATTTTCTTTCAGTATATTTTCCTAGTGAATGTTCTCTTTTTAGTGATTCATTGAATGTTATCTTCAGTATTTGAATAAGAGTAAATGAATTAGATTTCATTTCAAATGTTATTTTTCATAGTATTCAAATTCTTACACCTAATTCATCTAAAGTTTCTTATAGAATTCCTCTTAATTGATGCCCTATTTGAGATGGTTTGTATTTTCTCTTTCCTCTGTTCATCTACAAAGTTTTAAAATTTGAAACATTGTAGTTTTTTCCTGCAAATCAACCATGTTATTATAACCAGTCTTTGAGAAATCTAGATTAATCCCAGATCGACTTCGTCCCCAATGGTTAAAATTACCATTTTCCAACCAAATCTACCATTGTTTTTAAATTAAATATGACCACTAAGTGTATTAGTGACCTTCTACTGTAGTGACCTTAAGTAGCAGAGTCATAGAGAGATCCCTCTCTAGATTGAATGGCCAGCTTTCAATCCTAAAGTGGTTTGAAGGTTTCTTTAGCTTTTCTCCCCACAGTCAGGGTAATTTATTAGTGATAACAGAGTGTTTAAAGTTATTATTTTTTAGTCACAATTATTATGTGTATAGAAGTATTAATTAACAATATATAAATATATAAAAAATACTAACTTCAAAATATTATTTTTATTATTTTTTTAACTTTGCAAAAAAATTTATAATTTTTTTTATAAAAAAACATTGCAAAGAACAAAAAAACACAAGTTTGGAAAACCCTTAAAAAACTATCTTAGGATGAAAAATAAGAAGAGGAATAAGACAATCAAAAAATAGTTAAATAATCAACATTTAAAAAAAAATGTGCATGCTTAGGACATAAGAAAATTTGAAGTGTCAAAAAATGCCTAAAAAAAAAGGTTGATGCTACTTTCAAAATCCGCATGAAAATTACCAACATTTTAAAAAAATTATCCATAATAGATCAAAAAACATTAAGTGTCAAAAATAAGCCAAAAAGAAAGGGTCATCAACACTTTTCAAAATTGGCATAAAAATCACTAACATTTAAAAAAATGTGCATACTTACATAAGAAAATTTAAAGTCTCAAAAATATGCTAAAAAAATGGTGTATTCTGAATCAACAGTTTTCAAAATCAAATGATTTTTTGCAACCTCTAAAAAAGTGAGAACTCGGTCAAGTTCCCATTTGATTGGTAACTATGTTAAGAACCTTTGGCGAGAATTTAAAGGAGATGGTATTTGGTAGAAGATCAATAGGGAGAAATACCTCTCTAACCAAAATATGGAGGAGTGAGTTTGTGTTGAAGCCCACGAGAAGAAGAATACCTCTCTTATCTGGCTAAACTTTATGAAGGCCAAGCCCTGGTTATGTAGTAACTTATGATGGGATGTTGGTAGAGGAGACAAGATTGCAATAAGCCTTAATGCAATCAAAGGTATGTCTGGTGAAAATATACTATCTGTAACAATTCTACATCACCTTAACAACTCTAGGCTATATAATTTGGCACAAATCGGTGGTCATTGCAACACTATTTATCTCTTCCACATTGGCCATACTCTAAGACATTTTCCTTCCACTGTATTTAGAGACCGAATGGGAACAATATAGGTATAAACTCTGCCACGTTGGGATCATGTTCTCTGAGAAGGATGACCAATTATAATGGTGCGGGGATGCATACAGAGACTACATCTCTATTAAAGAAATATACTCCTTTATCACACAAGACCATGGATTCCTAAATAGAGAGATATGGATGGATAAAATGAGGAATTGGGAAGCTCCATTAAAACTAAAATGCTTCATTTGGCTTGTTTTCCATAACTGGATACTCACTTGAGACAACCTATCTAGGAGAGTTCTCTAGGGACCGAGGTTTTGTTCTTTGTGTAGAAGGGCATCTAAAGGTGTTGGCCACCTCTTTCTCACATGTTCATTTGTTGTCTTGGTCTATAAGGAGGTTCAGAATTCTCTCAAAATTTATACAACAGTGGATTGTTCATCTCCTCGTCAATTCCTATCCCAATCATCTATTGAACAACATGAATATAGGGATCTACCTATGTACATATTCTGGGGTATCTGGAGGACTATGAACGCTATAATTTTTTAAAAAATTGGACTTGATGTGAAACTTACTTCTTTGAAGATTGTGGCTTACTTTTTGGAAATTGGCCCCTGGAAGCCTAATCCATCTCAGAGAGCTTGCATCCATAAGGACATAGGGAGGTCTTCGTCGGTGGGATATTTTGATGGGGCCTCTTCAGATGGGGAGTGTGGATGCGGGGCTTATATTGAATTGGGATCTAGACAGTTATATCATTTCAATTGGTCAGGAGGTGAAGGTATCAATAACAGGGTTGAGACGTTGGCCCTGTGGGCTACGTTACAGTGTGCATTATGGTTAGATATTGAGGACAATATTATTATTGACGATTCCAAATCGGTGATTGAATGGACTCAACGGAGACATTCCTTCGGGGTGACATTTTCCCATCATTTGAAGTAGAAAATTGATGCTCTGGTGCAAGCCTTCAATAACATCTCCTTCATCCATATCTATAGTAAACAAAACTTTGTGGCATATTCTCTATCCAAAAGGGGTAGATTTTTGGTCCCTGGTGAGATTTGTTTCCATTTTTTTGTTAATGGCTCATAAAATCACTTAGGTGGTTTTTCCTTCTAGAGGTTGGGTTTGATTCCTCTAGATGTACTTTCATTATTTGTTTTTATTTTTTGTATCTCCCATTCGATGGGTTTTTTATTACTATGCTTTATTTCTGGTCAAGATTAGCCTTTTTGTTTAAGTCTCATAGTTTTCTAATGGATGCCCCATTTCCTCTGGGCACTCTATTTTTTGGGATCCTCCTTGTTGTTCTATCTTCTCTGTTGTAAGATCTTTCATGCTTAGTTCTGGAAATGCAGATCTAGTCTGATGAAGAATGTAATCTCTTTTATTTCATTAATGAAAGGATTTTTTTTCTCCTAGAAAAAAGTAACACATGCCTTGGTTAAAAAATAAAAAATAAATAACACATGCCTTCTTAACCAATAGATGTAGTTTCATAAAATTTGATAATGAAATTAAATATTTACATTCAAATGATGCATTTCAAAAAAAATCATAGAATTGGTGATAAAGTTAAATATTTACATTCAAATTATTTTTGTGATGAGCATCACTAATACTCTTTTCTTTTTCTATGAACTGAGTTGCTTTCAATTCATCATATCTAAATTAAATTTAAATCTTAAGGAAACACACAAGATTTTGGATATGACTTGAACTAAAAATGAATGCTTTTGAGTTAAAAAATTTGTTAAATGTAGATGACGCAATGGATTCATTATTTTACCTAGATTTTATATGCATCCAAATTATAGGATTCTTCATTGACCTCATAAATTTTACCTTCCACCACTCAAATAAAGATGAAACCATTTTAAATGATGCTTCTAATTTTATTGGTTCTTATGTTTTCATTTTGACATTTAGTTATTATTTTTGTTTCCATATTTATATTTTTCATTATTTTAATTTATTGAATATGTATTTATTCTAGGAAAATGGCTCTCATTGGTCGCCCTAAAAAGGATAAACAACAATTATCACGTCTCTATGCATTTGGAATCAGCCAACATTCTAATCATCCATGTCCTTTCCAAAATGATTTGGATGGCCATCCACCTGAATACCATGACTCAGACAACATTGAGATTCCTGAAAAGGAGCGAGCATCAAAGAAATGTAAAATAACATTCAAATCAAAATGGAAGAAAAAATTACCCGGATGCGGGTGTCACTGCAGAACATTTATGAGGATTTACTCCTCGCTGACAGCTGTCCCTGCACTTGGCTCGCGGACGCGGATCCCACAATCCCACAGCATTCGATATGAATTCGCCAGGGTACAGAATAATGGTCACGCATTTGGTATTGAATGCGCGCTCGGCTCGAGAGACTGTGCGCGGCGATTTATCCATGGCCTGGTCTCTGGTTTATGCAATTGCCCTCCTCGGCTCTTTCTACCTCCGCCCGCTATTCTTCCCGCACCCCTGCTTCGTTCAGGCTGCTTGGAAGCTCATCTGGTTTCTAAGTCTGGCCTGGTCCGCCTGCGCTCGGCCCTTTCCCCTTTGGTTCTGCCAATTTCCCTTCCCTGGTCTCTCTGTTAATTTAGATATGGTTCGTCGTCGTGGAGTCTCTCGCCGTGGAGGCACCACTGGCAATCGAGGTCGTGCCTCTCAATCTGCTCCCCAGAACATTGTCCCTCTCGCTTCTGCCTCCCCGTCCTCTCCGCCTTCTGGTCATGCCAGGCCTCTCCCGCACAACTCCTTTCAAACAACCCGCTTCAAATTCCATAGCAGGCTCAATAAGCCCGTTCTGTCAGCCAGTATCACTGTGATTCTTGCTGAGGAGGAAGATAAGCCCAGCAGCTCGGCCCACACCACTACGTCTCAGTCTTAGGATGACAGTGTTCTTCAAGGGGAGGTGGCTGGGGTCGTGTTCAATGGTGACAACATGCAGGAAGAAGGCAATGTGCCTGAAGCTTCTCAGCCTCAGGCAAACTCTACTCAGCGCAATGTGCTTGCATGCGAGCCAGTACATCCTCCAGGCAGCATTTTGAATTTGGTGAATCCTCCAGATGGTGGTGTTAAGGGAGATGCAGATAATGCGGTTGTCACGTGGATTGACTCTCCTAGCCAGGTGGATAAGGACGCTCTCGACTCTCCTAAACATGTTTAATGAATTTGGTTCAATGCCCACTGATGGCATTCTCGCCTCTGATCTGTTTCTTTTTATGTTATGCGTCTCTGGATACTGTCAACTCTGTTCTTGCTTCAGTTCTTGTTTTTGTATCGGTGCGAGTCAATATAGTCTTATGAACAGTAACAAGTCATGGCTCAGCAAGCCTTGTTTTTGCTTTAATTTTGTAAATGGCGGTTATGACAGAATGTTTATCAGCAACGCCATAGTCGGTGATAGTACTGTAGTGTTAAACACAGAATTGGTTTTCTTTCTTGTCTGTCAGGGACTTATAAATCATGTTTTAAGGTCTCTCAATCCTGGAAGGGCGGTTAAAAGGATCTGTATGTATCAGAATCTCTGGTTGAGGGCTGGCTTCAGCCCCCCTCTGAGGTCTTGACCTCTTTGTACATATTGTTTTTATTTTAATAGAAATAGTCTTTACGCAGAAAAAATAAAAAAAAAAAAAATTTAAAAAAAAAAATTAAAAAAATTAAAAAATTAAAAAAAAAAAATTAAAAAAAAAATTAAAAAAATTAAAAAAATAAAAATTAAAAATAAAAATAAAAAAATAAAAATAAAAATAAAAATAAAATAAAATAATTTAAACATAAATAAATAAATAAAAATAAATAAAATAAATAAATAAAATATAAAAATAAATAAATAAATAATAAATAAATAATAAATAAAAAATGGAAGACAAAATTTACATGGGCTTATGCTGTAAAATATCGTAATGGGGTTGAAAAGAAAAAAATTTCTTTGTATGTTAAATATAAAAGAGAAACTCTATGTGTTAAAGATGGAAGCACCAATCTTCGAGTTGGTGGTCTAAATCCCCATGATAAATCAAAGGCTGATAAATTGTCTTTAGAACTCTTGGAGGGAGAAACCAAAAGAAGTAATATTTTGATTAAAAAACATGTATAGATAATGGTAGAAGTTGAAAAGGAGAGAATTAAATTAGTAATTGAAATTATGTATTTCTCTGTGAATCTCTTGATGATGGGTTGTGATACTTAGCCCGAAACATCGATTAAAAAATTATCCACGAAAAACTCCAAAACTATCTTCATTATGTATTTTATTGCGATACATGACTTACCATTAGAAGTGTATAAGTCAACTTGTAACTTGAATAATCACAAATAAACTCAAAACATGCTTTTAGCATATGAATACTCAACATATACAAACACAACATCTGGAAAAGAGTTTCTACAAGTTGCCAAAGAGGCATACTAGCAAAGGTTAAAAGATGAAATTTGTCAAATATAACTATGGACCAACATCTGATTATTTATATTACATATTTTACAAATAAAGGAAGAGGCTAATGTGTGATAAAATTCATACACTTACTTCAAATTAAGGATGGAACAACTCAATCTATGTATGATGCAGTAACAACTCTTTTAGCAGAGATGGATCTATCCTTGATGAAATTAGTTGGATTTGGATTTGATGGGGCTTCTACCATGAGGGGTATACATGAAGGTTTATCAATTAAATTACATGATCCTCATTTATTAGATATCCATTTCATAGCTCATTGAGAAGCATTAGTAGCAAATGATGCTTCATCTCATTTTCCAGAGTTGTAATTTATTGATAAATTCGCAAATAAAGTTTATTTTTGGCTTGGAAAATTTGCTAAAAGACATGGATAACTAAAAGAACTAATGAAACATTTCAAATCACCAGGTTAGAGGTGTTACAAATTCACCAAATTAGGTGGTTTTCTAGAGGAATGGTCATGGGAAGACTTGTTAAGCTCATGCCTGCTTTGTTAAAAGATTGGGAGTTAGGGGAGAAAAAAATGTATGACTTGGAAACAATATTTCAAGTACAATTTTGCATCCATTTACTTGCATATGTACTTATTGAGTTAAATAAGTTGAATCAAAAGTTCCAAGAGGATCAAGTGGATATTACTTCTATTGGCACTACTTTAGATATTACAATTAGCATGCTTCATAAGCAATTTTTAGGAGGCATATTTGGAGCTAGTACAGTGCACACATCATGCTTTTTAAAGAAAGCAAAAAAAGGAACTCTTGAGTTTTCAAATAGTGTAGGTATGCTACATGTACATCCATTGAGTTTCGTGAGTTGTCCCAATACACATAGATTAGGGATACTAGATGATTGCATTCTTTTGGGCAAGAGATTTGTAATGAAGGTGATTGTTTCTCTAAATATGAGGTTCACATATTTGCCAATATTTAATGCTGCAAAGTTTTTTAGTCCTCACTATTATTATGAGGAAATAGATGATAGAGATGTTCAAACAAGAGAATGGTTATCATGCTTCTGTGAAAAACCTAGTGTTGTAGATTCACCTATTATGGATGATGCCAGATGCTTGGGTGAGAGAAATGAGTTTGTTTGTACTATTTATAAATCATACCCAAAAAAAAATATATGCATGGAGCATGGGATCTATGTGGAAATGAACTTGAAAATTTTTCATGTCTAATACGAGTATGGAAAATTATTCTTGTTATTCCAGCTAGTACAAAAATATGTGAAAGAAGCTTCTCAAAATTAAATAGGATAAAAAGTGATGATAGATCAAGACTTTCTTTGGACACATTAGATGTGTTAATGTTTCTCTCTCAGTGCACCTCATGCTCTAAATGAGGTAGACTGGAATTCCATTTATGATGTATGGAAACTAATGAAAGCTTGAAAACCACTTCCATTGGGCAAATAGCTTCATCTCATCCATGATGTAAATTTTAATGATTTTGAAAAATGTGAATTGAATGGAAGCAAGTTGGTTCAATGTTATTTTTTGAATTGTGTTAATTTATATAAAATGATAATTTTGTGGATAATTCTATATGAAATAAATACGCACTACTTTATTAATTTTTATTGAAATTGCAATTTTTCCATAGAGTGGTTGATCATTTTTAACACTATTAATATTTGGAAGGGCAATATTTTATTACATTTTTTTAATGAAGTGTGCAATTAATTTGTCTTTTTCAATTAAAGTAAAAATATATATACAATGTTTCAAAATGGAAGGGCTTAGTGAATATATTCCCTTCAAAAAAAATTAAGAAGGGACCTTTAAATTTGATTATTGGTCCCAACTCTATCCAAGACTTCTCATATGTGTGCAACTTGAGCACAGTCAAATGCCTAGATTACCAAATGCATTTGTGAGTCAGACTAGAAATGTGCCTCCTCACTCATCTAAATGCATTTAACTATTGGAATAGGAAAAAAGTATCTGGTCGAGATACAAGTCCGCCAAAAGACCATCTAGTCCTGGATGAGATCCGGATTTCTTGCAAAGCATACAAGGAGGGAAAAGTTCAAGAAATTATATCATAATTCCTTAGGGCGGGCTATTTCCTAGAACCCCAAGTTCAAGGGACAAGAACCCAATTATGAAAATAAGCATTCAAAAATATTATGCCAACACCATAAGAGTTTCAATGGCATCAATAGGGCTAACTTAAATCAAATTTGGAGCAAAAGAGAGAAATGGCTCTAAAGGCCATATTTCACCATAAAACCATAGATCTTTCTTATTCTTTGAAGCTCAAAACAACACAACAATATATAGGTGTGCATAACCAAGGAACTCTCACATCACTCTTGAGATAAGCAACTAATAGCTCTAACTGAATCTTTATTTAGCACACAGCATAAATATTATCCTCTTCCTATATGAGATATTCTACAGTCTCAAGTAAGGTTGTGAACCATCTAATTCATAGGTGTATCAGATAAATGGAAAACACTTGTATTAACGGGTTCACATAGAGACCTCATATAGCCAAACATAATCATATAACAACTCTTTAATTCAGGAAACTCACCCAAGGCTCATTCGGGGTATTTCTCAGTTCTAGAAGTCTGAATCTACTATCTAGGTGGTTTATCAGTCTTCCCGATAAGCACCATAGTGGTTCCACTACCCTGCTTAATGGTTTAACAACATTTCAAAAAGAACATAATTGGTTTATCATCCATAAACAAGAACTAAGTGGTTTATCAGTTGTCCAGAAATCACTTAGTGATTTATCAACTTTCCTGGCAAGCGCTCACAGTTCAATCCTCCACTAAGACTCCCACTAGTCGTTCGAGCTTAGACACTGTAGTATAGCGGCCTCAACATGTCAATATGGGGGAAAACACCCCAAATTTCAAAGTATAGATCTCAATTGTAACTCCAGATTTCTCATGTGCTCCTGCTCAACATTTTCATAATTATCTCTCTATTGTCCTCCCTAATCCTTGCTTGTTTTTCCTTCTTGCCTCTTGTTTTTCCTAAGGCCTCTCATATCTCAAGAGATTATGACTTCACCTTCTCTCATGTTATGGGACAAAATGTTTTCACATTCCTCATCCAATCATGTCTTTCCATGTGTGAGGTGGTGGCTCAGTCTTTTATGCCACCATACACCACACTCCCATTTCTGCGCTCTCCCTCATACTTGGATTTGTGTGTCCCTCTCTTCAGGCTAGCCAATTAAAATTCACACTTAATTTATTTTATGTTTACATATAATGTCTTAGCTAGTCATTGCATCCATGTCAGAATTACAAAGACACAATTTCAAAATTACAAAAACAAGGCATAATGTGAGCAATGTTGCAACCATAAACCAAAATGCTCATAATCTATCAGCATTAGGTCACCCTCAAGCTAGGCCCACGAATCCACAAGCACAGAGGCTTACCTACAACCATCTATAGTGCATGTCACCAATACTGATTATAAATAGGTCCAAGTACTAAACCCTAGTAGCCTCCAACAAATAGACTCACATCCCCCATTAACCGCCACAACTGAAGGTACTGTTTCCCCTTCTATTCACCCATAGTCCATCAAGTTGTGCCACTACTCTTCCAAGTTTCCCAAATCAATTTTCTAAGGATGTATCATAGTCCTATCGTTTACAAAAGTTCTGGTGATCCTTGTGGCTCTCCAAGTACCTCTTTGGCCTAATAAAAAGGAACATATCCCCTTTCCCCCAAATCCACATAGCATTTTTCAGGAAACGAAACATGTTACAAGGTCACCCCTTCTTCCCTTACAGGGAGTCTCATCACTGCATTTCCCCCCATCATAAACAAATGTAATAGATGACATTACATAACACTAAAAAATATTACTTTTATGTGTTGTTGGAGTAATTCCATGCACCTCGGGTCTGGTCTATTCATAAGCTAGGAGCATAAACACACTAAATATTGTAGAAATTCCCACTGTAGATCACCTGATAATGCAATATACTAAAGCAAAATACTTGATCTACTTCTACAAACAAACTTGCGGAAGCTTAATCAACTTTGAGCAAGATCAAATAGAACACATATAACAGAGAATGAGAAATCAATCACACATGAACACAAAAGAATACTCTAGGGAAAGCCTCAGCTAAAAACCCCGCTAGCTGTATTATCATACAAGTGGAAATATCTTAGGATTACACAAAGCTTTAGCTCTCAAGCTATCCAGCTCTCAGTACAATCCCTCATTACTGCTCATAGATAGAATAGACAACACTTGTGCCTTCCTTCAGTCCTCCAAGCCTCCTATTTCCTTGTGCAATTTCTCCTGGGTCCTCCAGCTGCAACCTGTGTGATTATCATCTCACACGCAACACTGACCTCTGAAATAACTGCACAATCCTGAAGGAGATAATTCCTTCTGCATGGATGAGTTTCCTTTATAGGAAAATTCCTCCAACTAATAGTACACTATCCCTTCCTTGAATCTCAACTGGGTCTTTCTCTGAACTGACATGCATGAGTTATTTATGAGAGAATATTCAGTTATCTGGAGAACACTAATTGCATGCATGCATGCATTAACTGATTGAACTCACAATTAGTTCCTCCAACTGTTTGGAACTAATTTAACTGGACTTAACTTAGTTAACTAAGCTAACTAATTACAACTCAAATACAACTCATCCTTATCTCCTTAATTAAGGGATAGCTTCCTCTATCAAAGGGATAACTGTTGCATGTCTTCACATAGACTTCATGTTTGATTTTCTCCAATTAATTAACTCAAGATGAATTAATTAATTACTTTTCAAACAACTATTGAGACCAAATTCGAATTTTAATTCTCAATTTTAATTCAGGGACTAATTAAAATTGGAATATATCCTTAAATGCTATTTATAGCAATGTTATTTTTAGCATTTCTATTTTTGGTTATTTCCAACAGAGTTGGAGTATATCTTGAAATTCTATTTATAGCAATGTTATTTATATAATTTCTTGTTGCTATTTTCAACACTCCCTCTCAACAAGAAAGACATTCAACTCGAACCCGATCCTGAACCTTTGGAATGTTCTGCATGCAACATTTCTCCCTAGTGTTGTTGCTCCAGCAACTCTAGAAACAAAAAAATATTCAGCCTGAATCAGAATGATGCCTCTGTCATCAAATTCTTTGACTGATATTGCCTCTGTTAACTGAAAAACTCTGCACCTCTGTGGTCTTGAGTATCTGACTGCTCTAGCCTCTGTCACTTTGATCTCTAACTGCATCAATCACACTGATTCCTCTAGCTGCATCCATGCTGTTGTTGGTCCTATCTCCCAACACTGCATCTGCACTGCACCTCCTCTCATCATGTTGCATCGTGTTGCCCACTGCTACACTGCAACTCAGTTACTGAGAAGTAAGTAACTGATCTCCCAACTGACCTCCTTGTTGGGCTAGAAACACCCTCTGATGTTGAAGCTCCCTCTACCACTCCATCTGCATCTGTCTCTACCCACTTAGCCAGTCTTGCTACTCCTCATCGAGGCTCCTATAGCAAGGTCTAATCAAAGAGGTTGGGTACCTCAAGGATCCTACCCCTATTTCAGCCTTCTTGGGACTATCACTTCACATCGCCCCACCTCACACCTGAAGGTATGTATGCATGTGATCCCTCTACCCACTTGGCTCGAAATTTCCCTCTACTGAAGGTCTCTGCATGAGTGTATGCCTCCACTCGGTCTCCTCTCAGCATCTCCAATTGTGGCTCCTCCACAATTGTCTAATACTTCTTCTCGGACTGCACGTTGAGAGGTAATTTACTCTCCCTCTCAACCACCAAGTCTCTAACCTTTTCCTTGCTCCTCAAGGCTTTGCATGCATCTTGAACCTCAAGAGCATACAGGTTCTTGGCTAGCACACCAATCTATTTCATCTTTCCCGCCAAAATTTTCTAGAAAAAGAGTTGATTTTAAATCAACGATATCTCCCTCATCCGAACTCCAATTCAGTTGATTGTTTTTTTGAATTTGGGTCTTTTTCCGCAAGGAATCCAGATCTGCTATTTGTTTCTAAAAATTTTGTACAAAAAATTTCAGATCTGCTCTGAAAACTCACGGCCCAAATTTTTTTATTTTTTTTACTTCGAATTTTCTTCTTCATATATTGTTCACTGCTTCGATCACCTTTGCTCTGATACCATGTAGAAATTCCCACTGTAGATCACCTGATAATGCAATATACTAAAGAAAAATACTTGATCTACTTCCACAAAGAAACTTGAGGAAGCTTAATCGATTTTGGGCAAGATCAAATAGAACACATATAACAGAGAATCAGAAATCAATCACACATGAACACAGAAGAATACTCTGGGGAAAGCCTCAGCTAAAAACCCCGCTATCTGTATTATCATACAAGTGGAAATATCTCAGGATTACACAAAGCTTTAGCTCTCAAGCTATCCAGTTCTCAGTACAATCCCTCACTGCTGCTCATAGATAGAATAGACAACACCTATGCCTTCCTTCAGTCCTCCAAGCCTCCTATTTCCTTGCGCAGTTTCTCCTAGGTCCTCCAGCTGCAACCTGTGTGATTCTCACCTCACACACAACAATGACCTCTGAAATAACTGCGCAATCCTAAAGGAGATAATTCCTTCTACATGGATGAGTTTCCTTTATAGGAAAATTCCTCCAACTAATAGTACAATGTCCCTTCCTTTAATCTCAACCGAATCTTTCTCTGAACTGACATGCATGAGTTATTTATGAGAGAATATTCAATTATCTGGAGAACACTAGTTGCATGCATGCATGCATTAACTGATTGAACTCACAATTAGTTCCTCCAACTGTTCGGAACTAATTTAATTGGAATTAACTCAGTTAACTGAGCTAACTAATTACAACTCAAATACAACTCATCCTTATCTCCTTAATTAAGGGATAACTTCCTCAATCAAAGGGATAATTGTTGCATGTCTTCACATAGACTTCATGTTTGATTTTCTCCAACTAAGTAGCTCAATATGAATTAATTAATTATTTTTCAAACAGCTGCTGAGACCAAATTCAAATTTTAATTCTCAATTTTAATTTAGGGACTAATTAAAATTGGAATATATCCTGAAATGCTATTTATAGCAATGCTATTTTTAGCATTTCTATTTTTTGCTATTTCCAACAGAGTTGGAGTATATCTTGAAATGTTATTTATAGCATTTCTTGTTTCTATTTTCAACAAATATTCCCAAAAAATTTAAACAACTTTGCACAATGGAATATAATAGCAGTGAGATCAATAACAGTGCATAGTATTTAGGGCCAAAAAATGTTCCTTATTATTCCTTTAATAAGAAAACGATAGGGCTCTCATACCAAGGATAATGGCCCTTTATAAACCCCAGTACAATGCTATAATATATGAGTTTGTCCTTTGAATAATACAACTAGGGATGAGACCAATTCTTTTAGGTCCTCTTCTACCCAAAATACAACAAAAATAATACAAAATACTCACAGTTGTTTAGTCTCATCGAATTATTGTCCTAGGGCTTAACTAGCCCCCTCAATCAACCTTCTTGTCACTATTGATTCCTTCCAGCTGATTTGACGGTCATCTATCATCACTGGCTTGCTTCATTAGGCCTCTAGAAATTACTCTTCCCACCTAGTAGTCATGTTATACCTTTTCACGGACCTTGGTCTGCTCCCGTAGGTTCTCAATCCCCTTGCTCTAACAAGTATCAACCTCCAGTTTGAACAACAACACTTTGCTCTCCCTTTCTTTGACTAGAAAATTAATTCTTTAGCCCACTCAACCTTCTCTTTGGACCTCAGCCAATTGTTGTAGCCTTATCCAACCATGTTATGTCCTCATTCTTCTCAACCAGCCTTTTCCAGCCCTGATGTTTCCTCGATCTACCCTAACTAGGTTGCAAATTATCATGTTTAAGCCCTAATAGACTTCCAACCTCCTCAGCCCTGCTCCAACACATAGTATAGCCCTCAAATAGACCTTCAACCACCAACCTTATGCCTCAAATCTTCTAAACGGACCCTCAGCCTAGTCCCTTATGCCTCCTTTACCAAAGTGGATTGTCCCTTAAGTTGTTGCAAGTTTGTTTCCATGACAACAACCTATTCTTCTACCTTTGGCTTCTTGGAGAAGCCCTTGTTCAGACCTTAGATTCCCTATTTAAGTTGTTGGCTAGCCTTCTCCACCCCGACCCTCCAAGAATAGTCTTCACAAGGTTTGCACCTACATTCCAGCTCTCAAAAAAACCTCCTTATGACCTCGAAATTTCATTTTCCTACATAGCCTCATTTTCCTTGGTGAGACTCCTTGACTCGACCTCCTTCTTTTGGTTGTGACTCCTTCTAGGTCTATCCTCACTCACAAATGAATCCCTTCACACTTGTGCCATTAGAATCTCCTTTGGATATTGACATATACCTTTTTTTTAAGTGTCTTGAGAGCCCTCTTTGTCCTTCAAGTTACCCCACTTCACCACTCAACAATTAATTACAATATAAAATTCACTTTCTTGGGTTTCAAGCCCATTCCTTTGAGTCAAAACACTAAACTAAAAGCCATAAATCCCCCAAGGCCTTTCAACTCGAAAATACCTTCTGAGCTACCAAATTTCAATACTCCCTCTTCGTGAGGAAGGTATTTCCACCACTACCTAGAACTGGCCCTGCCTCCAAATCTTATATGCAACCACGTCCTTCTAGAAGGCCTAGATCTTTGAAGACACCATACCCCTTGAAATATCCAACTCCATGACTTTTCCTTACATGTTCATGAATTTCCTTACATGTGCCATGTCTTCCCTTACATGGTGCATGACTTCCTTTCATGTATCATGGATTTTCCTTGTGTGCACCATAACTTCCTTTCATGGTCTATGAATTTCCTTACATGCACCACAACATTCTTTGCATGGCATGTGACTTCCCTTGAATGGCCTGGAAGATTCCACTCTCTCGCTTGAACCCTAAAGGTTAGACTTCCATTGCGCAGCTGAATATCCTTCGAACTCTCCCTCTAAAGACAGATTCTCTCCTTTCCTACACAACATCCTCTAAGCTCACTCTAAATTCCCTCCCAAAAGTGTTGCAATTAAACTTGTGTCTTTTCAAGATTAGTCTTGAGTTGTGGTTGAACACTTGGCCTATTCCAATCTATACCACTACAATTCAATTTTTCAAGTTTCCTCATCTTCATGGGTCAAAAACCTCATATGCACATGGATCCACTACTAGATGCCCAACTATATAACCCAGTGAAGACATTATCTACGATCAACATACCATCCACACAGAGTTACCTCATCCATGCCCAAACACTCCTTGCTAAGGCACCTAAGCTATATCAACATAAAATTCAAAAAAATTCCATCAATGGTGTCGAAAACCTGCCACATAACATATTTTTGTGCACCAAGTTCTCTACCAATCCACTAGAATTCCCACCCTATCTCGTCACTAAATCAGTCAAAAACACATCTCCATGTTCACTATTGAACCTTTTGCTCCATGTTTAGCCAACTCACTTGGTAACACATATACTTGTTGTAATATTCTCACAACTCCCTCCTAAAGATGACAGTTGCGCACATTCTAATCTAGTTTCCATTCAAATTAGCTCGAATTCCATGTTGGAATTTTCACACACCCTGGGTCTAGTCTACGCCTAAGCTAGAAACATAAACACACTAAAGATTCCCAACAAATTTAAATAACTTTGCACAACAAAATATAACAACAATGAGATCAATAACAGTATATATTATTTATGACCCAAATCATGTTCCTTATTAGTCCTTCAATAAGAAAACCATAGGGATCTCATATCAGGGATCATGGCCCTTTACAAACCTCGGTTCAATACTATAATATACAAGTCTATCCTTTGACTAATAAATCTAAGGATGAGGCCAATTCATGTAGGTCCTCTTCTACACAAATAATACAAAATACTTATAGTTGTTTATTCTTGTCAAACTATTGTCCTAGGGCTTAACTAGTCCCCTCAATCAACCTTGTTATCATTTTTTACTCCTTCCAACTGATGTGATAGCCCTCTATCATCACTGGAATATTCCTTTAGGTACCTAGCAAGTACTCTCCCCACCTAACATCCTTGTAGTACATTTTCTCAAACCTTGGCCTGCTCCGATAAGTCATCGGCCCCCTTGCTCTAATAAGCATCAGCCTTCAATGTCCACAATAGTACTTCAGTCTCCCTTGCATTGAATAACATATTGCTCCTTTATCCCAATTAGCCTTCTCTTTGGACCTCAAGCAGTTTTTGTAGCCTTGGCCAACTTTGTTTTCCTCGACTTGCTCTACCAGCCTCTGCTAGCCTTGATGTGTCCTCGGTCTAATCTAATCAAGTTGTGGATTTTCCTATTTAAGCCCTAACATACCTCCAACCTCCTGGTCCCTTCTCCAACACACAATCTAGCCCTTAAAAATACCTTTGACCACAAATATTATCCCTCGACCCGTCAAAACAAACTCTCGTCCTAGTCCCTTATGCCTCCTTTACCATAGTGGATTGTCTCTTACGTTGTTACAAGCATGCTACCATGAGAGTAGCCTATTCTTCTTCGTGTGGCTTCTTGGACAAGCCCTTGTTCAGACCTCATATGTCTTATTTAAGGTTGCAGCCAGCTTTCTCCACCTAGCTCTCCAAGAATAGTCTTCCACAAGGTTTTTGGTTGCTTTCCAACTCTAAAACAGACTTCCTTATGATCTTGGAACTTCATTTCCCTACACGGCCTCCTCTTCCTTGGCTAGACTCCTTGAATCAACCTCCTTCTCTTAGTTGTGGCTCCTTCTAGGGCTATCCTCACTCACAATTGAATTCCTTCACACTTGTTTCATCAGCCTCTCCTTTGGATATCAATATATACCTTTTTTTAAGTGTCTTAGGAGCCCTCTTTGTCCTTCAAGAGACCCCACTTTACCACTCAACAATTAATTAGAATATAAAATTTAGTTTCTTTGGTTCCAAGCCCATTACTTTAAGTCAATACCCCAAACCCAAGACCATAAAGCCCCCAATGCTTTTCCACTCGGAAATACCTACTGAGCTACCAAATTTCAACACTCCCTCTTAGTGAGGAAGGTATTTCCACCACAACTTGGGAGTGGCCCTGCCTCCAAATCTGATCTGTAGCCACATCCTTCTGGAAGACCTAGATCTTAAAAGACACCATATTCCTTGAAATATCTATTTCCATGACAATTCCTAACATGGCCATGACTTTCCTTGCATATGTCATGTCTTCCCTTGCATGATCATGACTTTCCTTGCATGGTGCATGATTTCCTTCTGTGTACCATGACTTTTCCTTGCATGCACCATGACTTCCTTGCATGGTCTACGACTTTCCTTACATGCAACATGACTTTCCTTGCATGGTATGTGACTTCACTTGCATGTCTTGGAAGAATCCACTCTATCGCTTAATCCCTAAAGGTTAGACTTCCATTGGGCAATTGACTCTCCTTCAAAGTCTCCCTCTGTAGCCAAGATCCCTCTGAGCCTACACAACCTCCTTTTGGCTCACTGTACTTTTCCTCCCAAAAAGTGTTGCAGTTAAAATTGTGTCATTTTAAGGTCAGTCTTGAACTGTGGTTGAACAATTATCCTAGTCCACTATAGACTAACGCATTTCAACTCTGCAAGTGTCCTCATCCTCCTAGGTCAAACACCTCATATGCACATGGATCCACTATTAGATGTGAAACTCTACAAACCAGTGAAGATATTATCTCACGATCAATCTACCATCCACCTGAAGCTACCTCGCCCATTCCCAAACACTCCTTACTAAGGCACCTAATTTGTACCAACATATAAGTCAATGAAATTCCATCAATAGTATCAACAACCTGCCACACAACATATTGTTGTGCACCGAGTTCTTCACCAATCCACTAGAACTCCCACCCTATATTTTCACCAAACCAGTCAAGACCCCATCTCCATGTTCTTTTTTTAACCTTCTGCTCCATGTCTAGCCAACTCACTTGGAAACACTATTGATTTCTACAATATTATCATAGCTCCCTCCTAGAGTTGACACTTGTGCACAATGATCTAGTTTACATTCAAAATAGCTCTGATACCATGTTGGAATTTCCATTCACCCCAAGTTTCAAGGTCTATGTCTTAGTTAGGAACATAAACACACTAAATATTCCAAACAACTTCAAACAACTTTGCATAGTGGAATATAAAAGCAACGAGATCAATGACAGTACACAGTATTTATGTTATAAAACATGTTCCTTATTATTCCTTCAATAACAAAACCTTAGGGATCTCATACCATGGATCATGCCCCTTTACAAACCCAGTGCAATGTTATAAAATACAAGTTTATCCTTTGACTAATACAACTAGGGCTGAGACCAATTCCTGTGGCTCCTCTTCCAGCCAAAATATAACACAAATAATAAAAAATACTTACAGTTGTTTAAACCTTTCAAACTATTGTCCTAGGGCTTAACTAGCCCCCTTAACCAACCTTGTTATCATTGTTGATTCCTTCCAGTTTATATGTTAGTCCTTTGTCATCATTGGCCTATTCCTTTAGGCCCCTAGCAAGTCCTCTCCCCACCTAGAAACCTTGCAGTACCTTTTCTCAAACCTTGCCCGCTCCTGCAAGTCCTTGGTCCCCTTACTCTAATAAGCATCAACCTCCAATGTCCACAACAACACTTTGGTCTCCCTTGTTTTGAATAACAGATTTCTCGTTTATCCCACTCAAACTTCTCTTTGGACCTCGGGTAGGTTTTATAGCCTTGGCCAACTTTTTGTCCTCGCCCTGCTCTACCATCCTTGATGTGTCTTAGGTCTACTCTAACTAGGCTGCGACCTATCCTGTTTAAGCCCTAACAAACCTCCAACCTCCTTGGCCCTTCTCCAACACACAATCTAGCCCACAAAAATACATTCGACCACCAATCCTATCCCTCAATCTGTCCAGACAAACTCTCGACCTAGTCCCTTATGCCTCCTTTACCATAGTAGATTGTCTCTTAAGTTATTACAAGCTTGTTACTGTGACAACAGCCTATTCTTCTTCTTGTAGCCTCTTGGACAAGCCCTTATTCAGACCTCAAATGCTTTATTTGAATTTGTGGCCAACCCTCTCAGCCTCGACTCTTTAAGAATAATCTTCCACAAGGTTTGTGGTTACTTTTCAACTCTTAAATAGACTTCCTTGTGACCTTGGAACTTCATTTTCATACACGACGTCCTCTTCCTTGGTTAGACTCCTTGACTCGACCTCATTCTCCAGGTTGTAGCTCCCTATAGGGTTATCCTCACTCACAATTGAAGTCCTTCACACTTATTTCATCAGCCTCTCCTTTGGATTTCAATAGATAACTCTTTCTCATGTGTCTTAGGAGCCCTCTTTTTCCTTCAAGAGACCCCACTTCACCACTCAACAATTAATAAGAATATAAAATTCACTTTCTTAGGTTCTGTTGTGCTCTACAACAACCCCCCATTTCATATCATTATTATTCACTAAACTATAATATGAAATGGGTCCCTTTTTATTTTAATTGGTATCAACTTTGTATTATTCAAAAAGGTCCGAAAACAAAATGAAAATATTATAAAACCTTTTTGATAAACTAATTATTGGTCTTATAATATATAAATGATCAATCTTTTATCATTGTGATAAAGCGATCGCAAGATAGCATGTCGCAATGACAAGGAAGGCATAATTTAAAGACCCATTGATTTTCTCCGACGCGATAACATGCAATAGGCTATCGGATATCGGCCATAATAAGTTACCATAACAAAAGTGCCTTTCGCTCCGATGCGATGCGATAAAGTCCCTTTTTCTCCGATGCGATGCGATATCGCTATCGGCGATCGGGGATATACCATGCATGCTTTTCAAAGTGCTCAGTTAATACTCCCGATGCGATGCGATATCGCTATCGGCAATCTGGGATTCCAAAAGAAACCAATATAACGATTTAAGTTTTCCCCGATGCCCGATTGCGATAAAGCCAAAAGCGCGAACTTCAAAAAATTGTTAAAGCGGGGTATTACGATTAATTCGTATTAAAGGCCTTATCTTCCAAACAGTGATTCACCTGCGCTCAACCGCCAAAACATCCAAGGCACGCTTAAACAAATCATTCGGCCAATAAAATGATATGATGGGCATTTAAAGGATTGGCAGGTTTTAACGGCCATTTAATGAAATAGTAAGCTTAAAAATCTTTTCACAGATTGTATCCGCGGCCACTTTAAGTTAATCCTTCATCATGCATTGATCAATATATCTCGCTCGTATTTGGTTTTCGCTACCAATTCTCTGTATTACGTTCATTTTCACTCCTGTGCAGAACTCTTCCGAAGTAATAGATTCAAGCAGAATGGGGAAGAAGTCTAAGAAAACTGCAATCGCTTCCACTTCACCAGCCCCAGGACAACCCGTCGTTGATCCAGGAACTAAAAAGAAAGGGTTGATATCTGATACTACATGTTCAGGACTCGGCAGAACTACTTGGCAAAGTACCTATAATTTGATTGAGGCCGAAGAACCAGAGGTGACAGCAGTACAAGCCACAGCAGGTACCAATCGAAAATCTGATGCTACTTTAAAGGACTTAGCTGACTCTTTCCTTCATCGGATAGCAGCTCGGGAACAAATTCTCCCATATACAGATGTAGTGAGGTGGGCAATTGAGGAAATCCCAATCACAGATAGAACCTTCTGCACCAGAGATGGGAGAATCTTCGGTTCATTTCAGGCTAATGATTTGAGGCAAATGTATCATTTGCCTGTGCCAGAGAAGAAGTACAACAAAGCATTTCTGGAGAAATTCCGAAATGAGAACGAAACTGAATCCGAACCCATTCGGGATTGGAGGCAAAATCCAGCAAAACACAAGCATGAATCCTCCGGTAAGTACTTCGTTGATTCCCTATGTTCTCCTTATTATTATGCTGGGATAATGATGTGTAGATTGTGGGGGTTGCACGATTCCGCTAATTTCACTATAGAAATGGTTCCCTTGATGGAAGTGGCGTGTAATAGTGAAATAATGGATTGGGCAACTATACTGTCAGATAAGCTAGAAACAGCAGTTCTTGATTTTAGAACCAAAACCCGTGTCATTGAAAGGCTTGTTCCCCCATTCTACTACAGTGCTTATATACTAGACACCCTGTGTTTTAATTCTGAATTTCCCGTGCTCGACTGGAGGTGGACTTCACAAGACCCCATGCCTATTCACATATACCATCAGAAATTGTGGAAAACTTCCTATAAGCACCATTTATACCAAGTCTGCAATGACTTTATGTTACCCATTCATTACTCTATTTTTGATAAACCTGCTCCCAAGATTTCTTATCAAGCAGGGATTGATTCGACATCAATAGGAAGATGGTTCGGAGAGGAAAAATTTACTTATATAAGAATTTTCGGCAGCCAAGCTGAACCTCATGTCCTTCCTTTGTACATACCTGATAAACTGCTGGCAAGGGAGATAGCCTATCAGATTATCTCCGAAGGAGTTACACAAACTCTAAAGAAAAATAAGAAGCGGGTCTGGCCCTCTTTTCCACTGAGATGTGGTGTCTACACTTTGCATGATTTCAAACATGCAGAGAAAGAATCTACAAAGATGAAGTCATTAACTCTTGCAACTCTCCCTAATGGGCGATTTGATCCCAACAAAGTCGCCTATAATGCACTTGAACAGGCCAAATTGACAAAGTTTGACCATAAACAAGATAAGTTTGATGACCTATTCTCCTCAGCTAAGTCGATGTTCCAAGTTAGATCGCTGGCCATAATGGAATACAAAGATGAAGGGTTAGTTGAATTCAACAAACTTAGAGAACATAGGTTGCAAACTCTGCCTCTAGATCTGTTAGTAACAACCCCAGCAACAGAATCAAGCGAGCCTGAACAGCGACATACTAAGGAACCTCCGGTTACATCAAAAGAACAGGAGAAAGTGCAAGAGGAAACCCAGACGAAAGAGCAGGAACAGAGCAGCATAGAGGTGAATGTAGATACTCAAATTGACCTGAAATTTCTCCAAGAATGGCAGCAATTCGATTCAATTATCAGTAATCTTGAGTGCTCAAAGGACACCGAAACATCAAAAGCAGCAGATACACAGGAGACCACTTCAAAACAGGTTCCAAGTGGAACCAGCGGCCTACCCAGTTTGAAAGAAGTAGACATAATCCTAAAGGATCCCTCCGATCAGATTATTTTGCAAATAGAAGAAATTCCTCCCTTGGATGTCTTCTATAGCCCAAGACACAAAGCTGTGGTAAAACGATAAAGGAAAAGGAGAAGGACTGATCAACCTTCCCTATTCCCAGAACAAACGGTGATGGGCAATGTGGTTTGCAAGGAGGAATTTGACCCCTCTGACGACCTCACAAAACTATCACAATATGCTGGAGCCTATTCGGCAACAACAATAGACAAGGCATCAGAGGTGAGTCTTCTATTAAAAACAAAAGACCAGGAGATCTTTTCATTACAAGCGCAACTATCAGAAGCACAGCAGAAGACGGAGCAGGCAGAACGACAATTGTTAACACAACAACAAATAAATAATCAATTAACTCAACAATTGCAGGAAGAGAAACAGAGGATTGATCACAGTGCAGTCCAAAAGCAGAAAGAGTTGTCAGAGGCATTGGCACAACTGAAGGCAGCGAATGAACAAATGCTGAAGTCAAAAGATGAGCAGATTGCTCAACTATCAGCCCAGCTAGAGAAGACAAAGAATCTTCCACAGATAGCCAAATTCAAAGTAGAGGCATTACAGATAAATAAGGCATTAATAACATAGATCAAGCTTTTATGTCAACAAATCATCCAGGCGGAACCATTATGCGATTTGACGACATCAATAAGTGAAAAATCAGAAAAACCTAGAACAGACTTGGAGCAAGCTGATGAAACATTAACTAATTTTCTTGAGTGGCAAGATACCGATCAGGGACAGGCGGCTAATTTACCAAAGATTTTAGAATCACATAAGGAAATATTATTTACAGAATGGCAATCCCAATTAATGAAAGTAGAGAGAGCAGTTTCAAGATGCAAATCAACCACAAGTAATTTGGTTGAATTGGTTAATAATACTCTCTACTTGTCTAACATGATTTCCCAATGAACTCCAGGTAAATTGATAGCGGCGAAAACATTGGAGCAGTCATGTTATTCGGAACTAGAGAAAAATGGGAGATTAATCGCAGGAATTAACAGTTTAACATGGGATGCCTATTGGTTCTTCTTAGTCAAACCACATAGCCAGAGAGCCGCCCTCAAATGCCTTACAGATGCAATCGGGTATATCATTCCCGATATTCAAGATGCTACCTATGCCGCCCAACTCAACTCTCGCCTCAACAGACCGCTCGAAGTGGAGCCAATGCTTGTGATATGTCAGCTCAGGTTTAAAGGCAAACAGCCTAAATGATGATTCATGCCGCCGACTTGCCAGATTGCTGTGGAGGAGATATTCAAGATCAATTGATACCAATTAAGTAGGATTTCAGTTTCATAGATAGTTAGCTTAGTTAAGTATTTATAGACCCTTTCATTGTATTTGGAGAGGGTCGTAAGTTTTGTACCTGACTTAAAGCCTGAAGTTGCACTACTGTACTTCAGGCATATTCTTTTATAAAACTGGACCAATTATTCTGATTTTGGCAAGGAAGCTTTTATGCAAATGTGCACTATTGTCTTTGTTTGAAAGTATTTCTGAGTCGGAAGAAGAATCTCAAATAGCGATTGATATTGGGAGTGACTCGCAGCTCATATGGTACTATTATCTATGTCTGAATTCATTCTTTTTATATGAATTGTCATTTGATCACTTTTGCTATTATCAGATATATGTATGTGTTTTAACAGCATTCTTTATTCCTTCCACTATTGGATGTTTATAATATGCTTTTCTTTTGATCATATATGTATCGATGATATAAATGATAAGTGTAGCAATATTGTGTTAATCACTTTGTTTAACTATTTAAGCAAAGTAATCCTTGAATGAATAAATGTCCATGTCTATTAGATAGAGTCATCTATATGCCTGTCAATAGACATAGATCATCAAGCGCTACATTTCAAAGTACAATAGTTCCCGGGATTAGTAGTAGTTCTTTTATTTTGCTGATAGATTAAGTTATTCGCCTATCATTAGATTAGATAACCAATCATTCATCCACCCCTTTTATTCATTACTGGGAAACTGGTCCCATTATCCCCAGTCGGAGCCACCATTCCAAACGGAAAAGGAACTGTATTAAGGTCCGGACTGGGTGGTTATCCCCCAATGTTGATACAACGATTTTCGGGGCATCAACAGGTTCCAAGCCCATTCCTTTAACTCAAAACCATAAAGCCCCTAATGCTTTTCCACTCGGAAAACCTTCCAAGCTACCAAATTTCAACACTCCCTTTCAGTGAGGAAGGTATTTCCACCACCACATGGAAGTGGCCCTGCCTCCAAATACGATCTACAACCACATCCTTCTGGAAGACCAGGATCTTCAAAGACACCATATTCCTTTAAATCTCTAGCTCCATGACTTTTCCTTACATGGTCATGAATTTCCATGCATATGTCATGTCTTTCCTTCCATTAACATGACTTTCCTTGCATGGTACATGACTTCCTTATGTGTACCATGACTTTTCCTTAAGTGCACCATGACTTCCTTGCATGGTCTATGACTTTCCTTACATACAACATGACTTTCCTTGCATGGAATAAAATAATCCACTATCTCGCTTGATCCCTAGGTTAGAATTCCACTAGGAAGTTGACTCTCCTTCAATTCTCCCTCTAAATCCATACTCCCTCTGAGCCTACACAACCTCCTCTTGGCTCACTCCACTTTCCCTCCCAAAAATTGTTGTAGTTGAACTTGTGTCATTTCAAGGTCAGTCATGAGTTGTGGTTCAACACTTGGCCTAGTCCACTCTAGACCACCGCATTTCAACTATGCAAGTGTCCTCATCTTCCTGGGTCAATCACCTCATATGAAACTCTGCAACCTAGTGAAGATACTATCTCACAATCAACCTGACATCCACCTGGAGCTACCTTGCCCTTGACCAAGCACTCCTTGCTAAGGAACCTAAGTTGTCTCAACATATAAGTTAATGAAATTCCATCAATAGTGTCAACAACCTGCCACACAACATATTGTTGTGCACTGAGTTCTTCACCAATCCACCAAATCTCCCACCCTATCTCGTCACCAAACCAGTCAAGAATGCATCTCCATGTTCTTTGTTGAACCTTCTACTCCATTTCTAGCCAACTCACTTGGAAACACTATTTATTTCTACAATATTCTCATAGCCCACTCCTAGAGTTGATACATGTGCACATAGATCTAGTTTCCATTCAAAGTAGTTGTGATACCATGTTGGAATTTCCATGCACCCTAGGTTTGGTCTATGGCTAAGTTAGGAACATAAACACACTAAAGATTCCCATCAACTTAAAACAACTTTGCACAGTAGAATATAACAAGAATGAGATCAATAAAAGTACACAGTATTTATATCCCAAAACATGTTCCTTATTAGTCCTTCAATAATAAAACCTTAGGGCTCCCATACTAGGGATCATGGCCCTTTATAATCTTCAGTGAAATGTTATAATATAAAATTTTATCCTTTGACTAATACAACTAGGGTTGAGGCTAATTCCTTTACATCTTCCTCTGCCAAAAATAAAACACAAATAATAAAAAATACTTACAGTGGTTTAGCCTCTTCAAATTCTTAACTAGCCTCATCAATCAACCTTGTTGTCATTGTTGATTCCTTCCACCTAATGTGGTATCCCTCTATCATCATGGGCATGTTCCTTTAGGCCCCTAGAAATTCCTCTACCCAGTTGGTAGCCTCGCTATACCTTTTCTCAAACCTTTTTCTTCTCCCTTAAGTCCTTCGTCCCTATACTCTAACAAGAATCAACCTCCAATGTCCACAACAACACTTTGGTCTCCCTTGCTTTGACTAGCAGTCTAATCCTTTATCCCATTCATCCTTCTTTTTGAACCTCAAGAAATTTTTGTAGCCTTGGCCAACTTTGTTTTGTCCTCACCCTACTCTACCAACCTCTTCTAGCCTTGTTATGTCCTGTTGACGGTGTTGAACTCGCCAACATGTCAAGGGGATCTCCATGGTAAGAAGTCCCAATTATACCTCAGACCGTTTGGTGTAGGAGTCCCAGCAGTGGGTCGTAAGGTAATGCCTTGACCGCGGTGTCACACAAAGGCAAGTAGAATAACTTTGTCAGCAGCAAGGGTGTGACTGATGCAGTGAGTCAAGGAAGGTGTATGAGAGGTTCCAACACTTCGAAAGGGGAAGGAGGTGAAGGTGAGTTCCAGGTTGAAAGGGATCAGTCCCAACTTAGCTAGGAACACACAACACAAAGGACATGCATAGCTTCCGGTGGAGCAGTCCACTCGGATGCAGCAGTCACATCATACAAGGTAAGATAACACGTACAACACTCATGGATCAGTCCAAGATGAGTGTGATGGTTGTTATAGCAAGGTTCAAGTGAAAGGTCTATCTGATGTCCGACAGAGCAGTCGACACGGATTTTAACAACATTAACAACAAGATTCATATAATTTCATGTGAATCAGTTCATACTCAAGTACGTAAGTTAAACAACACATATCATTAAAGAAATCGAAGCAGTCCGACTACAATAACAATATATGCATGAAAATGTGTTGGCTCTTATTATATAAAGAAGTGTAAGTCACAATCATACAATACATCCATGTAAACCTGCTAGCCCCAACAGTGGAATGTTACAGCCACATTGGCCTGCTCCTCCAAAGAGATGTACTAGCTCCATGCAGTGGAGAAGCCAAGGTGCATTACAATACTATCCCAGCCTTCTTTAAAATAATCTTAGTAGGAGCTTGGATGACCAAAATCCCTTACAATGAGTTATGAGGGAATTTTTATAGCAAACGGTGGGGTGACCCTTGACATTCCCCTTTGTGACCATTCAACTACCCTCATGAATCTTCACCTACTCTATGATTGTTACATCCACTATTGACACTTGACTTACACTTGACATGACTCAACATTACAATGCACATGTACTCATGTGAGACAACCTGGCTTGAGAAAGCCTTGCAAGACATCACTGACACTTGGTACGTTGTGGTGAGACCAACTCTTTCACATGCTTGTGATGGTGAAGGTGGTGAGTTGATGCCAAGCTTGGTCATCCATGATGGTGTGCATGCACCTCATGGTGACATCTTGCTGAAGCGAACTCTTTCCTCCGTTGCAACGGTGCATTGGCTCGGCCCCTCCATCCAACTCATCTGCTAACATGTGCATGGTCTTCTTGGGTACGGTTGAACCGGAAACACACCGATGCATAGTGTCTATGCTGATCTTTAAGGGTGTGCTGGTGGTCATGCGCATCAACTTGTCGAAGTACATGTTTAGCTCCAATTAGACTTTCTTCTTGTCTTTGCCTTGGTCAATGTGTTGAATGGGTTGGGTTGCATGCGTACGCACAATGACATGCATGCTGCTGAAACCCTTGCATGCAATCAACAACACTTCGAACCATGTATGCTCTGTGTTAGCTGCTCGGATGGATCTTTAACTTGTACGGGCGCAGTTCCATCCATGAGTGCATGTTGCAACCACTATTGTTCCTGATCCTGTTGCAACTCATTCGTCTGTCTGTGCAGCTTCATGTTCTTCCTTGAGTTGCTACTTTGGCACATGAAACTCCTTCTTCATTCCATTCTTTGTATTCGTGCGACCTTCATGTCGCACCATCACCTCATAGCCTAAGTCTCCAAATTTTCCTTCATTATCAGTGGATCTACTTGATCTTGCAACTTTGTTCCGCCTCTGTGTTTTCAACAACCTTCCTCTTGAATTCTCTACATTCACTGTGTTCATTGCATTTGGTATGCTGCCTTCACCTTATATTCATGATGCTTCTTGCTGTGATGTTTCTGCTTGATTTCATTGTCTACGAACAACTTGATGTCTTTGTGAGTAGGCAAGCTCATAGACACTTGATCGATTGCATCCTCAAGTGCGTTCCGAATGGTGTCTTCGTCTTTTCTCTCCTGGAAACCATTGTACCTGTACTGCTGAGAGGTAGGTGAACACCTGCGATATCTAGATACATGGAAACATTCATAGCAAGCTATCTGTCAGTCGAAAACCAAAATGAACATGAGAACTGACTCGCAACATACCTAGGTAAATGATCATGAAGGTTGTGCAATTTTAGCCAGGACGTCGAGAGACCGACTGCTAAGACTGCTCAAGGCACAGTCTGGGCTGTTAGGAGACTAGCTGACTGTTGGAACTGTGTAATGCACAGTCCATTCTGGCTGTTGATTGCTGGGATTACGCAATGCATAATTCTAGTTGGGAAGGACTGCTGGGCTAGGGATAGATTTGCGCAATTTCTTGGGTCAAGCAGCCACTATCCTCCAGAAATGCGCAAAACAGTCCTGGAGGCTAGTTTTGGGAAGGAATGCACAAATCTGGAGAGGAAGGTGAGCTTTCCTTCCCTAGATTACGTAATGCAACCTTGGTGAAGGCAGAGTTTAGGCCAAGGTTGGCCCGACTCGCCGACGAGCAACTTAAAGCAACTAAGACAGTAAATACATGGTGATACTAAGTGATAGCAGAAGTGATTGAGATTTCATGCAAAACATGAATGAAGATTCAGCAAATAGATCAACATTCATGTGGGTGAGGCAGTTCGGCGGTTGGGAAAACGATCATGCAAAACAGTTTCATGCATGCAACAGTAGTGAGATAGCAACGAAAACTGAAACAGAGCTAGGGCAAGCTAGTAAATATGTAAACAATAGCAAGTTTTGAAAGAAATCAAGCAAATATTACTCCCACAAGCAAAAACACAAAAAGCAATAGAAATGCAGCACAAGGCATGGGAAGTGGGCTTACCCCAAAACAGCTGAGTTGAATGTGCCGATTGCACCTAGATGTGATGTGGGATGTCAGAGCTACAAGGTTGATGTGAGGAATAAGCTTTGTAGCGTCTAGTTGATGAGTTTTGATAACATCGAGGTCGTGACGCGCATGCCACAAATCTAGGGGAAGCGACACTTGGAGGGAGGTTTCGGAATTTCTCCTTGCATGTAACCTCCAACTGCTAAACATAGATCCCTGAAACAAGGAATGTCTTTGCATGCTTCCTTGGGAGAAGCAGCCCATGCATGCAAGTCTGTTTTGCTTAGTCCCAGAGGGAACCGGTCAACTCAACTGCACATGCAAGAGATTGCTTGACTGCTGGAGAAAAATGTGCATTTCTGGCTGCAAGCTGAGCTGGATGCCCAGGAGATTTGAGCAATTTTTGGGCAGAGCAGCTGACTGCTCCCCAAATTTATGCAAATTCTGGGATGAGCAGCCTTGCTGGGGAAATTTGCACAAATCCTGCTGGAGTGTTGGCAGGCAGGATTGTGCAATCCTTGAACCTAGCAGGATTCCAAAGAGGATTGCACAATTTCTGGAGGGAAGGCTGGTTTCCCTCCAGAATTGCACAATTTTCAAGGGGAAGTTGCTCAGCCTATAATTGGACTAAGTCTGAGTGAACATCTTGTGAGGGGAATGGATAAAGTTGTGACTGACAGGCTGCCTTTGTACAAGAAAGACACTGAAGCTTGTGAACTTGACGAAGCAAGGAAAGTTGCAATCATGGTTGGAAGGGAGGCTCCAAAACGAGGTTAAGGAAAAATTTTGGAGGGTGGTTGTAGCTGCTACAACACTTGGTGACACACTGGTAGAACTCCATCTCTCTGAATGGACCTTGTTCGTGAAAAGCAAGTCTAACACCTGCGGAAGTATTGTTCATTTTTCAGCTCATCTTAGTTTCATACTAACTTGATTGTAAGATGTAGCATCTACCAAACCCTTGGTTGATTGACACACATTCCAAGCCAAGGCAACATAGTTATTTCGATTGGGGTTGAGGGTTATATAGGTGCATAAGTAGTATAGTCGTCAGAGTCTTAGTTTAATCTCTAGGGTTGCTCCACTCCCAGCAGGCCTGGATAGTACCCCGGCAAAGTCGCATAGGAACACAAGCATGGCTCCGTTGCCAGTGAGCCTGGTCAGTACCCCGGCAGAGTTACTTGCATCACCTCCCTGCACAGGAAGCCTTTCTCTTCTTTCGCCTTATTCATTTTTCATTTTGAATTTTTGACTTTTCATTTTTTCATTTTTCACTGTGCATAACACTTATTCATTTCAGAGGCAGAAGAGGGATCCCGACTTATTGAGAGAAGAAGAGGTTGTTCCAGCAAAGAAGTAGTTTATTGTATCTCTGACGTTCCTGTTAAGGTTTTCCCCCTTACCTTACTCTACTTGACTGAGCTGACAAGGGTTAACCCAAAAACAATCGACTAGAGAAGGTGACACTAGTTAGCGCGCAAGCGTTGTGTTTACACCAAGGTTCACTTTGAACAGTAAATATTTTCCTTCGACATATCATGGAATAAAATTAACAAGCTCATCATATAGAGGCAAGATGACAGATAACCAAATAGTGATAGTTGTACAAGCCCTCTTGTACTTTACACAGCTCGCTTCAAGAGTCATACATGGTTTCATGCAAAACTAACCTATGAACAAAACAAGAAAACGAACTAATAATCAACAAGAAAAGAAAGAGAAGAAGAAAAAATGAAAGTGAAGCAAGTAAACAAACAAGCAAACAAAGCATGTAATCAAACAAGCATGCCAACAAACAACTAAAAGAAAACATTACTCCTACTCCTACACTAACGGTACATGGGCCTAATCACGTGAAGTGATACTTCCAATGCAGCCACTGGCACATTGGTAGACCCATGTTGGTGAAGGCTTGGTCTGTGAGCAACCCAGTTGTGCGAACGAGTAAGCAAGAAAGATATAATAATGAAGACAACCACACTTCATGATTCAAAGTGCCCACAGGACATAAGTGATTGCATGTGCATGACGGGCAGTCCGCGGACTTATCATGGTGTTGTGTGACACTATGTGCAAATTTGAAGCATAAGCACACTCTTGAATGTGACATGCAAGCAAATGAAAGAAACAAAGATAACTTGCATTGCAGATGAGTGTTTGCAATGTAAGACTCCTCCAATGCATGAGCAATGGGATCGTGTAGTTCGAGTGGAGGAAATAAAATTTGAGTGTTAGATTGATCTTGAGTGCATATAGATGAGTGATGAGGAGCCTTGAGTGTTTGAACAATTTCCTAATCGGAAGCGAAACCAACCTTAGGACAACGAGGGCCTAAGATAACCATTAGCTCGGGTTGAAGTTCCTCGACAGTCTATGGGGTTTTGACTTTGTTGACAGATGGATCTTCGTAGACCACTGGCTTAGATGGATTAACAATGAGTGAATCAACATCGTGATCGGATGATGAGCTGAAGAGATCATGACAACCAAAATCAGAAAATTCAGGATGTTGGTCAGAATCCTCATGGTTTGATGAATCACACAAAGGGGTAGATGAGGAGGAAAGATGTTCACCCTCTGCGTTTCTGGAAAAACAAGATGAAATATCAAGTGGCTTTCCAATGAATGATTGGTCCTCTTCGTTGTTGGATGATGGGCTAACATACAGTGTGTCCTGCGAAATATCAACAATGGGTGCATCCGTGGATGAAGACACACATGCAAAATCATGGATGGTAATTTCACCAACAATGTTAGGAAAGAATGAAGGGGACTCGAATGGAAGGGAGTCATCCTTATCTGAGTGTTGATGCTCAAGATCCCACTCATACTCTTCATGAATGACAGTGCATGTTGGTTGTGCAACACCAACTCTGTGAGGGGGTCATTCCTCATTCACAACAAGTGAAGACTTTGGAATGGATGAACACAAGACAGCATCATCCAGAGGAACACCCGAGTGCGAAGACGTAAGTCGTAGAAAAGAATGAATATGAGGACTCGAAGAACTCACAACCAAATCTGCATGAAAATTGAGTGAAGTGATGTTGGGAGGGTGTGAAGGATGAACAGGTGTGTGAGCATGATCCTCAACATAACTGGGTAGTGGTGGAGCTATTGAATAAGAGCAAGGCGAATAGTCAGTTTAGACAGTGCGCGCTTCCGCATGAGATTACGCAGCTCCATCAATGAAGAATGTTGACCGAGGCTTGATCTCAAACTTTCTCTTGGGATGGGCAGATTTCTTAAGGCAATACTTGAACCGATCCTAAAGATAAGCAAATTTCATCTGGCTCCTTGGAGCTTGAAACTGCAAGTCACGAAAGCGCTACCAAAAATCAATAATGCATTCATGTGTAGCCCTCCATTGTTGTAAAAGATTTTGGTCAAGATGGTTTGGATCAAAATGATAGAACATGTCTTTAATAAGATCACAGAAGTGCTCAAATGAGTGCACAATGTCAGCTGGTAGGCTGAGCACCCAACGAAATGGAGATTCACAAAGTGTGTATGCAAGCAGCAAATTGGCCTGTTCGTCAGAAAACTCATCTTCCTCATGAATCATGGAAAAAAAGTTATGTGCTAGGCCACTTCGCCTTCACCATCATATGTGTGAGTGGACAAGAGATCAAAAATCTTCCCTGATATGGAGACATCTTCACAATTTGAAAAACACCTTGGGGGAAGAAGAGTGCAAGACTACATGAAAGATATGCAAAGGTTAAAACTGGATGAGAAGACACATCTTGTCATCAGGCCCTCCTTTTAGCGCCATAAATGTTGATGGTACCAGACCTGCCAACATGTCAAGGGGATCTCCCCAGTAAGATGACCCAATCAGACCTCAGACAGTTTGGTGTAGAGTCCATGCAATGGGTCGTAAGGTAATGCCTTGACTGTGGTGTCGCATAGAGGCAAGTAAAATAACTCTGTCAGCAGCAAGGGTGTGACTGATGCAGTGAGTCAAGGAAGGTGTATAAGAGGTTCCCACACTTCGAAAGGGGAAGGAGGTGAAGGTGAGTTCCAGGTTGAAAGGGATCAGTCCCAACTTGGCTAGGAACACACAACACAAAGGACATGCACAGCTTCGGTGGAGCAGTCCACTCGGATGCGGCAGTCACATCATACAAAGTAAGATAACATGTACAACACCCACGGATCAGTCCAAGACGAGTGTGATGGTTGTTATAGCAAGGTTCAAGTGAAAGGTATGTCTGATGTCCGGCAGAGCAGTCCACACGGATGGTGACAACATTAACAACATATGTAACACATTAACAACAAGATTCATATAATTGCATGTGAATCAGTTCATACACAAGTACGTAAGTTAAAAAACATGTATCATTAAAGAAACCGGAGAAGTCCAACTACAATAACAACATATGCATGAAAATGTGTTGGCTCTTATTCTATAAAGAAGTGTAAGTCACAATCATACAATACATCCACGTAAACCAGATAGCCCCAACAGTGGAATGTTACAGCCACATTGGTCTGCTCCTCCAAAGAGATGTACTAGCTTCGTGCAGTGGAGAAGCCAAGGTGCGTTACAATATTGTCCAAGCCTTCTTCAAAATAGTCCTAATAGAAGCTTGGTTGACCAAAATCCCTTACAATGAGTTATGAGGGACTATTTATAGCAAAGGGTGGGGTAACCCTTGACATTCCCCTTTGTGACCATTCAATTACCCTCGTGACTCTTCACCTACTCTATGACTGTTACATCCACTACTGACAGTTGACTTACACTTGACACGACTCAACATTACAATGCACATGTACTCATGTGAGACAACATGGCTTGAGAAAGCCTTACAAGACATCACTGACACTCGGTTCACTGTGGTGAGACCAACTCTTTGACATGCTTGTGATGGTGAAGGTGGTGAGTTGATGTCAAGCTTGGTCATCCATGATGGTGTGCATGCACCTCATGGTGACATCTTACTGAAGCAAACTCTTGCCTCCGTTGCAACCAGTGCATTGGTTCGGCCCCTCCATCCAACTCATCTACTAACATGTGCATGGTCTTCTTGGGTACAGTTGAACTAGAAACACACTTATTCATAGTGTCTGTGTTGATCTTCAAGGGTGTGTTGGTGGTCATGTGCATCAACTTGCCGAAGTACATGTTCAGCTCCAGTTGGACTTGCTTCTTGTCTTTGCCTTGGTGAGTGTGTTGAATGGGTTGGGTTGCATGAGTGTGCACAATGACATGCATGCTGTTGAATCCCTTGCATGCGATCAACAACATTGCTCACCATGTCTACTATGTGTTAGCTGTTGGGATGGATCTTTAACTTGTATAGGCACAGTTTCATCTGTGAGTGCATGTTGCGCCCACTGTTTTTCCTGATCCTGCTGCAACTCATTTGTCTATTTGTGCAACTTCATGTTCTTCCTTGAGTTGCTGCTTCAACACATGCAACTCTTATGATCCGGATTTAAACAGGAACGCAACAAATTACAGAGGTAACCATATACACAAAGATGCAGCGGAAATAATACTTCATTTCATTAATGGAAAATACTGAAATATGCTTACAACCAGAAATGGAAATAAACCAGCTAGGGCGATGGCAGCTTATCTCTGAGAAGAGATGTGATGGCTACATGCCTCCGAACTGTGTTACAATGAGGCTCGAAGGCCTATTTATTGTTGAGAAACAATGGAAAACCCTTAACATTCCAAAACCTAACCCTAGGAGATGGAACGCCAAACTGTGGGCCCCGTTTGGGGGTAAGTTGGTACATCAACTTCCCGGGGTCGTAACTTTGGCATATGATCTCCGTTTGACGCATACAATAGCTCATTAGAAAGATCTATCCGGGCGCTATCATTGTTGGAACGGGCAACATCGGTCCATTCCATGGACCCATGTTGCCCCCGGACTCCCCAAAAAACGTCGTTTAGGGCCTCAAAACGGCTCCGGAAGTTCAGGACCCGAAAAACTGCTAAAAATAGTAAGTTGTGCTGCAATTAAGGAAACTGAAAATGCTGAGAAAGACAATGGTGGGGGTCCAGGTGGACTTGGCAGGTGGCCACCAATATCCACCTGGATCATTCCTCCCCCCTTAGGAAGCAATGGTCCCCATTGCGTTGAGCTCCCCCATGAGATGAGGAAACTTCTGCTGAACTTCTTCCCTGGTGAGCCACTTGCCCTGCTGAAGGAGTTGGCCTGCTTTGACAACTCGATACAGTTGGATATTCTGTTGGCGAGTGTTCTTGATCTGTGTGTCCATGATCCGATCAGTTGCAGTTTGTTCCATGCAATCTGGATTTAATTATGTGGGTTTGAGCTGTTCTGCAATGTCGGATGTGTCTAGCAATGGTGGAAAGTATGGCCGAAGGCGGTCCACATTGAACATTGGGTGCAGGCCAAGGAATGGGGGAATGCTGAGCTCAAATGCATTGTCTCCCATAGCCTTAGTAATGGTGTAAGGACCATATCGGAGTGGTCTCAATTTCTGATAGGCTCCAGTAAGGCGTTCCTTTTGCAAATGCAACCAGACTTTGTCGCCCACCTGAAACTTGTGTGGCACCCGATGTTGATCATGTCGCTGCTTGTACTTGGCATTTGATTTCTCAAGAATGCCATGGACCTGCTGGTGAATATGTTGGATGCGCTCAATGAAGCTGGTGGCCTTATCTGTTTTGGACTGGACATGAGCTGAATTCATGTGAGTAGCTGCAAGTGGCATGGCCACATCAATGGGGCATAGTGGCTGGAATCCCAAACCCACCTGAAAAGGGCTATGGCCAGTGGAGCTGTGAAGAGCTCGGTTGTAGCTGTGCTGAACATAGGGGAGGCTCTCGTCCCATGTGTGTGGATGCTTTGAGTTATACATGCGCAGAATGTGCACAATCATCCTGTTGACAACCTCTGTCTGGCCATCAGTTTGAGGATGGAAGGCTGTGGACTTCGTGAGTTTGGTGTCCAGCATTGACCAGAGACTGGACCAAAATGTGCTGAGAAATCGACTGTCCCGATCTGAGATGATAGACTGTGGGATCCCAAAGTGCACCCACACTCGTTCAAAGAAGAGTTTAGCAGTGGCTTCTGCTGTGATATTCTTCTTGCAGGCCACCATAATGGCCATCTTCGAGAACCTGTCGACGACCACAAAAACACAATCATTTCCATGCTTAGTGGAAGGAAGGCCTGACATGTAATCCATGGAGATGGATTCCCAAGGTCGACTAGGGGTAGGCAACGGGGTATAGAGGCCATGCTTCTTAATGGCCAGTTTGGCAATGGCACAGGCAGTACATGATCGGATGTACTTCCCAACATCCTGTCGAAGATTCGGCCAATAGAAATAATTTTGCAGTACTGCCACTGTTTTCTCGACCCCGAAATGCCCAGCAGCCCGACTGTAGTGTGCTTCCCAAATCATCTTGGCACGCTCGCTTGAAGGAACACAAAGGTGACCGAGGTGGCATAATAGGGCATCCTGGAGGTGAAAATCTGCAACCTGCCGACCCTCCAAGAGTGTCTGGTATGTGTGGCCGAATTCTAGGTCGCTTTTGTAGAGAAGTGGCCAATCAGAAGTCTCGTGCCCACAAGAGTTGAGCACGGTGGTTAGCGCCATGATCGGTGGTCGACTGAGGCAATCTGCAACATTATTGGTGTTGCCCTTTTTATACTTGATATTCAAGTGAAACTATTGTAGGTATGTAGACCACTTCTGATGGCGATCATTCTGCAATTTCCCTTGGGTTTGTATGAACTGCAGAGGTCGGTGGTCTGTGTGGATGACCGTTTCCTTCCCCAAAATGTAATGCTTCCATTGTCGGCAGGCCTGTACAATGGAATACATCTCTTTATCATAAATGGAGTACTTCCGAACTGTGTTTGAAATTTTTTCTCTGTGATATGCCACTGGATGTCCATGTTGAGTAAGGACTTCCCCAATAGCATAGTCAGAGGCATCTGTCTCGACCTCAAATGGTTGTTGTAAATATGGTAACGCGAGCACTGGTGCCGTGCAGAGGCGATCCTTCAACTCCCTGAATGCCTTTTGTTGAGATTTAGACCAAAAGAATTTTGCTTTCGCCCCGCCCTTAGTGACTTGACTCAAGGGCCAAGAAATATGAGAAAACCCCAACACAAACCTGCGGTAGAAGTTGGCAAGACCTAGAAAGCTGCGGAGCTCTGTTAGAGTGGTTGGAGAGGGCCAATCCCGAATGACTTGGATCTTGGCTGGATCGACATGCACCCCTTGTTCATCAATGATGTATCCCAGATACTGAACCTGGGTCATGCCAAAAGTGCATTTCTCCAAATTGGCACATAGCTTGTGTTGCCGCAGTGTTTGGAGAACCTGTCGGATGTGGTGGAGGTGCTCTTCCCAACTCTGGCTGAAGATCAGAATGTCATCCAAGTATACTACTACAAAGGAGTTGGTGAATGGCCGCAAGATGTCATCCATTAGCCTCATAAAGGTTGCAGGAGCATTCGTCAATCCGAAAGGCATGACCAACCATTCGAAGAGGCCCTCCTTGGATTTGAAGGCAGTCTTCCACACATCGGAGGGTTCGATTGGTACCTAGTGATATCCCGACTTCAGGTCGATCTTGCTGAAATATTTCACCCCCTTTAGTTGGTCTAGGAGGTCATCAATCCGCGGGATCGGGTACCTATTACGGATAGTGATCTTGTTCAGCTCCCGATAGTCAATACAGAGTCTCCACGTCCCATCCTTCTTCTATACCAACACGATCGGGCTCCTACAGGGCGATGAACTCGGACGGATGTGACCTTTCTGCAGGAGCTCCTGAATCTGCCTCTTGATTTCATCGTTCTCCAGAACGGAGCGCCGATAAATTGGTCCATTGGGTAGCGGCGCACCTGGGGTCAGATCGATGGAGTGCTTGACTTGACAGTGCAGAGGAACCCCTGCCAGGGAGGTGAAGATGTCCTCGTACTCCTCCACAATCTTGTCCATCTGTAGTTGTCGTGCAGAGGGGCCCCGTTTGGAGACCGCGGCCACTGTCTTCTTCTTTCCTTGAGGGCGTATCATCAGGAAAACAAATTTCCTGGTTTTGGAAATGATCTTACTGCATTGTTTTGCAGTAATCAAAGAGAGGGCGGCAGGTGGTGCTACCTCTGGTATCCTGAACAACTTATTTCCCAATGTAATAATAACAGCACGGGGCCTTGATTCATACACAGCATGTCGCTTCCACAAGTATGGTTGTCCTAGTAATACATCACAAACTTCAAGGGGAGAAATGTCACACAATACCTCATCCGTGAAGGGCTTGATGTTGTATGGAAGGCGACACTGCTGGCTCACGCGAAGATCTCGTCCTTGGTGAAGCCACCCAATGGTGTATGGTTGTGGATGTGCTGTGGTCGGTAAGCCCAACCGCTTCACGACCTCTACCGAAATGAGGTTCTTTTGACTCCCGCTATCAACAATGAACTGTATCGGGGAGCCCTTTACCCACATCTGGGAGTGGAAGAGACGCTCCTCCTCCTCTGGATCTTCGGGTTCATTTTTCTGGATCTTTGCGGTAGCAACGGTGGCGCTGGGGTCCGCATCAATGATATGCTTCCCTTTTTCATACCCCTTATCGGGTTCTGACTCAGAGTCGGAACATGCATCTGATTCTGAAACCTTTAGCTCAGCCACCAGTGACTGCTTGGCCCGACACTCACTTGTGTTGTGAGTGGAGCTCTTATGGAACTCGCACCATTTTCCAGTGTCCTTTCTCGGCTTCGCGGCGTTGTTCTTTGCTTGCAGCTTCGGCTGGTTGTCTTGGGCTGTCCCGCCTTGGCTTTGTCCTTTGTTATGTGGTTTAGGGGCACCTTTCCCCTGCTTTGGATTCGCAGATCCAAAGTCTCGCTTCTTTTGTTTAAACTTCTGCTCGACCTTGACGGCATACCGGTATGCTGCGCCGAGCAAGGGGATGTTTAGGAATTGTATTTCTTCCTGGATGTACTTGTGCAGGCAGCCACGGTATTTGAGTATCAAATGTTGCTCCGAATCCTTGATACCCAACTTTGTGCGAAGGGTATGGAAAAGATTGGTGAACTCCGGCACGTCTTGGTCCCTTCCCTGCCGCAGCGTGGTCCACTTTATGTATTCATCCTCATAGCTCCCGACAGGGTAGTACTGCTCCTTGATGGCATCCCGGAACGAATCCTAGGTGGGTGCGGCTGAAAATAATGAGCCAGTACTTTCATCCTTCTGCTCGCAGTAGGTTTCCCACCAGTCCTTGACGTGGGGGGCTGCTTTGAGGAGAGCAAAAACAATCTTTTCCCGACTCGAAAATTCATGAACAGAAAAATAACCCTCTAGCAGATTTAACCATTTATCTACGGCATCTGCGTCTATCTGACCCTCGAATATGGGGATTTCAAAATTAACTTGTACCTTAAAGGGTGTGGCGTTTCCAGAGTAGCTGCTGGAAGCCGATGCGTTGCTTCTGGGTAGCCGCTGAAGGATCTGGGCAAAGCTGTCCATCATCACGTTCCGTTGTCGCTCGAGGGCTTCTTCGAGCAAGATTTTGATGGGATCTCCTGCCCCCTCGTCTTTCTTCTTGTCCGCCATGGGAGGCCGTCGGGATTTGCGAGGCTGGTCTTGCAAAGGTTAAACCAGTTCAAGCCCTAACTCCTTATATCCCGACCTTGTTGGGGACATGCAAAGAAAAACAGAGAAAAAGCAGACCGCTCTGATACCACTGATCCGGATTTAAACAGGAACGCAACAAATTACAGAGGTAACCATATACACAAAGATGCAGCGGAAATAACACTTCATTTCATTAATGGAAAATACTGAAATATGCTTACAACCAGAAATGGAAATAAACCAGCTAGGGCGATGGTAGCTTATCTCTGAGAAGAGATGTGATGGCTACATGCCTCCAAACTGTGTTACAATGAGGCTCGAAGGCCTATTTATTGTTGAGAAACAATGGAAAACCCTTAACATTCCAAAACCTAACCCTAGGCGATGGAACGCCAAACTGTGGGCCCCGTTTGGGGGTAAGTTGGTACATCAACTTCCCGGGGTCGTAACTTTGGCATATGATCTCCGTTTGACGCGTACAATAGCTCATTAGAAAGATCTATTCGTGCACTATCATTGTTGGAACGGGCAACATGGTCCATTCCATGGACCCATGTTGCCCTCGGATTCCCCAAAAAACGTCGTTTAGGGCCTCAAAACGGCTCCGGAAGTTCAGGACCCAAAAAACTGCTAAAAATAGTAAGTTGTGCTACAATTAAGGAAACTGAAAATGCTAAGAAAGACAATGGTGGGGGTCCAGGTGGACTTGGCAGGTGGCCACCAATATCCACCTGGATCACCTTATTTGTTCCAATCTCTGTATTCACGCAACCTTCATGTCGCGTCGTCACCTCATAGCCTGAGTCTCCAAAGTTACCCTCATTATCATTGGATCTTCTTGATCTTGCAACTTTGTTCTACCTCTGTGTTGTCAACAACCTTCTTCGTGCATTCGCTGTGTTTGTTGCATTTGGTATGCTTCCTCCAGCTGATGTTCATGATGTTGCTTGCTATGATGCTACTACTTAATGTCCTTGTCTACGAACAACTTGATGTTTAGGCAAGCTCATAGACACTTGATCGACTGCATCCCCAAGCGTGTTCTAAATGTTGTCTTCATCTCTGCTCTCCTGGAAACCATTGTATCTATACTTCTAAGAGGCAGATGAACACCTGTGATACCTAGAGACATGGAAACACTCATAGCAAGCAATCTGTCAGTGAAAAACCAAAATGAACATGAGAACTGACTTGCAACATACCTGGGTAAACGATCATGAAGGTTGCGCAATTTTGCCAAGAGGTCGGGAGACCGACTACCAAGACTACTCAAGGCACAGTCTGGGTTGTTGGGAGACTGGCTGACTGCTAGAATTACGCAATGCACAGTCCAGTGTGGCCGCTAACTGTTGGGATTGTGCAATGCACAATTCCAGCTAGGAAGGACTACTGGGCTAGGGATATATTTGTGCAATTTCTTGGGCCAAGCAGCCAATGTCCTCCATAAATGCGTAAAACAGTCCTAGAGGCCATTGCTGCGCACGAATGCACAAATCTAGAGAGGAAGTTGAGATTTCCTTCCCCATATTGCGCAATGCAGCCTTGGTGAACGCAGATTCTGGGCTAAGGTTGGCCTGACTCGCCGATGGAAAATTAAAAGCAACTAAGACAGTAAATGCATGGCGACACTAAGTGATAGCAGAAGTGATTGAGAGTGCATGCAAAACATGAATGAAAGATTCAGAAAATAGATCAACATTCATGTGGGTGAGGCAGTTCGTCGGTTGGGCGAACGACCGTGCAAAACAGTTTCATGCATGTGACAGCAATGAGATAGAAATGAAAACTAAAACAAAGCTAGGACAAGCTAGTATATATGTAAACGACAGCAAGCGTTCAAAGAAATCAAGAAAACAATACTCCCACAAGCGAAAACACAAAAAGCGACAGAAATGCAGCACAAGGCATGGGAAGTGGGCTTACCCCAAAACAGCTGAGCTGAATGTGCTGACTGCTCCTAGATGTGATGTGGGATGTCAGAGCTGCAAGGTTGATGTGAGGAATGAGCTCTGCAATGTCCGGTTGATGAGTTTTGATAACATCGAGGTTGTGACGCGCATGCCACGAATCTAGGGGAAGCGACACTTGGTGGGAGGTTTCGAAATTGCTCCTTGCATATAACCTCCAACTACTAAACATATATCCCTGAAACAGGGGATGTCTTTGCATGCTACCTTGGGAGAAGTAGCCCATGCGTGCAAGTCTGTTTTTCTCAGTCACGAAGGGAACCGGTCAACTTAGCTGCAAATGTAAGAGACAGCTCGACTGCTGGAGAAAAATGCACATTTCTGGCTGGGAGCTGGATTAGCTGCCCAGGAGATTTGTGCAATTTCTTTGCAGAGCAACTGACTGCTACCCAAATTTGTGCAAATTATAGGCTGAGTAGCCTTGCTGGGGAAATTTTCATCAATCCTTCTAGGAGTGTTGGAAGGCAGGATTGTGCAATCCTGGAGCCCAGCAGGCTGCCAGAGAGGATTACGCAATTTCTGGAGGGAAGGTTGGTTGCCCTCCAGAAATGCACAATTTTCAAGGGGAAGCTTCTCAGCGTGCAGCTGGACCAAGTCTGGGTGAACAGCTTTTGAGGGGAATGGATCAAGTTGTAACCGACAGGCTCCCTTTGTGCAAGAAATACACTAAAACTTGTGAACTTGACAAAGCAAGGCAAGTTGCTGTGAAGGTTGGAAGGGAGGCTCCAAAACGAGGCTAAGGCAAAATTTTGGAGGGTGGTAATAGCCACTAGAACATGTCCTCAGTCTACCTTAACTAGGTTGTGGTTATTCTTGTTTAATCCCTAACATACCTCCAACCTCCTCGACCCTTCTCCAACACATAGTCTAAACCTCAAACAGACCTTCGACCACCAATCTTACACCTCGACCCTTTTGAACAGACCCTCGACCTCCTTTACCACAGTGGATTGTCCCTTAAGTTGTTACAGGCCTGCAACCATTACAATGGCCTATTCTACTGCATGTGGCTTCTTGGAAAAGCCCCTATTCAGACCTGAATACCATATTTCAAGTTGTGGCTAGCCTTTTCCACCCAGCGCTCCAAGAATATTCTTTTATGTGACTCCTTTTAAGCTCTCAAATAAACTTGCTTATGACCTCATAACTTTTTTTTCCTACACAACCTCCTCTTCCTTGGTTAGACTCCTTGACTCAACCTCCTTTTCTTGGTTGTGACTCCTTCTAGGGTTGTCCTCACTCACAAATGAATTCCTTCACATTTTTTCCATTACCCTCTCCTTTGGCTCTCAATATATACCTTTTGTTTAAGTGTCTCAAGAGCAAGCCCTCTTTATCCTTCAATAGACCCCACTTCACCACTCAACAATTAATTAGAATACAAAATTAACTTTCTTGAGTTCCAAGCCCATTCCTTTGAGCCAAAACTCCAAACTCAAAACCATAAAGTCCCCAAGGCTTTTCCACTCATAAATACCTTTCAAGCTACCAAATTTCAACACTCCCTCTCAGTGAGGAATTTATTTCCACCACTACCTGGAAGTGGCCCTAACTGTAAATCCAATCTGCAACCATTGTCCTTTTGGAAGACATGTATCTTCAAATACACCATATTCCTTGAAATCTATAGCTCCATGTCTTTTCCTTGCATGTCCATGAATTTCCTTGCATGTGCCACATCTTCCCTTGCATGATCATGATTTTCCTTACATGGTGTATGACTTCCTTGCATGTACCATGACTTTTCCTTGCATGCACCATCACTTCCTTGCATGGTCTACGAATTTCCTTGCATGCACGACAACTTTCCTTGCATGGTATGTGGCTTTCCTGGCATGGCTTGGAAGACTCCACTCTCTCGCCTGAACCAAAAACATTAAATTCCATTGGGTGGCTAACTCTCCTTCATAGTCTCCCTCTGAAGCTAGACTCCATCTAATCCTACACAACCTCCTCTTGGCTCACTCTGTGTTCCCTCCCATAAATTGTTTCAACTGAACATGTGTCCTTTCAAGGACAGTCCTGAGTTGTGGTTGAACACTTGGCCTTGTCCACTCTAGACCATCGCAACTCAACTCTACAAGTGTCCTCATCTTCCAGGGTTAGACACCTCATATGCACATGGCTCCACAACTAGATGTGCAACTCTACAACCTAGTGAAGATATTCTCTCACGATTAACCTTCCATCCACAAAAATCTACCTTGTCCATGTCCAATCACTCCTTGCCAATGCACCTAAGTTGTCTCAACTTATAAGTCAACAGAAGTACATCAATGATTTCGGAAACCTACCACACAACATATTTTTGTGCACCGAGTTCTCCACCAATCCACTATGACTCCCACCCTATCTTATCACCAAACTAGTCAAGACCACATCTCCATGTTCTTTGTTGAACCTTCTGCTCCATGTGTATCCAACTCACTTGGAATTGTTGCTTCATGTAACAGTGTCATAGCTCCCTCCTAGATCTAACACATGTGCACACTCTGATCTAGCTTCCCTTCAAATTAGATTTGATCCCATGTTGGAATTTCCACACACCCCAGGTCTGGTCTACGCTTAAGCTAGGAATATAAATACACTAAATATGCCCAACAACTTTAAACAGATTTTCACAGTGAAACATAAAAGAAATGAGATCAATAACAATACATAGTATTTATGGCCCAAAACATGTTCCTTATTAGTCATTCAATAAGAAAATCTTAGGTCTCCCATACCAGGGATCATGGCCCTTTACAAACCCTAGTAAAATGTTATAATATGCAAGTCTGTCCTTTGACTAATACACCTAGGGATGAGGCCAATTCCTTTAGTCTGTCTGCTTCTGCCCAAAATATAATACAAATGTTACAAAATATTTATAATTGTTTAGTCTCATCAAATGTTGTCCTAGTGCTTAACTAGCCCCTTCAGTCAACCTTGATGTCACTTTTGATTCCTTCTAGCTAATGTGGAATCCCTCTATCATCATTAGCCTAGTCCTTTAGGCCCCTAGCAATTCCTCTACCCACCTAGAAGCCTTGTTGTACCTTTTCTTAGACCTTCGCATGCTCCCTTAAGTCTGCAATCCCCTTGCTCTAACAAGCATCAGCCTCCAATGTCCACAACAACATTTCGGTCTCCCTAGCTTTAACTAGTAGACTGCTCCTTTAGCCCTCTCAATATTCTCTTTGGGCCTCGACTAGTTGCTATAGACTTGGCCAACTCTATTCTACCCTCAGCCTGCTCTATCAGTGTCTGCCACCCCTAATGTGTCCTCGGTCTACCCTAACCATGATGTGGCCTATCTTTTTTAAGCCCTAATAGATGTCCAACCTCCTCGACCCTACTCCAACAGACAGTCTATCCTTCAAACAGACCTTTGACAACCAGTCCTATGTCTCATCCCTTCCAAACAGACCCTCGACCTAGTCGCTTAGGCCTTCTTTACCATAGTGGGTTGTCCCTTAAGTTGTTATAGGCTTGTGGCCATTACAATCGACTATTTTTTTGCATGTGGCTTCTTGGAAAAACCCTTATTCAGACCTAAATTCCTATTTCAGGTTGTGGCTAACCTTCTCCACCTCATCCCTCCAAGAATAAACTACCACAAGGTATGTGGCTCCTTTCCATCTCTCAAACATACTTCCTTGTTGTTATTCTCCTAACTTGCGACAAATTCCAGAATACCAAATATGTGAAGAAATACAACACATAACACAGAATAAAATGAGAAAAATAGCAAGTATTTTATTATTCAGAGATGAAAGTAATGTTCACTTGGCTCTTCGAGGGGGCAACCTCCAGCAGAGCAGAGCTCGATTACAAAATAAGACTCGATGATCTTTCCCTTCTAACTACGACTATTTATATATAAATGACCTTCAATAACCTAACGACTAGTAGTCCTTTGCATAACAAGGATTAACCACTTTATTTATTAATTATGGCCTATTGCAACTAACTTTGTTCCCTTTCTTAAATGCGGGTCAACCACCTACAATTATTAATACAAGCTTTATTGACTCCTTAACTGAATATGACCATGACTCGACCCTATTGGGTTTATTACATAAATAAAGGGGTTAGGGTTGGACCCTAACATGCCCTCCCCCATCAAAATCAGCCTTATCGTTAACGTTGAAGCTGCAGAAACTGTTGAAGAATAGTGGTTGGTTCCCAAGTCGCATCTTGTGGAGAGGTGTCTTTCCACTTGATGAGGACTTCCTTGATCGTGCGGCTGTGTAGATGTCATTCTCGAGTATCGAGAACCTATTCAGGTTGGATCCAGAGTGAACCTTCTTCATCCAATTCAGGTATACTGATTTGAAATTTTCAATTGTTCCCCACCACTTTCTTGAGGCATGATACATGGAAGATTGGGTGGATTTTTGAAGTTGGTGGCAAGGCTAGCTTGTAGGCTATTGCTCCAATGTGCTGAAGTATTTGATAAGGTCCATAGAATTTTGGAGCTAATTTTTGGTAGCCAATTTCTTTGAGAAATGTTTGCTTATATGGTTGCAGTCGCAGGAATACTTGATCCCCTTCTTGAAATGTGCATTCTGAACGATGTTGGTTTGCCTATTGCTTCATTCTATTCTGAGCTTGATGGAGATTATCTTTGAGATGAGCTAGCATGGTTGCACAGTTCTATAGGAGTTGATCAACTTCTTTCACCTTAGAGCATTCAGGGATATAAGAAATAGGTGAAGGTGGGAGTCATCCATACACTGCTTCATATGGAGTCATCTTGGTGGCTTCTTGATAGTTAGTATTATACCACCATTTAGCTAAAGGTAGCCACTATACCTGTTGATGTTGCTTTTCTGAAGTGAAACACCTTAATTATGTCTCCAAACATTTTTTTACTGCTTCAGTTTGACCATCATTTTGGGGATGATAAGAAGTACTTAGTTGGAGTTGGGTTCCTTGTAGCTTGAAAAGTTCTTGCCAAAAGTTACTGGTGAAAGTTGGGTCACGACCAGACACAATGGAAGTGGGCATGCCATGCAATTTGAAGATCTGGTCAATGAAAGCTTGAGCCACCAAAGTGGGGGTAAATGGTCAGGGTAGAGTGCAAAATGAGCATATTTAAAAATTTTGTCCACAACCACCATGATGACTGATTTGTTCCCTGACTTTGGGAGACCAGTAATGAAATCCATAGAAACATCCGCCCAGATGGAGGCAGGGATTAGCAATGGTTGTAAGGTTCCTGGTAACTTGATTGTTTCTCCTTTGTGGTGTTGACACACATCACATTCAGCTACAAAAGTAAGAATGTCAGTTTTCATGCCCGTACAAAAGAAAGAATGAGTGCGAGCATAAGTCTTCTGAAAGCATGTATGGCCTGCAGTGGGAGATGAGTGTAGCTCTACCAAAATGTGCGTTTTGAGGGTGGATGTCGGTGATATAACTACTTGATCCTTGTAGCGAAGAATCTCATCCTTCCAAGAGTAGCCAACTAAGGAATTAGGATCTACTCTCAAGTTATTAATGTGTTGGGAGAAAGAGGAGTGTGAAAACCATTCCTTGTGGAATTATTCACTCCAATCTGGTATGGGAAGAGAGATTGATAGCAGGGTGATTTCCTCCTCAAATTGGCATGATAAAGCATCCACTATTACATTGTCACACATTTGCTTGTAAATTATCTCATAATCATATCCCAACATTTTGGCCAGCCACTTATTTTGTTGTGGTGAGGATAAACGTTGCTCAAAAAAATATTTGAGGATTTAATGGTCTGTGCGGATTTGGAAACGTTGCCCCAATAATTATGGTCACCGAGTATCTACTTCATGTAAGATGGACATCATATCTTTCTCATAGGTATATTGTCCCAAATGTTTCCCAGTCAGTTGTTAGCTGGTGAAAGCCAAGGGTCGACCTTCCTGCATTAAGACAACACCAATACCAGTACCTAAAGCATCACATTCAATCACAAAAGATTTGGTGAAGTCGGGTAGTGCCAATACTGGAGTGGAACACATGGCCTATTTGAGAGCCATAAACACCTGTTGTGATGCATCAGTCCATAGGAATGATTTTTTCTTGAGAAGGTTAGTGAGGGGTCTAGCAACGCGACCATAATTGTGAACAAATTTGTGATAGTAGCTGGTGAGACCCAAGAATCCCCTCAAACTCTTCAAGGTTTTTGGTTGGGGCCAATATTGCATTGTCTGTATCTTTTTGGGATCAACCCTGACACCTTCAAGACCCACAATGTGGGCCAAATACTCAACTTCTTCCATGCCAAAAGAGAAATTGGAAGATTTGAAAAATAATTTGTGATTCTGGAGCAGTTGCAAGATTAGGTCTACATGGTGAAGATGTTTTTCCCATGTTAAGTTGTAGATGAGAATGTCATCAAAGGAAACGAGGACAAATTTTCGGAGATAAGGTTTCAGCAGGTGATTCATGAGGCTTTGAAAAGTGGATGGGGTATTACAGAGACCAAATGGCACGACCAAGAATTCATAATGGCCTTCATGAGTTCGGAAAGCAGTCTTGGGAATGTCTGCTTCTTTCATGCGTATTTGGTGATAGCCAGAGCGAAGGTCTATCTTAGTAAGGAATTGAGCACCATGTAGTTCATCAAGCAGATCATCGACAACTAGGATAAGGAATTTATCTTTGACAATGAGCTTGTTGAGGGCTCGAAAGTCTGGACACATGCACCATTCCCCATCTTTCTTGAGCACCATGACCACTGGTAATGAATAAGGACTGATGCTAGGATGAATAACACTGGCTTCAAGGAGTTCCTTGATGGTTTTTTCAATTTCATTCTTTTGGGCGAAAGGATATCGATATGGGTGCACATTCAGCGGTTGTGGTCCTGGGACCAAATTGATGCTATGATTATGTTCCCCTCTAAAGGGTGGAAGCTCTTTAGGTTTGTTAAATACCTGTTGGTCGTGGTTTAAGACATGTTGCATCTCATAATGAATATGAAGAGTAGTGGATTTTATGCCCTGGATGGCATTAAACTGGGCAATAACTCCATGATGTCCCTTTTTAACAACTTTTCCATTCTATGCGAGCTAATGATAGAAGGAGCACCTGCCTGGAGTCCACGGAGTTTATGCATGTGGTCATTCTACTTAATGCTCATATATAACTCTTAGAAATCCATTGTGATTGGGCCTAGTGTGCGAAGCCATTCAGCACCCAAGACAATGTCACAACCACCCATGTTAATCACAAACATGTGGGTCTTTAGGTGGCAGTATCCAATCTGAATTTTAATATTTTCGCAACGGCCTTCACATTTCATTGTCCCCCCATCAGCAATAAGGACCTGGAAATTAGAGACTGCTCATACAAAACAATAAACATCTTTAGAGACTCGCTGATGGATAAAGTTATGAGTGTTGCCACTATCAATCAATATTACTACAGGGCGATGTTTAATAAAGCCTCTGATTTTAAGAGTTTGGGGCACAGAAATGCCCGCTCAAGCATGTAGCGAGATAACTGGTTCCTTTGGTAGAGCTATGAGCTCATTATCCTGCTGGGTTTCCTCAACTTCATTCTCTGGTCCGCCAAGGGGTGGGGCTTCCTCCAATGAGCTGTGATCAGTAACATCAATTTGAAAGAATTTTTGTTCCTTGCATTTATGCCCGTGGATTATTTGTCATCACAGTAGTAGCACAATCCTTGTTTTCTTCTAAATTCATCCATTTCTATTGGGGACAACTTTTGAACCATAAGTGTTTGGGTAGGGCCCTGAGCCTGGGTGGGGTGACCCTTGGCTATGAGATTTGGACGAGTAGACTAGGCAGCTAAAGCACATTCCACTTCAGCAATGTTTGTGCAAGCGTCTATCCATGTAGGTGGGTGGTGCATCCAGACATGTGCTTGGATGGCTTCTTTGAGACCACTTATAGAAAATTACAAGTATAATTCATCTCCTAGACCTTCTGCTCGAATGGCCAATGTCTCAAAGGCTGCAATGTAGTCTTTTACTGTGCCTCTCTGTCGAAGCTTAGTAAGATAACCCAAAAAATTATATTCTCTGTCAAAGTGGTCACAAAGGGATTTGAGAACACCTGCCAACTTATGTTCCTAGGATAGCATTTCTGATGCACTGCTGCCATTTCCATCTCTCTTGGTCCAAGTAAAGGGCTCCCACATGTAGTTTAGTTGGGTCATCATGGATATCATTTAGAATGAAATATTTTTCCATTTGTGCTACCCATACTTCCGGATTAGAGCCATCAAATTTATACATGTCCAACTTAGGTGGCCGAGGGTGGGAATGTTGGTGATTTCCATGGAAGTGAATATGATGGCTAGACTCTCCTTCAAGGTGTTCACCAATACCATGTTCCTCCAGATGCAACCCCAACGTGTGCGCATTGAATTGTGCAATGAATCATGTAATTTGCTACATCTCTTCCTGGAAAGAATCCAACTTCTTTTCAAGGTGCTCGATCTTCTCATTGGCCATGACTTGAGCTCTGGTTTCTACCATACATAGGTCTCGGTCACTTGACGACACTTTGAAAAAATTTGGGACTGCCAGAAAATTGAAGCTGACAAGTGAATGGTACCAATACAATTAGCTCATCGTCCTAAATCTTATGGGCTAAGTCTCTTGTAAGCGTCCCAGGAAAGCCTACGAACGAAGTTTTACTCCCCACTGATCAATACTGCAGTGGCCAATTTCCAGAAAACTTGATCTTGTCCAATGTCCTGCAAAAATCAGGCCCACACTATAGCAACCACAAGCCTTGGCGCGCAGAGGGTCAGATCTGTCTGCGAAACCCCAACGGCTGAATGTGAGTTGGACTGCAGTGTCAGAACCCCAACTGGTTGATATTATTGGTGCGACAGTGACAGAACCCCAACTTCTAGATCTGAATGGTACTGCAGTGGTAGAACCCTAACTGGTGGATCTGATTGTGGCGACGGAGACAAAACCCCAACTTTTAGATATGAATCGTACTACGGAAGTAGAACCCCAACTGGTGGATCTGATCTTGCAAATAAGATAATGGGCAATCTTCAGAGAGTCGTGGGAACTATGGTCACAAAGGAGTGTCAGGTGCTACAGATCGCAATATACATAAGGGTCCAACAATAGTACTCGGCCCAATCTTTCAGTGCGCTAACTAAGGAGGATCAACCATACCCTTATCCATACTACCCGACTACCCTATCATATGCACGAGTAATCTCCCAAGTGATGTTCCCAGTGTACTATAGCAGCAAGATGGCTGACAACTTATCTAAGGTGAGGTTTTAGGTGAGCCTAAGGGGCTTATGATATACCCAGAGGGTACGTGGAAGGTAGTCTGCGCGCAGTTCTGTCTAATGCGCTACTACTCAAAGGGGTACCCACAGGGGTTACAAGGGAGTCCGATAAGCATGACTAGCTCTTGTATTTCTAGCGTGCATGCCTCCCCAAATCTGCGGGTTTATGTGCTCAATGACAGATCCCGTGGTTTAAAGATGTCGAAACACGTATCTAGCCTAAAACAATTCTGCCAAAAATGGAGGTACCACCGGCCCTGGAAAGTGCTCTGATACCACTTGTTATGCTCTTAATTTGCGAGAAATTCTAGAATACCAAATATGTGAAGAAATACAACCCAGAACACAGAATAAAATGAGGAAAACAACAAGTATTTTATTATTCAGAGATGAAAGAAATGTTCACTTGCCTCTTCGAGGGGGCAACCCCCAGCAGAGCAAAGCTCGATTACAAAATAAGACTCGATGATCTTTCCCTTCTAACTACGAATATTTATAGCTAAATGACATTCAACAACCTAACGACTAGTCGTCCTTTGCATAACAAGGGTTGACCACCTTGTTTATTAATTATGGCCCATTGCAACTAACTGTGGTCCCTTTCTTAAATGCGAGTCAACCACTTACAATTATTAATACGGGATTTATTGACTCCTTAACTAACTATGACCATGACTCGACCCTATTGGGTTTATTACATAAATAAAGGGGTTAGGGTTGGACCCTAAAACTTGTGATCTTAGAACTTCGTTGGTTAGACTCCTTGACTCCGCCTCCTTCTCTTGGTTGTGGCTCCTTCTAGGGTTATATATCTCCTTCTAGGATTATCCTCACTCACAAATGAATTCCTTCACATTTGTGTCATTAGCCTCTCCTTTGGCTTTCAATATATACCTTTTGTTTAAGTGTCTTGGGATCCCTCTTTGTCCTTCAAGAGACCCCACTTCACTACTCACTTCTTGGGTTCCAAGCCCATCCCTTTGGGTCAAAACCCCAAACTTAAAACCATAAATCCCCCAAGGAGTTTCCACTTGAAAACGCCTTCCAAGCTACCAAATTTTAACATGTTCATGTTCCTTTTTCAATAAATGGCACTCAAAAAAGTCATCTTTTGGAATTAAGATAAACATACACACTTTTAAATTGGATATTTCAATAATAGATTAGGCCCCTATGCTTAAGAACTTCATCACTTACCCCTTAGTCCCCACTTTCACACTCATGGAGTCTTAGCCCCCCATACTCTTTTGTCTAACTTGGCCTGCAGTGATGGTGTATTTTATTAATATTTTTGTGAATAAAAGTTTATATAACTAGGTTCACTAGCCTATTAGCATACAGGATTACCTACCTAAAAATCACACGGGAACTCTAACCTCGTAAATACAAGAACATAAACATATTTATCTAGACACATATGTAAATGGGCATGTAGGCCCTAGAATAGTCCTCGTCTCACTAGCCTGAACATGATATGTCCATCGCGCACACACACACACAAGGATCATCCTAGGGGTGTTACACTTTCACTTAACAAGTTGGATTCCTAGGTATACCAAAGACACGTGTACAAAATCTAAGCAAGTATAGGACATCCTCTCTTTGAGAGTTATGAAGAAACTTCAAGGATGGACAAAGTTGAACACAACAGCAATGCAAGGTATAAAACAACATTCCTAACAAGCTTCTACTTTCACTATTCCCTCTATAGGTGTACCTATCATTTTCACGTACACTTGATCTTGTGGGGCATCTGTCTTCTTGGATAACAAAGCAATAATACTTAAACAGTTGTTTACACTAATGATACACTTGATTAAAACTCAAATGAAAAAATCTTTAATAGAAACAATAAATCCCGACAATAATCAAAGTAATGAAATCCTTTCAAGTTTATGTTTTATCAATGATGTTTAAGAATTTTAAAGGATTTTCAACGTGAAATGTTGATCCAACAACTACATGAGAACAAAATTTTAGATGGTAGTGGAAATTGGCCTAATATGAATTCACCATCATTTAACACACTTCAAGCACACAAAACTAGGATGTAGTCACATGAGAACTCAGTATAATATGCATGCAATCATAATCCTTTAATACTCCATTAGTAGTGCTTCCCCTCCTCTAGTTAATTGGAACAATTTAGATTTTTACAATAAATCATTAGTTTTTCCTCATGTTATTCAAAATTACCTTGAGGTTTTATCCCATTCCATATTTGTTACTAGTATAGTTGATTTCCATGTAGAAGAAGCTTTCTATGAGAACCACTGCTCTCCTAGACTTCAAATAGATCAACATTTCTAACTCCCCATTTCAAAATCCAACATCAACTTCACTAAGCATAGCTATATCAATTGGTTAATTTTTTCCATCCAAGTCTTCTACCTTGGATTATGGTTTGATCTTGACATCATTCCCTCTCCATGGTACTACCCACCAGTGAGTGGTAAAATGAACTAATCTAGATACAAATGTGTTTACAATTCTCATTGATGTCTCAGAAAAACTATTATCTCAGTTAAATAAATGCATTATCATAGTTAATGTTGCATTGCCTTTCCCAATCATCATATCCATACCACAATTGATTTTGACATGTTTTCCCATAATTTTTAGATGTTTATTGCATATGTCAATGATCATGAACTAAATATTGCAGATATATTTGGTGATGTTTCTCTTTGGGATCTCAATAATTGTAGCTAGTACCATCATAGTAGTGCAATGAAAGCACAGTGGACCCCATTGTCCTTTACAAAAAAATCCAAAGAGCTTGCTTGTGATGGTGAAATCATTGTTCATAGTGGAAACACTATTTATATATTTTATGTTACATCTTTACTTTGTAAAAAGACTCCTCGAACATCACCTATCCAACTACATTATTTTATGTTATATTAGAGCATCTTCTTGACACGGGTTCATGCTTATTTAAGAGTAAGGCAAGATGTTCTTAGTGTGTTTCTTAGAGTTTTAGGTCCCTTGTATATGATTTTTGGATTGTATAAAGTAAATATGTCATTTAGGATTGAATTTAGAACCTTGAGAAGGCCAAATATTGCAAACATCCTTTTGAGTTATTAATTTAGTTTGAGTGCTTCATGTTGGGGGTGTGTTATATTATTTGCATTATTAGCTCCACACATTGTACATTGTGTTGAACACAACAAGGTGGTCACAAATAAAGAAGAAACCCTCTCTATCACAGGTATTTGTAGGGAGTGACATCCCTCTCTATCCAGGGGATTTGAAGGGAGGAAAAGCCCTCGAAAAAAAAAGTGGGTGGATTTTTCATCAATTTTTGGTAGTTTTCAACACACAATTTTCACTTTTAGAGGTTATGTGGTGCATGGTGGTCCAACCCATGGTTTTGTAATTATGGTTAAAGAACAATTGTTGCATTATAATCCAAGGTTAATCAATTAGGTGTTTATGGATGTCGCGGATATACATATTATATTGTAACATTGTCACAAGACAATAATATACTCAACATCTTTCTAGTTTTTCAAATTTGGGTTTCCAATGTAAAATCTCTATGTTCATTGTTGTGTGTCCATCGCACCTTTTTCTATTTTTATGAAAAATCTAGTTGTAGCAATTATAAATACATGGTTAAAACCAACCCTTCCCTCATTCTTAACAATAGTACCTTTGCTAGGACAATGCAACTATCAAATTTCAAAGTTATACTAAGTATTGAGATAATTTAAGACACACTATATGTCACTATTGGACCTAGTTTTCAATCATTGAGGAAGAAATTATTCAAGGGATCAATGCTACTCTTTACTCAACTTTGTGTAAAGCTTCAAACTTCAAAATTCAATGTCAAATGTGTATATTCATTTCAAATAGTGTACTTTCTAAAGTTTTCTATATACCCCATCCTTGTCCAATCAAACCTCAAGTCTTTACTAGGCCACAAGTCAAGGTTGGCTTGACATCAAAAATGGGTCATGTCAATTCAAAATCAATGACTTTATCCAAAAATCTAAAAAGGTGAATATTGAAAAATATGATAAAGTATATTGTAACAAACTGATTTTGATTCCCTATTGACATTGTAATAAGTGTGATAATGTCGAATGTATTTGCATATAATGGAACTGGTTAAACCCAAAATAATATGTATGTATTTTATCTTTCATGAAAATTGGTTAACAATTGAATGAAGGGATGACCACCTATATTAATTATGATGTGATGAATGGAAACTGGGGAGGGGTAACAGAGGGAAATCATTGCCTATTTAAATAACCCTTACCTAGGATTATTTTACTAAGCTGAAAATTTAAAACCCATTTTTTTCCCAATTACTAAGAATTAGGCTAGTAAGGGAGTTGTTTGTTCAACTACCAACCTCCCATACTTATCAAAGTTAGTTGGAAATTTTACCTTGAGGTATGGGAAAGAACCCATCTTGAAATTTTTGAGTTGACCCACAGAATCTCATGTTGGGAGGAAGAGAGTGAGGTTGATTCGCACCCATACAATGTGTTGAGAAACCTAGGGCATTAGACTTAGGTTATTTCTATCAATTAGTAACTTCTTGTGAGTATCTTTTACTTCATTAGATTAGGACCTTCTCTTTCATTAAGTTATTAGTGTTCTTCTTCATTAAACAACTACTAATGCATAAACATAAATACACAAGAGACACATAATGTAGGCTATTATCTAGGGCCAAAACCTCTCACTCTTTGAGAGGAAAACCCACACAAATCCTTCTTATAGAGATTCCAATTGACGAATACCAATACCAAGGCCCTTGACCTATTAGCCACTCCAAGACCAAGACACTAGTTCTCTTCATTGTATTATCTTCTTCTCCTCCTCTTCGATCTCCTTAGCATTGGGACACTTGTCACTACTGAGATCCTTTTACTGTCTTCATATTGAGATCTCCTTTCTATGAGATGTCCTTGCTGTCATCTTACTTTTGTGATGGCATCAATCTCTTTCCCTTGATCTAGTACTGATGTACTTCCTTTAAGGCACAGAGACATTAAGTTGAGATTCCACCGCATCACTAAATTGCAGCTCTTCCATAGCTATGACACCTAGTTGTTCTTCGTATCACTGCAATCTTCTGTCATTGTTCTTGGTTACTAGACTTCAGAAGAAGGATCTGAGTTCCTTTTACTGTGATCATATTCGCACTTCAAGAGGGTCCGAACTATAACCTTTATTCAAACTGTGTGATTGTGTTTAGGGCACCAAAATAGTCACTCTAATTTCAAGGATAACCCCAACTTCTTGTTGTTACTATTTGCCCGAAATCATAGAGAACCATCCAAACTTCACTCTGCCATCATCGAAATTCTCTCTGCGTTTTTCTACCGAGAAAATCAGAGATGTATCGAACCTTTTTCCTTGTTAGTGTGAAAATCCTTCACTACTATTTATAGTGGTTGGTCCCAAATATTAAGCTAACATGACATCTCGAATAGATGTGTCTCCATATAAGTTGATTTGACATGAGTTTCTTATGTATATTGAGGCCAACATCAAGAGGAGGATTAGTGCCTATAGTTGGAGGGATTTGTAGGCATTTTATAGATTCATATACATTGTTATATCCCCAAGAAGGGTTCTTCATACATGAAATTGACTCTTTGACTTTAATGACAAATCCTAAGGCTCTCAATGGGAGCCATCTAAATAAAATCTCTTGCTCATGAAACCCATGAAGCAAGGCCTTACAAAAATAATTTTATTCTCTTCATTTCATCAATTACAAAGATCATAATTACATGTCATTATAAAGACCGAACCTAGTTACATTTTACAACACTCCCTCTTAAATAGGGAGGTATTCATAATGGTACTTGGTCATTCTCAATCTGAAGAATTTCTTATAAGAAGAATCGGATTGTTAACCCATTTTTTTAGCATCATATCAACCATCATTGCTACATAGCAAGGCCTTGGCTAATAGCTCCATCTCTCCACAAGACCTGAGCTCAATGCTGGCAAGACCAATGATTTATAGACACTCTCATCATTCTCTCTCTCGGAACATATCCTTCCCGAGTACACAGGATATCTTCCATGAGGACTATTCTCATCTTGGACTCCCTATCCCTCAAAAAATATTGGTCCTCCATGACTACTCTTCTATTGGATGCCCTATCTCATCCTCAAAGAGTAAAAAATGCCAAATGATTACCCAATTCTCTCATTCTATCTTCCTAGATGAAGACCAGAATGATGTTTCTGTCTCTCCCTCTCAATTAGGGAGGACATATCTATTCCATTAAAGGAATTTACTCATTCCTACACAAGGCATGTACCTAAGCTCCCTCTTGGCTTAGGAGTTTTAAAGTTTCTTCCAAGTAAGAAAATTTCCAGGCTCCCTCTTAATTAGGGACCTACAGCAGCTCCTCAGATGGAGATAGTGGGACAATCAGCTGCTTGAAGCACTCCTTTCTTTGATGTCATGAATTTATTCTTTGTTGAGGAGTCTTCATCTTTTGGGTACTTCTTCATAGGGAACATACCATCCATCAGACATGTCATCATTCCTTTCATCGAAAAGTGATCATCAGTCTTCATATGGCATTGCTTCATGTTATGAAACCTTCATCAAGCTTTCTTTTCTGGAAGTTTCTTGCATCCTTTTGCATGGTTTTTCATGGAAGACATTCATACTTCTTCCCTTCGGTAGCCTGCATAAGCCTATCCAAATACTTGTTCAAAAATAATAAATGAACACTTAAATCAAAATTACCTTTTTGATGATATTTCATCATGAAATATTCCTATAGGTATCAACATCCTGTATACATGTGACACATCTCCAAAGATATCCATTTTCAAGGGTATCTATAATATTTTTCATACTTCCATCAGAGTCTTCATATCTTTCTGGGATATTTCCTAGCCAAATCTTCTTGGTCTTTCGGATGTTGATTTCCTTTACCATGGTTTCACATCTCACGATATCTTCCTTCCTTTCTTCACAAGTTTCTTTCCCGGGAGCTTCCAATCAGAGTTCCTCAATTGTAGACAACCACCTCATACTTCATATCAGGACATATTATGTTGATTTCATCTAGTGTGACCCATGCCTTCTGGCATCTTTTCATAGGAGGAGATTCCTTTCCTTTGATCATGCTTCTCAAATCGAGTAGTGATCCATGTTACCTACAACCATACAACATGACTTTATAAAATCAAATACAAGCATACATACCTCATTTACCTTTAGGTCATCTAGGCTTCTTTCAGCAGCTTCCTTGATTGAAAATATCTTCAACCCCTTGATATACTTCATCTCTTATATCATCACACCATCATCCCATGAATTCCACATGTTGGAGTTCTTGATGAAACACTTGCTTCCTCTCTGAATCGATGAATCTTCCAATGAAGATTCCATTAGAGAATCTTGAAGCTCTTGCATATTCCTATCCAGTAGATGTTTCCTTTTTGACTTGATGTATGATGAGCCTTATCCTGGATAACTTCTTCCTTTCCTTAAGTTTCCAATGAGGTTCCCAAGAACTATATCCTTCCTATTTTATTATCAGGCGTCCTTCATGTTTCCTATGGTGATGTCACGAGCTATTACTTCTATTTTTTTTCCTCTTTCTTGGATTTCCTTATTTCAGCTTCCTCCACTTCTTCGGTGAAATGGAATTCTTCTCTATCTTCCTCGTCATTGCCCTTCTTAAGCTTAAGGACAATCTTTCCAGTAATGCTCATAACATTGAATCTTAGTTATGTTCTTCTTTTCCTTTCGGCAAATGTCTAAATACTTTTTACCCTCAACCTGCCTTCTTCTATCTTGCATAGAACCCACAGGTTGTTGAATGGGATAGCTTTCTTATCCTCATAGACATTTGTTATCTTTTTCATCAATTAGTGCATTTAGAACAATGAGTATTATCTCTCCTAGATATTGCAATTGAGATTTTATGAAGATAACCCTTTACCCTTTGATACCCACAATTTGTGTAGATCATCTCTAAGTGATGTGACCTTTATCGCATCTTCATAGAATAGCTCTACCAACCTATCATATATATCTCTTTGATGTCTCCAATACTGCTATATAGGGATGAGGGATCTTTGACTAATTACATAAGAATACCTTGAGCCCTTTGATCCCTTTCCAAGTATTCATAGGAGACCTTTCCATTGATATGTTCAATGACATCACTTTCTTTGAGGACTATGTCTATCCTCCTTTTCCATGCAAGGAATTTCGATGAACCAACCAACTTATAGATCTGCTTGCAAAATGAAGTCATTTTACCAAATTTGATTATAGAATGAAAGATACTCACTTGATAAGTGAAGATGAAATAATCAACTTGATCACTTTGATGGTGGTTGAAGAATATGTATTAGTGCTCCTTTTGGATTATCTTCTTCCAAATGAAGATCCCTTCTTCAACGAAAGGAGATTGCTTCTTTTATGATGTCAATGCCTTTAGATCTAGCTACCTTTGTGGATGGTCATTGATGAGGATGGATTTGATGCTTCCTCGGATGATCTTCTTCAAGGATAAGGAGGGGATCCTTGTTGCAATGATAGGGAGCTTACCTTATAGTTTGAAGATGATGATAATGCCTTCTTTCCTTCAAGATACTTCGACTACTTTGGTAGTGAATGAGTGAAGATCGGAATTTCTTCTAGGGCTTTAACTTTCTCCAAGATGATGTGACCTTCGTCTTCAAAGTAATTAGAGCTACCTTTCTTTATAGATAACTTTATGAGGGTCTTTGTGGTCTTTTGATAGTTTTTCTAGTGTAGACTTCTAGCTGCTTTGATCTGTAAATCTTATTTGCCTTGAGTAGAAATAAGGCTTTGGCCTTGATTGATGATCCCAAGACTTCTTCTGAAGTATACTTCCTCCTTTGATCTAGGGTTTTATTCTTCAGTGTAGATCCTTCACTTTGATTTGATGCTTTCCTTGAAACTTGATCCTTGAGTGTCTCTTTAATTAGATTCCATTCCTTAACTGTCACCTTAGCTCTGATACCATGTTGATAAATCTAGGGCATTAGACTTAGGTTATTTATCACTATTAGTAATTGGTTGTATCTTTTACTTCATTAGATTAGGATATTCGCTTTCATTAAGTTATTAGTGTACTTATTCATCAAACAGCTACCAATGCATAAACATAAATACACAAGAGACACCGAATGTATCTTATGATCCAAGGCCAAAACCTCTGACTCTTTGAGAGGAAAACCTACACAAATTCTTCTTATAGAGATTCCAATTGATGAATACCAAGACCAAGACCCTTGACCTATTAGCCACTCCAAGACCAAGACACTAGTTCTCTTGACTATATTCTCTTCTTCTCTTCCTCTTTGATCTCCTTAGCATTGGGACACTTGTCACCACCGAGATTCTCTTATTGTCTTCATATCGATATCTCCTTTCTATGAGACCTCCTTGCTATCATCTTACTTTGTGATGGCATCGATCTCTTTCCCTTGATCTAGTACTGATGTCCTTCCTTTAAGGCACCGATACCTTAAGCTGAGATTCCACTGCATCGCTGAATTGTAGCTCTTCCATAGCTATGACACCTAGTTGTTCCTCATATCACTGCAATTTTCTTTGACACTGTGCTTGGTTACTAAACTTCAGAAGAAGGATCCGAGTTCCTTTTACTGTGATCATATTCGCACTTCAAGAGGGTCTGAACTGTAACCTTTATTCAAACTATGTCATTGTGTTTAGGGCACCGAAAAAGTCACTCTAATCTCAAGGATAACCTGAACTTATTTCTACTACTGTTTGCCTGAAATCATAGAGACCCATCTGAACTTCACTCTGCCATCATCGAACTTCTCCCTGCCTTTTTCTACCGAAAAAATCGTAAATGTATCGAATTTTTTTGTGTTAGTGCAAAAATCCTTCACTTCTATTTATAGTGGGTTGTCCCATCTATTAAGTTGACATGACATCTCAAATAGATGTGTCTCCATATAAGCTGAGTCGACATGAGTTTCTTATGCATCTTGAGGCCGACAACAAGAGGAGGATTAATGCTTGTCGTTGGAAGGCTTTCTAGACATTTAATAGACTCATATACATTGTTATATCCCCAAGAAGGGTTCTTCATACATGACATTGACTCTTTGACTTTAATGAAAAATCCTAAGGCTCTCAATGGGAGCCATCTAAATAAAATATATTTCTCATGAAACCCATGAAGCAAGGCATTATAAAAATGATTTTATTCTCTTCATTTTATCATTTACAAAGATCATAATTACATGTCATTATAAAGACTGAACCTAGTTACATTTACAACACAATGGGGGATGCACACTAATGGGTTTGGAGGTAAAATATAAGTGAAAATATGTGCCAAAAGCGTTATGGTTGACAGTAGAATAGTGGTGGATTGTTAGATCCAATTCTACTAAGAAAAATCAAGCATAGGTGTGACAAACTTGAGTTGTATAGAGCTACACTTTTGGGTGTTTTTGTTCGGAAAGCATGGAGGAACTAAGAGTGGGTCACTAAAGGACTATTGGTACAATGGACTCCCAAGTGCTTTATAATCCAGCTAAAATGACACGTGACTTGAAGGAAAGCATTGTTTATTTTATGATTATGAAAGAGAGTTACCTTCATTTTTCTGCCTACGGTTGGGTGGAAAAAGGCTCACCCTTCATTAGTTGTATATAACTTGTAAATTTAACAAGCTAAGTGTCTTACATTTAATTGTCAATGTGGTAAACATGACATCATCATAGATTCTTGTTTGTGGTTGTATGTAAACTTCATTAGTTGCTTATTGAAATTGTAACTAGATCCTTCTGATGCATCCTTATGGTTTTGTGCATGGATGTGTTGATCAACATGAGCATAGAACTCACAAAAATTTGTAGTCCTTGGTTGTCATTGGTGGCATGGTTGTACCAAGCCTCTTGATAATAGATTCATGACTAGAGGTCAGAGGAATTCCACCTCTTAGTTACTTGAGTAGCCTTGATGTTTGGGCATGTAATGGGAGACTCCCAGTGGGTCTCAAATATGAGGGTTGTACTTGCAGCAAATATGAAAAAGAAGTCTTGAGAAGGCTATCCTAAATGGATTTATAGTGTTAAAACTTAATAGAAAAATCATAGTTTTATGATGAAGGCTAACTACAGAAAATCTTCACTAAACATCTAAAGAAACTTGTTAATTTATTCACTAAGGAATTCATGAAATTGTGAAGTATGTTAGAGTGAATTGGGATTTTTAAAGCCTTCCTAACTAATGTCTATTGTTAGCATCCCTATTGGAAAACTTGTATTTTTTAATCATATGGAATCCATTAATGATTTGAAAATAGGAGAGGTATAGGTATTCTCTATATTTATGCTCTTAGGATGGTTAGAAAGACTCCCAAATTTGGATATGTTATGAAGTAGAGCTCATGTCAACCCTTGAGCACAAGTTTACTTTTGTGCTGTCACGATCTTGCTAAGAGACCTATAAGTATATTGAATTCAATTGTTCAAACCCCTAAGGAATGTGGTTCCTCATTGACCAGACTTTAATCCTGACCTTTTCCTTTAATTTGTAATCGGCCTATGAAGCGTAAATTACTTAAGTTGAATGGAAGGTCTCACTTAGGACTTTCAAGCCTTGGAGAAAATTGGCCTTCATGGCCTCCACTAAATTCTTTTGAAAAAGTTTGGTTATTTTCTATCATTATGTAAACATAGCCCTACAATCATAAGTTCTTTAATGTTTCTAAATTGTCTCCAATGTGGACTTGGAGAGAGTAAGTTGCTTTGTCCTTCTTATCTCTGCAATGGGTTCATAAAGCCTTGAAATACATCTTTTGACTAGGAGGACATGCTCCAAAACCTATCTTTATGACCAAATGGAGTATAGGAAGATTTGGCACCCTGTGCGTGTCATTCTTGAGTTCGGTTACATAGCCAACACTTATTGGTGTGTGTATAGAGAGGTTAGATTTGTCCACATGGTATGCAAAATAGATCAACCAAATAACCACCCCATTTATGAAATTGATTAATATTTTGGCTGTTTTCAACTCTCTTAAAATCAAATACATGAATATCAAGTAAAAATTGAAGATGTAGTTGAAAACCCTGTATCAAATCAAACTGATGTATGGAAGTTATTCTTTGATGGTTCTTGTACAAAGGATGGAGCAGGGGCTGGGGTAGTGTTAATCTCACCAGAAAAGGAAAACATAACACAATCATGTAAACTTGATTTTGAAGTTACCAACAATGTAGCAGAATATGAGGCTTTCCTTCTAGGACTACAGTTAGCCAAGAGTTTAAAGGTACACAACCTGAGTGTTTTCACTGACTCAGAGCTCATTGTAAGATAAGTTAGAAATATTTTCCAAACAAAGCATCCTAGGCTTAGGTCTTATAGAAATGAGGTTTGGGATTCCAATGAAAATTTATTTAAGGCCTTTAACATAACTTATGTCCCTAGAAACAAAAACATACATGCAGATTCATTGGTTGTTTCTGCAAGCTCATTTAAGATTCCTGGTCAAACACAACTGTTATACCAAATCCAAATTAAACATAGGCCATATATACATTATAACAAAAAGCATTAGAAGGTGTTTGAGGATGATGAACAACTAAAATCTTTCCTTCAACTTGTAGGTGAATTTTCTCTTTTGCAAATTGATGAAGACAATCTTGATATGGTCAATCCTCAAGCTACTGATGATCCAGAATTAAATTCCAAGATTGTAGAACATGACATCATACAATTATCAAACAACTTCATTCCTACGGGTTTAATTCCTTTAGAGAAATTATTCGACTATAATGATGTCCCCCGAAACCCTCCATCCATTTCTCCTAAAAATTACATAGAAGAAATCAATATTGGATCCCAAGAACAAGTGCAAAATATAAAAATCTCTACATCTTTAGCCCTAGAAGTTAAAGATGAATATCTTAAGTTACTTAAAAAATACAAAGATTTTTTTGCTTGGTCTTATGTTGATATTAAAACTTATGATACATCCCTCATTGAACATAAGATCCCACTAAAAACTGAAGCTAAACCCTACCAACAAAAACTTAGAAGAATTAATCTAGTTCTTCTACCAACTATTGAGAAAGAGCTTAAGAAAATGTTAGATGCACAGATTATTCTTCCACTAAGATATTCTAATTGGATTGCCAATCTAGTACCTGTCAGAAAAAAGAATGGTGAAATCAGACTCTGTGTTGATTTTAGAAACTTAAATAAAGCATCACAAAAGGAAAATTATCCATTACCTAAGATGGATCAGTTACTTCAACAAGTTTCTAGAGCCAATAGACTTTCTATGTTAGATGGTTTTTCTGGTTATAATCAGATTATGGTGGACAAAGAGGATAGGGAAAAGACTGCCTTCAAAGCACCTTGGGATACTTTCATGTATGCAAGGATGCCTTTTGGTTTGAAAAATTAAGGAGCTACATTCCAGAGAGCTATGGATATAGCTTTTGTAGGCCAGGTAAACAAATTTCTTGTTATTTATCTTGATGACCTTACAGTTTTCTCTAATACTGACAAAAAACATTTAAAGCACTTGATGAAGGTTTTTGAAAGATGCAAGAAATTTGGGATATCATTGAATTCAAAAAAGTCTCTGTTTGTTATCTGAGAAGGGAAAGATGGAGTAGTTATTGATCCAAATAGAGTATCAACCATTCAGACATTAACATTACCAAGAAATAAAAAAGAAGTTCAGGCTTTTCTTGGTAAAATCAAATTTTTAAGAAGGTTCATAACCAATTATGATGAAATTGTCAAAGATATAACTGACATGCTTAAGAAGGGTCATGAAGTTAAATGGATTGTCTCTTCCATACATGCATTTGATCAAATCAAGAAAGCTATCTCTAAAGCTCCAACCCTAGCCAGCCCTGATTATAACAAACCATTCAGTATCTTTTCCTTTTCTTCTGAAACAACCCTTGTTGTTGTTTTACTACAAAAGAATGAAGATTACCATGACCAACCTATAGCCTTTTTTAGCAAAGTCATGAGAGATGTTGAGCTCAAATATGACATAATTGAGAAGCAGGCTTATGCCCTAGTCAAATCATTGAAATATTTTAGGATGTATGTTTTACATTCAACCATTATAGCCTATGTTCCCAACAGTGATGTTAAAATTGTTCCTACTCAACCAGATACTGATGGGAGGAGAGGTAAATGGATCACCCAAATTTTGGAGTATGATCTAACTATCAAAACCAAAAATTTAGTAAAAGGTCAAGGATTAGCTAAGCTTTTAGTTGAATCCAATTGTAAAGTGTTAGGCATCAACTCTATTCTGGAAATACCAAGGGAGAATCCATAAGAACCTTCCCAAAATTCAAATGAGAAGAATCCACAAGAACCTTCCCAAAATCTTGAAGAAAAGAATCCACGAGAACCTTTACCCTCAGATCATACTATTTTTGTACACATTGATGAGAAATTTCTTTTATCACATTGGTATCAAGATATTGTAAATTTCTTAATTCATTTTGAGAGTCCTGCATCATTTTCCAAAAGTCAATGTAAGACTCTCAAATTGAAAGTAGTCAAGTACTGTATCATAAATGCAAGTCTATATTGGAAGGACCCACTCAATATCTTGCTCTTATGTTTAACAGAATTAGATACTGAAGGGATCATTGATCAGTTTCATACAAGATTTTGTGGAGGACATTATGATTGGAGAGAAACATCATATAAGATATTAACGGTAGGATTCTATTGGCCAACGTTGTTCTTACAAGTAGGAGCAAAGGTCAGAAGTTGTGTCCCTTGTCAGATGTTTGTTGGTAAACAAAAATTAGCAGCTCTTCCAGTGATCCCAACAATAGTTTTAGCACCTTTTCTCCAATGGGGATTAGATTTTACTGGAGAGATTCATCCTACTTCAAGCAATCAGCATAGATGGATCCTCACTACAACAAATTACTTTACTAAATGGGTGGAAGCAATTCTAGTAAGAAATGCTACTGACTCAATAGTAATCAAATTCATTGAATCAAACATTTTATCTAGGTTTGGTTGCCCAACTCAGATTGTTACTAACAATGCCACAACATTTTCCAGTGTTAAAATGATTGAGTTTTGCCAGAAATATTAGATTCTGCTACATCATTCAACTCCATATTATCCTCAAGGTAATGGTCTTGCAAAATCAACAAATAAAAGTTGGTAAAGGTTATCATAAAAAATTTAGAAGATCATAAAAAGAGCTGAGACACACATCTAATTTATGCAGTCTGAGCAAACAGGATCACTCCAAAGAGATCTACTGAAAAATCTCATTTTCAATTAGTTTATGGCAAACTTTTCCCTACCAATTTGGTCTTCCCTATTTTAAAGTTTTTTCATGATTCAACTGATGAACCTAATGATTTTTCAAGGAGGATAAATCAAATCATTGAACTAAACGAGAACAAAGATGAAGTTCAATACAAATTGAAAAAGTATCAGAATAAGATGAAGACCCTGTTTAACAGAAGAGCCAGGGAAAGGGACTTCAAGGAGGGCGATCTAGTTCTAAGATGGGATTCCAGAAGAGAAGACAAATGGAAGCATGGAAAGTTTGACAACCTATGGTTTGGACCTCTAGCTATTGCTAAAGTAAAAGGAAACAGAACTTTTGTGCTATAAAATCTAGAGGGACAATATTCCACATATCCTGTTAATAGAATATTTCTGAAACATTACATTCAGTACTGAGAAGTTGGAGTAGATTTTACTACCATCATTGTAAAAGGTCTAGTGTTATTTTACCTTTTCAACTGTCAATTGGATTTTTACAGCAAAGACTCCGGAGCCCGAGGAGAAGGCACATGGATCTGCAAGTTCTCTGCATTCTATAGGAGAAAGCAGTTTGCGGATTTATGTTCCCCTGCGCCTCAAATTCGTGGATCTTCCTATCCAACCATATTAGATAAAAAAATCAAAATACCATACAAAAAATGATATGTTAGGATATGGACTTGTTATGTTCCTATACCAATAGGTGTCATATACCATGATTGACTTGGTTTAGCTCTGAAATACGTACATACCTTTGCTTGTTGCAAATGTATTCCATATTTGTAACAAATCAAAAAATTAAAAAATGTAAAGAGGGTATGCCCTAAAAGAAAAATCAAAGGGCAAAAATAATAAAGAAAAGGTCAAAAAATGAAAGAAAATGAACCCCAAAGAAAAAGAAAAAAGACCATAAAAGTGTGCAAGTCCAAATGCCACTGCTATTTTACTTTTTGTATAATAAATATTGTGTGCAACTTGTTACTTATGCCACAATCCATGGTAATCAAACAGTTTAATCTTGGTTATTCCATGTTTTCAATTTCATGCTTAGAGATAGAGAATAAAATCTGACCAAACTGTTTAATCTTGGCAGATAAGTAGATAGGTAGAGTGAATAAAGGAGCTCAACAGTTTAATCTAAGCCCTTGGATGTAATAAGGTTAGACTTAGTTAGAATGCCATTGTAAAAGAAAAAAAAAAGGTATTGATAAGGGTTTTCCCGTTTAAGTGCACCTTAATAAAAGAAGAAAAAATGGTAAGATGTGTAGGTGGGTAAGTAGATGATTGGTTGCAGAATTATGTATGATGAATGGTTAAGTTAAAAGCTCAAGTCATATACTTTCATCATCAAAAGCACTTAAAGATATGGATGACAATGAATACATTTACATCATGGACAAAGTCAAACTAATTAACTTCCTCACTCATTTTTCCCTAAATTTTACTAATTTCCCATAAGTACTAAAGGCACCAACAACCTGAAAGTTAAAGGGGCTCAGAGCATTTCTCTGACTTCTGGAGGGACTGGACCCTCGGCCCAATAACTTGTAAGGCCTAAGTGCTAAAACCCCTTCATCAAAATTCACCCCCTTCATAATTCATTCATTCCCTTCAAATCCTTTTCCTAAGGTAAAATCACTCTTTTACTTAGGAAAAATAAAGGTTCTTTATAAAAACCCCCAAACACATTTTAGCCTAAGTTATAATGTTGGATGATGAATGTATTTTCGAAAACATTTACTTAGCGCATTTTCTTTCCATGGTCATATTAACTTTTAATTTTTATTATTTAACTCCCGAAACAAATTACCCTTTCCCGTATTATTAATAAAAATCCCAAAATCAATAAATATCCCTTCCCAATGGTTTGAAAAATAAACCATAATAAAGTTAATTAAGTTGGATTAATTAATCAAACTGTGATTAATTAAGAACCAAACCCCTGACGCATTAAAAAAGGGATTAATTAGTCATCTGGACTAATTAAATAACCTCTCTACCAATACCATCATCCCCGATATAATTAAGTCATTTTAATTATTGTAATTATGCAGCGGGCCCCCTCCATTAACTCCCTAACACTTTCCACCACTGACCGTCGTTCGATCTACCCTCCCTCATCCGATGACTCTCGCTCATATCGCGTGGGCCTTTTGGTCGAGCGTTAACCACGCAATGAAAGTTGTTTTGACTTTTCTCCGATGCTACGTGTCATCCCATTTGTGGCATCACGTGACCCTCTGCCAAAACCACCAACCTCCCAAAAGTTGTGCGATGAAAACCATTACCGCTCCCGCTTACAGCTTTTGCTATACGACAAAGTGTCCCATCGGTTAATTAAACCAACTGTCGTTTTCCATTCACCCGCCAAATTCCAAAAAAGTCTTTGACTTTGTACATAAAACAAAAATATTCATGGTTTTCTCTTTTTACCGAAAAAAGAAAGTTCTGCTTCCATGCATGCACAGAGTACGTCCAGACCAGCAAATTATTCCCAACCGCCAACCACTATCAGTTGCTGAACTCTAGGCCACTGCAGACTACTATGCGCACCCTGCAAAGCCTTCACCGTAGCCATTTGTCCCGATAGTCAACCAAAAATAGGTATTTACCGCATTTCCTTCTCAGAAACCCTGTTTTTGTACTGAACTTCCACTAAATTGCTCTAAACCCAAATAATTCAGTACAATTAAGTTGTTTTCTTAGTCCCAAGACTTCCCCAAGCACCTATTTTATCTGAAATTCTTGAAAACCCCAACTTCCTTCCTTGAATCCACAAGAACCAAGGATGGAAGCTCCTGTCGCCCTAAATGTTGCACCAATCACTACTCCCCATAGGGATTTGGACTACCTTCCCTTGGCCGATAAAGATTTTCAAATTAAGGACCTTACTTTTGATGAAACCCCCTTGAAGCTATACTATAGGTATCGAGACAATTATCTGAACAATGCTAATAAAATAGGTCTTTGGGAGTCCAACCTCCCCAAATATCAGTTCCCCACTGTCCATATCTTCCCAGACATTGTCCACCAATGCCATGCAAACTACAACCCCAATCTGAGAGTTGTAATGTCCCCTAACCAGGAAGTTCTTTTCACCATTACAGCTGAGTCTATAAATGAAATGTTGCAATTACAGCCTGGCCAGAACCTCACTCCCCTTTCCATTGTTGATTTACTTGATAAATCTTCAAGGTTGTCCAGTGCTAAAATCAACCAAGTCAGTCAGACTTTCATTGAAGAACAATACAGATCAAAAGACCCCCCTCCCTACATGACATGTGCCTTTACTAGTCTAGGCAGGGATATTGTCACCATGTTTGCTTGCATTATGGGTTTTACCACTAGTGAGTATGTAGATGAAATGATCTTTGCCTACATGACTATTTTTACCCCTGACCAACCTCCTGCATGCAAATATGACTATGTTGCATTCATTGCTGACAAGATGCATGACCAGTTCATGAGATTAGAGAATGAAAGGGTATTCAAATATTCTTCAGTCTTGTATCATCTTTTCCTTTACTACCAAGCTGATAAATTCCCTTTCTTTGTACAAAAGCTTGACAGCAAAGGGAACCCTAGGTCAGTCATCTTCCGGACTTCCATTTTTCATTATTCTCCTTCTTCTCCTCATCCTTACACATTTTATTGATAAATTTGTGCATCTAGTAACTACTATGTTGATAGGAAGTCCCCCTCCTAGAATCAGTGATGATATTAAGAGAATTCTTCAGTTATCCAAGAAATACAAGGTTGGGGACTGGTACTTGTACCAGAACCATACCGAGATCAGGATTTATGGGTGTGAGCTACCTCCCTTTAAACTGCCTAAATACATTCCCATGAGATTATTTTCCCTGGAGTACTACAGGCAAATGATCAATTCTGATGAAATCCACTTTATGAAAGCTAAGAAGAAAGCTCAGTTAAGGATAAAGGATCACCTAGGCCCATTTATTTGCAACAATAGAAGAGCAGGGAAAGAGGCAGAGGAAATCCTTGAGAGAATGAGATTGAAAAAGAGTTTCATCTGGCCTTATGATCCTCATAGCTTCATCTGTGACAGAAGGAAAAAGCATAAGCTATCCCCCTACTTCCATCATAGAATTCTAGAGATAGAACAATATGCAAATCAAAATGAGTGGGTGGAGGGAACACTTATAGAACAAGATAGTACACAAGTTGAAGTAGAAAATGTTATGAAAGATTTGGAAAGACAACTTGATCTGGATTCCTTTGTACAGGTGCTTGGAGAATCTTCACAGAAACCAACACAGGAGCATAGTGCACAGACATTAGGACAACCAGAGACTTCAGAAAAGAGAAAAGATTCAGGATCATAGAGCATTTCTGAGGAATTGACCCAAACTGATACAAACATGGGCAACCCTCCAGTATTGCAGACCCCTCTTAATGAGGAACGAAATCAAAAAAGAAGCAGGAGTGAGGCTAGTCCCTCTACAGTGCCATTGGACCAGGTATATGTGAAAAGGCAGAGATTGAATCCTCTGTCTGAGCAGGAATATGAAGAGACAAGAAGTGACACAGTGCAGATAGCACTAGCAGGGGAGACACCATCTACCTCTCAAACACAAGCACTAAACAGGCAGCCAAGTGTAGCAAGTGTAGAAGTGTCATCACTAAGGACAATTTCAAAGCAAAGCCAATATTTGAAAGAAAAGTACAAAGAGATTAAGACTAGGAATGAGCAGCTCAAAGCTCAAACCTATGCCAAGTATCTGAAAATGGCTCCTACAAGTCAGACAAGGTTGATGTCAGCCTTTGACATCAAAGAGGGAAAGATGCAGAGGAGCTTTTTGAAGCCAACAGTACAATAGCCAAGGTCTATGGCTGATTATTTAAAAACAGATTTTGAAGTTCTTGCTAGAGACATCCACCCAATTGATCAGATTTAGCTCCATAAGCAGACGAGTGAGATGGTTTATTCTATAGTGACCAGTAAAGCCATCATTTCACATCAGTTGCAGAATTCTCTGAGTAATACTACAGCACAGTTATAGTTGGAAAAAGCCTCTTCTCAGGCTAAGGACACAAGGATAAAATCACTAGAAGATCTAGTGATTGAGTTGGGACATGATCCCAAAGATGTTAAAGCAGCTAAAAGTTTGATAAAGAAAAAGAATGATGACATTTCTGCACTCAGGAAACAACTCAAACCCTCTCCCCTCATACATCCACAAACTGTAGAAATAATTGAGAAACAAAATGAGGAAGAACTTATGGACTTGATCCTTAAGTTGAATGAGTAGCCAAAAGAAACAGAGCAGGAATTAGAAAAAGCTTTGCAATCCAAATAGGGTGAGTCGACCACCATGCCTCAAGGTGTAATACCCATAATTTCTACAACAGTGCCATCTAATATTGCAGCATATTTAGCACCCAACATTCCTCCAGCAACAGCTCTGCCACTAACAACAATAGCAAGTACATCAGAAGCAGCAGCAACTTCAACAAAGCAAACAGAGGACTTAATAAAGTCCATGGAAGAAATGAAAATCCAAGCAACTGAAATAAAGAAACTAAAAGAAAAGATTACCAGCTTGGAAAACAATTGTGAGCTATCACAAATCAATTACACTGAAGAAGAGAGAAAGAATAGAAGGATGGCTGAAAGAATTAAAATATTAGAGAATGACTTAACATTGGAAAAGCCATTGAAAGATATCAGAGAGATTCTATGGACCAATATCATTGATTCTATCAATGATATTTGGTCTGCTATTCAGATCATTTTTGAACAGACTGAGTTAATGAAACTAGCTACAGAGGCTATACAGAAGACCAGGGAAGAATTGGGGGAGAAACCTGAAGAGGCAACCCAATTAATCAACTTCTTGAATAGCCAAAATAGGCAACAGCTGGAACAATGGGATATCGAAGATCGAACTGGTACTATCCTTGAAATTAAGAAAGTTCTGACCAAAAAGAACTTAATGCTTAACCTGGAAAGAAGATGTCAAAGTATCCAAGAAGACATAGATGATTTTATGGTAAAATATAACATTTTAAGGGATAAAGGACTTCCAAACCTATTGGTCATAAACAACAAGCTGATGACTCATGATGACTACATTGAAATACTGCACAAACAAGCCAGAAGTCAAGCCAGCTCTTCCACAGTGAAAGCACTACCCACAGGAAAAGTGTTGTATGATGGTTTGGAAAATCTTTTCTATATTGAGCATGAAGTTAAGCATCTGTTCACAGTCCAGCCTAATTTTGCAAAATACACTGAAGCTGACGAAGTGTACAAGAAATTAATCAGGATGAAGATACCAAATGAATAATGGTGGACCAATATGTTCGATATCCTATAATTTACTATGGTAACTCTGAGGTAAATAGAAAATATTCACTGAGGTAAAGTCTGGTAAACAGGTAAAGAGTATCAGGAACAGGTAAAGAGTATCAGTAGGGAAAAGCAAGGATCCAACACACAATTACTAAAGCAACAGCAAGAGGCAAATTCTAGTTTCAACCTCCATCTCTTCCATGAATAAAGGGACAGCAGCGATCAGTTTTACATCTGTCTCTATATTTTTGTAAAAGATATTTTGTATTCCCTAGAATAAATCTCATGTAGTTATGAGATATTTTTGATGTAATTTTTGTATAAATACTTCTCCATTTGAATTATTGAGGGTGGATTCTATAACATCTCTGTAAATATATGCTATCAAGCTGAGAAAGCATTTGTACTCAAATTTGGATTTTTGTTGGAAAAGGAATGAAAGTTGAAGACATTTCATCAGATGCTCGTGCAGTATAATTGCAAATAAGTATTCTATCCTTGTGATTTTGTGTATTTTCTATATGTTTCAATGTTTGATGCATCTTAAATCTAAATGGTAAAATAGTCAAAGTATATCATAATTAGCTTTATTGCTCTCTGCTATCAACAGTCTACCATTTAAATGTTTTCTTCTAAACTATCTCGATAAAGGAATTCTTAGTTGCTCCTCTATCCTTGTAGTTTTTCTCTAATAAGTCCCTAGTATAGGATTCTTAATTGCCCTCTGCTAGTTGACCTATCTTCCTTTCCTCTTTCTAATCCTAATTTGAGGATTCTTGATTTCCCTCTAGTTTTGAACAGAAATATCACCCATTCAATCCCCAAAGTTTGTTTTTACTCTAGTATCCTGCATGTTGAAATCCTACCTCAGCAATTTGACTTATTCCAGTCAACTATCCCTATTTGACTCCGTAGCCCAATGGCCTAAAATCCTAGTTTGCACATTTGTTTCAGAACTCCACCACTCTCAAACAAAACAACCTCATTGAACATTAATACTAGCCTAAAATTCTTTCAAACATAGCTAAATCATAAAGGGAGAGCCCTCTCTGGACTTAGGTGGGCTAGCACCTAAGTCTAAAAGTTGGTTTGTGGTTACCTCAGATCCTTTCCTTCTTTTCAATAACTTCTAAGGAAAATCTAAGTGATAATAGGACCAAAAACAAGATGGAAAATAAAAATGTTAGGAGTGATTATTATTGCAAGTCCATATCAAATAAAATGATAGGGTAGTTGCTCTAAAAAAGGAAGGCAAAATGAAAATGATAGATAAGCAACAAAAGAAAAATATTTGCTTTAGAAAATAAATTAAGGTTGCTAGCTCAAATGCACCTTTGAAAAATGTCCTTTTGATTAATCATGCTTAAGTTCTTTAATTATGATTTAATTGTTGTAATAAAGCTTGATGACCTTATAAAATAAGTGACAAATGACACTTTTGTCGTATTGGCGGAAACGAAAAAAACACATCGGGTGTCGATAACCAACGCATACTTTTCAATGAAGATCCTTCACTCCACCTGTATCAATGGTGGAGGAAGACTTTCGACCCCCCCTTGTTCATTTCTCGTTAACGCAAGGGGGGAGGGGATCCGAAAAGTAGTTTTCATGGCTGCCGCTTTTTGCAATGTGGCGCCTCCAAAATGTTTCAAACCCCCAAGGCCCGAAACCACAAACCATTATGACCCCCCCCCCCCCCCCCCCCCGAAATCCACTTCTGATTTTTCTTCCATCCGACCGTTGACTTCTCCCGCACCTTTTGCATTCGTTATCTTCCGTCCAATAATGAATCTCCACATCATCAATCCTTTTTCACTTACCCATTCACCGCCCGCCACATTATAATATCGTTTCCCATACGCTCCAAAGTCTTTATTGTGCCTGATTATCTATTTAAACATCCGTTAAGCATTAATTCACATTTCCCCAAAAAACTGAATGCCTATGGCTAGATCTAAACAATCAATTAAGCCCAATTGAACCTATAAATCCTCCATGGCTCCAATTTTTGCCACTTTTCGCTTCCATCCATAAACCAAAAGCACCATTTCTCGCTCTGTGTATTTTTGCCATTGTCATCAATTTCAGATTAAAAATAGCTTCTGGATTTCCCTTGCAGTAGTGATGGCTCCTAAAGCAAAGATAAAAAAAGACTGTCGAAGAAGGAATCCCTCCACAGTCTCCCTTGATCTAGATCATATTCCACTTGTAGACTCCCTTTTCAAGATCAATCACTGTGAATGTGAATTTGATTTCTATGAATTACATTCATGGTTAAAACTGAAATATACCGATAAGGAGGATTCCATTTGCTTTTGGGAGACACTTTTGCCATTATTTTCTTTTCTTAATACCCATCAATTCCCTGATCCAATCTCTTGGTGTCAGGCCAGGTATGACCCTCTACAAAGAATAGTAATGACTCAGGATGGAAAAATCCTAATTACCATCACTGCTCAGAGCATAAACCACATGTTAATGATACCTCCATCTAATTCCCTTAGCCATTTCTCACCTACAGCTCTCATGGACCTCTACAATAAACTCACCTTCCCATAGATAGATCTTATCTTTCAACTTTTCCTACCAGAAGATGTCGAATTACCTAAGAGAAATCCTCCATATTCATCTTCCATGTTCCCTAAAGCTACTAGACACATTATCTCTCTATTATCATACCTCCTATGTTATGAAAATGACCAAGTTGTTGATGAATCCATCCTTGGATTCTTTTCTATTTTTAGCAAAGAATATCACTCTATCTTCATGTATAATTATAGCCACTTTCTGGCTGATAATATACATGAAAATTTAATGAATTTGACCACACAAGGAGTATGAAGGTACAATTCAGTTATAATTCAACTAATTTTGTTTCAACAGGGAGATCTATTGCCTATTCAGTTGAACGGACAAGATGAACAGGGAGTGAGTCAATCAGTGATTTACTAGACAGAGCTAGTAATAACAGGATAATTAAATTTTACATTCTCCTGGTTCATTGATTCCTTCATACATCAAGTTCTCTGATTACTCAACAGCCAGGTAGAGCCCAGAATTGGAGAAGAAATTAAAAAGACACTGCAACTATCAGAGCAAACCAAGATTGGTGACTTGTACCTATACCATAATTACACTAAGATTAGGATCTATGGTAGTGATTTGGCTCCATACAAGCTGCCCAAGTATGTGCCAATGATAATATTCTCACTAGAATACATCAGGCAAATGATAAATATGGATGAAGACCATTTTGTCTTAGCCAAGAAGAAATCATAGTTTAAACTCAAAGCCAAAGTAGGGAGTTTCATCTATAACACTAGGTCTGCAGGTACAGAAGCAGACAGATTGCTAAAGAACATGAACCTCCAGCCAAGCTTCACTTGGTCTTATGATCCTTTTGGGATTATTTCAGCTCTTAGAGTGCAGTTGAAGGCAACACCTTACAACCATACTCCCAGGCCAGAATTGGAGAAGTTCATGAACCAGGAGCAATGGTCTGAAGGTACTCTCACAGAAGCTGATGAACAGGTTATATCAACTCCTCAGACAAAGACTCCAGCTACATAGAGTACTCAGCATAAAAGAGCCAGAGAGGAAACTTAGTCAGCTACAGAACCAGGTAAAGAGTACTATATCTTACAAAAGAAGTTGAAAATTGGGTTGTCAATGTCATTAAGAAGAAATCCACCAGAGATAATTGATCTTGGAGAATTGGAATATGTTTCATCAGCAGGGACCACTGATCTCAAGCCTCCCTCTACTTCTTCAACTCCTTCTTCAACTAAACCTATGGAGATTATCCAATCAACTGAGACCAGCTCAGCAGGAGATACTAATATCTTCTCAACATTTTTGGAAATCAAGCAAAAGAATGAAAGTCTTAAATCTCAAGTTTATAGTCAGTTTTGGAAACAGACATCCACTTCTCAGCATAGACTTCTCTCTGCCTTCAACAGTGATAGAGGAAGGAGGCAAATGGAATTTTTTCAGGCTCAAATTCCATTTCCTAAATCCACAGCAGACTACAAGAAGACCATATTCTCATTTGATGTGAACCAGATACATCCCATTAATTAAATGGATTTGTATAGGAAATTAGGTGAGATGTTATTTTCAACAATGAATACAACTGCCATGTCTCTTTCCAAGCCCATAACTGCTTTGTCCAATGTACAATCACAGCTTAAGATTGAAAAGTTGTCATCCTTGTCTAAAGATAACAAATTAAAATATTTAGAAGATATCATTATCAAGATTGGATATGATCCCTAGGACTGTAAAGAAATTGAAGAAACACTGCGAAAGAAGAATTTTGAGATTACAGCCTTGAAGAAACAGTTGACGCTGCCTTCAACTGAGGATCCACAAACCAAAGAAATGGCAGAAAATGAACACCACAGGGAGGAGATGTTAAAGCTCATTATTGAGAAAAACATACAGATCAAGAAAATGGAAGAGAGGATAGAACAAATTCTCAAGGAAAAAGAGACAGCATAGCTTGTTGTGACCTCAGTGACAACAATTCCAATGACAGGTGCAGATTTAAGCTCATCTCCTACTGACATTGCTTTGTCTTCAGCAACAGGTGAAACAACAAGGTTATCACATGAGCTACAAGCACAGAAACAAAAAAAAAAATGAGAAGTTACTCCAGAAGTTCCAAGCCTTGGAGTCACAAAAGGTAAAAAATGATACCTTGTATGTAGAAGAAATGCAAAAGTCACATAGGTTAGAGCTCAAGGTTAAACAGTTAGAAAGCAAGACTCTAATGGCAGACACTTTGGCCTAAGCCAAAGAAGATATCTGGTTAGATATTAGCCACTCTATAACAGAAGTATGGCCATCCATACAAATCATTTTTGAGCAGCAAGAACTAATTGTTAAATGCAGAGCAAAGATAGAGACCCAGAAGGCAACATTGGGCACAAAACCCAAAGAAGCATCAGGAATGATCAAGGTACTAAACTCTAAAACTAGGCAGCAGTTACAAGAGATGAACATTCCAGATAGGACAGCTACTATTTTGGAAATTAAGAAAGTCCTAGTGAAGAAGAATCTATTAACTCAACTAAAAACAAAGTGGGATGCTTTGAACACTACAGTGAGGAGGTTTCACTCTAAATTCAGTATATTACATAAGAAAGGTTTACCAAAGATAGTATCATCAAATGATCAGCTAGTAAAACTGGAGGATTATTGTGAAATGCTTTATACCATTGTAGCATACAGCAGTCAATTTGTAGGGATAAAAAGGCAAATTACTGGCAAGGAGTTTTTGGAAGCTTTAAGCTTAGACCTCTGCATTCAATATGAAATTGGTCATCTTTTTCTCACCAAACCCAATTTTGAGATATATACCGATGTTGATGAGATACTTAGAAGGATGGTAAATCTCGAGATACCTACTGAGAAAAGGTGGGATCAATTGTGTGAAAAAAATGATTAACTTTTCATTCCAACAAGAAGACAACAACAACAAATTTTGAAGGAACAGTCATCAACAACTTCCTATATAATAGGGACACATCATGCAGCAGTTTTTCTTTTCCTATCTTCTTTCAAGCTATCTTGTAATAAGTTTAAGATATTTTGTTTAAAACTTGTATAAATAACTCTCTTCTATGAGTTATTAAAGGTTGTGTACCTTTCCATAAGAAATTAATCATACCTCCTTGCTATTCTTTCTAAACACCTTATAAATTCAAATCACTGTGTGAAGTCAAATAGAATCCCTTTGATTATCTATTAGTACAATCTAAAAGAGTTAATACATCATTCTTACAGTCTGTTCTATATATTGGTCCTCCATAAAAACCAAAACCAAAACCCCTAAAACAAATATCTTAGATGCTCTGGCATGATCAATTGACCATTACCATCTCATAGGAACAACATCAATCTGGCGCCATTTCTAGCGACTCGAATTTGATTAGTTTTCTTGGGTAAATGACATAAATCATATTCATTTAAATGTGACTAAAGGTCTAGATAGGTCAAAATCCTTCACCTGATGGCTCCACTGTATCAAACTGGCACCTTTTAAACACACCAGATCCCATTCTGAATCTGACACAGTTAGTCCTTTGTCACATCTAGAAAGACTTGTAAGAAAGGCCAGTTCTAGAAGGAGATATCAACCATCTTCTTCTACTTCAGCCTTGCAGTCTGAAGATATATTACAATTTGATCCCTATAGTAACATTCCATCCAATCCCCCCGGATGCGGGTGCTTATACTGTTGGTTAATATGATGGGACAAGGGTGCGGCGCGGTAGGACGACACCTGCCTGCCCTGTACCACCTGGTTTATCGCCTAATGCAGCTTAAACAGGGGCATCTGGTTTCATTTGACTTCACGTCATGTGGGTTAGTTATGCCCAGCCTGTCCTCCATTTTCTCCATCGCTTCCGCATGCTCTGGTCTGAGCTGGGCCTCAGCCCTCTTTAATGTTGGAGTTATGGTGGGTGCAATCCGAGGAAGGGCGGATAGTGTTAAATACAGGCTCAGCTCTGGGATCGTTTTGAAGCCTCTGGTGCTTTGCTGGTCTGGTAAAGGTGTGTTTTGGTATGCTGCTTGGTTATGCTCTGTCGCACTGTTATGCTTGGACAATTCTGCGACGGTGCCTCCATCTTCTCCCAGGCTTTGTTTGGAGGCCTCCAGCCTGAGTTTGGATGCCCAATTGAATAGGCTGAGCTCTGAGCGGTCTTGTTTACAAAGGGTGGCTGAGGTGCTATTTATGCCCCGTCTTCGCCATATAATGAGGAGCTGCAGGGTAACTCCTAGGCGTGTGCCCTCCCGCCCGTCCTCCAATTCTCCCTCCATCTCCAGTGATCTCTCCACTGGCCATTACCCTCACACACACAGTGGGAGAGGGCGTCTCCATCTCCCAGCCATTTCTCTCCTGATTCCTCGTCATCTCCCTCTTTTGGCTTGGCGATTTTCACCTTCAATTGTTCCTTGAATCGTCCTCGAATCACTGCTCATGTCTCGGTGTTTTTTCTTGAAGAAGGCTAGGAGGTAGGGGAATCCAGCTCCCATCAGGAGGACCCTGCCTCTGTCTCTGCGCAGATTCCTTTCTCTATGCAGGTTCCAGCGGTCCCAACACTCAATGCGATGGACATGGCGATGGAAACGGAAGATCCTATCCATTCTGAACCTGATGCTACTCGTGCAAGGGATGATACTGATGTCGCTCGTGATGCTGCTGATACTGAGTTTGGTTGGTGCAGAATTGTGGAGGAGCCTCCAGACGCGTAGTTTCTTTCGCTGTTGTTCTGATACTGGTCACGCGGCCCTTAATTGCGGGCATTTTTTGGATCAGAATGCTAATTTTGGTTCACTTCTGCAATTTTGGTTCATAATGTATGCCTCTTTGAATTTTTGTAAGCCCAGTAAGAGAGTCAATACTTGTTCCCCTGCGTGGGATTTGAATACCAGCTCTCGGCTAAGTTCACTATCATGGGCAATGTTTCTGATTCTCTCTGCCGCTTCTACAGGGAAGTTGTTTTTGACTACGGTCTAGATGTAAATTACCCCTTTAATGTTAATAGAATAGTTTTATTTAGAAAAAAAAAAAAAAAACTTTCCATCCAATCCAAATTGGACTCATTTATCACCTAGGGTTACTGAACTTTTAGATAGGGGAGTTGATTTTAAATCAGCTTTCCTTATTCATTCACTTGAATCTCATCCAGAACCCCTACTTCCACCAGGATCACCTAAATCTGAGTCTGACCTGGTTGTTCATTTACCTGAATACAGACCTACAGATTTCATATCCCCTATTACATATTCATTCCCTTCCACTTCTAAACGCCCTAAACCTTCTCCTTCGAAACAACCTGAAGGGACCTTTGCGATATATTCAAATCCACTCTTTGAAACAAAAGAGGATATTCATTCTCAGGTCCACAAGTTAGTTATTAAAACTCCTTTAGGACCTCTCCTCCTTATTTATCCCATCCTTATTCACCTCCACATAGTCATTCACCCTCTCTATCACCATCATATTCTTCTTCTTCTTCTTCTTCTATACAAACACCTCATACACCACCTTCTACTATGGCATTCCAACCCATTGTACAGGCAAGATATGAAACTTTAGTTTTACCTCCAAACCTTGATGCTTTCCCTCCTGGATATTTAAAGCACCTTCCTAGGTATAATGGAGAAACTGGTCCCTCAGCTGAAGACCATCTTCAAGAATTTCTAGACTTTGCAGATAACATGAACATAGAACAAGAAAATGTTTACATGAGGTTGTTTTTTCAGTCTCTTGAGGGAAATGTGAGAACTTGGTTTAGGAATTTACCTGTAAATTCCATTAGAAATTGGGAAGAGTTAACAAATATATTCAAAAATAAATGGGGAGTGAAGAAAGATGCTCTTTACTTTTTTACTGAGTTTGAAGAAATTAAAAGAAACTTTGGTGAACCTGTCTCTGATTTTATCAAAAGGTTCAACAAACTTTATCATAAGATGCCCCCTGGTTGTAAACCCCCTATAGCAACAGCCAAATCTAGGTTCCCCAAAGCCTTTGAAGATGATTTTGCTGTAATTTTAAGAGAAAGAACTTCAAGAAATCTTGAAGACATGCAAACTAATGCTATAGAGGTAGAAGCAAATAGGGCTGCCTCAGCCACTTTAAAAGCTAAAGAGGAAAAAGCCCAAAGAAAGATTAAATCACCTCTTAGAAATATATCCAATAGAATTTCCAAGATTGAGACTCAACCTAGAACAGTTCAACAAATAGTAACTCGACCTCAAAATCAAAATCAAGGTCAATACAAAAGAAATCCACATTACAAATTCTTCAAAGACCTAGTAATGATCAGCACGTTCCAACTCCTTTACTGATAGATGATCAACAACCTGATGACAATGCCATGACTATCACCGAATACATTAACAATATGGATAGCTCTTCTGGTCAGACCACTATTAGTCCTCTTTCACAAAATAATCAAGTTCAAGAAGATTAAGAATCCTCACAAGTTTCCAAATACCATGCCTTCTCTGAATTCCTAATTGCAGATCTCAACAAAATATATGATATTAGACCTAGACCTAGCCCTGGAAGACCTCCTAAGGAACCTTCAATAATTTAACCTCATACCAAAACCGTTGAAACTCATACAACTACTATTCGACCATTAAATTAGTCAACTAATACAACTCAAGTTGAAAAAACTGTCTTGACTGCATTTAATGTTGAAAAGGAGTTAGAAAGAGTTAAAATCCCTATACCACTTTTCGAACTTTCCAAAAACCCTAGATATAAAAATCAAGTTTCCAAATGGATACAAAACACCTCTGTTGATGCTGAAAGTGATGTTATTAACCTTCAATATGAAAAACCAGCAGTGGTTTTTGGTCCTAGCTCAGATATGATAGATGAAATAGTACCCCCTTTCTATGTGACATTAAAGACAAATGACTCCATGCTATATAACTGTACGCTTGATTTTGGAGCATCACACAATCTCATGCCAAAAACCATCATGGATCATTTAAATCTTTACATAACTAGATCCTATCATGATATGTACACCTTTGATTCCAAAAGAGTACCTTGTCTAGGATTGATTAGGGATTTAGTAGTCACTCTTGCCCAAATCCCAGTAAAGAGAATAGTGTTAGATATTGTTGTCACTGACATCCCTCCCAAATTTGGAATGCTCCTTTCAAGGTCTTGTTGTGCAAAATTAGGGGGAACTCTTTAGATGGACATGTCTTATATCACTATTCCAGTTTATGGGGGAGAACAACTTAGGTTGTATAGAGAGGTTAGATTTTTCCACACAGTATGCAAAACAGATCAACCAAAGAACCACCCCATTTACGCAATTGGTCAAGATTTTGGCTGTTTTCAACTCTCTTCAAATCAAATACATGAATCTCAAGTAAAAATTGAAGATGTAGTTGAAAACCCTATATCAAATCAAACTGATGTATGGAAGTTATTATTTGATGGTTCTTGTACAAAGGAAAGAGTAGGGGCTGGGGTAGTGTTAATCTCACTAGAAAAGGAAAACATAACACAATCATGTAAACTTAATTTTGAAGTTACCAACAACGTAGCAAAATATGAGGCTTTCCTTCTAGGACTACAGTTAGCCAAGAGTTTAAAGGTACACAACCTAAGTGTTTTCACTGACTCAGAGCTCATTCTAAGACAAGTTAGAAATATTTGCCAAACAAAGCATCCTAGGCTTAGGTCTTATAGAAATGAGGTTTGGGATTCCATTGAAAATTTCTTTGATGCCTTCAACATAATTTATGTCCCTAGAAACGAAAACATACAAGCAGATTCTTTGGCTGTTTCTGCAAGCTCATTTAATATTCCTGATCAAAAAAAATTGTTATACCAAATCCAGGTTAAATACAAGCCATCTATCCCTGATAACCAAAAGCATTGGCAGGTGTTTGAGGATGATGAACAACTAAAATCTTTCCTTCAACTTGTAGGTGAATTTTTTCTTTTGCAAATTGATGAAGACAATCTTGATATGGTCAATCCTCAAGCTGTTGAGGATCCAGAATTAAATTCCAATATTATAGATCATGACATAATACAATTATCAAACAACTTCTTTCCTAAGGGGTTAATTCCTTTAGAGAAATTATTCGATTATAATGATGTCCCCCGAAACCCTCCATCCATTTCCCTTGAAAATGACATAGAAGAAATCAATATTGGATCCCAAGAACAAGTGCAAAATAAAAAAATATCTACATCTTTAGCCCCATAAGTTAAAGATGAATATCTTAAGTTACTTTAAAAATACAAATATGTTTTTTCTTGGTCTTATGTTGATCTTAAAACTTATGATACATCCCTCATTGAACATAATATCCCACTAAAAATTGAAGCTAAACCCTACCAGCAAAAACTCAGAAGAATTAATCCAATTCTTCTACCAACTATTGAGAAAGAGCTTAAGAAAATGTTAGATGCACAGATTATTCTTCCACTAAGATATTCTAATTGGATTGCCAATCTAGTACCTGTCAGAAAAAAGAATGGTGAAATCAAACTCTGTGTTGATTTTAGAAACTTAAATAAAGCATCACTAAAGGACAACTATCCATTACCTAAGATGGATCAGTTACTTCAACAAGTTTCTGGAGCCAACAAACTTTCTATGTTAGATGGTTTTTCTGGTTATAATCAGATTATGGTGGACAAAGAGGATAGGGAAAAGACTGCCTTCACAACACCTTGGGGTACTTTCATGTATGCAAGGATGCCTTTTGGTTTGACAAATGCAGGAGCTACATTCCAGAGAGCTATGGATATAGCTTTTGTAGGCTAGGTAAACAAATTTCTTGTTATTTATCTTGATGACCTTACAATTTTCTCTAATTCTGATAAAAAACATTTAAAGCACTTGATGAAGGTTTTTGAAAGATGCAGGAAATTTGGGATATCATTGAATCCAAAGAAGTCTCTATTTGCTATCTCATAAGGGAAATTGCTTGGCCATATAATTTCTAAAGATGGAGTAGTTATCGATCCAAACAGAGTATCAGCCATTTAGACATTAACATTACCAAGAAATAAAAAAGAAGTTCAGGCTTTTCTTGGTAAAATCAACTTTTTAAGAAGGTTCATACCCAATTATGCTGAAATTGTCAAAGATATAATTGATATGCTTAAGAAGGGTCATGAAGTTAAATGGATTGTCTCTTCCAGACATGCATTTGATCAAATCAAGAAATCTATCTCTGAAGCTCCAACCCTAGCCAACCCTGATTATACCAAACCATTCAGTATCTTTTCCTTTGCCTCTGAAACAACCCTTGTTGTTGTTTTACTACAAAAGAATGAAGATTCCCGTGACCTACCTATAGCCTTTTTTAGCAAAGTCATGAGAGACGCTGAGCTCAAATATGACATAGTTGAGGAGCAGTCTTATGCCCTAGTCCAATCCTTGAAATATTTTAGGATGTATGTTTTACATTCAGCCATTATAGCCTATGTTCCCAACGGTGCTGTTAAAAATTTTCTCACTCAACCAGATACTGACAGGAGGAGAGGTAGATGGATCACCCAAATTTTGGAGTATGATCTATGTTGGCTTGTTGGGGCCTAACCCAGGTTTGGAGTTAATTAGCCAAACAAATCCCTGTACTACTGGCCCTTTCGGCAACAGTCCGTGGAGCGCGGACTGAGGTCTCACCTGAAGTAGTATGGGAGGGTGCTAGAACCAAGTTTCTGCACCCTTGACATGTCTAAGAGGTTCGACTGGTCCATTGTTTGTTCCTGCGTGCAGGTCGCTTCGTGCACTTCCCTGTTCCTTGCGAGCTAGTGCACCTCCTTTGCGCAACCCTAACCCGAGGCTGTGGAGCTCCCGCGCCACGCTCTGTGCTATTACCCAAGAGCTTACTTATCTTCCAGTACTAGTTAATTACCTTCCCCTGCTTGAATGTCTTATGTTATAATTAGTTATACAAAACATTCATACAAGTTCGCGCAATAAATAAACATTATACTTGTAAATTATATCCAATCATGCATTAAACCAGGAAAAGATACGCAGAAATATAGTAAAACTTCTCTTTATTGATTCTCCCAATAGTTACAGGCTTGACCTGCCTTGTGCACTCAGCTGCAGGGGTCCGCGCACTCAGCTGCGGACTACTAGGCCTCTGTGCACTCAACTGCAAAGCCTTCTCCTACTTTACGACCCACAGACACACTTTACACTTCGACTTAATCACTTAGACTTGTTCTCTTTTTCCATTCTATCTTCTCTATTAGTTGTTTTTTTACACTTAGAGCCTCGCTCTATTTATACAATCCCATGGTCCGTGGACCATGGGTAGGTCTATCCAGCCAACATTACATTAAAAAAACTAGGGTGGACAACCCTGTGACTCTATTATAATTTTGCGCCCCGTGCCCGCAATTCGCGGAGCTTTTACAAAAAGATTTGGTCAAAACTTGGGCTTTAAGCCTGAAAACCTATCTTGGGGGGATTCCATGCCCAACAGGCCCCCAACACAAACATTGTGACTCATCCTCGAGTCACTCTGTCGACACGGAGATCTTTGCCCGAAGTCCCTCCAACTGTGCTCGAACTGCTGCAAGGTCGGTAGCGCACTGAGTTGCTGCCTGTTGGATCTACTGCATGCTTTGTTCCGCGACCGTTGTGTCGGAAGTGCTTCTCTACATATGTGCATGTATCCCTTGCATGTGTGTGAGCTTACCTTCAATTTCTACTGTGATGGTGAAGGCCTCGTCGATCCAAGGCTAAACGCATGCCTTCAGGACTGCTTCCTTGTGTCATGTCGCGTCCACCTATTCTTTCAGATCCACCTGTCTACAACAGCCTGTCTTCATCAGTTTCTATGGTGACATCTTTACCCTTCTCCTCCATTGAAATCTTGGTGTGCCGTGGGTTTCGCGGGGACACATGTATGGGAACCATCGCTTGTTTGTCCTTCTTGTGTCTTGGCATGCGCGGTGATTTCGGGATTTCTTCCACAATCCCAGCACCTTCCGGAGCATCCCCCACAGTCAGGGACTGTGCAGCCTCTTCAACGGTCATTTATGTTATATCCATAACTTCCTCAGCTGTTGCCATCGTGTCTGTCTAGAAATCTAGCACTCACAAACTCAGGGGCTCAATCAATGCTCGGCACACAACAATCAGGGCTCTGCTCAATAGCTCAATTCACAAATGACCAAGTGTTGTTTGTTGGGCAGCCCCTTGTAATTTATAGTGCTTTTTGAATTTGAATTCGACCGTTCCCCCCAAATTCGGTTCATTAATGCTCCCTTGGCGGCAAATTTTCCCAAATCTTGCCCATAAATCATGTCTTAAATGCCTATCACCCACTCCATTTGGTCTTAAGTCGAGCATCCCATCGTGAATAGTGACTTCAACGGTCACTTTCTGGCGAACCCATGCAGCCCCCCGTGCGCGGTCGCAGACCTTGTGACTCTTTGCTTCTGCGCGCACTTCCAACATCACGCAGATCCCGAGCAGAATAGTTTATAGTCCTGCGCTTCCTTTCAACTACCTGGAGCGCTAAGACTGTACTTCCCTTGACTGGTCAGGTGGTCACACCACCTGTGTAAAGTTTCATCCTGTCATCCATCACGGTTCCTGAAAAATACCCACCTTTTATTGTTATGGGCGGCATCGTGCACTTTATCATCTACAACGCGCTACCCTGGTCGATTCGCTTAGTAATGTGCGGTCCAAGCCATGGCATCAGATTGATCAGTTCGCAGCGATAAGCCTCAATCCTGTCATCATGATCATGCGCATCCTATCTTATCACCCTAGTCATTTTACCGAGAAAAGCTTCATTTATCTCATCCTCCAGCTTCTTGACTTCCACGTCCACCAGAGCGCTTTTCTTCCTTAATCGTACCCTTTCTTCTTCAAGTTCTTGGAGCCTAGAATTTCCCTGTTGGATTTCTTCTTCCAAGGTTCCGCGAACCGTTGTATCTACTGATGCTATCATGCACGGTCTAAGCTTTTCATGTACTATAGGGCTTACAACATTTGCTTTCTACTCCAGCCTTGGTGGTGCTTTTGTGGTTATATTCTTGCACGCGGTCCTATAAGCCCATAGAACCGTTGGTACGCACAGGTCCCAGTCAGTTTGCTTCGCATTGTGGACCTTGTTTAGTGCTTCACGTACTTTGTTAAAGGCTTCTGCGTGGATATCCTTCTGCGCACTTGGTCTTTCCATACTCCGTGGTCCCAACCGGAGGGGTCGTTCACGCCATTGCCTTACCCGCACCTGCTTGTTGATCGTGTCTCCTACCGCAAGGATGGTGTGCATTTGTGTAGGTTTCGCACCATATGCCTGTATCCACCTGGAGAGGTGGGTGCGTAGGCTGTTTCCTCTTAAAATATTGTCTGTTAATCACATCAAAGGCTTCCCAAACGGCATGCGCATCATTCTTCTGCATTCGCGCCAGTCCTCAAAACTTCTTTGGTGCGTACCCCACCATCTTGCGGGCGTAGCTCACAGTACCCATTTCAGAGCATTGAAGCGATGCTGTTCCGGTACATCTCTTTCAAATTTGTTCAAGAAGTCATCCACCTTGCTTAACCCGTCATATGTAGGCAGATCTCTTACCTATGTTCCTACGCAGCACAACAATCTCATCATCATGTTACAGTTGAGTGTGGTTACCTCGTGTAACCAGTTCTGCCATCGTTCTATCTCCTCGTCAGAATCTGATGTGCAGGAGCTTTCGCACTCCCATGATATTCGCCATCCGCGGTTGGGTTCACCCAGTCTTGCTCCTGCCCGGTTATCTTGTAGATGCAGTCCAAGTCATCGTCACTATCGTAGTCGCACACCGGCTTCGTGTAGCGCGATCCTTCTGCAAGGTCTAAAGGTACCACTATGCGCAAAGAATTTTTCTCAAAAATTATCTTGCGCTTCTTTAGATTTATCACCCCATTCATGTCAGTGGCCCAATTTATTCCTAACAGCGCAGTGTAGGGATTGTTGTCATCAACAATCTCTATCACTTCAAAATCTTCTAGCGTGCTTGCTCCTTCGATATCTACTATGATTCCCTGCAATCTCCCCATAGGTAGGATCTTTTGCTGGTTCGCCATCCACAATTGGATAGGAGACCATTGCAGCGCAGGCCTGTCCATGCACTCCCATATCTGCTTTGGTAGGATGTTCGTGTCCGATCCTAGATCCAGATTCACTTGGTCCATCTCATATTCCCCAATCTGCGCGATCAATCTCATTTCCCTTCATGTTCACATCGTGTGCTTCCCAAGCTTTCGGACTACACGCAGTTCTCTTGGCGCGGTCCCATCGCATCTCATTATGAGTTCTTGCAATCCCTTTACTGCCTTGCTGTTGCGTAGTAGCTTCATGCATGTCTCCAAGAAAATAATGAGCATTGATGGGTCCATTTTCGGCTCCAGTCTGTCTTTACTTCCTGAAGTGGAGGCATCAGCAAAGCTCCTCATAGCTTCCATGAAGGTCTCCTTAGCGCGCTCCAAATCAAATTTTGGTTCCTTCGTTGGAGCCTTGCAAACCCAAGTACTTTCATCAAGCTACTTTTCTTTGTCATCCCCTGTTGTAATTCCACTCCAGAGCACAATATTACATTAGGGTCTTCCTTGTGCGGCTCAAACCTCATCATTTGCAGGTTCTGAGTCGGGGGAGGTTGGAGTGCTCCTTTATCGTGCAACCTCGCTATTAGTGTGGGACAATCCTCCGTCTCATGATCAAACAACGTACAATACAAGCATGATGGTCGCGTTGGATTCGTACAATCGCGGGCATAATGCCCTGGCCCTCCGCAATTGTAACATATCAACTGTCTGCGACCTCTTCCTAGCCCCCCTCCACCTCGGCCTCGTCCACGCCCCTGAAATCCGGTGCGCGCCATTCCTGCGTTTTGATCGAGGGGCCATGTTTCGGCCTGAACTCTGTAGGTAGGAGTTCGATCCATCATCAGCTCATAACTTCTATAGGTGTGCTCATCATGTCCTACTGACCTGCAAAAATTACAGAACAACTGTTGTGAATTCTGCGTATACTTTTGTAATAGATGGCAGTTATCTATAGCATGCTTTCCTCCTATCTAACAAATTACGCACCATAATGTAGGCGCTACACTTGGTCCTTCTTGTGCCTCCGGTCTTAGTGGCATTGGCCCTCCTCCCGCAAGGTAATTTGCGAACATCGGGTAGTGGTCCTTGTCGTGCCCCTGGCCCTTGCATTTTACGCACCATACCTCATCGCGCATCTCTGGGCGAGTTGTCTTGTCTTGTTTCAAACTCTGCATCTCCAAGCACAAGTTTTTCAACTGCGCGTGAATCTGCTGAACTCCCAGGTTAGGATCTTGTATTGGAGTCTCGTGCAATCTCATCGCGACCTCCAAAGCCTCAGCCTGAGTGGTTAGCCTTTGTTGTGATAACGCGTTCCGTAGATGCAGCATTAACGATGCTACAAACCATTCATGGTGTTGCCCATCTGTTAATGTCATGTTCGCTTCGCGAATTGTGCACTTCAGTCTTTGATCCAACTCCCACAGGGTCTCGCCTGGTAACATTGTGATTTCCTTGAATCTAATGATCGATTGTGCCTCTGACTTTGGCCTGCTAAATTATTTGTTTAGCGCAGCTTGGATATCCACAATCCTCGCATTCGGATTGTCATTGGAATTCTTAATGTACCAGGTCAGCGCACAATCCTGCAGAGTGCTGACCAACGTTGCCTTCTTTATATTGTCATCCATGACACCCTGTGCTTCCCATACAGCTTTTATCACAAACCAAAACTGGTCTGAATCTTCATTCCCTACTCCCTTGAACACTAGTAGCTTTATCGCGCTTTCCATACTGCTTCGCGGTGGTGGCGGAGGTGGTATGGGCGAAGACGGGGGTGAAGACGATGAAACTGGTGGTGGTGTGGGTGGGGGTGGTATGTGTGGAATTCTTTGCCTTATCAGATTGATCGCACTTCTTGGCGAGACCTTCGTGAGCTCTTCTTTGCCCCCTTGCGGAGGTGAAATCAAGGGGCTAGTTTCTATTTCTGTGCTACCTTCATTTTTGTAGATTCTCCCACTTCGCGTAGCCCCAAACATTAATTTATTCGCATAACCCGCTTTTCACACAGTAGCATTTTAATCCAAGTGTTCAAAGATTTAACGTACTTACCTCGCGGTCCCTTGAGGAAGCGTCGTTCTGCCTCGCTATAACTGACTAAAGTATCTACCGTGAATTCAGTGATGAATCCTCCTATGATTTGATCGAGCCAGTGATCGACAGTGTGCATGATCTTATCTTTCAATGCTTCTAGTCTGCGCACCAATTCTGGAGTCCACACAATAGGTTTGTCGAGTTTACACCTTCCTTGGCTATCTACTAGCTTCGTGATCCACTCGTACAACTCAATGGGGAAGGATGCAAAGAAAATTTTGTGGATCTCTATATATAAGTAGCAGTCTAACCACTCTTCCTTTGATAGTCACGGATTCCTGTTTTCCTACGCCGCGAACTCGTGAATCTTTCTGTCCAACCAATCTTCAATTCCTTTCTTTGTCGGATTCTAGTGATACGACATCAGACATCTCTATGCAGATCTCAGTCCCAGCAACGGAACCATTTGTTGGCTTGTTGGGGCCTAACCCAGGTTCGGATTTAATTAGCCAAACAAATCCCTGTACTACTGGCCCTTTCGGCAACAGTCTATGGAGCGTGGACTGAGGTCTCACCCGAAGTAGTATGGGAGGGTGCTAGAACCAGGTTTCCACACCCTTGAGATGTTTGAGAGGTTCGACTGGTCCACTGTTTGTTCCTACGCGCAGGTCACTTCGTGCACTTCCTTGTTCCTCGCAGGCTAATGCACTGCCTTCGCGCAACCCTAACCCGGGGTTGTGGAGCTCTCGCGTCACGCTCTGTGCTATTACCCGAGATCTCACTTATCTTCCAATACTAGTTATTACCTTCGCCTGCTTGAATGTCTTATGTTATAATTAGTTATTCAAAACATTTGTACAAGTTCACACAGTAAATAAATAGTATACTTGCAAATTATATCCAATCATGCATTAAACTAGGAAAAGATACGCAGAAATATAGTAAAACTTCTTTTTATTGATTCTCCCAATGGTTACAAACTCGACCTGCCTTGCGCACTCAGCTATAGAGCCTTCTCCTACTCTACAACCCACAGACACACTTTACACTTCGACTCAATCACTTAGACTTGTTCTCTTTTTCCATTCTATCTTCTCTATTAGTTGTTTTTTTACATTTAGAGCCTCGCTCTATTTATACAATCCAATGGTCCGCGGACCATGGGTAGGTCTATCCAGCTGACATTACATTACAAAAACTAGGGCGGACAACCCTATGACTCTATTATAATTTCACACCCTGCGCCCGCAATTCGTGGAGCTTTTACAAAAAGATTTAGTCAAAACTTGGGCTTTAAGCCCAAAAACCTGCCTTGGGGGGATTCCATGACCAAAAATCTAACTATAAAAACCAAAAAGTTAGTAAAAGGTTAAGGATTAGCTAAGCTTTTAGCTGAATCCAACTGTAAAGTGCTAGGCATCAACTCTGTTCTAAAAATACCAGGGGAGAATCCACAAGAACCTTCCCAAAATTCAAATGAGAAGAATCCATAAGAACCTTCCCAAAATCCTGAAGAAAAGAATCCACAAGAACCTTTACCCTCAGATCAGATTGTTTCTGTACACATTGATGAGAAATTTCTTTTATCATATTGGTATCAAGATATTGTAAATTTCTTAATTCATTTTGAGTGTCCTGCATCATTTTCCAAAATTCAATGTAAGACTCTCAAATTGAAAGCAGTCAAGTACTGTATCATAAATGAAAATCTATATTGGAAGGACCCACTCAATATCTTGTTATTATGTTTAACAGAATCAGAGACTGAAGGGATCATTGATCAATTTCATACAGGATTTTGTGGACATTATGCTTGGAGAGCAACAACATATAAAATATTAAGGGCGGGATTCTATTGGCCAACATTGTTCTTACAAGTAGGAGCAAATGTCAGAAGTTGTGTCCCTTATCAAATGTTTGCTGGTAAACAAAAACTAGCAGCTCTTCCACTGATCCCAACAATAGTTTCAGCACCTTTTCTCCAATGGGGATTAGATTTTATTGGAGAGATTCATCCTACTTCAATCAATCAGCATAGATGGGTCCTCACTGCAACAGATTACTTTACTAAATGGGTGGAAGCAATTCTAGTAAGAAATACTACTGACTCAGTTTTAATCAAATTCATTGAAGAAAACATTTTATCTAGGTTTGGTTACCCAACCCAGATTGTTACTGACAATTCCACAGCGTTTTCTAGTGTTAAAATGATTGAGTGTTGCCAGAAATATCAAATTCTGCTACATCAATCAACTCCATATTATCCTCAAGGTAATGGTCTTGCAGAATCATCCAATAAAAGTTTGGTAAAGGTTATCAGCAAAACTTTAGCAGATCATAAAAAGAGTTGGGACACTCATCTAATTTATGCAGTCTGGGAAAACAGGGTTACTCCAAAGAGATCTACAGGAAACCTCCTTTTCAGTTAGTTTATGGGAAAGATGCAATCTTCCCTACCAATTTGGCCTTCCCTGTTTTAAAGTTTGTGCAGGATTCAACTGATGAACCTGATGATTTTTCAAGGAGGATAAATCAAATCATTGAACTAAATGAGAACAAAGATGAAGTTCAATACAAATTGAAAAAGTATCAGAATAAGATGAAGACCCTGTTTGACAGAAGAGCCAGGGAAAGGGACTTCAAGGAGGGTGATCTAGTTCTAAGATGGGATTCCATAAGAGAAGACAAAGGGAAACATGGAAAGTTTGACAACCTATGGTTTGGACCTCTAGCTATTGCTGAAGTAAAAGGAAACAACACTTTTGTGTTAAAAAGTCTAGAGGGACAATATTCCACATATCCTGTTAATGGAATATTTCTGAGACATTCCATTTAGTACTGAGAAGTTTGAGTAGATTTTACTACCATCATTGTAAAAAGTCCGGTGTTATTTTACTTTTTCAACTGTCAGTTTGATTTTTACAACAAAACCTCCAGAGCCCGAGGAGAAGGCACATGGATCTACAAGTTCTCTGCATTCTACAGAAGAAAGCAGTCTCCAGTTGGAGCCGATGTTGTAACATCATTGTTTTTGATAAGTTAGCTATTAAATAAAAATCAAAATGCCATACAAAAAAAATGATAAGTTAGGATATGGACCAAAAACAAGATGGAAAATAAAAATGTTTGGAGTGATTATTATTGCAGGTCCATATCAAATAAAATGATAGGGTAGTTGCTCTAAAAAGGGAAGGCAAAATGAAAATGATAGATAAGCAACAAAATAAAAATATTTTCTTTGGAAAATAAATTAAGGTTGCTAGCTCAAATGCAGCTTTGAAAAATGTCCTTTTGATTAATCATGCTTAAGTTCTTTAATTATGATTTAATTGTTGTAATAAATCTTGATGATCTTATAAAATAAGTGAAAAATGACACTTTTGGCATATTGGCGAAAACGAAAAAACAACACATTGGGCGTCAATAACCAACGTGTACTTTTCAACGAAGATCCTTAACTCCACCTGGATCAACTGCGGGGGAAGCTTTTCAGCCCCCCCTTGGTCGTTTCCCGTTAACGCGAGGGCGAGGGTCCGAAAGGTAGTTTTCTTCGCTGCCGCTTTTTGCAACGTGGTGCCTCCAAAATGTTTCAGACCCCCAAGTCCCGAAACCACAAACCATTATGATCCCCCTTCCCCCCCTGAAATCTGCTTCCAGTTTTTCTTCCATCCAACCGCTAACTTCTACCACGCCTTGTGCATTCATTATCTTTCATCCAATAACAAACCTCCACATCATCCATCCATTTTCACTTACACATTCACTGCCTGCCACGTTATAATACCGTTGCCCATACGCTCCAAAGCCATTGATGTGCCTGATTATCTGTTTAAACGTCCATTAAGCATTAATTCACATTTCCGTGGAAAATTGAATACCTACGGCTAGATCTAAACAGTTAATTGAGCCCAAATGAACCTATAAATCCTCCATGGCTACAATTTTTAACACTTTTCGCTTCCATCCATAAAGCAAAAGAACCATTTTTCGCTCTATGTATTTTCGCCATTGTCATCAATTTTAGATTAAAAACAACTTTTGAATTTCCTCATAGTAGTGATGGATCCTAAAGCAAAGATACAGAAGACTTCGGAAGAAGGGAATCCCTCCATAGTCTCCCTTGATCTGGATCATATGCCACTTGTAGACTCCCTTTTCAAGATCAATGACTATGAATGTGACGCTGATTTCTATGAATTACACTCATGGTTAAAACTGAAATATACAGATAAGGAGGATTCCATTCGCTTCTGGGAGACACTTCTGCCATTATTTTTTTTTCCTAACATCCATCAATATCCTGATCTAATCTCTTGATGTCAAGCCAAGTATGACCCTGTGCAAAGAATAGTAATGACTTAGGATGGAAAAATCCTGATTACCATCACTGCTCAGAGCATAAACCAGATGTTAATGATACCTCCATCTGATTCCCTTAGCCATTTCTCACCTGCAGCTCTCATGGACCTCTACAATAAACTCACCTTCCCACAGAGAGCTCTAATCTTTCAACTTTTCGTACCAGAAGATGCCGAATTACTTAAGAGAAATCCTCCATATTCATCTTCCATGTTCCCTGAAGCTACTAGACACATTATCTCTTTGTTATCATACCTCCTAGGTTATGAAAATGACCAAGTTGTTGATGAATCCATCCTTGGATTCTTTTCTATTTTTAACAAAGAATATCAACCTGCCTTCATGTATAATTATAGCCACTTTCTGGCTAATAATATACATGAACAGTTTATGACTTTGACCACACAAGGAATATTCAGGAACAGTTAAGTTATAATTCATCTAATTTTGTTTCAACAGGGAGATCTATTGCCTATTCAGTTGAACATACAAGATGAGCAGGGAGTGAATCAATCAGTGATTTATTGGACAGAGCTAGTAAGAGCAGGATCATTAATTTTACATTCTCTCAGTTCATTGGCTCCTTCATACATCTAGCTCTCCAATTACTCAACAACCAAGCAGAGCCCAAAATTGGAGAAGAAGATGTTGCACCTATCAGAGCAAACCAAGACTGGTGACTTGTACCTATACCAGAATTACATCAAGATTAGGATCTATGGTAATGAGTTGGCTCCATACAAACTGCCTAAGTATGTGCCAATGAGAATATTCTCACTAGAATACATCAGGAAAATGATAAATAAGGATGAAGTCCATTTTGTCTCAGGAAAGAAGAAATCATAGTAAACTCAAAGCCAGAGTAGGGAGTTTCATCTGTAACACTAGGTCTGCAGGTACAGAAGCAGACAGATTGCTAAAGAACATGAACCTCCAGCCAAGCTTCACTTGGTATTATGATCCTTTTGGGATTATTTCAGCTCTCGGAGTGCAGTTGAAGGCAACACCTTACAACCATACTCCCAAGCCAGAATTGGACAAGTTCATGAACCAGGAGCAATAGTCTGAAGGTACTCTCACAGAAGCTAATGAACAGGTTATATCAACTCCTCTAACAAAGACTCCAACTACACAGAGTACTCAACATAAAAGAACCAGAGAGGAAACTCAATCAGCTACAGAACCAGGTAAAGAGTACTATATCTTACAAAAGAAGTTGAAAATTGAGTTTTCCGTGTCATCAGGAAGCAAGCCACCAAAGATAATTGATCTTGGAGAATTAGAAGATGCTTCATCAGCAGGGACCACTGATCCCAAGCCTCCCTCTACTTCTTCAACTCCTTCTTCAACTGAACCTATGGAGATTATCCAATCAACTGAGACTAGCTCAGCAGGAGATACTAATATCTTCTCAACATTTTTGGAAATCAAGCAAAAGAATGAAAGTCTTAAATCTCAAGTTTACAGTGAGTTTTGGAAACAGACATCCACTTCTCAGCATAGACTTCTCTCTACCTTCGACAGTGAAAGAGGAAGGATGCAAATGGAATTTTTGCAGGCTCAGATTCCATTTCCTAAATCCACAACAGACTACAAGAAGACCATCTTCTCATTTGATGTGAACCAGATACATCCCATTGATCAAATGGATTTGCATAGGAAATCAGGTGAGATGTTATTTTCAACAATGACTACAACTGCCATGTCCCTTTCCAAGCTCAGAATTTCTTTGTCCAATGTACAGTCACAGCTTAAGATTGAAAAGTTGTCTTCCTTGTCTAAAGATAGAAAATTAAACTCTTTAGAAGATATCATTATCAAGATTGGATATGATCCCGAGGACTGTAAAGCAATTGAAGAAACACTGCAAAAGAAGAATGTTGAGATTACAGCGTTGAAGAAACAGTTGAAGTTGCCTTCAACTGAGGATCCATAGACCAAAGAAATGGCAGAAAATGAACAGCACAGGGAGGAGATGTTAAAGCTCATTATTGAGCAAAACATACAGATCAAGAAAATGGAGCAGATAAAACAACTACTCAATGAAAAAGAGACAGCACAGCTTGCTATGACCTCAGTGACAACAATTCCAATGACAGGTGCAGATTTAAGCTCATCTCCTACTGAGATTGCTTCGACTTCAGCAACAAGTAAAACAACAATGTTATCACAGGAGCTATGATGCAAGGATTACCCCCGCACATACCCACAGTATGCAAGAATCTACATAAATACCTCTCCCAGGTAATTGACTCTGCAATGGAGTCAAAACTACAAACCATGAATGGTTAAGGCCTTCTATAACAGTTCCTTTGTATCGGAACACAATCACCCTGCCAAACCTCTCTATCAGGAATTAAAAACCCTTCAGCATCTTTATTTAACCCCTTAACGATATATATATATATATATATATATATATACCACCCTCTCATAGCCTTCGTTACATATATATTAACACACAAAATCCTTATCAGCACTATTTTCCTTTAGAAATATTTTACAAAGAAAATATCACGCAAACATACCTTTCTCCACTCTTATACGGACTATGCATAGTCCCCGAGGTTAAACCTCATCGCAATGGACATTCGCTCCCATCGCGGGCACACCACATATATATTTACATCACCCCTCTGACTCTGATATTCAACTATCGGAACTTTTAAATCATACTTAGTGTTAAAACCTTCGTGGTGCAAGGTAAGACCCGCACATACCCACAGTGTGCATTTAACACGATAATGCATCCACAACTGTCCCAGGTGTCTGACTCTACAATGGAGTCAAACCTTCAAACCATAAATGGTCTAGTGGCCCTCTTATACCGTTCCTTTGTAATGGAACTTCAATCACCCCGTTGAACCTTTCTATCGCAATCAAAACCCTTCAAAACCACAATCCATATATATATATATATATATATATATATATATATATATATATACCATACTCCATATGTTTTGGTTACATATATATATTAACAAAAAACACTATCGGCGCTAATCTCCCATTGTAATCCTTACACAAATGAATTCCACGCAATACGCCTTTTCCTCCTTTATACAGTTCTGCACAGAACCCGAGGCTAAAACCTCATCGCAATTGCTATCGGCAATCTTCCCCGACCTTACCACATATGTGGTACATCACCCCTCCGACTCTGATATATGAATACCGGAATCGTAAAACACTGCTTAAGTCTTAAATCACCCGGCGCAACACTTTACACAATACAAGGGAGTTGCACTAACCTTCCGCCCAAATCATATAATAAGAGAACTTCAAAGTTTATACACCGGCACTTATAATTGTCTTCGGTTCCATAACTTATCGCTCCATCACGCCTCCGCTGTGACCTTTTCCTTATCCGAACACCGATTCCTGATTTCGGAACCTCCGATCGCCAATTAGCGCTTAATCGTTATCAGCGTATCGGCGTTCCTTTATATTGGCCTTGAATACTTCAAACCGCCAATATGCGATTTAAATCGTGGCTGTTGATCTGGCCACGATCCAATGGTTCACAATTAATCGTTGCTCACTCCTCGCAAATCTCCAAGGCTCGTTTTGATCACTTAAAAAGGGATTCCACCACTGCGATTTGATCTCAGCCATTGATCTATTAGATCTGACGACTGCTATGTATCACTTTACACTTCTCTACAATTCCTTTTACTTAGAAATTCTCCGCCATTTCTAATGGTTCCTGTGGTTTCTGGGTTTTCACAAAGTTCCGGCTTTCTGTTCTTCTTTTGCTCAATTCATTCTCGTTTGAGATTAACTCTGCGGACTCCTTCAATCACTGTCTTTTAGGACTTTAATCGCTCCCTTGAATGGATTCAAAGGTCCATTATAACTCTCTGTTTCACTACTTCTCCAAAGCTTCCTCTGTCTCTTCACTTGGATTCAAAATCCATTGTGATTCCTATGAATCACTCCGTCCCTCTACATCCTTCAGAATTTTGCCTACAACCTGCAGAGCCTACGAATTCATAGTAAATCATTCATGAAATACTTCTTAAACATATTGACACGGACAGGAACCAATCTTGCATATATTAATATAAAAGCATAGATTACATTCAAGACACTTCGGTCCCACGCGGGCCTGATTTCTACTATTCGTGGCCTCTTACTTAATTGAACGTGTAGGTTCACTTATTTATAAGAATGCATTGGATTGGATCATTGGAAGATCCGATCACCCTTCTAACAAAAGCCTTAAAGCTTTATGCATGCATACATATGTGGTAGATAAGTCTCCTTGAGACTTTATTCATTCCATATTTTCCTTTGTTTTAAAACAGAAAAGTCTTCTTATCAGCTTCCCATTTAATGCCTAAAAACTCTCTCTTGCTCCTCAAGAGTTGGATTTGACTTCTACCACTCATGTTCTCATTTATTTATTTTGAGAGCATTTACATATTCTCCCATTATCTAATTAAATCACACTTAAAAGCCTAAATATTAAATTGACTTGAGACTTAGGAAAACTATTTCATAAAATGCATGACCCACTATGTCTACTATTTACAACGATTTTCCTTGGGCTGAATGCTCCTGCATCAGACTCCCAAAGTAGAAAATATTCCTGATCTCATGATCATGTGTCTTTTGATCTTTGTCTTCCTGGATCCCATACTTTGTTCTGTAATTGTCCAGATGCCTTGTTCCTTTGCTACTGCTGGACTTCTGCTGTCTTTTGCTCCATTTTCTTCCTATCAATTAGGTTCAACTTCTGATTGATCTTGCTTGCTGCTTTTACCATTTTCCTCCATTTGAATTGCTTCATCATTTGCTGCCATATTTCTTCAATTTCTATGTCTAGCATATCTTTGGGCTGGTCCATCTTCTGCTTCATATTTCTTTGTTCCAGGTTGTTGTTGTTGTCTTCTATGTTGGCTTTGCTTGCTGCCATTGTAGACATTGTTGTAGACTTTGCCTCCACTTTTTCCTTGCTTGCTATGCTGACTCCTATGTTGACTCCTGCTTGGCTTGCTGCCATTTTTGCCTTACTTGCTTCATCCTTTGGATTACTTGTTGCCTCCCTATCATGCTTACCCTCTTTCATGATTGAATCATGATTGTTCAGCATCTTCTCCAGCAAATTAACTTCTCTATTCCATGGATTGATTTATTCCATAGACTTCTCTTCTTCTCTCATCTTTATTTGGTTGTTCACTTGTGCTAAATCTCCTCTAGAATTTGCAACAAAACCTGCACACTCAAAACACTTGTTAAAATCAAAAGCATAAGGCTGATGTGCCTTATCTTCCTTTGGCAACAATTCAGTTTGTTGCTCTGTTTTCTCCTTCTCCTCTGTCAGCACATAAGTATGTTGATTCGAATTCTCAGCAAAATTCATGAGACTGTCCATTAGTCTCTCTTTCACACCATTTGTTCTAATGATGTCTTCCTGCTTGGGTTCACAGTAGTGAACTTCTCCTTCCTTAACCTGCTACTGGTTATCTTCACTTTGAAATTGTTTGATTCCTACTGCCTCTTTACCATCTTCAAACAATCTCTGCTCAATATTTCTGATCACATACTCATACTCATTCATGCTTTTTAATGAACCTACAAACAAATTATTACATCTTCCTGTCTCCATGGCTACTTGAGACACATCTTCTTCTTTAGAAACTATAACTGCAGCTTCTGTTCTACCGTCAGGTTCTCTCATCAGTTTCTCCAGCAGTTTAATTTCCTCTTCACACTTAGCAAGAACTTCATCACAATGCTCTCTTCTTCCAGCTTCATCCTTTACATGTTGTGTTACAGTATTAAAATATTGTCTTCCTTTGACCCTTGTAATCTCAAGGTCTTTCTGCTGTAGCAAATCACTACTTCCCTCCTTCAAGAGGTCTTCTCCATCATACTTTGTTCTCCTAGAGTACTCCTCCAGACTTTCGACATCTTCAAAAGACTGTCCATCCTCTTCAAAACACTCCTTTGTTAGTGTTCCTTTTCTCTTTGCTAAGTCTTTCCCATAGACTTCCTCTTCCTTAACATCTTTCAGTAGATGTTCTTCTTCTTCATCGACTATCTCAACAACTTTCATGGCTATTTCCACTGTGCCTATCATCATGGTGAATTGATGATCTTTTACTATGTTTTCAGCTAATATAGTCTCTTCCTCAAGTTTGCCTTCAGTCCCTCGTTGTTTATCTCCTCTGAAGATATCTTCAAATGGCTGCTTTTCTCCTGCAATATCTACCATCATATACAAACTATCAGTTTAAAAAATATAAGACCCTATGGTCTCACTTAATGGTTCAACCATCATATCTCCTTGCTATTCTAAATCATTCATATGATTTAGAAATTCTTTGATAGTCTCTTCTTCAATATCCTCAAGCCCTTCACTTGGTTTCTTGACATTTTTCTCCAGCTGTATATGAGATCTATCTATCTCATCTTTTTCCATAACAGAATTTTGATTTTGCTGGTCTTCTTCCTTCTTCAAGACAATATTAGTAAATTGTCCTTCACCTGTTTCACCTGCAATCATACACAAATTGTCAGATTTAAAATCATCAAACCCCTTGGCCTCACTTGAAGTTTCAGTCTTCAAGTCTTCATCTTCACTTTCTCCCAGAAATTCTCCTTATTCTGGTTTACAAATGGATTCTTCCATTTCTAACTCAACTTCCTTGAGTTTTTACTTCAGCCACTTTACTTGCATTTGTTGTAGCCTTCTCCGTATCTCATGCCATTCCACTAGCTTCTTTCTTAAGACCCAACCTAGTCTCTGGTTTTCCTCAAGCATTCTCCTTAATTCATTGAGTTGTTCTTTTAATTTAGCAACCTCTTTGTCAATTTCTTCTTGACTCATCCTCTTTCCATTTGCTTTGGCATCCTCTTTCTTATATCCTTTGTTGTGGCTTCTCTCTGAACCTCTGCTATGACTATCAGTAGTCATCTTCTTCTCTTCTTTCTTCATGAGCTCTTTTGCAACAAGCCTCTGCAACAGCTAGTTCTCCTCGCTGCAATCTTACCTCACTAAGCTCTCCTCACTTAGTCTTTTGGTAAGCATGGTCCTCTATCTGGAACCTCCTCTTGAGCAACTCCTTTGCTCCTTCCAGGCTTCTGCAATCTCTCACTTCCTCTTGAGAACACTTCAGATGTCCTATCTGTCCAATCACTTGTTGGATTCTTCAGGTTCACTGCCACTTCTTCTTCAAAGTATTCTCCTTACTCTGTCTTCAAGAACTCACCTAGTTCTTCTCTCACAACGTCTCTTGCTGTCACCTGTGCATTAGTATAAAAACACACATTCTTAATTGGAAACAGAACATATTACCTCACCTTCAAGATCTCAGCATGATCTTGTTTTACCCATTCTTCTGCACTTTGAATAGATTGTCTTATGTTCTGTCCCTCAAGTCCTCTTTCCTTTAGAACTTTCATTAAGCAATCTTACTTTCTCTTTCTTTCAAGGAATCTTCTGTTCCTGTCTACTCCAAGCCTCTGCTAGAATGCTACAATCTTCCAGAACTTCAAAATTTCCCCTTACAGATTACAAATCTACTCTGATTAAAAACTTCTGCTCTGATACCATTAATGGTGCAGGGTAAGACCCGTACATACCCACAGTATGCATTTAACATGATAATGCATCCACAACTGTCCCAGATGTCTGACTCTACAATGGAGTCAAACCTTCAGACCAAAAATGGTCAAGTGGCCCTCTTATACCATTCTTTTGTAACGGAACTTCAATCACCCCATTGAAACTTTCTATCGTAATCAAAACCCTTCAGAACCACAATCCATATATATATATATATATATATATATATATATATACCAGACTCCTTCATATGTTTTGGTTACATATATATTAACACAAAACACTATCGGCGCTAATCTCCCAGTGTAATCCTTACACAAAGGAATTCCACTCAATATGCCTTTTCCTCCTTTATACGGCCTTGCACATAAACCGAGGTTAAAACCTCATCGCAATCGCAATCGCTATCGGAAATCTTCCCCAGCCTTACCACATATGTGGTACATCACCCCTCTAACTCTGATATATGAATACCAGAATTGTAAAACACTGATTAAGTCTTAAATCACCCAGCGCAACACTTTACACAATACAAGGGAGTTCCACTAACCTTCCGCCCGAATCATATAATAAGCGGACTTCAAAGTTTATACACCGACACTTATAACTGTCTTCAGTTCCATAACTTATCGCTCCATCGTGCTTCCACTGTGACCTCTGCCTTCTCCGAACGCCGATTCCCGATTTCTGAACCTCCGATCATCGATTAGCGCTTAATCGCTATCAGCGTATCGGCGTTCCTTTATACTGGCCTTGAATACTTCAAACCGCCGATATGCGATTTAAATCGTGATCGTTAATCTGGCCACGATCTAAGGGTTCATGATTAATCGATGCTCGCTCTTCGCAAATCTCCAAGGCTTGTTCTGATCACTTAAAAAGGGATTTCACCGCTGCGATTTGATCTCAGCCATTGATCTATGAGATCTGACGGTTGTTGTGTATCACTTTACACTTCTCTGCAATTCCTTTTACTTAGAAATTTTCCGCCATTTCCAATGGTTCTTGTGGTTTCTGGGTTTTCACAAGGTTCTGGCTTTCCGTTCTTCTGCTGCTCAATTCATTCTCGTTTAAGCTCAACTCCGTGGACTCCTTCAATCACTGTCCTTTGAGACTTTAATCTCTCCCTTGAATGGATTCAAAGGCCCATTATAACTCTCTGTTTCGTTGCTTCTCTAGAGCTTCCTCTGTCTCTTCACTTGGATTTGAAATCCATTGTGATTCCAATGAATCACTCCGTCCCTCTACGTCCTTCAGAGTTTTGCTTGCAACCTGCAGAGTCTACGAATTCGTAGTAAATCATTCACGAAATACTTCTTAAACATATTGACACAAACAGGAACCAATCTTGCATATATTAATATAAAATCACAAATTACATTCGAGACACTTCGGTCTCACGCAGGCCTGATTTCTACTATTCATGGCCTCTTACTTAATTGAACGAGTAGGTTCACTTATTTATAAGAATGCATTGGATTGGATCATTGGAGGATCCGATCACCCTTCTAACAAAAGCCTTAAAGCTCTCTGCATGCATACATATGTAGCAGATAAGTCTCCTTGAGACTTTATCCATTCCATCTTTTCCTTTGTTTTAAAACAGAAAAGACTTCTTATCAACTTCCCATTTAATGCCTAAAACTCTCTCTTGCTCCTAGAGAGTTGGATTTGACTTCTACCACTCATGTTCTCATTTATTTATTTTGAGAACATTTACATATTCTCCCATTATCTAATTAAATCACACTTAAAAGCCTAAATATTAAATTGACTTAAGACATAGGGAAGCTATTTCCTAAAATGCATGACCCCCCATGTCTACTATTTACAACGATTTTCCTTGGGCTGAATGCTCCTGCATCACTTTGACACAACCCTTATACAAATACAAAGGAATACTCCGCTCCGACCTATATAAGACCGGACTTCAAATTTATTAATCCCGCATTCATGACTATCGTCAGGTCCACTCCCCGAAATGTCGACACCTCCGATCGTCGATTATCGCATATCGGCGATATTGCCATATCTCTTGACAGCTCCAATAATGCGATTAGCACTTAGATCTGGGCCGTCGATCTGGACTTCTGATCCGACGGTCCAGGATCTATCGCAATTGCTCTCCTCAAGTCAGACCCTTTTCACTTCGATACGCCGATCCGATCCATCGCCCAGACCCGATAAGGTATAAACTTCCCTTTATAAAGTTTCAAGTCCAGTTTCCAATCCCGATTCTATTTTGCACTAATTTTCAGTGTAAACTGAATTTTGGTTTGCGAGACTTAATCTTTACAAATAATTCTACCGAAGCGATGTTTCACCCTTCTCCTCACGACATCATCTGAACCGTTGATCTATAAGAGATCTAATGGTTCCTGTGCCTCACTTTTAGTTCCTCCGCTCATTCCTTTTACTTAGAAATTGCTAAGTCTTCAGTGCTTCTCGTTGTTTTATTGCTCAAATCCTCATAAGCTTTACTCCTCTGTGAATCTCATTTCGCTTCCACCTCAGAGCTTCACTCTTTTCCTCACTTGATTCAAGGATCCTTTTACGATTCCACTGAATCAACTCCGTTTCTCTGTGTCCTTCAGAATTTTGCCTGCAACCTGTTGCAGAGCCTACGAATTCACAAGTAATTCATACATGAAATACTTCTTCAGCATACTGACACAGACAGGAAATAAACTCTGTATATATATGTAAAAACAAAAATTACATTCGAGACTTCTCTGTCTCGCACAGGCCTGATTTTTCACTATCAGTGGCCTCCTCCTTTGACTCTGCCCGTAGGCTTACATATATGCCAGGAGTTCTGTTGAACTATCCTGGTTCGACTCGTATATCTACTTAACCGACTCCTAAATCTTTTGAACCGACTCCTAGATGTACTCTTTCCTCCATGTCCACTTCTATTCTCCATTTAATGCCTAAAAACTCTCTCTCGCTCCTAGAATCATGAACTGTTCTAAGAGTTATATTTGACTTTTAACTCTTTTGTCATTACTCCCACTCATGTCCTCATTTATTCGAGAGCACTTACAATTTCCTCTCACACATCTAATTAAATCACTTAAAGGCCTAGATATTACATTAGCTTGAGACTTAGGAAAACTATTTCCTAAAAATACATGACCCCTTATGTCTACTATTTACAATGATTTTCCCTTGGGTGAATGCTCCTGCATCAGACTCCCAAAGTAGAAAGTATTCATGATCTCCCGATCATGTGTCTTCTAATCTTGGTCTTCCTGGATCCCACACTTTGTTATGTAACTGTCCACATACTTTGTTCCCTTGTCGTTGTTGTACTTCTGCTGTTGTTTGCTCCATCTTCTTCTTCTTATCAATCAGATTCAATTTCTGATTGATCTTTCTTCCTGTTGTTATCATTTTCCTCCATTTGGATTGCTTCATCATCAACACCCACATTTCTTCAATCTCTGTCTCCAGTACATCTTTGGACTGGTTCATATTTCTGCCTCCTTCTCTTTGTTTCAGGTTGTTGTTGTTGTCTATTAATTGTTTAAACTGCTACTGGTTTACTTTTTCTTCTTCATTTGCTCTTGTTCCAATTACTTTGCTTACTTTGACTTCTATTTTGCTTGCCCCAACTTTTGGTTTACTTGCTATGACTTCTATGTTGACTCTTGCTTTGCTTGCTATGCTGACTCTTTCTTTGCTTGCTTCAACCTTTGCCCTGGTTGCTTCGCTGACTGCCTCCCTATCATCCTTACCCTCTTTCATGATTGAATCATGATTGTTCAGTACTCTCTCCAACAATTTAACATCTCTGTTCCATATATTGAGTTCTTCCATAGAATTCTCTTCCTTCACCTTTATTTGGTTGTTCTTCTGTGCCAAATCTCCTTCAGCAACTGCAACTAAACCTGCATTAACAAAACACTTGTTAAAATCAAAAACATAAGGCTTATGTGCGGCCTTATCTTCCTTTGGCAACAATTTAGTTTGCTGCTCTGTGTTTTTCTCCTCTGTCAGCAAATCAGTATGTTGATTTGAATTCTCAAAAGAATTCATGACACTGCCCATTAGTCTCTCTTCCACACCATCTGTCCTAATGATGTCTTCCTACATTTGCCACTGTAGTGAACTCCTTCTGCAATCATATTGTCATACTCTGAATTTTCCAGCAATGCAATTTCCTTGTGACACTTTGCAAGTGTTTCATCATCACTTCCAATCCTAAGTTCTCTCTGCTGCAATAATTCATTGCTTCTCTCATTTAAGAGACATTATTCATCCTCCTTTACTTCAGAGTTTTCATCGTTTGAAAGATACTCTTCCACACTTCTGACAGTTTCTAGAGATTGCTCATCGTCTGCAAAACATTATTTTGTTAGTGTTCTTTTTCCCTTTGCTAAGTCTTTTACATAGACTTTTTCCTTCTTAACATATTTCAGTAGATGTCCTTCTTTTTCCTTGACTGTCTCTACAGCTTCCATGGCTACTTTCACTGTGCCTATCATCATAGAGAATTGATGATCCTTTACTATGTTTTCAGCGAACATAGTCTCTTCTTCAAGTTTCCCTTCTCCAAGAGCTATCCTTGTCTCATCATCTACATTAACATTCCCCTGCGTTTGATTTTCATCAATAACATCAATCAAACTCATTCGATTAATTTTCTGAGACAATATTCCTTCATTCTTCATCAGAATAAGATCCCAATTCATTTCTATGACAGTTTCTATAGACTCATCCATGGACCTTTTCTTCTGTATGCAGTGAAATTTCTCCTCTTTTGAAAAGTTTTCTTTGTCACCTTTTGCTTCTAGATCTTCATATCCTCTGAAGATATCTTCAAAAAGCTGCTTTTCTCCTGCAATATCTGCCATCATACACAAACTATCAGTTTTAAAAACATAAGACCCTGTGGTCTTACTGGATGCTTCAGCCACCATATCTCCTTTCTATTCTAAATCTTTCATATGATTTAGAAATTCTTCGATGGTCTCCTCTTCAATCTCTTCAAGCCCTTCACTTGGTTGCTTGATATCTTTCCCAAACTGTATATGAGACCTATATATCTCATCTTCTTCTAGAACAGGATTTAAATTCAGTTTGTCTTTTTCCTCTTTTATGACAATATCAGCAAATTTTCCTTATTTACATGTTTCACCTGCAAACATACACAAATTGTCAGTTTTAAAACCATGTGACCCTTTGGCCTAACTTGAAGTTCCAGTCTTCAAGTCTTCATCTTCACTCTCTCCCAGAGTTTCTCCTTGTTCTGGTTCACAAATGGACTCTTCCATGCCCAACTCAACTTCCTTGAGTTTTTCCATCAGCCACTTCACTTGCTTTTGTTGTAGCCGTCTCTGCATCTCATGCCACTCCACTGGCTTCTTCCTCAAGACCCAACCTAGTCTCTGGCTTTCCTAAAGTATTCTTCTTAATGCATCGAGTTGTTCTTTTAACTCTGCAATCTCTTTGTCAATTTCCTCGACTCATCCTTTTGCCATTTTCCTTGGCATCCTCTTTCTTCATCTTTCTTCTGTTGTGGCTTCTTTCTGAACCTCTGCTATGACTATCAGTGGTCATCTTCTTCTCCTCTTTCTTCATGAGCTTCTCACTCATCTGCAACAAGCCTCTACTACAGCTAGTCCTCCTGGCTGCAATCTTACCTCACTAAGCTCTCCTCACTCAGTCTTTTGGTAAGCATGGTCCTTTATCTGGAACCTCTTCTTGAGAAACACCTTTACTCCTTCTAGGCTTCTGCAATTTCTCACTCTTTTGAAAACACTTCAGTTGTCCTCTCTATCCAATCTCTTGTTGGATTCTTCAGGTTCACTGCCACTTCTCTATTAAAGTATTCTCCTTACTTTGCCTTCAAGAACACATCTAGTTCTCCTCTCACAACTTCTCTTGCTGTCACCTATGCATTAGTATAAAAAACACATTCTCAATTTAAAATAGAACATATTACCTCACTTTCAAGATCTCAGTGTAATCTTGTTTCACCATTCCACCTGTACTTTGGATGGCTTTTCCTCTGATTTGTTTCCAAGTCCTCTTTCCTTCAGAACTTGTATTAAGCAATCTTGCTTTCTCTTTCCTTCAAAAAATCATTTGTTCCTGTTTATTCCAAGCCTCCGCTGGAACTACTACAATATCCCACTGTAGTCTCTATCATTCATCCATTAAGTTATGCACATTACCTTCTTCTGTGTGCAATCTCCTTCTCATAGAAATCTTTCCTCACTCTGATTTCAATTCTGCTCTGATACCACTAATGATGCAGGGATTACCTCCGCACATACCCACAGTATGCAAGAAAATGCATAAATACCTCTCCCAGGTAATTGACTCTACAATGGAGTCAAAACTACAAACCATGAATGGTTAAATCCCTCTATAACAGCGCCTTTGTATCGGAAAACAATCACCCCGCCAAACCTCTCTGTCGGGAATTAAAAACCCTTCAGCACCTTTATTTAACCCCTTAACCACATATATATAACCACCCTCTCATAGCCTTGGTTACATATATATTAACACACAAAATCCTTATCGGCACTATTTTCCTTTAGAAATCTTTTACAAAGAAAATATCGCGCAAACATACCTTTCTCCGCTCTTATACAAACTCTGCACAGTCCTCGAGGTTAAACCTCATCGCAATCGGCATTCGCTCCCATCGCGGGCACACCACATATATGGTTACATCACCCCTCCGACTCCGATATTCAACTATTGGAACCTTTAAATCATACTTAGTGTTAAAACCTTCGACACAACCCTTATACAAATACAAAGGAATACTCCGCTCCGACCTATATAAGACCAGACTTCAAATTTCTTAATCCCGCATTCATGACTATTGTCAGCTCCACTCCCCGAAATGCCGACACCTCCGATCGCCAATTACCACATATCAGCGATATTGCCATATCTCTTGACAGCGCCGATAATGCGATTAGCGCTTAGATCTGGGTCGTCGATCTGGACTTATGATCCAATGGTACAGGATCTATCGCAATATTGCAATCGCTCTCCTCAAGTCGGACCCTTTTCACTCCGATATGCCGATCCGATCCATCGCCCGGACCCGATAAGGTATAAACTTCCCTTTATAAAGTTTCAAGTCCAGTTTCCAATCCCGACTCTATTTTGCACTAATTTTCAATGTAAACTGAATTTTGGTTTGCGAGACTTAATCTTTACAAATAATTCCGCCGAAGTGATGTTTCGCCCTTCTCCTCACGACATCATCTGAACCATTAATCTATAAGAGATCTAACGGTTCATGTTCCTCACTTTTAGTTCCTTCGCTTGTTCCTTTTACTTAGAAATTGCTAAGTCTTTAATGCTTCTTGCTGTTTTATTGCGCGAATCCTCCTAAGCTTTACTCCTCTGTGAATCTCATTTCGCTTACACGTCAGAGCTTCACTATTTTCCTCACTTGATTCCAGAATCCTTTTACAATTCCTCTTAATCAACTCCATTCCTCTGCGTCCTTCAGAATTCTGCCTACAACCTGTTGCAAAGCCTACGAATTTTCAAGTAATTCATACATGAAATACTTCTTCAGCGTACTGACACATACAGGAAATAAACTCTGTATATATATGTAAAACAAAGATTACATACAAGACTTCTCTGTCTCGTACAGACCTGATTTTTCACTATCAGTGGCCTCCTCCTTTGACTCTGTCCGTAGGCTTACATATATGCCAGGAGTTCTGTTGAACTATCCTGGTTCGACTCCTATATCTACTAAACCGACTCTTAAATCTATTGAACCGACTCCTAGATGTACTCTATCCTCCATGTCCACTTCTATTCTCCATTTAATGCCTAAAAACTCTCTCTCGCTCCTAGAATCATGAACTGTTCTAAGAGTTATATTTGACTTTTAACTCTTTTGTCATTACTCCCACTCATGTCCTCATTTATTCGAGAGCACTTACAATTTCCTCTCACACATCTAATTAAATTACTTAAAGGCCTAGATATTACATTAACTTGAGACTTAGGAAAACTATTTCCTAAAAGTACATGACCCCTTATGTCTACTATTTACAATGATTTTCCCTGGGGTGAATGCTCCTGCATCAAGCTACAAGCACGAAAACAACACTCCAGAAGTTCCAAGCCCTGGAGTCACAAAAGGTAAAAAATGATACCTTATATGTAGAAGAAATTCAAAAGTCACATAGGTTAGAGCTCAATGTTAAACAGTGAAAAAGCAAAACTCTAATGGCAAACACTTTGGCCCAAGCCAAAGAAGATATTTGGTTAGATATTAGCCACTCTATAACAAAAGTATGGCCATCCATACAAATAATTTTTGAGCAACAAGAACTAATTGTTAAATGCAAAGCAAAGATAGAGACCCAGAAGCCAGCGTTGGGAACAAAACCCAAAGAAACATCAGGAATGACCAGGGTACTAAACTCTAAAACTAGGCAGCAGTTACAACAAATGAACATTCCAGATAGGACAGCTACTATTTTGGAAATTAAGAAAGTCGTAGTGAAGAAGAATCTGTTAACTCAACTAAAAACAAAGTGTGATGCTTTGAACACTACAGTCAGGAGGTTTCACTCTAAATTAATTATATTACATAAGAAAGGTTTACCAGAGATAGTATCATCAAATGATCGGCTAGTAAAATTGGAGGATTGTTGTGAAAGGCTTTATACCATTGCAGCAAATAGCAGTGAATTTGCAGAGATAAAAAGGCAAATTACTGGCAAGGAGTTTTTGGAAACTTTAAGCTTAGACCTCTCCATTAAATATGAAATTGGTCATCTTTTTCTCACCAAACCCAATTTTGAGAGATATACCGAAGTTGATGTGATACTTAGAAGGATGGTAAATCTCGAGACACCTAGTGAGAAAAAGTGGGATCAATTGTGTGAAACAATTGATTAACTTTTCATTTCAGCAAGAAGACAACAACAGCAGATTTTGAAGGAACAATCATCAACAACTTCCTATCTAATAGGGACATCATGCAGCAATTTTTCTTTTCCTATCTTCTTTCAAGCTATCTTGTAATCAGTTTAAGATATTTTGTTTAGAACTTGTATAAATAACTCTCTTCTATGAGTGTTTAGCACCAAGTTTCCACCAAGAATCCTTGTAGTGTTAGTGCATGTAGGAGCGAAGAGGCTGACCAACGAGTATGTGGAGAGAAGGAACCAGAACAAGAGGGATTGGTCCTTCTGATTGCTTTGCTTCGGCAGGAGGGCAGGGAAAATCCTAAAGATCCCGAAAGTTACCGAACCTCTACCTGTTTCCCTGACAAACAATGCAAAAATCCACTGGAGGGAGAAACATTCCTATTTGATCTCTGTAACAACCGGAGCCAGCCTTGAAGTGCGTGGCTCCTTCAAAGGCAGCCTCCAAATCGAGAGGTGGACTCATGGCAAATTTAATGCAAGGTGACGAGCAATTGATCAAGGCGACTATCACTCAAACCAACAACGTTAATCAACCGGCTGTAAGCTGTCTCTGCCGGATCTCTCTGGCATATTGGCGCATATTGGTACTACATGGGGATTTAAGGAGGCAATTTTTTCTTAGAAAAATATGGGATCACATTGAAGTGGTTAACTATGTGAGTGCTATGGGATCACATTGAAGTGGTTAAATATGTGGTTGCACTCAAAGAGAGAATGAAAATGATTCTGTGACTTATATGAAAATGATTCTGTGACTCATGTACACTTAAGTAAATTAAAACAAACCCACCTCCATATCCTTCAAATTTTAAAATTTTCATGATAAAACTCAAAACTCTTTATTCGTAGGTAAAAATCCTTAACCAAAACCAAGCTACCATCTTAAACAAAAAGAAATAAAAAACCTACATAAAATATTTCTTTTACCAAATTAATAAAGAACCTACATAAAATATTTCTTCTGCCAAATTAAGAAAAATTGCACCAGAAAGAAGACCTGAATAAGAAAAAAATGCACATAATTCCAATTCGCTGTATAAAATAGGCTATAAAAGCGCTAACAGGATATAAATTACGTTAGAAAAACTAACAAGGCCTTGTTTTACATACCAAGATAGCGCCTTGATCTATGGACCAAAGTCCCATACTCAAATGCAAAATATTAGCTTCTATTTTTGGTGTACTAGTTTCTATAAAGTGTAGCGTTAGTAAAAGTCAGGTTACTTTGAACCCTACAACACTTTATTCTTCTTCCTCCTCCCTCTAAAGAATAACTACTTCAATTCTAAAAAGCTCTCGCTCTACAACCTTTACAGCACGAGGAGTGAGATCTTCATTACTTGTGTCATAATACTAAAAACGCTCAACATTTTAAAAAATACTAAATATATAAACCTAGATTGAATGTTCAAATGGACCTATACTAGTTAAATAGTATCAGATACAAACAGAAGATAACAAAAAACTGTAATAGTTATCCAGAATATAAAACAAATCTACAATGGAAATCAGAGCTTTTCAGATGTCTTCTGATCTGCGATTTGTTCAAAATCTTCGGTGAAATGTTTCCTAATAGAACTCGTTTGCAATATTTAAAGAAGACCCCATAGCGGGAGACAATAGCCAGGGAAGCATTTGCCTGTCTGGAGAAGGAAGGAACCAGCCGGTCACTGTCTTTTTATTCACTACTTGAAAACACATTTCTATGCAACACTACATTCATTACTCGATGCCTTAGTTGTCAGCTCCACTGGAGACCTAGACCTGCCTATGGGAAAGATATGGTCATGTCTCCATATTGCCCCAGAATTTATTAATATTTGTGCCTTTTCTCCAGAAGCACAGAAAATAAGTTTTGCAGATCTTCCTTTGCAATATGATTCTAAAATAAGTTGGCAAAATTATACGGATATTAGAAATTAAGATCGACCATTGGTATTACGATGGATGAGTGATGTTCTTAAAGTAAAATAATCAAAACTGCATCTAGTACAATTCCAGAGAAGGAGAACATTGATTTGATAAAACAATTGCAATCCCAACAATGTACTCAAAATGATAAACTATAAAGAATGGACCAGGAGCAATGCAGACTAAAATTTTATGTAAGTCAGGAAACCATTACATGTAACGAATTTCATTTTAACCAGTCAGCTTGAGAAGGATGGGTGCAGTGACGAGTTTAGACACCACGTTGGTACTTCAAACCCTATCATTGATACTACCAACTTATCCAGAAATTGAGGGTAGTTGTAGATTATTTGTCCTGATTTTGCAACAATTCTCCTGTTCAAATAAGTTCAGTGTACCCATGCAAGCAATATCTGATCATGACAAATTCCTTGGTTCTTTTCTGTGTGACCAATAGGTCATCTTGACGAAAGCCTCAACTCCAACTGATGTATTTTCAGGTTCCTTGCAGGCAAAAGGGCAGTATGCATCATTCCAGGCAACGTGTTTAAATATACAATAACCCTCTGCGAGCCAAATCCTAATGCATTCATTCAACCATGACCATATCCTTGATTCCAAATCAGTCATAGGGGGCAATACATCAGCTTTACTCCGTATCAATTGTAATAATGGATAGAGTAATCTGACATGAAGCATTAATCTTAATAGCAAATAATACTTCAAGAAGAGGAATCTTAAGACATTCCCTCTCAACCCATCAACATATTCTTAACACGCTCTGTTATCTGGCTTCTTGTACGACTGCTCCCAAGAGAAAGATCTGGTCTATCAATTAAAAGAAATCTGTAGACTTCCCAGTGAAGATCACCTATTACATGTCTTCCAATATCAGCCTGCAAAAAAATAAAGAAAAATAATTTTGACAATCAAGATTACTAACATTACAATATCATTGCCAGTTCTAAATAATTTAAATTGTACAAGAGAATTGATCCATGAAAAGAAATGTTTGAAAAGAATTGCTAAAACCAGATAAGATTCACATAAACTAAAGATGAATGTAAAGAAAACTAAGTATACCGAGAAAATGCAGATATCAAGCATCTTTAACACCAGTGTTACATCAAGTAGAACTCTAGGTCTACCCCTTCCAGATAACTCTATTCGAGATGCAACCAGCAACTCTGTATCAGGACCACGATCAACAATCATCACTCGTAACGGGTGCAAAATTTCCTGTCGCAAGCGTTGACAAAGAGAATTTTGCTTTTGTGGGTCTATTATCTTCCTTCCATCAGCTTGCAAGGCAAATAAATCCACCTCGCAGGTTCCTTTTGGATTTGTCGAAAGACGTCCATATGATATCTGCAATATATTAAAATAAGAAAAATAGGCCAACTAAACACAGCATCTAAAACAAGCACCCTTACAATGCAAAATAAAATGCCACTTACTTGAATATTGTAGTCCTTTAAGGTTCTCAGAACATCATAAAGAAGCCCCCTGCGATCTTTGCATGATATTTGAAGCAACGTATGCCCAGGACTTAATGAATTATCAATTGTAACAGAAACCTTGTTGATAAGCGTGCTCTTAGATTGTAAACTATTAGAATCTGCCTGAAATTGCGTTAATTCTGAGGTGAACAGTTCATCGACAATTGAAGGTGAGAGTAGCAAAATCGGTGCATATTCCATTGCCATAAGCTCAGGAGGAGTTAAACGGAGTTCACAATTAGTACTGGATTCACCAATAACAGATTTCAAACGATCACAAACATCTTCTCGCCTCTTAGTAGTATGCAACAGATCCCTGTAAAATAAAAGTAATTGTTTAAACAAAATTCTTGTCACTTGACACAATAGCATGTTTAATTGATATCCAAATTGATGTAAACAGGAACATCGTGTCAAGCCATGTCATCGTGGCTTCCATTTGCCAAAACAGACTATTTGTCTCAAGAAACATTTGTAGAAATGCTTGTTTTTCAAAATACAACTACTAATCAGGTCGTAATAATGCACTTCAAAATCCTTACCTATTATCAGTGACGAAGAAGAAGTCCATCACTTTGCCTTCGGGAGTTGTCGAAACCTTCACTTTCTGAACAGCGAGTTCGAGCTCCCACAGTACTTGAGACACGTCTACATCAGCAACCCCCAAGCGTGCCACAATTTTGAGGACAAATACATATAACCAGATTGCTACCTAAAAGCGATGCGCAGAATTTGAAGCAACCTACCATTTAGAAGACCTGCTCGATCCGAGGAACAAATTTGCAAGATATATACATTCTTGGGCCTCGGTTCTGGTATGTCCATAAAGAAAATGTGGGCCGGATTTGGGGGACAAGCAGATGTAAGATTCCTCTTGAGGATCGCCCATCGTATCGGTCGGGCCGATCCGGTGCGCGGAAGCACCCAAAATATTAAATAGCACCATTTCCCATCGGTCGATAGATCTGCATCAAAAATGGATCCCGAATTTCAGACCATACAAATCATACCTTCATTAAGTATCAATTCACAACCGTTAAAATCCAAAAACAATGCTTACCTCCTCTAACAACACTCAGGCCAGCATCGAAGATAATGCGCGCCAGATCGCTACTGAGGCCAATTTTGTCAGCACAGTTTACAGTGATCACACTCGGGTCGCCATGGTTCTGACCAAGCGTGATCACCACAGTCTCATCGCTTGGAGGGGGTCCCATTGCTAGAAGAAATCGCTCAAGATCCCCCAACGACAAATCCTTCAAAACCCTGACCCTTGCGAACGCAACCAGGCTTAGAATCCTTAACCTTAATTAACAATCTACCAAAGGCCGCTCTGCAAATCAAAAACCGTGCAGCATTCAAGCCATTCCCTGTCAAAACCCTAGTCCTCCAACTTGTCCTCCAATGTTTGATCTGAAATTTTTTTCCCAAACCCTAACCAGGCTTCGATTCTGTCTGACACATACGGAACTTTTCTCCATCAACCTCAAAAAATCCTGCCAAAACCATAGCCTCCCCGGGACTTTGATTAGAAGGGTATCCTGTCGGTCACCTGACGTCTCGCCCAATAACCCAACAGCTCCTCAGCCGCCGTGACGAACGGGTTTTGACGTGAAGGAGCCCTCCGTCAACGGCCACATTACACGCCGTATACTTCGGTAAACATAACAGCATTCTAACCCAAACCGACCCCAATTCCGACGTGCAATTGCAAATTTCAATCTATAAAACCCCAAACCGCGGCGATCCCGTAGGCCTCGAGAATCGAACCGCGACCAACTTCAAGGCCTAGGTCAATTAAACAATACGTTAATTGACATGAAATTATCCCTAGGTCGGTTAATGACATACCTCTGCAGATCAAATTTCGTCTCAGAACGACTGGATCAAATCCTCCTGCAACGAGAGACGGGAAATTTGGGGTTTATCTTACACGGAGAAGCCATCGAATCCAGCTACGATTAGCAGAGTTGGATTATTTATCTGTCACAGAGTAAACCAGCCAATCACCTTAGGTCTTCGCTTCACTATAAATATATATTTTTTTGCCAGTTAGAGCTGAGATATCATCAATAGTTTCTTGCCACGTGGAGATAAAAATTCTGGCAATCATTTTTGGCCACGTATATTGTTCAGTGCCTTGCCTTGTATGTCAAGCAATGGCTGTTTCCGGTCATGGTGGCATTAGGGTTGCCAAACGTAGAAGGTGGGTAGGTTAGTGTAGCTGTTAGGAAGTTGTTGTCCTAGAACTGAATAGGTACAAAATTAGTTAGCAGTTGTTTATAACGCGGTTTTTTGAAAGCTTTTTTGGCGGGTTTTTTCCTGCCGAAATCCGGCAGGAATTTATTGGAATCGCAAGTTTGATAGCTAGTTTCTGCACAATGAAAGCTTCCCAGGGGTTTTTCAGGGTGCTGAATCCAAATATGCAGTTAAAAAACCATTTTAACTGCAACAAATCAAGATTCAACCTCAATTTCTCAATCTTCCGCCGGATTCCGTCACCGGAATCTCCAAAAAGTCGCATTATAGACAACTCCTACAAAATATGATTCCACAAAGGTGGAATTTTATATGTACTATAGGGTTAAATAAAATTATTTAAATGGTTAATTTATTTTTATAATTTTATTTATTAAATAATTTATAGTTGGAGATAAATTCTTATATCACCCTATATTTATTGATTATCTCATTTATTTAATTATAAATTAAAAAATTTAATTAATATATATAATTTAATACATTATTAAACTCCATTAAAATATTTAAAAAATCAAGGTCAATGTTTTGAATTATCACATACACATCAAGATAAGTGTGAGTCAGGGTCAATGTTTTAAAATCACATACACATTAATATAAGTGTGGTATATAAATACGATACATGTAAGGGGGTAAGGAAGTAAAGTAATGTGTCCAAAACGTGTGGCAAAACAATTTATATATATTCATTAATATATATAAATGGTTTTGTCACACCTTTTGGACACATTACTTACTTCCTTACACCCTATATTTTTTTTATTTATTTAAATAATATTTTTATTTAAATAATATATTAAAAATATGTTTAAAATTGATAATACGAAATACAAAATATTTTAAAAAAAGAAATATGTTTACCAATTAAGGTTTTTGGGGACAAATGGCTTTACGGTGCGAGGGTTTGCAATCTCAGACTGAAATTATGTTTTTCACTAGGATTTGGGTAAGGAGACTGGGTGTTAACTTGCAGACGGTTTAGGAGTATGTCAGGAGTAAGGTTCGCATCAGATGAGGGCATATGACTGGGGTGGCTCATTATCCACATGAGGCTCCCATAACCACAAAGGGCATTAGCCTATTTGAAGACTGAAGGTTAATGTTACAGAGCTAGCATACTCGGCATATTTAGCGGCGTGCTTTTCGGTAATTTGTTGCTAATCCCAATTGTGATTAGGGTTTTGGTGCCAGCATGGAGGAAGAAGCGGTGGATTACTCGATGGACCCATATGAAGGCTACCAGATATCGTCGGAACCTCCACATCAACATCCCGAAAATACCCTAAGCCCGACATTTAGCTTCTCACCCCCAAATGTTTACTCATCTCTGTTGAATATTTTAGAAGAAAATATATGTCATCCTAGCATCTCCCCTGTAGCAACTCCTACACAAAATTCCCCAAATTTCTGCGCTCGAGAAGTTTCAGGATACCAAGGATCTCTAGGGTTTTCGTCAAGACAGATAGGGGATGGATATGCTTGGCAAATTTCCCTAGGAGAAGACATAAATGTTGTCAATATATCCTTGGAGGCCCTAAATTTTGTAGAGGGATGTTTTCATCAGCCGGATTTTGGTGGAACCGTTGATTTTTACGAAGGTCTTTTTTGGGTCATTTTGGGGGAAATGGAGAGGGTAATTTCTCTAGTTTTATTCCACACTCCTTTATCATTAATCGAATTCCTTCTCTTCCGGTCAGGACATATATAAGAGAAGAGGAAATACAAGTAGGGGATAAAATGTTTGAATGTGGAGTGCTAGCACCAAGGGTTTCAACTTGTTGCACAGATGATGGGTCGAAGGGACCGAATGGAGTCAAGCCTCATGACGGGGTATCAAAAAGGTCAGGGAGAAAAACAAAGTGCACTAAGGTGAGGGAGAAGAACAAATCTTGTTCTTGGGGTAGGTCTCAAATTTGACAAGGTTATAAACATGACAAAGAAGGTCTTGGTCGGAAGAGTCAGAGGCCGAAGATATTCATCGGCTAGGCTTACAAGTTGGGCACAGGAAAACTGGAACAGGGATTTTAAGTCAATGCCTGAAATTTAGACTCTTCCTCAGGGTTGGTTCGCTTTCATGTTTAACAACACAGAGTAGACTTGATGGTTTTTGGCAAGTCATTGGAATATTGAACAGACCCCTATTTTCTTCAAGCAATGGTCTCCCCTCTTTGACCCTGAAAGGGAGAAATTGGGGGTTGGCCCTATTTGGCTCAGACTCCTGGGCATTCCTATGAATTTATGGATTGAAGACATCTTTTGGCATGTTGGCAATGACTTGGGGAAAGTTAAGAACTATGATCGGTCGTTCTTGGAGACTAGGAAAAGGACCTATGCTCATGTGTTGTTATTTTTGGACACCAAAGAAGGATTGGTTGATCCAGGTGGCTCTAGAAAGGCTCAAAAATAAAAGTTCTTAGATTTCATCGAAACTAGGACCAGTTTGAAGAGCTCGTCGTCCTGATTCCAATGGCATAGATGGCACTGAAATTTGAGCCCATATGAGAAAGTTATTACAGTTTGAAGTTTGTACCCAAAAAAAAATCAACCAGAGGGTGCCACGTGGCACTCCCACATGCTGCCACATAGCATCCCAATCGATAGACTAGGTGAACCACTTCAGGTGATGTGGCAATACCACAAGTTGAAACATGGCATGCAGGTGACAAAAGCGGCATATGATGTGGACCAATTGTTGATTTCTGGTAGCATCAAATGTGCTCTAAGTCTCAAATTTTGCAAGGAGGCTTAGGCACATGTATTCCAAAGAATCCAGAAATCATTTTGGTAAATTCCACCCAGAAAGAGTTCTATTAAGAAAATTAATTATTTTTAATGAGACCCTAAGTCTAAACTTAGGAAAATAAAATAATTAATGGGTATTAATCTAATTGAGGGTGTAACTTCTAGAAAAAGACGAGGATCAAGTAGAATTATCTTAGCCATTGATTATCTTCTAATCTGGGTCGTTGAATTCCAATGAGAAGATTATTTAAGGAAGCTTGAGGTCACTTGGAAGACACACAAAGTGAGTTTAGAAGTTTGATTTTTAGAAGCAGAGCAGCTGCCGGGAGAATATCGATAGTGAGCTTGTGAAGAGAGGGGCGGAGGAAGTTTGGCTGAAGGATCTTCTCTGAAGCCAAGAATACTCAGTAGAGAGGTAGCGCGGAGGGCAGAGAGGGTGATGCAGAGCCATGAAGGGCTCATGCAGGCCCCACACAGAACAGTGCAAAGATCTGAATTTGTTGAAGGAGCTAACGTTTCTGAGCCGGAAGGGCTGGAAAGTGCTTCTAAAGGCAGATCGATTCTTAGTTGAGATGATGCAGTGACTTAGAGGCTGACGCAAGGCCCATGCAGGGGCAACGTAGAAGTAGTCAGGAACTCACAGTTCAGCTACCAGATCAGCCAGGACTTGCAATGTAGAGTGAGGTAATCTCACTAGTTTCTTCTGCTAAGTGATTTTCTCTATAACTGGATTGTCGGGAGGGCATCCAGAGATTGTATTAAAAAATACTTCAGCTTAATAATAAAACCCTCAGATCTGTTGCACTGGTTTTCCCACATTGGGTTTTTCCAGGGACATTTGTCCAAAAATAACTGTGTCATGTGTGTGTATCTTTCTCTATTGTTGTGTTCTTGTTTTGGGCATATTATTTAATTGGTGTAGGCTGCATATTTGATGCAGGAAGCAGTAAATAATTTGTTTCAGAAATTAACAAATAGGAGAAATTTAATCAGTTGTTGTAGTAGGGATTCTCGATTTACGGAATTTTCACACCAATGAGAGCTTGCCACATGGCCCAATCACATGTTGCCATGCGGCACCTCAAATTAGGCCCAAGTGGCCTTGGCATGGTGCAAACTTCATTTTTTTCTTATTCTCATGGTTCTGGGAGTCATTACAATATGGACGTATGATTTCCATATATTATATGGTTTGAAAACTATATTAAAACCAAAATTAGGCTTTAAAACCATATTAAAGCAAAATTGAGAGTCCATGGGTTTTGAACCCAAAACCTCCCCAACAATAGCCAACTTAATATGACTATGTGAACCGCACACTTTGTCTTATTCACCCTCACACTTTATTATAAATGTCATTCAAATTGTTCAAAGGCAACCATGGAGAATACATGAGAGATGAGGGCATAGGTAGGCCAATGAAGACATGCATCTCAAGAAGATTCTAGGAATATTGTCAGAGTATATGTTAGGGAATATTCCAAAGATATTCCCTATGAGGAATCTTGGAGATTCCCCAGGGGCAGAATTTTTTACGGTGTCATAATTATGTTGAGTTTATACTCAAATGAACCCATTTTTTGCCAGGAGTCTAATGGTGTAGTCCATGTTTTGATCTGAGTAGCATATTTTTCACCGGGAATTCAACCATGCAGTGTGTTTCTTTAGCAGAGGTGTGCATTTTCAAGCCATCCCTGGAAGTGGAGGCATAAGATGCCCTAATGCCATGTCTTCTTTTGATTTTTGTTAAGATGATGATTTGATGTTGAGATCTGTGTTTGTCATTTTGTTGGAGGATCCTTATGTGCCACTTCATGTAAGATTTTGTTATTTTGTCATGTTGAAGGGGAGATTTTATGAGTGAGAGCTTTTATAGAAGAGAGTCTCATGGAGAGACATGCCACTTCAATTAAGGGAGTTCTTCCTTGTATTGGCAAAGAACACATCATGTACTCAACATCATCTTGCAGCGCCTAGCAAAGCAGCCTCCCCACTCTTGACATTGGGCCCGGAGACATAACTCACACTGGGTGAACTTCGTTATCAACTTGTGTGTGTTCTTTGATTTAATGGTTGCCTTTATGTTTCCTCTTCCTTAAAATATGTACATGTGGTTGTTCATACTCTTTCACATGCAATTTTGATAACATCACAAAAGTAAAAGATCTTGGTTAATTTCGGTAGCTGAGAGATGCGGATCAAGTTTGGTATCAGAGCGGTCTTCTTGCTGATGCGAATTGTGAGTGTGAATGATGACCAGAGATTGAACATGCAACAATAAAAGAAAATGGAGGATCACAGAGATCTCTATGAGGCCTTCTACAGGATGGATAGCATGGTAGATATAATGTATGCAAATTATGAGGAGAAAATGGAAAAAGAGGAAAGAGAGAAAGAGAGAGCAGAGGACGATGGTCCATCTCCATCTTATGGTGAATATTCAGCTTCATCATCTTCTCCTTATCATTTGAATGAAGAGATAAACCAGAACCTTCAAGAAGAGAATGTTGAATTGAGGAGACTTCTACTAGAAGCAGAAATTGCAACTTCAATTACGAGCCATGGAAGAAGCCTTGGAAAAGATGAAGTGTAACGAAGTCTTAGCGAAGCCATCATCACCTGCTTTAGAGGTAAACAATGTTGATAGTTATTCAGTTTCATTTTCACATGATGTTATTTTTGTTGGAATCCTTGAGGTACCCATTTCAAGAAACGGCATGAGATTCCTCACCAAGATGGGGTACATTCAATGAGGATGTTCAAAAGTAGTAGAAGCTTCCAAGCCATTGCTTAGACCATCAAGGAAAGAGGACGATGGGAACACACCACCATCTTCTCGTGATAGTGCACATTGCCAAAGAAGAGCTAATTTAAGCTTTCATTACCAAGATTGCACCAGAGACAACCAAGTGCGTATAAAAAGTGTCATTATGCTAATGTTCCTTTTGATTACAAACATATTGCTAATGGTGAGAAAATTTTATTGCATAGAAAACAATGCAGTTTTTGCGGCTTGTATAACCATGTTATTGTCGAGTGTCGAAAAAGAATGGTAGTAGGAAAGAGGAGAAGACGCAAAAGGCCTTTTCCACATTAGGAAAGGAAGAAGGTTAAGCAGGTCTGGAGGAAGAAGAATTTTTGCAGTCATTGCAATAGAGGTGGACATCAGAGAACCACATGTTGGGATCTCCATCTAGAGCAATGTCTCAGGAAGGACAAAGTGCTTGTGCAGGAACCAGTCAAGGAAGCTTTTCAACAAGAGAATCAACTCCAGAATGATGACCCATTCACTTTGTTGAGTGAGATATGGTTTTATTAGATATAGTAGCTTGTCATGGCTACATTTTGTAAATCACATGTTGTGAAATGATTGTAAAAGTGATGAAGTGCTTGCCATCACTTATGAATTCAACGTGATGATGTTTTTGGCATTTTAGTTGATATGTTGGGATTATTTTTTGTTATGGTTCTGATGTAAACTTGACCAGAGAGTGTGTTATAAACTCTTGGTAATTATGGGGTTTTTCTTGGGTCATGTTTTGTCTTGTAAAAGAATATGTATGTTGCGAGTTATACTACAAATTTGCATAGGGTGCAGGTGTCGATGAATAACTTATGGTTTCACTGAACAAAGGTGAAGGAGAAGGAAGTGTGGCCTATGAGGGCACTTGTTGAGCAGATGAGGGAGTACACCAGATTGCAGATTGTGTTCATGCTTTTGGAGGACCAAAAGCTCCTCAGTGAGGAGGAATGATCCAAGTGGCTCTAGAAAGGCTCAAAAATAAAAGTTATTAGATTTCATCGAAACTAGGACCAATTCGAAGAGCTCATCATTCTGATTCCAATGATGTAAACAACACTAAAATCTGAGTCTGTATGAGAAAGTTATTACAAATTGTACCAAAAAAAAGTCAATAAAAAGTAAACTAGAGGGTGCCACGTGGCACTTCCACATGTTGCCACATGGCATCCCAATCAACAAAACAGGTGGACAACACCAGGTGATGTGGAAATACCACAAGTTGACACATGGCATGTAGGTGACAGAAATGGCGTATGATGTGGACCAATGAGATCCTGCCACATGGCCCAGTTACATGGTGCCACATGGCACGTCAAATTATTCCCAAGCGGCTTTGGCATGGTGCAACCTATATTTTTAACTTATTCTCATGGTTTTTGGGGAACTTACCATATGGACATACGATTTCCATATATTATATGGTTTAAAAACTATATTAAAACCAAAATTGGGCTTTAAAACCATATTAAAGTGAAATTGGGAGTCCATGGGTTTTGAAACCAAAACCTCCCCAATGACTATGCCAACCACACACTTTATCTTATTCATCGTCACACTTTGTTATAAACTGTCATTCAAATGGTTTAAAGGAAACCATGGAGAATACATGAGAAATGAGGGCATAGGTAGGCCAATGAAGACATGAATCTCAAAAATATTCTAGAAATATTGTTAGAGTATATGCTAGGGAATGTTCCAAAGAATATTCTCTAAGAGGAATCTTGGAGTTTCACTAGAAGCATAGTTTTTTGCAGTGTCAGAATTATGACAAGTTTATACTCAAATGGATCGGTTTTTCGCCAAGAGTTTGATGGTGTAGTCCATTTTCTGATCTGGGTAGCATATTTTTCGCTTGTGTCCAAAAGAGAATATTGTGAGGAATCTAAAAGATTCCCAGGGAGCCCAAATTTGACCGAGTCAGAAAAGGGTCAACTTTATAGTCAAATTTCATGATTTTTCACCGGGAATTCAACCATGTAGTCTGTTTCTTCAGCAGAGGTGTGCATTTTCAGGCCATCCCCGGAAGTGGAGGTATAAGATGCACTGATGCCATGTCTTCTTTTGATTTTTGCTGAGATGATGATTTGATGCTGAGATCCTTGTTTTCCATTTTGTTGGAGGATCCTTATGTGCCACTTCATGTGAGATTTTGTTATTTTGTCATGTTGAAGGAGAGCTTTTATGAGTCAGAGTTCTTATAGAAGAGCGTCTAATGGAGAGACACACCACTCTAGTTAAGGGAGTTCTTCCTTATATTGACAAAGAACACATCATGCACGCATCATCATCTTGCAACACCTAATGAAGCGACCTCCGCACTCTTGAGATCGGACCCGGAGACGTAAGCCACATTGGGTGAACTCCGTTATCAACTTGTGTGTGTTATTTGATTTGATGGTTTCCTTTATGTTTCCTCTTCCTTAAAATATGCACATGTGGTTTTTCATACTCTTTCACATGAAATTCTACTAACATCATAGAAGTAAAATATATTGGTTAATTTCGGTAGTTGAGAGATCCAGATCAAGTTTGGTATCAGAGTGGTCTTCTTGCTGATGCGAATTGCGAGTGTGAATGATAACCAAAGATTGAACGTGCAACAAGAAAATAAAATGAAGGATCAAAAATATCTCTACAAGGCCTTCTACAGGATGGCTAGCGTGGTAGATATAATGTATGCAAATTATGAGGAGAAAATGGGAAAAGAGGAAAGAGAAAAAGAGAGAGAAGAGGACGATGCTCCATCTCCATATTATGGTGAATATTCTTCTTCTTCATCTTCTTCTTATCATTTGAATGAAGAGATCAACCAGAACCTTCAAGCAGTGAATGTTGAATTGAGGATACTTCTACAAGAAGCAAAAGAGGAGAAATAGAGATTGCAACTTCAATTACAAGCCACGGAAGAAGCCTTGGAAAAGATGAAGTGCAACAAGGGTTTAGCGAAACCGTCATCACCTGCTTCAGAGGTAAACAATGTTGATAGTTCTTCAGTTTCATTTTCACATGATGTTTTTTTTGGAAGCCTTGAGGTACCCATTTCAAGAAATGACATGAGATTCCTCACCAAGATGAGGTACATTCAAGGAGGATGTTTGAAGGTATCAGAAGCTTCCAAGCCATTGCTTAGACCATCGAGGAAAGAGGATGATGGAAACACATAACCATATTCCCATGACACTGGACATTGCAAAAGAAGAGCTAATGCAATATCTCATCACCGGGATGGCACCATAGACAACCAAGTGAGGTATAAAAAGTTTCATTATGCTAATGTTCCTTTTGACTACAAATAGATTGCTAATTATGAGCAAAGTTTATTGCATAGAAAACAATGTAGTTTTTGTGGCTTATATAATCATGCTATTGTCGAGTGTTGGAAAAGAATTGCAGTAAGAAAGCGGACAAGACGTGAAAGGCCTTCTCCACATTAGGGAAGGAAGAAGGTTAAGGAGTTCTGGAGGAAGAAGAATTTTCACAATCATTTCAATAGAGATGGACATAAGAGAGCCACATGTTGGGAGCTTCATCTAAAGCAACGTCTCTAGAAGGACAAAGTGTTTGTGCAAGAACCATTCAATGAATATTTTCGACAAGAGAATCAGCTCTAGAATGATGACCCATTCACTTTCTTGAGTGAGAGATGGTTTTATTAGATATGGTAGCTGGTCATGGCCGTATTTTTTAAATCACATGTTGTTAAATGATTGTAAAAGTGATGAAGTGTTTGCCATCACTTATGAATTCAACATGATGATGTTTTTGGAATTTTAGTTAATATCTTGGGATTAGTCTCTGTTATGATTATGATGTAAACTTGACCAAAGAGTGTGCTATAAACTCTTTGCAAATATGGGGTTTTGTTTGGGTCATGTTTTGTCTTGTAAAAGAACATGTATGTGGCGAGTTGTACTACAGGTTTGCACAGGGTACAGGTGTCGGTTCATAACTTATGGCTCTGAAGAAAAAAGGTGAAGGAGAAGGAAGTGTGGGTTGTGAGGGCACTGGTTGAGAATACAAGGGATTAAAACAAATTGTAGATTGTGTTCATGCTTTTGGAGGAACAAAAGATCCTCAGTGGGGAGGAATGATCCAGGTGGCTCCATAAAGGCTTAAAAACAAAAGTTCTCATATTTCATCGAAACTAGAACCAGTTCGAAGAGATTGTCATCCTAATTCCAACAATGCGGACGAAACTGAAATTTGAGTCCGTATGAGAAATTTATTATAGTTTGAAGTTTGAACTAGAGGGTGCCACGTGGCACTCCCATAGGCTGCCACATGGCAGCCCAATCAATAGACCAAGTGGACCACATCAAGTGATGTGGCAATACCACAAGTCGACATGTGGCATGTAGGTGATAAACCTGGCATGTGATATGGACTAATGAGAGCCTGCCACATGGCCTAATCGCATGGTGCCACATGGCACCTCAAATTAGGCCCAAGTGGCCTTGGCATTGTGCAACCTAGATTTTTGTCTTATTCTCATGGTTTTGGGAGTTGTTACAATATGTACATAAAATTTCCATATGTTATATGGTTTGAAAACTATATTAAAACCAAAATTGGGCTTTAAAACCATATTAAAGCAAAATTGTGAGTCCATGAGTTTTGAACCCAAAACCTCCCCAACAAAAAGTAACTTAATATGACTATGCCAACTATTGTGTCAACCACACACTTTGTATTATTCACCCTCACACTATTATAAAATGTCATTCAAATGGTTCAAAGGAAACCATGGAGAATACATGAGAGATGAGGGCATAGGTAGGCCAATGAAGACATGAATCTCAAGAAGATTCTAGGAATATTGTTAGAGCATATGTTAGGGAATATTCCAAAGAATATTTTCTATGAGAAATCTTAGAGACTCCGTGGGGAAAAAAATTATGGTGTCAGAATTATTTTGAGTTTATACTCAAATGAATCAATTTTTCACCAAGAGTTTGATGGTGTAGTCCATTTTCTGATCTAAGCAACATACTTTTCGCCTGTGTCCAGAAGAGAATTTTGTGAGGAATCTAAAAGATTCTCAGGGAACCCAAATTTTACCGAGTCAGAAAGGGGTCAAGTTTACAGTTATATTTCACGATATTTTTCTAGGAATTCAACCATGCAGTCTATTTCTTCAGCAGAGGTGTGCATTTTAAAGCCATCCTGGAAGTGGAGGTATAAGATGCACTGATGCCATGTCTTCTTTTGATTTTTATTGAGATGATGATTTGATGTTGAGAGCCTTGTTTGCATTTTGTTGGAGGATACTTATGTGCCACTTCATGTGAGAGTTTGTTATTTTGCCATGCTAAAGGAGAGCTTTTATGAGTGAGAGTTTTTATAGAAGAGCGTATCATGGAGATACATGCCACTCTAGTTAAGGGAATTCTTCCTTGTATTGACAAATAACACATCATGTACTCATCATCATCTTGCAACACCTAATGAAGTAGCCTCCCCACTCTTGACATCGGGCTCAGACACATAACCCACACTAGGTGAACTCTGTTATCAACTTGTCCGTGTTTTTGATTTGATGGTTGCCTTTATGTTTCCTCTTCCTTAAAATATGCACATGTGGTTTTTCATACTCTTTCACATTCAATTTTGCTAACATCACAGAAGTAAAAGATCTTGGTTAATTCCAGTAGCTGAGAGATTCAGATCGCTGGTAGAAAATATCATTTTACAATATAGAGGATATTCACATAATCATATTTTGGACTACAAGGGGGTGCCTTTTCACTGCAAATGATGCAATGAAGTTGGTCATATTTATGGGGACTGTCCTCTAGTTCTAAAATAAAAGGAAGCCAAAGGGTCAAGTGGATCAAAGATCGGTGTTGGTTCTATTCGCAGGACAAAGGAGGGTGTGGCTGATCACCTGAGAGCCCATGGATCACCTACGGGATAGGAAAACATCTGCGTTGATCAAGTACCGACCCAGTCAATGGACATGGGGTTTCACATCAAATCTCTGGGACCACACCTCTCTCTTTTCCTGAACATTGTAAATATTTTTCGTCTATTCATATTATTGAGCCTGCATGTTCATTACATCTGGGTAGGGTTTCTTGTTTGAACCCGGGGGTTATCACATGTTCGATTGAACCAGTCACCACCTATAGCCATGCCCCTTGTCTAGTTATCTCTAGATATTATATTTCTGTTGTAGCATTTTTTGGTTTTGATTAGATAGAATATTTCAAAAAATGATAAGTTAGGATATGGACATAACAATAGTGGATAAAATGTTAGTTTAAAAAAATTATTTTGAGCAATGATGTCCATATCAAAGAAAATGTTAGGGTAGATTCTCTAAAAAATAAAGGCAAAAAGAAAATGTTAGGTAGAAATAAAGAAAATAAACTCTGAAAGTGAGCAAGTCTAAATGCCACTACTCTGTTTCAGAAAAATAATAATTGTGTGCAACTTGTTTTAAATGCCACAACCCATGACAGTCAAACTATTTAATCTTGACTGCTTCATGCTTTAAATTTGATGTTCTAGATAGAGAATAAAGATCTGTCCAAACTGTTTAATCTTGGCAGATCAGTAGTTAGGTAGAGAATAATAAGGTGCTCATCAGTTTAATCTGAGCCCTTGGAAGTTATAAGGGTAGATTTAGATAGTTTATTTTTGTTAAATAAGAAGAAAGGATAAGGGTTTGCTAGCTTAAATGCACCCATTAAATGAAGAAAAAATGATAGGATAAGCAAAGGGTAAGTAGAGAAAGGTTGCAGAAGTTTAATGGTTGATTGGACAAAATGTACATTTATCATGTTTCTATGCTCATGAGGTAGTTACACGAAGCAAATGAAGGACTACAAGTCAATTTATTAACCTCCCTCATCCTCATTCATTCATATATTTGCTAACTTCCCCTTCATATATTCATTATCATTCATTCCATAAGAACCCCTTTTCCTATGGTAAAAACCCTTTTTACCTAGGAAAAGTAAAACATCATGAAAAATCCCTTCTTACCATATAATTCCCCTTTTCACATAAAATTTTCCCTTCCACTCATATTTTCATATTAACATTAATTTATGTATTAAATCCTTAGAAATCCCCTTTTCCCATATTATATAGTTCCTTTAATATAATATCCGAAAACCCTTTAGTTTCATTAGAAACTATGCATTATATAAAAATATCGCATCGCAAATCGGCGGAGCCGCGGGCCTTTAAAATATGCATATATCATAGTTTTATTTTAAAAATATGTATTTCATAAATATCGCATCGCAAATCGGTGGAGCCGCAGGCCTTTAGAATATGCATATATCATAATTTTATTTAAAAAACTATGTATTTCATATATATCGCATCAGCGGGATCAATGAACCCTTTGAACATATATACACCCCCGCATTGCGATATGCGATGGCAGACCCGAACCCGAATCATACATATACCACAGTTCATTGTTATATTGCATCCGCTTATATCGCATCCACTCATATCGCATTCGCTCTTATTCAAAGTCCTGCTATACCATAACCCTTTGCCCACTACGATCTCCGATTGCGATGGGGATACGGACCCGACGAAATATATATTGCAGTTCAAAGCTATATCGTGTCCGACCCCTATTGCGGTCCTTTGTAATGGGCCTACCCCCTGCCTACTCCGATTGCGATAGCCGATATGGACCCAGACTCGATATCATTTATCCGCCCGATTCCATTAATTTTCAAGCCCGCCATATGCGATTTTTCAAATATTTTCTGTGTAAAATTGATTTTTCGATTTAAACACAGAAATGACCCAAAGCCTCCATTTCACCCCTAATATGGGTTTTAACCATGATTATGTCATTCTCGCCTTTATTAATCCCTTCGTACTCTCTCTGCCACTGTTCATTTTTTCGCCCGATGGTTAAAAAGAATACTGTTTTTTCCATTTAACACAGAAAACGCCATTTGCTCTGTTTGTCTGTTTTAACACAGCGTAGCCTCCATTATGCCTTTGCAGCCATTAAAGCTATCATTTTCACCTCCGATACACCCTAGACTCCTTCTAATAGCCTATCAAGCTCAACTGAGCCATTGAAGACCCTTTGCCACTTGATTTTTTCTTAATAATTTCTAGATTTTACAGGTAAGAAGACTGTTGTTCCAGGTTTTTAAACAAAAATCCTGTGTGATAGTTTGAAGACCAAATGAAGCGATTTACTGTGAAAAACACAGTAAAAACCTCAAATGCATAGTAAATGTTAAAGGGAGCACAGTAAAGGTCACTCAGTAGGGTTAAAACAAATTCATAGAGTTTAAACATATCAATAAAAGGTTAAATGAAGCAAATCTGCCAGCGTGAAGGATACCAACAATCGATGAGCATAAGGGGTAAAATATCAGACATACAAAAGCCAGCACAACCTGAATATAAGGGGACAACAAGAAGCAGTTCAATAGCTGCCCCTATCTTCTTGCCATGAAGATCTTCTCCATTCCTAGAATAAATCTTAAATAGTTTTTGGATATTTGTAATTTTATTATTGTATAAATAACTCTCTTCTTGAGATGTTATGGGTTCGGAGTTCAAGATTCATAGCTCATTGCTTGTAAAAGTCTTTGACTGTTTAAACTACTTTGAACCTGGAAGCCACCTTTCAAATAAGCTTTTGCAGACACTTGATGTAATCAGTCTTTCTGGAACCTTAATACAAAGCAAAGGATTCTGAATATGGTCTTGCACAGTTTGTGTTATCCTGTAAGTTTGTCTAGTTTTTCAATCATTTTGTATTTCTTCATATGCTTATGACTTGCAGAGATATCTAGGTAGGAACAATTAGAGTTTCAATTGATTCCTATAAGCTCCTAAAGTGATCATCTATTAAGAGATTGGATTAATTCAACTGTTTGTGTAGCTAATCCTCTCTAATCAATAAATCATCAGCATCTTGTGTAAGCATTAAATATACTGCCTTGAATCTTCAGAACGTAGTTTAGAAGGTTTTCCAACTTATGATTGTTCTGTTTTACAGTTTGGAAACTGTGATAATCATTTTTTTTTGTCTTCTACTCACCACTATTTTGATCTATATCACTGTGTAATGCTTTATAGCAGCCTTTTTTGCTGAAGTATTAATATACCCCAAAGGATTAATTACATTAATTCTAAATTTGTCTTCATTCATTGGTCTTCCAAAAACTTAAACCAAAAAACCCCCAAAATAATTATTTTAGATGCTCTAGCATTGGTAGCCTAACCTACTACTATATCAGAGGTACAACAAGTTCATCCTCAGACTGTAGACAACCTCGGTATAATCTTAGACCTCAAACCAAACCACCAGATTAGGGCTTCTCTCAACCTTCCTCTGGGGGTGGGTTGGGTCATCTTTCACCATCTAAAATTCCCAGAATCCCAAGAGGCAGGCAATCACATATTTCAAAGGTTATCCTTCAAGTCAGTCATGACATTATGGTTGGTCATCAGTTATATTTAGATGGGGTCCTTAGAGCACACAACTCCCCTACCTTTGTTCCCCAATGAAGTGTATATCCTTCAATTGCAGAGGTTTCGCTAGTGCCTCTAAAAAACTAACAGTGCAACATTTGATCATGAAGGAGTGGTTGGATGTCATTTTCCTGTAGGATACATTAGGTTCTAGCCAGGATATTTCTCTTTCCCTTAATGGGATGCTTAAAGGCTGGGGTTTCTTTGCTAATGATGCTTATGGTCGCTCTAGGGGTTCGACCCTAGGAGTTAACAAGAAATAAATGAATTCTTAATACTTGGGGATGCGAGGGCATGCTTGTTGCAAACTCTTTCTCTGAAGAACTTGGATCAGAGATTAGATTGGTAAATATATATGGCCCATGTGTGGATAGGGTGGAATTCTGGAATAGAATTATGTCTAAATCTTTCATGCAGGCTCCCAATGTTCTTATCGGGGGGGGATTTAAACTTATCATTGGGGATGGCAGAAATTTGGGGAAGCCATGCTCATCCAGACCCTCTCTCTGATTTCTTTGCTCATATGATTGATGCAAGAAATATTGTTGATGTAGACCTAGCAAAGCTCAAGCCTACCTGGCGAAATCGAAGGGTCAGTGATCAGATGGTGGCTAATAGATTGGACAGATTCCTAGTCTGTGTTTCTTTCTTGGAAAACACTTCAAATTTCAGATAGTGGATTGGGAGTGGGGGTGCATCAAACCATTTTCCCATATTCATGGAGTTGGTTGGACTTTCCCATAAACCAAAATCTCTGGGACTCATGGAGGCACATAGTAGATGATGGGCAAGAATCTGTAGCTAGGTGCTTTGCTGAAAACCTGAATGCTCTGAAGCAGAAGACAATTGAATGGGTGAAGAAAAAAAGGGAGCATGACTCAGAGAAATTACAAAGTATCGAGGATGCACTACAGTGGTTAGACCAACCTGGGGGGGGTGATATGATAACAATGACTCCAAAATGACTCATTCAACTAGAATTGGAGAAGTCTAAATTTCTCAAGGAGAGGGAAGAAGAATGGAGACTGATAAGTCGTGTAATATGGTTACAAGTCAGGAATGACAACACAAAGTTATTCAACAATATGCAAAAGGTAGAAAGGCTATCAATAACATTTGGTCATTGAAAGACGAACATAGTGAATTGGCATCAAACTTTAGGGACTTAGCAATAATAGGATTCAAACATTTTCATACCCTTTTTGAGGCCCCTCATGTGGTCACTCTTTCGAAGATCATTCAGATTGCTTGTTTATTTCCCAAGTATGTTAATGAAGCAACAAATGAAGAGTTGATGGCTCATGTTTATAGTGGAGAATTAGAAGTAGTTCTACATTGGTTTAAAAGGGATAAGGGCCTGGGGCCAGATGAATTGCATGTTGAATTCTTTTTGGAATTGTATGAGTTGATTGGGAATGATATTTTAAAAGTGGTTGAAGAATGCAGATCAACGGGTAGGATGTGTGATGCTTCCAATTCCACTTTCATAGATCTTATCCTTAAGGTGAATAATCCATAATATTTCAATGACTATCAACCAATCTCTTTATGTAATTGTATTTACAAGGTCATTGCAAAAATATTTGCAAACAGATAGAAGTTGATTCTTTCCAGGAACATCTCAATGAAACAATTTTCTTTTTTTGGAAGATTGGAAAATGCACGAAGCTATTGGAGTAGCATAGGAAGAATTACATAGCCTAAATAAAAAGAAGTTGAAAAGCATGATATTAAAGATTGATCGGGAAAAAGCATTTGACAAAGTCAGTTGGTTAAATGTCAGAATGCTTCTTACGCATCTAGGTTTCCACATAAACTTTATAAAATGGATTATGTGTTGTATCAACTCATCATCTTTTGCGCTATTGTTAAACAAATCTGCCTCTAAATTATTCCATGCGGATAGAGGATTGAGGCAAGGATGCCCCCTCTCCCCATTATTATTTGTTCTCATAATGGAAGTTCTCAATAGACTGATTATGGATGTGAGGAATATGGGTCTTTTGAAAGGTGCTCCTCTAATAGGAAACATTAATCTTACACACCTATTATTTGTAGATGATGTGATGGTTTTCCTCAATGGTACAAAGCGCTATTATGTCATTTTGGATCAGATCTTAAACTATTTCAGAAAGCAACAGGAATGGAAACAAACCCACAAAAGTCCACTGTCTCGGCTTCAGGATGCACTAGGGAGGAACTGCCTTTGGAAATGAGATTATTCCCTTTCCTATCGATAGACCTGGAATAAGGTATTAAATACCTAGGCTTTCACTTAAAACTAAGCAAATGCCAGAAACATGACTAGATGTGGCTCATAGCGAAAATTGTAAAGAGACTAAATGTATGGAGTCATCAATGGCTTTCATAAGCTGGCAGGTTAGTTCTTATAAAATCTATTTTGGAGGCGATTCTTGTGTTTTGGATGGCATTAGTATGGATTCCAAAGGGCATCATTAACATCATCCAAAAAAGATGTTGTGAATATTTATGGAGGGGGGAAAGGATGTAATGTTCTAACTAGAGAAATACATTGAAATATCAAAACATGAACTAGCTACAACAAACAAATAAACATGTAATTTGAAAACTCCATAAGAATAACAAGTTTAGAACATTGTTGATCATAAATAATAGAGTTGAGCCATTTTATTAAATATCCAATGAGAAGATGAGTACAAAATATAGTGGAATGTTTGCACCTGGGTTTACTTAAGAAAGCACGCAAAACCCAAGTGAGAATGAAGAAAACTCCATGCTAAAATGGCTCACTGGCTACACACTCTGCCCGAAAATTTACTGTTGTTGATGCTAGAGGCAAATTGATATTTGAGGCCCCAAAATTGCTCCAAAAATTCTGAAAAATTAGGACAATGATTTCCAACCCGGGACCAACAAAATCCAGAAATATTTTTGGCTAATTCTGACCTCCTGGAATTACCCAAAAATCAAGTGAAATTATCCACTGTCCAGCTTTGGGTCCCACCAAAAAATATATAGTTGCTCCACCAAAAATTCTCCACAAAAATAACTGAGAAATCACTGAAAGATAGCACTGAAAAGATAGAGTGAAATTCCAACTATTTTCCTGGTACAAGATTGCAGCAACTACAACAAAAACGACCTACCTGTTGTAAAGATGAAATATCTCACAAAATACAGGAAAAGAAATTCAATCAGCTCCAAGTTTTCTCTCCTAGGATGACAGTCTAAGTTCACCGAAAGAGAGTTGGGATTCTCTGCTTGGAAATCCCTATGTTAAACAACATTGGTTGACTTAGCTCAATAGCTTAAGAAAATATCCCTCCAATTTAGAAATGAAATGCCAAAACCAAAATGATCAAAATGAGGCCCCAACTTTCCTTTTATGTTTGCTTTCACTTCCTCATACCATGGTTTGATCCTTCCCATGGTTCAATTTCCATGCTTGGTAACTCCACAACTTAACTTTATTTTTCTTCTTTTCCTAATTCTCAACCATTGTCTTTTCTCCAAAATTTATTAAATATCTCTAAAACTTATTTCTCCTCATTTTATTTAGCTAAATATATATACTAATTGCCAAAATTGAAAAATTGGGAATTTGTATGTCAAAATTTTAATTGGGGATATGACATTCCCCGCTCCCAAATGTTGCTTGCCCTCAAGCAAATGTAGTGTTGGATGCTACAAAATCTGTTCTCCTTCCCAAGTGGCATCTTCTTCAGGCAAATTCTTCCACTTGACAAGGAATTCTGTAATGGTCCTGCTCCTCAGCTTACTTTCCCTCTCATGTAATATGGCCTCTAGTGTCAAAATCAAATGCCCCTCATCATCTAAAGGTGGTAACTCAGTGGCAATCTTCACTGGTTGTCCTAAGGCCTTTTTAAGGAAGATACATGGAATACATTATGCACCCTGCTTCTTTCTATAAGGCTTGTGAAATCAAATTAAATCAAAATAAATTGAAAGTAAATTATTCTAAAAACATGAATTGGAAATGACGAAAAGGAAAATTTATACTATTGACTTGAATTGGAAGACTATTCTATTAACAAAAATTGAAATATATTCCATGAGAAGAATTGAAATTGCTCTATTAAACTAAATTGAAACCCTTATTCTAATTGCAAAATCAAATTCAATTCTATTCTAAGACTTTGAATCAAAAAGGAAGAATGAAATCAAACTTCTACTCTAATTATAAATCAAATAGAAAAATGAAAATACAAGCCTTGATAGATTACTAATGCATGCAATTATGATTAAAACTAATCCAATCATCTAAATCTAAGACTAAGCGAAGAAATCCAATTAAATGAACTAAGAAAAGAAATGGTTTTTTGTTGTTTTGATTTTCTAGAGAGCACTTGACTTGTAACAATGAAATCAGTGAGTGAATGAAAAATAAATAAGCATGGCTAAAAGCATGAACCAATAGAATTGAACTTATTGCGAATTGAAACTTGGTTAACATAAAAACAAAGTAACTAAACTATCTTACAACTCTCGAGGGGGGCCTCCTGTTGAGTGCAAGATGAGGTAAACTCAAACAAATCAATTAATAGTGCATGCGCATGGTCTGGAACAGAGTAATTGTATTGATAAACACAGTTCTTGAAAAACGAACTTTAAAGTGAGTCAAAAACTTTCTTACTTCTCCTCATTATCTTTTAATAGAATATATATTTATATTACATTTAATCTTAACAACTTAAAGAATGAAGTGTCGAAAGGAAAGTTTGTAAATTGACAACACAACATTTAAATTAATTAAGAAAACAGATCTTGCATGATTTCCTTTGTTGTAGCAAATCATGCAAATCCTCTTCATCTACACATCGGTAGCGGAAGCGTGGTGGGACCATAACCCATTGTTGGAAAACAATAATAATACTGGGGGGGGGGGGGGGTCAATCAGTATTAAGGCTAATTTTTACTTCTTTATGGCAGTTTACTTTTCTTATTTAAACTTGGCATCCAAACATATAACCAGCAACAATATATAATATGGCAGCAACATATATTCAACACATAGCAAACAAACCATAAACATATTACACATAGACACAAGGTTTTTCACGTGGAAACCCTTTCGGGAAAAAACCACAAAGCTTGTTGTTGTTATTGATGAAAATTAAGAGCATCCACTTTATTACATCAATTTGTTTTTGTGAGCACCCACTCACATGAAGCACCAACTCGCTTTGATTGTTTGCTAGCATTGACTAGTAGGAAGCACCAACTCCCTATGTTTGTAAACACCTGTCCAGCTTACCAGAAGCACCATATGAGGCATCGACCTCATGGATTTGTTGCAAGCACCAACTTGCAGCTCCTTCGATTTATGCAAGCACCAACTTGCAAGAGGCACCGACCCCCAAGCCTTCCTAAGGTCCACTAGAGATGGAAGCACCAACTTCCTGTTTGTAGGCACCAAGCCACATTCAAATAAGAACTGGTTGTTTTCTATATTTTGGTAGAAAGTCTACCTGATCTCAACTTTTGTTCTCAACTCACTCTGCTACACTTTGCAACATTCTTCAACAACCCTCTGATCTTCTCAATGATAGTCTCTCTCAGCCCTCTGGTCTCTGCTCTTAACAATAATCACTCTGATCTACCCATGTATCCTTTTCCTCTACTCTTCATCAGCACACATCAACTCTCGGCCTTCTACACTCCTCAATGCATAGTCTAATCTCGACCTTGCTTCACACATCACATGCTCAACTCTCGGCCTTGCTCACAACAGCTCATAGTCACCTTCGGCCTTCCACACAGTGCACAGGCACTTCAGCCTTGACTAACTTCTCATAGGCAACTTATCGACCTAAAACACAGAGCACAGGCACTTCAACCTTGCTTACACAACGTATAGGAAACTATTGGACTTTACACATAGAGTGTTTCTCTCGAGGTCTCTTTTCTTCTGCTAAGGTATCGTCAACCTTTACACACAGAACTGGATCTCACTTAGCCTCTCACAGTAGTGCACTTATTGAGAGTTCTTTCCTCTTGGCTCTATGGAAACAACACTGCTTTCCCCCCACATGCTCAATCAAGCTCCTAGGTTTTGTTCCTCTGTTGTCTCCCAGATCGATGTTATCACACTGTTCTCATTTAGCACTGTGCGATGTACCTTGGCATGGCCCTGCACTCTGATGTCTGCATCGATCTTGGTATCTACCACTGTATTCATTGAGAATGGGCACCTGACTGATAGTTTCCTCCATACTGAGAATTAATTCTCAGTCCACCTGCTTACTCAAACCAGGCATAGTCCTCTCTATGTTGCAGCTCTCCCATCACTGAGGCTCTCCATGTAGAGAATTTAATCTTAGTCCACTTTCACACTCCACTGAGACTCTCCATGCCTCTTCATGGATTATAGTACTTCGGCATGGTTTTTCTATTTTGCATTTATTTCTATAATCCGTGCATGAGATATCTCTAGCGACGAACTCCACTACCTCTACATTTACTCTTTAGCTGCCGACCCATTCAACCTTCAAAGTCATGTACTATGCTATCGAAGAATTCACACCGTAGTGCCATATCAGATCTTTCACATCACAACTTTATAGTGGTGCAATGTTACACATTGTCGATTTCCGATCTCTGATATTCAAGATCCTTTTGATTAGCTCCCTAATGTATCTCAGCCATAGGACCGAGTGATGTGACCAAGCACCAACCATATTGGAGCCCCCTTATTGGTCATTTTCATTTGTGTCATTGTGTTAGTAACAACAAACCATCAGTTTCCTAGCTCCCTGTTGCTTAGCCCTGTTAGAGTCCTATAGTGATAGGATTCATAATTTTGAATTGGCTAAGGTTAAGCCTTGTAATATTGTACATAACTTTGCTTTCTGCAAATTTTTTCCATATTAAAAATTAAAAAATGTAAAGAGGGTGTGTCCTAAAAGAAATATCAAAGGACAAAAATAATAAGAAAAGATAAAAAATGAAAATATATGAACCCCAAACACAAAAAAAGATCATGAAAGTGTGCAATTCTAAATGCCACTACTATTTTACTTCTTCTGCAAATAATGGTTGTGTGTAGCTTATCATACATGCCACAACCCATGGTAGTCAAACTGCTTAATCTTGATTATTTCATGCTTTGAATTTTATGTTTATAGTTAGAGAATAAAATCTGACCAAATAGCTTAATCTTGGCAGATCATTAGATAGGCAGAGAAAATAAAAAGAGCCCATCAGTGTAATCTGAGCCCTTGGAAGATATAAGGTTAGAATTAGATGGTTTACTTTTCAAAAGAAAAAAGACTGATAAGGGTCTACTAGCCTAAATGCACCCAAATAAGTGAAAAAAAAATGTTAGATTAAGTAATGGGTAAGTAGAAGAAAGGTTGCTGAAGTATAAAGTTGATTGGACAAAAGCACATTTATCATGCTTAATCATATGTTTCAATGTGCATGAGCAATTAAGAAAGCAAAAGCAAAGGTTTACAAGTTGATTTAATTGACTTCCCCTCATTCATTTCATCCCTATACTTACTAATTTCCCCATCCACAAGTATGTTCTAGTACTAAAAATCCTTCAAGTCATAAAGGCTCAGAGCATTTCTCTGACTTTTGGTGGGACTGGACCCTCGGCTTAATGACTTATGGACATCAAGTGTTAGAATTCCCTTCATAAAAGTCATTTTCCTTCATTACCCTAATAAAACCCCTTTTCCTAAGGTTAAACTCCATTTGCCTATGAAAAGTAAACAACCCCATGTTAAATTCCATTTCATTCAAAATACCCACAAAAAGATTTTATCCTAAGTATAAGTGTATGTGAAGAAAATGCACAAATATTACATTATGCTTAGTGGTATGTTCACTCCGCTCATTTCATTTCATATTAATTTTTAACATAATAATATAGCTCCCGATATACCTTTTCCCATATATAAATAAATCCTGTATATAATACCCCAACCCTTAGTTTAATTATAAACTATACTTTTATCCCATACCCCCGACAAAACCCTCTTAACTCACCACTTCTCGATAAAGTTAAGATAATCCCTTCATTAAACCTCGTCCGATCATTTAATCCCATGTTTAACTCGTAAATAATCCCAAACCGCCAAGGATTAAAGCCTCACCCCCCCCTAGCCCCCTCGAAACCTTTGCCCATTTCATCCGTGCACATCTGTCACCCAATTGCCGTCTGATCGTCAGCGCCCAAATCCAATGGTCCACAGCCATATCGGGTTCACCCGATATCCGACCTTTACCCACCCAATAAAGTGGTATTGCCCGAGCCCCCATCTACTACGTGTCAAGCATTAAGGTAGATCGGGTGACCTCACTAAAATACCGCCTCCTCGATAAAGCAATGCGATGGCCTTCGATACCGCCTCCTCGCTAAACCTGAAACCACTCACTGTTCATAATATAAAATTCCACGCCAATTTACCCATTACCCATTAAAACCTCGAAAACCCTCATTTTCATGCCTTTTACTCAGTTACACAGTGAAACCTATCAAACCCTTCCAGCGCCACCCTGAGCCTTTGAGACATGATTTCACCATGGATTCCCTCCCGAACACCTTCCAGACTCTGTCCACAGTTCTTCCCAGTTTCAGTACGACATTCGGTCACCTCCTCACAGACCTTTGTTTTATTAACAAATTGTTGTATTTTGCAAGTAATTAGTAGAAGATCAAAGCTTGGATAAACAGTTTTGATACTAGTCACAAAACTTGTTTACTCCAAGACTTGAAAGAAAATCTATTTAAAAACCTTCATTCAGAAGAAGAAAACAGTTATACACAGAACAGAGAAAGAAATCATTCACACAGAGACATTGATTGTTAAAAAAAATGAACCAGACAAAGCATACAGTCAAAAGACAAAAAGATCAAACATACAAAAAGCTGATCAATATCCATTACCATGTGCTGATACATATAAAAAACTAAATAATTTACTGTTGAAATACACAATAAAAAGTTAAAATGTACAATAAAAGTAAAAACACAGTAAAGGATATTGACAAGTCATCAAAGTAAAAGTGTATCAGATGAAAGAGTATCAGTAAAAGTGTATCAGATTGAAAAATCAAAGTGAAGATAGATGAAAAAACAGAGCAGTCAAGGTAAACAGTAAAAGTAAACATGGAGGCAGTAAGGGTTAAACAGAGATGAAGACACTTTCACCAACAACAATGGAGTTTATCCAAAGTAAAAGTAAAAACAATTAAAAGAAAATTAAGGTTAAAAGATGAAATCAGAGCAGGAATGGTACATTTTCCAGAAATTTCCTGTTTAAGTCATAATTTTGCAGAAACTATTGTGGCCAATCCAAGATGCATTTTGAGAAACTGGAGGAGGTTTGTGTTCCTAAAAGGCTAATATACAAAATTTTATCTCACTTTTTACAAAGGTATTACAAAAAGGGAGATAAATGCATATCTTCACAATCTATTTTTCGGACTGTGCAAAATCCTGTTTTTGACATTTTTTTTAAAGAGAATATTGTGAACAGCTGGAGCTGAATTTTGGGAAACTGAAAGAGGTTTATCTCAATAACATACTTATATAAAATAACGTCTTTTACTTTTTATATATATATCTTGGATTGAGATATACAAAGGTATCATTGGACCCTAAGTTTGCAGAATTTCTGGAGCAGAATGCACAAAGGAAGGACTTAGTTAGTGACTTGGAAGCCTCATCATCAATCAAGAATTGCTATCAAATTCGAATTTCTCTTCTTTGTCACAATCAATCCATAAATATAGTGCCAAATAGATTCATTAGTTTTCAATGTCCTTTATTTAAGTTCTATTAATGTAAAATAGTTTGAGATATTTGTAAAGCCAACCTTGATATTTTTTCAAGATATTTCAGTTTAGAATTTGTATAAGTACTTCTTCATTTGAAGTATTTTGTGGTGGATTCTATTAGACATTTCTATAGACTTTTTTATTAGAAGACCTTGAAGGTTATTGTATCATTTGCTGAGCCAGAAAGCTGGATTGATGAATAAAGATCAGATATTTCCAAGGATTCATGTGTTGAGCGAACTTCAGAGAAGTATTCTCTTGTGTTATTGTTATTTTTCTCAAGTTATTCATAATCTTTAATGTGTTTCTGAATCTAAATGTTATAACTGGAATAATACTTTAGAATTTGTTTAATTGCACTCTGTCTTAACAGTTATACATTTAAATGTTTTCTGTTGATATCTAAGTTAAGGAATTCTTAATTGCTCCTTGCTTTAGATTGATTTCATGAATATCCAGGTTGAAGGATTCTTAATTGCCCTTTGATCTTGATTATCCCTTCATTCCTCATTCATTATCCGGGTCTGAGAACCCTTAACTGCTCTCTCACCCCGAGTGAAACCCTTTCACCCCTTTGTCTTAAAGATCTGAAAACACTCTGCTTTCTTGCCCTTGGAACATTCCCTTTAGTGACTTAATCTAGTTTTTCTTCCTTATTGTTTGACTCCATAACCCAATGGTTTAAAGACATAATTCTATCCATCTGTCTAAGTGATCCCACCACCCAATCTCAAATACAAATCAAAAACCCCTTGAACAATCATAACTAGCCTAAAAACATCTTAACTAAAACAAAGTTAAATTTTAAAGAGAGAGCCCTCTCTGAGCATCACGAAGGCTAGGTCCTGATCTCCAAAAGTGGTTTGTGGTTACCTCCATTATTTCCTCCCTTTGCTAATTTTTCAAAGGAATTATCAGAGTGATAACAAGCCCTTTCCGCACATTTCTCACCACAGGACCGAAGGTGGTGACTGGGGGCTTGGCCTTAAGGCACTAAGTCTTTCAGCGCTCTATCAGGGGCCTTTTTCTTTTGTTAAAGCCCTGAGCCCTTAGTTTCTTGTGTGTTCCACAACCAAGCTCTAACATCATTGGAGCCCCCTTATCGACATTTTTCACTTGTTGCCCATATGCCAGCAACCATAAATCATTGATTTTTGATTATTGATAGGCCCCTCTATTCATCCCTAACCTTCAGTTCCATAACACTTCGTGACCATGTTTTATCCCTCATCCCGACAATTTCCAAATGTGGCCAATGTGCCAACCATCACAAACTTTTGATCGTTGATTACCAAAGTGATGTCATCTCATGCCATGTGGCATATTTTTACCAGTGACACGTGTCACTCATATATGGCCCATTAGGCCATTCAAAACATTGAAACTGCCTACCATGTGTCCCTCCGTACCATCACATCATGCTAACATCAGCAGCCACGTGTCCCTTATGAAAACCAATCAAATCCTACCATGTGTCCTCATCGGAGCTTACCAGACGCTTCCATCTGTCCTTATCGAAGCCTACTAGAAACTGCCATGTGTCCTCATCGGACCCAATCATATGCCTCCACGTGTCCTCTTGGAGGAGAGAGAAAGAGGCCTGCCAACCTTTGTTTTGCAATGAAATTCCTTTATATTTTTCCTTTTGGCCTTCCCAGTGATTTAACAAAGGATGCCTCAATTCCTGGCATTTTTTTGTTTGTTGCTCTAATTCCAGCCACCAAGGATCGCTAATTGTGATTCGTCGGGACCTCCGATATGTGGGATCGCCGATATGCAATGCTTGTAGATCCTCTTATATGCAATCACCGATATCGTCTGGGACTTCCGATATGCGGGATCGCTAATCGATGATTCATAATGTTGTGCGCTGCTCCTTAGGATCCTCCAATCACGGATTTCCAGGATGGCTTGGCCTCTGATCTCCAATTGTCGATATGGATTGGCCTTCGATCTCTGATCTTCGATCTCACTGCAACTCCAATTTGCGGGATTCTTCCCTGCTTAAGGCTTTAACACCCTAAACTTCATCAGGTCATAACTTTTGACCCACAAGTCCATTTCTCGACTTTTTCATATCGTTGGAAAGATCTTCCAGAAAAATTTCCAATGGAAGGGGTCCAATTATCCATTGAGACCATCTGATACCTCAAAATATGGATCCAACCTCACTACAAATCCTTTGCTCTTAAACTCTTCGAACAACTAGAAATCACATCCACAATGTGTCCTTAGCATGAGGGTTGTGGTTCCCATGGACTTCCATCCTAGGCCATCACTGTAATCATCATTTTATGGCTTTTCCAATAAGCCTACTACTATGATTATTCTCTACATGAAGCCTGTAGCTACCATGAGATTCTTCCTGGGCCATCACTACCAGCATCTGCTGCAACAAGCAACCAAGCTTGTCTGGTTGACATCAATGCCAACACTCCTGCCTACTGTTAGGCACTGCCAACTACCCAACACATCTCCCCAGCATGATTGTTGACATCAAATGCCAACACACTTACATATGTCGTCACTAGGCCATTGGTCATCCACACAATGCCAACTCTCCAACAACATCAACCATCAATTTTCATGCTACTCACTCGCTTGCTATTATTTTTTTCCACACTCTCTTGCTATCAAGTTTTTCCATGCTCTCTTGATATCAAAACCGCTTTTTGGAACCCTTGCGCGTGAACATAACAACGTTGACCCAAGTTTTGACCAAGTAGATTCTTGATCTTGATGACCATCCTGAGTAAGCTCCATAGGTGGATGCCCATGTATCTGACATTTAGCATCTGCTCATATCTTTTATTCAAGTTGGAAGTTTCTATATCCTCTCTAACCATGGATTGAGCTACAGAAATGTTACAATTAGTAGCCAAAGAGATATTTTAGTCAACTTTCACAAAATATAGATCATGGGATAGAATTATTTGATACATTTTGTTATGCCTAAAGATGACCCAAATGACATTATGACCTGTAAATATATCAAAACAAGTATAGGATGGATGAAAAGAAGGGAAAAAAGATGTCAAAATAGGAGGACAATTCGAGGATCCAACACCCCTACTATTCTGGCCCCTACTAAGGGTAGAAGGAGGCTAATACTATACTGACCCAACTTCCAAGGTGAAGTTATGGAAATGTAGTCTAAATTTTTCAATATTTTTCAACTTCCTCAAAACTAAAAAAGGCCAACATCACTACATTCACTTCATTGAGCTCTTTCCAACAATATAAAATTTGTCTTAATCAGACTCTTGAATCAAAAGATATTTCCATTTAAAGCTTGGCCTATTAGATAGTTCAACACCACTATGGCCTACCATGTGGCACTCACGTAGTCCCCATGTGGCGCACACATGGATACCCAAGTCAACCATATCAACACCACATGACAGATCCACCCCAGCTACTAACCTGATCATGCTAGGTCACATCCTCCCCTTTCCATGGCTTGTGAAACATGCATATGTATAATATAATACAAAGGGAGGAACCCCGTCCAAATGCATATAAGAAGTTAGTGGTCCCTTTGAGTGGCACATCACCCCAAGAGTAAAATCCCTATGGTGTTCTTTGCACTCCCATGTCGAAACTTTCGGGGAAGAACCTTCAGGGTTACATGGGACCCACTCGACCATTCCACCACGTTGATTTTCTAGGAAGTGCTTCGAGCCAATTGCATGAGGTTTGGCCTCCATTGTGAACCCCTCCTCCTATGTGCACATCATCACCTACTCTCACTATCGTTCTTGTGGGCTCAACCACACTGAGAATAAAATCCTGGTGGCATTACACCAAGCACCACAAGAAATCATTGGGGTAGAGGCATTAGGGTGACATCATTCACTTTTATTGTTGGGGTGACATAACACCCTCCACGTGGCTCCACTCTGAGAGTTCCATGTGTCACTCATCTACAGGCTGCTTGGCCCCACATAAACCCCAAATCTAGGTGACATGTGTCCCTCTTCCTGGGTCGCCATGTCGCCTGCATATTATCCATGGGCCCCATTCAATCCTCGGCTGAGTAGTGAAACACAATTTCATGTTATAACATATTTTGAGGTCATTTTCCTCGTCAAGACAAACATCAAGCAAAACAACCCCATAATTCCATGTTTTCCCAGTGGTGAAATCCTTGCAGGGTTCATCCTGGTCTCCCTTTGAAATCTCTAGGGTTAAACCTTGAGGGTCCCTCCGATGGTTAAATAGGAGGTTTCCCTACCAACGACCCTACTCTGCCACATCACCCCGATAATTAAATCTCAGTGGGGTTACGCACGCCTCCATTAGAAACTTTTGGGGTTATTCTTCGAGGGCATGTGGATAGTGCTAACACCCCCTCACATCCAATGACTCTGGATTCCTGCCTGCATGCCCTTGGTCATGGCTCCTATGCATATGGCATATAGGGTTCGAGCCTCCTTACTCCTCTAAGCATTGATCTTCTAGCTCCCATGACATGGGCCTATCATGACTCGAAAGTTGGGCCCTTAAAGCGTTAAGGCTCAATCCCCGTCCATTTCCATGTGAATATATGTGTGTGTGTGTGTGTGTGTGTGCATATTGTTGTGAAGCTCATTTGAGCTATCCCTCCTGAGCTTTTAGATTGTGCGCATAGACAATCACACTATCCTTCCTAAGCTTACAAAGGATTTGACTCAACCTACAATTATATATGTGTGTGTGTGTGTGTGTTTATTTAAAACGATGTCCTTCCTAAGCTTGGTAGCTAATAACAAGGCCTAAAATCCAACTTGGTTAATTTCATAACAAATGAGACAAAGCTCTTTCCATTCATATATACTTAGGCCCATTGGATAAATTTTAAGCTCATAACAATTCAGATATCTACAAGCCTCTTGGGCTAATAATAAGTAGTAAAACAAGATCATGATTACGTACAAGAATCCATTCATTTACTCGGGAATTAAATGGGAAATCAACATTCCTCAGGCATGCAGGAAATCACATTCCACATTATATCACAAGCATTAGTCCAGTGCATTGAATCATCACCAAAATAGGCTTTAAGGTAGAACATCAAACATATGCTTAGAATTTAAGGTACAAGGCTTGACTATGTACTTATCTTTATAAAATTTGTTCAACAGCTAAGATTGGGACTTCAACTCTCCACCCAACCTTAGATACACCACAACCAAGCCTTTCTTGCAGTGGTCACCTCTAAGCTAGATTCCATAGCATGAGGATGATTGCTTAATGGATTAAACCAATGCTAATAGCTGAAACAAGGACTCTAGAGGACTATCCACCTCCACTCTCCAGCTACTTCATGTAGTCAATTTCTCATAGGGAACCCATAGGTCCACCACCTCCAACCTCTAACTGCTTCAATAAGAATTGCAACTCTACTATTACAGGCTAAAACAAGGAATCCAAAGGCATACACCTCCTCCCTCAATTCAACATATGAACTAGGGTGTCTCAAGGCTACACTGCCTCTACCCACTAGCTATCGATTAACCAAATAAATACAATGAATCCATTTCACTTTCTCACATCCATCATCTACTGAAGAAATTAAACCAATAACATAAGTTTAAACATGGTGTATCAAGGCTACACTACCTTCACCCACCAGCTATTCAACAGTTTCACCTCAGGTAGAGAACACTTTCTTTTATATAGAGGTGTTATCATTGCGACTAACACCCTCCAAAATTTTGCCTATAATTGAATTTTGGAGCCTAATGTGGATCTTGCGATTATTGGTTCTGCGGTCACTTCTTAATCGATTGAAGTCACTTTCTCACACATGCTCAGTTTGCAATGAGTTCATGAATGCATTATTATATGCAAGCTTGAACAAGCATATCACGGTCCGTCAAGACAGTGTTCGTACAATGTTCATCCCATGTCGACAAAGAGTGTGCACTATCATTGACAACCCCTCACTTTTGGTTGTGTTTGTACTTCTATTTTGGTGAGTTTTTCAAACTGTCGATTTTGCACACCTTCATTTTCACGAGTGTCATTTTTCATGCTTTCGAATGTCACTCTTGCTTGCTTTCACTTTAATTAATGTAATTTTCATGTTTTCTTCACTATGGCATGTTTCACTTTCACTATCATTAGCATATCACAGGTGTCACTCTCCCTTTTCTCTTCATATAATAAATGTCATCTTTACGCATGTTAGCTGTCACAAAATGTGTATAAGATCATTTTTGTGGTTTCAAGGGTTTATCTTCGTGAAAATGAGTTGATATTACCATGTAAACATCTGTCGTACTCATTCCCAGATTTTTAAGCACTGTCGCACAAGTGTCATCACGGTTGTTGCAAAGTGTATCTTTAGTGTCGCACTTGTCATAAGTTGTCGCACTGAGGGGAATTTTTTGTTCATGTGTCCTAGATTATATATGTTGTTGTGTCATCAAGTATTCTAAGTGTGTGATCACAGTCGAAGTCTTAGCACTATTCACATCAGCCTCCCCGATCCCGCACTCAGTAAATTTCTGAAAACTTTCTAACCAAGCAACCTAGCCTCATCTAACCTTCCTAAACTGCACATTGCACAATCCTAGCCCTCTAGCTATGACCTTTCCTCTTGACACTACACAATGCGCAGTTCTTGCCTCCCATGACTGCTGCACTACACAGTTATAGTGCTCAAGCTCGAACCTTGGCTCCCAAAATTGCACAATCCATCTTCCCAGCCTGGCCTCAACTGTGCATTGTGCAATTCCTAGCCTCAAACTCAAAACTTGAGGCCTTGAGATGCACAATTTCATAATGGCCCAACCTCCTCTATCTCCCGAAACTACGCAATGGTCTGATTCAGTGCCCATGCCCTCAACCTGTCTCATTGACCTTGAAAATTACGTAATTTCCTTCCTCAACCCAGCCTGAACTGTGCATTGTGTAGTCCTAAGGCTCAAGCCTGATCCTTGACTACCCGAGTTATGCAATTACATAGTCACTAAGCCTCTCCCTCAGCCTGCCACCCAGTTCTAGCTTAGTCAGTCGATCATCACGCAACATCTTAGACTAGGGGTTTATCAAACTAATGTTGTCTTTTCATGAGTGGATTGCAGATGCAATAACTCTATCATGTTATTTCAAGATGATGATGAGGGATATGGATAAGGAGGACATGCTAGAAGGCACATATGGAGTTGTAGAGATAAGATATTCATCTCACAAGAAGATGAAGGAATATTGGATTACAACAAAAGACCAAAGATCAAGACCACATGAAGACTCCATCTGATTCACAACCCTTTATAGGGTAGATATGAAGAACACAACATATCTCTCATGAAGATGAAGCATTGGATACATCTCTTACTGAAGACATAAAGAAATAAGTAGAAATAAGGACAACTTGGCATTACCACATCATCATGCAGTCCATGTCATCAATGTCATGTCATGTTCGATCGCGAGTCATCATATGTCACATCATTATTGTGGATTATGTAATTATCTATTCAAAATGTATTATAAAGTGGAAGTCCAAAGGACACATTCAGAATATGAAGAATCATGTAAAGTCAGAAATTCATAGGAAGTCAAATAGTCACGGGGGTAGTCAAAGAGTCACAAGAAAGGTGAAGCGTCACCTCTTGGTTATATATACACCCTCATTATATAAGCAACAAACTTTTCACCTTAGCTCCTCCAGGACAACATTAGAGAGACAAACTAGTTCTTTTGGGGAGCAAGGAGTGGGTCCAATGCTCCACTATTGGAGCTAATGGTGTTAAGTGTATAAATGTGTCTTGGAATTTTTACTTAATATCAGAAGCCTCATGGCCAACACGTTCTTCATGTGTGGATTATGAATATTTGTAAGACTATTTTGTGGATGATTGTAATTCATGTTTGCTTTTATCTGTGCTAAAGTAGTTGAACTATTTCGGTTATTTTATTACTTATCATATTGATAATATGTTGTAATGGTTGCTATTGTTGTCACATCCTTGTGGAAACTTCTGCTGGATATCAGACAAATATTTCTCGTTGATTGGTTATAATGACCGTCGCATATTTGTGGACTATTTTGCTGGATGTTAGACAGATCCTTCTTGGTTGCATGTGTCTCTACTAGGGTGGTACTATTACCTCTCTCTCTTAGAGGCCCACTTTCTTTCCTCCCTCCGTAGTAGAAGAACCTTGACACACTTACAACCTAACACTCACCAGATGCATTCACTTGCTTTTCAAAGATGCATACGCATTCCTCTCTTTTATTGATAGTTAGAGCCAAGGAAAATATGTAAAGGTACATGGAAACCAAGCCGATGCTTCAGATGAGGCTCATATCCCAAATGGTGTGAGGTCTTATTGGGACTTCACATCGAGGAGACCCCCTTGGTTGACGAATTTCCAGCACCGTCAACAAAATGGCGCTGAAAGGAGGGCTAGATGACAAGTTGAGCCCTTTGAGTCTATTTTGAATCTCTTATCATAAATAGATCATCCTCAAATCATACTCCCGAGGTGTTTTTCTAACCTGTCCCCTGGTGAACTTTCAATCCTCGATGAGTCTCTCCATGACTTGTCTCAACTCAAGTTTGATGGTGAGGGTGATACGTCCTTTGTCGAGCATGCATCTCTTTTTCTTAAGTTCTGTGAATATTATGAAATTGATTATGAAGATGTGGCTTGCATTGTTTTATGCCTCACCCTTGAAGGTTGAGTTAGCTGATGGTGTCACACTCTACCACTTGCTTCCATTCATTCTCTTAACCATCTCATTGAGGAGCTTCATTTATCATTTGATAGGTATGATTACCGAGATGTTTATAAAAGAATCAATCAACTTAGAATGGAGGCTAATGAATCAGTTGAGGATTTCTCTAATTGATTCATTCACCTTTGTTATGAATTTCCTGAAGAAGATATGGATCAAGATTTCTTGAAACAAAATTTTAAGCGTTTGGTTCATATCTCTTTGCACAGAGAATCCAAACCACATGATGTCTCTTCTTCCCCAACTTTTGTAAATCAAGAGACAACTCTAATTTCAGAGGAGGAATCTACCATTCCTTTTTTTCCTTGTCCTCCTACCTTTTCAATTCCGATGTGGGTGCCTCCTTGCGATGATAATAAAGTTGGGAGATGTGCTAATCAAATTCCTAATCCATCTTCTCATTCTTCTTCCGCTTTTCATGACTCAGATTCAATGGAGGAAATCCCGTAATTGCTCATGAAGCCCATGGTGAAGGCTAACTCCTCCATTTTTCAAGATGATGTTACTATTCATATCTCTAGTCTTGATTTTGATTTGGATTTCTGTTATCCTCTATAATTTACATGCCATGACTCTTTGTACCATGATTCGTTGGATCAATCGACTCCACTAGCTAGTTCTTCACACTCTCTTGATTTTCGAGTTGCTAGTTCAAATTGCGACCGGATACAAGGAAATCACATTACACAGGTAGAGGAGCAGGAAGGTGAAGATGCTTCCAATCTATCTTCTCTTTTTCAAAGTCCTCCATGTGAAAATGATGCACTTCCATTCTTGGATGATTTTCAATCTTCTAATTTCGGTAGTGAATCAAATGCAATCAATTAATTCAATAAATATGTAGCCTTGGGGAACAATCATTCCGATGATGATGACTATATCGATGTATGCGATCACGAATGCCCACGTGCATCATCTGATCTTTCGTTTTCTCACAAATACTTTACTTTCAATCTAGAATATGATTCGGTCAAAGAAGATGCTTTTATTGAAACTTTCTATTCATCTCACTATCCCTTGTGCTCTACCATTTGCGATGCATCTACTTTTGACAAAGATACTCCATGCTCTTCAAGTTCTTCATCCAATGAGTTAACTTCTCAATCGGCACAAGGTGGTGAGATTATCCATGATGAAAATGAAAACGATCAAATCATTGATTACTCTTTCCACCCCTCATTATATCTCCTCTTGCATGAAGATAACCCTTCAAATCAACTTGCTCATATAATTTCTCCATCTGCAGATTCGTGATCAAAAGAATCTTTCAACTTGAGTAATATGGTTGTTGAAGTTGAGAAATCTGATCAAATTAGTAACATAGATGGCTACCATCCAGTGAGTAGTAAAATTATTGAAACTAGTGATAACAACTATCTGCACACCATGCATGATCTATTTCAATCTTTAAAATGTGATCTTACAATCTTTAAAATTTTTAGGACTTGTCAGGAAGTCAAGGCACTTCAACTTCCATTGATGGTTATATCTGGATCTTGCGATTCTGGTAAGCCCCCGAACTAAGTTAGATATGGTTTCTCTCACACAATCCTTCTCTTTGCATGATCTCATTTGATGTAAATCTATTTTGGAAATATTTTTGGTATCTCAGATGTAATCTTTCAAACTTTCAAGATTTGGTTTTTGATCGGGGTTCAAGAATCTTCTTCAGTTGATCCATCTTCATGCAAACTTGTCACAGCAAACTCGAGTTTGGAATGTTTATCTCTCATAGATTCATGGAATTGTGAAGTTGATCATTTCAAAAACTACCTTGGCCAAAGGGATCATGCCTATCAAATTTATTTCTTAATAGTCAGCTCCTGGTTTTTCTTGTGAATGTTGTATTGCAAATTTTTCCCTTCACCGCACCTAAAATCCTCTTGAGTGATAGTGAATGCATGATTTATTGCGAAAATCAAATTCTTCTTTGTTCACTATGTTGTGACTAGTCTCATGTGCTTGTTGTGCTAGCATTCCTTTTAAATTCTTTCGATAATTATGATGCTTGTACAGTTTTTCACCAGTTACAAGTAAATGGTTGGTCACATTCGACATGCAAAGAAGTTGGTTATATTGTTCAAAGCAATCACAGAGTTGGTCAAATTGATTTATCTTTGTTAATTACAAACTGTGAATCTAATGCTTTAATCAGCCCATTTGATCATGATTATGTCTGTGATGACTGTCATTCAACTTATCATTTTCCCATCAACACAACCGATGATAGTTGTTTTAGACCCTTCGATCTTTATGGTTTAATAACACACTATTCAGGTACTTGTCAAGTAGTTGAGGCACTTAAGCACTCGCTGATGGTTATGTCAAGTCCTCATTGTCTTGATGTTACACGCCATTTTGTCACCATGACACTTGACTGTTAAAATGGATCTCTCACCATCCATAAACATGTTCCATTACACTCCCTTGGAAGTCAAACGATCAAAAAACATTGAAGAAGATGTGAATTTTAGGTAAAATGGATTTATAACTTGCTAAATATGACCTATGCGCTTTTCCTAGCTATTTTCCAAGCATTTGCAGTTTCTATCCTTGAAACTTGCGCAGAACTATGCTCTGTCTTCCACTATAGATCGTACACATAACTCAAATAAAAGTAAAAAAAAAAAAAAAGTGAATTCCAGAAGAATTGTTGGGCGAATATATCCCAATTGAAAGCTTATAGGTCATATCTATTCGATCCATACCCCTCAGATCATGGAGCTAATTCCCTCTCATCAAGGAACCCCAATCCCCCAATTAGAGGATCTCATCCTTCTCTTTTGGATTTGAAACTTCTTCGTCTTGGCCTATAAATTTACTACATGCTAGGGGGATTAGGAGGTTCAGAAAAGATACAGTTATGCTGTTGGATTTAGATTGGAAGGATTATCATCTAAGGAGAGGGTTAGAGGCATTTGGGAGGAACCTCATGACATCAAGACAAAGGTTGTAAGGCTCTTCTTTATCCTTGAATAATTACAAATGAATCTGTTTTTCCATTGTATTGTCTTAGTAAAATGATGAATGATTTATGTCTCTTTTGATATTCATTAAGATAATTTCAATTTCTAATATCATAGATCATTAGATTAAGCTTGTTTGAATTGTTATGTTGCATATGCCTTTGATCTCTTTTATGTCTGTGATTGCAAGTCTTTTTTAGCATTAAGAAGTTGCATCAGGACATAGCAATGATCTCCATCAATCATTTCACAAATAGGTAAGAGGCTTATTCTCCTACTCTTGTATTTACAATTCAAATGAAGTAAGCTTAGGAAAAGAGTTATTCAATTTTATGTTTGTTTCTAGTTTCCTTTAGGATCTAGGGAGATCGCTCTTGTCAGTAAGAGGAATTTATCCGCCTAACACTTGACACGCCTACTGAATATGATCAGATATATTTCTTATCACAAGATTCTCATTGTAATCCCGTGCCTCTAATTGAAAATTCATCTTTTCAAAGATTTTGAGGTTTTCAAGAGGGTTTTCATGAATTTTATGATCCAATTTTTGAATGCTTAGAGAAATATTACCTAGAAAGCTTCGTCACAAATAACAAGTTTCAATCTTTCCTCGTTCTTGCTAAGGAGTTTGGAGTAGATGAGGACACATCTGCAAGAAGATTCCGAGGTTTGTTGAATGATAGTTCTCATTGAAAATGTAAGAATATGAACTAGTTAGAAGTGGTGGCTATGGCCTATCTTTTTGCTGACAGGCAAGACCTTCAAATTTTTGTGCGAGCTATTAAAGTTCTTATCTTTTTTGTTTCACATTGTTTTAAAATTATTTTAATCTATCACATCTTTGTGATTGCAGGTTGGGAACAATTATGGTGGCTAAATTATATATTCCATTATACATGATCCCGACCTTCTAGATTGGTTAGGTTAGGAGTAGGTATAGTTGCATTTTAGTTCACCTGTGCATTCATCCCACATTCGTTCCTGTAGTTTTTCTTGTGTTTTTTGGTTTTGGTTTCGCATCATGTTTTTCTTTAGTCACTTTCTGCCTTGTCTTCTGGTTTTTTTTCCTTGTTATGTGTTGTATTTTCTTTCATTTTGTGAGACCTTGCTTGAAGATTCTTTGTTTCCTTAAAAGGGAATGTGGAAAAATAGAAAAGGACTTTGTGACACTGCAACATTTAGCTAGCTCTCTGTCCTTCTCCCTTGTCTTGGTTACATCTTTTGGTTAATGATGTTATGACGTATAATATTATTTTGCATTATGAAAGCCTTGTGTTGAGCTATGATCTCCATGTATATTATGCCTCATGTATACACTCAGGTTTTATGTTTCGGTGTTTTCAGGCTAATCCAATCAAGTAGAGAAGGACAATGGGAAAATCTAAACGATCAAACCAATATCAAAGGTCTTATATATGCTTATCTGAAGGGACAAACCTCTCCTAGTCTTAATAAGTCGGGATCCCTCTTCCACCCATAAATAAATTAGTGCTAATGCACAATCCTCTTTAAATAAATAAATAAAGGCAAAAGAAGAGAAAGGCTTCTTGCGTACAAAGGTGAAGCAAGACACTCCACCGGGGTACTGTCCAAGCTCGTTGGTAGCATAGCAATGATTGTGTTCTTGAAGTGACTCCACCGGGGTACTGTCCAAGCCTGTTGCCAGTGGAGAAACACTAGAGATGAAAAATTATACTATGAAAATCTAAAGCTTGTGAACTTCATTACTGTATCCTGATTTGAAACATTATGTGATCGTTGATCTTATGTTTGTGTTTAACCAAGTAAAGGAATGAATAGAACTATTTTTATGTATGAGGTAAGTGGTGAAGCCATGTCTGAATGATGAATAAATACTTCCTAAAGAACTAGACCCTGCATGAAAGAATTGACCAGGGCAGAGAAGCTGGAGTTCTACCAGTGTGTCGCTGCGACAAATACCCTCCAATTTTTTTCCTATAATTGAATTTTGTATCCTACTATGGATCTTGCGATCAATCATTTCGTGGTCACTTCTTGATCGATAAAAGTTACTTGTTCACACATGCTTAATTTGCAATGAGTTCATGAAAGCATTCTTCTACGCAAGCTTGAACAAGCATACCACAGTCTGTCAAGACAATGTCTCTGCAATGTTCAACCCATGTCAACTGTCAATGTGCACTGTCATTGAGAGCGCCTCACTTTTGGTTGTGTTTGTACTTCTATTTTGGTGAGTTTTTCAAATTGTCGCTTTTGCACACATTTGTTTTTGCGAGTGTCATTTTCATGCTTTCGAATGTCTCTCTTGCTTGATTTCACTTTAATTAGTGTCTTTTTCATTTTATCTTCACTATGGCATGTGTCACTTTCACTATCGTTCGCATATATCGTAGGTGTCACTCTCCCTTTTCTCTTCATAAAGTAAATGTTGTATTTACACATGTTAATTTTCACACGATGTGTATAAGATCATTTTGGTGGTTTCAAGGGTTTATATTTGTGAAAACGAGTTGATATTACCATGTAAACACTTGTCACACTCATTCCCAAAATTTTAAGCATTGTCACACAAATATCATCACGATCTTTACAAAGTGTATCTTTAGTGTCACACTTTGTTGTAAGTTTTCGAAAGTAGTCACACTCAGGGAATTTTATTTTTCATGTGTCCTGGATGATCTATTTTGTTGTGTTGTTAAGTATTCTAAGTGTGTGATCACAGTTGAAGTCTTAGCATTGTTAACATTAGCCTCCCCGGTCCCGCACTTCATAAATTTATGAAATCTTTTTGACCAAGCAACCTAGCCTCATCAGGCCTTCCTAAACTATGCATTGCACAGTCTCGACCCTCTAGTTGTGACCTTGCCTCTTGGCACTGCGTAATGTGCAGTTCTTGCCTCCTAGGATTACTGCACTACATAGTTCCAATGCTCAAGCCCAAACCTTGGCTCCCAAAGTTGTGAAATCCATCTTCCTATCCTAGCCTCAACTGCATATTGCGCAATCCCTACTCTAAAGATCAACCCTTGAGCCCCTGAGTTACGTAATTTTGTAATGGACCAGCCTCCTCTGTCTCCTATAACTGCACAATGGGATGACTCACTTCCCATCTCCTCACCCTGTCACATTGACCTTCAAAATTACAGAGTTTCCTCCCTCAACCTAGCCTGAATTACGCATTGCATAGTCTCAAGGCTCAAGCCTGACCCTTGACTGCTTGAGCTACACAATTGCACAGTCACTAAGCCTCTCCCTCAGCCTTCCACTCGGTTCTAGATCTATTAATGGATCATCATGCAATATATTAAACTAGGGTTTTATCAGACTGATGTGGTCTTGTCATGAGTGGATTACATATATAGGAACTCTATCATGCTATGAAAAGATGATTAAGAAGGAGACAAAGAAGGAGGATATGCTAGAAGACACATATGGAGTAGAAGAGATAAGATGATCATCATACAAGAAGATGAATGAACACTGGATTACAACAGAAGACCAAAGATCAAGGCCACATGAAGACTCCATATGATTCACAACCCTTTGGAGGGTACATGGGAAGAAAAAAACATATATCTCATGAAGATGAAGCATTGTATACATCTCTTACTGAGGACAAAAAGAAAGAAGCAACAAGAAGGACAACCTGGAACTGCCACATCATCATGTAGTCCATGTCATTAGTGTCATGTCATGTCGGGTCACGAGTCATCATATGCCACATCATTTTTGTGGATTATGTAATTATATATTTGAAATGTATTGTAAAGTGGAAGTCCAAAGGACACATTCAGAATATGAAGAGTCATGTAAAGTTGAAAATTCATAGGAAGTCAAACATTCATGGGGGTAGTCAAAGAGTCACAAGGAAGGTGAAGCATCACCTCTTGGTTATATACACACCCTCATTGTGTGAGAAATGAAATTTTCACCTTGGATCCTCCCGCAAGGCATTAGAGAGACAGAGTAGTTCTTTTGGGGAGCAAGGAGTGGATCCAATGCTTTTGGAGCTAGTGGTGTTCATTGTATACATGTGTCTTGGAACTTTTACTTAATATCAAAAGCCTCATGACCAACCCATTCTTCATACTGGATTATGAATATTTGTAAGACTATTCTGTGGATGTTTGGAATTCATGTTTGCTTTCATCTGTGCTAAAGTAGTTGAACTATTTCAGTTATTTTAGTACTTATAATATTGAGAATGTGTTTTAATGGTTGTTATTTTTGTCACATCCTTGTGGACTCTTCCACTGGATATCAGACAAATCTTTCTTGTTGATTATTTGTAATGACCTTTGTTGGAAATACTGGGGGGGGGGGGGGGGGGTGAATCAATATTCCTTAGCGATTAACACTTTTAAATCTTTTCAGAGCCTTAATTAATCTTCAATTATTATTAATGTTTATGCAATAATAATAGTAAATAAAATAACATAGTAGGAACAAGAATTTTAGGTGGAAAACCCCCTTCGGGTCAAAAATCACCGAACGCTTTTCTAATAAATTATTTAATCTTTAGCCCCAACTGATATGAAAGAAACAACTTCCTAGAATGCTAGAAAACCATTCTTCTCCAGCTCCCACTGGAAGGACGCTCCAATGCCCTGGTTTCTTCAGTAATCTATTGAATGGATGCCCCAACACCCTAGCGAGATACAACTCGCCCAAGCACCACCCTACCACCCTGAAGTGTTCACAGGCCCCAACTTGTAGGCGACTTCATACACCTACCTAGCACCTCCATGCCACCCTATAATGGCTGAAATAATACAAGACTGTGTATTCCCAAACCAAGGACAACAATCCATGATACAATAAGATGTATAATGATTTTCGAGTACTTGACCAAATACCCAATAACTCTATGAACTGCAACCCAACCATGACATCATCCCAACAGTAACTCCTATACCTCCCAACACTGCCTCTTTGACTCTAGGAAAATTGGCTCTTTTACAATAATGACTCTTCTAATGATGACACTATTACAAATGACTCTTTTAGAAATTTACAATGATGACTCTTGGCCTTGACACTTCTTCACAATATACGGATGACTGTCATGTCTTCAAAGGATGTCCCGCTGCAATTCTTCCTTTGATTTGATACTTCTGCTCTTGAATTCTTGCTTGAAGTTGTACTTGAATCTTCTTCTACTTGCATGTAAAATTTACCCGACGAAACCAACCCCAAAACAAAACAAAATACCCTTCAACTTACCTCTACCTGTAAAACAAATGTAAGTGCATAATAATGAATAAATACAAATTAAAAATTACAATGTGTACCTGAAGTTGGCTTGTCACTTTTGTTGTTGAATTGCTGCAACAGTAAACAAAGACTACCACTCTTGATATAGACCTGGAATCTATGCAAAATTATATCCAAAATTGACCTAAAGATATATAGAATAAAAACTGATGACAAACCCTAGACTTGTGATGGACCAAGTTCTAAGTACAACAACAGAGACCATTCTATCAACTATGACAAGACAAGTAACATGAACTTACAACATGATATAGATTTAGCAGACTTGGTGTAGCATCAAGAATATGTAGCATCAAATGTGTAGTATCAAGAATAGGACATCTGAAATGTGGTTCAAAACTAACTGTGACATACATAGACATAGAGATATAACCGAGACCCTTTATGTACTTATGTTGTCCTGCAAAAACATATGTCAGAGATGATACTCATATTTAAAATGTAAACACTAATCATACATACCTTTATGTAGGAGACTTACCCTTGATTGTTGATGTGTGGTCCTTACTATAGTGATCCTTAAATGCATGCTTTTTCTTTCCTTCTAGGAACTCGATATTGAATCTGTTGTATCTATGTAATTTTGGATCTCCAGGGTTTGAATTTATTTATTTTTTATTTTTATTTTATTTATTTATTTATTTATTTTTTTTTTTGTGGTAGCCCTTTGAGTCGTATTTCCAACCCCATAGGTCTGATCGAGATTATATTCTTCAAGGAATAATTATGCCCAATCTCCCATGATGGCTTGATTATAGATTGGTTCAATAGAGTGAACTTGTACGAAGTGCCACATGTCGCTGTTGCAACCTTCGGCCCTGAAAACGCTGCTCAACAAACTGATGTCCGTCCTCTTTCTGTGACTATTTATGAAATTTGAATCCAATTCTCAGAGAGAAATTTATGACTATTTTCCCAATGTCACCTGTTTGACATGGAATTCGGGAGCCAAGCAAAAACCCTAAATGCTTCATATCATATCTCCGAAAATATAGCGAACCAAGATCTGAAATTTGGTCACGAGGTTCATCAAGATTTCAGCTAAAATGGGTTTTAATTTTAGCTTCTGAAGCTTCACAGAAAAAAGTTATAACATAAATTCCATGATGACCTGTTGGAAGCCACAAAATCCATACTAGAGGAGGATATGAGGATCATTATTTATATGAATTTATTGAGTTGAGAGGGTCCTCAACAAGTGAACATTGGAAGGATTTTAGGATATTTTATTATTATTATTAATTATTGACTATTCAATGACCACAACCAATTATTAGTGCCATGCCACAACCCCATAGGGTTTTATCCCACTAACTGGGGTTACTAACTTCAAACATGAATATCTCTCAAACTGTGAAGAATCACTTGATTTTCCATATATCAATGGAAACATCTTGGAGAGTAGAATCCATATAGAATATCCTTGACTCAAAATAGAGTAATTTTTCAATTCAAAATTCCCATGCAATATCAGGGTAGCCCGTGGTGCTGCTTGAGTTGACATCAATGACAACCATTATTCAACAATCGTCACATATTTGTGGACTATGACACTAGATGTTAGACAAATCCTTCTTGGTTGTGTGTGTCTCTACTAGGGTGGTACTATTACCTTTCTGTTAGAGGCTCACTTTATTTTCTCCCTCCGCAGTAGAAGAACCTTGACACACTTACAACCGAACACTCGTCAAGCACATTCACTTACTTTTCGAAGGTGCATACACTTTCCTCTATTTGGCTGATAGTTAGAGCCAAGGAAAATATGTAAAGGTACATGGAAACCAGGTCGATACTTTGGATGGGGCTCCTATCCCAAATGGTGTGATGTCTAATTGAGACTTCATATTAGGGATACCCCCTTGGTTGACAAATTTCCAACACCATCAACAAGACAGACTTACAACATCCCAACATCTCCACTAGGGATTTAGACATAGGGAGTCTCAATTCGAATGCGGAAAGAAAGATTAAGTTAAAGATAAGGAGGTTTTATCTATTGTGTTACCTATGAAGGAATAAGAGTGCATTCTCCAACAAATTTCTTAGTGGAACTTCCACCTGTGTTCTCACCCGAACCCCATGGAATTACCATCAGGCGTTATCAGCCCACTAGCCCAGTTGTCAACCAACACAGTCTCCAGTGGATTTATCAACCCTATAAGGCACAACCACTGTTCAGTGATTATTAGTCAACAAGTCGTTTGTGTTTCTCATCTAGACTATCACCTGAGCTTCTCTCTCCTTGAATTATATCAGTCCTCCTATTCTTCTCTCCCTCTCGACAATGAGCTTAACCACTAGGAGCCTCTCATCCTCCCTATCATTTTCTTGTTCCCTTGTCTATCTATGCATATGGATCATGTGTTTTTTTCACAGATCTCCTAGCCTCCACTTCTCGTGGTTGTTCTAACTGCTTGCTCGTGTGTCTTCTTCTCAATCGTGAATGAGTCATTCTATTGTCCTTCCTATGCACTTTGACAGGATAACAATCCATTATTCTTGAGGATCCACACAACCCATCCTTTTTGGGCAGCACAACCCATCCTCTACCTTCCATTTTGTCCTCTTTTTCTTATAGTTATGCCCAAAAGACACACAGGCCTTTCCTTCATTTGTCCAAATAAATTTAATACACAGTCAACTCATTATTGATATTTAAAACAACCAACTTCCTCAAGCAATCTCCATCCTCAAGAAATGGAGTATGTGTCCCTCACTCAGTGATCCAGGAGGATCATACATCAGTACAAATTGACAATGAAGTCCAGTTCATCTTCAGTTTTTCTTCAGTGATCCGATGAGAAAGAGTCTTCAATGTGGTACATGGTACAATGTCCGGTGTTGGTTACTTCATGGTTAAGTCTTCATGGTGTAGAAATGTCAAGGTGTAATCGTAAAGACCTAGCACTAAATCTAAGGTTTAAATCCTAAGTCTAAGTGCTAAAATTATAGACCTACGTGAAAACATTACATAATCCTAAGTGGCTAAGTCCTAAGACCTAGAGCATATGTAAATGACATATAAAAACTCATTGCAAAAACGCTCTCAAACTTTATAATAAAAACAACACAAACATATGTACGGAGTCTAACAGTGGGGTGCTAACAGCAATGGAGAAGACCGTCAGGCGGAGGTTCATGTGAACGGGCAATAACATTTATTGCACCATTTGGAGTTAACCGCAGCAGTGCCAAACTGCAGCGGAACTGTGTCAGAACTGTTAGCATGTGAACAAGATTGTAGTTACGACGCAGTTGAAGACTGGAACCGCTGAGATAATCCGCCAGTGGAAGTTGTCACATGGATGACAGAGACTGCCAACTATCACCAGAACCACCGGCGTCAGAACACTAGGTGTCTGCCACTAAGTTGACCGCTCATTGGTCACATGCTTGGCAGTTCAGTTCTCCGTGCTATCAGCTGACCGCTAGGGTTTATTTTTACACTATGGTCTAATTTGGGTTTTTAATTGTTTATGCGCATTTGTAATACAACCACCATGCACCTTATCCCTAAGGTGTCACTATGTGACAAGACCGAGACCTCATAACCTTAAATGCTTAACCATTCATGCCATGTTTAGCCAAAGGAGTTCGAATGAACCTAAAAAGCCCATAAATTCACCTTTTGATCATGTGAAGAAGACATTGGAGATTTTGAAGACTTGGCATTCAGATTCTGAGCGAGAGAGGCAGTTCTTGTTTTCAGCATAACTTGGTCATCCAGAGGCGGAATTGGGAACCACAAGCATTGGAAAGCTAGGAGAGAGATATTTCTGTTGACAGAGATGAGAGGTGCCTGAGAGCAAGTCCATTTTGGTGTTTTTATGTGTAAATAATTCCTTGGATCAATCCTTAATAAAAAAAACACCCATCTTGAAAGAGGACCCAGAGACGTAGTCCATCGGGGACGATCTCCGTAATCAATGTTTGTTGTCTTCTATCTATGTTCTTGCTGAAATTTCATGCTTAATTATGCTGCTTATGTTCTGGATTCAGTCATAAATTCAATTGCTTTCTTTCAGTCTTCCACATTAAGCGATCAAGTTAACAATCAATTCACTGTCGGCAATTGTTCAAATTCTACTTTAGTTTTGTTTTATGATCGATATCAAATCATATAATTTTGGTATCATAGTAGGTTGTGTTTAGTAGGATTTTTTTCCAGTGAATGTTAACCAGGTCCAGGTTGTGGCAGAGATTTTGAAGACTTGGCATTCATATTCTGAGCGAGAGAGGCAGTTCTTGTTTTCAGCATAACTTGGTCATCCGGAGGTGGAATTGGTAATCGAGATAGGCGTTGGAAATCTAGGAGAGAGATCTTTCTGTTGATAGAGACCAAAGGTGCCTGCAAGCACGTTCAGTCTAGTGTTTTTCTCTGTAAATACTTCCTTGTATCAATCCTTAATAAAAAATACGCCCATCTTGAAAGTGGACCCGGAGACGTAGTCCATCAGGGACGAACTCCATAATCAATGTTTTTTGTCTTCTATCTCTGTTCTTGCTGCAATTTCATGTTTAATTATGCTACTTATGTTCTGGTTTCAGTCGTAAATTCAATTTCTTTCTTTCAATGTTCCACATTAAGTGATCAAGTTAACAATCAATTCATTGTAAGTAATTGTTCAAATTATACTTCAGTTTTGTTTTATGATCAATATCAAATCACTTAGCCATTTAAATTTATGGTTACATAATTACAAGGAATTGTTTACAAGGGGATTTAACCCATAAGAGATGTCACAAACCCCACCCCCTTGGAGGAACATTGTCCTCGATTTCTTGTATCTGAACATAAAAGAAAGCATGCTTAACCCAAGCATAATGACAACGAGCTTTATATTTGCATCTCATTTACATTCAAATTTTTTTCTTCACATACACAGTTTCTTACCTAACAACTTAATGGATATAAAATCCAGTAAATTGGTCATCTCTCGATGGTTCTCTTGCAGTTCTTTGATGTTTTTTCTATGAACTTTGATGTCTTCCAGTTTTTGTTGTTCCTCTTTTTAGTCAGCTTCACTCACCCGAATTAGGCAGTCCAATGTCTTGCATCATAGCGTACAATTTCTCATGAGATTCATTATGGGGGGAATTACAATGAAATCAAAACATTCCCTCATGAATTGATCCCTCCACGATGCTAATCCCTACAATATGACTTAGAAACATGGTCAACCATTCTTTCAAAAGGATGAGACCTGATGATAATTTCTTAATCAAAATGGTGTTCAATACTTTATTGATACATCAACATGTTCATGAACTCAACACATAATTACTTATGTCATAAGGTCAAGGTTGAGAAAACCTCCTGTATCCATGCAAATCATGCATGGGAATGGCATCAATGGTCCCAAAATTTGGAGAAGGAATTTGTTATCCAATTCCTTTATTCCTACTGGTTGCAAACCTTGCTACTACAATGATTCTCAACTAATGCATGTCATGCCAGACAAAAAATTGTTCCTTTACTGCTTCATAATACGATGATGCATTTCTAGGCATATACATGTTGGTCATGCAATTTTAAAGTTTAGGAAACCTCCCTTTTTATGCCATTCCCATGATTGCTCTGTCACTGTCCATTTATTCTTATGGATTCAACCAACCCACTAGACTGTCATACTCTTTCTTGCTACCTTCAACTTCCCTTCATGTTGAGAAATCTAGGGGGAAACACTACAAGATGATTTCTGTTCTTTGATAATTTTTTGTGATGTATTTTTATTTTTTATCATTAGCTTCTTCTTTCACTTGATTATTATTGGTGTTATTCTTCATCAAACAACTATTAAACCATACAGAACAATAAGACAAAGGACATAATATATAGGCGATCAACCAAGGCCAAAACCTCTCCAACTCAGAGAGGAAAACCCACAAGAATTATTCTTCTTATAGAATCTCCAATTAAAAAATTCCAAGACCTAGAACCTTGACCAAAAAACTTCTCCAAGACCAAGTAAAAATTGCCTCAAGTTAAAGTTAACCTTTTCTTGATTTAGCTGCAATCTCTTCTTCAACTTCAAACTTCGACCCTGTAATACTAGTTTGAAATTCTCGGCCTCCTTGAGTACAACGCTCGACCTCCTGTAATTGACTGTACCTTTTGCACATGTGATAGATTTAGGGCAATTTCAGTCCTGCTTCTCCTTTGCTTGACTATAGCCAGTCTTCTTGTGATTTCAACTTGCAAGAGAGATTATTTTCTTGTCTTATTTTGGCCTTCTTGGGGTGACTGTACTTCTGATTTGCTACAGTAGAATGTGCCCTAGTTTCCTCACACATGTGGAGAGAAAGAACCCAAAATCAAATAAAAAATTCGTCCTTCCTATTCTTCCTTTGTCCTTCTCTTCTTCACTCTTTTTCACTTCCTTTTTATCGAACTTGGGTGAATTTATCTGATCCAAAAGGTGAGGTCAAAGTCTCCTTTATATAGGATTCATATTGATGTTTTAAGGCCGACTTGTATCTATCTCTAGGCTAACTTGATGCTTGTGAAGGCCGGCTTGTTCTTTGCATTATGACTTGGTCTTGTAGAGTTCTTTGACTTGAATTTGACTCATATAAATTATTCTTACAATATGTAACATGCCCAAACGGGTATTTCATACATGACAATGACTTTAATGACTTGTAGACTCAATGACAAGCCCTAAGAGCTCACAATGGGAGATTGACCTAAAAATAAATTTCCTTCTAGCATGAAACCAAAGCCTCAAGATCAACAATAACAAATTTATTTTTATCATTACATCAAATCATGATTACATATGTCATTATGAATACCAAACCTAGTTACATATTTCAACACTCCCTCTTAACTAGGGAGGTATTCATAATCCATACAAGGTAACTGGACATTATCAATTTGAAGAATTCTCATAAGAAGAGTCAAATTGGTAACCCATATGTTTAGCATCATATCAACCAGAATTTTCACATAGAAAGGCCTTGACTAAGAAGTCTATCTATCCAAAAGATCATAGCACAATACTGGTAAGACCAATGATTTATAGACACCATCATCATTGTCTCTCAAGGCACATACCCCACCTGGGTGTTCACAGGGTATGTCCTCCTAGGATTATTCTTATCTTGGATTCCCAGTCCTCAAAGAATATCGGTCCTCCATGACTACTCTTATCTTGGATTCCCTACCACATCCTTAAAGAGTGTCATATGCTAGATGTTTATCCAATCCTCCATTCTTTCTTCCAAAGTGAAGACAAAAATGACGTTTCTATCTCTCCCTCTCAAATTGGGAGGATATACCCATTCCTTTGAAGGAATGTACCCAAGATCCCTCTCAACTAGGGACTTGTCCAATATCCATTTTAGCTAGGGACTTGCATCCAAGTTCCTTCTTAATCAGAGACTTACTTCTAGGATCCCTCTTAACTAGGGACCTATTTCCAACAACAATTATTTCTTCTTTGGTGGAGATCGTGGGACCTTTAGTTGCTTATAGATATCCTCCATTTGATGTCGAGAATCTAATTTTCTTTTTTATGGAGCCTTCTGTTAGTGTCTGCCAGTCCTGTCAGTCACCAGTGATCAAATATGCTCTTACAAAGTTTTTGATAGGATCCTATTGCAAATTTTTATGGTTTCAAATAGGTTTTCAATAAAAATTTGGTCACTGGTTAGGTTGGGTAGGTCATCACTACTTTCACCTTTGTTATCAATGGACATCAACATGGTCTAATCATCCCTTATTGAAATGGTGTAATAGTCATCAATGTCATCATTCACCTCATTCATTCATGTAGTGTCATCATTAGGTCATAGGGTCAAAATCATGAAAATAAATCATTTCACCACCAAAACCATCATTTGAAGGAGTAGTGATAGGGGAAAATCTTCAATAAAGGTTCTAAAGTGTTTTTATATCTCCATTATGACGTAATATATCCTAAAAGGTTCTAAAGCTGCAATTTCAAAATAAAATGTGAAAGGACATGGTGGGGCCACTACACCATCAAAGAAGAAAATAGATTTCCAAAGCTAAAAAAGACCAAAAGATCTTCTCATTTGATCACTTCACTTGCAAAAAAAAAAATCTCTTCACCTTCAAAGAGCTCTTTTACCCTCATAACAACAATTTCGTGCTCCTAAAGTGCCTCATCATTTACTGCGTTGAGCTTTTTCCAGAGGTGCTGCATCTTTTTCAAGGGGGAAAAAATTTAATTCCATTGGTTTCTACATCGACAAGCAGGTTCTAGGCTATCATTTGCAAGTAAGTGAGGCATCTTCTTGCTTGTTGCTACTCCAACTTATGCTTGAAGATCACGTTTCCCTCTCCTAGGGTTTTCATGCTTTCATAGTCTCTTTGGTTGTATTTTTGAGAAGAACCCTCACAATCAGAACTCACTCACCTCCCCCACTTTCCATATACCTCCATAGACACATTCCCTCACTCCTATCCCTCATTTACACTATTTTTCCACAAACCCTAGCCTAGATTGTACTTTCCTAGGCTAGGACTGTGTTTTCTCTTTTTGAACCCCTTCCCCTCATTTATTCCCTGAAATTTCACTTTCCCCCACTTCCCAACACCCATCCCTATCTCCCCAAATTTTCCTAAGAATTTAGAGACCCCCTAACCCCTTCATCTCCCTCAATTTCAAAAACTTCCCAAATCCCCAGTTTTTTCCCTACACCAAACCCTAATTTCCCCTCCCATTGAGCTAGGGTTTGTTATGGATTCTGAGACTACTGAGCAGAGGAGGCATAAGGGAGGTCTAATCAACATGTATGAGCCAACTTCAACACATGACATCATGTCTTCTCCTTTTCTCAAGAAATCCTTCCAGGATGCTGGTTGCCTTGCCTTTTGCCAAAGGATTGAAGAACTTGGTTTTAATGACAAACTCACTAGCAATTTTTCCACTAGTTTGAGGAGAGATAAGGTGACCATTGATGGAGTGGTGTTCACTCTTTCAACAAAGACCATTACTACAACTATAGGGATCCCAAACACTGGAGAACTTTGGTTCAAGAAAGAGACCTCGACCTTGAGAATTACAAGATATATCTGAAACTTCCATAAATCTACTCCAAATCACATCTTCCCTTCCAGACATCTGCTGGACAAGTATGCCCCTCTCATGAAAATGATCATGAAGTATTTTACATGTGAGGGTAGATTCTCAAGATTGTATCAGTACCATGTGAGGCTTTTGATGCATTTCACCAGTGTAAAAGTTCTCAACCTACCTCATTACCTTTACATAAGCATGGTTAAGATGGCAGAGAAGGTGCATAGGTTGGGAGAAGATCATCATGCTAGTTTTTTTCATCATGGCTTGGTGAATATCTTGGTTTGCCATCAGCTAGCACAAATCAATTTTTCTTGGGATGGTTTCATCTATTCAACATCTTTATTGCCTTCTCCAACTCAGTCAAGTAGTCACTCTACTCCTTTATCTTCTCTAACACAACAAGAGGTGGCTTCCACAAGTAGACCTATCACAAGAAATCTTAGGGAAGAAGTGACCAAGACCTACACAAGAGGGAAAAGGCTTGTGTTTTCTCCAGATATTGTTGAAAGGGCCAAGCCTACATCATCACAACAACATGAGACACCATTGGATGAAGAAGCACATATTCACCTTGACACTGATATGGCAGATTTAGAAGTGCACGACAAGGTCAAATCTTTAGAGCAGATCATCCAGGAGAAAGAGGCTGAGATTAGAGAGCTAAAGAGTAGGTTGTCCAAGGCATATTTTTTTATTTCTTTCCTTCAGCAAGAAAATAAACAGCTCAAAGTCAAACAACTTTTGCTTGATAAATCTAAAGCAAATTTGGAGAAGGATGGTGCCAAAGGTAAAACAATGATAAACTTGGAAGAGATTGAAGCCACTAGTTTTCATCTCAAGCCTAGAAGGCCTAAGACAAGAGGTTTGAAGAGGAAAGAAGAGCAAATCATTGAAACATCCTCTCCACCGAGGCAACAAAACATTGACAAGTCCATTGAAGAAGATTTTGAGGAAAATAGGGAAAATTGGCTTGATAGAGTCAATTTCCACTTGGAAAAGCTCCTTAAGAGGGCCAACAAGGCCAATAAACTTTAGAGGCATATGGAAATGCACTAATGTACTAGAAACAAGGTCTCCCATGTCATAATAAAGCCACTGAAAAAGAAGTTAAGGCAAACCCTAAAGAGGGAAAAAGAGAAAGATAAAATTGGCTTGCTAATTGAGGCCTCCCTCCTTGCTTGAAATTTAATTTGAGAAATTCATGGACCAAATTTGAAGAAATTTTGAACAATTTTGAGTTTTTGTGACTTTTGGCATAAACAAGAATAACATCTCAACCAAAAGCGTGACGCCTTGGCGCTACGATTTTTCCTCAGACCTCAAAATGCCAAAAAGTTTATATGGATGGATAGATAATGACCTATACATGCCAGCTATCCACTTTTGGTTCCTTATCAGCAAACAGGTTTGAAGAAAATGCCCAAAAACAGGTCAAAAAACCACTTTTTTCCACCTTACTGGACTAGGCGCTGCACTTTTGGAGTAGTTGTGGGAGAATGAGATTTTCTTGCTCTTGGTCCATTTTTCTTGCTTGAGGTGTCTAATGACAACTAAACATCCCAAGTTTTCCATTGGTATATTCAGATCTGGATTTGGAGTAGTGGAAGGCCTTCAAAAACCTCCTCAAAGTTGGCGTTATGCTTATGCCTGATGGTGCCGTGCTTTTGCAGGTGGTGCTGCGCTTTTCCCTGTTTGTCCAAATTTCGAGTTTTCTTAGGTCAAACTTGGATTTTATGATGTAATTCCTCATTTTGTGAGTTGAATTGATGTAATATAAGGTAAATGAGCTTGCTAGAGTGATTTTGATGTAATTGTAGGCCTCATTTATGAGAAATAGTTCATTCAAAGTCTAAATGGAGGGTTTGTTCCAACCTCCCTAGTCATTAGGTTTTGGTTGATAAATTCATGTAAGTTGTTCCTATACTGAAGGATTCGACCCCTGAGAATGGGGAAGTTGTTTCTTGGTCTATATATATCTAGTTTTCAGTCAGATTCAGGGTTGGACATCAAAGAGTGGAAATCTTGTAGCTTGTACTTCATTATATTTCTACAAGAAATCAAAGGCCAAGTTGCAACTATTATTCAGGAATTCTTGAGGTGTGATTTTGTGGTATTGTTTTTCTCCTATTAAACATTTATATGTATCATAAATTAGTTTCCTTTCCATATCTATTCTTTTTAGTGATTTTCCTAAGAGGTATTAAACATAATTCTTGTAATTAAGCTCTATTTTGTTAGGAATCTCATTTTATGTGCTCAGTATTTTGATAGATGAATTCATGGTTCACATTCTCATCTTGATTTTCTTACATATTCAACCCTACACTACATTGACCAACTCCTAAGCTATCACCAAAGCATGCCTACCTTGCTACTTTATATCTCATGCAACTAAACCTTTGAAGACCTAACCTAGTTCCCTAATTTGTACCTCTGATCTAGCAAATCCTAAATTTGCAAAACCCCAGTGTTGTAATAACTAGCCTAACATCCTTTCCCACTCCAGTCATCATTGGCTGTGAGATCATAGAGAGAGCCCTCTCTGGTTTAGCAGGGCTAGCTATTGAACCCTAAGGGGTTTGAGGTTACCTCCGTTGATCTCCTTTCTCATCCTTGGGACATTGTGGAGGATAACACATTCATCTTGTAGGGAATTTACCATCCATCACTTTACTTCATGAACCATGTCAGTCATGACATCCTTCCTTTAATATGAAACTGATATGCTAGTCCATATCTGGCTTTTCTTCATACAACTACCTTTTCCAAATCATGTATCCTTCAGGACCTTCCATCCTTCCACGTGAGTACTAGTTGTAGATGACATTCACAACTCTCTTTTAGTAGCCATGTATTAGCCCATCTATATATTGTTCACAAATAAAAAATTAACATCAATTCAAAAATACCTTTTGTGATGGCCCTTCATCATGACATTTGTTGGTTGCAACATCAACATCCTGCATACATATTGACACATCTCCAAGATATTCAATGTCAAGTGTATCCTTCCTTTCCAGACTTCATCAAATTCTTCATACCTTTTCCATGGAGATATCATACCATATCCTTCTAGTCACCGGATGTTGATTCCTTTTCCCTAGTTGCATCTTTTATGATCTCTTCTTTCTTTCTTCACATATTTCTCACAGATAACTTTCATCCATAGTTCCTTCATCTTTTTCAACCACCTCATATTCCATATGAGGATATATTATGTTGATTTCATATAGCCGATATGTGAACCATGCCTTCATGCATCTTATCAAAGGAAGAGATCCCTTTTCATGCTCATGTGGTAGACAACTTACCCATAATTTCTGCAACTAAATGATGACATGCCTTAATTTATCAAACATATGCATACATACCTCTTTTCTTCTTTGGGTCACCTAGGCTTCCTTCAACAACTTCCTTTCCTTTATTGAGATTACTCCAACCATCTTGACATGTTGCATTCCTTTGCCATCATACCATCATTCTTTTAAACAATGAATTCCGTACAAGTTGGAATTTCCAGTGAGACACTTGCTTCTTACAAGAGATGAACTTGTAATGAAGATTCCAATGGAGGATCTTGATTCCTCATTCTGCAAATGCTCCTTTCTAATGGTGTATGATGAGATCTACACTAAATTACTTTCTTCTACCATAAGTATTGGTTATGCTTTCAATGAGGTTACCAAGAGCTACTTTCTTCTAATGATGACAGCCATAGACTTCTACTTCGGTTATCTTTCAAGTTTCTTATGATGATGTCATGCACTCTTGTTTCAATCGTACGCTCTTATGATGCCATCTCATAAAATTATGCATCCTATCACGCTTCTATAGTTTCCTACCATGATAGCTATACTTTACAAAAACTAAAAAAAACTTGGTGGAGAAGGTTATCTCAATCATAGTAGAGATCTTTCACTTCCTCCTTTGATTTCTTCTTTTCATATTCTTCCACTTCTTCAGTGATATGGGATTCTTCCCTTCCTCTTTTCTTGTTGTCCTTCTTGAGTTTGGGACAATCTCTCTTGTAGTGCCCATATTCTTGACAACCATAGCATTAGACGTTTGCCATATTCTTCTTCTTTTTATGAGGACCAAACTTCCCAAACTTTCATTTTCTCTTAGCCATGGTAGAAAATACTTGTGCTTGATCATTTGATCCTACATCACTTTTTGCCTTCATCCTAGTTTCTTCAATTTTTCACAATAACCAAAGTTCATTGAATGGAGTAGGTTCATTCTTTCCATAGATGCTTGACGTAAAGTTATTCCATTCCTCTGGTAGTGCATTGAGCACTATGGAGGTCATTTCCTTACCAGACATTATTTCTTCGAACTCTTGTAGTTGGTCTCTAATTTATGACACCCTCATAAAGTACGAGGTTATTCCTACTTATTTTGATATATTCATCTTGTAGAGTTATTGTCTTAATAATATCACTTCTCCTGCAATACTTTATGGAGAACACTTCTACAAGTTTGTCATATATTTCTTTTGATGTCTCCAACTTTGATACATAGGGTATGAGGGGATCTTTAATGGATTCTATGAGAACCCTTTAAGCCCTTACTTCCCCTTTCATTTAATTTTCAAGATATTGAAATTCTTCCTTTGGAGTTTTAGTGATTGATCCCTTAACATGTTCCACGATTTCATTTTCTATGAGGATCAAATATGTCCTCTTCTTCCATGCAAGAAAATTTGATGACCCAACCAACTTATTTATTTCCTTGTAAAAAAACATTTTGATAGATTCAAATGTGGACATAAAGATACTTACTTGTGAAGATACTCTTTGATGACAATATCTTCAACCCGTTGCCTTCTTTATTTTGATGATGATATTGATAGTGGAAGATCACTTCTTGATGAATATGTCTTCCTTAAAAAGTGATCCTTGACTCAAGGAGAGGGAGATCACCTTGAATTCTTGATGATGATGACAACACCTTTATTCTTGCTTCCTTTGGATGTGTAGACTTAAAGATGCTTCAATTTGAGGTTCTTCTTAATTTGACTAGAGGTAGGTTCTTTTGATATCTCCTTCTTCGAGGTGATGATTGTGCAAGATTCAAGAATGCTTCAAGTGAAGAACCCTTGTAGGGTTTTGAGGTCTTATTCTAGCGACTTACTTCTTCAAGGTGATGATTTAATCCTTTTTCCTTGAGATGTCTTTAAGATGAGAGGTCCTTCTTGATGATTGATGCTCTTGACAATCTTCTAGTGCTTTGGTCCTTGAGTTTCCTTCTTTAAGCTACCCTTCTTTGACTTGTCACCTTAGCTCTGATACCATGTTGCGAAACCTAGGGGGAAACAATACAAGATGATTTCTCTTCTTTGATAGCTGATTGTGATGTATTTTTACTTTACTTCATTAGCTTCTTCTTTCACTTGATTATTATTAGTGTTATTCTTCATCAAATAACTAACAAACCATAAAGAACAATAAGACAAATGACATAAGACATAGGCGATCAGCCAAGGCCAAAACCTCTCCAACTCTGAGAGGAAAACCACAAGAATTCTTCTTCTTATAGAATCTTCAATTGACAAATTCAAAGACCTAAACCCTTGACCAAAAAACTTCTCCAAGACCAAGTCAAAATTGCCTCAATTCAAAGTTAACCTTTTCTTGATTTAGCTGCAATTTCTTCTTCAACTTCAACCTTCGACCCTGCAATACTAGTATGAAATTCTCTACCTCGATTGCAACTCTTGACCTCTTGCGATTGACTGTACCTTTCACACATGTGATAGATTTAGGGAAATTTCAATCCTTCTTCTCCTTTGCTTGACTATATCCAGTCTTCTTGTGATTTCGACTTGCAAGAGAGATTATTCTCTTGTCTTATTTCAACCTTCTTGAGGTGATTGTACTTCTTATTTTCTACAGTAGAATGTTCCCTAGTTTCCTCGCACATGTGGAGAGAAACAACCTAAAATGAAATCAGAAATCTTTTCCTTCCTCTTCTTCCTTCTTCCTTCTCTTCTTCACTCTTTTCCACTTCCTTTTTATCGAACTTGAGTGAATGTATTCTATCCGCAAGCTGAGGTAAAAGTCTCCTTTATATAGGCTTCTCATCCATGTTTTTAGGCCAACTTGCAACTGTCTCTAGGTTGAATTGATGCTTGTGAAGGCCAACTTGTTCTTTGCATTATGACTTGGTCTTGGAGAGTTCATTGACTTGACTTTGTTTCAAATAATTTTTTCTTACATTATGTAGTATGCCCAAATGGATCTTTCATACATCACAATGACTTTAACGACTTGTAGACTTAATGACAATCCCTAAGAGCTCACAATGGGAGCTTGATCTAAAAATAAATTTCCTTGAGCATGAAACCCATGCCTCAAGATCAATAATAATAAATTTATTTTTCTCATTACATCAAATACATAAACTCATGATTACATATGTCATTATGAAGACCGAACCTAGTTACATATTACAACACTTCATTCATACACTAAGCTTCATTCAGGTCTACTTCTCTCATTGGATTCCACTAAGATCTTCCCCATAGCTCCATCATCTTACCTCCACATCCAACAAGCTTCCCAAGACCCAAGCCATAGAAGGAAAAATAAAGAAAAATGAAAAATTCATAACAATTCATAACAATTCATAACAATGATACAAAACCATAAACAAGGTAGCATGGCCATGTGCAAGTCAATAATCAAAATCATAAACCAAGCATGAAGTCAATCATGAAACACTAAATACAAAAACATTGCACAATCACAACAAATCAAACCCCATATGTTGTAATATTTTTCAACATTTCATGAGTGAAAGCTCAGCCTGAGCTCTTTTCACAGTTTCATTCAATCTTTTTACCGAAACCAACTACAACAATTAAACTCAACCTCTGTACAATTAATTTACAATTTAATTACATTGCTTCAACAACAACAAAATAGATATTCCATCTATATCTAATCATCCATCTTGACCATTGATTCTAGGTGATGAACTAGCCTATTTTCCATGGACGTGTGGGTTCCAGGTACATTTCGGGCTACGTCCTCTACTAGCTATGCTTCTTGCACAATGTGCAGTCTTGGTTGATTTTTTTTATTTGGGGGTTATGCTATTTTTATAAATTTCTCTTTTTAGCATTTCTTGTTGCACACTTTTCAACACTCCTTCTCAACAAGAAAGGGATCATCAGCAACCCCGATCCTGTCTCTGTGGAAATCGAACTTACATTTTGACAATGCCTTAGTCAAAATATATGCATCTTGCTCCTTGGTCGAAACATACTGCAACATCATGATCCTCTTGACCACACAGTCCTGTAGATGATGGTAACAGAGATCTATATGCCTGGACCTATGATGAAACACTGGATTCTCAGAGAGTTTTATGCAACTATGATTATCACAGTATATCACCATAGGATCCATCATCTGACCAAACAATCCCACTAGAATATTCCGCATCCAAATGCCCTCAAATGCTTCCTGACTCGCAGCCATGTATTTAGCCTCTGCTGAGTTAAGTGCAACTAATCTCTGTTTCCTGCTATACTAAGAAACTGCAACTAAACCAAGGTTGAAGATTCCTCCAGAAGTGCTCTTCTGGTCTGATGGACTACTTGCCCAATCCGCATTCGTGAAGTCTTGCAGCTTCACTCCCTATGTCCGTCTGTACCATAATCTTTACTGTGTAGTGCCTCTGAGATATCTCAGCACATGCTTCGTTGCCTTCCAAAACAGCTTGGTAGGCTGAACCATAGCTTGACTTAGTTGGTTCATCGAAAAGCATAAGTCGGGTCGTGTGTTCACCAGATACATAAGTGAACCCACCAGCTGTCGATAAACAGTAGCAGCTACCACCTCACCTGAAGTAGCATCCTCCTTCCTCCAGTTCCCAGCTAGAGGAGTCTGCATGGGCTTGCATTTCTCCATGTGAAAGCCCCTGAGTATCTCATTGGCATACTTGCCTTGAGACACAAATACTTTCGCATATTTTTGCCACACTTCCATGCCTAGAAAGTAGTGCATGAGGTCCATGTCCTTCATCTCGAACTCTCTTGCAAGATCCTCCTTGCAAGACTGTATCAGCTGGTCATCACTTGTCAAAACAGATCATTGACATAAAGTACAATAATCAATGGCTTACCATTTACCATGATGTGGTATAGGTTCGCATCTACTTCACTCTTGGTGAAGCCCAACTCAGTGAAATAACTGTCAATCCTAGTATACCAAGCACGGGGTGCTTGCTTCAGCCCATACAATGCTCGCTTGAGTTGGCATACATGCAACTTGCGATCGAAGGTCTCAAATCCTTTGGGCTGCTCAATGTATACCTCTTCCTCAATCTTCCCATTGATGAACGCCGTCTTCACATCCATCTGATGGATCTTCCAACCCATCTAAGCTGATAGAGCTAGCATCGATTTGATAGATGAGTACCTTGCTACGGGAGCAAAGGTCTCATCATAGTCGATTCCCTCAACCTGTGAGAAACCTCGGGCAACAAACCTTACCTTGTGTTTCTCAACACTACCATCAGCTACCTGCTTTACCTTGTGAAGCCATCAGGAACTAACCATTGACTTGTCCGCAGGTCCAGGGACAACATCCCACACACTGTTCCACATGATAGAATCGTACTCTTCTACCATTGCATCAACCCAGACTGGTTGCTGCATTGCCTCCTGAAAAGAAGAAGGTTCGGTCGCTACACACTCCCCAACCAGGGCCATGTAGCCAGTGTATCTCTTGAGAGATCTCCTCTGTCTATGCTGAGAGGATGGCTGCCCCACATTCTCTCTCGCATCCTGCATCAATCTGTCAGCTTCCCGCGAGCATTTCCACCCGTCTCTGGAAGACTGTTCAGCAGTGGTGGTCTCCACTATTGGATCCTCTGCATGTGGCTGATCCACATCATCAGGAGGCTCCTCCTCTTTTGGAACTAAAAGTTCCTCATCACCATGCAACTTGAGCTCCCTCTCAAGTGACACTTGCATGGCTCTCTGCTCATCGAAATTCAGATCGTTGCGCACTACGGTCCTCTGACTGGCAGGCAGAAATACACGATAGTTGTGCGGTGTATCTGTGTATCCCACAAGTATCCCCAACTCAGTTGTCGGGTCTAGCTTCTTCCGAGCATCTTTGGTCACATGACAAAAAACTAGTGATCCAAAGATGCAGAAGTGACTCATATATAGTCGCTTCCCTGAAAAAGCCTCCATAGGTGTCTTCATCCCCAAAACACGATGAGGACTTCTGTTCTGAAGGTACACTGCTATATTGCATGCCTCAGCCCACAGATGAAGTGGTAGGCTTTGGTCATGCAACATCGCTCGAGCTGCTCCCACAATAGATTTGTTCTTCCTTTCGGCCACCCCATTCTGTTGTGGGTTATGAGGTGCCATCAGTTCCCGTTTAATTCCTTCTGCAGCACAGAAGTCTTTAAACTGCTGGAAAACATACTCTCCACCATTGTCTCTACGCAAGGCTTTTATTTTCTTCCAAGATTCTTTCTCTGCCGAGGCCTTAAACTCACAAAACCTCAAGAAGGTCTGATCCTTCTTTTGCATAAAGTAGATCCAACATCTACGAGAAAAATCATCAATAAAAATAACATAGTACCTTTTCTTAGTGGTGGAGGCTGTAGAGAATGGTCCACATACATCTGAGTGAACTCGCTCCAGGATTGCTCTAGCTTTACCACCCCGATCCTGAAAGGAAGCTTTCGTGTACTTACCTAGGGTGCATCCTTTGCATGTATTTGTTTGCGCCAATTTTCCCTTGGGTAAACTGGTAGAAATTTGCTGCATGATCTTCAAGGCCCCGTGATGCAAGTGGCCCAGTCTTCTATGCCATAGCTCGTCAACATCTTGGCTTTGTAGGTTTTGACCCCGTACAGAAATTACCTGCATACGAATTCTAAACACACATAAAATAAAAAATGCGAGAGCATAACACATAAAAAACATATACACAAAGATTTCCCCCTAGATCCCAAAACCGGGACTACCAGCTTGATTTTTCATTATGTTCCTTTCAATGTTATAATACATATTTATACATGCCGAAGCATCCAATACCATGGACCGAAAACCATCGCATCTAATACCATGGACCGAAAACCATTGCGTCCAAAAAATATGTGCGAAAATCATGCAAAAAACCATAGGTGGGTCCGCCCAACCTAACACAGGGTCCAAAACCAAAATTTTCTGGGGCGCTGCCCCGAACCCCATAAAGTGGGGTTACGGGTACACCTCAAACCCCCTGTGACCCCCCTCCGCTACAAAATCGGTGCAACGACGGGGGGGCTCCGCCTCCCCTCTAACCCCCCGGTTAACTACATGGGCTAGTCGTGGAAAGAATATAACACAACCCAACATGATTTGCACCAACTCTGCTTTGGAACTTAATGCAGCACAGTCATCTACCTCCAACTTGTAGAGATTCTTTACTAGAATCCCAATTCGCTTGGTCTGCCCGGTGCCGATATGCCTCAGGAACACTTTTCCTTTACTAAAGACTACATCATAGCCTTTATCTTTTAGCATAGCAACAGACACAAGATTATTTTTCAAACCTGGTACATATTTCATAGTAGATAGGGTGAGAGGAGCACCATGCTCCCTCTGAAACACAACTGTACCTTCACCTGAGACACAATATTTTCCATCATCGCCCATCTCGATCCGCATCTGGAGATCCTTCTCCTCCAATGTACTGAAAAGATTCTTGTCACCCGACATGTGGAAAGAGGCTCCACTGTCCAGGTACCAAACACATCCCACCATGGATGAAACCATGCATGCGATAAGCAAGAAATCCAGCTCAAATTGTGAAGCTAGTGCATCACCATCAGATCCCTTTGAGGAACCCTTCTTGGATTTCTTCTGTGGATAATTCATAGCATAATGGCCCACTTCATGACAGTGAAAGAATCACACCTTTGACTTGTCAACCTTATTCCCACCATGAGAATATTTGGATTGGGATGCCTTCCCTTTCCCTTTCTTAGCTTTACTCGCTAAAGCTAGATTTTCTTCATCATCTTGTTTTGATGAAGATCCATCCTTGGTGCTCCGCCTTATCTCCTCCCGCATTAGGTCCGACCAAAGTTGTTCCCAATCTGGCAGTTTCTCTCTTCCATTAACCGAGTCCTGGTAGTTATGCCAGCTCTTATGAAGACCGAGGAGTGCTAGACTCACCATGTCGTCATCAGCATTCACGACCCCTATACTTGTAAGCTCATCCCCATAGGTGGTGAGCTTGTTCAGGAACGTAGAGATTGTGTCGCCCTTTTCGCACTTGATCTTTCGAAGTTTGTCCTTCAGCGCCAGCTTCCTCTGATCGCTACTATTCTGATAAAGATCTTTCAATGTTTTCCACATCGAAAATGGAGTCTCCTTCCCATGGAGGCTCGAGACAATGTGATCTCGAACTCCCTCCAGGAGGATTCTCCTTGCTCTAGCCACACACTTTTTCCATTCTGCCAATTGAGTAGCATCAGTCGGCTTTTGGACTTCTTGATCAATGAAGTCCTTGAGACCGTTATCTTCCAATACTGCCTCCATGCGATCCTTCCAGGCTATATAATTCGAACTGCCATCAAGGGCATATTCGAGTCTTAAACCACTGAACGCCATCGGTGAAATAGATGTGATAAGAACTCAATTCAATATTTAGAAACCAAACTTCGTACTTCTCCTGCTTGTATATTGTTCTTCCTTGATCACCTTTGCTCTGATACCATGTAGAAATTCCCACTGTAGATCACCTGGTAATGCAATGTACTAAAGCAAAACACTTGATCTACTTCTACAAACAATTTAGCGGAAGCTTAATCGAACATGAGCAACATCAAACATGAACAGATATAAATGAGAATGAGAAGCAATCAACCATAACACAGTAGATATATCACTAGGGAAAGCACCAGCCTAAAACCCCAACTCTGTATTATCATACAAGTGGAAACCTTGTTCAAGTTACAAAAAGAATTAGCTCTCAAGCTATCTTGCACTCTCTGTACTCAAACAATACAGCTCATAGACTCAATAGACATAGAATATATCTTCCTCAAGCCCTCCAAGCCTCCTATTTCCTTGCGCAGTTTTGATTGGGGTCCAATGATATCACATGTGTGAATTGGCCTCATCACACTCATTGTAACTTGAGGTCCAACTACGCAATCCATAAGGAATAGTATTCCTTTTGCATGCAAGGAATATTCACCAAGGAATATCCTAGCAACTGATAGTACACTGTCCCTCCATTTGATCTCAACTGGGTCTCTGACTGAACTGACATGCATGAGTTATCCATGAGTGAATACTCAGTTATCTGAATTGCAATAGTTACATGCATGCAAGCATTAACTAACTGAACTCCCATTAATTTAACAGACTGTTAAATTAATCTAACTGGAATTGACTAAGCTAAACTAAGTCAACTGATTACAACTCAATATTACAACTCATCCTTATCTCTTTAACTGAAGGTTAAATTCCTCAATATAGAGAACTGTTGCATGTCCCCACATAGAATTCAAGTTTGATTTTCCTTAACTAATTAACTCAAGATGAATTAATTAAGTAATTTTCAAACTGCTGTTGATATCAAATTCGAATTTTACTTCCTATGTTTAGTCCAGGGACTTACTAAACTAAGAAGGGATCCCGAAATGATATTTTTAGAAAATCTATTTTTAGCACTTTCACTTTTCACCCATTGTTGCTAAGACCTCCAATGGCTGAATTGCTATTTATAACAGTGCTATTTTTAGCATTTCTTGTTGCACACTTTTCAACAGTCTCTACATAGATGGTTTTCCCTATATTTCCAACATACTATGGGCTTCTTCTGGGACCCATCCCCTTCTTTGGCCTAAACAAGTTGACCTTTATAGGCTGTTTTGAACTTCTCTAGAGTTTTACCTCCGTTGGTGGTGAAACTTCTTGCCTTCTTCCCAGAAAATATCCTGAATATCCTTTCCTTTTTCCTCTAATTCCAAAACTTCCTTTTACATTCAAATCAACCTTAAGCTCTGGCCTACACCTAGATTGATCGTAAAAATTCTTTAACTTTATAACCGCATCCTCCAAGGTCTATGGCTCATCAAATTTGATCTTGTCATTGAAGGACTGTGGAAGCCCATTGATAAATCTTTGGGATTTTACCTTTTTCTCCTTGAGGTTAGGAACATGCCAAAGCACCTCTATGAATTTAGTAACATACTCATCATCAGGCACTTGCCCTAATTTGAGCTCATAGAAATCCTTTACCTTTCTGTCAAAATATCTTTCGGATAAGTATTTGTCCTTGAAATATTTCTCAAATTCTCTCCATGATAGCTCCTCTTCTCTTATTCCTTGTACATTCTTTATATCCTCCCACTAGATATCAACCTTTCCTTTTAGGGCGAAGGTAGCCACCCTTTATTTCACATTCCCAAAGTAATTACGAACTTTAAAGAACTTTTTCATCCTCAACATCCATGCTTCGACATCTTCTACTTCATGTACCTCACCATCAAATGTAGGAGGCTTAACTTTCTGTTGATGGTTCTAGAAATTTGCCAACACAAGGGGTCTCCCTAGTATGAAATCCCAATTAGACCTCACAATGTTTGGAATAGGATCGCCATCCATGAAATCAAATTGGATGCCATTATGTTGAACTTAAATATTTTCCTTGGCCAAGCATAGAAACATAGGAGAGAATTCATATTACTTTTGAGGCAAGAAAGAAATGTTAGCTTTGTGAGACATACAGTTATAATGAATATAAGGCATTTTTGTGAGCAGAGTAAAGAAAGTGAGCCTTTAGCATAACAATCATAACATTAAACTAATAAAGACACACATATATATAAAGAATCATTAATACATTTGAAAAGTAGTTATCAAATAATCGAGATCTTGAAAAGAAATAGGACAAGCAATTTCAATAAAGATATGTACTAAAGACAATAAATTAGTTCATTTTCCTTAATACATGTAATCATGAACATATACAGTAAACATTAAAAGAAAACTCTTACAATTCTCCTGATACATGCATGAAAAGGATTTTCGGCACTAGAGAGCTTCGAATGATTATGTGGAAATGCCAAAATACACAATTACAATGTCATTTCACTTGCTCCAGTAGTGGAGTGTGAAGCCACAACTTTCTTCTCGAAAGAATGATCTCTCTCTCATATGATAACAAGAGAAGCCAAGGCTAAAAGTCCTTTGCTTGAGACATGAGGGTCTATTTATAACAAATGAGGTGACCTTTCATCTCCCATGTGACTCTTGAGCTCCCTCACGACCCTTGAGGTTCCTTATGACCTTTGGACTTCCTAGTGACTTTTCACATTCCACATGTGACTTTTGGACTTCTACACACATTTTTACATTTTTCGTTATTTTTTAGATACAAAATTACATTTTCACAAAATTGTGGAAAAATCCATAAAACAAAATAGAAATATTTGCAGTCATGTTTGGGGAAACTATACTTTGATGATTGTGACATGGAGCTCCATTGTGATATATTGATACCAAGCTATATATTCAGTTGCTATGCCCTCGAATCTTTGTGGTAGATCCATATTGTATCTGATATTTCCCTCCAAAGTGTCTGGATATATGGTTTTGGAAGCCTAATTTTACATTGTTCCACAACATGACTAGCTTCATATGTAACTTGATGGGCTCAACCACATATTGTAGAACAATGTATTTAGTCACCTTTAAGTCATTTTGGGTGGTTTCCTATTTGATGTGGTCTAAGAATTTCTCCAACTCTTGCCTGATAGTATTTATGTGTCTCACCTCCCCAAGTGCACCTATAAAAGGCACTTTGTGTACTCGCAGAAACGCTTCCAATCTGTTGCGCAACCACGTATAAGCTGACATGGTGTTGGCTATATGATTGTTGAGGTAATCATAGATCTGCATATACATTCTCATCTCTGCTCTATACATTTTAGCTTCAACCCTTCCTTTCCTAACCAAGGATGCAGGTGCATTTATGTACTTGGTGCCCCATTCTTGGATTGTGTCTATAGCTATATAAGATAACTTTAAGATCCTCAATTTTTCTTGTGATCCTTTCTAGACTTCGTACGATGACACCATTGCCTTATGCAAAGTGATCATCTCTTCATACACTTGCTTCATTATGTCTTCCAATGGATTTATTTCTTCAAGTATAGTTGACTGTAATCTTTCTCTACTAGAGATGGCATAAGACATCCCTTGATTTTCGACAAGGAGGTGATCAATTTGCTGGTTTGCACTAGCTAATTCTTTCTCCAACTTTTCATTCTATTGCATCAGAAAACATGTTTTCTTTTTGCACCAATGAAAAGGATTCATTTGTCGAAGCGACTAATCTAGGATTAGTCTTGGTGTTTGACACAATAACACTTTCTATATGAATGGAAACAGGTTGATCAATTTCATTTGGGAAGCACTTCCTTCTTTCTTGAATGATCTTGTCTTTCAACTCATCAAAGGTGAAATTGGAGATGTCCACAATCCTATCATCATGTGGAGGTGGAATCCCCATTTCACTGAAAGGAAGGTTCCCATTGATTAGAGGAGTTCGAGGCCTAATGTTTAGAGGTGCTATGATTGACTCAATATCTTCTTCCTAGTTCTCCTCCTCTTGTTCATCATATATAACTTGGGCCTTCAAATATTCCTCTAACTTATTTGTAAATTCCTCTTCCTGCTTCTTCATGTTTTCTTCGTTGACCTGTAATCTTTGCTACTCTTCTTCTTCCGTTTAGTTCCTAAGAGCTTCATCTTGTTGTCTCTTCAGAGATTCCTCCTCTTTCCTTTTCATTTTTTCCTATTTTCTCTTGCGCATCTCTTCTTGTTTCTTATTATATTGTTCTTCTTTCTGCTTGCACTCTTCCTCTTGTTTCTTTTTCCTATCCTCTTCAAATTCTTTCCTTTTCTTCTTTGCCTTGATTACCCCCTTAGTGCATGGATCAACTTTTAACTTCTTACTCCTTTCTTCCTCAACATCTTGTTCATGCTTCCTCTTTGAATCGACATTAACATGAGCTTCCATTTCCTATTGGGTTCCTTATTGATGTGTATTTGGCACATTTGTTGTGTGAGAAGGACCTGCTTCTTCACCAGGTCCAACTGCTATAGAATTAGTATAATGGTTTTTAATCTTCTCTTCGTCCTCCCAGGAGACAAAAGCATATGGACATGTATACCTCAGCTTTTCATAGTGTTTCTTGCATATGCTTTTGGGGTCCTATTGATGAAAACCCATTCCACAGAATCTGAGGTAATTAAGTTCTTTAACCTCAACCATTGTTGCCTTTATATTCTTCAGTTCATATGATCCTATTTGCAGAGGGAAGATAGGCCATGGCGACTTCTTTGATTTTTGTAATTTCTATGAAAATATTGTGCAGAGTTGGTAACCAACCTCTTGTATGACTACTTCATACGCTAAAAAATTCCACATAAGATGTGGGGCCTTATAAGCTCTGAACACCCTAATAAATGTTCCCTGTGAAGATGTGAACCAATCTGCAACTTCAACAACAACTTCTCTAGCCTTATAATTCATGTAAGATGACTCAACTTCAAATATCACATGATATAACACCATATTCAAGTGCTCAACTATATTCTCATACAGTCCTCTGTAGCCGACCTCTAACAATATCTTACAATAGGTGTGGACAAGAGGTTGTTACTTGGCCCACTTCCACTCTAGATCTGGGAATTCATTTTTGGCACAGATTCCACGTAGCAAGTAAGTTGACATGTAAAACTTTGGTTTCTCGCCTTGTGAGAAATTTTTTTCCTTTGAAACATTCTGTTGCAATTGTTGGGCTATCAGGTCTAACCAATTGAAAATATTTACTTCAACGACGCAAGGGTAGACCATATAGAACCACATTTCTTGAAATAACTCTTTGTTTTCATGCCCATACAACTTGCAACACATAACCATCAAATATTGATACACTTTCCTCAATGACTTAGTTCTGTAGATTCCTTTAGGCTTTTGGCGAAACTTTCCCAACTCTTGCCACCATGTCTTGAGAATGTCCTTTGTGGAATACTAAAGAGTGAAAGCATCATATAAATTTGAATTCAGGTATTCCTCTGCCTTTGTAATCTTGTAATATGAATGATGATGATCATGGGGTTGGTATGTAGTGAGATATTGTCCACTTACAATTCTATGGATCATGCTCAGATGGTTGAGATGCTACAATATCCACCTATTGTAGTGAAAACACAACACCCCCATTTTATTTTCTCATAGTAAGCATGGGGACCCTTTTTTCTTTTCATGTAGGCTTTGAGTGTGATTACTTTATTTCAAGTCTAATTTTCCTTTTATTTACATTTGTTTTATTTTTATAGTTTGCCTAAGTTTGATTAAGTTTGTTTGTTAATAAACTTTGTAAACAATTTTTTCTAAACATCTTAGATTAATGAATAAAACATAGCCCTCGAGACCAAGAAGCGTGCATAGGTTTAGGCTTTAATCATTAAACAAATGGCTATTATATATCAGAGATATTGGAGCTTTGACATCAGAGGAACCCTTTTAGAATTCCCCAATGTCAAAACCCCGATTCATAATACAATGGCTTAGTCCTTATTTAATAAACATACTCCGAACCATATGACATACAAGTGGATATAATTTATTGGAGACTCACCTATCATGTAACCCTTCTCCGCTCCCTTTTATCGGAGAAATCCCTATCAGAGTTTTGTTATGTGTCACCACTCAAAAACTCCGATCTCCGATATGCAATATTCATTCACTCCTGATCTCCAATTTTTGATACAACACCTCCTCCAGTATCCATACCCCCACGATATTTCTAAAGGCTTCCACTTTGATCTGCCGATATATCACTTTGCCGATCTCTGAACTCCGATATCTTATAATCTCTGAACTCTGATATATCCATTCCTCTGATCTCCGATCTTTGATAAGCCTTCACCTTTGATCTCCGATAAGCCTTCGCTTTAACCTTTGACATGCTATTCGCTCAGATATCTGGATTTGATATGTGTATTAATGTTGATTAATAATAATTTTGTGTCCGCCTTAATACAAGAATTTTAATCAGAGCTTTTGAATAAAACCTCCGATATCAAATCGCCGAAACAAATCTCCGATACAATGGGTTTGATATAGTTATTAAAATGAATTTATTTTGGTTTCGCATCCGCTCCATGTCAAAGCTATCCAATATTGCAAATATTTTATGTTGTCTCCTTTTAAAAGCTGCAATGAGCTATACTACCGATACCACTAGGTTCTAGCCACATGTCTATTCCATATGGGGCCATTGTTATAATAATTGAAAAGTCTATTTTGTTGGTTTTGCTGGAAATCTGTGTGTTTAGTTTTCAATTTATTTTTCGGTTAAGTTTAATAATAGAACTAATAAGATTTGTTTGACTGAAACAGGGATGAACCCAAGGTCGATAGGGACGAAGTAACAATTCAATCTGAGGTTTCCAATCACTCTCTACCATGTCATACAACGTAGTTCTAAACTGGGAGATTGTTGTAACAGAGACTAAACAACAAATCAACCCTTTGGCTAAAGACAACACTTTGTTGCAACGATTTCCCTATTCCGCCTGCTGTCCAACATAAGTAAAAAACTCTAGATTCATTTACTTTTATTTCTCGTTTGTTGAGAAACCGAAGGGATCTGTTATCTTTGTAACTCTGTATAAATACTTGTCTCTTCAATGACATGAGGGAGGTCGTGATCACACACAGGGGGGATCTGTAATAATTCAATTTGTGCTTCTGCACTATTGTAGAGAGCAAAGAATTTTATTATAGATATTGTAGAGAAATTATGGCTCTTTTATAAAGGGTCTTTGCAATATTGTAAGCACTTTCATTAAGAGTTAGAGCTACTCTCGGAACTGTGGTAATAAAACTTTGGCATGATTTTAATTGATTCTTGTTCTTGTGTACTATTACCAGAACTCGGGATTATCATCTCACTATTAAAGTTTCATTATTGGTTTTGATATTTATTCTAAACAGTATTATGTTATTTGATATTATGCACTATTGTTGTGTCATTGACATTTTGTTGTTGAAACTTTGTTAGAGCTATCTTTGCAAAGTAAAATGAGTTCCTAATCAATCTTGATTCGTTGAAGTATTCGTGTGATGACTGATAACCATTTATTATTCATTTGCAGGTTTATTTTGTTTCACTTGTATTAGTTAATGTTAAATACTTCCTTTAATTAATACAAAATTATATGATGAATTATATCAGTTCTTTCCCCTTGTTTTACTTAACTTGCTCTCAGATTAGGAGAGGGTTATACCATCCTATTTCGATATAGGATTTCATGCGTTAGATTAGTTTTGCATATACATCTTAGTTTGCATCAAGTCCTCTCTTAAAGAGGAAAACAAATCATTTAATTGCGGTTTGATCAGTCTTAATTCGATCAAACCTTTGTGTTGACCTATTCATTTAATTTACATCTTTAAAGATCAATATAAAGGAAATGTATTATAGGTGTAAATGGATTAAATCTTAGTTTAGATTAGATTAATATTATATTAGTTTTAGGTTAGTCTTAGATAACAGGGTAACTGAACTCGTAACCAGTCAGAACCACCAACTTCAATGGAAAAAGAGCTGCTTTAAGTTCCAAATCGAGTGGTCTCCCCTAATGTTGACAATGGAAATTTTTGCTGATCAACGTTTTGGCGCTAGAAGGAGGGCCTGAAGACTTGTTGTCTTGTGGAGTTTTTATATTTTAAAGTTTTATTTTAATCACAATGACTCCTCTCAAACTTTCAATTTGTAGTTGTATCTTTGGACGTGCACCTGCCAATCCTCAACCATAAATAGTAAGACACTTGTTAAAGGTAAAATTTAATGGTAATAGGAATGCTTCTGCATTTGATCACGCCTTGCAATTTATTCAAAAATTTTCAAATTCTACTTATCACGATATTGATGAAGGTATTCTATGCAGGACTTTTATTCTTACATTCTTAGGAAAAGCCAGAAAATAGTGTCAATCTCTTCCAGTTGCCTCTATTCAGAGTTGGGATCAATTTATCACCATGTTCCTTTATCAATTTGACGAATATAATTACGAACAAGCATGTAATAAATTTGAAGATCTACGAAGATTTGAAAATGAATCTCTATTATATTTTACCGTTAGATTTCAATTAATTTGTTTGAGATTCAAAACTGAAGATAAAACTTCAACAAATGAATTGATAGATTGGTTTGAATATATTTGTTCTCTTCCCCCTGTTTCAAATCCGTATGAGACAATTGCAAGTTTTGATGACTCTCCTCCGAATTCTAGTAATATTATCAAAAAATCTGATATAGATGTGCATATTAATCATGATGAAGTGGCCTCAGCCATGTATGAAAAATTTCTAAATTTACTACACACCTCTTACAATGTTTATGATAATCATGTTGATGAACCATTATTACAAAGATTGCAAGAATTTGACAAACAACTACAAGAAGAAATCAATAATAAACTTGAAGGACCATTGTTAAGAATTAAATTTAGAAAATCAGATTATAAATCAACAAGTATAAGCAGAAATTGAAATTTCTAATAATATGCGACCTTTTGTACAAATTTCTGAATTTGATCATGTTGATGAAATACAAAATTCAGAGCAGCCAAAGAAAATTCTTCAAGAAAACACAATTGGCCAAGTAAATGATCTTGAATATGAAATTTGCAATGAAAAAAATGCATAGGAATCCAAATATAGAGATATTTTTAAATTCATTGCTTCTGATTCTCATTTTTACCTTTATCCTGATATTTTTGCTAATAGCAATCCATCTCCTCTTTGCTTTAATGTTATTCTAGGAAACAAAGAGGCTGATATAAATGAATTGTCAATTAGTTTTTATCAAGTCAGAGAATCATTCATTGATCATTCTTTTGGCATTAATGAACATGTACTTCATATTCCTTCTTGTTTTGATACATCATATGAGATTGAAGGGAATTCTAAAGAATGTTGTGAAGTCATTTATGATAATTACTCTGACATTGAGGATGTTGTTTTTTCTTCTTATATATTAAATCCTCATGATCAAATTCAAATCACATGTGAAAATGAAGAACACTCTAACTCAAAAAGTTTTCCAACTAGTTCTCATTTTCAAACAATTAATCATACTCATGATTTCAACATTCAAGAACCCATTCCAATCTATGATCTTTATGATGATAAAATTCTTATTTCTATTCATAATCCTGATCCTCTCTCTAATTCACAAGTTGGTGTTGGAAATCATTCTAATTCCAGTATTCCGACCAATCCTTGTGAAGAGGAAATTTATTCAAGTCAATCCCAGTTGTGCTATAACATTAGTTGTAACAATAATGTACATTATGATTTGATTTCATTGTTGTTCCTTCATTTATTTTGTTTATTTGCAGATTTGTTTCCTGTTTTCATTTTTTAGTTTTTTGATATTTTATGCTGGTATATTGAGCAGTTCAGTGTTGAACACTCAATTGATGCATTGCTTGAATGGGAAGATGATGTTTCAAATCACAATCATGAACATCAAGAGCTATTAATTTTCCAATTCCAATTGATGTTCATTTCTTATCACTTGTTACTTTTCTTCTCCAAAGCAGTCCCAACAAGAGAGCGTACCTTTACAATATGACCAACAACCTAATTCTATTGATGATGACGATGATGATGGTTAATTTCCACTAAGACCAAACTTTGGTCTATTGGAGATCTTCCATTCAATCTATCAGATTTCCATGCATATTTCATTGACACATTCAAGATACATTTGGAGAATTTTCCCTCACAAAAGATTATTAATAATTTAACATATGTACATAAGACTGATAAACTTTTGCAAGCCATTTTATCTAAAAATCCATTTCCACAATCTGGTCTATTATTTGCTCCTTTAAACACCTTCCAATCATTAATGGAAATCCATCTAGATTTCTATGATCCAATTGAAATTCAACTAGAAAGGACATTTCAACGATTGTAAATAAGTTACTTTTTGTACATACATTAACAATAGTTGTACATAATGTTTTTAGTTTTATTTCTTTTGGTTTAATTAGATTTATACTTTTATTACTAATGTTTGATGTATATATTCATGCAAAAAATAAAATGATTGAATGGCTTCATTGGATGTACGATTTCACTTAGTCTTTGTCTGATTTTTAGATTAGGATTAGGTGTAGGTTAGTAGTATTTTAAATTGAATAAGAAGATGATTTGAACTTTGATTAATACATGGGAGAAGATGAAGATTCATTAGGTAAATTATGATCCAATTCTTATAGGTACACATTTATATGTTCATCTTCATATGGTTTGAGTTTTATTTATAGTTTTTCTTTTCTCTTTTAATAATTCTTTCGCTTCTTATATTTTTTGTTCTTTTTGCAAGTTCCCATGAATTTTATTTGTAATTTCAGCTTTGATGGCAAGAAACGTTTCAAAAGAACAATCATCATATGACATTAGGGAGTTTTCTCTTTTCTAATTTTGTGTACTTTTTAAAATCGATTGTCAGTCTTATTCTTAAAACTTAATCTATAAAGACTCACAAAGTATCTTTAAGCAAGATTTGCAAAGGTAAGAAAATTCATGTCAAAGCATACAACAATAACTCTAAATCAATAATTATTCTTTCAAACAAAAGAATTTTATTAACAAATCATCATACAAGATAAGATCAACATAATCTCATTTTTATGTTAATTCTCTGTATTATCTTGTAAGATATATCTCAAAGTTCATTCTCTTGATTGTTTTCTTTCTGATTTGATTAGCATTTTTAGGCTTAGCTGACTTGTCTTTTCATTTCATTTCACAACAAAATGGAGTAATGTTTTCTCTTTCAGCTTGGCATAATCATTGGGTGAGTCATTTTTATGCTCTAATTTATATTAACAGAACCTAATCTTTAAGGATCACTTCAATGAAGATGATTTCATTTATGTTCATTTTCAGATTTCCTAACCAAGTAGAGTCCCTACTTTTTTTGTTCTTTTAAATCTTTCCGTTATTTGTTAATGAACTATCTTTAACCCCTATCTTTAAAACAAAGTAAAACACATATAATAATAGTTCCTTAAAGTCACGAGTTATTTTGGCGAGCAACTTTAGTTAAGTAAATAGTAGTTACCTTAAATATTTTTACGCCATCCCTTACTCTTAATGTGAAAAATGCCACCCCATCTATTAAGTAATCTCTATGAGATTAACAAAAACCATAGTTAAACATAAGAACAAAAGTGGTCAATTGAAGGATAGGAGGTCTCATCACGAGCTGACCTACCATGATCATAGGTTTTACCATTGTGACATTACCATCATTGGTCACCAAGCCAAGGTAATGGCTTTTGACCGCAAGGTTGAAGGACAAGAGGTCTCATCATGAGCTGGCTTGTTCACCATGTCAGATCTCGTGAATGGCATTGTCGTTACCTGGTTACCAAGCCAAGACAATGATCTTAAGTTGGCATTCAAATAAGTTTAAGATGATCTTTTGCAACTATGCATTTATTTTGTTAGGCCTCTATACCACTTGTGTAACCCCTTATTGTTATTAGTACAACCCCCTTATTATATTGTTGTACCCATGTAGTCCCCATATTGTTACTATTGTGCCCCATAGAAGCCCACTATTGTTATTATTGTGCCCTTACATTATTATTGTTATGTCGACTCTGATTATATTATGACCCCTTAGACTCCTATATATAGAAAGGAGGTCTTTTCATTTGTATCATCTAAGAATTATTCATTTTTGTAATGTAAAGGAGGTTGCCCCCTCGAAGAGGCTGAATTCTAAGGCGTTGATCTATCTTTTCTATCTTTTTGTGAGCTGGTTTCATAACATTTGGTATCGAAGCTTTGAATTCTATGGTGTCGCTGCTCCAAACAAGTCATCGTGGAATTTTCACTATAATGTTTTTTCTGCGACGTTTCAGATGCTAAAACAAAAACCCATTTGGGCCGAAATCGTTATGAACCTTAGGTTTGAATTTTAGAGAATTTCGCACTATATTTGCGGAGATATGATCTGAGGAAGTTGGCCTTTTTGCAGACTCCTCAATTTCATTCCAAACAGGTGACCTGGGGAAAATTTTCATAACTTTTGTTTTGAGCATCAGATTGAAATTTTGTAAGAAGTCACAGAAAGAGGACGGACTGTAGTTTCCTGTGTATATTTTTCAGATACTAAGGTCAAAACATTGACACGTGGAACTTCATACAAGTTCGCTCTTTCGAAAAGGTATATAATCAGGTCATCTTGGGAGATTGTGCATAACTCTTTCTTGGAGAATCTAAATTCGATCCGACTAGTGGCATTGGAAAGAGGATGCAAAGGGCTACTGTAGATCACAATTTCAGAACTTAAAGATCCGAAAGTACACAGTTACAGTCGTTTCAATATCGAGCTCCTAAAATCAAGAAAAAACGAGATGAGGAAGTTTGATGGCAAGGATCCAGTAAATTGGATACTACAGATGGAGAAATATTTTGATCTACATGGTATACCACTATTACAAAAGGTATGTATTGCATCTTCATATTTAGAACAAGATCAATTTTTATGGTATAAAGGGATTTGTTTTTGTAAACAACTTGTTACGTGGTCAATTTTCATGAAGGAAATTATAGCACATTATGAGAATACAAGGAGCAACACCTTCTTTAGAGCAACACCACAACAATTGGAAGAAAAAAGAGAAAAAGGGCTTTGTTACAAAGTGGAAAGCAAAATTATGGAAACAACAAATTCTACCCCTCACAACTATAAAGATGGAAGTGTTATTTCTCGTAGCCTTCCACAACCTACAAGGGTTACACCACAATAATTGGAAGAAAAAAGAGAAAAAGGGATTTGTTACAATTGTGATAGCAAATGCACTAAAGGTCATAAGTGTGCTGAGAAGAAATTATTTTACATAGAGTATGAAGAGGAGGAAGAAAAGGATCAAGAAACATCAAAAGAAGAGGATATACGCCAGGACCCAACCCCAGAGAAAGAAGAAATGAATCCTACCATATATTGTAAAGCATTGGCAAGAATTACCACTCCTCAAACTCTCAAGATGGAAGGACATATCAAGAAGAAAAAGGTTCAAGAAGTGAAAGATCACATCAAGAAAGAAGAAATGAATCCAACCATATCTTGTAATGCATTGGCCGGAATTACCACTCCTCAAACTATCCAGATAGAAGGACATATCAAGAAAAAATATGTTCAAGAAGTGAAAGATCACATCGAGCATCAAGAAATGACTCCGACCATATCTTGTAAAGCATTGGAAGAAATTACCACTCCTCAAAATCTCAAGATAGAAGGACATATCAAGAAGAAAAAGGTTCAAGCAGTGAAAGATCACATCGAGCATCAACAACAAGTTCTCCAACTTTTAAAGGATAACGCAAATTTGGTGCAAAATCGAATGAAACAACAAGTAGATCAACATTGTAGTGAAAAATATTTTGATGTAGGTGATTGGGTATTTTTACTTCTACATCTCAAGCAATCTATTTATGAGAAGGAAATGTTGGCAATACTACATGCACTTAAGAAATGGCAACCTTACCAAATGGGAAGACACTTCAAGGTAAAAATGGATCATGATAGTCTTAAATACTTTTTAGAACAACTATTATCTTCAGAAGAACAGAAAAAATGGGTCACAAATATGTTGGGTTATGACTTTGACATCATCTATAGAAAAGGGAAGCAAAATTTTGTTTCAAATGCACTCTCAAGAAAGGATGAGGATGTGGAAGCATTGTTTTGTGCTATTTCTATTATCCAACCAGATTGGATAAATGAAGCAAGGGATGAATGGAAGAAGGATGACGAAGCATGGCCACTCATTCAAAAGTTGCAGAAGATCCCAATTCAAAAAATATTTCCAGAACTTGAAGAGGAAGGAAAAATCATATTGGAACCTGGAGAAGTCACAGAAAAAAGAACCCGACAGCTAGGAAATCGATCAATTTCAGAGTATCTCATCAAGTGGAAGAACTTACCCGCTGAAGATTCCACATGGGAGGACAAAAATTTTATACAGAAGAATCAAGAACTACTCAAGCGTTGAGGACAACGCTTTTTGAAGGAGAGGGTCATGTTAGGCCCCTATACTACTAGTGTAACCCCTTATTGTTATTAGTACAACCCCTTTATTATATTGTTATACCATGTAGTCCCCATATTGTTACTATTGTGCCCCATAGAAGCCGACTATTGTTATTATTGTGCCCTTACATTATTATTTTTATGTCGGCTCTGATTATATTATGACCCCTTAGACTCCTATATATAGAAAGGAGGTCTTTTCATTTGTATCATCTAAGAATTATTCATTTGTGTAATGTAAAGGAGGTTCCCCCTCAAAGAGGCTGAATTCTAAGGCATTGATCTATCTTTTCTATCTTTTTGTGAGCTGGTTTCATAACAAATTCCTAATAGATGGGACACTAGAACCTAAAAGGGTTAAAAGGCATCTTGTCGAGGCTATAAACACTTGCTGGAATCGGTGGCCATTTCGATGGTATGGAAGTTAAATTAATACTATGTTTTCTTAATTAGCTTGTTTACTCTAAAATTGATGTCCAACTAAGTTGATTTTTGTACATATAGATTTACTGAAGCATTGACTTCATGAGGTAAATTTTAATAAGTTCATGAATGATAATGGTATATCTATTTATGTGACAACATATAATAGGGACAAAATGGTTAGGATATCTAAATTTGAGAATTTCAAATTATCTAATTATAACTCCTTCATTGTTAAAATACATTTTATATCTTTACGATAGAGAAACTACTTCTCCCTAGTGTTTTTCCATTGTTGTAGTGAAAACACAATAACCCCATTTTATTTTCTCATAATAAGCATGGGGACCCTTTTTCATTTCATGTAGGCTTTGAGTATGATTACTTTATTTCAAGTCTAATTTTATTTTTATTTACATTTGTTTTATTTTTATCGTTTGCCTAAGTTTAATTAAGTTTTTTTGTTAATAAACTTTGTAAATATTTTTTTCTAAACATCTTAGATTAATGAATAAAACATAGTCCCCGAGACCAAGAAGCATGCATAGGATTTATGACTTAATCATTAAACAAGTGGCTATTATATATCAGATATATTGGAGCTTTGACATCAGAGGAACCCTTTTAGAATTCCCCGATGTCAAAACCTCGATTCATAATATAATGGATTAGCCCTTATTAAATAAACATACTCCGAACCATATGACATACAAGTGGCTGTAGTTTATTGGAGACTAACATATCACCTAACCCTTATTTGTTTCCTTTTATCAGAGAAATCCCTAGCGGAGTTTTGTTATGTGTCACCACTCAAAATCTTCGATCTCTAATATTCATTCACCCTCGATCTCCAATTTCCGATACAACACCTCCTCCAATATCCATATCTCGCCGATATTTCTAAAGGCTCCCACTCCGATTTGCCGATATATCACTTTGTCGATCTCCGAACTCCGATATCTTATAATATCCGAACTTCGATATATCCAGTCCTTCGATCTCTTATCTCCGATAAGCCTTCACCTCATATCACCAATCTTGGATAAGCCTTCGCTTCAACCTATGACATGCTATTCACTCTGATATCTAGATCCGATATGTGTATTAAGGTTGACTAATAAGAATTTCGCGTTCGCCTTAATATCATAACTTTTAATCGAAACTTTTGAATGAAACCTCTGATATCAAATCACTGAAACAAAGCTCCAATATGATGGGTCTGATATAGATATTAAAATGAATTTATTGTGGTTTGGAATTCACTCCATATCAAAGCTATCCAATATCGCAAATACTTTATGTTGTATCCTTTTAAAAGCTACGATAAGCTAAACCATCAATACCACTAGGTTCTAGCCACTTATCTCTTCCATATGCGACCATTGTTATAATAATTAAAAATTCTATTTCATTGGTTTTGCAAGAAGTCTGTGTGTTTAGCTTTAAATTTGTTTTTTGGTTAAGTTTAATAAATAGAACCATTAAGCGATGTTTGACTAAAACAGGGATGAACCCAATGTCGATAAGGATGAAGTAACAGTTCGATCCGAGGTTTCCAATCACTCTCTGCCATGTGATACAACACAGTTCTAAACTGGGATATTATTGTAACAAAGAATAAACAACAAATCAACCCTTTGGCTAAAGACAACACTTCGTTGCAATGATTTCCAAATTCTGTCTGCGGTCCAACAGAAGCAAAAAATTCCATTTTCATTTACTTTTATTTCTAGTTTGTTGAGAAATTGAAGGGATCTATTATCTTTGTAACTCTGTATAAATATTTGTCTCTTCAATGACATGAGGGAGGTTGCAATCACTCACAGGGGGGCTCTATAATAATTCAATTTATGCTTTCGCGCTATTGTAGAGTGCAAAGAGTTTTATTATAGTGGTTGCAGAGAAGTTATGGCTCTTTTATAAAGTGACTTTGCATTATTGTAAAAACTTTCCTTAAGAGTCAGAACTACTCTCAGAACTGTGGTAATAAAACTTTGGCATGGTTTTAATTGATTCTTGTTCTTGTGTACTATTACCAGAACTCAGGATTATCATCTCACTATTAAAGTTTCATTATTGGTTCTATCTTTATTCTACATAGTGTAATGTTTCTTTGATATTATGCACTATTCTTGTGTCATTGGAATTTTGCTGTTGAAACTTTGTTAGAGCCCTATCTTTGCAGGGTAAAATTAAATCAGAAGCAACCTTAATTCATTGAAGTATTCCAATAATGACTTATAACGATTTATTGATTCATTTGCAAGCTTATTTTTCTTTCACTTGTATTATTTAATGTGAACTACTTCCTTTAATTAATACAAAGTCATATGATGAATTATATCAGTTCTTTCCTCCTGTTTTATTTAACTTGCTCTCGGATTAGGAGAGGGCTATCCCATCCTATTTCGAGATAGGATTTCATGCTTTAGATTAGTTTTGCATATACATCTTAGTTTTCATAAAGTCCTCTCCTAAAGAGGCAAACAAATCATTTAATTGTGGTTTGATCAGCCTTAATTCCATCAAACTTGTGTTGATTTATTATTTTAATTTACATATTTAAAGATCAATATAAAGGAAATGTATTATAGGTGTTAATAGATTAACTCTTAGTTTATATTGATTAATATTAGAATAGTTTTATGTTATTCTTAGATAATAGGGTAACGAGACCCATAACCAGTCGGAACCACCATTGTCAATGGAAAAGGAGCTGCTTTAAGTTCTTGACCGGGTGGTCTCCCCTAATGTTGACAATGGACATTTTTGCCGATCAACACCACCCTATTACTTATGCACAAGGTAAAACTATATACCTACTAGAAATTTTGTAAAATATAGACCTTTAAACGTTCGTATACATTTCCCTATCTTGTATATATTTTGGGAACTCATCCTTGATGAAATCTCTGAATATCATCTACCATGTCAAGGTGGTGGAATTTTCTATGAAGCATCTTGTATTCAATATAATTGGTACTTTGGCTTTCAGGATGTCCACAACACCTTCAATACTTCTTTCAATGGCATTTCTTGTTGGTCCTTTGCATGTAGCTAGAGTCATAGTGTCAGTAGAAGATGACAAACTGATAGGCTTTGGATTTGTAGTACCTGGAAACTAAATTCACTCATGGCAAAGCACACAGTTAGTCCCGAATAAAAGCATACTCTATCATGTTTACTTATGCAAAGTATTCACTCTGAGGGGACAATGCGCTGGTTCTAAGTGCAATCACACAAGATTGAGGTAAGGAGGACGAGTCTGATCATAGGAAGTGCATTATGCACTAGTGTTGGGAGAGAGGCTAGCTTGGGTACACAACACAAGACTTAGTAATAGAGGCCAGAGGCTTAAGAACTAGGAAGTGTAGTGCACCATCACTAAGAGA